>JAGQAX010000008.1:10396042-12796042 GCA_019142605.1 Cephalopholis sonnerati | reverse complement strand
ATCCTCCTCAGCTGAGCTGTAATGTTAGCTAGCTCAGTGGTGCTGGGTGAGCTAGCAGTATGCCTAGATTACCATATATAGTGGCTTCAGCTAACGTGTTAGCAAACATTTGCAATTGGCATATCCAGTCGACAGACAAACATGAGCATTCATTAGGTTTAATTTTTCTGTCCACCTGACATGTAAGTCCAATATTCAGTCTAATTTTAGCTCTATTTTGGTCTCCACCAACTATTCATAAAAATATTGAGCTCTTTAGTTGCTAAATATACTTAAACAATCCACTATGGTCACCAGCTAGCTGCCGGCTTTGGTACATGAGGAGACTTTTGTGGCTGAAAACAGGAAACAAGGTTAATGAAAGCAGTAAGACTCAAGCCAAACAGTAAAGTTGTGGGCCCAGAAACAGAAACAATAAGCTAAAAGATGCTAAAAACACTCTGAAGACTTGACACCTAGTGATCAATCATGATCACAAATCAAAACTTCAGGGGGCTTTAGAATTTGTACAGCATATGACAGCCCCTGTCCTTAGACAGAACAACCCCAAAATTACTATATAGTAAATCCCTATCACAAAATGTGAACATAAAAAAAAGGATCCAAGAGGATGTCCAGCAGCTTCCAGGTGTCACCACACAGCTAGAGCCTGAGCCACACGACCTCCTCTCCACCATGTAATCTGAAAAAAGAACAGGCTGCACAGAGGCAAAACTAAAACCCATCATTCACACAGGGAGCCTTTACTTAAACAGGACATTATAGACATTTTTATGCCTCCACGGCAGTGATAGCCATGCACAGATGATTTATGTTTTTGGGTTGTCCGTCCATCTGTCCATCCGTCCACTTGGATTGAACGATGAACTGATTTGATTTTGGTGGTCAAAGGTCAAGGTCACTGTGACCTTGTCTGTCTCATTCTTGTGAACGCAATGTTGTAAGAACATCTTGAGGAATTTCTTCAAATTTGGCACAAACGTCCACTTGGTCTACATGATGAACTGATTTGATTTTGGTGGTGAAAGGTCAAGGTCACTGTGACCTTGTCTGTGTCATTCACAAGAATGCAATATCACAAAAACACTTAAGGAATTTCTTCAAATTTGGCACAAACATCCACTTGGACTTAAGAATGAACTGATCAGAATTTGGTGGTGAAAGGTCAAAGTTTAAGGTCACTTTGACCTCATAAAAATGGGAATGTATATGCAAATTATGACAACATATTACACAATGTCTAATAGGATAAAGTGATGACATTATATATGCAAAAGGCCAACTTCACTGTGACATAATGTTCTGCAGAAACACTTTTCTGGGCATTAATAAACACCCTAACTCAAGAACAGAAGGCGATAATTCAAGTTTCCATCATTGAAAGTTTCAGCTATTTGTGGTCAAGCAGGTGAGTAAAATTAGATAACCATGTATAATAACCATACACTTCCTGTGTGTGCAATCTTATTGCCTGGCTCAGCCTGAAGAACCCTTGATGTATTTTCTGATGTGAGTGTGTTCAGTGTTTGAGGCAGGTTGTTGTTTTGAGGCCTGGTAAGAGCTGAGGCCCAGACCCATTCTGATGTTTTACTAAGAACAGTAGTGTGCTGTAGGTCCAGCTGTCTGTGACCCGCAGCTGACTTTCACTCGAACTCTTTATCTCCCACATGGCTTTTAACACGCATGATGAATGATTCCTCACTGTTTGTACAAACTCACCCCTCTGGAATTTGTTTACAAGCCTGGCTTGATGTGTGTGGGGGGGATCTGCTCTCTTGCTGTCTGCTCAGCGTTATCCCACACTCCTCAAAGACGTGAAAAAATATAATGATGAAATTTGGTCAAGTTTGGTCAAGCCACCCTCCGAACGATTCCCGCTTATTCCATAAAAACTTTCATCTGGAAAAAATTCTTCACAGCAATAGAGGAAGGAAAAAAGGAGAGAAATCCCGAACCTTGCAGTGGAAAAGCCATTAGAGAGCAGCTGAGCGTTCAGACAAGCGGGAGGGACGAGGAGCTGGAGGATGAATGACAAGTGTCTCAGCTTTTATTCAAAGGTAAACAGGTTATTATAAAGACATTCACTGGCACATACTGCGTGGATTCACTCTGTGGTCGGCTTTAGCTATCACTCTCCGCCAGCTGGCTACTGCGGTAAGAGTCTTTCACAACTCAGTCTTTAAACTTTAAAATCAAAGCTCCCTTAAATTAAGAGGGCTATTTCGTTTGATGCCGCATCTCAAATTAAGGACCTGAGATTTAGGCCCTTTGGCGCCGTTGTTACATCAATCTGACTTCTTTACAGCAAACCACAAATGAGAAGGGTTCTTAGAAAGAGATTAAGTAAAGTCATGTTTGAAATTAAGACTGAGACTAGAAGCACCTCAAGGTATGAGACATATTAAGCAAAAGCATTCCTGCTGGTTGACGGTAAAGATGATGGGTGTGATGTTGTATAATTTGATGTTAGATAGTTTTAGTGTTTTTAGGCTGTGTATTGAGGATACTAGACTTTGATGATAAGACTCTTATGCTCATTGTCACTCATACACTCTAACCAAGATCTGGCCCTGATGAGCACTGTACAACAGCACTACAGTACATATACATATATATGGATATATGGATATGAATTTGTATGTGGCTGTATAAGCATATGTTTCATTATTTACCTCTTGCAGTTGTTCCAATTACTCCTGATGTTTTGTATCTCCTCACTTTGAAAAACAGTTTATGGCTTTAAAAGTGCTCCATGCATAAAAAATATTATCATTACAGCACTAAATACTGTGTCATGGTCCTAGAGGGGTGCTCTAAAGAAGCACTCATTCTGGCATTTAAATCCACTACTTGAGGACAGTGTAAAAGCTGTGAGCACAACATTGACATAGTATTACCTTATAAAGTTAAAGTAGAGAATGTGTTTGCCTATTTGCACACTGAGCAGACACAGAGTAACAGCGGCATTCATTCGAAGTTGTGTCCAATATTTACTTCACTGTTTTTGGTCTCTACACACTCCTCAGGGAAATAAACAGAGGGAAGCTAAATGCTCCACCATCTTTACCAGCTAGTCGCTAGCTTTGTCTGTGGTTTTGGGCTGAGCAGGTAGCACACAGTGGGTTTTTAGAGCTTAAGTGGATGAGAGCATCAAGGTGAACCAAAACAGTAAAGTTTTTGGGTCCTTAGACCAAAACAATGAGCTCAAAAGAAGTTTAAAACCCTCTGTGCAGCTGAGGATAACTGCAGAATGAGGTGGTAATTCTTTGTCTTCATCTCTTCAAGCGACACGCTTCACTTGAAACATAGTGATCTCCTAAGTGATATAAAAATGTGAATATTGCAGCTTGTTGTTTTGTGTGAGATTGCTAAAAATACAAACCCACCTAATGCCGAGTTTATGATATACAATTTAAGCCCTGATTTCCCACTTGTCGATAGTTTTTAGAAATTGCCAACAAAAGCTTCAGATCAGCGGCAAATTGGTGCTCGCTCCTATGAGCGACAATTTAGTGTGAAATTTCAAAGACGCAATCTGAGAGATGTGCCGATGTGTCGCAGATGCCCAAGAGCTATTAGCAGGTTAAATGTC
This sequence comes from Cephalopholis sonnerati, assembly GCA_019142605.1. Lineage (NCBI taxonomy): Eukaryota > Metazoa > Chordata > Actinopteri > Perciformes > Serranidae > Cephalopholis > Cephalopholis sonnerati. Next base: position 12,792,450 of record JAGQAX010000008.1, on the reverse strand, counting down.
TGGACCTGTCTGCAAGTTCAAATTCTGTAGTGTGAAATTTGTTTTGACCGGCAAAGACAGCAGCTATTGCTGCCAATAATAGCGCAAGATTAGGCCAAGGGAAATATCAGGGGAAGGAGTCATAACACCTGCAACAGAGCATTAGCACGCAGAATGGTAACTAATGTAATGTGTGAACTACAACAACTCCAAGATACCCCATTATAGGACAGACAGTCTTGTATGTGAGACTGACTGTGTGAGACTGATGGACTAAAATTGAATATGTGTCCATGTAAAAATCCAACATGGCTCATAAATGTTAAAAAAAATCTTGACTGCTTTCTAGTTTGGCTGGTAGCTGTAATGCAACAAGAATTATGCAGATATTTGCTGCTACATGGAAGGTAAAAGCTATTGACCAAACACACTCACGCAACACATCGTAAGACATCAAAGAAGCATATTTATCTTTATATGCCAGAAATGCTTGCTGACTCAGGTAGCCATGCATTAACGTGCAACACAGTGGTCATGGTGTGAAGATTTTAAAGGACAGGTTCACTTTTTTTCAAGTGTGTCTTAAAACAATACTCACATGCCCTTGTGTGGACTGAAAGTGTTTGTGGTGGCTGCAATTGTTCTTCCTGTCCATACTGGTCATTAACAGATCTCTTTATGTGATTCCACTGTAAGTGACGGGGGAGAAAATCCACAGCTCTCGATCTGTGCAAAGTTACATTCCATAGTTTATCTTAAGATAATCTGTGGCTTTGGCAGTCTAAGTTAGTCAGATGAAGTGGCTATCCTCCAAAGTTAGTCTATTCAATACAGAATTCACACTCTTTTAATGTACATATGAGCATGCTTGTATTGTTTTAAGGTAGACTTGAAAAAATGTGATCCTAGCCTTTTTCAAAGAGGGCTATTAGAATATTAAAATGTGCTATTAGCCAGATCAGTTGAACATGCACAACATGTTTATGTATATGTCTGTGTGTGCATTCCTTTCAGCCTCAACATGTCAATCATTCCTTCAGTGTCTCAGATTAATGAGCTGTAAATGCGCTTAAGTGAAAGCGATAATGTCCTTATCATGTCTGCTATATATAGCACTGTGTCATACAGCGCATCTCTTACTCATTCTGTGTTTTCCTCTCTATATCCCTCTGTATCTAGGACAGTTTGTCATGTGACCTGAGTGACAGTGTCAGCTCTGTTGTGGAGAGTTTTGTTTCAGCCCGACAACCATGAGACAGTTGGACTCTGGTCTCTGCAGGCCTTAGCGCTGATCGTCACTGCATTGCTGTCGGAGTATGGGGGGGCTGTTAACAGAGAGAATTTGATGAGCAGGCAAAGATATTCACTCTACAAAAGCGTCGAAGTCTCTTTTTTGGGTGGATGCAAATCCCCTCACATTCAACAACAGCTCTTTCTGGCAGCAGCGGGCTAGTTCTGGACGGGTTTCTGGCTGGGCCTGTTGGGCCCGGCAGGCCATGGCAGGGATTTGCCTCTCTGAGTTAGTGGGCAGGGAAACCCGTCTGAAAGCCACTGAATGGCTAACATCAGTGAAAAGAGACACTCTCGCTGTCCTTTGAAAAAAAAAAAAAGAAAACTGAAGTGTATCAACACAAGCGTTTTCTCATGTTTGGCAGGTTTCTTTCTGGACCAAACCAGTGCAGTCAACTTCATTTAAAATCAGACAATTAAAGAAAAACAAGAGGCGTGACAAATCTGGTTTTCAGATATTTTATTGATGAAAACATCTTTAACCTTTTGACCCATTGGACACATAACATAATATAGCAAAAAAGCTATTGAGAACATATCCTTTGAAGCCCGATCACAGATTCAAAAGCACTGCAACACCCGCAGTGTCTGATACATTTATAAAAATAACAATCATAAAAAATATACATACAAGACAAGGATCTTTTTTCTGTCTTTTTCAAAGTGTGATTTGCAAAAGACTGCATGGACAGAAACAGATATTTGAGACGACGCATACAGGACAATGCAGTAACCCACGATCTCTAACTGACAGGCACGATCACTAACTGACAGGCAGACTGGAGCTAGCTAGCTAGTCAGCTGGTAGGACTTCACTGAGTATAAAATGACAATACATTGCCTGCACAATCCAAAGGATACCATCGACGTGGACAGTCGCTGAGAACATGAAACAGCTGAACAGAGCAGTTATGGATTATCAGAATCAGAAGATGAGAAAGAAAAGATTTTTCAGCAAGAGAACTTCTCTTTTCAACGCAGTATTGAGTTGATGCTGGTCATTTGGGCCTAAACTACCATTTTTTATGCTTGTAATTACCATTTATTTTCTCTATCTGCCATCAGGAAAGGCTGCAGGATAGTTTGCAAGGAGTAAGTGAGCTGGCAAAGCTGAAGCATGTAATCATATATGTACACAGTTCCTTAAAATGGTGTGGAATGAAGCTTAAAAAACAATAATAAGCATCATTAAAGCAACCTCACAGATGAAACACAGGTTGCAACTTAAAGTCTCCTGAAGCTGGTTTGAATGCAGTTTTCTTTCACTCTTTTTAAACATCAATCGCATGATTAACAGAGAGCAAATGCTGATAACAGAAAGTTTTGGTCTCCCTGAAAAAAGGGGAGAGCTGCAGCACTGTCCGTGAAGTTGTAGTCTGACCTCAACAAAGACAGTTTGTACAGTAAAGCATGGTAGCCCCGGAGAGATAAACCCCATCACCAGCTGCACCCATCTCTCCAGACCGACTCACTCTCCCTCCTGCCTTTTAACATTTTCCTTTCTCTCCCTTTTTCTCCCTCTACTGTCTGTTTCCCCGTCTTCTATATCAACACAGCATCTTTCTCTATGTCAACATATGGCCCTATGAAACTTCAGGGGCTATAAGTGGGACCAACAAAATGTTTGGCACATTTTCTGAACCCTGAACAGAGCGTCTGCAGACCCAACCCCAGCTAAGTTCAAGCTCTTCAGCAGCAGCTGAGGAATTCCCTGCCAGGGTGCTACAGCAAATAGTGTCTCATCATCTGAGGTGTCTCTGCAAATATCCTTCTACTGTAGGAGGAAGCATAGGGAACAGACACCAGCTCTCTGAATGCAGTCTTTCCTCTCCCTCAGTCTCTTAACTACTTCTTGTGTGAACTTGTTTTTTTTTTCTCAGATGAGAAAAAGAGAAGCACCACTGTACAAAATATACAGGAAATTGTGTGTGAGTGAACATTTCTGTGTTGCTGATGATCTGAAATGCTTGTCATCCGTTCTCCTAGCAAATGCACATCACCTGTGTTAATTTGGGACACGCAGTACGGCATGTTTGGATAAAACTTTCCAATTATCTGCATGAAAAATGTGAATCTTGCAACAATTGCACGTGACTGCTACTTTACTGCAAAATCCACACCAATGCATGGTGCTCATTTTCATCCAAACATACACAAACACTGACTGCATGATTTCATGTATACATTCACAAGCCTCTGGGGTGCTATTGTCTTGTGTGCCTGACTATAAACAAGAGTGGGGCTAATTCACAAAAATCATATGGCCTGCTCATTCTTTTATAGGCACTTAAAACACACAGATGTTCACATATACAAATAGACATAGCTTCATATTTTGTTTGTTTTCCCCCATCAAAATCGGGTTTTAATGTTAGAAACAATCAAAAAAATCTTTGGTCTGTAAACAACCATAATTATATCCAAATGCAAGGCGGAGATGCCAGTTTGATATCCAAACTAGTTTCATCTCACCTCAGTTGAGCTGACGTAAAGCAGAGTCCAGGGTGCTCGTTTTGGAGCCCTGCACACACACCTCTGATTTCACCTTGAGTGTGTAAATGTGTGTGTGGAGTAGCTGTCAACTTCAGGGCACTGATGCAGCCGTTTGGTCTGCTGCCGGAACGTGCTGGCTAATCAGTTCTTGACAGATTCAATCAGTCTCGTGCAGTTTCGATGACAGTTCTGCTGCTTGCATTCAAAGCCATCGCACTTTTGCGTTTAGCCTTTATTTCCAAGCTACCCAAATTAGTCTTTTCCAAACCTGGATGGCCTGGGCAGGATCAGGATGACGTTGGCGTTTCAAGAAATGTGAGATATTCACATTGAGATACGTACTTGAAGTGAAAGCCAACTGCTCATACTTAACGTATGAACAAAAACACAAGCTTTGATGCAAAACATTAAAAAGAAGACTCCTTTTTTCTGTCAGCTGTCAAACACTGGGCAGTTTTGAGGCGGCGACTATGCTGCTCACTCCTGTTTAAACAAATCAGACTCTCTCCCTCCACCTTTTCCTCGGGGCTGACTCAGTTACACGGCAGCCAGGTGGAGTATGCAGGCTGCTGGCAAGCAAACACCGGCTGAACCTGTGCTATGTAGTAGTTACTGAAGTTGCCATCTGCCACATAAGGAGCAGGTTGGTAGTAACATGTAACATTAGCCACATTCGGGATGACATTCTGCTCTGCAAGCACACGCACCGCCAGCATGGCTATGAGCCCTAAGGTCTGCCGCCTCTCGTGGCCCATCAGGCACACTGTACTCTCGTTGACCACTCCGTGGAGGGTCATCAGGTAGTCGTACTTGCGGTCCTCCAGGCCCACAAAGTGGTTTTGAAGGTAGGACTCCAGCTTGCGCTGCTGCTCGCCGATGTCAGGGAAGTCAATGAAGAAGCGTGAGCACATGTAGCGCTGCAGGGACTTCATCTCTGACTCAGAGGCGGCTCGGAAACCCCTCACCAGCAGGTGACAGTACTTCAGCAGTCCCCCGCCTCGGATCTCCTCCGGGTTCCGGGTGCAGATGATCTTGTGACGTAGGTGGTCCAGGGCCTCGCTGAAGTCCCCGTACACACTCTCGCCCATGATGGTGGGGTGGAAGGTCTCGGCCATTGGGTTCTCTGAGCACTCATAGAACAGCAGCAGGGAGTCCAGTTTGATCTGAAAGGAGTCCACGCTGAACTCAAACTGCCGCCGGAGAGAGTCCACAAACTTCAGCTCCACATTCTTCCCCCGGTTGTTGGAGAGGGAGATGAGACTCCAGCGGTCTGAGTCATTACACACCTTCACCATCTTCTGCACATAGGCTTCCTGTGTTTGTGAGGGGGAGAGAAAGAGCATAAATATTAGGTAGATAACCTTAAAGGTGCATGCATATTAAGGTTTGCATTGTGCATCTAGATTTTATATTAAATAAACAATAGCTGCATGACTTTGTGTTTTAATCTTGTGTTATTACCACTATTGACCCCAATATTAAAGACCATAGAATGTACTTGGATATGGGATCTAGGTAGCTGAGCTCAGGATCCTTTCCAAATTGGTTTAAGTCAATCCTCTTAACTACAGAAAACCATCATTTTACTATCACTAAACTAATCTAACTGCACATCAAGCTGTGCGTAATGGTCATTAAGCCAAACAGGCACAAACGCCATTAATTCTTAGCAGATATCCAAACATAAACAACTGAAGCAAGAAAAAACAACAACACAAAGTTGTTAGAGTGAATGTACCTTTAACGTTAACGGGGTTATTTTCTCTTTATTCACACAGTCGGGTAGAAAATCCAGGAGACAGTCCAAAACTATGTCCTTCACAGTCTGGAAATCACTTTCACCTTTCATATCTGCGCAAAATATGAGGTCAAGGTCCTTATAGCCCAGTCCGCTATCCCCGTGCAGAATGTGGCTGGCTGCAGAGCCGTTTAACCGAACGTCCCGAACGTGGATCTGTTTCTCCTCCATCCGACTACGCACCACTTTAACGATCTGCCGCGGCTGCATCTCCAGAGTGGGGAAGTTCCCCCGGCCGTGGATCGGGATGGTCTCCGTCAGGATGGCGTCCAGCCGCTGCACTTGCTCCCAGTTGAGGACGCTAACGTTGCTGCCTTCGGTGTCAGACATGCAGCTGGTGGTGGAGCTACTGTCGTCTTCTGACATGGTGAAGAGTGAAAAGTCCTCAGCGATTTAAATAAAATGAAAAAAAATTAAATAGTCTTCTCAAAAATAGGAACAAAACGGTGATCTCTTTACTGCATGAATTGTTTTAAGTAAGGTGGCAGCAACTTCATCCGCATCAAGACTCCTAGTATCTGAAGTCGTCCGAATTGACTGTAAACATAAAGAAATAAAATAAGAAAAAAAATTAGAAACCCAAGGCAAATAGTGATAGTTGAAGCAGTTTGCGCAATAAGTCTGTGGCTGGAGATCCAGTGGCGCAGCAATGGAGCTGGTGGTTGTGTTGACGAAGGAGTGCAGCCAGTCTAGAGGCGTGTAGAAAACGAGACCTAACTTTCTCTTCTCTTTCTCTGCGCTTTTAAAACATTGTCCCCGGTGCCACTGTCAATGCGTCCGAGCGCTGCGCATCACAGTCTTTGAAGGTCGCTGATGATCCAGGAGGGGGTTTGCTTTTCCGGCTGTGACTCCATCGCCCAAAGGCACGCCTATGATTTTATGAATTTGCATGAATAAGCTGCTCCTCAAGTCGCACTTTGGCACAGTCCTCCCTCCGACGGTCAACCCCTCGCAGGAATCTTGTGGATTTTTACGCACAGCTCCTACATATTTTTTAATTTCTCCTCTCGCCGCCAAAAATTAATAATCCCGTTAATGCAGTTTGAATGTGCTCAGGAAATCCAGCTTTCTTTTCCCAACTCTTGTTTAGTTCAACATATTTTTCCCACTTGTGGAGGAGTTAACTGTTACCTGCCCGCTTGACATGCTGCGTCCTTCTGCAACAGTCGGCTCTGTAGTCTGAAGATGTCAGCTGGGCTTCACCCCGCCCCCCTCTGACAGTCTGCTGCTCACTGAAAACCCTGCTCAACATGATCACACTGTAAGACTTCATGAACCAGCTCCCCATCCTACTTTAATGATATAATGCTTTTAATCTGAAGTCCTTAAAGTGCTCATTAACACATACAGCATATCACTCATCTAAACATTTTCTGCTCATTGATACTCTTTGATTCATTTATAAGTTACAGGATATGTAGAGTCAAGTGTCATCATCCTTCTCCAAATATAGAATTTAAAAAATAAAAGTTAAATAATTTAATATAATAGTCTTTTTATCACTGTCAGATTCAGCTGGTGCTGATCTGCATATAAAGCTCACTTGGTGTTGCCATGTCGCCCTCTGTGGGCTGATTCAGGTTTTAACATAAAGTAATACAGCACCTTGCAGGGATTGTTTCCTTTAAGTGTCACATTAAAGTGCTATAATATGCATTAAACTTGTACCAACTTAAAAAGCCATGAAGGAAATGGGACTTTTGCTGTTTAAAACAGACAGGAAATATTTTCTCTGTAATCCTGTAAGCCTGTTTCCCCCAGACAACTAACACCGTGAGGTCAGGGTCTGCAGCCTCTCTCTGATAGGTTACCCTTAGCTTCTGTCGACATGCATGGACAATCAGTTTGCCCTCTGAACTGTAAAAACACCTGTTAGACACACGTTTAAATACACATAAAGATCCTTCATGGCTCGTTGAGTATATTTTAACCACAGGTAACACTGTTAGATGATGTTAGAGTAGATTGCTCTTTTGTATGTGCTCAACTTTTCTTGTTCAGAAGTAATTCCTATTCATTTCCAGACTCCAGACAGTCCCTGGTTCAGGCAGCATAAGTCAGGGGGGGTCAGGGGTCGGATGAAAGTAGAGGTGAGGCCAGAGGCCTGGAAGGGTTAAGGGACGGCCATATCAGGGTGGGGCAGCTGTCACGGATGCCCCATTAGGCAGCGTAAAGCCCTGCGTCACTACAGCCACCCAGATCTGTAAACCCTGATTATCCCATTTACTCTATTGTCTTAACTCCAACTCCCACACAGGAGCTCTGCTACTGCACAGTGTCACTCCCTCTGCAGGATGGGACACCCACAGACAGTTTATTCAAGTTTACAGTCGTGTGGTGCAGCTTTTACGGTGAATGCAGCAGAAAAATGAGCTCTATATCACCTAAAATAACAAATTAAGAGCTAGGAAAGAACATTTTAGTGTTTTTTTGTACATGGTGCAATAGCTTTGAAGAATGGGCCTTCAGTTCATTTTTTTAAATATAACTTTTGTTTTGTTTTCTTACTTTGCTTTGGCGCGTGTCAGACAGGTTGATCGCAGGTCTCTGAAATTGAATCCCACATCTGGAAATGTACATGGAACTATTAGTCAGTTACAATGGACCGAGAGCTGCCTCGTCAATGTGTTTCCCAGGTGTGGAGAGATGGTTGCTACGGATTGGGCCGACTCCCTCCGCCATGCACAGTGCAAAGCTAAATCAAAGCGTCTGTCACAGACTAACAGCAGGTATATGCATACAGTATTCGTGCAGCCCTGCCGATGAGTTGTATTGTGTAAATACTACCTGGCACCTCATTACTCACTGTGAAATGGATGATTCATTGGCTGGCGCTTATTGAAAGACATGAATGAGATTATGTTGTCAGAAAATTAAATGGAAACAAGAATTCAAAATCAACACACTCCTCTTCCCCCTGGTGATGTTGATGTCTTTCCCTGACATCTGATGAGTTTGTATTCTTTTCATCAAAACCTTCAGCAACTTAAAATATGGAAAGTGAAGAAAAATGTTTCCAAAACAGAGCGCTGTTTCCTTCTTCTTCTTCTGTTCCTCATAAAGCAATCTTTAACCAGCACAGTGTGTGTCCCTGGGGTCTGTGAACTGTTTTCTGGACAGTTCAGCCCAATAAAAAGAAAGAGAGAGTTTTGTTTTCCAGTGCCGTTTATCTGACTGCATGAGTTGGATTTATCTACCATGAAGTGTAACATCCCCACCGCCTTTGAGCTTTTTCCTTTAGGTCAGGACCGTCTGCTGGGATGGACCTTCAAAGCTTTTCTTGTAGCTTTGATGACATGATTCATATCAACAGCACTGATGCAACACAGTGGCTCATATAATTTCTCTCAACTGAACACTGCATTTACATTCATAAGTTGTTAAAAGTGGACAAAATTTTACTTTAACTTATTATTATGAAATGTTATTTACACAGTGTAATGGCTGTACAATACAGACACCATCAGCATTTAGACTGGTTGTCTATAGCTTTCACTATGCAGTTCTGTCTGCCATCGGGTACAATCTGAAGGCTGACAGCTGAAGGCTCAATAGACGGACAGTGTCAGCCATTGCGCAACCAAAACAGGAAGAGGCCAGTGCTTTTGATTTCCGCAGTAACTATCAGTAGCTATCCCCAAATATTATCAGTGTCAGTTTTTTGCAGTTACAGTCCCCAATAGCAGAAATGGCAGATGGTGGAACAAATGAAGTAACAGTATTGTGAGGAGCTGGTTAGCTTGCCGGCAGTTAGCCTGCTGGGAGGATGAACGTGCATTTGATTGGCTAAGGGCTGACAGCTCCACTGTCATGAAAAGTGACATGATATAATAAAAACAGACTTCTGAAAAAGGGCTGTGAGGAATAAGATGTAACTGTTATTATTAAAGGAATACTTCACCCCCCCAAATGATCATTTGTAGGCTATATCAATTATTCACCTGGAGAAATGAGTTTTCCTTGCATGCCTCCATGGTGAACAAAGAACCCAAAAAAATGAGAAAATTCCTGATGAACTGAAGTCATAGGGGAGTTCCTTTTAACAACAGCAAAACTATATCAGAACATCTGTTCGTGCAGTCTAATACAGATCTCATTTATCTAGTGGTATGCTCAGTACTTCCCAAACACATGCATTTTTGCTTAAATATTACAATTTAAACACTTGAGCATAAACAGTTTCAGCCATGATAAGTAGCACACCTGGCCACTTTATGGAAAAGTGCCTTAAATAGTAAGGTTTTAGCAAAAATGCATGTGTTTAGGAAATACCGAGCATGCGACTGAATAAATGAAATTTGATAACACTGCACAGCTTATGAGGGTTTGCTGTTTTGCTGTTGTTAAACGCAACCTCGTATGACCTTAGTTTAACAAGAATTTTCTCAGTTTTTGCATACTTTGCAGTGAAGGCATGCAACTAAGCAAAGATTTCTTCTTGAATTCAAAGTAACACAGGGTGATATTCACATGATCATCTGAGGGTCAAATATTCCTTTAAAACAACAATAATGAAATAACATTTAACAATAATTAATGGAGTTTTAATAACTCTTTAAAATATTTCACAATTTATTTGTTCTAGTTTACATATTTTACTCAGTTAATTCCTATGACTATTTATTGTATAATGTTCTATCTATTCATTTAATATTGAACGCAATGGGGCTCCATAATTCAGAGTTTAGTTTTTTTCTGTTTAAAACAGTGGTTACCAACTGGTCCAGCCATGGGTCCAGATTATTCCTTATGCACCAGTTCAAGGTCCATACAGTTTCAGTAATTCAGCCTCATACTGTCGTCCCTGTTGTTTCCGTCCAGTAGCTGTCCATTAGTCGCTCAGTCAACAGCAGGAAATGACACCTCAAATTAAAGCTCTGTGTTTTTATGAACTTGTCACGTTCGCGAACCACTTGTGGTCCACTCAGAATGGACCTGTGACCCACTTTTGGACCATGACCCACCAGTTTGGAACCACTGGTTTAAAAGGTTCTGTGGAGAATTTTAGCTACGGTCCAATTGTTGTTTCCTCTTTTACAAGAAAACCATTTTTGAGGATGCACTGAATTCTCGCATCATTGTCACAAATTCAATATAAATAATAACATCACTGACTTCAGTGTAAAAATAATACTACTGATATCATAACAGCAAAAATCCACGGGCCTATTGGCAGGGTGCAGTTAGGGGCAAGGAAAGCCTGTTAAAAAATATCATCACTGCGATGCCCTTTTATGTTCTACCTATTTTCCAATTAGAGCAATTCTTAAGGAATGAGTTGTGTGGGATTTTGTTTGTTTACAGTATAAGCCAGAGGAGATGCTGACGTTCAGGTTCCTCCAGTGTAATTATTAGAACGTCTGTCTCATTAAGAGCAATCCACTGAAACCTGACCTTTGTCTACCAACCCCACAGTCAGCACTGGAGGAGAGAACAGAGCTGCTGGTTATGTTGTGCGAGCCAGTAAACAGTGATGAGTGATGAAACAATGTATGCAAGGTGCAAAAAAAAGCTCTGCTGGCTCATGTGCACAGTCTGTTGTGATGACAGCAAGGGATTTAAATGCCATATCAACCAAGAGGCATTTCATTTTTTAAACTGTCAGCAGAAGTGGAAATCCTTTTCCTGCTGCTAGTGTGAGCGATAGAAGTGAAGACGAAGGAATAACAGGGTGTCAAATTCGATCTGAAACACTTGACCTCAGAAGCTATGCAGCGTGACGATGGCCTCGCATACAGGCAAGCAGTTTCTGAGCCAGTGTTGCTTTACAAACCGTAGGCGACGACATAACTAGAAAACAAAGATGCAGTCATTGCCATCCCCTCTGAGTCTCCTCACCAACCTTTCACAGAGATAACTGGATTTCCAGGAGGGTCACATTAGTTTGTCCCGCCTGTCGGGGAGATATTCCCACTGCTGACGGCAGAGTTAGTTTTGGTTGTGGATCAGAGGCACAAGGATAAAAATGGGATTTCCAGTCCTTTTCAGTCAAACTGCTTCTGACCCCCCGTGACAAAAAGCTGGAGAATCGCTCCACCGTCAAGGAAAAGTAGCGTGGGGTTATACGCAGTCTGTGGAGAGAAGAAGCAATCACTTCAGTACAGAGGATCCATTTATTTCAGCTCTTTTTGATCCTGGCGTGTGTGATGAGCTTGGTTTCAAATTAACCTGGCAGATTAATGCCGGTGGTTACAGAGGGGGTTGTGTTTCACAGAGAGATAGGCCCATCTCACCTCATCTGCCTTATTATAGGGTCTTTGAGATCTCACAGCCTGCAGGTCCAGAGACAGTAAAGCAGCTGAATGCTGCTGCTGAAGCACTTGAGAGACTAATAGATGCTACAGACATGCTGTGATCTCAGTACTGTACGTGCTGTCTCTGGCTAACTCGCTTTCAGCAGATCCACCTTAACTGTCTGACAACCTCTCCACCACCTGGATGTCCAAACCACGCTGAAGGCACTCTGGAAAGCATCCACGTCAAACAGCCACACCTCAAGTGTGGTTTTCTAATCTGTGTCATTGTAAGTACACGCTTAATTTGCACCCTGAGCATTTTACGGGTGTGTCCATTTACAGTAACAACATGTCTTAGCAGTCATTCAAGACAGAGGGATAAAACAAGACAGGAGGATCAGTGGGGTCCCTGTAACAAACATATTGCTTATATGTATTCAGTGGAGAAATAATCTGACATTTTGGGGAAGCACACTTTTTCATCTCTTGCAGAGAGTGAGATGGAAAGATCGATATTTTTCTAGTATCTGTACAGCAAATATGAAGCTGCAGCCGGCAGCTGGTTAGCTTAACTTAGCATAAAGACTGGAAACACAAGAAACAGTTAGCTGGCTCTGTCCGAAGGCAACAAAACCATCAATTCATGTTTTATGGGCGGCACTATTTCTTGGCAAGGCACATTAACTTATGTAAGTCTTGCCATCATTGTGAAGGTTGCCAGAAGCAACACTTAACCACAAATTAAAAAAAATAAAAACATTTTTATCGTTTTACACACTGTGTTTAAACAGATTACACAAACAAGATACATCATGTTAATGAGTGAGCTTTAGAAGTGCTGGAAGGGGGATTTTGTTACCTTCAAAGTGTCATCATTCTGCTATAGGGAAAAACTGCTCTGGCTTGTTTATATTTCTTTAAACCAATCACAATCATCATAGGCAGTGCTAAGCCCAGGATGAAGCGATGGGGCAATTTCAAATAATGTCAAGGGGGAACTTGTTTTGTTGCTCGTGGAGAAGCGAGTACTCTCATTAAAATGGCAAATTCTCTGCAAAACAAAACGCCATAAAAAACAGTAGGCCTAACAAACATATGTGGACTGTGTGATTTAACTTTTAGTGATAAAAAAGACAAACATAATTTGATAATCAGAGCCCCAGAGGTGGAGCACTAACTATATTTAAGCTGAGGAGGAGCTGACTGGACACATTAAAAAGCTGGTGATATGCTAGCTGTATGCATAGACTGTATAAAGTAATGGACATAGCTGTCATTATGTCACCCATTGGTTTGTTGCCAACTTGTTTTTCTGTTACGAAAGTGACAGAAATGACCATATCTGGACGAGAGATTTCCTTAAATATGTGTAGCTTTAAGCCTTAATTAAATGTAAATGGGTGAGTTTTTTTTTTTTTTTTTTTAAATTAACCCCCCATATAGTCATCATGAATGTTGAACTTAGCTATAGAGACCAAAACTGTTTTTTGTACCAGGCTGTAAACGTGTTTATTTCTGCTGTAAAGTTGGACATTTTAACATCAGGGTCTATGGGTTTACTATGTTTTGGAGCCAGCCTCAAGTGGCCATTAGATGAACTGCAGTTATTGGCACTTAGTATTGGCTTCATTTTTCAGCCTCAGAGGTTGCCTCTTTTCTTTATGTGGCTCTGCAGAACATGATTACGATAATATCACAGAGGCTTGTGTGAAACGGAACGCATCAGTACATTGGTGAATTTAAAGTCAGGTGGTGCATGCCTGCTGGCAGGGTAAAAAGATGTGGCAAATCAACTCCGAATGGCTCTGTCAGAAAATGAAACCTTACCAGGCACAAGAGTCCTGCAAGATGGAGTCAGTATTGTAGATCTTTACAACAGTTTACCAGAACAACAAAGCAGGCGTGCTTTATTGCAATCAAAATCTTCAAAATGTCCAAATTTAAGTGTGGAGGTTGTTGTTTCCTGTAGCGAAGGGGATTTTGAAAATGGTAACATGCAAATAGTGGAAGGGAAGGAGAATGCCAGCCTAAATAGTTGATCAATAGCAGGACTATAGCCACAGTCTGCATCTGGTGAGTCAGATTACCCTGCTCCCAGTCATTATGCTAAACTAAGCTTGTTGGCTGTTGGCTACAGCTTAATATTTACTGTGAAGACATGAGAGAAGTAGTATCAAAGTTCTCATCTGGCAAGAAAGCTAGTAAGTTTATTTCCTAAAATGTGGAACTATTTGTTTAAAAAGATTAACATGTAAGACAAAGGAAAAAGCAAAGCCAGAACAGGACCGTGGTTTGGCTGTATTTATGCCAAAATCAGTATGCAGGCCTGGTGCTGCATGCCTGAGAGAAATAAATGTTCCATGAACTCTGAACAACCATGTGTACAAATACAATATATTACACTTGATATATCAGTTAAAATGGGGAAGGATGTGTGTGTGTGTTCAAAGGTGAAAAAGTTTTAAAGAAAAAAAAAAAGCAGATGCAAGTATGAGTTATGATAATGATGGTAGGAACATTTGAAAACTTTGCAAAGAAAAAAAGAAAAAATCCCTCACATTCCTACACATTTGCAACAACTGTCATCACATCCACTGGTTTGGCGCATGCTTTGTGACAAAGCTTTGACAAAGTCACAAGACCACGCTGTCTGCCAGGAGACACGTGGCTCCGAGGCTGTCAAACTGACAGCAAGAGGAAACCGAGAGGACGTCAGCTGAACGGCAGCCAAGACAGCAGGAGGGCCGGCACGTTCTGGTCACACTCTCAGAGTAAAACACTTCCTGAGGCCCTGATGATCTTTGTAAAGCTGCCAGCAGAGTGACGGCTGTGGAGAGGACAGGTAATCCGGGGCTAACTGGCTCCATGTCCACTAAATAGGATTGAAAGGGCTAGTGGAACCTTTACCCCTCTGCGACTGAGCCACAGGTCAACATTCAAGCCAAGGAAGAGTATGAATAACTCTTAAGTAACTCTTAAGGTATTATGAAGGACCAGCCGTCAAGTTCTTAAATGACCTACTGTTCCAGCTTTACACTGCCACATATCTTCCCTTAGATGTCATCTAAACATGTCTGATGCAAATTTATCTCAATCATCTCACAATAAACGGTATGCTGTCATATTCCCCTGCCATCAAATTGCATATGGACACATGTTAATAAAATCTAAGCAAATTTTCAGGCATAATATAACTTCATATTACATAACAGTATGTCCAATTCTTATGCGGTTAAAATGCATGTGACATTGACTGATGATATTTGGGCATATTGGCAGATACTAGATGTTATTTTCTCCATATGAAAACTTTGCATACGCTCTAGTATAACCCTTTAAAACTAGGATCTATACTTTATTTATACTTCTGTGTGTAAAGTGTATGAATACTTTAACTTTTATCTTTACTTTAAGCAGATTTAATTTGAAAATAATTTAATTCCCATGGAGCCCGAGAGGTGTTAACACTGGTAAATTGTGAACACAAATGATTAATTTAAGAGCAAAAATCATTCAATTGTGCAAATGATTAAGCTTTTCTTTCTCCATAACACCTCCGAGGCTCCATACATTTCACTCTGTTTATACAATATATTGAGTATCAAGTTGTATCAGCTTGTCTTTGCAACTATATGATGTTTAACTGAGTGTAATATTCATTCAGAGATATATTTTATTTCGTAGTATGGCTTCACCATTCCATCAAAAAGCACACTGCTGTTCAAAAGCTTGAAATCACCTGGTATGTTGATTTTCTTTTTGCCGTCAATAATGGTTATTTTAACATTGATAAAAAACTGTAAAATTCAGGCACCAAATGTATTATCCACATTTGAAATAGTTGTGGCAACAAAAGAAGAATTAAATGATTCAAACTTCCATTTAGTCACTATCTCCACAGTGTTGAGTAAGTAAGACTACTGTTGTAACCATTTATCCCCAAAATAACCTCTGATTTTGAATTTGTTTTCCAGTCCAGAAAAGCTTTAGTTACCCTCGATCATTTGTGAACCGCAGCAGTGCGATTGGGCTCTTAATATTTTGTGACGCTGATCTCCTGTGGGCCCTCTGCAGTCTGCTCAGTGGTTGGATCAAATAGGTTCAGAGTGATTTGTCGGTTTATAGTATATACAGCTGATGTTCCCTAAACCGTTTCCAAAAGTGCTAGCCTTAGACAAACCTTCTGTTTTAATTGTGAAGTTTTAATAGCTTTGCTAAAGCAGCACGCCTGTTAACGCACGCTTGTTATCGGCCTTATTGTGCCCTTGACACTGAAACAGAGACGTGTTCCTATTTAAATCTGCACCGATTTTGATGCTTTTACTAATGACTGGTGATTTTTTTTCTACTCTATTTAACTGCTGCTCAGAGGGAGCTTTGTCTCTTTCTGCCCTTTCACTTGTCAGTCTGGTTACACCATTGTACAGCGTTTTGTTCTCCATGTACAAAACCCTTCATTCAAAGTAACATCCATTTGTGAAGACGACTTTCTACAATTTAAAAACATGAAAAAACACTCAAAAATATTGAATAGTCCTCTCAGACATCTGACTGAACCCAATCAAGCTTTTGTGGCACGAGATTTCTTCTACTTTTGAACTGCAGAGTAGCTTTTGTGGGTTAAACAAAGCTTGGCTGCAAACCAGGAGTTTACAGTTGGGCCGCTGCTTGTGAATGGGTTGTTTAACACTTGCATATGCTACAGGAAATATTGGTGTATAATCAAATACTTGGAGAAGTGACCTCTCTAAATCACATCTAATCCCATATAGGGATTATGGAAAATACATGTTAGAGTTTTTTGAGCAGGTTCAGACATCTGATCAGGATGCCTCCTGGGCTCCTCCTGTTAGAGGTGCTCTGGTCCCCGTTCACCTGGTAGGAGGCCCTGGGGTAAACCTAGAACACGCTGGAGGGATTATATTTCTCATCTGGCCTGGGAATGCCTCAGGATCCCCGAGGAGGAGCTGTAAAATGATGCTGGGGAGGGGGACGTCTGGAGTACATTGCTCAGCCTGCTGCCCCTGTGACCTGGCCCTGGATAAGTGGATTAAAATGGATGGATGGATCAAATTTAGCTGCACTTTATTAATAGCTATATTAATAAAGTTTACAAAAATGTCACACATTCATGTTGTAGAAAACAGGCGATGCTGCAGTGTTTGCTATTTCATTAAAAAAAGCGACCCAAAATAAAGTCTTTCTTAATTACAAAGCAAAATAGCAGGTTTTGACATGCTAATTCACAGTTATACATGACAAACCAATCTACTTAGAATAGGCTAAAAATCTGAAAATGCAGTTGATCTCATAAGTGTAATATTTCTTCTCTGTTGTTCCCAGGCATACTGGACTGCTATATATATTTACAGTAAAAAAAAAAGGTTGGAGAACTACTTAAGAGTCATTTACAATCATTAGAGCCTAACAGATGACTGACAGTGATAAATGCGGGTTTCGACCTTGCTCATTTTGCTTCAACCTGGCACCATCCAGTAAAAGCAGGTTGGGAATGTAGGAGGTATTCCGTGGAGTGTCTAGAACGTACCTTTTTCTCCACAAACAAATTAATCCTGAAGTTATCCTCACCGTCTGGAGGACGGCCCTATGACTTTCCCATCTGCCCGGCAGGAATGCTCGATGGCCAGGGCCTATTCTCCGCCATCTCTCCAAAGGAAGAGTGCACCTTCCCCAAATATGCTCCGCTGATCTGTCACGCCCTTCTCTGCAAAGCTGTGCGCTCTAAGAGGCTAAAGCAGTGACTACTAGCCTGGGCATCTTGACTTTTCTTCTGCAGTTGCCAGGGGGCACACGGTAAGATGGAGTAACAAATCTAAAATCCACATACTGAGTCAGCTTTAACACCTGAAGAAGGTGTGTTTTGATAAAGAGTGCATGAAAACTAGTGAACAGAGACGCTGAAATAGTTAACTCAAAGGCTAAATACATAGCTTGAAGCAATGGATAAATGTTTATAGCTAAAAGTAGGCTAAATGATTAATGGTTGAAATAGTTTAAAGTAATGGAAAAATGACTGAAAGAGTTAAAATGGTTAAAAGTAGTGGCTAAAAGTCACTGATAAACAGCTGAAACAGTTCAAAGAAGGAGTGCCGTGATATAGCCCTGACGATAACTGTGATATTTAAAAATGAAATATAGATATAATGTCAGTAATACACATTTGATAATATCATGCAAATAATCCAGCGCCTCTGAAATCATTTCAGTTTTTTCCTCCTTCTTTCTTTGCCTCCCTCACCAACACCATCTGTTGCCTTTCCCTATCCATTTAGTGTAATTGCTCTTTTTTGTGTGGTTTTGTACAATTATGGTTACAGACTCTCTCTCTCCTCGCTGTGTAGCGTAGGGGAGACTGGGGGTGATTGTAACATCTCAAAATGCACCAATCAGAAATGAGACAGAACCATTAAATCATTATGCACATGATCTGTGGTGATCCCTGTGTGCCTGCCAGGGGACAAACTGATGCGTCATACTTGTTAGTCTTTCTGGTAAGACACATTTCTGAGGCATCAAAGTCATTTTTTTTCATCCACCGTCTTTTCCATATACTGTTATGAAAATTAATGTCTATGAAATTTAATGTGTCTGCTTTTGAAGACCACTCTGTTGCCTAATGTTTGATATCTTTGTCAAATATTAGCTTTGTTGTTTCTAGCCAGCAGGGTAGCTTGTGTCATGGGTGGTACGGTCGGGGTCAATTTTAACAGTGTGTTACATTTTCTGTCAAAATGGTGTCCAGTTTAGCATCAAAAAAAAGATTTTTTTCCCTAAGTGTCTAAGTATATTCTGTTTATTATATATTTGTAGCCTAGTTCATTCATTCATTTTCCGTAACTGCTTATCGTGTTAGGGGCTGTAGCCTATCCCAGCTGTCATTGGGCGAGAGGCAGGGGACACCCTGGAGTCAGACAACCATTCACCCTCACATGCACACCTATGGCTAATTTAGAGTCACCAATTAAAATGCATGTCTTTGGACTGTGGGAGGAAGAACCTGGAGAAACATGGGGAGAACATGCAAGCTCCACAAAGGGCTCCCAAGGAAGCTTTTTGCCGTGAGGTAACAATGCTAACCACTGCACCACCATGTTGCCTTGCCTAGTCCAGTGGGTAAATCCTATGCCTCTTAATCTGGGGACCCTTGCTCAATTCCCACCAAGACCGTATATCTTATGCTTTTAATATCTTCAGTGTACTGTCTAATGTTGCCATATTGGCTGAAAATCAACACATTTTCAACTATTTTTTTTGGGTTTGTAATCGTAGCCCAGTATTGAGACTCAGATTCAAAACCTGGTTTGAGCCATTATATATTTATACATTTTGTGCAAGGGGCATTTGTAACATGGAAAATTGCAGCAACGAGACAGAATCAAAAACTCTGCAGGTGCTCTGTGGTGAGGTGACATTACTTTTTATATCCTTTTTATCCTTGACACATTTCAAACCACGACTGTGGTTAATCCGTCTCTGCCTGCCAACAGACACACTGATAGCTCATACTCGATATGATTAATTATAGTGTTTTAAATCAACTGAATTGTATATCTGAAAAGTGTATCTGTATTCTTGGAACTTTATTGTTGCCCTTGGTATTTATATGAAGGTATAGGTATATATCGTGTGCTGTTATAGTCTCTCCTGCGTGGGACTCTAACATTCCTTGTAAAAATAATTGATGACTGTCAACAAGTAGAGCACAGATACAAGTTATTTTAATGAAAAACTGTATTCAGACCGCACCAGAGGTTTTTGAGTCATGACATCAAAACCAGAAAATGTTATTTGTTAAAAAACAAGGAAATGCCTAATAAACAAAGCTGAATTTGACTGATAGCACAATTATTATTATTTTCAAATTCTCTACAGATGTCATTATAATATTGTTATCGTGAGCTCTTTTGGCCACAACAATCATGTTGAGAAATATTGATCTTGTGTCAGCTCTAGTTCAAAGTAATTGGTAAATGGTTACAGCTGGATAAATGTCTGAAAAGAATTATAGATGATTAAAATAAGTAAAATTAATGGCTAAATGGTTGTAGCTAAAAGTAAAGGATAAACTGTTAACAGATAGCTATAAGTAGCTGGTAATGGAAAAATGGTTTAGAAAAAATAAATGGATATGAATAAAGCTAAAAGTAATGGATGATGTTAAATTGTCAAAAAAAAAATCAAGCTTTTGCATTTGGATCATGACAGGTGATGTTGATGGAAGGAGAGGGGACATATCAAGACACATCTGCACACAGATGATGAGAAACCTGGACAGCATTAGAATGATGTATACAGGGATGTGAATAGCAAGGTTCTTCATGTCATGTTTTATGTAAACATCATCTGCAGAAAAAGATCAAAACCAGGATATTAATGCATATTAAAAGGCACTCATAGAAAGAGCATGTTCAAGTACATTATGCTGGCTGCTTTTCATGCCTCAAGGTCTAATTTTAAAACATGTAATGTGGCACTTGACTATGTCGTGAAGCATTAGATTTTCATTCAGAGCACAGTCGCTAAGAACGAGCAGTCCTTTTGAAAAATCCCACATTGGTTTCCTGGCCTGTGGTATCAGTCTGGCTCATTGTGGAGTGATGTAAAGCAGCAGACTTTTTCTCCAAGGCTTTGATTCATGTGTCATCTCTGCACTGACTAATAGGTCCTAATGTGTAATTAATATTTCCCCCACGAGCTGTCTCTCCCTGACTTGCGATGTGATGCTCTACCTGCAATTACAGCCAATAAAATCCCTAAATCGCCACACTCGCTGTTCAGATCAGGGTCATCACAGTTAATCACAGGCTGAGACTCAATAATGGTCCTTTGTTCATGCAGGGCAGCTAAAGTGTCAGTAGACGGGCAGATTAAATCTTTATTAGATGCAGTGAGAGCTGCGTTTTTCACCAAAGGACCAAGTTTCTGCAATATTAAAAGGCAGGAAAAGGCAAGAAGGTAATTGAGAAAATGTAATCTCTCACCTTTCATTCTGTCCACTGCAATCTAAACTTAAACAGAGACAGGAGACAGGATCATTGCACAGGTGAGATGTTTTATTACATGCCATTTTCTCTTCATATCCATATATCTCACACACAAAAATGGCAACCTAAATTACAAGGTCCAGAACTGGGGTACCAAGTAAACTTACACTGGCTCCAGGAGAAAAGCTGGAGACTAGAACAACTAAATAATGAACAGAGAAAATGGTATTTTAGCTGCTGTATCTGTATGCATTAACAAAGGCACACCACCTTCTCTAAAACACTAGTGATAGCTTCAAAGGCTACAAAGCCGATTCAACACAATTATTCACTATAACTGCATCAAATAATGTATTTTAAATATGAGAAACACATTTTGTTCATAGTTAAAATACATGTATTTACTGAGTCCAGCAGGATCACAATATCACTGCATGTCAGCTGAAGCAATCACTCAAAACAATGTAAGTATCAAGAAGAAAAAGGACCATAAAAAGAAACTGAGCATGCTGCCTTGGTAAATAGCTCTTAGTACAAATGACGCTCTGCCACAGTTGATAATTGGCACTCTCACTTTCTTAATCACATTGAGAGCTTCCAGGGATTAAACGCACACAAGCCCTCGAGGCGATGTAGTTTGGACCCATTATGTGGCTTGAACATCTCCATTTCTTTGGCAACTTAAACTTCACATATGTATTTTGGAAAGTTCTTTACTTTAGGTATCACTGCTTTGCCAAGTAAAGACCCCAAACTTCTCTTCAGGACCACATTCAGTTATGAAAAACACTCACTCTGTCTCACTCACTCATACAAACTAAATGTTGAGCAGCAATAAAAATAAAAGTAACACTGCAGAGACGATCATATAATTGCATCAGACTCATCCCACACTGGGCTCAAGTCTGAGGTACATCTCAACACGGACTGATGGATCTGAGGATGTTCCAGGGAAGCTGCAGCTGGGACGCTGCCAATGATACAGAAAGAACTGCAGGGGATGTTCTCACTTTGATGGTATGTAGCGGCTGTGCTGTTAAACATTAGTGTTTGTTCCAGGTTGGGGCTGCTATAGGACCTCTGGAGGACCTCTCCACCACTATGAGCTCGTCGGGGTTGTCCCGCGCT
Source organism: Cephalopholis sonnerati (assembly GCA_019142605.1). NCBI lineage: Eukaryota > Metazoa > Chordata > Actinopteri > Perciformes > Serranidae > Cephalopholis > Cephalopholis sonnerati. Next base: position 12,770,521 of record JAGQAX010000008.1, on the reverse strand, counting down.
TTATAATGGAACAAAAGGTCTTGGATTGCCCGCTCTTCAATCTACAAGGACAGAAAAGACAAGAAAAGGATATTGGGAGATATTGTGGGCAACAAAACCACACTTCATTTGAGGGTAAAAGAGAAAACGCTGACACTGAGAGCTTAATGATAATAAGAGTGTTTTATGTAATGGCAACCAGAAAGCCATAGGGGAAAAAGTGTTTTGAGAAAGAGCTGACAGAAGCCTGGCGGTAGCTGGAGAAGAGCAGAGAGGGCTGTCAAAAGACAAAACTGGAGGCACCTCATTTCTAACCAGCGCTGTACACAACGTGCTGCTCATTAGATACATGCCTGCCAGCTAGGGATAGAAAGGAGATGTATGCTGTGGCCATTAACCACCCTAAAACACCACCATTATATTTTCCACTTGGATGCTGCTAACATGAGCTATACATTCAGTCATGGCAGGAGTGTGTGCTGCATGTGTGGGTGAGTGTGCGAGCACTAATGCACACAGACAAGATGCGTTACCTGGATGAGCGCCAGCGGCTTCTCCCGGCTGCGGATCAGTGCGGCTTCCTGCTCCTTCTCCTCCTCCACGATGGAGGCAAAGGTCACCAGGGAGGAGAGGGGAGGGCTGCCCACTGCTCCTAGCACCCAGGGCCTGAGGGGAGAGACGGGTGACACAGAGAGAGAGAGAGCAAGAGAGAGGACGGGTATTAGTGCCTGTTGCTGTGATCGTGAAAGCAACAAGAGTTGAAGTGCATGGGCAAAGGTTGAGTCAACTACTACTGACAAGCTCCTGTGTGTGAACGGTCGCCTGGCCACCTGGATTTCACAAAGCTCTTACATGACTGCATAACGGGACTGAAGTTAAAATACATCTCTATCATGACGCCCTGATGCCATCAGAATAAAAGTACTTAGACAACTGTAAGAAAGTTTTAAATGATTTTTGCATAAACACAGATGCAGGCAAGACTTTTGATTCAGTGGATCTCAAAATATGGCTGGGTTGACCAGAAAATCGCATAGAACTGGGGGGGGGGGTTAAGGGGATCATATTCAGATATGATCTAAACCAGTTTTAACTTGTTTAGATCATATCTAAATACCAGGAACTTTTTGGGCTCTATTAATAGTTCAGGTCTAAAGAATGTAGGACCTCATCAGGGGTTCCACAGGGTACGAATCTTAGTCCTGTTATATTCAATCTTCATATCCTTCCAGTCACATATAGGGCATTTTATTTACAAAAATATTATAATTATGTAGAAGATACTTAAATTTAGACTCAACCCTTGCTTCTAATGACTTACATCCTAATGCAAGACTGATGCAGTGCATTGACCAGATTAATACTTTGGTGTCCCAACACATTCTCTAAAGCAATAGATAAAAGCTGGAGTAATATAAATGAGGAATGTGGGTATCCTCATACTTTTCTATGGCAGTATTTTGGGGACAGCAGAAAGAAGCTGTGAGCAAGACAATGACATGACCAGCTTTTAAGTTTATGTGCCAAACATGTTAGCAAACAGCTGCCAGTTAGGGCTGCCCCGTGAAAGTCAAAGATTTGAATCATTAGTCAGAGACCCCTCACTCAACTGAGAGTCCTTCAAATCAAGCAGTTGTGCAGTGTACTTCTGGGGATGTTTCGATCCCCAGATTTTGCTGCAGGGTGAGGGCTCCTCACTATCACCATTATTGTAAATGGAAAAAGAGAAAGGAATGGTCAAATAGTCGTATTAAACAGCCAAATCCAATTCTACTGGCATAGTTCTGAGTTAAGTACAGACCTACTGCTGATACAAGCAACATTAACATTCACTGGCCACCTAAGCAATGTAAGTCCACCATGTCACTCCATTTGTCTGTGGTTTAGTGCTAAGCCTGTGGTGATAATTCTCATCGTCTCTACCACAGATTAGAGCTGCACAATAATCAAAATATTACTGAAACTGAAAGTGGAATATCAAAATCACAGGAGCTGCAGTTTCTTGATAAAGGTAATGGATCACAACATACTATCAAAAATGAACCATTATGGTGCTACAGAGATGCCTCAGCCTATAAATCATATTACAGACTCAGGCTGCACCCTGAACTGGAGAATCAGTATTTTTTCTTAAGTACTTAAAATGATTTTGACATGGATTTATTTCATCACTGGAGTAATATGCAGTTTAGGTAATTACTGGCAAATGTTTTTTTGCATCATTGTGGGGCAAGGAAAATAACTGAAATGACTTACAGACTGTAACAATGGACTGTGATGTTAGTTTAGGCCATTTTTTTGCTTGTGCATGCCTGTTTAAGTAAACAGAAAATATCAAATGGCCGTATAACAATGTTAGATGACGTATGCGGTATCATTAGTGGCGGTGCAGAAAGTTTAGGTGACTAATACTAACAGAAAACACATTCCGCATGTTGCTAATCCTAATATATCATGCTTGGGTGGGGACAAAAAGTAAACAGGACGGTGCTTTCTGCTGCTGACTTCGGGATGCCTTCACTTCGACTCTCTGTGTGTTGAAGTTGCACTCCTGTGAAAGTCATTTTCACTTAGTGGGCTACAGCTCGTTCTCTGGAGGAATCCATGCTTTTACTTAGTGCAGCCTACTTTATTGCCACGCGTCAATGCATATTTTCATAATCGATGATGTCAGTTATGTCCATGAATCGTCCAACCTCTAATACAGATGGTTCTCTCTGCTTCTTTGGTGCAGACCCCAGCAAACATCATATTTTTTCCAGTGAAAATGAAATGCAAAAATTACCATTCCCAATTACTAGTCCTACAATTGCATTACCTGTCAAAATAATAGCAATACGATCTTTTTTGTATATTGTGCAGCCCTACCACAGACTCCTTTCACATTTAAAAAAATACTCAAAATAACCGCTACAAAATAAGAGACCCAATGCAAGCTTATGTGAAAATACTAAAAACCTTTATTACCAGTTAGGTAACTGTAATAGTCTGGGTCCTGGTTAACCTCCCAAACGTCTTGTACACAAAAACAGAACACAAAATCTTACTGCTTGTACATGAGTAACTAAATAATTTAGCCCAAAATACGACCTGCTTGTGCAACATGAAAACAGCCAGACCCCTTAGATTCTCTGCAAAACATTGGCTTGGTGTTTGCAGAGTTGGAACAAAGATCGAAGAGGCTTATTTGAGTTACAATGTGCCACACATGTGGAACAAATCTCAAGATGATCTAACAGTTTCGCTGCCTTCTAATGTTGCATTTACTGCTTTTTTCCTTTTTGTCTTTATTTTTACATCAGGATTGCCTCTAAATTTGTATACAAGTTCTTTTATTTTAATTCAGCCTTTTAAAGTTGTTTTAAAGTTTAAATGTTTGTAGGGCACATTGAAGCCTGACTTGTGTTATATAAATAAATTTGCCTTTACACGCACTAAGAACATTTCCCTAGGAAAAAAAAGATTGCAGAAGACATTATTTTCCCTCTGAATATTTATATTCTTCAACTCTGAAAGTACACAACCTGTCTTGCTTTTTCCTCATTCCGTGAGGATCCTGAACATCTATTCGACATGACATGAAAAATATGACATGTCACATAGATGACATGCACTCCCTGCAGTTTGATTTGTGTGCGCTTAAAGCGATCTCTTTTTCATAGCTGCTATGTGAGGGTTGGAGACACGCTGCATTAATAGTTTGTTATAAATGCGTCCAAAAACATTCCTAATCACTCACTATGATGCATGTTAAAGCTATATGGAAAATCTGTGCTTGCGTGTGCGAGCTAATCTAGCCAAGAGACACCTCTGGAAACATTCATAGAAGACATAAAGAGAGGAAAAAAAAAAGTCTGACAAGATTATAAAGGCATCTCTATTAATTTTGACTAGGGATATGGAAAACGTGTCCCAGAAGGCAGAGATGAGAATATACGAGGTTGCCGCTGCTTCCTGAGCCTTGAACTCGTCCGTCTCTCTGCTCATCCAAATACCAAGAGGAACCTGAGACCTGCTCCCTGTTCTGTATGATCTGTTGTGACATGAGGGCTGCCCTTATCAACACTGATTAACATCACCGGCTTCACTAGAGTGACTCACACAGCTGTTTAATATCTAGAAGTCTGCTCTACAGATTACCCACGCTTCATTCTGCAAAGATACAGAAGAGGAGATATGATATCAGATAAAAGAGACGCGCTTACAAAAAGCTGGGAGGATGAAGTTCACTTTTAAGACCTGAGATGGCCTAGCAATGCCATAGTCGAATTTTCTTTTAAACTTCCTCACACGCAGGCCTGCATCAGAAATAAATATAATAAAAGACAATCTGCCTTGATAAGACAACAGTGGTGTGCAATTTAACTAGAAATGCATATTTACAGACTTGAGCTCACACTGCTGTGCTTGTGTGTGTCGTGTTTGTCCAGCTGTCGGCGGATGTTGTAAAGGTCATGGTGACTCAGTGTCTGCGGGCAGGTCAACCCAGCTGCATCGGGTCATTTAGAGCTGTTCACCTCACTCTGACCAGAGCATCACGCCTCTCTCAATCTGTCTTACTAAAGGAGATCCTGTCAGTCAGCACTTATATTCAACAAGTTGTCCAGTCAGACTCACAACTCAATATTTTATCTCTTTTTTATTGCCTTCCCTGGAGAATCAGCCTCAGATAAACACTCATTACTTCCCCTTTCATTTCTTTATCTCAAAGTCAGCGTGTTTGTGTCAGATCCATTTTAAATCTCTAAGTGGCCCCACAAAATTAAAAGAGAGAAAGCTTTCTTGGTCTGATGAGAAGATGGATATAATTTTGTTTTTTTAATAAAGGCTTACATTAGGCATTGTAATGAGGTTAGAGTTAGTATTGAAGAGCTACAGGAATGACTCTTCAATTAATGTAGTGTCTTGTATATATGGTGAGAGTGTGTGTGTGTGTGTGTGTGTGTGTGTGTGTGTGTGTGTGTGTGTGTGTGTGTGTGTGTGTTGGGGGAAGGCTACTGATTCAAAAAACCCCAACAACAGTTGTATGAAGACACCTCAACAGTGCCACCAAGTGGAAAACAGCTGTACAGAACAGCAGCCTCTTCTCTTGTGTGCTTGTACCCCAGTGTGTGTTATGTATAGGTGCTCACCCAGTGGGTCTCTCTGGCTCGCTGCTTTCGGCACATTTGAACGTGACCCTCCTGGCTGCGGAAGTAGGGGTGACAGGGGACACCTGGGCACCTTGGCCCCTCTGGGCTCCTGTTTGTCCCGCTCTGATCAAGCGGTTCTCCTCCTCCTCCAGCAGCGCTCGAAATGAGCAAGAGGAAGGTGGGGACTGAACTGCCGTTGCCCTGCAGATGGAAAGAAAAGACAAAGAAAAAACATGCATGACACATTCATTCACAATAAAGAAAAGATGGTTGAGCTTTTGTTGCTGCTGTGTTAGTACGGGAATTTATTTGTTAAGCTATGTATGCATAAAAAGCTTTGATACTCTGAGTGTGAAAATTCATCATTTTCATCTTGATATATTGTCCAGATCTCTCTTTTAAACCTATAATGTTGAGCAGGTGAGTGTGTAGGGAGGATTTACTGTCAACAGAAGCCATTACTTTGGAGCCAGAACCTACTTTTTGTTTCCTGCAGAGAGGAGCATGCTTTATAACTCTCTAAAGTGGATCTGCAGATGTTTCTACCCACAATGAGAGCATCTGACCACGCAATGACTACTTACATACAAAAAAACTTTGACATTAATTATATTTGGAATGAAGAGTCCTGTCGCAGATCAGATGACGTTCTGACTGCAGTGTGTGCGCTGTGTATACATTCTCAAAGCATGTTTTTAAATGTGTTTCCCATCTGTGTGTGATGTCAAATAATGTTGACTTCACATGAAGGCTACATTAACTTCAGAATAAAAACACAGTGACAGTTTTTTGGCTTATTCTCTGTTTAGTATCTATCTGCTTTCAACTTGTAGGTAAATGGTTTATGCTTTATGTGTGACTGTGCTGTCAGTGTGTTCTCTCATGGTGATTACTTACGATTTTGTTTGGACAGCATGTTAGCTAACAGTTGCCTGTTTGTGCATCTAGCCAAGACAGAATATTAGTAGACACTAGAAGTGTCTGTAGAGCTAAGCACAACTGCAGTTGGGCGATCAATCTCTGCTTCAAGCAACCAAATTCACAAAGTAATCTTTTATTAAAGGAATAGTTTGGAGTTTTTGAAGTGAGGTTCTACAACAGTAGATGACAGTCAGCATCCCCCTAGTTAGAGGAAACAGACAGGAGTAGCGCCACAGAAGCTAAACAATGTACTGCTGTGGACAGCAGCAAAACTTGTTTTAGACAAAAACAATCTATTTGAGTTTATGTTAGAAAATATTTTATGCTTTACCCTGCTGTCAGACAGCACTGTCAGACAGAGTATGCTCCCCTCAAACCCAGAAAAGCAGTAATTTTACCTCTAAGACCATGGACGTTGCGGGTCTATGACTGCGTTGTTTGTTTTCGTTATTTTGTGACTTCAGTGAGTCCAAACTAACCCTTAAATATATATAAAAAAAGAACATATTGTGGCTGCTTTAAAACTAACTGTCACACCAGTGACCGGCTATAAACCCATCAACAGGAATGAGGAACTTATTTCCTGAAGTTGTGAGGAGTAGGCAGTAGCGGTCTTTATATTTGGGCTCACTCACCAGGCCTTCCCACTGCTTTTGGATGGGGTGACTGTGGGGGTTGGTTTGGATGCAGTGGACTCCACACTGGCCTCCTTGTTGGCCATAGCCAACATCTTCCTCTGCTTTTGGGACAGTTTAGTGGGAACAGGGGAGTGCTTAATGCTGGTGCTGACACTGCAGGCAGGAGGAAAAATATGTGCCGTTAGCTGAAGGGAATAACAGTAAAAATAAATAATGTTCAGTCGTGTGGCAGTGAAGCTTTCCTTCAGATTGTGCAATATAGAACAAAATGAAGCCTCACATTTAATAAATAAAGCAACAGCTCATAAATTTACTTATAAATTTACAGAAATTAATCATTAACTGATCACCATTTATATCTCTGATCAACTAGTCTAAGTGATTGCTGTAAATGATTTGTTTGTGAATAATATTCTCAGTAGAATAACCACCTTCCAGGACTTTTAGGAGTTGCTCCGAGAGTCTGCTGAGAGTTGGCCTCCATGTCCATGATGGTTCTCAGATCCAAGACTGGGGGTGGACGAGCAGCACTGCAGATTATAATAACACTGTCACACAAACTACCTCGGACATAGAACTCAAATTTCAACACTTATTTATTAACTAGGGATAAAAGCATTTCATACCAAACCTCCTTCTCAAAATGAAGTGGGAGAATAGACGGTCAATTGTTTAAGTCAGGCTACCTGATTTAAAATCTAAAACTTGCTATTCAGCAAATGTAAAACCACTGATGAATGTTCTATCTACATTTTAAAATATGGTGTCATTAAGTTTATCTTACCAGGGAAGAATCTTAGGGATGGTTTGTGGAGCCGAGTTGGGTGGAGTTGGGAGGCAGTCCCTCAGCGAGGTCGGGGTGCTGGGTGGGGTCTTTAGCCTCTGACTGAAAGCCTTCTCATCCTACAGGTGATACACAACAATTATATCCATCATCTCATTTATATCAATCTCATGGCTCCATGTCATGCAGCCACATTGTATTAATTACCTAACATGACCATACTATGGAAAATGGAAACTTTATCATAAGTTACATATTACTTGATTACTAGCAGAGTGCTACTTGGACAGAAGAGTAAAATATTCAAAAAATATTAGAACATTTCCATCAAAATATTGTGGATGGACATTAACCTCAGCTCTGTCATGGAAGACGGGTGACTGCATGTCTCGGGGACTTCCCACCCCCATGTAGCTGCCCTCAGAGTCGGATGTGAGCAGCTCCTGCAGGGACTCTGTTGAGAGTGCCCTGCCTGACTTTACCAGACATGGGGAGACCACTGAGAGGAGAGAGATTATGTTGGTGAAATTAGTACATATTATCCAACAACGACCTGATGCTTTTGAAAGGAGCTGATGGAATAAAAACCTTAGAAGTGGCAGAAGTGGAGCATGTCATGATGGTATTTAATGAAAAACATAACGTGTGTTTAAGTATACCTGCAGCAGGGGGGCTTTGAATGATATCAGAGAGTGTGTAGCCTCCTGAGCTGTCAGAGCGTCGCCTTGGTTTCTTTTTAGCCTTTATCTTGGCCTTCTTTAACAGGATTTCCCTAGGGGGGGGGTAATGTAGTACAATCATTAGCAGATATCTATTTGAAGCTGCACATTTAAGATGTTTAAAGGGGATTGCAAGGATTTGCAGATAGCTTGGTAAGCTTTTGCTTCCCTTAACTTCAAGTCTATAAATTCAGCCATCACAAGTGAAAGCTTTTTCTGGTCTGTGCCTAAATGAAAAGTAATACAAAACTCTGTGCAGGAGCCAAATCAGAAAACGAATAAACCATAAGAGTAACTGTAGAGATACTGAACATTTCTGTTGGTGTACCTGCAGGAGTGATCGACTTCTGCTTCTGGTTTGGGGCTGAACGCTGAGTCCAAATCCTCATCCTCATACACACTGAGGTCCGGGGCGCCACGAAACGGAGTGATAATCCTCTTCTGCATGGCTGGGATCTGAAATAAAAAAATGGATCATTAGAATCTGACCCTGTACAAATTACATTAATATATGAGAACTAAGCCTAGCGCGGTGAAATCAGTTCAATACTGTGTGCATGAGTTCAAATGTAGTTACTGCAGTCATAAGTCATCATACATTTGACTATATTTTATAAAAAACACATACTGCACTGTCAAACACACATAAGTATTAAAGTACCAGAGGTTGCTGCATTCAGCTGCAAGTCATAGAAGAAACAAAAAACAACAGTTACTTAAGTTTTTCCCAACTCACCTCTTTTTTGCAGCCCTTGTGACGACATTTCTACTGAAACAACTACTACTGATGAGATGATTTTTTAAGTCAGAGCAAGAGAGCCCAAAGTCTGATGGTTACTACTGCTGTCAGATTCATTTCTTTGACTTTCAAAAAGCTGTTTCACAGCATTGTATTTAATTACGGTATTATCTTGAAAAAGAAAGCCAAAAGACAAACAATAAGCAGTCAATGAAGTAATGGAAAGGATGATGCAGATTGGGATTTTTCTCAGGGTGGAGGAGAGGTGACTCACCATCTTCCTGTAGGCTGCAGACAGCTCCACTAGCACTTCATCACTAAGAATATCCAGTGCTCTGAGGGCAGCACAAAAAACAAAGGGGCAGATAGACAAAACACATATAGATGAGAAAAGATATTTTTAGCTCCCTCCTGCAGGGGCAAGTATTTGTCCTGCTGTGTACAGTAAATCAGAATGTCCACAAGCTTACTGACCACAAACACAAGATAACAAAGCAATGTAGATTTCTGAAGGTACAGTAAACACTTACTGACATTCATTGTAGCACTGTTTTAAAATTGATACACATATACAAAAAAATGCTGATATGCTCTAAACCAATTATTAAAGCTCCAAATGCATTTAAGGTTATTTCTTGTGATTCTCACTTTGACTCCAGCAGGGCCGCCATGTTCAGGACAATGAACTGGAGACAGGAGAGTTTAAGCTGCTCCGCGTTGTACATGGTGGCAAACTCCAGCAGCTCTGCACTGTTCTTCAGAGTCACTGAGAAAAGCAACACAAGCAAATTCATTGACAATTCATGGAAAATCATTTCAAAAAGACAACTGTATCTGAAAATGTGTTGTCTGACTTCCATTTGTAAAACTGTGCTGCATCACATCATAAAAAAAAATGTGGTCACAGCCCCTAAAAATGGAAAAATCCAACATCAAGAGTCAAAAAACGCTAAAACCTGAACCCACTGTGTTGTTTAATTATGAATGTCTGTGTTCTTCATTGATACAGATGTTGACGCATTGTGTTGAAACCAAGTTAAAGTTGATATTTAAGAGAACACCTGATCAAATATCTCAAGATACTGAATAAAATAAGGGAAAGCAGTCAGAATATAACCCCCAGAATTTATGACAATCAAACCATTTTCAACTATTTTTTGCTTCTAACCTTAATATTCGTGAAATTATAATTTTCATATCATGAATGCAGCATTATGTTAAGATAAAAGCTGGAAGCAAAGAAGCATGAAAAAGCTAAGGGCAAAGTAAATGATTGAGGAAAAGACAAACACAGCATACAGTTCTCAGTGATGACGACCTCGCACATCTCCTTCAGTCGTGTGATCAGCAGCTGGTCAGCCACAACCAGTACGTTGCAGACAAACTCTACATTCAAAGAATCTGTCGAGCAAAGAGAGAGAACAGTAGGTCCTATAAATATGTTGCCTTTTACTGTTCCTTCAATTCAGCAAAACAAGATTATTAAAAAGTCAACATGTGCTGCCAGTCAACACAACACTTGAAAGCTACCTTTAATGGTGGGAGACTCATCAGTGTAAATATACTCCAGAATGACCTGCAGAACCTCTGAGCTGGTAGGCATCTCCAGTGCAGTGCAGGATGTGGCCTGTGGGGGCACAAGATAACGTTATCATCAGTACAAGGATGGTTATATGCACACATGTGCAAAGAAACACTGGTTAGTCCCTCCAAGATTTCACTAACTGTTTTGGGGATTGTTGGGACCTAAAAGACCTGATTTCACAGCAGCTATTCTAAAAAAATTTGATACATATTGCAATGTTTATAGTATTTTTTTTTTTGCGATGACATCACTGGGGCAAGTGAAACGATGATCACCGACTATTAGCTGTTGCTGCCATTTGAAGCAGCGCTGAAGTACTGTCTTTTTGGGCTGCTTTCCTCCTGTTCTCTATGCACACTTAGCACAAGCTAACACAGCAGCAGCTTAACATCCAACATCAAGCAGTTAAACAGTCCCAAACAGTCTTACACTGACACTGAAACAGCTCAACTCTCAAGCAGTATGAAATAAAAATAATATCAAACCTCAATCCAGGGGTTTCCAAGCATACTATTGAAGTATTCTGCAGAAAAGATGGATAAAAAAAAAAATGTTGTCTCACTTTCTGTAACTCCAAAACATCAAACAGCCATCAAATTTATTTACATGAGGCTATTATTTAAATGGACTAATCATATTTTTACTAGGGATTTTGGACTCTACGCCATGAGGCACATGTGCTAATGAATGACACTTAATATTGCATGAAAGCAACAGCGCATTCTCTATCAGACTGCATGAATGAGAACATCTGTATTTTTGGTTCTTTGCTGATGTGTTGACCTTACCTAGTCTTGCACAAAGGACACTTTTGTGACATGGAAACTCTTTTCCATCCTCAGATTTTAGAGTGACATCACAAAGATAGGAGCTATACAGACACAAAAAAGACAGATATATAAGAAAATCTACATTTTCATGTTAAATTCATTGTTTTCCATCTAATCTACACAACTGTTATATCTACACACAGTGTATATATATATATATACACTCATACACACCATTTTTTCTGGTAGAATTTGGGTTTGTTGCCAGGTTTCTTGTTGATAACATTGATCTTTCCACTTTCGTATTTGACTCCATCCAGTCTGTGAATGAACAAAGACAGCATGATTAACTGTAAATGACATCATGTCTGATTTTGCCTGAGGGTTTAGAGCCCACGCGGTCTCTCACCGTGCAGACAGGCTTCCCAGGCCCAGCTTTTTTGCAACACCCTGTAAGGTTTTCACAGGGTTGGCCCCTCCCTCGTTGGCCCCAGCCTTGTCACCTTTGCCTCCTCTCCCCTTCTTGCCAGGCTTGGCACACTTGCTCTTGGCCTTGTCGCCATCGCCTTTGGTTGCAGGGGGAAGGGAGCGGTACACCTCGAGGGCTGAACGACCTCTCAGGCCCAAGTCCTGCAGGCTGCTGATAAGCCTTTCCTGTTCCGAGTCCTGGCCATGGCAACAGAGACAGTAGGGACATGGTCTTCATAAAATAACCACAGCTGAGTCAGAGGCTCAGCTCTAAAAGGCCAATGCAAGTATTCTGTACAGACTGAAGCAACAGTATATATTAAAGTCTAGTATATCCGTCCATTGCTGAGAGCTTAAGTGAATAACATTTTAGGGACTTTTTTCTTTTCCTGACCTGGTTTTGTCCCATAAAGGCCCCTGAAACTTTTGGCCGCGCCCCGTGCACCAGCAGCTCGCAGGAGTCTGTGTAGATGAAGTGCAGGACGTATTCTAGCATGTCCGCTGGGATCTTCTCCAAAATGATCAAATCGCAGCCTACAGCATCTTCGCTCTTCTTCACTTCTCCGTCGAGCTCCTCACCAACACCGCAACACTCGGACATGAACTGCTTCCGGAAGAACTCGGACCTCATGGACAGGATGTACTTGTGAGCGGGAAAGGTGCGATCACCGGCCTGGAGGGTCACATCATGGATGCTGTCCATTTCGTCTGCCTCTTCTAGAAGGCTCCGAAAGTGTTGGGAGAAGGAGGATGGAGAGATGCTGGGAATCTCGAACAAGCTGGAATGAAGACACAGGAAGGACATCATTCTACAGCGATGATCATAACATACTTCAAGAACACAAACACACAAAGTATTAACTGTGACAACTGCATGGTAATTACACTGACGGCAATACATCTTTAAAAAGGCCAGGCGCCTATTTAAATAAAAACGACAAATGTAAATAGAGCACAGACCTTCTCAATAAAAGGATGACAATGTCTATCAGACAGGAAATGCATAAATACGGTTAAGCCATATGTCGTTTAGAGAACAATAATATAATCTAAAAGGGGTTAGAAGTTTCCATGCTGTATCACTGGCTCAAGTCAAGCAGTGTTTATTATCAGCAGGAAAAAGATCTAAAAATAAACACAATTAGACCAGATAAGATCAATAGTCCACTATTTTGCATTATGCCCAACCAGCCAACATAACATTCAGTGGTAAATTATTATTGAGTCCCTGGGGAGAAAATGCTTTTAAAGTCAATCTTTTTTTTTTTGCTTCCCATCAGCTTCTTAATGCTGATGAACCTGTAAGATAGGAGTATGTTTAATACCTACAAAGACATTCTTTGTAATTTCTCTAAATACTCTGTACCCATTTACTATTTAACCTTTCCTACTGATTTACCAGCATACAGCATAGTAAACCACAAGGATACCAAACCTCAAACTCAAAGTACTAGCAATCAGACATTGCGTGAAGGGAATATTTTCTGTCACTGATTGAATTTATTTATTTTTTTAACAACAAAGAAAAAGCTGAAGGCTGTCCATCATTTTGACAGATTAGGAAACTGAGGGCAGTAATTCACACCCCTGTTCAGTTGGTGGTTTGTGCATATGAATTAGCTACTGTGTACTCTTGTTTATCTAATCTCAAGTGTATGACCTTGTCTGGCTGGCTTTAGACATTGCATTTGGTAGACTATAGCGCCACACACCATTGCAAATTGTAACGGCAGCTGAGTGTCCAAAGTCTCCTCACACAGCCAGAGTCTTGTTTGTTTTCTCTCCATGCCATTTTAAATGTATAATCTACAAGTCTGCTTTTGTATATTATTAAAAAAAATGAAAATTAAATGCTATTAAATATTTCTTATTATAATTTAAAAAATTTAAATTGAAACAATGGACAATACTATATTATGGCAATTTTTTTTTACCCTGTCCATCAAAATGACGGACAGCGGTAAAGTCTACTGTAACCTCTGCTAGTAAAAGCATTTATTAAAAAAGCTTTCATAAAAGCATGTTTCAAAGGTGTTACAACAATGCACACAATAATCACACGAGTACTAAAAAAAGATTATTAGTAATAATGATTTATTTTTATAATATTGTTGTATGAGAAGGAAACAAACAAACAAACATTTTTCATCAGAGGACCCATCCTTCATTTAAACTGCTCTAACCTCCTCTGTCCACTGATTGATAGAACATCATTGGTGAAGTTTGTTTTTCACACCTTCTATCTGTTCTTTAAGAGTCACCTTCTGATGATTTCATTGATTTATTTCCTGCAGCTCAATAAGGTTTTTACACCCTGTTTACACAGGATGTGTTTAAACTTCTTTTAAGAGTCGCCTGTCTCGTGTCTGCCTGACAGAACAGCTATGCTTACACTTTTGGCAGTGCAGCTGTCAACACTGGCTGCAAAACAGCTTTCTCACACTCTACATGTGTAACTGGTCCCAAATGGTCTTTTTGGGCTTCAAGAATATTTTCAACAGACTTATGAACATAAACACACCACTAAGTGTAGCATGTTTTATGCTACAAGCAAGATATACTACCTTGTTTTGGGATCAGACTGAAGCACTCCAAAATTTCGGCCTTTTGAGTCCATGGTGACGCTGACAGCTCTGTGGACGTACGGGAGTTTCTCCAGGCGGATTCGCTCATACACTGTCCCAGCCTCTGAATGGCCGCAAACCTCCACACTGCCCTCTAAGATTACAAGAGGCAAGTAAACGAGACTTAAAATCAACGTACTCTTCTAATTAATTCTTGAAACCTATTTTAAAAATTGGCTTTACTGCTATAGGATTTGGTTCATACAAGTCCAGCGAAAATGCTTTAAATAATCTGAAACTGACAATTGCAAAACATTTATGATGCCATATACCATGTTCCTCAATTCCTCACCTTTCTTCTCCCCGTACTTTTTATATTCTCCTGCCCACACGCCACTGAAGCCCTCCCCCTCCTGAGTCACAAACATCATGCCGTTCTTGCTGAGAGCTATGTCCGACATGAAAACCTGACGCCCATACGCCCACCGGCACTGTCTCACCGAGCTGCCGGAGGAACGCCAGCAAAACACCTGACAGAGAGAGGGAAATGGAGGAGGAAGTAAATTTAAGGAAAGTTACACAGACAGTTCTTAGTCACCATTTTCATCTATAGGACTCAATTTAGGCTAACCTGCATTGTATAACTGTCTACAAAGCACCATAGGTTAGATAACAACAGGGGTTGGTAAAAATAACAATGTTATACATTCTACTGCAGTTTCTAAATGTTAGTACAGTAAGAGATGTGAAATTTAAAGGGTAAGTTTTATATTTTTTTTAACCTGCACTAAAATTTCTCATGTTGTTGTATCTAATTGACTAATGGGAACAACAATTTTTGAAATTGGTCCAGTATTGAGCGAGGGCACTGCAGCCAGTGGCAGCAGAACAAGGTCAACACTCGGGGCATGTTCACACCATCAATGTACGTCCACTAAAAGTGCCTGTTTTTGCCACTAACAGGCTCAGATTGTTACTATAGGTGTCTGACAACATTATGTAAAACCATCTCTACACAAATAGACCTTTGTTAAAGAGTAAGATTCTATTTGTTTAACCAGAAACAGCCCCAAAATTGCTATCCCCAAATCCTACAAACCCCATTTAAAAGAACAGTAAAAAATGCATTTTCACATCTAACTGGGTGAATTAAGAGTTTATTTCTACTAAAACAGAGTTGCTGATTGTTGAAAGAGTGAAAAGACTAACAAAGACTACTGTTTGAGTTCTTTTTTTTTTATGTCAGCTATGAATTTATTGTAATTTACAATGATAATATTACTTTTTTTAAGGTAAGGTGGATTTGGAGATAGCAATTTTGGGGCTGTTTCTGGGGTAACAAAGTAAAAGCCTTATCTCTTATACTTATTTAATGCACTTACCCTCCCTGCTTCATCTAAAGCCAAGATGGTCACCTTTTCCCCTCCTCCCTCATTCAGGATCTGTGGAACAACACGATGGTCCAGACTACCACCGCTGACCAGAACCTTCTTGATGTTCAGCTGCCTGAAAGAGACCAATTAAAATAAATAATTAGGAAAATGGAATACTAAGTGTCACATTCAAAGCACAAGTACAATAGACTATATTAATTCATTTGTCTATCTGTAGATCAAGATTTTCATTTTTTGGTGGAAGACACTCATTTTATGATCAATTCTTATTTCTTGAATATCTGTATTGAAGTAAATCCAATGTTGCGTTACTGCTCTTTAACAGACAGGCCTGCACTGAGCCCTACTTCCCAACAGATATGTGCAGCACTACACTATGCAAATTTAAGAAAAAGATAACTGTTTCCAGTTTAGTGGGTGATTCACTGCAAGTTGCCATTCAAATTAGGTCTGATTAGAAAACTGGAGGTGATGCAGAACAGACTCTGCTGGCTTGAAAAAGCTGCACATATCAATGACATCTATGAGCACAGCAGAGTGCACCATTTAATTCTTTACAGAGACTACATCTTTAAATATGCCTGACAAATACATTATTGGACTTTGTGTAACATCACAAGATGCAGTCTTTTGTTGGTTAAAAATGAATACTGGGCCTGGACAAGAAATTTGCCTACTATTTCCCCAATGAGATGCTGGCTATCAGAGACAAACCTGCTAAAAATCAATATAATATGTGTGTTTTATAATTTTGTGTGTGAGTCAGTCTTCAGCTTGTGATATTACAGACCGGTTTGTTCCATACATTGCTCTGATTACATATAGGAAATACTGCTATTGAAAACTAAATTGAGGTCATGTTGAGTGAATTGATGAATTGGAATCTTCAATAAAGTTTTTCAAGAAAAGAAGATTCAAGGCCAACTGAGTCTCTATTATTGTTGCAGTGTAATGAGGGGTGTTAATGAGTGTTCTACTGCCCCATTCACCTTGAAGCCATTTTCTTGCACTGGTAGTCAGCCAACAGGTAGACGTCCCCCTTCTCAGTCACAACTACTGTTGCTCCATCACTAGCTGCAGCCATAGCTATGGTGACATCCTTGTGGTGCAGGGCTGATACTTGTCGGGGGGCTGTCACGCACTTCTCTCCATTAGGATCCAGCAAGTAACCTGGAGATCAACACAGAACTAAGTACAAAATACACTGTAGATTAACATACCAAGTTACCAATATATGGTGTGTGTGTGTGTGTGTGTGTGTGTGTGTGTGTGTGTGTTTAATGTGGACTTTTAATTTTACAAATAAAACTTGAAATAAAATCACATTATAGCCTTTTGTGTCAACGCCCTCTGACATGGCGGAGGGTCTTCCTTCCTCACCAAACCTCCTACAGAAGCAAATAAACATTTGTACCATTCTACCATAGCAACAAGACCATTAGTCAAGCTTACATGCCAAAAAATATTAGCTTCTGCTTTATTTCTACGCTGGCATGATTACACTTTGGTGTATACAGGGTGTGCGTCTCATTTTTATCAGCTCAAATTTACCACAGCTGTTAAGTCACATTCAGTGTCTCAAATGCAGTGCCACTTTCTCTCATAACACTGGCTTGGCTGACATGTCAATATTGAGACTTACCTAACTGGCCTCCATTGAGTCCCATTGTGTAGACAGCCTCTCTGGTCCACAGCACTGTGTGGAACCTTCCTGCCGCAACTCCAATCACTGTCCTGCCTTTCAGCATCTTGGAGAACACCTACATACACAACATATCACAGAGACAATAAAATTATAGTATACAGAAGTTAAGAGTTTCTAGACAAAGAAGTCCAAGCACATCGTCATTTCATTCACCATAATGACAAAATCTAATTTGGCAAAGAAACAATGCTTGTTACATGTAAGCTGTTGTCGGCCCCTTTCCGTTTCCATCCCTGCTACCTCTTACCTGTTTAGGGACATGAGCTGAAGCTGGAGGAGGAGCCAGGCCGAGCTGGTGGAAGGTGTTGAGGCCAAAAGTGTAAACATAACCTTCTTCTGTCAGCACCACTGTATGGTCTTTAGCTGCCGCCACCTGGGAGCAGTGGTGGGACATCAGACCCTCCACCATCCGAGGAACCTGTAGAGGGGAGCGAGGAGGTCATGAGAAATGTTGGAAAAAATAAAACTGAGTGTGCAAATATTTTAACAGTTCAAGCTCAATGTATCAGTTTGTGTTTAACTAATAAAGCAATTGTTTCCTGTACAATTACTCCTGACAGCATCCCAGGCCTAAATTTTTGGCACAAGTGCATCCCTGCGTATAACAGTGCCTTATTTATAACTTTTTGCCAGTCATTCTGCCACTCAAACGGCACTGTCACAGCAGGAGCCCTGTTGTTTACTGTTCTGCCAAATTCATTTGCTGCAAGAACTAATGTAAAAGGACAAGTCTGGCAATAGCTTTGTTTTCTTGTTGTCAGCAAATCCCATGAAAAGAGCAAAACAAACAATGAAATGATCCTGCTAGCAAGTACTGTGGGTTTATCCAAAGCCATATATATCTTATTCTTCTGTGTGGTTGAGCTCCATTGTTGTTCAAACATTATTAAAAACACACCAGTGACCCTCACTGTTACACTGAGTAACATGTTCCTTCTTCACCATCAACTGTAGTTCATTTTTACATGGTTTACAAATTATCAAATGTGTATAGAGTGCTGCAGGAATGAATCCTAAAACACTGGAAAAGAGTATTTTTGCACTTTGTGCCCTCGTCTTGACGTCAATGGGTTTTTTGAACTGGTTTTTGCTAAGATGCCTAAAAACGTGGTTAACACAGTTAAAGAGACTCACATTTTGTTCCACAACATAGAATACAAAAGTAAATACCCCACTTGTAAATTTTGAGAGGCTAAACGTACGTCATCAGGCCCAGCCTGGCTTCATAGCTTTGTTGTAGTCATGCAACTAAAGTCTAGTTCATTTATAGCCTAACCATTAGCTTTTTACTGCTGATGTTTGCATTTAGGCTTAAAAATCAAAAAAGTGTTGTTCATTTGTGAAGATTATCCTGCTGAAGTATAATAAACTTTTGTGTGCCACAGATCTTGTTTCCTGCAATAATTCAAAATCCAATAGAAAAATCCCACTGCCTTTTTTCTGGGATACCAGAGTGATGGTAACTTTTGCGTTGGCCTACAAAATAAAACATCATCTTTGCACCACTCTGTTTCAATATAATATGTGATGCAGCTCATCAACACTGCAAGTACAACCTCAGTAATAAAGATATAGTTAAATTAACACCTCTCAGACAGGGTCAGTAAAAACTGAACATTATTATCTTTGTAAAGGTAAAACTGGCTGAGCTGTTGTGTCGAACTCTATTAGATTTTAAAGATGCACCTAATTAAGTGGCCACTCAATGTATCTTTTGTTCAGAGCGAAGATACTTTAGAAATAGCATTTAGACACTGAATCTTGGAAAGTTAGTCTCCAGCATCAGCAGCCTCAGGCACTTTACCATGGAGACAAAAAACAAACACATATCCACTTTGAAATTTAAAGTCTGTGGTAACAGTATGCGGCTGTGGTCTGGGAGGAACCCACATTTTTATCAGTGGTGGACAACATGACTGACTGAAATTGATTAATCAATATCTGCTAACAGGCCTTTAAAGCCATGACGTGTAAGCAACCACAGCCTAAACTTGACATCCTGCCAATATAATTCCCTTTTTCACTTTAACAGGACTGATAATTGGCCTTTTCAAGTGAATCAACTTGCAAATTAAACCCTTTGCTTGAAAGCAGAGACATCAGCTCACAAAACAATATCTGGTTATGTATTCCCAACATCAAAAAAGATTACTGTACATAGAAAATTTTTAAACCCATATAATGCCCTTTAATAAGTCTCACCAGGTAAGTCTGTTCATCTCCATGGCCAAGTCGACCTCCCTGTCCATGTCCACAGGTGAAGACCTGGCCTTTCTGAGACAGGAACACAGAGTGGAACTTACACAAGACCACCTACAGGAAGAAGAGGAGATTAAGCATCAACATTATTGCGATTTTTCCATTGTTGCTTTATATTTCTAAAAACAATGGATTTTTAACACAGGACAAAGGGAAAACAAAGTCTGACTGAACACTCAACCCTATTTAAAAACACTATATTACCTATTCTTAGGGAAAAAAACAGAGTCTGAAGTTTGTGCTGATTGAGGCTCTTGTCATGATAATTTTGACCTCATAGCAGAGGCTGCGATGCATCTCTTTCCATGTCCCTCGGCCAAGCCCTCTTGTAGTGATAGTAAAACACTATACCAATAAAGGCCAGGGCACAAGTGGAAAAGCAAACATCATTACTAATGCATTGCTACCCTCAAGCTTTCAATAGAGCACAGGGATGTTCCCCAAAGTATCACATTGATGTGGACATTCACACACATGCATACACACCAGTGTAGTTCATTTAATTAAAAACATGTCATTGTGGAATTAATATTTAACCTCTGGCACCTGCTGGCTTGGGCCAGGAAGACAAAGAGTATACGCAGTGCCACTGGGTCATTGTGTGGTCATGAAATTAGATCCATCTGTCCCCCACTAGGCTTTATGAAATTACTCTGCATGACAAGTCCTGCATGTCAGGAAAAAAACCTGCAAACACTGTGTTTCTTCTGTAAACACCAATACCACTGTGACACGAAGCCCAGATTAATCATTTATCAACAAATATACAAGCCACACAAATACCAAGTCTTAAGAATGGATTATAATGACAGCATATCTAACACAGTCATTACTTAATCTACTATAACTAGCATCTGGTGTGTGTACACACCACTGGGGGTAGTTGCACTGCTGCCAATGGCTCTATTAATCACACTAAGAGGATCCACATGACAAATGCATGAAACTGTAGCCAGGCTGGCACAGTGTGGCAGGATGGTTTAACCATGCACAGACCGGCTTAAAGAAAGTCACAAATGAAGACTATACAGGAGAAGACAAAGCTCATCAATCCACCCCTGACACACCAACTATGCCCTCTATTTAACTCAAACAACATTACTGATATATTTTTTTGTTTTCCTGATAATAGCTGTAACTAGGGCTGCACTGTCTATCATTCTTTTAAACTGTTATCACAATTTTAACTTCTGTGACAAGCACATTGCTATATACTGTGATATTGCACTATGAATATACTAATAACCTTATCAAATGACACTGTCTATAGGCCCTATTTTGTCTGATACTCACCATGCTGTTAACTCTCTAGGCAGGGTCCAGCAATAAGGATTTCCTGATGGCCTGGGGGCCAGTAAAAACTTACGTCAGGCCAGTAAATATAATGTTAAATATAGAGAGGCGTTGGCACTTGAACAGAGAAGAAATTGTCAGTTAAGTTTGTCAAGTGATAGGACGACTAAAGTTTAGGATTCAGTTTGTCCTTAAATAAACACTGCAGCTCCTCAAGAACCAAATAAATGTAAATATATTCAAGCAGAGGTGCTGTGCAAGTCCGAGTCGAGAACTGAGTACACTTTAATATCGGTTTATAAATCTCAAGTAATATTGTTATCTTAAAACAGAATGTTATTACGTATTTTTCTGGCATTATGCAGCCCTAGCTGTAACCACAAACTTTATTCATTTATCAAACATACAATTTATAACTCTTATGCATAACCAATATTTCCACTTCAGTGGTATCACCTTGAGAAAATACGAGCCAGTGTGAGCAATGCTTGGATTAAAAAACATTTTTTACAAATGATGACTTACCCTGAGGAGAAGGTTAGGTAATACAGGACTCTAGGGAGGGAGTGTTTTGCTGGTTTACCCAGGTGGTGTGCCTTATCTGGAGTACCCATGTGCATTGGCTTTTTTTTCTAATGCAACACATGTTGGCACAGAGTTGAAGCATGAGGCCATTACTGGTGTGATACATGTGAGTGGGGTATCAGGGTAGGAAAGCCCTATGCTGTTGGAAAACACGTTCTTAGTCCCTGGAGAGCTGGAAGAATAACAGCATGTTGTTAAGTCTACCTGCTTGATGTAAACCCCAGTCCTGGCAAACACGTCCACAAGCTCAGGGTGCTGTCGGCTCTCCTGATTACCGTGCCCGAGACTGAAATTAGTATTGTTTCCCCATGTGTATACTTCAGTTGGGTCTGTAATGAGGAAGAAAACACAATTACAAGAACATCCACAACACTGACTGCTTCCACCTGAAGCTTGATTTAACCACTGGTCTTTTGCATAGCACTTTTTATCAACAAGGCAATTTAAAGTGTTTTGCATAAGATATAAAAGGCATTAAGAAAAGAAACACCAGGCAATATAAAAAGACACATTTAGACAGGATTTATAATGCTAAATAATATAGAAGATAAAAATAAGCTACAGTAGAATAAAACAGATCAAACAGATAGATGTCGTGTTCATCCACATTGACCGCTACATCCTTTGCTATATAGTGTTAAAACCACAAATCATAATGGCCAGAAAGACATGTAATGTAGCACAGGGAGAGTTAAATCCCATGCATGAACAAGTGTGAAACGCATCATTAAAATAGAATGAGTCACCATGATGCAAAGAAGCCTTGTGACTCTTGACAAAAACAAAACTAGCGTCAATAGTTTCACCATTAATGTCATCACGATGCACGATAATGTCAAGGAACTATGTTCTTTATAATGTGGTATATGATACAAAACCAGACCTGTTGGTCTCACAAGTGAGTGACTGATTTTTTTTGTTGTTGTTAAATTAGAAAACAGTACACAAATGTTCATGCTGTTCTAAAATTCTTCAGGATATAGCAATAAAGTCGCATGACGAATTTCCCTTGCGGTCCTGATGTCTAGGCTAGGAGGCAGGCAGAAATAGCAAATGACATGTGAATGCTACTAACAACTCATTTTTACACTAATACACAAAAAAACGACATAAAACCATACATGTTACATAAAAGGTGATTTTAAAAAAAACTATCAAATTCAGAAACAACACCAAAAACTTAGAACTGTCCTGGAAAGGATATTTCACTATACTAGTTTACTCAGCATCCATATTTCAAATCTTTTCTTTTTTTTCTTAACTATTTAGAGAATGAGTGGATTAAATTACATTAAAGTTTTATTCCACTGCCCCTGCCACAAGCCCCTGTTTGAAAAAATGTGCTTCTCTTTACTTTACTTTTTAGATTGAGTTGTTTCAGGTTCAATGAACCTACACTATCCTTCCAATTCAAGCCATAAGTGTCCCGAAAACTCTGAAAATACCAGGGTTTGGTATTAGCACCAGCCACCAGCCTAATGCTGGTAAAAATTTGCAAGTGGCTGTTGAATTTTCTTCACTCATCAGCCAAAAAAAACATTGGTAATCTATCGAGTGGCTGGTAGGTTTTGGAATCCACCAGCCTCAGTGGCAGGTGAACAAAAAAGGTATTTCCCACCCTGGAATTATCCAGTAAAATAAAGTTGTTCTTTATACTATGGGTGTTGCAGGATTTTTGGCCTCTTTCAATTTTTTCACCTCTTAATGCCAGAAATCTCTACTCAACTTAAGTGCAAGAACTCATCAGTTTGTCTTACCGCTGTTTTTGAACATAACATGTGCTGGTCGGTCCTTCATTGTAAGGTCAAGGACAGAGAGACCCTCCTTGTCCTGAGTGGAGAGAAGTGCTCCATGCTGAAACAATGTCAAGAAACAATAGATATTCAAAGTGAAGCCAAAATCTTTAAAATAAGCAAGCAGGAACACCTTGAACAACTCAACAAAACTGGACAGCAATTTTTTTATGATCTGCATTAAATACATACCTTGACCAGTGATATGAGACAGTGGATATGTCCATAAAAGGCGCTGCGATGCAGAGCGGTCCAGCCTGACTCCTTATCCTTCACCAACATGTCAGCACCCTTATGCTCCAGTAGCCACTCCAGGATGGCCTTCTTTCCCAATGAGGATGCCATGTGCAGGGCAGTGCGACCAAAGCCATCCCGCAAGGTGGTCGCATTGTGACAGTGTGAGGTCAAGAACGCCCGCAGCTGCCCCTCAGAGCCGCTTGTTAGTGCCGCTATCACCTCGTCTGCATGCTGCTCTGAGCGGCATTTGGGGCCGCAGTCAAGCAGTGCCAGACTCATCCTGACCTCAGCCAAATCTTCACAGTGAACCCACCTCCCTTGTGTATTACCAAGTCCGTGACAGCCCACCACCCACAAAAGAAAAAACTCAAAAACAATACAATGCAAGGTGACGAATCAAAAACACTGTCACGAGAACTAAATACTATAACAGCTGCTCTCCAAGAAGAAAAAAGTAAATTAAAAAAAAAAGTGTCAACAAAAGGTCGAGATGGTTTGGAGTGCTAGAATTGTGCTTGTGTTGAGGTTCCACCGCACCCTAGCGACCCCAGAGCCTTTCTGCGACTTGATTCAGTCCACCATTTCAACCAAGAATTGAACACAAACTAAGGTGCTTGCAGCATGAGCTTGGCATCAAGAATTCAATAAATAGAAAACCTCTTGTGCGTTTTATACAAAATCGTACATTTCAACATTTGCAAAAATAGTTTCTCCTTTATATATTCTTTTAATAATTTACAAAAGGCAAAAAAATTTCAACCACCCTCTGACCTTCTCGTCCAGCAGTCCAACCATCAAACTTGAGGGGAAAGGCCCCCTTTCCCCCCAAAATTCTCACTTTCCTTTTCAAAACTCCATAATTGTAGAGTGCACCTGAGGAAGAAAATTAAAGAGTTCTCAGTGGAAAAACAGTGGCCTACATTCACACTTTGAGTACGTGTAAACTGCAAAATGCAACTACAGCTTTGTGTGCAGGATGCAGAACTGGCTTGAGGTCCAAAACTGTAAGTGCAAAGGTCAGGGCAAGTCTGACCTAAATACAGACTAGCGACGCACAGATCAGCTGAGTTCACAGGTTTGCAGGACAGCTATTTGACAACGCTGTGCAAACAAGATTGAGGCAAATTTAAACTTTGCATATAGTTTGCATTATGATGAATGTTTTTGTGAAGATAGTGCACTAGCCTTGGCAAGAGAGGTCCTTAATACTGACTGAACTGCAGAATTACGTAACAGGCTAAGTCAGCCAAATAGCTTGTTAATTTTCCGTGTTGCTTGCACCATTCAACCCCCTATTGTGGTCAGCGTAACAGAACTGGTTTGTTAAGGCCATTCAAACCCATTTATTTATTAGGATAAAATAACTCGACCCTATTTCCAACATAGGTGAGTAACTTGCTAGCAGGCTGTGCAGAAGCACGGACGGCTAACTAACCGCTACTTCATCCAAATATTAGCTCATAGTGCCCAAACTGGACAACGTAACGTCATGTCACATCGTAATTTGCTATGTATTTTCAAATGTGACGGCTAACTAGACACCTACTGTGGGTAAAACACCTATAAATGTGCCGGTTTGTCAAATATTGTTAGCTGGCGTTAGCTGATGCTACATTAGCAGCTAACTTAGCTTGACTGACACATCACCGAAAGCTAACTTTGCGTTAGCCAGCTGTTTTGCGGAGGGAAATTAATGTCGTATCAAGTCTTACCTTCCGCTAGTTAAAGAAAAAAGAGGACATGGAGAAAGTAGCATCAACGACGTACATCCACTGTGTCATTACTACTAACAGGAGACGCTAGCGGTATTTCTCTGGTGTAAATTTTGACAGGATTGAACGCCTGTAACCCTGCAGGGTAGGAAAAAAACCCTCAGTAATATCAAGACTTCTGATTGGTCAGAGCGTGTACATCCCGACATTTAATTGGTTTATTTTGAGGGGTGTTAGTTGTGCTCTGAGTGTGCTGTTGCTGCATCTATGACGTCATAGGATATTTTATTTTACTTTTTTTTATTTTAAGGTTTACATATAAAACATAATTATAAAAATTACAACAAATAAAAGAGACACGCGATAAAATAACAAATTAAAAACTAGATATCAAAAGATGCCGTGTACTTTGTAAATTAATCATAAATGAAAAGTGACAACATTTTTTACTCTTCAATAAACAGACATTCAAATTCTCACTAAATACACCTATATTTCTTCTTAGATGCAAAAAGAAGCAAAGGAAAATGTTTCAGAGTTGTTGTAGAGTAACTTCTGCACAGGCATTACAAAATAATGGTTTGTTAATTTAATAGAGAATAAAGTTAGTTTGAAGTTCCACCCCAAATGTATCTGTTGAGCACACCACACCTTCAGTAGGCTACTGTGCTCATGAAGTCCAGAAAAAGCATCATGTTTGTTACAATAGCTTCATACTCAACAAATAGACTTCGGGCAGCATATCACTTTCAGCCTTGATCCAGGTGTCATCGAAGTACTCAGATGATTGTCACACTGACCTAGACTAAGAATAGGAAGGGGTCAAAGGAGGGTAAAGCTAGGGTTACACAAGGATCTACACCGGGGCTTCCAAATATGACATATTGATGAGCTTGCTCTCCCTCACCATTCATGCATGAACATATCCACAGTTGTGCTTCTCAGCAGTATTATCCTGCACAATTCAGCAGACAACTACAAGGTCATTTCTCACAAGGAACTGTGGAAATACAGACCATGTAATGAGATAAAGGAATCTGACATCTGTTATTGGATGTGTGGTGCAGTGAAATGTTGTACTTTTGCATTCCTCTCACATTGGTAAGATCCAAGAAGTCCTTTTTGTCATTCATCTTTCATTTTTGATTAAACTAGACCCCCCATTAAATAAATCTTTGCTCCATCCCATGGACCAAAAGCTGAGAATTTTTCTCTAAGCCTGACACCTTCATTCAAATCTTTACTAGTCATCTCTCCTTTGCTCTTATTTTGAGTTTGTAATCTATGTGGTTCTGTATTATGTGAACATACAAGTTAACATGCAATAAATCTTGATAATGTTTTTCCCTGTCTTCACTGGGTACGGCACAGAGACCTAATCCTCACAGCTTTTCTAAATGAATAGTAAGAATGTGGCATTATCAGAAGATCAAACGATTAGTGTGTTTCCTTTAGCAGTTTTATTTTTGCTTCTTAATACCTTTAAGCTTTTTCCACTGACATTCTATCGTATTAAATGGTTTTTGTATTGAACTGAATAAGATAGCAGATTTATTATGAAACGCCTAATAGATCAAACTGGCTTTGCCTCGGGAGACACAAAGTTTCTCGCTCCCCTACATGTGTAGTCATTTGCCTATATGAAACATCATTATGTAAGGATATTTTATTCCAAGAAATGCAATCTGAAGATATGTTTGTGGCTGGTTCTGATTTAGTATAGGATTGCAAAAATCATCACTTTTTGTATAACAGTCTGATCAGAAGATTATATATTTCTCTACATTGTATTATATAGACTGCAGCCTTCTCCAACAGTGAAGCAGTGAAGCTAAATTGTTCTTCACATTGTTTGGGACGTCACTGGAGCTCCCTCAGGGACCCCTAGAGGTCCCTGGACCCCAAGACACCAGGCTCAGTTTCAGTAGCAGCACACCATGCTACAGGTCATTTCAAGGAAATTAGTTGCAGTTTTTACAATTACATGTTTGACTATCAAGTTAAAATTAATACAAAAATCATGTGTGGCATCGTCGTAAGTGGAAAATCTGAATAAAAATATGAACGAAACTTGTACGAGTTTTTTGTTCACCCCCCTTTTGCTGGGAAATGGTACGCTCCCTCCTTCCAATGGTCTGCACTGTGCTGCTGTGTTTGGTCTTTCCCTCTAGACTCTCAGCGTTTAGGAAAACAGCAGGCTGGAAGTACGCATCTAGTAATTCATGGCACCTTTGGGAGACAACGAGCATTGTCTGTCTCGTAACCAGCAGCTCGAGTAAGTTTTTTTTGCAAAGTTGATATTTTACATCGGACTTTATTGTTTTACTGGGACTGGAAAAATATCGTAAAAGCCTGAGGTTTGGGAGACAAACGAAGAGTTTGCAAGCTTCGTCCACATCACGTTTATCCTCATGGAAACGTAGATTTACCCCACACAAGGATGGTTTGGGGGTAGTTTTATGGAGTCTGAGTTGGGACTCGGTGAAATTCTGGAAAGGATTAAGGCGGGAGACACAGTCGAAAAACTTTCCCCGGGTGAGTCACTGTGGCGAGTGGGTTGGATTGTTGTAAAGTAATCTTTACGCACGGTCTGCGCAGACAGATTTGTACAGTCCAAGATGCGCCTGTTGAGCACGTCGTGCGGATGTGACCGCGGAGAGATCCGAGGGAGAATACACATGACCGGAATGATTCATTTTCTTTTCCTCCTCGCGGCTGCACTGTCCTGTCAGGGCTGTCCGGACAAATGCTTGTGCTTTTCACAAACTGTAAAATGCCAAAACCAGGACTTGGACGCGATTCCGCATTCCTTACCGACCAATACCAAATTCCTGTTCGTCACAGGAAACAACATTTCCCGGATCAGTGTGGACTCCTTTCCAACCCGCTTGGAACAATTAACAGATCTCTATCTCAGTGGGAATGAGATGGAGTCTGTGGATGAAATGGTATTTGATAACTTGCCAAACCTTGTGCGGCTGGACCTGAGCAACAACAACATCCAGAATTTCAGTGATAGAGCTTTCCCTGATGATAATAAAGTGCAGTTCTTGAATCTCAGTAGGTGTTTCCACAATTATTCCACTGTGGATATGGTCTTAAGTGTTCTGCAGAGTGGAAACCTTCTTCAGCTGACGGCCTTGGACTTGTCCAACAATGACCTTGTGATTCTCCCAGACGGCATATTCGGCAGTCTCTCCAACCTGGTCAACCTCAGCCTGCAGAACAGCTCCATCGTCTCCATTCCTAACGGGACACTGAGGGTGCCACCGCTGCGTGACCTTGACCTGAGGGACAACAGCCTGAGGGACCTACCCACCACCACGCTGGCAGAGTTCAGCCTCAAGCCAGCTCTTCACATCCGGCTAGCGGGGAACCCCTGGCGCTGCGACTGCTTCATTGACGACATGCTGTTGTGGCTGAAAAACACCACTCAGATCATTGACATGCAGAACCTGACCTGCGCAGACCCCAAGGCCCTGAGACGCCAGCCGCTCCTGCAGTTAGAGCAGTCACAGCTGAAGTGTTCAGGCGACATGGAGGGTGTGCTGGAGACTTCTTATGTTTTCCTGGGCCTGGTGCTGGCCCTTATTGGCGTCATATTCCTGCTGGTGCTCTACCTGAACAGAAAAGGCATCAAGCGGTGGCTGTACAACATCCGGGATGCTTGTAGGGACCATATGGAGGGGTACCATTACAGGTACGAGATAAACTCTGACCCGCGTTTGGCCAACCTGAGCATCAATTCGGATGTGTGAGCCAAGACGGACACTGTCTGGGACCCCGCAGTGAGATATTAAGTGACTTATACTGTTAAAATTTGCATGAAAGTCTTCCTCCCTTTCCCTCCTTTCCCCCATGATGCTATTCAGATTTTACATCTGTCATGGCTCCTAATTACCCTCCCTCACAACCTCCATTCAACCACTGCCGCATGTCCTACACAAGTACCTGGCAGCTGTGATGTCAACTGCGTTTCTTCCGTGTAACATTGCATGGACAATGAAATGACGAAGGTTTTTTTTTCTGGAGAGTTGCAAAGAGTGCTATGTTCTATTTTTATTTTTCCTAAAGGATAAACGTACGGCGTGACTTTTAAGTGAAAGAAAACACATACAGCTGGTCATTGCATCCTTCTCATTATGCCTCTGCTGGCTTGTTTATGAGTTTGTTCTTTTTAATATGTGAATTTTGTGATAAACAGTATGCCTCTTGAATGACTATAGTGCACATTGCATAGTTTCTTGGATTTTAGTAGGTGGATGTAATTGCTCTTTTTTCTGTGAAGATATTCGGCTAAATAAAATGCCTCTGGATTGCTGGTACCTGTCTCCAGTAAGGACCTTTTAATCTTAAGACTGAGGTGTGTGATCCAAAGACTTTGATACAGCAGAGACACACATTTCTGTCGTGGTGCCACACCTAGTATGAACCAAATGACAAACGGTAAATCTTGAAACAGTCGTCAACAGGTTCAACTATGTGTGAAATTATACTGTAGTATCTCTACTACATCAGTTTAAAGGGACAGTTCACCCCTAAAATCAAAAACAAATATTTTTCGTCTTACCTGTAGTGTTGTTTATCAGTCTAGATTGTTTTGGTGTGAGCTGCAGAGAGTTGGAGATATCGGCTGTAGAGATGCCTCCCTTCTTTCTAATATAATGGAACTAGATGGCACTCAGCCTGAGGTGCTCAAAGCACACAAAAAAATACATTTGAAAAACTCAACAGCAATTTCTCTTTACAGAAATCATGACCTGGTGACTCACAATAATCCACAGACCTTGTGAGCAGTTTCATGCAGGAACTATTTCTTTCTACCAAACTACACATGCCAACCACATCACTAAGCAGAAGGAACCTCACCCAGCACCACTGAGCTAGCTAACGTTACAGCTTAGCAGAGGAGGACACCTTTCATGTTTACATCTTGCGCTGTCACAACCACGAGCCTCTTGTCCATGAGTAGATGCACATTTCTTTCTGGAGGGTGATATGGTTGGCAGGTGTAGTTAGAAAGAAAATAGTTCCTACATGAAACTGCTCACAACAAGGTCTGTGGATTTTTTTGAGTATCCAGGTCATGATTCTGGAAAAAGACATTGCCGTTGAGTTTTTTCAATATATTTTTTTGGCACTATGAGCACCACAAGCCAAGTGCCATCTAGTTCCATTATATTGGAGAGAAGGCAGACATCTTCACAGTTGATATCTCCAACATTCAGCAACTCACACCAAAACAATCTAGCTTGATAAATAGCTCTACAGGTGAGAGGAAAAATATTTGTTTTTGATTGTAGGGGTGAACTGTCCCTTTAAGCTCGTATTGTCTTGACAAGTGAGTCGCTGCAGCAGGAAATAAAGTCAAATTAAGAAGTTGCGTAGAGGACACATGCTGTCTGAATTTAAATGAGCTTCTATCTGTAGGTCTATAGGTGATGAGAGGAGCAAACTTTTATCTCCCATCCAATTTGCTTCCTGCTGTGAATCTGATAAAGATCCCTGGCTCCGCTGCAGATTCCCCAAAAATAACGTGTGTGAGCTGCAGCCAGTGGGCAGGTTTCACATCCGATAGCCCCTGCCAGTAAACTGAAAGCATTTCAATGTTCTCCAGCTGCAAAAACTGGGAAGAAATGCTATACGCTGTTTCGTGGCACATGCAAATGAAGGCAAACTGAACCCGAGATTCTCATGGGGCACACAGAGGTATTATGGAAATGAGCTCAAGCGGCTTTTCATGTAACCCTGTTTTAAGGAAACTAGCATCCTTGGAAAAAGGGTTCTCCATTAGTGTTTGTAGTCGACTGTCAATTGCTATTTTATATGCCGTCCGGTATAGTATGGATGAATAATTAATGTGTGGTATTTCTTTGTAGGGTATACCATGCATGTTGGTGTCTAGCAGTCTAAATTAATGAAGATGTTTGTTGTGTCTGCACACAGGAATGACCTTCCTTGGCCCTTTTGAAGAGCACCTGGATAGATAATAACTTCCCTCTCCCTCCATCTCTTCTTCATTTGCGCACAAACACACAACAACTCTAACAACTGGGCCTTACATAGCCTGCAGCTACATGTCATTATTTGCAGTATAACAGCATGGCTCATGCACAGATTCCCCAGCCTGTATCTCGCAGCAACACAGCGTGTTGTCATATCTGTGTTTCACTATGAAAAACATTTTTGTGATCAGCAGTTGCAATAACTGTGATTGTCTCTGGATGTGTCTGATTACACCCGTTGGACACGAGGAAGGGAAGCGTCTGTGTAACACTATCTGTCTGGTCTGGTGCTCTGGCTGTTGTTACTGCTCTATATGTCTCCTGACAAACACAGCAGCCGCTCCAACTGTCTCTGTGGGCTGGAGACGTGTCGTCACACCTTCAGCTTCACACTTCCCGCCTGGAAATCTTTTTGTCCGGGAGACTTTTGTTCAGAAACAGCATTGCCAATCTTGTAGATAAGGAAGGAGTGTGTAGCTGTCTGTAATGTGCTGCAAGTTTTCTTTTAATAGGATTATTATTCTCATTGGCTTTAAGGTGTGTTTCTCAGATTTCTAATCTAATGATCACACCTTAATTTCTGGTTCTCTTATGTCTTGTACAATCATGATTTTGCAGGTTGATTTAAGCCAGTTAAACAATCCTAACATTAGCACAGATTGGGGGGACGGAAATAAAGACATGTCCACCATAAAGCGATCAGAAAGAAAATCAGCAAAAAGTAGGACATAAAGGTTTTTGGGGTTAAAAATTTCCCCTAAATCCCCAGATTCATATGTGCCCATCCCCCCTGTAAAAAAATGAAACCTATGGCCTTGAATCCCAAGCTCAAAAGCTGTTCGTTACAAGCTTGTTTCCTCACTACGGATTTGTAATTGTTGCAGGTTCATTTTGGAAATGGATGGTCTCACTTCACACACACACACACACACACACACACACACACAATTCCCCGAAGTGAGGCTTCCTTACCTCTTTGTCCCAGGAGGGACATACAGGTGCAGGCTGCTTACAACCTAATGTTTCCACAGAGACTGTTGGTGAGCAGTCCTCCTCCTCACACACTCTGTAGATTCATATTAACGAGTGATTTTGCCCAGCCACGCCTCGAGCTACGCTTGGCAGAGCAGGTGTAATTACAGGGAGAAAAAAGCAAGCAAGCGAGACAGTGAATGGTTGAAGGGGAAGAAGAGTGAAACAGATGAGTGTTGAGAGTGCTCTTTGTTCTAAAAGCATGGCGACACCTTTCCTGGCTCGCTCAGTGGCCCCTTTGTGCTTGTTAACACTGGTCTCCAAACAGCTTCGACGTCTAAATAGCCGGTCATTGACTTATGGTGTCAACTGAGATCCAGAGAGGCAGCAGTGTGTCTCGGGCAGCTCCCTGGACTCTTTCAGCTGTCTGTTAGGGCAGGAGCAGGACTGCTGTTTGTTCTTGTCACTAAACACAGGCCATGTTGCAGACACCGCAGTCAACCATGTTTGGTCTCCTCTACTTTGTTGTTTATCTGACCCACTGAGGCCCCGGCTATGACATGATTGCAGACAGAAACATTGCTTTTATCCCAAGGCTACTCTTTTGCCTCAACAGTCTGTCCCCTTGGTGTGTGGCGTTACCTCTGTGGACAGATTTCTTGATCTTTTATCACAGCAGATGTTGAATTAGTGTCATTTACCTTCAGGTCTTTTATTGTAGAGCTGATTAACATTACACTGATGGTCAGTTGGAGGCCCTAAAAATCAAATATGCATGAATGCCATTTATTAGTTTAACTCTGGGTTTAAAGGATAAGTTCAGAGTTTTGCCCACATTTACACTGAATGGCTGTGAAGTGAGCCCTTACATGTGCAACTTCAATATAAGAGACAAAATCCACAGTCTTCATTCAGCACAAATTGCTAATTTGAGCAGTCTAAATAAGACAGACCAGGTGTGTATCTTGCAAAGTTACAGACTTTTGAAAAAGAATTCACACTTGTCTTATCCTTCCCTGCAGCTCTGGAGGCAAATACTTTCCAT
The DNA here is from genome assembly GCA_019142605.1 of Cephalopholis sonnerati. Lineage (NCBI taxonomy): Eukaryota > Metazoa > Chordata > Actinopteri > Perciformes > Serranidae > Cephalopholis > Cephalopholis sonnerati. The sequence continues at coordinate 12,737,222 of JAGQAX010000008.1, read as the reverse complement.
GGAAACACTTAAAGGAAATTTAGTACTAAAAAAAAACCCCTTTAAACTTAGATTTTGGTAACTCACATTTTTGGAGCCTCATTTTCGTTCCAGCCAGATACGAATCTCTTGCAAAGCAAAGCTGCAGCCAATTATGCTCCAATCTCTCATGTAATCTTTGGCTTTAACTCATGCTTTAACTGCACATTGGAGACTTTTGTTCCTGGCCTTTAGAATTAAAGGCGGTGACAATGGGCGTACACCCTGGGGGGAAGTGCTGTCTTTAGGATAAACTCAAGAAGCAAAAGTCTCATCCCTCGCTGCTGTTTCATGACTCATGAGCCTTGTGCAGGGACATGAAATAGATGAGCAGTTAGAACAGTAGCACAACTACATATATGAAGCACACTCACGAAAGCACATTATTTAACTCAGTCATTTAGCAAACACTAACACTATATATCATGATACAGAAATTGTTCTGTGAATTCATTTAAGAAATGGTTTAAAATAACCATACTGTACTGAATCACATTTGATTATTTTCTTCTTTTATTTGGAACTTCCATACAAATGAAAAAAACAACTGCTCACATGAGACAACACTTGAGTTAAAAACAAAAGATTTAAAACAGTAAAACTGACATTATTTCTACATTAAATCTTCATGGTTTTTAAAGAGTTGCAGCTGTCTGTACTTACAACTTCATTCTCCTCCTCCATCCCTGCCCAAATCACGTCACCTGTCAGGGTTGCTGGATTTGCGAGAATCACGCAACCATGTGAGAATCCAGCCCTGATTTGTTACATAAATAGCTCCTGCGGTAGAAAACGTTTTGCCAAATCTAAACCATGGCACGGTATATAACCTAACTCTGACCAGTGAATATTTTTTTCAATGTAGAAATTGGCAAATGAGAATTATATTGAGATAGACTGGAAAAACTCTGAACCAGTCCTTTTAATAAAGAGAGTTTAGTGGTCTGACCCTTCCAAGTAAAACAACATGTTTGAAAATCTTCCAGATGAAATTCGTTGAATTTCAAAGTACTGAATACTGAGTACTGCACACCTGCAGTTGACAGACCTACTGTCCTTCAAAACCTGATTATCAGTCAAACTCTGTCCACCCTCACCACCCCTACCCCATGATACTGCACGCACAGACACTGTTCCGTGCTCACAACCATGTTTGTTGAGCCACATTTAATATGCCAGTGCACTTTCCCAGCGTTGAGAGACAGACTGGCAGGTTATCAGATTGCCAGAGTGCCGTAATTACATTCACCGCACCGCACTGGTCTGCTGCTCCACAAACACCTGGCAAGTTGCCCTAGCTGCTGACCTTTCCCTCAGAAAAAATCAGGCTATGTAAATGGCAGTCATATGGGGCACCCTTTGTAGACTGAAATTATGATAAAGATTTGTTACCAAAAGCAACAGAAATCCCCTCTCTGATACACCACTATTGCTCCTGGTCCTTGTGCATCGACGGCCTGGACTACTTGTCATCAACCGCCACCTCTGTCACCTCCCTCCACATGAGATGCCTCTGCTTCTCTAATGTGGATTTATGATGCCGTACATGAGCGTGTTGTGGAAGCCTCCCTCCTGTTGAGCCATGTTGGACTAAATGAACAAGCGGCCTCCCAAACGAAGACGGATCTGAGCTGACAGCACCGCGGCCTCTCCGAGCCAGCTCGGCCGTACAGCATCTGCCAACCGTGCTTGAGGGACACATGCAGGGATGGGAAGAGATCAGGAGGCGAACGCAGCGTTGTAGATCAGGCTAAGATATCTGGTGGCTTGTACAAAGACAGAAGTCAACGTGATGCAGGTAAAATGTCAAAATACACACCAAGAATGACCTTTATGTGTAGAATTTCCCACTCTGTGGGTCAGGTAAGGCTACTAGTTTGTTTTTACAGAATGTTGAGTAACTGCATGATAGTTGAGGATGTAAAATGTTAATAATATACTGACCTTTCCTGGGTGACCTTTACTCTTGGAAGACTTTAGAGAATAGATTTAATCATTTCAAAAAGACGTCATTTTTTCTTTTTTTATACGGTACAAGATTTACACAAGATTTCCCTCCAAATAAAAATAGATGTCCTGTCTGATTATTAACACATCTTAATTATAGACACCAAAATCTTGCTGTGTTACTGGCTGATCTCATGCTCTGCATTAGACAACAAGCATCTTTATTGTGAGAGAATGAAATCATAATGCAGCTCAAAAGCTAAATCACAGAAGAGATTTGTAAGAAAGGGGAAAAAAAATGCTTGAAATCCAAAATTAAATAATGCATGATCTCAGTTTACAGCTAAAATTCACCACACACAACCACACACACAGTTAATGATATTTAATATTTCAGTTTTATGAATCGAGAGGTCAGACTGTGTGATACATCTCCCACAACCTTTCATGTTTTAAAAGTCAGTCTTCACTCAGCATAGTAAATGTTGAAGTGTTACCTCTGAGCACTGCGGCTAGGAATCTATCAGGCACACATGGGTGATTTTTGTGTTGATTTCTCAGCACTCGATAGCATAGCTGATCAATGGGCCAGTCTCAACAGGAGCCAGTGTTTTTCTTCAGTATATTTTCTGTGAACTCAAACTTGAAACCCTTCTTATAATGTGAGGGACATGAGTGGTGTCTCCATTGCATTTTAAAACCACTAGAGACTGATTAATGTGTGGACATGTACATCTGCTGCCGGGCTCAACCATCAAGTGCTCTTAAACAGAAAGCGAGGAGTGTTTTTACACCCCTTTGTTACATAAATGAGCTGGTAGCCTGACAGGCGTGCTGAGAAGATGCTTTTACAGTCAGTCATCTTTGGTTACAAACACCCAAAACAGGCATGAAAATGCTTTGTCTTTGGCCTCAGTGGTTTTCAGTAATAATAAAATAAAAGATCAGAAGACACAGGATGGGTGTCTGTTGATTATCACCCTTATAGACTGATGGCTAATAAGGAGTGTTAATGATCAAACAACCTCTTGGTCCTTGGACTTGTAGGCTGCCAATTAACAACAATAGTGCACTGTTTGTGCATAACAATGAGGCAGAAGAGAAAAGAAGCTGCATTTAAATTATTAGATCAATTAGCTGGATTCAGTATTCAAAAACCTACTCTGGACCAGATAACACTTTCAACCCTGAGCTCACAGAGGCATGTTACTGTACAGCACAGTTACACCATCTCTGTGTTTACACTGGATTATGATCCAATCCAAACAGCCGTCAGTGTCTGAACACAGATTACTTACCTTTAATCACTTTTAAACTCAATATGTGAAGCTAGTATGCCTACAGCCTTTCAATCAGCTGCATACTCATGATCTTAGCAAGCAATGCAAATATACTGCTTCAAGGGGAACATTTAAATCACACATCAGATCTTGATGAACACCTTGAAAATCCTGTACAGTCATTGCAAACCAAAATCATCAACCCACTGAGGTCTGGATTCAAAATCACACCGAAAATCAAAGTAAAAAATTGAAATCAGAGGCTGATCCAACCTGTGAAGCTCATAATGTGACTCAGTAGTGTGTATGGCCCCCGCATGCCTGTATGGACCAGACAACACCTGGACATGCTCTTGATGAATTGGTGTCCTGGGGGATCTCCTCCTAGACCTGGATCAGGGCATAAGTGAGCTCCTGGACCGTCTGTCGTTGTACTTGGCAGTGTCAGATAGACCGATACATAAAGTCCTATAGGTGCTCAGTTGGATTTAGTTCAGGGGATCAAGAGGGCCAGTCAATGCATCAGTGCCTTTATAATCCAGGAACTACCTACACACTTTGGCCACATGAGGCTGAGCATTGTCCTGCACCTGTCCGTGGCTACCACCTGCAAAACCATTCCCTTTTTTGGGGGTCGTCTTGTGTTTGCCTCTCCATTGACCCTGTTGTCACTTTCATTTGCATCAAATCAGATGAAACTGATTCACAGTCACTTGTGCTTCTTAAATGGACAGCTTGATATTCCTGAAGTTTACCTGACTTGTCGTTATACTGTGACATAAGTGTTTGCTTAATTTTTTTTGAGCAGTGTAAGTATTAGTTTTAAGGTCAATCTTAGACCTTGGATACAGCAGTCAAGAAAAAAACCTCAACAAAAGTTCCATTTAGTAATTGTTTTTAGGCTTTGAATCACATGATCAGCTTTTAAGCCAAGATGTGAGACGTGAAGGTCTTACAGTGCTTAGAAATTTTGAGATAGCTGCAGCCATATTGCATTTGAAGCCTAGAGGATATGTCCCTGCAAACCATTCCTAATACCAGCACAAGACAAACCCACAACGCCACAATTATTCAAACTCACAACGCAGCGTGTTAGGCCAATGACACCAAACATGTCCTTAAAATGATCCTTAACCTCTCTATTAAAGTAACTCTTCACAGCTAGCTACTGTAAATGCTGACTTTGCATTTATTCCAGGGCTTCTGTTTCCGGACCAAGGAGCAAGGGGGGCTGATCGTGGACTGATGATGGGTGAGTCATGTAGGGGAATTTTCCTGACAACTTGGCAAACTCCATTTGCAGATCATTGTCACATGTTTGGAATCTCCAGATTTACTACAAAGTAGACAAAGTGTTCTTAATTGTTTTTCTTCGTCATTTTTTTAAAGTGACTTTGAGAGTGTTGATATAATTGTATGTTGTTGGTTGAATTCTTAGAGGAACAGTTTTGATCGCTCTGTTGGTTGACTGGCAACCTCACGGTGGCCACAAGACTCCAGGAAGTCACTGCACCTGGCCAAGATATAGTACTACACCCAACTCCCCTTAAGAGCCCCAACTGTTGTTTTTACACTAATATTTTTGTGTGAATTAAAGACGTAGTATGATCATTAATGAGCTTCAGAGGTTTTGGTCAGTGGATTCTTTTATAGCTAGGCTAGCTGTTTCCACCTGTTTCCAGTCTTTATGCTAAGCAAAGCTAATGGGGTCCAAGCTATAGTTTTATGTGAGTGTTGTTGATCTTCCTTTCTGTAATAATGGTTGTATTACAAGACAGGCCTGCCAGGGCCTAGGCTGAGGGGGGCCCTAAGCCAGAGCCTCTGCATGGAGTCTCTGTTATCAACCTGGCATTTCTTGTCAAAGGGCTTAGTCATCATGTCAAAAACAGAGCCCCAAAAGTCAAAAAAATATAGGATTTTAGATACACTGAGTACTCTATGCAATATGGGCCCTTGTCAAGATAGGAAAAAAAGCTTCTTCCCCCAAAATGTCAAACCATTCCTTTCATGTTAGTGTTTATGCTGCTCTCTTCATCATGTCTCCCTCTAAGGAAATCTCCACGGTCTAATGTGCTATAAATAAAAAATTAATACCACTCTAACATGTTAAAATTTCCCTGCGGACACGCTCCAACCTAAACACCACTTGCGTTATGTGTGTCTGCACATTTCTTGTCCGCCTTCTAAGCATTTATGAGGGACCACCACCGAGAGCACATGTTAATTTTTCTCACCCGCATGTCCAAATAAACCGTGACATCCCAATGATAAATTTTTGCCATCTGGTAAAGCTAAAGTGGTTCTTATATAATCTGAGGTCTGTAGAGTAAGAAGGGAAACTGATCCAGAGAGGGGAATAACTGTAGGAAAATACAGTAGCCTCAGGTCTGTACAGAAAATCATCCTGGGTGCTTTCTGTTCTTTGTGTGCATTTTCTTTCCAATTTTATAGAGTGAGGTCTAAAGAATAATTGAAGATTATACTGTACCCAGTATTGTTTGTCACACTGCGCATTTTACACCTCAGGAGGTAAAATATGAAAAGATTTTGTTTGCAAAGTGTGTGCATTTTCTCCGAGTACTTCAGAGGACATGATCGATAATTAATCAAGCGGAATGTCAAACAAAGTTGCAAAGCAAAAATTAAAAAGTTTTCCAAAAGAAGTAGCAGCGTGAGGGATTTGCTGAGGAAGGCACTTTTAACAGTCGTGATGATGCATTTAGTACAGCCTGGTAGTCCTCTCAGTGTTTGTTTTGCGAGGCCGTGCGGTCAGCGGGGAACAACATTAAACGCTTGGTAATATGATGTAGATCAGCGGAGGGTGTCACAGTGAGTAATGACCTCAGCAACACAGCAGCAAGGCACTGGGAGCAGAGACAGCCAGGAGGAGCTCGATCACGCCATCCTGCGATGCTTTTACAAGGTCATGTGGTGCAAAACTCCTATTTAAAAATGCTTCCTTTTTTTCCCCCCTCCAAATTAGAATGCTCAGCAGGCCTTGAAGAAATGGTGTAACATGGTTCACACAGAATATGAAAACTGTGTTCCTGCCATTAATCTGTTGGTACAAGAGGTGTTAAAGTGGTCACTGGTTCAACTCCTGTGGCTACAACACTTACAGAGGAAATAGGAATTTGTTATGTTGCCTAAAATGATCCAATTTTTCACAGCTCTTTACACAAGGCAGCCAGATTGAAAAAAACGTCACCACTCTGGTATTACACGTGTATATTTAGTAAAGGAAAACTATTTCTTCTCTTCATGTTACAGCTGATCTTACATGATCTTTATTATGGATCATGCCATTTATGGGGCAGGTTCAGAAGGAGCATTATTGATACAATATAACCCCACTTTGCTATGGTGTCCCCGACTGACAAAATGTAGTATGTATGTAGTGCATAATGTATTCAGATACTTAAATACATCAATAAATATTTAAACATAATAAGTACTATTAGATAGTTTAATGGTGTTGAGAGAAATGTAAAGCTACTTTTCTATCAGCTACCAATCAGTTGGAAAGATATGCAAAAAGCTTTTTGTTTCTTTACCAGCTAGCTCTTATTTATTTATTTATTTATTTATAGCACATTCCATTTTTTGACTCCTTATTTTAACCCATTCTTTGGATTTTGCAAACGTTTACTATAACCACTTACTTATTTCCTTTTTTCCCATTGACAACATTTCCCATTTTCATCTTTTTTTCTTGATGTCCATTGGCTGGTTGGCACACAGCTATTTTCTGGTCCCTTGAAGGTCACAGACAAAAATGTAGCATCAGAATATTTGCTTTTATGACCTGCACTCACATACTATGTTAAAAAAAAAGTCTTTTTTTTATTCAGAAAAACCTCTTGACACTCTTTTTTAACAGTGCCCTGGCCAAGACAGACAGCAACACAAGTTACAGACAGACAACACATAACAAAAATACAGAATGAAATTGTACAGCTCTAAAGTAAGCAATAAAAAACACAAAATAAGATTACTGCTAAGAAAAGCCCAAAAGTATGTTAATATATACTGGAAGTGAACTGTAAAAATGTAAAAATACAAAAAAGGGCAACTACACATGATTACAAAGACCAGCCAGGAAACACCGTGACATTGGCATATAGAAGATTGTGCTGAGAGTCTGGCTTGCCAAACTCTGTGCGTACCCTCGGTACAGACAATAAAAACATGTTCTGAGAATGGAGAGCATAGCCATTTTCAATTTTTTGCTTAATGTACACACATAAGTATGCTGGGAGTAGGCCACCAATGGTTTTGTAAACAAAAGAATGCCAGTGATAAAGTCTACCAAATTATAAAGAGAGCCATCCAACCCGAGCATACAGGATACAGTAATGAGTTTGTGGCTTACAGTTGGTAATACATCTCAATGCACCGTGATACACAGAGTCCAGAGCAGAATATTGTGGACTAAAATTATAAAACTGTTAGATAGCGATATTGGAAATGTGTTACTTCTAGTTAATAGACACTGAATCGTAACATCAAACATAATTTTATTACAAAGTTGTGTCAAATGTGAGTGGGGTTTGTTGGCACATTGATTTTGGGTTGGATTATTCATATATGCCAACCAGCTGCAAAAGTAATAGTTGTAACTGCAGCTGTATTTTGAGAGATTAAAACTATGTTGAACAATTAAAAACAATGTTTATATCCTTAGTTGATTATAATTATTTTGAGTAGTCAATGCCAAAAGTAATCAGACAGCCCTACTGATGAGTTTTAAATATTGGCAGATATTCTATTCATTATTAATGGTCTATTAATTTTTGTTTGTGTTTTTTTTTGGTTGTGGTTTGAGTTAAGTGTTCAAATTGTTTCTATTAGTTTCTCTTATTTTTTTTGTTAGAAAATTGTGCAAACTAACCCCATAACGTGTGCCAAACCAGCACTGTGATAGGGCTGGTTGGCACAAATGTACAACATGACTTTAATCATGAATCACCTAATTTAAGAACACATTTGTGTATATTATATCATGTTAATTTAAGCTGAGACATTAACATTTTATTTGCTGCTGGTTAGAATATTGAAACGTAAATAATGACAGAGCAATATGGGGTGAAGATTGAAAAGTGTGCCAGCCAACCTAGTCTCCCTTTCTGTGTACACGTCACCCATATTCTGCATACTGCTATTACATCATGAGTTAAAGCACTTTAGCAGCAGCTGACAATCACAAACTTCGCTACATAAAACAACTTTGAACTTTTTATTTTAGTTGGCACCACGAGAGGGGAAACATTAAGTCATACATATCTACAAAATGTTAAAGACAATACAAATCTGACTTTCTGTTGCGGCCCTTGAGGACAAGAGTGACGTGCACTTTAAGAAGGAGATAACACTATGAATGAATGTTAGCCAGCTAACCTCATTCATGTTTGTTTGCCAGCTAAAATATGAGTTGGCTACTGTTACAGTTTACAGTGGTGCTACAGCAGTACGCAGTTGCATGGCTGTAGGGATGATTAGCAGAGTGCTGCAGGAATGAGTCCTAAAACCTGGAAATGAGTAAGCATTTTTGCACTCCTGGTTACTTCCAGTTTCTTAAAGTCACCGGGTTGTTTGAATGGGTTTTTGGTTAGACGCTTGAACTAAGTTTTGGCTTTGGCATAAGGCTTTCATGTTTTGTTCTATGACGTAAAATACATCCGTAAATACCCCACTCATAAATTTTGAAGCTTTTATGTTTCGTAAAAAAGGTGGTTGTTACCAAGTGGCTAAATGAGACTAGAGAACTTCATCACGTTGAACACAGTTTTAGCCTTGTAGTGGTGCCGATGTTAGCCATGCAACCAGTGTAGTTTGTTTATATCCAAACTTGAGCTTTTCACTTCTGGTGATTGCACTTACTCTTAAAAAAATCATAAAAGCGATGTTGATCTGTGGAGATTATCCTGCTGAACAAAGTGTGTAAGTATCCAAAACGTTTGTTAGCCACAAAGTTTATTTCATGCAATGCTCCAAAACACCCAATGGGAAAATCCCATAGGCTTTTTGATGACGCTAACTTCTACGTCAGCCTGCATCACATCTGAGGGACTCTAAATAATGACATGACTTTGAAGACCACCCAAAATTGGAAAACCATAAGCAGTCATTTTATACATTGTGCGTGCGTGCGTGTGTGTGTGCGTGTGTGTGTATTTATATGTATGTGTGTGTGTATTTGTCCAATGGACTGGATGACAAAGATAAAGCTTTGTACTTATTTTTACACTCCATTTTAATTATTCATTCAACAGTATTATTTATTGATGTATTCAGTTGTAACCTTTTGCAACATTTTGTCACTTTCAGGCCTCTGTACCTTGTCAGCTTTCCATATGTGTGTATAATATCCAAGACCTCAAATAGAGCCCTCTCTCCTGGGAGCTCCAGTGAATGTGAAAATACTTACATTCACATTTCTCCAGTTACAATCTCGGCCCCCAGTTGTCAAGTACGTCGTTCCGCCCCTTTGCGCTCCATCTTGTCATTTTCTATTCTCTGTATGAAATGAGACGAGTCTCCACGCCAGCAAAGCAGTCTGGCAGCAGCTCTGGAGAATAATGAAATAGGCTTCAGAGACAGCGTAGGCTCAGACAGCCTCCCGACAGATGAAATGCAATATTCTTAAAGTGCTGTGTAACATGAGCTTCATATGTAGATATCAGATAGTACTTGACGATACCTCTATTACCGTCCACAAGCCGACGCTTTGGGCAATTAGGATCTCTCCGGTTACCCCTCTGTACATGAGCCAATCCGAGATGAGAGGGATAAAAACTCAATTAGCTTTTGTAAGGTGCTGCCCACTCTACATACCAGCTCACATATTCCACATTTTCTTTGTAGGATCGAACACCAGGTTAAGACCTGTCTTACTAGTTCATCGTCACTTTCTCCTGATAAAACCAAATTCTTGCAATTCACTGAAGTATACAAAAAGTGCAGCTCAAGAGGGATTAATCTATCACGCTCTTTCACAAATCCCTGAAACAATGTGAGGATAAACATGGGCAGAAAGTTTGATCTGACAACCAGCCCTGTGGTTTAAGGGGTCCATGAGTGGGCAGTCAAAATGGGTGTCAATTCTGTAACCACAATGTTATGTGGTGAAGTAACTGCCTTTCAGGACAAAATATGCCATTTCTCCTGATCGTTTCTCCCTCCCTTTATCTTCCTCTCAACTTCCATTTTCTCCCGTCTTCCCTGAGAGACCTCATTTGTCAAAGATTCATTTATTTCAAATGAATTCTATGAAATGTCTCGGGGGCTTTGTTACTCCACAAATATCTCTTTGATTTGATGGAGAATATAGATTAAAAAAAATGAGGTGAGCTCTGTGTTAATGTTCATTTCGACTTCATTCCAGCTAGATCTCTTTCACCTTGCCCCTCCACTGTGATCTAAAAGACCTGCAGTCATCTGATAAAGACTGCTTGGCTGTCTCAAAACCTGTTTTGTTTTTTAGGCGTTTGTATTTGCATGTAATGAAGCTACTGCGAGATCACACTTGGTTACTAATGAGTTTAACCTCAGTACTTTTTATCCCAGTCTTGTCTTCAATCATTGCATTTTTCATCATCACAATTATAGAGATCATAATGTATTCAAGTATCTGAATACATTATATAGAACTCATATCTGATAGCTGAATTTTCTGTCTACGTTGAATGGATGTTGTATATGAATTTAAATGTATTGATCATTGATTTATCGCACAGACTGTGCGATAAACATTGATTAACATTGATCAGTGTAAATCATACAATAATATATGTAACAATTAAACACTAACAGTTTCCATTTTGCTGCACAAATAATACTTTTTTTAGACTTATATCTTTCTTTTTTGCATTTTTCTTTTCTTTAACAATGCCATTCGGGATACAGGCAGGAAGCATGAAGACAGAGAGGCAGATACATACATAATATAACCAAAGATCATATTACAATAGGATCACACCAGCCACAGCGCCACTTAAAATAAATGTCGGCCAGGGGTGTATAGAGTGGGGTGGAGGCCACTGCGACTTCCTGCACCCTTGCTTGGACGATGGGATTCTTTAAAATCTTGGGGTTTTGCTCAGATTGGTGTGTTTTGTTGGACATAGCAGTGCACACCTCCACGAGCTCTGTCACCATCTCAGCCTGTGCTCTGAGTACGTGCTCATGAGTTTTCCATGATAAAGGGTGACTTACAGTTGTCATGCTGACATTAGAATGTCATAACAGGTGTCCCGTATCATGTGCCATGAAAATACTATTTGAAATTTACTGTCTAGGTTACGTAATCTAACTGTTAACATGCTAACTTTACACAAACAGGTTTCTTTTATAAACAAGCTAAACAAGTTACATGCAGAGTGCTCAGTAGTGTTAATAGTAAATTGGTTAACCCAAATGTTAAATCATATAACTCTAATGGCAGTTTGTCATTGAGTCATTCAGCCTTGTCAGCGTGGCAAAGCACCTTATAGAGGACCTTCTACAGCTAAGGTACACTGGCCAACAAGTGACAAGATGACCCGATGTGTATGTAAGGCACTGCCCCTGGTTACGTGACTGCATCTTGCATGGTCAACAGACAGACACTTAAACGCCTGGCAAAATACTCAAAACACTGTCTGTGGTAGTTTCCACCACGATTGTTGCCCTCAGGACCACATTACGCATTGATAACACACACACACACACACACACACACACACACACACACACACACACACACACACACACACACACACACACACAGACTAACAAGGTGAAAACAATACCAGCCCTGCTGTTGCTGCTGGAAAAAATACATATCTTAACCACTTTTGAAACTTAAGTGCATTTTGCTTACTTTTGTGCCAGTTGTTTTTTTTACTTGTAAATTATTTTTAATTTATTGGTTAATTATGATAATGTAACTTTTATGTAACTTAAGAATATAAATACTTATTTTATCACTCTCAAGTAGTGACATCATAACAATTTTTGAGCTATAACATAAGGCATTTACTTAATTGCGATTCTTGGACAGCTGTCTTTGTGATTTTCTTTTACAAAATGATCTTCCTAAGTCTCAGCACAATTTGGTTAAAAACTCTTGTGTTATTATAACTACAGTATATCCACTCTGATGCCTTAATACATCACCTGACTGAATAAAATGTGCTGTGTGTAGTCTGTGTATGTATAATGATGTTATGGTGATGATTATATAATATGGTGTATATAGTTTAGTAATATGGTGTACTTTAATACTGTATTACATATTATATTATAAGTGATATTCTGTTATACTGCTGTTCTATACTATATTATGTTATACTATATTACATATTATTCCTTTGCTACTACATTGCACCTTTTGCTATATCTTATACTTCATCTAATACACTGTACTATCATACTGTATAGTGTTAATATGGTATACTGTCTTACCACATTGTATACATAATATTTCTATTTTGCTATATTTATACAGACAACGAACACCAAGTATCATAACAGTTTTCAATTATTGTGGTGTACACTGTTTACTCATAAAACAGACTCATTACTATTGATCATACCATGTCCTTTTACCATTTGACTTTAATATCTTTACGTCTTCTCTATACTAGTTGTTTATAGCTCTTATTTTATTATTATTATTTTTTTAACTTTGCTGATTATCTGTACTTATTTTTGTCTTTGTGCTGCTCCACCATCTGATTTTTCCCTCTGAGGATCGATAAAGGCTTATCTTTTCTTATGATGACGGTGTTTCAATACTTGTGCAACCATTGGCTGTTTTGAAATATCAATAAACTTTTTGAAAATCAAGAACTGCAGATTGTGAGTTAATGTTCTTTCAAGGACATCAGGTACACGCCAACTTTAATTAGCAAGGTAGAGACTGTAAGGGTGTGTGTGTGTGTGTGTGTGTGATGGTGTACAAGTCAAGCAGACAGCTGCTGTGGAAAAATGAAACGCTTCCTCCTCGTTGTGCCCATTAACGGAGTTTTCAAACATCCTCGGCTCATCAGCAGTGATCCTGAACCAGGCTGGCAGGGTTGCAGGCAGGCCAAGGCCACAGGCAATAATACTGTGGTACACTGATGTTACAAAGAGGAGTGTAAAATGTTAATGACAACAGATCGGCTGTGCATGCACACACACTGTAATCACATCATCGTCCCTACTGGCCAGTTAGTCACCCTCTCTAAGCAGGAGCTGCGTTTCCACCACGAGCGTTGATGAAATGTACATACTGCATCCTATAAGCACCACAATCTCATGAGACACAACATTAGTGACATAAGACCAGTCTTCATGGCCTGCTGCTTTCTTCTGCAGCCACTCTGTACAGTGTTGATGGTGCTGTTCAAGTGATGAAGGAGCTATTGGATAACAAGCAGAGACAGAGGGAGATCAGAGGAAAAAGGCTGCTGTAATAACATCCTCTGCTCCAGACGCTGACAGCCCTGAGAGGCATCATTTAGTGGTATGAAAACAACAGAGAGCTGTACGACTCACAGACAAAAGCTACACATTACACTTAATTTCAGCCTGTTTCTCTGAAATGTTTGGTGGAATTAAATTCCAAAACAGCTGATTACATGGTGAAGGACACAAATCGTGTAAAACTTACTTTTCTTCACTAAAAAATATTATGAAATATGTGCAGATCAGTTAATTGGATGCTACTGGGGAGACGAAATCTGTCCATAGACAGACAGACAGAAGGGCAGGCAGACCTGGCAAAGTACTCGAAACTGCTTTTGTGTTAGATATAGACACTGTGAATACCCATTGATTCGTGGACTACCGTTTTGAAACCTTGGTTTTGTAATTTTTGATATCAGCATCTTCTTTATTTCTTTTCTTTTTTTTTTTTTGGAGCCAGAAGTGACCATATTTTGACGACAGGATGGAGCTGTGGAAGAGCGGGAAGTGGATCTGAGTGAAGAACCCGAGAACGCTGGCGTGGTACCGACCATGCTCTGAAGCATATCCAGCTTTACCGTCTTTTTTACTCAAGCTGCAACCTGAAAATGAAGCCAACACGGAAGTGCCAAAAACTGCAATTCTTTGAACGACCACTTGACGCTGGCTCCAGTCAATCCCCACAGACTCCTGTGTTAAAAAACCCAACTTTACAGAGGAAATTAACATTTTTATAGCCTAGTACAAACTAACAGTTTTGGTCTCTGGAGTTAATTTCACCATTCATTACAACTGTACAGGTGTGAATAATTATATAACTCACCTGTTTAAATTCTATTAAGGCCCAAAGTTACACATATTTAAGGGTGGGTCCACTTCAGTGACAGACTGTTTGCGAGGCGTTACTACAATCTATGAGTCAGACCCACCCCTCGCTCCTCCACAGCGCCACCCTTTTGTTTAAATATGGTTAATTCTGGCCTCTAAAACCAAGATGAAACCGAAATTCTGAACTTAAGCTTCATCAGTTCACACACCAATGCTTAATGTCACGGTAGCTATGTCCGTTATTTCATACAGGCTATTGCAGTGAGTTGACAGTCACAAGGTAGCCACGCCCTAAAGCATACCTTGCTTTATCATCTATTCTACTCTAAATAGGAGCATAATTTACAAAATGAACATCATGCTGTATTGAAAAAGACTTGAAGCAAGCAACCGAGACCTTAAAGTTATTAGGTAAATGTTTTCTAAAGTAATAAATCAAGTGAGTAGTAGGGTGATAGACTTGTTTATCTGACTTATTCTTGCAACCTCTGTGGAGTCTCCCCTTGCTGCCCTTTAGAATAAATGCAGGTTTAATGCGCATCCAGATTGGCTTCACTTTTCAGACCGAACATAACCCCTTGATACTACCCTTTTACCTGCCCTTGATTATTAGTGTTAGTGCTTCTTTGCACCGCTCTGGTAGCCTGGCCTAATGCTAAGATGAGGAGACTAATCATACATGATGCATGATGTGTCGGCACATAGGCACATAGGTTTTCCATCTCACTTATATGTGAACAAAAGAGACATGACAGACATTAATATTCATGTACCCCCAAGACTAAATAATATGCAGTGTAGTAACATGCAACGCCTCATTTCTATCTGTGGACTATGACGTTAAATGCGGAGCAACAACATGGAACCACTTGCTGATGAGTCTGATGTACTTCACAGCAAAAAGTGTATCATCTGTTCCGAATCATTAATTCAAGAACAGAGGGTGGGGGGGGACTTAAAACATCTCAGAACATTTTAGCTTGGTACTTTACGTCAGTGTGTTCAATTTGATCATTTTACATGTGCAGGAGCTAAGGTATGGTGCTGCTAAGAGTGACAGTTAAAAGTAGTGTATGGTAATTACAAAGACATTACTGGTGAAAATGTCCCCACTAACTCCTGCAGATAATAACATGCACTGCAATTAGAGGAGAGAAAAAAACTGCCTGTCTCTCCCACCCTCCTTCCTTTGCAAAAATTACATTAACGCTTCATATGGTGTCTATGATTCATTCTCTACATACAGTGCAGCACAGTACAACGCATGTAGCTTTCAGCAAATTGAGGTGAATCATTTCTTAACTTTGTTATAGAAGCTATTAAAGTTGACACAATGCGTTGCCAGATCCGCAGCCGAAGGCATCGCAGGGATTGACTGTCGTAGATGAGAGGCAGTGGAGCAAAGCAGGTCCAACATTTAGCTTTTAACATTTGAATACAGCAGCCTTGTTTCCAAACTTATAGTAAAACAACACAAAATTAATGCAAAGACAAGCCCTGCGCACAGAATGTGGGATTACTTGAATTAGATGAAACTAGAATTTTCTCCTTTGAGAGCTGAAAATATCTGTATTATAACGGCATGAATAAAGCCTTTCCAAAAGTGTTAGCTCATCCAAATCACAAACAAAATATAACATGTTTTCTTACCCCTAATGGTTTCTGGTTGTTTCATTAGTTTAGTTTAATTTGCCCAGTGCTGGACTTAGCACATTCAGGGCCCCGGGCAAGTTTCCCATGAAGGCCCCCCATGGGATTTGCCTGAGTTTTGAAATATCCATAACAACAACCCGGTCTCACTCCGAAGTTCTCGAAATCCGGCGCTTGGGCAGCAACTTGCAGCGTCAGAACCCAACAAAAAAAGGAGTCCTTTAACGTCGGTATGATACGCAGTCGGTTTAATGATGCCGGCGGCGTCACAGGGAAAGACAACGGGACAAGAACAAAACACTGACTTTCACCTGGGACAGTGATGTTCGCGTCCTGTAAGATTGTAAAGCCAAACCCTGGTCTATGTTGCCTAAACCCAACCACGTATGTTCATTGTTGAAGGAAAACAAATGTCAATCTGCAGTGTTGTACCGATGTAGTGTGTTTATTTTGAAAGAGACTGTATGTAAACGATAAATTTTGTGTGAAAATGGAAGTGCATTTTGAAAGAAGACAATGTATGTAACAGCCAGAACCTGACAGTGTCCCAGAACGTCAACAACCAACGCACCCAGGGTACCTGGACGTGGAAAGTCCATGACCAAACATCGATATGTCACAAGATTACTTTGGAATGAAGGCAAGGATATGCAGGTAAAGGAAAAATGTTGCAGTAATATTTCTCTCTGAACTGCAGGAAGACATTGTAGCAGAAATGGGAAGGGACACTTTGACAAAAAAAAAAAGTGGATAAGATGATGCTCTCAACTTGTCAAAATCCTCCCTTCCACCTGTCGCCTCTGAGGGATAGTGAGGGGCTTTGTTCTGTCTCAGCGACAAACCCTCCACTGAATAAAAGCTTCTGTCTAATAGAACAAGCTGCCTGGGAGACCCGCGTGTGGAGGGAACTATAATTTAGGAGCAGCTCCAGGAAATGGGACTCGCACCTCAAAACATTAATGCCTCAGAGACTGCCAATGTGCACAGTCCTGGAACCATTCAGAAAACTGGACTCAGTCTCATCACGATGAATCCCATCTAAAGATAGATTCATGGAAATATATTGGAACAGACAAAAGGCCTCTCTTTGGCAAGAGGCAATGGGTAACACACAAACTGGCACACATGCACACACAGAAACCGTGGAAACCGTTCCTGGTTGGCCAGTGGGAATATGTCTCTGCCTATTATTCGTTTTCGTTCCAGGTTTCCACTTTTCTTGGGTTTATCGTGAGAAGAATGTGTTGCTGTGGGGTTCTAGGGGTCAGGTCTGCTACACAAACAAGAAGCCTCTATATCCTGGGGCTACAATCAGCTGAATCTCCTGGAGAAAGAGAGGGGGAGGACAGGAGAGAAATGTGCTGAGCAATTTTGTGCCGTAGTTGCTTTTCTCTCCCTAGTCACAGTTTTTCTTTTGATCTAAAAATGCTGGAAAGATGGACGCTCCAATTTTGTTCAGTGTTTTTACATTTGGGGGACAATGTTGTCCCTGTATTGTCACAGCTAGCAGTATGGCTCTGTGGATGGCAGTTTGTTCACCACTTCAGTCCAGACTGAAGTATCTCAAGACCTGTATATTGGATTGCCAATAAACTTCGTACATATGTTCATGTCCCCCTCAGAATGAATTTTAATAACTGCAATGTCCCTGCTCATTTTGCTCATAAGGAACTGTCGGCTCTTTTTATCATGTTGCACAGGAATGTCCAGGGGTTTTGGGGGGAGAAGTTAGCAGCTCCTTGCAGAACTAACGGGGGGTACAGTTACCAAATGACCCTGGTGTAGCCTGTAACTTCTAAATGATGATTCCACCTTTCCCTCTCAAAAAAAAAAAAAAACATGCAAAGCCAGCTGGCAGGCCTGACTGCAGCTGAGAAGATTGTAGTCCAGACTTGGAAACCTCCTCATAATGTTTAAAAGATTCACTGGCTTTGGACATCTCTTCCCTTGAACTGTCATCAGCAAGAGTCAATGATGCATAACCAAACACCATTTTAATGTGAAAATTTGATATCAAACTTGTAAGTTCTTCCATCTAAATAAGGTTTCTCTGGCTGTGCAGGTATTACGATCCTGCTGATTGGTGGAGGGAAGAGGGGTGGAGATGGAGACACGGGTGGGGGTTAGGTTGTTGAGGGGTAGGTGGATTAACGGTGCTTTCCATTTACCTTGGAAGTCGGAAGTCGGAGCTGGGAATGACGTCACAGCCAAGTTATCAGCGTCCCAGTTACAAAGTCGGAAAAAAGTTGCCAAACGGGAAGAAGAAGTCGGAAAACAAGATGGCAACGTCTACGAAAGCTATTCTCGTGCTTGCCTTGTCTGAATATAAGTGCTAATAAACAGAATATTACAGGAGCTTCTACTTACTGTTTACACCCGGGGCAGCCATCTTCGATTGTCAACTCGGGGGTGGTGAGGATTCTCCGACTTTCCGACTTGGAATTCCGACTTCAGGGGGCGTTCCAGTTGAAATTTCCCACTCGGAACTCAGAAATCCCGACTTCCCAGTACAACTGGAATGCACCATAAACAATTAAAATGTATTAATTTCTTGAATGAATGAATGCATTTTATTATTGTGTCATGTACAAATAAAGTGCCCAGCCCAAACAGGCTTACAAGACACCATTAATAAGCAAAACAGACCAGAAACCAGAGTAGCAACATAAATTACAATTAATGTTAAAAAAATAACCTATCCTGACGCTTCTTCCAAGCTTTAGAGACAAAATTAGACAACTTATAAACATTAAAATTGAACAACCATTCCATTCTGTCATCATCAGACCATGCATTGAATATCTGTATTCTTAGCTCATCATAAAAAGGACAATACAAAAAGAAAATGTGATTCATTCTCAACTTCTCCTAAATCACACAATTCACATAATCTATCGTCCTCCTGGATGTTTTTAAATCTACCAACTTCCAGGTTTAGAGGGAGGATTCCTGTTCTCAGCTGTGCAACTAAAGATCTTGATTATTATTGGATACGCAATTTGTTGGTGTTGAAATAAAGTGATAACAAATCCCTGGTGTTCATGGGTAAGACCTTTTACTTTGTCCATTACTTTGGTAAATACTGTGGATGTATAAAGAGAACTGGATACAACATTGGAGGGAGGGCCCCGTTCGTTCCTATGAAAGTTGCTCAGTGGTGCTTGAAGCCAAAAAGTTCAACCGCTGTGTATAAATTCACCTGGATGGTTGGCACTTAATGATCTTAATGGTCTTGTTTTGATCTGGGCAATGAGAACACAATGCTTGTAGTTGTAATTCTAAGCAAAGACTTCTAACAATGCACCTTTGTCAAGATCTAACCTCTGCTGTGACAATTGAAATATACACCTTATCTGTTGCCTGATATCACTAAAAAAAAAAAAAAGATAAGTTCCTGTTTATATATTTTGATCTTCATTCAAAGGTCCACAATGGCAATAGTCACACCACAGCTGCAGTGCATGCACCCATGAGGCATGCAGAGAAGACATGAGTCTGTGTAGATTGGATCATTTGTCTTGGCCGTGAGTGCTGACAGATTGCCCTGTCGTTAACATCCCCCCTCAGTCTCTTCCTGTTCCCGATTCTATCCATCCCTCATTTAGATCCTTTCTAAAGCAGCAGCAGTATAGCAGTCCATATAGCTGTCGCCTCATTCATGAGACACAGCTGAATGATTTATCTTTGCTAAATAGTTAGAAGATCTCAATTTTGGAACAAGAGTCTGCAATCTGCTTGATATGGTTTATTGCATTGCGTCAAAAGCTTCTGGCTACCTCTTAAAAAGTCCTTTTTAATTTTTTTATCTATGTTTTTTTTATTGTATGCCCAGCTTCTACCTGTGACAAGCGTTTTGTTCATTTCAAATCAAGGTTTTCTAGAATGCAAGCCCGCACACTATGCATCTCCCCCAGGAATGCGGATTAGCAACTACAGGAAACTTAACTGCTTATTTTTCCATAATACATACTGAACACAACCGCTGATAAGCATTTTGCCCCCCGACAGTGTTGCAAAAGCTCCTCTGTCTCCAGACTCAGAAGCAGCAGTCGATTCATCTTCCCTCGGGCTGGAGGAGATATCAAGCTGCAGCGGCGGCAGAAACAGCATCCTAACACCCCACTTCCAGCAGGGCTTCCATCTCCTCTGTCAGCTGTCAGCTCAAAATGTCTCCTGCCTGTCAGACCAGAGCTTTCAACTCAGCCTGTGTCTGTCTGCCCAACTACCACCACACTCTCTTTCCAAAGTTAGAAATGACTTTTTGCATCACGTTTGAAAATCAAATGTGTATTCTGCAACCTAAACAACAGAAATATTGCTGATGCATTTGACAAGTTTCATTCCCACACACTGTTTTCTTACGCTGGACCAGGCACTCATGGCAGTAAGCAGTTTTCTGTCTGTCATTACGCTGTCACAAGCATTATAAGTTCAAAAGTGCTTTCTGGGTGTCTCTTTTGAGTTGTTGTTGTTTTTTTTAGCTTCATGCTTGCTGAGGCAGCTGTGTCATTCTACCCCAGGAGCAGGTTGACTCTGTGGCCTGTTCCTGCTTGAAGGCTTGGCATGGGTTTGCTCCAAGGTTGCCACTAAGGCTTGTTGAGACCAATGGACAAACTAATGAGCCCCTGAAGGCACCACTGATATGCCCCATGGCCTTGTTAGAAAGCCAAGATGAGAGTTGCAGAGGGAGAGAAAGGAAGAGATATGGGTGTAGATGCTGGGGCGGTTGTTAAAGTTATGGGGCTGTTGGGGGAAACTAGAGGGAAAGACAGCATGACTTTGGAATTAAGATAACACTGAAATAAGACTAAGTCTTTAGTTAGGCTTGCAGCTTTCTGCGGCTGTACGGTACTTACTTGGGCACAGCAGTTTTTCTTTTAGCAAAATGCTCAGTGTAACAGCATACTAATAGGCTCACAATGACAAAATGCTAGCGTGTTAGCATGTAAACATTAAAGGTAAAGTATCACCAAAGTCATTAGGCTATATCATCTGGAGCCATGAATGTTGCTAATTCATTTTGTGTCAGTTCATCTAGTTGATGCTAAGATATATTAAAGATAAATGAAAAGTTTGACCTGCTGGTGTCGCTAAATGGAAAGTCGAAGAATCAGAGTCATGGGTAGGATTCATAATCCAGGCACCATGGCTATCTGTACCAAATGTTACGGCAATCCATCAGACTTTTCGAGAGCGCAGATCTCTGCCAGGCAGCAGGCCGTGCGTAATTTCAGCAGACATGCCAAAGTGCATCTCAGAAGCGTTCCAGAAGCTAATAAAAAATATGCACCTTGTCTTTTTGTGACGGAGCCACTGCACGTTGTAGAGAGCAGATCAGGTTCTCCCTCTACAGTCACTGTATGTGAAATATAATACAATGTCATTATGAGGATGAATGTATTTTAATAACTGCAACACAGCCGCAAATCTTAGATCCGAGTTATTCATACCTGGACTTTATCAGTATTAAGTGTGGCTGTAGGTAACAGCACAACAAAGTAGGAAATACAACAATAAACATAATGAAAATAGACCAAGGCAACCATTAAACTACATAGCATACCTATTTATCTACTGTACAAACGTCAAGGAAAATAGACCAAATCAACAAAATGGGGCAGGCAAAACATTTCACCTCTGAAACACTCCCGTTGTGATATGATGCTGTGTGGCGGACGGAACCGGTTCACAGCCATGACAGCCAGAATTAGATGTGGCTTCACCCCATGAAATTGTCCCTCCCGGCTCCCTTACAGTCAAACAAACACTGACTTATACATCTTGTATTTTGCCTAACTTTGGTGTGGTGGAAAAATACTGGGTATAGAATCAATCTGCTCCAGTTCAAAATGAGACTTAACTTTTCTATGGATGTCATTTGCGAGCCACAACGAAGGCCAAAATGTCACCTGCAACAGATGGTAAGGCTTGTTGTTTTTAGCAAAGCCAATTTCCTAAAAACTTGTGGCCCTGATTGGCTGGTGAAGAGGAGTGAGGAAACATCAGTCAGTGATGGTATAAAACAGTCAACAAAACAATTTTTTTTTTTAACAATTGTGAATCACGCAACCATGAGAGGTCTGTGAGCATACAGTCAAAAATGTGCACATAAAATATTAGGCTGATTGGTCCAGTAGTATGCGCGATTAGCCCTGGGCAGACAGATACACACACTCACATAAACACACAAGACCAAACTTATTCCCTCCTTTATGCCTGGCAGAGATCATTAAGATTGTCAACATCTTTGTAGCATTAGAAGAAAAATTCAAGAGATCACCACAGTCATTAGAATTAATCCTCTGGGGGTCATGAATGTGTACAGCATTTCACAGCAATCAATCCAATAGTTGAGATATTTCACTGTGGAGCAAAGGGTCCAACAAAAAAGGCTTTCAACTGAAGAATGTTGTCTTTGTATGGCACTTCTTGTGTGACAACAGTGGTTAGTACATAAAGTTTTACAATTTGAAGTCATACAGGGGCATCTTAGGGGGTAATATATTTTAATTTTGAAACCCAATTCAGCCTTTTATAAGATGTATTTGGCTTGCCGAGTGCAAAAGCAATAAATGAAATGGGCACAGTAAAGAAACAAATTGGATGAAGGTGAGGTCATAGTGCAGTATTCTCAAATCCAGGAACAGACCATGGTGACCATGGTCTGTTCATCTGTGCAGTCCTATGAAAACTATGGATACAACCAAGCTGACTTCAGTCTTGTGTTTTTGCCTTAACTTTTCACCTTCACAGTGACTCAGGAAAAGAAGAAAAGAGCAAAGATTCTGTGATTCCTGTTTCGCAGATGACTCCAAGATTCTCAGGATAGATGACCCATTAGGATTGGGTGACTAAAACGGGAACTCAATCTAATGCCTCATTTCCTCTCAGAGATGAGACAAGCTTTATGGCTTGACCTCTCCCCAAAAGGATCTCTTTCTTTCTACAGTAGCCACATTGTAATCTCACACATCGCTGTCTCGCTTAATCCGAAAATAATATCAAACACATTAGCAAAAGCAAAGGCCTGGAAAATCCAATTTGAAATTCATACGGTGGCGCTCATGGACTTGATCACTCCATATGTGTGATGTCACATGTGGTTTTAATAGACATTTATCTCCAATGGGAGGGAAGTCATAGAGGAAGCCAGGAGTTCTGGGTAAAGCAATGCAATGAGTTGCACTGTTAAGAACCAGTGTAAGTACGAGATAAGAGAAAACTCGCTTCTCAAATTTTACTCCTGCCTTGCCAAATAAAATAGAACACAATAACAATATTTTCTGTCAGGTTAAAACTTTTCAGGCACTTTTGTTCTTGACAAATATGCATGTTTCATCTTTTTATTGAGGGTTTTAAGCCTCACTAGGTGCATGGCTCCAGGGATGGCAACATTAGTGGGTCCAGCTTTTATCTCAAAAATTATTGGATGGATCACCATGAAATTTGGCACAGATATTCATGGTGCCCAGAGGATGAATCCTAATAACTTTGTTTACCTGCTTTTTCATCGAGTGCCTTAACATCTGAGTGTGAGTATCTGAACTGAGTATCTGAACATCTACTAGATGGATAAGAATTTAGAATTTATGTCGGTCTACAAATAGAAATAAGAACATTATGTTTTCATCTACAAATTCATGTAAATATTCAACATAACTTTAACACGTCTGCAGTCCGAAAAAGGTGTAAGCTACAGCTACGACTTATAACACCTACCCTTTAAACAGCAAATCATATTCAACAACAAAACAAACCAAAACAGGCACACAAGGCAAAATGGCAAAAAACAAAATAAAATACAACTCGCACACACACACGCAAACACACACACGCATGTTTGTACTTCTATCTTTGTGAGGACCCTCATTGTCATAATGCATTTTCTAGCCCCTTACCCTAACCTTAACCATCTCAACTAAATGCCTAACCCTAACCAAAACCTAATTCTAACATGAACCCTAAAACCAAGTCCTAACCCTCAAACAGGCCTGTTGCTGCTGTCTTTAAAACAATTCAGCTGCTGAGAGACGAGAGCCCTTTGTGACCCGTTCCATCCAAAGATTCCACAGGTCCGATGTGTTTTTGAAAGTTTATTGTAACAAAAAGTCAAAAAGGCAAACAAGCAGTCCAAGCAAAAAATGGAAAAATAGTAATGATGGTAAACTGAAATAGATAACGACCGAACGTGGATAAACAAACTTAAGTACGGTCAACAAAAAATATGAGGCTCCTTCCCCCTCTGTCTTTCTTTCCTTCTTTCTTTCTTTCTTTGTTTGAACTCCCGCCACCACACACAATAAGAAAATAACCACACTCCCCGCTGTGCCCAACGCAAATGACGTAATCAATGGAAATGACGTAATACCTAAAGCAAAATGGCAAGAAATATATTTTAGCTGCTACAATACCGGCCCCTAATTATTATAATTCAAACAATAATAATTACACAATAAATGATAACCACACATACAAGTACATTTCAACATAAAGTTCATTATGAAAATCTTCTTTCTTCATAAGAATGCTAGACGTGCATGAGAAAGAGTGATCCTTATTGCCACTCTGGATCAGTCCATAGTCCATAGTGTATGTGTGTATGTACTGTAGTGCGCAAGGGGCAAAGGTCAAAGTTCAAAACAAAAGCAAAGTCAGTCTGGGTTTCAAAGTTCTTCTGACTCCAATAGAAGGCACATTTTGTTGATTGGTCTGTTCAGAAATCCAGTCTTCGTCTTGATCCGGACATGACGAACGAGACCTCTTTTATCCGGAATAGTCTCTGTGATTTTTCCAGTCAGCCAGGTGTTTCGAGGTGCTGAATCATCCACGATGATTACAATGTCTCCTGTTGTGAAGTTGCGTTTGATTTTAGACCATTTCTGTCTTTCTTGAAGTTGTGGAAGATATTCTTTAATCCATCTTTTCCAGAACAGGTCTGACATGTACTGGATTTGTCTCCATCTGCGTCTAGCATATATGTCGTCCTGTTTAAACTGTCCTGGTGGTAATGAAGGCATGGTTTTGAGGAGAAGAAGGTGGTTTGGTGTAAGTGCTTCAAGGTCATTTGGGTCTGTCGAAGCCTTGGTGACTGGACGGCTGTTGAGGATTGCCTCAGCTTCACATAAAACTGTGTGAAGACCCTCTTCATCAAGGTTTTGTACATTTAAAGTTGAGTTCAGAACCTTTCGCACTGATTTAATCAATCTTTCCCAAACGCCGCCATGATGTGAACCAGCAGGGGGATTGAAGATCCAGTTGATTCCCTTGTTAAGCAGAGCGTTGTGAATCTGACTCTGATTCCAGCTTTCGATTGCTTCTTTCAACTCCCGCTGAGCTCCTACAAAATTGGTGCCATTATCAGATCGAAGTTCTTTAATCTGACCACGTCTGGCAATAAAGCGCCGAAGGGCATTGATAAAAGAGTCTGTGTCAAGTGACGATGCCACTTCAATGTGAACTGCTCTTATAGCCAAACATGTGAAAATAACACCATAGCGCTTCGCAACTTTCCTTCCTTGCTTCACTCCGAAGGGTCCAAAGTAGTCCACTCCAACGTAGGTGAATGGGGGTTCATCTGGAGTGACTCTGTCCAATGGCAAGTCTGCCATCTGCTGTTGACCAGGGGTAGCGTTTACACGCCGACAGGTAACACATCTTGACAGTATCTTTCTGATCAACACAGTGGCACCAGGAATCCAGTATTTTTGACGCAGGATGGATAACATATGGTTGCGACCACCATGACCCACCTTTTCATGAATATGTCGCAGAATCAGATCAGAAATGTGGAAATCTTTAGCCAATATCATTGGATGTTTCACCTCTTCTGGCATTGCTGCTCTGCTTAAGCGGCCTCCAACACGTAACACGTCTTTGTCCAACGTAGGATTGAGTTTATGAATGTGGCTGGTCCGCTTGACGTTCATTCCTTTCCTTAGACTTGCGATTTCATCTGCAAACCTCCTCTTCTGACAGAAGCAGACTATCTCCAATTCAGCAGCTGCCAGTTCCTCCACGGTGAGATGAAAATTTTTCATAGTCTGAAGATTTCTTGTGTTGTTTTGTGGTAGGTTTCTGTGATGAACGTTGTCTGAGTGAATATCAACATGAGTTGCTTGTTTTCTTTTTCTGCTGAGATACAAAAGCAGTTTCCTAAATCTGAGCATCCATGCTACTGCTCTTTTCAGGTGAGTCCAGGCAGAGAAATTATGGATGAAGTGTGTCACTGGATCCATGTTTTCAGTTGTTACCTGTGTAGCATTTACAGTTATGCCTTTGACTTCAGAGTCTTTTGATGAGATGTTTTCCAAACCATCCGGGTTTTGAGGCCACTTTTCCTGAGACTGAAGAAGAAATTCAGGTCCAGACAGCCATATTTCTTTCTGAAGAAAGGTTTCAACTCTCAAACCTCGAGATGCCATGTCTGCTGGGTTGGTAGCTGTGTTAACAAATCTCCACTGTTGTGCACGTGAGACTTTGTGAATTTCAGTGACTCTGTTGGCCACAAAAGTACGGAATCTGGTGGTTTTGTTGTTGATGTATTTGAGCACGGAGGTGCTATCAGTCCAGAATATGGAATCTGCTAATTCCATCTGTAGTTCTTTTCTCCACACTGTGTCCATCCTGCTTGCCATTGTAGCTGCGGTCAACTCCATTCGAGGGATAGTGGCTGGCTTTAATGGAGCCACTCTTGCTTTTCCCATCACAAATCCACAGTGTGCTTGGCCATGAGTGTTATTTAGTAACAGATAGCTGACAGTTCCATAACCAACTTCGCATGCATCTGAAAAGTGATGTAACTGAGCAGATGCAATAGTTCCAAAGTCTGTGGGTTTCAAACATCTATCAACATTGAAGTTTTCTAACTTATGAAGCTCCTGTATCCATCGCATCCATTCCTGCACAGTGGAATCGGTTAAAGCGTCATCCCAACCAACCTTTTTTCTGCACAGATCTTGCAGGATTTTCTTGGCAGTCAAGACGACAGGTGACAATATTCCAAGGGGGTCATATATTGAGCTCACTGTGGAAAGAATTCCTCTTCTGGTGAGTGGTCTGTCTTTGATGATGATTTTAAACTTGAAGACGTCAGACTGTACACACCATTGTACACCAAGCACTCTCTCCACAGGTAGGTTGTCATAATCCATATCCAAATTCTTCATCTCTTCTGCCTTTTCTGTTTCAGGTATGGATGCCAACACACAACGACTGTTACTTATCCACTTGTTGAGCAGGAAACCTCCTTTGGAACAAATAGCTCGCAGTTCATGATAGAGAGCTATTGCATCCTCTTCTGACGCTACTGCTGCAAGGCAATCATCCACATAAAAATTGTTCATAACGGTGTTCACAGCTTGAGGGCTGAACTGTTTCACGTTGTCCTCAGCGCATCTCCTCAGTGCAAAGTTTGCACAACTGGGTGACGAAGTCGCTCCAAACAGATGCACTGTCATCCTGTATTCCACCATGTTCTGACTGTAATCTCCGTCAGGCCACCAGAGGAAGCGCAACAAGTCCCGGTCTTCACTTGGCACCTTGACTTGATGAAACATGGCTTCAATATCAGCAGCGATGACAACAGGTTCTTTGCGGAATCTAGTCAGGACTCCTATTAGCGTACTGGTCAGGTCTGGCCCCTGTAAGAGCTGAGAGTTCAGTGAAACTCCCTGAAACGTTGCTCCACAGTCAAACACCACTCTCAGTTTCTTCTTTTGTGGATGTAGGACCCCATGATGTGGCAGATACCATTTTCTGCCGTCACTGCGTTCCAGAACACAATCCGGTACCTGTTCAGCATAGCCTTTGGCTAACATGTCAGACATGAAGTTGGTGTAGTCAGAGTGGAAAGATGAGTCTCTTTTAAATCTTTTCTTTAGGTTAAGTGTGCGTTGTTCAGCGACGCTTCTGTTGTCAGGCATACATATTTCCTTTTCTTTTAAAGGTAAGTGAATGCAATAATGGCCGTCAACTAGTGTGGTAGATTGTGAGACCAAATCCAAAAACATCTTGTCTTCTTTTGACGGTTCTTTATCTTCTCTCACACACTCAGGAAAGTCATTCCTGAACTGTTTCTCCCACAGCTCGTCCAATTTCACGACAGAGATCCTGTTCACATTGACTGTTGACTTTTCCTGAGCATCCTCGTCCCTTTTTCCAAGCGGTCCATTAACTGTCCATCCAAGCATGGTTTTTACAGCGTAAGGTCCGTCTCCAACACTCCGTATAACATCAAGCGGCTCCAGAGCCTTTGGCACATCCAAGCCAATCAGCAGTTCGATCTCAGATTCAATTTCAGGCAGATAAACATTATCTAAATGAGACCACTGTTCAATATCTTTCTGGTGTGGGATGTTTCCTTGATGCACAGGCATAGTCTTCTGGGTGTATATACCTGGAAGATCACAAAAATTGCTGCTATCCAGACCAGCAACTTCAAGACCTGAAACAATGTTGGTTCCAACGACTTTTCTTTGACCCATGGTTCTCAAAAGAATACTTGACCTTCTTCCTTGGAGCTTAAGCTTGGTCATCAGGCCCACCGTACAGAACGATGCGGTGCTCCCTGGGTCAAGAAATGCGTACGTGTGTACTATTGTACTCCCCTTCTTGGCTTTCACTTGCACAGGAACGATTGAAAGTTTGCAGTTGTCTTCACCGGCCCCGGTAAGACCACCGGTTTGGACTGAAGCTACAGAACTCCTTTTAGCTGTGTCCTTTATTTCTGTTTGCTGTGTGTCCATCTCTTTTTTCTTTTGGTGAATATGCAACATCGTCGGGTGCTTTAAACCACATATATCACAGGTGAGTCGCTTTCTACAGTCTTTACTGAGGTGCCCTTTACACAAACAGCCAAAACATATTCCATTTTTCCTCATATAAGCGAGTTTCTCATCATGTGTCCTCTTTTCCAATTTTGTACACACATCCAAAACATGTCCACCATCACAAAACAAACAGCTTTTCAAGTCCAGCGAACTTTCTCTTTCCTTCGTGCATTTTCCATTTGGTTCTTTAAGCGTCACAGTGGTAGCAAAGGTACTTCCTTTTATCCTAGGTTGAGGTTGTGACTTGAACCTCCTTACATCTTTGCTCACCGCTGGAGTGTCTTTGATATCTCCGAACACTGGGTCTGTCAAAATCCTTACTTGTCTTTCCAGGAAATCCACTACATCCTTGAAGGAAGCTCTTTGTTTGTATTTTACCTGGAAATCACAAGCCACAGTTCTCCATTGATCCCTCAGCCGATAGGGCAATTTCTTTATGATGTTGAGCATGTTTGAAGGCATGTCCAGCTCCTTCATGTAGTCAACATCTTCCATGGCGTTGCAACATCCTTGAAGAAAAAGGGTGTATGCTTGAAGGGATTTTGTGTCATCAGGTTTTATTGATGGCCATGCAAGAGCCTTGTCCATGTAAGCTCTAGCGATTTTGTGCTCGTTGCCAAAATGCTCCCGAAGTAAAGATTTAGCCTTCCTGTATCCTCTTTCCGAGTCCATGTGTAGGCAGCTCCTCACCATTTCCCTTGGCTGTCCTCTTGTGTATTGCTCCAAGTAATATAAACAGTCTCTATAGTTTTCATTCTTGTTTTCAATACTGTGTTCAAAGGATTTAATGAATGTTTGGTACTGAAGGGGGTCACCATCAAAAACTTGAATTTCCCTCTTTGGCATAGAAGAAAGGCATTGTTGCTGAATTAACAGTGCAGTTATTTCATTTTGTTTCTCCATGACACTGTATATGTTGTTCTGGTCACCATTGTTTGAGGTAGGTAAGATGGCTGGTGTTGTCACACGTGCATGCTCGTCTGCATTCCTGTTGCTTGTGTTGGGTGTTCTGGGGTCTGTACTAGAAGGCTGGGTATGAGTTGCAGCTCTGTGTGCAGTTACAGGTGCTGTAATGGTTTGTGGATTGGTGCTGTTTTGATCTGGGAGACTTTGTCCCTGTGGCTGCATGTTTTGTAAGCTTGGCACGAAAGGTTTTGCGTCAACATGAAGTGCTTTCTTTTCTTGGTGCTTTTCAAGATATGACATCATACCATCCGACTTTTTTGTAGGATGACTTTGTATACTGGATCCTCTTGATGCTCCAAGTACGTGCATCTTGGCCATCGTAGCAGCAATGTCCGCTTCCAGCTGCAGCTGCTCCTTCTTTCTCTTTATCAGCTGCTCCTGTTCCTCCAGAGCATGTTTATCTTTTAGCATTTTCTGACGAACAACAAGTGCGGCAACATCGGCCTCAGCTTTAATGCGTGCAGATGAAGTACTTGATACTTTGGAGCTTGCCTTGGAAGCACTGTGTTTGCTTTTCTTGCTGCTTGCAACATTAGACACACTGTCACCAGGTTGAATTAGTTCCTGCACATCAGATGTTGCTTTTGGGTTTAAGTGAGGGGGGGGATTGTCCTGTGGAGTAATTTCCTCCTTTGATTCAACAGATGCTGTCTCAGGTAAGACTGGAGGAGTGTCTGAATCTGCAACAGTTGATAAAACATGGCTTGTTTGCAAATAGTGTCTTTCATTCTCAAAAAGCCATTGTTTCACATCCTCCACAAAGTCTGTGTTGTACTTAGTTACACGTGCAAACCAGTCAGCCTGAATTTCTTGATCCTCCTTGGGAAGCAATACAATAACAGATTCATGCGCAGCCTTTGCACTTTCAAACAGTTGAATCAATCTATCCAAGTTCCATTGCACATCCTTTGCATTTTCATCGCTTTTCATGAGCTCTTTAATTTCACGTGTGAGTCCTTTAAGTTTCTTCACCGCTGAATTACACTCTTGTCGAAAGGTTTCAATTTTACAAGCCAGCGCTTTGGCTGTAAGCTTCACTGTCCTCTTCTCCATTCCATCTCCATTCGCATCCTTTATTTCACTCATTTTTATTTATATTTTCGGCATGCACAGTTTATCAATGATACACAGCAAAAGATAAACACGTGAGTCCATTCACAATGTCCCACAGCTCCAGTTTATAATCCGTGCGCTCTTTTAATCCAACGAGCAGCACAGTGTCATAAACAATCCAAACGGGTTCCAAACTTCGCCGATGGCTCGGCACATCCAGCGCGCACAATTACACAGGCCAAACAACAGTCCCCTCTGGACAAGCAGCGTCAAGTCCAAGTCCACATTGTGTTCCAATTTCATTCAATACACAGAAGGAATCTCAACATACCGCTTCTGATGGCTGTGATGCGCCGCCGCTGTTACTCGCCATTCACTCCCCTTCGGTTTTGCGCAGCGCTCCGCTGTGATCTCTTTTTTTCATGCCGGTGCACTTAATCCTTTCCAACGAAATTCCAATTCCAAAAGTCCAATCCAAAGGTCCGAGGTCCAAAAATCCAACACAATCCGCGTCTCCGCGATCCAAAGTCTTTGATCAACGTTGATATATTTTTTGTTGACTAAATGTTGCTGCTGTCTTTAAAACAATTCAGCTGCTGAGAGACGAGAGCCCTTTGTGACCCGTTCCATCCAAAGATTCCACAGGTCCGATGTGTTTTTGAAAGTTTATTGTAACAAAAAGTCAAAAAGGCAAACAAGCAGTCCAAGCAAAAAATGGAAAAATAGTAATGATGGTAAACTGAAATAGATAACGACCGAACGTGGATAAACAAACTTAAGTACGGTCAACAAAAAATATGAGGCTCCTTCCCCCTCTGTCTTTCTTTCCTTCTTTCTTTCTTTCTTTGTTTGAACTCCCGCCACCACACACAATAAGAAAATAACCACACTCCCCGCTGTGCCCAACGCAAATGACGTAATCAATGGAAATGACGTAATACCTAAAGCAAAATGGCAAGAAATATATTTTAGCTGCTACAAGGCCTATGAAAAAGTGAGGACCGACCAAAATGTCCTCACTTTCCAAAAATGTCCTCACTTTGTTGCTAAAATACAGTTTTTGGTCCTCACTATGTAGCATGTACAAGAATACACACACACACGCAACAAACAAAAGGCAACTTACACAGTTTATGTTCCTGTACCCTGTTCTTCTCCATCAATAGTATTACAGTCTGATCATCCATTTTCATATTTATACTGATCAATACGTTATTTTTAAACTTTTCTTTAAACCTACTCAATGATGTACGAATTTTCAGGTCCTCACCACAACTGCACCATAAACTCTCCTTTAACTGAGATACAACGTAGTTTGGCATTGGTCCTCACAAATGTTTTTTGAACATAAAAATACCTCTTAAAGCATATTGACTTCCTCTCTTTTGTAACAACTTTTGGATACTTTCAGGTAATAATTGTTTTTTTGTTCTGTACATAATTTGAGCTGTTTTAAAGTTGACCAAATCTTCAAATGTCATCATTAAATTTAGTACAGAAATTTATGGTTACCATATGACAGTGCTGCCATGATGTAGACATTTGTGGGGTTGAGTAAAATGTCTGGACAACCATTGTATAAACTGCCAAAATAAATACTCTTCCTTTTGTCTGCAAGTAAGAAATTTTAATTGCCACTTTTGCTAAACAAAAAAATTATATTTACATCATTTCAACATCATTTGTCTAAATGACAAATGATAGACAAAGCAATTATTGTTGTCATTCAGTGTTTGATATATTTACTCCAGATAAATATTATATACACAGTACATTACAGTGTTCAAATTACACTGTGGCTTTCAGGGGAGATTTATTTTGTCAAGGTGGGGAGTGGGAGGGTACTGTCCACATGCATGCCCATAAATTAATGCACCTGTTTACACGTAAAAAAAAAAAAAAAAAAAAAAGCCTACTATTGATTGTCTTTCAGGGAGTATTTAGCCTGGAATAACAAAGAAATAGACAAATGTTTACCATTGTAATGTTTTGAAGCAAAACACAGGAACTTTACCTGGGTCTTGAGGAGCTGCTTTGTTTATTCATGGGCAAAGCTCAGAGCACCACTGCGCCTACATACAGCCTCATAGAGCGATTAGTGTGGCTATAGTACATTAGTCTTGTTAGGGTTTGAAATGTTTTCATAAGATCCTGCCATGGAGTTTCATTCATCAAAAAAGGAGTGGCTGATCAATGTTCATTTGTATGTTAATGATATGTAGATTATTATGTGGACAAATATGAAATTCACTAAGATCAGGGTTATAAGTTTAATCATGATGACAGAGATGTCCGTCCACAGATGCAGCACTATCCCACAGAATAATGATGCCGTCACAGGAAAGTTGAAGCTGCAGTCATGAACAACAGTCCAAGTCTATGGCATTCAAAGTAGCTGCAGTTGTATATCCTTTCTTTTTCCCTTATTTTTACTGTACACATGTAAAAGAAGAGCACGCAAAACCTGTCCTCCAACCACGGACAAGTAATTAATAAGGCTGAATATGAAGTAGACCTTTGTTCAGACTGATATTTTTCACGAGATAACTGTCTGAAAAGGCTAATGAGCTGCACAGTGTCAACAGAAGGTGGTGTATTGGCCAAAAAACTTTTAATTTGACACTTCTATTGTCCATCAAGGGTAGAAAGACAAAGAGTGCCTGCAAGTCCTCAAGGCTCCTGGGTGACTGTGTCTGTCGCTGTGTTCAAAACAGCAGCAGCGGCAGCCAGTAATGTGGAGTAGCTCCTTCTGCTCAGCGGGCTTGAAACAAATGGGTTATTTAGAGCCTACTTCATTTGCACTTGTGGAGAAAGGGCAGAAAGGAAATGAGAACCCCTTGACGGTTCAGCGTTGGATGTATTTAATTAGCCAATTCACTCTCTGCTTTGCCGCCTCAGTGGGCACAATACTTCTTTGTATTTTTTAAAAGTAATTGTCACTTGCCGCATCAGCATTCAGCAGATCCAGGCATGCAGTCAGGAGCAGAAAAGAATAGTCCCCCCATCTCTACTTACAGCTTGTAAAAATAGACATGCAGGCACATATTATGCTGCATTGCTGGTCAGAGATAACCTATGGAGGCTGAATGCCATGTTCACAAGCCATGAAGTAGAGGTGTGGGCATCCTAAGCTCCAGCAGTAAACAGCAAGGGATCATTTTTGCTTTACTCAGCTGACTGAACTCTGCAGGCGGTTTTGTTGGCCACAAATCAAAATGGTCTCATCTTGATTTGAAGGAAAAGCTAAAGCTTTTAGATGTCACACAGAACCAGACATCATAAATTACGTTCAGAAACACATTTCTAAAAATATTACAGGATCTTTATCTTACAAAGAAACCAGATTAAGAGTCTACAGCCATGCTAGCGGCTCTGAAGCTGTACTGTATAGTAGCACTTTGAGCTAAATGCTAATGTCGGCATGCTAACATGCTGAAGTTTATCTGGAATGATGTTTGCCATGCTCACCATATTATAGCCAAATTATAGTTTCTGTGTCTGTGAGGGTCTGCTTTGGTCCACGTGACATATATGTTGTCACCTGCCCATGCCCACAAGGGTTGGCAGGGGCCTCTATATAGACGTCTGAGTTCAGACAGTACACATAGCAAGCATGCCGACTGTACATGCTCCAATTACAAAATAAAGTCACTTGTTCCACTCTCGTGTCCGCTTGGTGGCTTATGCACCTCTAGCTGGTTGCCAAGAAGAAGAATAAGATAACACCTGTGAAATGCTCATTTTGGAGAGCGGTTTTGTGAAGAGATGGTCAGGAGATCTGCCATTTGGCTGTGGCTCAGAGGAATAGCGGGTTATCCACTAATTGGAAGATCAGTGGTTCGATCCCTAGCTCCTCCAGTCCACATGTCGAAGAATCCTTGGGCAAGATACTGATGGCTGTTCCATCGGTGTGTGAAAGCTTGTGAATAGTTACTGAGTAGCAGGTTGCACCACGTACAGTAGCCTTGGCCACCAGTGTGTGAATGTGATGTAGTGTAAAAGCGCTTTGAGTGGTAGTAAGACTAGGAAGGCGCTATATAAGTGCAGTCCATTTACTTTTTACCATTACCCACGTATATATAATTTGTCTTTAGACAAAAACAGCATGGCAACAGAGGCAGACCCTCTACTGTCGTATGAATGAAACAATAGCCCCTTTTCCACCGCAGGAACTTTTAGCATTTACTTTGGATTTTGAAAAACCTTGGCCAGTTCCACCGAAATTACCCAGGGAAAAAACTTTCCCTCAACCCCAAACTTTCCCTGAAAAAAGTACCTAGTGGGGGGTAGGACTTTTAAGATTCCCCAGAATTCTTGAGGGGTGAGGCTATGTGCTGAGGAACGCTGATTGGTGGAACACACACGTACTTCCGTGCAAGTGTGGCTGCAATCTTTATTTCATTCCTACAAGCTTCACTTCATTTGTGTTTTGATCATTTGGAAAATGGAGCAAAAGAAGAGAAGCTACGACAAGTGGACAGACGACGAGGTCCAGGCTCTTTTGAGCATATTTGCAGAGGAAGAAATTCAGCGGGACTTCGAGTCGGCGACTCCAAACGACCAAGTCTATGGAAGAAAAGCGGACAAGCTGGCGGAGCTACATAGAGGGCACACGCCAAAACAAATTTGTGAAAAGTTGAAGAAACTTAAGCAAGATTAAAACAAGCTGAAGGACCACAACAGTCGCAGTGGGTCCGACCGCCGTACAGCCTGATTTGAACATATTTTCCGAAACTTTGAGGTGCGGTGCAAATGCAAACCACACAGATTGCCAAGAATTCTTTTACCCAGGTAAGTAAATTCCTGGAAATAAAAGTTCCTGGAAATGTTGGTGGAAAAGGAGCTAATATACCCCTGACTGGTACAAGTCCACATCTCACTGCGGACGTTCACCATGGAAAGTATGCCCAAGGCTTTAGTTTAGCATGTTAGCATGCTAACATTTGCTAATTAGCACTAAACACAACTTATAGCAGAAGCTGATTGACATGTGATTGGTTAACAGGTGTTTGGTCAAAAGGAAAAAAGTTATTAAAATGAATTTTGTGGGGAAAATCAATGTGTAAAACATATTATGGTAAACTTATTGAGTCACAGTGGTGTTTAAAGAAAATTTAGAGGATCACTAAAGTCAGTAGGAGACATCATCTGGAAACATCAATGTCGTGTTAATGCACCTGGTAGATATTAAGAAACTTTGACTTAATGGTGGCAACTACATGAAACATCAAAAGATCATTTAAATGAATAGAATTTAGCCTCTGAGGATCATGACTGTGTTTAGCAAATTTCATGGCAATCAATTTCATAGTTATTAAGCCATCTCACTCAGAACCAAAAATGTCAACACTATGGTGGTGCAATAGGAGAAGAAAGGGGAACACCAAAGTCAGTGGGATTCATCTTCTGGGAACTTTGAATGTCTGTATGAAGAGGTCACGGCAGTACATCCAGCAGCATCTAGATATTTTAGTCTGAACCAAATGACAGTCCGACATTGCCGTCTCTGGCTTCACACCACTAATGTGTAAAAAGTACTTTGACTTTCTGTGAGAGCTACTTGACCGACCAGCTCATATCATGATACATTTTAGAAGGTGAAGAGTGTTTAACTATACATTTTCGCAAGGGTTCTCCCTACCACGCATGTTACATAAACACCATCCGTGGCACACACAAATAAACCCACAACTAGACAAAAAATCACCTAGCTCCACAAGCTGCAATTACACTCAAGTGGAGGATGCACTGCTGTACCCTGGGGCTGAAGTGCCTCTATAATAAGCTTTCATCAAGAGCCAACTCAAGAACAATGTCCCACATATCAACCAGCAGTGCTTTCTGGCAGATGGAAAAAATAAAAGCAGAGGTGATGCTTTGAAAAATACAACAGTTTAATCTGTTTTTGTTGAGAGTGGTAAAAAAATACAAAATTAAGTTTAGGCATGGACAAAAATACAATGTACACATGCAGGCTTCTTTGATACATTTCGATTTAATTATACATTGGAAGAAAAAATGATAAACAACTACAACAAGATCTACTCTATGAAAAACCATTTGATGCTGTTATTATCTTCCACTTCTGCATTTACTGAAGTCTGGCAACATCTTGTTTCAACATGAATCTGTTTGGAGGTGATGACGCATTTCCTTCTGCGGTTATTTCCATTCTCATACTTACTGGAAAGCTGTGCAGGATTTCACCATAACAAATACAAACATGTTCACAAATGCTCCTCTCTTAGCTTTTCCTCTTGAATTCTCCAACAGTGACGAGTGGAGTCTTCACCTCCTGGCATCAGACCTTCGACCTCACAGTCTCAGGTACGCCACCTGAGAACAAGCAAAAAGTTTAGGAAAGGTTCAAATTTATGCAGACACTTGAGACACATGAGAATAAATTAAAAATAGATTAACTTTCAGAAAACTCCAGTTTGTACTGTACAATGAGGATTTTTGTTCCCCAAAGCACAGATGTACTGGATCTCTACGGTCTGCTGATCAGCACAGAAACACATTATCTGCAATTACTGCCTTCAAACAACAAAAACACCACAGGTGGTAGAGATTTAATCAACTTCAAAAACACACATGCAGATAAACAAAGCGCAGAAAACAAATCAGCTCTGCTCTGCCCTCCATCCCTCCCTCCCTGCCTCCCTCCCTGCCTCTCTCTCTCTCTCTCTCCATCTGCTATTCCTGGGTGTTTGCCTGCAGCAGACAATGGTTGCGCTCCACTGAGGGCTCTATATTGGGATGATGGATGAGGGCATTTGCCTCACTCAAGGCCTTGTCTACTCCGTCCCCATGCCAATGTCTGCTCGCCACTCAAGCGCATCAATGGTAATTCATACAAATGATAACAAACGGCAACTAGAGGTGAACTGTGAGGCCTAGAGAAAGAAGACAAAGTGTGATGAAGAACCTGCCTTTATTTTTATTTCCTCTTAATATGTTTACTGTATGCACCAGACCCCACGGCAAATTCCTGGTAAGTGAAAACTTGGCAACATATTGTATCTGGATTCTGAAGTCTATATGGAGGAGCGAAGCTGGCTTGTGGCTGGAGGGTTGCTATGTTGAAGGTGGACAAAGGGTGTACAGTGCTCCTCTAGAGAAGTCGAGCATGGCAAAAAAACTATAACTCTTTCTGCTGAGCTGTACAGTAGCTGACATCAGAGCTGTGGAAGCACCGGGCAGCCCCAAAGTGACAGTGTATGAAACTTGAGTAGAGAGATGTTGAAACATTGAATAAGTTCTTGCTTAACGCCTCTGAAAACTTAATTTCATATCTGACAGATTTCCCTATAACCACAAATATTCATGGCAAAATACACAGCAAGCAACAAGCAAATTTAAATTTCTGTTTATAAAAGCATCCTTATTTGCATTTCATTAAGGGGGACCTATGATGTTCTTCCCAATTTTCTGGTTAATATGTATATATTTACATATATATAATGTTACAGTGAAGGATTTTCATATTAAACTTGGCCAAAGTTTCAAATAATGAGGTAAATGTATGTAAAAGTAATCCCTGTGAGCAAAAACCTTAGGCTTCACACCATTTTGAAGACGCTGTTACTGTTTTTTCTACTTTCGCAACAAGTCAGCTTGTGACTTCTTTTCATGGTCATCTGTTCCAGGCACACTACTGCAAGCGTTTACTTACATACATGCTACATAAAGCTACATGCTAATATCAGGGAAACATATAATCTTGGTCACTGATGTCAGTTTGTTAATTTCTCCCAGATAATATCATACTCTTTTTAAAACATGTTTTTTTTTTTTTTTTTACAATACTTCCCCACAGTCATTTCCTGGCTGCAATGATGATTCATAGATGCTGACACCACAGATGTGGAAGACCCAGAAATGCTAAATTCAGGTGTTCCAGCACAGACAGTGTAAGGAAAATAAAGGCATGTAAACATAGTACGTATGAACCTAAAAATGAGCATAATAGGTCCCCTTTATAGGTCTAATGTGTAGGATTTAGTGGCAAGTAGTGATGAGGTTACAAAACTAAAACTTCTCCTGTGTGCTAGGCATGTGGGGAAACTATAGTGGCCTATGTGAAAACGCAAATGGCTTTATTGAGAGTCAGTGTTTGGTTTGTCCATTCTGGGCCACTGTCGAACAACATGGTGGAATCTGTGGAAGAGGAACAGCTCTATACGTAGATATAAATGCTCACTCTAAGATTACAAAAACACAATTCTTAGTTGAGATGATTATAAACTAATAAAAACATAGTTATGACTATTATACACCATTTCTGCCAAAAGATGCCCCTACGTCCTGTACACTAGGCCTTTAAGACTTTATTACTCAAAAACTCAGCTCCTCTGAGACTGTGTAGGTGTGGTTGGATCAGATTTGATTGATAATCCCACATTTTGATTATAACTCTCATTTGAGCACAGAAACACATGCTATAATATTTTTGCAACTGAGCATTGCCCACTCCTAACCAGGAAGAAAGGCAAGGACAAAAACAAATACATAAAGATAAATGAAATATTACGTCCCTGTAGCTCCCCAGTGTTGAGTGCACTGGCCCAGGTTAAAGTCCAGACTGGGCCCTTTTCTGCGTCTCATCCCCTCTGTCTCCCCTGCCTTTACAGTCTGCCTCTGTCACTATCAAAAAAAAAAAAGCAGAAAATGCCTAAAAGTAATCTTTAAGAATAAATAAATTAAGATTAAAAAAGTAAAGAAATCTCCCATGATGAATATAGAGCTATTGGTTGATTTCTGATTTTAAAAAATTACTTTTCGGGATCTTTAAAGCTGCTATAATCTATATGTTTATGTTAAGCAACTGGTATTTCTCTACAGCGCTGTACCTCAATAATAACTATAATGTAAAACACCAGCTGGCTGAGAGCCCGACTGAAAAGAGGAATCACAAGCAAAGGTATCCAAAGACTCACTACTTTCCACTTGCTCTTGATGAGTACATTTAAAGGGAATTCAGAGCATATAAGTTGTCTGGACACGGTATTCAGCATGGAGGTGGCTGACCTGGCAGCTAGCAGCTAACTATTCTAACTCCATCAATATCGCTAAACAACGGCAACAGTGCTGAGAGAGACAACAGTGTTAACCAGGGGAAACCGTATTGTGGCTGCTACACTTCCACCATGATACCGTCCCCATGTCTGTGGTAACCACCATTTGAGTGCAGTGCAAAGCGTTGGCAATGAGCTAGCTGGTGGAATACATACATGCACAAACTTGCAAGTGCTGGACCATCTACCGCAACAAACACAGAGGTACTCCGAGTTTATTCCCTGCTCAGTGCACCATCACTCTACTGTATCTTCACATAGCAAATAGTGGTTTGCTGGTATATTAATGGTCTGAATGACACCTACAAAACCTTTAACTTTTTAGCAATCAACTGTTTATATAATAAGAAGCCACACAAAAGGGGTTCTCAGGTAGCTTACATTTAACAGCGGTAAAATTACATGAAGGTCTTTAAACTGGTGGGGATGCTGACAGCAGGTCTTCCCAGAACACTTGATGATAATGTGCTTACGGGTGTTACACTTCTTTGATCTCATTGAAATTCGTTTGAGCACAGCGAAATAAAAACATCACTGCAAAGCCTTAAGAGTAATACATCTACCTGTAGCAAGAGATAACCTTTGGTTTTATTTTCCATTTCTATACAACAGCTCTTCAGTTGAGGAAGGGACTTTACAGAACAGGAGGTTAATATGTGAGTATTAAAAGGGTCTGAGACAATGACAAGAAAAGAGAAGACATGAGGAAGTCTTTCCAACAAACACACACTCTTTGATGCGCGGTGCCAGGGTCTGTTATCATAACACTTAAAACTTGGCAAGCAGCACGGTAAATGTTTCTTCACACGTCAAGAGACAGACAGAAGGTGTGGAAAACCAGAACGTGATGGAGGAAACAAGTTGGTGCTGTTGCTAGACAGAGTAATACACTGAAAGGAAAGTCTTGCAGTTCAAGCAGATAATAGAAATAAACATGGAGACATTCCTGGCATTATGAACAAAAACACTGACCCATATAATTTCTATTACCTCTATTATTTCTATTATCATCTTTAGGAGTGTCTCCACCCCACTCTAAAGACATGGACAAATTTAAAACAAAAGAACCACTGCTGGTTCTGAATCGAGGACACATAGACTTATTACTGCCTTTTGGGAATTCAACACTCTCTGGCAATGCTACATAGTATTTTAAGCAGTAAGTAAATGTAGCTGTCATCAACTTATTACTGGGCTGAATGGTACTTGTTGAGTGCGCACATGATTAATGAGCAGCATGCTCTAACAACATATTCTAATGTGGTTAGATAGGAGAGGAGTAAGGGATAAAAAAAGACAACTCACAACAACAAAATGGCTCCCTGACATTTTTTAACTGCACCCGCAGGCCAGACAGGCTCATTTCAGCCCTGAGCATTATCTTATTAAAATATATATTCACATATTCGTGTTTAGGAGGAAAATAACAATCACCAATCACCAATGAGTGTAATGCTGATCTTCAGCAACTTTATTGTCATAAAAACAAGCAAGTTCCCATGAAACAGCTAGCAAAGCACTATTTGATTCCACATACTCCCATGTCTCCTGTAAAAACAGGAAGCTAGGGACAGAATTATTGTGGATATTGATTGGTGTTTCATTAGCTTATCTTGGTTCAGAAGCAAACATAGAGGCAGCTGAGCCAAAATGGCAGCTGCTGGATGTGCCAATGATGCTAACAGCCGTAAGAGCTAACAGTGTCAATAGAGCATTACCTTGCAGGGGGGCCGGAGGTTGGCATTGCACTTCCTGCCACCATGGGTCAGGATGGCATTATCAGTCTTGACAAATGAATAAGTGGCAATGATCTTCTGCCCATGCCCTGGGTAGTGCTCAGTTAATAGTGGCAGTGATTAACAAGTAAATGGGATAGCAAATGGTTGTTTGCTGCTACGTTAATGTTCAAAATCTCATATTTAGAACCTTAAACATTGGGATGAAAGGGAAGGGGAAAAGACTGTGGGAGTTAGCACAATCAAAAACACAGACATGCTCATAACTGCTAGCTAGCGTGTAGGTTACTGTGCCCTCGTCGCTAAATGGCAGAATTTATAGTCATGGGGGAGTGACAAGTGGGGGAGCAAGCCGAGAACAGCGACACACAGTTTAAAGGAAATGCAGAGCAGGAGCCTAAAGTGACCCTACCTCCTAGCCCCCTACCTCTGGCCCGATTGCTTGGACCACACCCAAGTACAAACTCTTTAATCCTTCATTTTGATCTCAACTACACAACTGTAAAGTTTCATGACTGCATTTTACATGGTTGTGACACTATCAGACAGGCAGACTTATAAACACCTGGCAATTTACTGTCTTTTCTGTGGTAGTTCCCACTATAAAAGGTGCCACCAGGGCCACATTTTGCCATGATCTCTCTCTCTCCCTCTCTCCTCTCTCACACTCTCACACACACAAACACACACACAAGGTGAAAACAATACCAGCCATTGGCACGTTATAGCAGCTGGTAAATACCATTAAGACGATCTACAAAATGACCTTTTTTTTTTATCATTGTTGGACTGAATACTGGCATGTAGCTGACAATCAACGCACATCTATTTTAATTTCATGAGAACTGTTAAGCCATGTGTTGCAAGTGCATGAAAACTATTTAGCAAGCTAGCAACAGAAACTGAAAGTTAGCTAAAAGTAATGCAAAAAAATAAAAACAGCAAAAAGTAATGTGTGAACGGTTGAAAGATTCAGCCTCTGCCACGCCAAGTAGTAGTAACAGGAATGAAAACCTAACCAAACAGACATAAAACACGTTTGTGTTGTTATTTAAGATCCACTTGAAAATGAATTAAAATGAACTCATTTGGAACAGACACATTTA
The DNA here is from genome assembly GCA_019142605.1 of Cephalopholis sonnerati. Classification (NCBI taxonomy): domain Eukaryota; kingdom Metazoa; phylum Chordata; class Actinopteri; order Perciformes; family Serranidae; genus Cephalopholis; species Cephalopholis sonnerati. The sequence continues at coordinate 12,694,303 of JAGQAX010000008.1, read as the reverse complement.
GGTGGTGTTGATGAAGGGTAGCTCATCACATAGGGATGTGGTGGCATGCCAGACTAAAAAGGCTGGTAACCTTGGCTTTGGACCTTTATACGTTTTGTGCAAACGTGACAGCAACCTTAGGTTCAGGGCATCCCATAAACAACCCATACAGTATAAATCCATTATTCACTAAACATCTAAATCAGCAAACTGCATCATTTCTGTCATTAGAGGTAAACAACGCTGACTTCCCATTACAACATCTTTTTAATTAACGAACCTATCAGCCTCAATTACATTGTTAAGCAGAGATATCCCGATGTTAACACTAACTAAGAACAGCATCACAGACCCCACGCTCTGTTGATTAATTCCCCCTCTCATCTATTGGTGCACGTGCAATGAATCGAGACGTGTGCGTCTTGGGGGAAGTAATTTATTTCGACAAAGTGCAGCCGCTCCTGGTGGAGAGTTGTGTTGACTGCAGAAAGACTGAGGCGATGTATGATCGATACATCTCTTCAGTTCTTCACTGTAAAATGTTGGATCAGTTTTGGTATCAGTTTCTGTCTAACTGATATGCCGTCTCTGTGGGAGTGAGGAGGAGATTAACGAGGTGGGAGGGAGGAGGGAGGTGCTGTCTGTTCCCGACTATGAGTGACACTCGGAGCTTGAGCCACTTTACACCCCATTACACCGGCCGGCCCAGGGATGGGAGGCGGAAAACACAGCAGCCCACACAACAGTAGACACAAATCAGGGCGAAAATTATAGAAAGAAAACAAACACACAATTCAAAACAGTTACTTTTAAACTCTGATTTAGTGCTGTTATAGATGGATTGGACTGTTGAGGTTGGTACTCATATTGTGCTGATAAAAAAAAATGTGAGCAGTCAGTGAGATCGACCTTCAGTGAATGGATATGACACAATCTGGTCGCATATGTAATGTAGAACTGAGTATGCCTGGATGTAATTTGGGTTTCCTTATGAACATACTTTAACACCAAATTGGACGTCCTCTTTTCAGCCAGCAGGAGCTATTTATATTGCAGCTGTTAAAGCTGTAGTAGTCTTTTTAACAACCTTTTTCACGGCAGGCATTCTGCACAGGTGTAAATGATGAAATTTAATTAATTCCATTTAGGTGAGGCCGTTCCAGGGTGCTGGCATCGTGCATGCTGGCTCACTGTCGATGGTTCTGTTCTATTCAAGTGTCCCTGTAAGCCACGCTGACAGTGTGACAGCATGTGCCAGCATGCACAATACCAGGAGCCTAAAACTGAAGCAGCTAAATGGAATTCATTAAATTTCAGCATTTACACCTGTGCTTTTCCTACTGTGACATGTCAAAATGTATTTTGTGGAGAAGGCCTATTGTGCATGCTGGCTCACAAAATGGCCTGCTAGGCTGGCTAGGACACTTAAATGGAACCGAGCCATCATTAATGTTATGAGTTACACCTGTGCTTATCCTGCTATGAGTCCAAATGTCTGCAGTGAAAAAGGCCTGTTGCCTATGCAGGAGTATGTGTGAGTAGTCCAATGTTCAGACAACACTTAAACCCAATTACAATACTCCACAGTAACGGTTACAAGGTTGCCATTGCCAACCATTTTTCACAAATTAGCAACCAGGTCTTGACCTTTTGTTGCCATCAAAAATAGTGTTTATTATTCAGAGACCAAGCTAAACTGAATTTATTCATCTGTTTCCCCCATTATGTGATGGATGCAAAAGTTCAGAGGGCTCTCTAACACATCTTTTCTGGCTTTGTCCTCAAATACACAATTATTGGTGCGAAATATTTCAGTGGATCTCCTGGGTATGTGGAAGAGATATTCCCCCTCACCCAAAACTGGCACTCTTTGGATGCTCAGGGTCTGTTTTGAACCATACATCTGAGCGGCTATCAACAATGATGCTGGGAATGGTAGCTGCCAAAAAGATGATTCTAACCAGCTGGAAATCTCCAACACTCCTCTGCTTTGAAAAAAGGCTCAACAAGATTATCATAGTCATACAAATGGAGAGAATATGGTTCTACAACACTTAAGCATCCAATTAATTTTGAGCATGTGAGGTCCATTCATTGACTTTCTCAAAGATAATAACTGTTAACGATGTATGTCCATCCTTGACTTGACTATACAACATCTTGAAGTTGTTAGTTTTTGTTTGTCGTAGTGTGCTGTATATTTGCCTTAGTGTGTTTACATGTTTCCTGCATATAAAACTGAAAATTTGATGCTGATGACATTATGCTGTCTTTGGGATGTTTGCTGGCAGATGTCAAATTTCAGAACAGCCTGCTAAACATCACACCAACTCTGTTAAACAAATGGTCTGATTTGATTATTTCTCTCACACTGGGTTGAAATAAATGTACTGCAAAGCACAGTGAAAGATCTCTGGAGCCGTTTGCACAAAGCATCTTAAGTTTGCTCCTTAAGTAAGACACTTATGGTTTAGTTTTACTTAGCTGAGGAAATTATCTAAGGGTGTTGTACAGAATCTCTTAAAAGGTTTCTTTAGTCAAGAAAAGACGTCGGGGCATTTACTGAAATGAAAGATTTTACAGCAATAAAATTCTACTGTTTCCATGGAGACCATTTGTTTGCTTAAAAGCGTGCTTGTGATAGTCTAGGCTTCCTGTTGCTGCACCCAAGTGTCCCCTCACAAAGTTGGCCTGATAGTGAAAAAATGGCAGAAGATAAGAAGACACAGAAACCAAATTGGTGGGAGGAAGTAAAAAAAAAAAATCATACTTCTAGAGGAATTCAACAAAAGGGAGAACATACTGAAAAGTAAATTTGATCCGAAAATAACAGCAAACATGATGCAATGACTCCAGAGGCTTCTCCTGTTTGTGGTACACTCCTCTTGGGATGCCTTCATTTTCCTCATTTACGTCACAAACTCAGCCATGTTGAGATTAATATGCAGCCAGAGATACCTTTTGTTTTTTCCCTTACTTTGATGCTAAGGTCCTCCGCGCAACAGTTTAATGGACTTTAACTAATTCCATAAATGTAAGACCAAGATAAGAAAATATACATAAGGAAACCTTAAGGAGAAGACTTAAGGATATTTTGTGCAACCAATTTTATTTAAAGGAAACCTTAACTCAGATTTAACGGAAAACTGTTCTGTTTAATTCGAGATATGTCTAGTCCACCAAACAGTATTTAAATTATGTTTAATCTCAGCTGTTAATGTTTGGGTAACGTTTGTTTTCTTAACTTATTATAGGCTAATTTACAGTAACACTTTGGAGATTAACGTCCCAGTCTTAGTATGTTATATAGTTATGTTTTTCCATTATTATAATGGTATGAGTACCTCTTCACTTCTGAGAAACCATTCAGGAATTTTATTTCATGAAAAAATATGCAGATATTTGCCATATTTAACATGACTTTTTTCCCCCAATAACCACAGTTTATTTAAACATATGTGACAATTCTTTATGAGTAACAGCTAATTGTTTGATATTTTATCCACATAAAGTGTGAACAAAATTATGAGCTGGTCTCAAGGACACTTAAGGTCTCTGGCTGAATCTCTGTTGCTCTCTGGGGACAGTGTAGTTTAGCTTTTAAATGTTCTTTTTGTCACATTTTCATTATTAAACTGACATATAACTGCATAGTATCTTGATTATTATAGTGGTATAAAGTGACTTTAAATGGCTCACCTTAATGCAATACAGTTGTTATTAATTACACCTGTGCTTATACAGCATGAAAAAGCAAACTGTCTGCCATTAAAAAAACCTCTACAAGTACATGCAGGTCTGTGATCTCACATAGCTCTCAGCACAGCTCCACTTCAGACTGAGTAGCAGTCTAATCAGCCACAGTAAGTGAAAGCACCTGTGGTTGTGCTGGGCCTTTAACATCCCTTCATTCCCCTTATCATTCATTTTCTCTTGTGAATAAGTGATTCAGAACAGTTGGATTACATTTTTCAAATCTAGTTTCACAGTACAAAAGTCTCTATAAATATTGTTGCACCCTTACAACAGTGAAGTTGGTGAGTAAAATTATTATGATAGGCTTAAAAATATCGACCAAAACAAAAACACAATGAAACATTTTACTTTAAAGGAGAAGTCCAGTATTTTGCACTTTGAGCTCCATTCCTGGTTGTTTATGATGAAATAAAGAGGTTAAGACCAAAATCTTGACGATTGCTCCTTCTCTGAGAATTTGAGAGAATTTGGCTTTCCCCTGCCTGGCTTAACAATGCTGTCTATGGCCATGTGTAAATCTGTCCTAAAACCACCTTAAACGTTTGTTTTCAAAGCCATGAAACTCACCGAGTGGTCAGTGGTGTTCGTTGATGTTCCGACATAAAAATCGTAGCAAACTGTGGTTTCCGTGATGATTTATTTGACATTTTGTCCATGCATTGATTTCCTATAGGAAGCCTCATTGTCCGTTGGTAGTAATCCGCTACTGGAAACGGAAAGGGGGTTGTTTACGACAAGGTTGTAGTCACTGTAGTCTTTTAGCTCAGCGAAAGTGCCGGCTCGACAGTGCTGTGTGCGCTCCTCCTCTTCGGAGGAGTTCTCCTGCAGTCGCTGACCACACAAAACTTGCCCATTATTACTCGCTTGTAAACAACCTTCGCAGCACAATGCCTTTGAACGCAACGCCAGCCTTCTTCTTCTGCTTCTTTCTGTGTCCCATTACATTCCAATGGTTTCCTGCCGGTTGGCGACACCCACGTAAAGGAGCATTATCTCCATCAAGTGGGCTGGAGTGTGTAACGCTTCAGAGTCAAACGAATGATCAAGCGGAAGTTTACACACGGGTGTGAGGCAGCTGAAAAAATAGTTCCACAATCGAGATGAATAGCAAAAACACGGATGGAAACCACAGTTTGCTACGATTTTTATGTCGGAACATCAACGAACACCACTGACCACTCGGTGAGTTTCATGGCTTTGAAAACAAATGTTTAAGGTGGTTTTAGGACAGATTTACACATGGCCATAGACAGCATTGTTAAGCCAGGCAGGAGAAAGCCAAAGTCTCTCAAATTCTCAAAGAAGGAGCAATCGTCAAGATTTTGGTCTTAACCACTCTATTTCATCTTAAACAACCCAGGAATGGGGCTCAAAGTGCAAAATACCAGACTTCTCCTTTAAATGATGCAGAAGTGATTGTGAATTATCGCTTCTCTCAAGGAGGCTTTTGCTCATTTGAGCCTTCAAAAGCCAACAGTAGGAGAACCATAAATCACAGTGCCCACCCCTTCTGTTCCTCTGTCTCTCTCACATCTTTATCTCCCATCTCTACCAGATGCAACTCTTCAGATCTTAATAAGCTTCTAGACTGCCATCTAACTGCTTGCAGTATTTTTCAAACAGTGTTTTAAACAGGGACTCTCAGACGCTCTCACACCATCTCCGGTAACTCTAGATGGCCCTATGATCACATTACCTTCCTGTCCTTTGCCGCCTATAGCACAAGCTTCTACTATCAGGAAGTGTTCAAGTGTGTCAATTTATCGCACTCTCTTTACCACTGTAATCACTTCCAGCACCAGACAGATAGTATGTCCTATGTCTGGGTCGCTCTATCTGTAGCCTTCTCCATTTCAGAAGAGCCTAATTCCCCCCACCACCACCACCACCACCACCTCTGTCATGTTGTTGCTGCCTCAGAAAACAACAATACTGTTCATCATTGTAGACAATGTGTAAGACAAACACCTCTGAATTTACATTTGTTTGTCATCCTCGGGGCTCAAGGTGTGAGAGCGAAACTATAGTAAGCATTTTAAGGTGTGAGGCACATTACCTTTATAACAAGAGAGGAGCCTGCTGTTGGTGAGATCATTAGAATGGCAATCTGGTGTAAATCAGCCCTCTATTCCAAATTCCACTTCTTCTCAGGCGACATACGGATGAGTTTCAGCTTTGATATTTTGTTATTCCAACAAGAAAGAGCACAGCAGGATAGAAAAATACAAATACTGTCTCTCTGAGTTCAGGCTGACATGAGATGAGTTCAGAAAGTCTGCTTCGAATCAATTGTTGTTGAGATCGGAGTTTACTTAGTTGTACAGCTAGAAAGATTCCAAACACATTGCCTGTTATAGCAAGCTTTAGCAGCATGGTGGCATACTAAACTATGATCCCGCTGTAGTATGTACACTGAAGCTACAGGTGCTGTGTGCAGCTGGTTGAAACATCAATACATCATTGTCAAACCAACTCCACAATCCTGGTTCACTGTTCACTAATCCTCTGCCCCCTACGTTACTGTTGCTGTGTTAAGCTTTCCAATCTTCCAGTACAGAGGTTTGCAGTGATAAGGGTGGCAGGATGTACCAATTGAAATCTGCAGGATTTTTTAAATAAATTCAGATTTTAGACAGAGGTAAAAGAAACTTTTAATTTCTAGCTGCCAACTGTTGATTTGCCACTCGAAATGGCAGCTGCTGGCAGATTTTAATAACTTTGGCTAGCTAATTATGCCAACGTTAATTAACTTTTTAATTTTTCCAGCAGCTTGTATTAAAATGAGAACCAAATAACACCCCCATCCCCTGCAAGTGTGTTTGTGAAATGGTGAAATGAGCGTGGCTAAATTAGGGGATATGTGTGTAGAGATGTCTCTTGTTTCAAGTATAGGTGCAACGCTTTCTACGGGACTGAAATGGAGCTAAGGAGATTGATAGACAGACTAGGTTGTTACTATGGTTCAACCCACTTGCTGAGTAATAAACCAGGTTTAATTACATAGAGGAGTCCACTGATGTGACTGATTCTTTCCCAGTTATTAGTCAGACCCTATGCAATTCCATGGAAGCAGAGACAACAGTCACAATGAGTTTTTAAGTGATGTGTAAGGACCTCAGCACAAGAGCCTCGGTCCCGATTGCATCACTGTTGTGCCACAAATGACATTAAAGCACACCCTCTCGTGTAATATGGCTTAATGCGACTTTAAATGCGTTGGGATATGCTGAGTATTGGGATAAAACATATTGCAATTTATTGCATTTTTAATGGCCAATGATGTCCACAAAGGAAAACCTTGTCAATATCTGTGTTTTCTAATAAGATTATGTTTTCAATCAGCAACATGTATCTAGTGGACTGAAAAAGCAATTGCTTATATCATTCTAGTAGGCTACCAAAAGTTTAATTTGCATTTGTGATATTTATTACTTATATGATTAAAAAAATGTATATTTGACATCCCAGTATCAATACAATAGTGCAACATAAAAATATGGCAATACTATGCTGTATCGATTTTCCCATCACCCCATGTTTCTCGCCTGCTTGCTTTTTGTGGTTATAAATAGAACTTTTGGCCCTAATCCACCCTCTACCCCAGCCTATCTCCATTGTAGCAAATCACAGACAGAATGGAAATGACAGGAAAGAGAGAGAGAGAGATGCAAGCCAGTGTAAACAGCTGTTTCTGCGTGCCTCCCCCTGCTGAATTTGATTGATTATTGTGATTGTTCCGATTTATAAAATATTAATAAATAATGCTTTGTTTGTGTTGACAGTTTTAACAGCTAACACCTAGGCATTGTCCAATGTGCTCCGGCACTGTGGGTATTTGAGTTTCTGTGACCTTCTTTGTTCATGTGCACACACACTTTGACTCTCACAAACACATTAAAAAAATCTATTGGCAATGTAATATTAAAAAAGACATTATTCAGTCTAAAATATTATATTGTTATAACATCTATTTTTATATATATGTTTATTTGTTTTTCCTTGACAGCAATCTGTTGGCCCCCAGAAATGATCTTGTGACCCCTCAGGGAGGCCAGACCTTGAAGTTAAGAACCACTGTGCTAAAAGACTGGGGAGGCTTTCACATCAGGGTCCGTAGCTAATTCCAACCTCAAAGTTGAGACTGTCTGATAAGTGTAAACACTGTGTATGGGTCAATGAACTGTGCCCGTGTCCACTTAATAAGATGATCTTGGGTACAGTTTGCATCCAGTGTGAAAACCAACTGCACCAAAACACAAAAGTGGGGATATTTAATTCGAGTAGTAGTCAGCAAGCAGGGTTGCAAAGACGCTGTCGGTCTCCTTCGAACTCTGCATTTGCACATGCCGACTTCATTCTCTATATTGCACAACCACAGGTGATAAAGTTGGAAGGCAGGCGATAGTGTCTTTCTTAACACTGTATCTAAAGTATAAACAATAGTAGACGTAACGCAAAGGTTGACTCCGTCGTACAGCCTTGGGATCTTGCAACTTGTGCAATTTTCTACACTGTATCGACAACATAAACAAATGTCCCGTAGGTGATAACGCAAGAATACCCAGGTACAGAAAAACATTACTGATGTAAAAGCTGAGCAGCAGGGGAGTGCAGAGGGGGGCAACTGTACTCAGGCGCTGTACGAATCAATCATACCCTATATGAAAATGTCCTGAGGTTAAAGCTGTCCAAAGCAGAAAAAAAGTCAGCACCCTGCGCAGCTTATGACGCATGTAGAAGACATGGAAACAAAAGAGCTGCACTGTTCTTAGAATGCAGAGCTAATTGTCCTCGTATTAAACTGAAACTGTGACAAGGAAAAGTGACAGATCTGTAGTGAGGGTGTATGTCAAAATTAAAGACCACATTGCCTTTAATTCTTTTGCTCCCACATGCGCACATGATGACTGAATCTTTTTTTTTTGAGTTATTAATGTGAAAGCTTTACACAAAAACTTTACTTGGATAGGTTATTTTTTCTTTGCAGGAAAGTATCCCTTCTTCAACGCATCACTCCAGTTTAGATTAAAGAAAGAATCCAAGCCTTCAAGTGAAGACCCCCTGCCTGGGCTTACAATAAAAGAGGCTTCACATGACGTACACCAGCAGACGTCCTAAAAGATTTGTCGCCGTATGTTATTCAAGTTCTGATACTTTATAGCAGACGGAAAACTTGTTTAAGTGGTGGGAGTCATTTCCTAAACTTCCTGAGCAGGAAGTGGAGGATAATGGTGCTAATTACCCCTGTCACTTTGTTGAAAAGGGGTAGGAGAATAGAGGTGTCAGCAAAGTTAACGCCTCCTATTTTCTAGTCAAAGGGTTTTTTTCTCTGCAGCTCGAGCTAAATATACACATTTTGCACAGTTACAGGTGTACAGAAGCTGGAATAGGGCTGACAAAAGTAAAACCTTACAACTGACCCACATAATCCCTAAAGCGAAGCTGTTAACTGAAAGCTCTGAATCATGAAATTAATTAAGGCGGGATAAAAACACAAGTCAAGCGCTGCTGCTGAATAATGGATAAACAAGGCGCTGTAAGTAACAAGTAAGTGAAATAAGTGATCGCTGTTGGCTGAAAGAGTCCCTGCTGTTTTATACAAAACATGAAGATAAATTAAAAGACTTTCAGCTTCTCTCTGCATTTATTAGACAGTGTGAGGGTAAGCATTTTACAGTATACCGTAGCTGTCTTACCTCATAGGACCTCATGCGACGCATAGACGCAGGAAGTGTAGAGTTGCTGTCATCTATCACTTGCAGCAGCTCCTCACACACCTTCAGCGGCAGCACCACAGGATGTCCTATGGCATTGACCTCCCAACTAGTTACAATGCTGAAAACACACATAGAGTAGAGTAGGAGTGATTTATAGTGACTGCCACAGCATTATACAACCAACATGATGCCCAGAATAGCTGCTGTAAATCCCACGTTGAAGCATTTACCCTGATGCTTTAATTAAGTGGTGTTTAACTGTAAACTGAACTAGATAACTAGGGATACATAAACGTGGATTGATGGCGAGTGTGTGCGCACGGCATCAATATACAGTATGTCTGCGTGTGAGACGTGAAGAAGAGCGGGCTGAGGAGAAGAGGAAGAGTGATTGGGAGGGGAAAGATTGATGCTCTGTCAGTGTGTAGTGCCGATCCAGTTTGTTTGGGGTGACATTTAGCCATCTGTGCAGTTCCTGAGAGGGAAAAGTCTTCTCAAAGTTTTAACAGTTATGCTTTAGACATCACACTGAAGACACACTGCTTCTGTAGCTATGTTTACTTACATGGGGAATCTGCTATTAGCTACTCAAAAACTAGTGTCTTAGTTGGGTTTAACTGTTAACAGTAATAACAACAGTAACAGCTACAAGAATGGCATATAAACAATATGTGTATGGCTAAAAAAGACAGCCATTACAAACAAGACAAATATATATATAGTAAATATGCATATAGCTTCAATAACATACATTATGGAACTGTAGCTGTTACTATATTGTCAAAGAAGGGTTGCTATATTTTGAACAATTTTGCCATAGACCTACACAGTGTATAGCTCATCTTTTCTAATTTACTAAGATGAGGAATATCTCTGATCCCAGCCTCATGGGGTGGAGGAGAAGGTGACTTCTAATGAAGTAATATCAGTCATCTCACTAATAAGGACAAGAAGGCTTCAAGGTCTGCTTTAATTCTTGGCATCACCACTGTATCTGGTATTACACCAAAGGTGCTGTTGATGCAGCTGGATCAAAGGGCACCTAAAGTGCCCTGATAACGTTTTATAAAGATTGGACCAATAGTTTTGAAGAGATGAGACCAAACCATTTGAATCAATGAGGCAGGAGCTATCACACACACAGCGTTAACATCATTTGTCAAAGTCTGACATTGTCCAGTGACTGGGTTGTATGATTTTACAATGGATTAAACCAAGTTTGGCACATAAAAATGAGGCGTGAACCTGGAGAGGAATATCACTTTTTAGATCGCCATTGATTTCTTAGTCTATGCTCTGCTCCCATAATGTTTTGACAGCTAACAATGAGTAAATTATCTCATATCCACATGAGATCATACTCTTTAACATATGGGCTGATAATAAAAAAGATCAATGGCAGGGCTTCAGGGCAAATTCAGGAGCTTGTGTCCTGGCCAAAGTAATTAACCTGTAGATATCTAATAAAAATGGCCTTTTGGAATATTACGCTGAAATCTATTGGAAGGCCACCAAGGTTCCCCTCAATATACAAATCATTACATGATTTTATGTCAAGATTAGACCACACAGAAAAAGCTCAATTTATTAGAGAGAGGTTGAGAGCATGGGTGTTAGATAAAAGAGCCTGCAACAAAAAGGTTTGACATTCAAAATGGCATCTGAATCCATTCCAGTTTTTGTGAGTCGTCTAGACTAAAACGGTTTTGCTGTATTCTGAGCAGGCTGAACCTCTAGGATACTATCTGCACGCAACCGATGCAATATTCAGAAGGTGGTCACTCAGTAAAAGAGGTTAAAATTTGATAGGGGCATGGCCTCCCAACCTGTTTGGACTCTGCTAGTGTACTTTGCAGATTCTTGAATTCTCTTCATCAACCCTGAGAAAATCCCATCAAGTTTAAAAAAAAAAATCAGTCTGGCATAAAAATAGTGCACAGCCAATCTAATCAAGTTATGCAGCTGTATATTGACCCAAACCAGTCCACATCGTGATTCTTTGTGCATGGACATGTAGTTAATGTTATCAACAGTAAGGTTTGATTACTCACATATCAGAATAAATTCTAGTCAAGTATACAATGTCCATTAGACTCAATTTCTGTGTCCATGAGACCTCATTCACATTGTACTGGACTGTGATGGTGCCTGCGACTTTCACTCAACTCATAATCAAGTCACTGCCATTAGTGACAAGCGTAATCCACTTAGGCACTGGCTCACCGATTCTCCAGCCAATTATTGGCAGTTCTAACAACACATACTGCGACCTCCAGCTGCAGTCGACTGTAACCGACTGTATCCTGAATAAGAGGGCCATCGTCCGGGGAATTCAGCTCCCCAGGCATAACATTTAATTTAAAAATGTCAGAGATGAGTGATGAAGGATGAATGGTAAATTATGTAGGGGGAAATGGAAGTGTGAGTAACACCAGCATTTAGCTTTGCAAGACTTCAGGGAAATGCCAGAAATAAGTGAAATCAACAAAACAAAACAAAAAAGCAGTCGCTCAAATGTTAAGCATCTTAAAGCGGAGACTTTTAAACAAAATAATGTACAGAGCAATAAATTGGTCAGGCAGATAAATCAGCCAATATTAGTGTATGCAGATATATAATAATATCAGCATTTGTGTCACCTTATCATGACAAGAACTTGCAGTACAGAAATGTCAAAGATGTGCTGTAGATTGTTCAGTAACAGTGTCACAATTACAGAGTTTGTCCAACAGAAAGCTCTAACAAGTTTATTTAATTCTGTAAAACGTTCTGTCCTGTACTTATCTTTATAAAGATTTTTGAAAAATAGACATTTTTTGGATCATCATCAAAATGCTTAGACGACATGTGTTCATGTAAAAATATGAATCTAGCTGATACATTCTTGGATTTTTTTTTAACACTCAAATATCAATTTTATACTGCTCTAAAAAGTCGGGCTATAACGATGAACAGAAATTTAGACAGCGAAGGAAGAGATGTATTGATTTCATTTCTGGCAGGGGTCAAAGGGGACCTATTATGTTTTCTTCAGGTCCATACTATTATTTTAGGTTTCTACTAGAACATGTAAACATACTTGGGGGACCTGGGGGCTCTTATTTGGTGCAATTAATTTCGCCCGTCAAAATATTTTTTTGAACTGCAGCGAAAAAGCGTTTTTTTTTTGGTTTTTTTTGGAATGAGGTCCTTTTCTCTGAGCTTTTGTACAGCACATAAACACTAAAAAAATGTTTCCCAGAGGGGCCTCAAATTCACTCAGAGCATTTCACTAAAAGGAAGCTCAATAAAAGAAAGAGAACAGCAGCTTAAGCTACACAACAACTTACCTCAGACAGACTGCCAGACGCTGCTCTGGCTTAATAGGACCCCTACAGTTGTTGTAAATTTGCATCAAAACCTTTCATTGAATAAGTGTTGCAGCTGTTGCAAATTCTAGGACAAATATGTCATATATTCATGTGATTTATTCATGTTGCCCCCAGTATGTAAAGGCCCCCTTTTAGCATCTGTCTTTTTTAGCCCCCCTCCAGGAAAAGCCCAGTCTCCTCTGATTGGTCAGTGTCTTTGAGTGTTCCTCATCCACTCCCTGTCATCTCTGCTATGCCATTGCAGCCAGGGGAGAAACTCTAAAAGAGCATGTTGGCACTTTTTACCATGAAAAAGAAGACCAATAAAAGCTTCTAAACACAACTGGGCATGTTCCAGCAGGAGTATGATCTGAAATAGGGCAGAAATTAACAACACTGGCAACTAGAGCCCCATTTCCACCAAGCAGTCCAGTACAGTTCAGTTCAGTTCAGTACACATTTTTTCTGTTTCCACTGTGAAAAGTTGTGGATGGTACCAATGGAACTGTTCCTTACCATCCCCATTTTTGGTACCCCTTCTGTTGGGGTACACCCTGCTCAGGGCTCAGAGTTGTGGCTGGTTTTGAAGCTTATGTAACCACTGTTCATACTGTGGCGAGTTTTACATACATTAGTAAACTGTAACTATAAAATGAAAGGATGTTTTGCTGCCTCTTACAGCAGCTGTAGTCTGAAAAAAAAAATTTAAGTCACTGGGCCGACTGCCAAATTGTTAATCAATGGATGAGTTGATGACGTTAATCCGTCAACACACTAAAATGTCAATGTGACAACTTTGACCATTCTATTAGTTTTTATTGTCTCTCTTGAATGACATACTCTTTTAGTAATGAGTGGACCTTCAAGCGTTCATATATATATTAATTTCGACCAGGTTATGTGAACTGCGTTTATTCTAATCCTCACTAGGTGAAAAAAAAAGTGCCGCGTAGCGTCATTTCTGTGGGCTCCAACAACACTAAATCCCTGCGCTAGCCTTAGAAGTACTCAATGCACAAACCTGCTGTTTTTAAATATCTCATGGAGAGAGACTCTAACTGCAGCCTGTCCTATTTAGTTCTGAAAATGTCGGCATGCAGCCTCTGTTCTGTAGACAATAAACGAGGTGTAGACTTCCCTCTGTGTCACCAGTGATGAGGAAGTACAGCAGGGGCTTGACAGAGCTAGTGAGTGACAACAACCCCGCCCACATTTAAGAGTACCGTTTGCGTTGGAAACTCTAAGCAGATCTAAGGTCTAGGTAACATGTCTGGAGGATTATTTCTAGTTCCAAAGATACCATACCTAAAGTGTTTGGTGGAAACGGGGCTTATCATGTTTCTCTGATGTTAGCATGTACCTACATGTAGCAGTGAATGTAATGTGAACACTTGCAGTAGTGTGCCTGGAGCAGATAACCATATAAAGAAATCTGTCTCGATCTTACGTCACCTAAGTTTACCTCATTATTTGAAACTTTGGTCACATTTCTTATGAACATGCGGAATTTTAATGTATATATATAGATATAGATATATATATGCATACATATATATAAAACAGAAAATAAAGAAAAGCATAATAGTTCCCTTTTAAAATGAGCTCTGCAGTATGAAATAATTCATACAGTAGGAGAAAAGCTGAAATTCAGAGGTCTTAATTCTTATTCAGGCTTGACAAAAACAGCAGTGCACTTTCTGTCATGGCTTTTGTTGCTAAGATGACGTCTCTCTTGGTACCCAGCATGCATCTTTGGTGTAATGGTTTCCTGTGCATCACTCAGCTCATACAGTTCCTCATGTCATTTAAATGCACTCTCAGTGCTTTGACTGTAAAGACAAGCTTTTCTTCTTTCATGCGAGTTTTACCTCTAATTACCCTTTCTCCGTCAGTCAGCCGGTGGGCTTGTCAAAATGGTAGAAACAACAAAACGTCTCTGTTCTGCCTTCACTGTACGCGGCTGCAGGGAAAAGGAGGAGGAGGGAAAAAACGCTGAGTGCTGATTCAGTTGAAAATAATGAGGGTGGAAGGCTCTTCCAGTGGGGTGCTGCTGTACTGAACATGGAGAACCACATGCAGTACATCCACCTACACCTCTCTAATGCATCACAGCGAGGTACACAGAGCCTCGCTCCAGTCAAAACAACATCTCCTGTATGCGCAACAAATATGAGCGCGACTTACACAACTGACAACACTGAGATGATAAACTCCTTTGATGGCAATCTCATTCGGGAAATAATAGACAATTACGTCTGAGCAGGGACCCTTAGTGCTAAGTGTTCTAAGACCTAAAATCTGTTCAGCAACAAAGCACTCTTTCATCCCTCGCAGTGAGCCGGGACAGGTGGTGATTGAGAGGGTGCGTTGGAAAGATGAAAGGATAAGATTAAGAAGAGGAAAACAAAGAATGAAGGGGGGGTTGGAGGATGCGGTAAGTCTCTGCTTACTCTCTCTGCTGGATGCCTGTGTCAGAGCAGGCAGTGTAGAGGAGTTTCAGGGCTCTGGCAGCTCTGGGTGATGGACTGTGAAGAGCGGGGGAGCTGATAGACCTCTCACCCCCGACACACGTTTCTGGGACTGATGCTGTGATGGAGTCGCTGTTCAGCAGCCAGAGCTGCGGGAAGGAGCAGACAGGTCACTTAACACTTGAGATACTCATGCCGGATGTCATGTGGGCGAAGGAATCACACTCCGCCAAATAAAGTCTCTGCATCCACTCATGCACACCAGTTAGACTATCTCAGGTGTCTTATAAACAATGGTCTTATATCATGTGATGGGATACAGGGTCTTGTACAGGTTTTATTGATTTTAACTGCCAGCCACACTAAATTTTTACTAGGTATAATGATATTTTTGTGCAATTCTAAATATTTCTGAGTCTCTTCTGTTCTTAGCTGTTACTCTAACCTTTAAAGTAATATTTACCTTCTTGGCTTTGAGCAAATGGACAAATATATCAGCTATTGGCAACTGGCTGAGTACATCGCAGTTTGCTTGTTTTCTGTGGCAGTTTTATTTTGCTAAATTAATGGTCTGTCTCTAAAGAATAAGTGAGAGCTGCTGCTCAGCGGGCAGCTGGCAGAGTCCTTAGTAAAGTGTGGAGATAGATCTGGCTATGCAAAACCACTCAGTAACAGACTCTTGTTCAGTGAGCTAACCCAGGAGCACTAAGAGGCAGCGGCAGAGAGAGACAGGAGGGAAAAACAGCACGTTGAGCCAACATATTTTCACATTTAACTCGGAAGATAGCTTGTTTGCAATCACGTGACTATTAGAATGTGCAAAATTTAGATGAAGGGCAGGAAGTGACTAATCCATGTACTGTGTGAATGTAATTACATAAATATAATGGGATAAACCTGCAGGCAGCAGGTATCATCAGAAAACTGCAACTCATGTTGGATGTAATCCATACAGAATAAAGATTTTTCCCCACAGCTACACCGATTTGCCCGGTGTGGAAACAATCGTCACGACAAAGGACCTCATCCTCCAGACCTCCTGACGTTATTAACTTTACACTGCAAGCTGATGAAAGTGTACAAGAGTCTAGTGGACTGTAACTATTTTGTATGAAGTGGGGTCTACGACTGAAACCACTGCTGTCTTGTTTCTGGCTGAGTATAAATGCAAGAGTATGAGTGTAGCCTGTTTTATATTTTAGCTCTGTATAAGGGTGCAGTGGCTGTCAAGCTACTATTTTACTAGGTCAGCTGTACCCAGAGGTCTGGTGAAACGCTGTTAAAAATCAGGGTCTTGGCTTAAAACATGGAGAAGTTGTCACAGCACACTGTCATTGCATCCAACTTTAGGCATGTTAAACACAATGCCTTATGTTAACATTTGACATTAGTTGACTCTGCTCCTCCAGACTGATCCACACCTGCTGCCGTGTCACTGTGACTTTTTTCTTTTTCTTACTTCCTCAAATCCTACTATTCTCTGGACTTTTAGTTGCCTTTGTTTTTTCCCAGTTTATGACTGGAACAGCTGTAAGCCGTGCAAATCATGGGCATTTGTGCAATGTTTGTAGTCTTTGCCTCCAGTTGCCTGCTCTCCACCGAGACAGCACACTGATGTATGACATCACTTGCAAACAAGCTATAGAGGGCTTATATGATGAGCTACCAAGGTAATTAAGCTAGTCCTTGTTTGGTGAAAGAGAATAACTTCTGGTTCAATAATATAGATAGGTTTAACAATATTTCCTTTCTTGACATTTTGTGAGTTTATTGTATTTATTTATTTGACTTAAAAAAAGCTAAGAGGGCTTGTGGAACATAGTGTGTATATATTAGCCATCGCCAGTTGCTGGGCTGATGGTGGCTGGTTAAAAAAATTAAACCAATCGCCCAACCCTATTACCTTTAAAACCTCTTTGCTCCCCCACTATTTAGGTTGACCAATACACACACTGTTGTTTTTTTACCCCTTATATCTTTTCAAACAGTGTTGACAAAATCAGCAAAGTCAAGCCATACGTCTTAATATCTGATCTTCCCTCTCACTACTGTTTCTGAGCTGTAGAGTCTGCTGGTGGCTGCTCACACAGAGTAGAAATAGCTGTCTTTGGCTGGTGTTGGAATAACCAAAAAGAAGACATGACTACATTAACAATGTAAATGATTGTAGAGCTACGGAGAGCTTAAAAGCCATGCACTCAAAATTATATACAGCATATCTCCCCCTAAACCTCAACTTTCTTGGTGTCTGTAACTTTACCGTGGAGTTTAACATACTGTGCATATATTTGTCTTAGAGGAACTTTTTGATTAAGCAAAAGGAATATATACTTGTCTATGCAAAACCTCAAAACATGTTTGGACCCATAATAATGCTTTATGCTCATTTATGCAATCTCTTAACTTCATCAAATGTGCAAGCTCAGTTTGTGGCATGTAAAGGGGATATAAGTTTAATACTTTTCTACATATTGGGCTGTAATAAGGTCAAGATATTGTTACTGCTTCCCTTTTCAGTGAGAAGTTTTTATGTCCTGCTGTTCAAAGTCTGACAATTTATGGAATACTTTGGACAATTTATGTTTTCCAGTCGAAAGATGTGCAAATATCAGCTGCCAGCTTCAGTTAAAATGACATCAATTTTGGAGTATAAACACTTAAGCACACACTCTTACTCTAAACCTTACTGTTAATTATGTTCAGTGCTGTGTTTCTGTTGTTTTACAAAGAGCCACTTGTAATAATCCACTTGAAGCTGATTTTAAAGAAGCTAAAAGCCTGGCAATAAGCTCAACAAATCACAGTCAATCAGCTTTTCATATCGCTTAATGACCTGCCACATCACCCTTTCCCACTTTTTAAATAATTGAGGAGTCTATTTTTACCCGAATTTAATGTGCTTCTCTGATTATGCCAACTCGTTCTTACCAATAAGAAAGCTTTTCCATCAGGAGTCTGGACAGAGAAGTGGAAGGTGCTCAGCGAGGTGGACAGCCCCAACAGCCTGGCTGCTACAGTCTTCTCCAGGAAGAGCGATCTGTCCAAAAGAGACGGTGTTTATTCATCCACAGTAGAGCAGAATGGAGATATCAATGTCTTTTGGAAACAGGATATGGTGTCAAGTTTTTCTTTCTCACCAAATGCCTCCAAGATAAAGTTATGGAAAAATATGTCACATTTTATTGTCATGCATATGCCCAGAGCTAATTTTAAAAACAGTACTGCAAGTCAAATAATGCAGCCAATCACTAAGTACATGTAGACGCTTTAACAGGGAAATGGTTTTTCCAAATGAGGTGAAAAAAACTGATGCTTGGACTTAATCTTTAAATTATTCACACGTGCAGTGTGGGATTATTAAAATGTTTAATTCAGACCTACAATTACAAAAGGCTGAACACAGAGCCGACATGTGTCATTCTGCAAAGTTTCAGCAAAATCCAGTCGCTGGTGTGTCAGATTGGGTGAGACTGACATAAAAAGTATTAGTGACTTACAGCCCATGTGCTGCATTGACTTTAAGGGACAAAAATATATGACAAAAGTCACAATGGTTAACCATCATTTTCTATCCTATATCGCCTACTTATAAGAGCCACGTGTTATCCACTTCCCCATGAAAGAAGGTTCTATAGCTTGGGTTTTGAGACATTTTCATGGAAAAAAAACCTCTGCAAGGACTGATAATAAAATTTACATGATAATTCACAATGTTTAAGTACACGGCAGAACTGCATACTACCCTGTACGCCAACGTTAATTATTGTACTGTGGTTCAGTCAGGAACACTTTTGTCAAAGAAAACTTTATTTCCATTTGTAGTATTATATTTGGCTGTATGGCTCTGCTCTGGGGCCCCTCTGCCTTTCCTCGAGCCTACGCAGAGAACCACCTCCACGGGCCTACGTGGAAAGCCATAAGGCAGAGAGAGCACACTAGTCTGCCCTTCAACGCGCAAATGAGGAAAGCCTAAGACAGAGAGGCAAACCTCCCTGCCCTTCCATGTGCCTACATGGACAGGGAGAGCAGCAGCAAAGACCCCCGGGGAACAGAACAGAGCCAGCATCAATAATAAACAGGAATGACATTGATAAGTCAGACACAACATGAAAAGGAGGAGCTGGGGTGGAGGTGGGTTGCAGCTTGCAGAGGAAGCAGCAACAGTAAGCAGGTCAGAGCAGTTTAAATAGGGCGTCCTGAATGAGATTTGCCAATTGGTTGCATAGAAAGGAATCATGTGATCTATCAGCTGACCCCCGACTGACTTTAGTTGATTGGGCTGTTTGAGATCAACTGATGTAGCTGGGATGTGAGCTGAGCTTGACATCGTGTCCTGCCTGAACACTATGCTCAATTTTTGCATATAGTAAACAAAATGTCGTACGAGGGCGCATATTTGAGCTACATTATGTCAACAGTTACAGGAAATTAATTCCCTGTCATGCTGCACTATGTGGAAAGTTACCTATTGAAGATTAATGTAACAATTAATTCCCTTAAACACAACAAAATTCCATCATTTTTCCAAAACTTTCAAGGATTTTACTTATGCCATGCCTTCTCCAGGCCTGGAAAAAAGAGATCAAGGAATTCCATTATCGTGGGAATCCTGTTTAACAGCCACAGTGTGCTAATTGTCACTACCAGAAGCTGCCTTGGATAAAAACCTGCCTGTTCAGTGAAGCTTCTGGCGTTCTGTCTCCCACAGCGGGCTCCACCACCACCTGTGTGATGTACAGCTTCAGGGTCTCTGTAGGATACAATAGAGAAAGGCTCATAAACACTGTCGAAAGTTATGATTATAATCTATAGGATGATGTATACCTGCTGCCACAGCCTCTCCCAGCACTGATGAACAGCTCTTGCAGGAGACAAGTGCCAGTCGGCGGCAGGCTTTCTGTGCGTAACCGAAAAATGAAAATTATTCACCACAATATACGCCCATCTTTAACTTGGCTGTTTTATAACGCCAATCAATAGTCACTATAACCAGGATGGAAGGCAGAGGAGAGGAGACAGAGAGATATATACAGCAGGTAGATTGTCATTTGTTCTTCTGCTCTCTCTATCTGCCTCTCTTTCTATTTTTCTCGCCTTCAGTCATGCAAAGAGTGCCACTCGTGCTGAGAATGACTAATAAAAGAGTAGGGAGATCAATCCTCGTCTGCAGAGTGCTAGAGTTTGACTTCACTGATGCAGCCGTCTGAGGAGCGTGTGTGTGCGTGGGTGAGTGAGTACACTGTATGATACGAATATGAATCCAATTTTTGCCTTTTATCAAAACAAATCTGGTATTGACCATTTAGTGCTTCCCCCACTTCCTCTTCACTGCAGCTACTGAGAATGTTTTTTATTGGTATAATTCTGATAATAACTGTCTAAAACAAAACCTCTCAAAAATCCACGGTTTTCTAGGAATCCCCAAACTTTGAATGGTTTAAAGGCTCCGTATTCCTTCTGAGAATAAAGCAGCACACTAGTTGTTTTCCTCTGCACGTCCCTCACCTTTGAATCTTGACTGTCCTCTGAGCCAACAGTGCTCACTTCCTCAGTGAGAGTCTGTTCACAGCTGCCGTCTCTGGTGAGGAGGAGGAAGGTGTCACCCAGCTAAACAATCCTCTGCTCGGGGCAGCAGCTTCTTGTTAGCGAACGGATCAGGGTGGCAACACCAGTCGTCAACAATGGCGTTCCAGTTGCCATTAGGGAGAGGAAGAACTCGCTTAAACACTCTGAAGAAGAAAGGAAAAAAAAAAAACAATTACACGCTTTCCTCCCACCGTTGTCCAGTCATTATCGGAAATTGCATCATTTGGTTCTTGCTGCAGCAAGAGCTGTTATCTTTCAATAAGCAGAGGGTCAGAGAAGATCAGAATACAAAGGAGAAAACAATCTGACAAAAGGACCCAAATGACACCAGAAACTAAGGAGGGCAGGACAGAAAGTCCTTTTAGGGAAAGTTTCTTAAGGAAAGCTAGTGCAATGATCACAGTATCTAATATTAGGATTATATTGGGATTTTCTTAATCTCCTCATAATATATTTACATATATTACAGCAGCATTTAAGGATTTTTTTTTTGGCCATCACGAAAATATTAGCAAATAATTACATTTTCACACATCCTTAAATTATGAAGCATTCATTTGAAGATATGTTTCTGGCCACCTGATGTGTTTAAGTCCATATTTACTCTCTGTTTTTGGTCTCCACCAAGTCCTGGGAAAAAACATGTGGCTCTTGAGCTACTAAATGCATTACTATGTTTGCCAGCTAGTCGCTAATTTCGTTTAGTGTTGCCGTTTGGTGCAGCCAATGAAGCCAATGCCGAAGTACTACAAACTGCAGTTCCTAAAATGGCCACTTGAGGCTTGCTCCAAAAGCCAGTCTATCCCCACAGACCTCCATGTTAAAATGCATCATCAGGGAAGCATAATGCCCACCCTCTACTTCCCCCTGCTTAACATTGCTAAGTGTTAGCGCACCGGCTCAACAACCTTCATGTTGAGAACTGGAAATTTGAGGACTCTGAATTACTGATATGCTCTGAATGTTGTACATCTCATTCGAAAAGCTCAGTAGAACAAAGAGGGATCCGCGGAGTTAGTATTTTCCTTCGTATAATCATCACCACTAGCATCACCTTTCCCACTACATGTATTATCTGACACATTGCTAACACAAAAATATTGAGGGGTGCAGCTTTAACACCACACTTGTTTTATTCATGCTAGTAGAGCACTTAGTCTGAAATATTTTAGGCTGCAAAGAAAACTTCCAGAAGGTACTTTGTGATGGTTGCAATCAATGGTAGCATTAATACCTCTGAGCAGCCATGAAATGGAACGTATTGCTACAAAGCATAATGAGGCATAATGTTGTTGAAATTATAACTTTTACCCTGCCCCAAAGCACTTCTCCTGACATTTTTTCTTTTCCCAGCCCTTGTTGAAAACAAAAAATAAGTTTTTGGCTGCTTTTATTGGGTTATTGCTGAGAAACATTGCCAGAGGCCAAGGGTCTCTGTACAGCAGCTATTGCAATTTTCAGCATGTCACCTTGCCGAGCGGAGAAAGCTACAAGCTGAGGGCTATAAGAACAATCCCACTGTCCAGCTGAACCACCTCAAGGTAAGAAACACAATTGTTTTTTAATGGGTAGCGCAGACCTTTACGTCACGCTGACTCTATAACTCTAACCCAGTCGGTTTGATAACTGTGGACTCCGCTGCAGCTCCATCCATCAATTTTTCTTTGCCAGACTATCACTTCAACTGCTGGGTCACACCATCAATAAACACCCGCTCCTCCTTCCGCGGAGGAGGGTGTAAATAAAAACCCATTTCCACCGACGCTCTTCCTCGTCTGTCTGCTCCTCACCTGTCCTCGAGCAGCCTAGTCATGCAGCCCTGGCAGTGGAAGCAATAAGTCTCTTTTGCCCGGAGTGTCTCCATCACGCTGTCAGAAGCCTCTGTGGAGGGCCAAAGGCAAATAGATAAATGAGGCGGATTTGGTGAAAGGGTGGTAACCTTGTACTACAGAGCACAAAATCAATAAAGTACTGGGTGGCGAAGGTGGCTTGGAGAGGGAGCAGGCAATCAATCTGATTTTCATTGGGTTTGTCAATGACTGTCCTCAGCTATAACTTCTTCTTCGGCGAGAAGTGACATAAAAATTGCCGAGAAGATGGAGTCTGTGGATATTATGCAATGACTCTGGGGTACACTTTTGATGATATGAGATCAAACCAAAACTTAAAGGGAGTATTCTCATGACTCTGATGATCAGTTGCTCGTGGGCCATGAGGGATTCTGAGAGCAAAATTTACACCATCACTGTCTCAGATGACCAAGTGACTCAATCCAATTAATTCAGAATAGAAAGCAAGCTCTAAATAGCTACCAAAAGACTTTGTTCTCGCCTTGGCACAGAGGAGTGTAGCAAAGCACAGGGGGGTTGCACGTGTCTGGATGCGTTTCCGTAGCTGTCCTGGACATTACCTTCGTCTGCGCTTTGCGTGACACTGATGCGCAGTCTGAAATGCAGCTCCTCTTCGCAGGATTCTCCCGCAGGTGTCGGAACGCAGGATCCCTGCACGAAGGTGACTCCTGCTGGCAACATCAGGCTCAGCTCACCTCTGGGAGTCCGGATGCTGAGCGAAGAATCTCCACCTGTCACGGCCACATCTGCAGGACTCTTGGCCACATCTTTCCTGAAGAGCAGATGGTTTACACACACAGGTTCAAAAGAAACATATATCATGAACACTGATTGCAGCAGTAAGTTTTTTTATAACCTTGCTAAAAGTTAGATGAGAAGATCAATTCCTGTCATGTCTATAAGGTAAATGTTAAACTAGATTAGCTTAGCTTAGCATAAAGACTGGAAACACACAGGAAAACACCAAGCCTTGCTCCAGTAGTCTTGCTGTCACCACGAGACTCTAGAGACTGAGTTCCTGGGCAAGAAAAAGTACCTTCTAGAAACTACACTGAACAAAAATTTAAACACAACACAGTTTCTCACAGGTTTAAGTTGAATATGTAAGACTATTTTATGCACTCAATAAATTTATTTCTGTCAAATTTTGGTCACAAATTTGTTAAAAATTGTGTTTGTGAGCACGTCTCCTTTCCCAAGATAATCCCATTGTCAAAGGCCAATCCCTCAAAACTTGTGACATCTGTGGCATGTTGTTGTGTAATAAAACTTCACATTTTAAAGTGGCTCTTAATTGTGACCGTCCCAAGGCACTCCTGTGTAGTAACGATGCTGTTTAATCAGCATCTTGATGTCACACCTGTCAGGTGGATGGATTATCTTGGAAAGGGAAGAGTGCTCACCAACATGGATTTTAATAAATTGTGTTTAACAAATTTGGGACCAATATTTGAGAGAAATGTATCTATTGAGAGCATGAACAAAGTCTTAGATCTTTAATTTAAAGCCTGTGAAAAATAGGAGCAAAAACCAAAAGAGTTGCATTCAATTTTTGTTCATTGCACTTGTTCTAAAAACTGATGCATAATAAGTGAATAACGGCTTACATCAGAAAAACTTTGCAACATGAATTCATACAAATGGGCCTATGGATTTGGCAGGATCTGTAATTAGTCATGGTCTCAGTACAGTGATTAATGAGTCAGCCTTTAGTGCAGAACATAAGACTGTACAGATATATAACTACATATCATATACGGTCTACGGGGCAGAACAAAATCTCCTTTTCTCTGTCACGTACTCTGAGTGGAGAGATGTAAAAATAAAAGTCCACTGACTGTTCTAACATCCTCTGCAGACTGAACCTACTAAAGTAAAGATCTATTATAAATAACACTACTACAACCATTAATAGCACCTCTCCCTCCTGCTGGGTGCTGCTGTCTCAGCTGAAGGAAGTACTGAGTAATGACTGAGTTCGTGAAGACCACCAGCTGAGAAAAACACTCTTTTAACTGAAAACAAACTGGATGGTTACAGGACATAATTAATAAGTTTACTACTTTTGCTCTCACACCACTGGCACATTGACAGTGTACAGTCCCACTCTAAGTGGGTGGTGGCTTTTATTTAATATCCCTTCATGAGAAATATTTTACTTTAGCCCTCGTTGTCTTCACATAACTTTAAGCCTGATATTTTTGTAGTTATATACAAATAAGAATAAGATTTCAGCCAGAGTCAGCTTTCCACTGAAAATTCAATAAGGACCAGGGCTGATTTAACTGCCTGTCAAATCTCATTAACCCCATCTAGTGATGTTGTGGATGCATTACATTCACTTAACTAAAAGAAGCAATCTCACACTATAAAAACATTCAGTTACAAGTAAAAGTCCTGCATTTAGCAGAAAAATGTACTGAATGCACCAAAAGTACTCATTATGCAGAAGTGTGCCTGCCTGTGCTGTAATATTGTATTATAGGATTGTTATTACAACAAAAATTCAATCTGAACAACTTTGTGTTTGCTTCCATTTTTCACAGATTTAAGTTAAAGCAGCTCTAAGACTTTTAATGCATCAGCAGATATAGTTCTGTCAAATTTTGCTAACAAATTCATTAAAATCCATGTTAGTGAGCACTTGTCCTTTTCCAAAATAATCCATCCACATGACAGGTGTGACATATCAAGATGCTGATTAAACAGCCTCAAAACTACAGAGGTGTTCCTTGGGATAGTCATGATAAAAGGCCACTACAATGTGCAGTTTGATCACACAACAAAATTCCATAAATGTTCCAAGTGTTGAGGGAGCAGGAGCTGTTGCCCATAAACTTAATGTTCTTTTTACTGACACAAGTAGTATCGTTTGCCTGAATTTGGCAGTATATCCAACCGTCCTCACAACTGCACAAGTCGGTTACAATGATACACTGTCGTTAGGTCAAGACCCTGGTGAGGATGACAAGCATACAGATGAATTTCCCTGAGACGGTTTCTGACGATTTGTGCGAAAATTCTTCAGTTGCGCAAACCATTTGTTGCATCGACTGCCCAGGTGGCTCATCTCAGACGATCCTACAGGTGAAGACGCAGGATGTGGAGGTCCTGAGCTGGCGTGGTTACACGTGGTCTGCAGTTACAAAGCTGGTTGGATGTACTGCCAATTTCACAGAAATGGCACTGGAGACTGCTTCTGGTAGTGATATAAACCTTCAGTTCACAGGCAACAGCTCTGGTGGATATTCCCGCAGTCTGTATGCCAATGACCCGCTCCCTTTAGACTTGCGACATCTATGGCATTGTGTTGTGTGATCGTGGCCTTTTATTGTGGCCATGCCAAGGCACACCTGTGCAGTAATGAAGCTGTTAAATCAGCATCTTGATGTCACACCTGCCAGGTGGATGGATTATCTTGGAAAAGGAGAAGTGCTAAGCAACATGGATTTAAGAAAAAATTTACAAGGAAAATATCTATTGAGTGCATAAAAAAAGTCTTAGATCTGTAACTTAAACTTGTGAAAAATTGGAGCAAAACAAGTGTTGTATTTAAATTCTTGTTCAGTATATATGTAGGTGCACTTTAATCTTGCAGTTTGTCAAGGTGGAGGGAATTTAACGACTTGATATAATTTCATCTCAATAGATGTTTAATATATTGAAAATTGACCTAAAGTTTGCATATAAACCCTTAATGTGAGTATAGTATAAGTATAAGTATAAAGCAGCCGTCCGTTAAGTACTAAGTACACATACCTCAAAACTGTACTTAAGTTTAGTACTTTGGTAAATGTACTATGTTACTTTCCAGCAATAATAAACTATCCACAAGTATCATATGTAAAACCTCTTTTCATCATGTAATTTGCTACTTGTCTGCATTATTTATGACACAGTACACAGAAACCAAAGTCAAACCCAGCTAGTATTTCTAACATAGTCTCCTTTTTACATTTGTGACATTACTTGAAAATAAAAAAGACAAATAATTCCAGTTGCCACCTTTTTGGAGTCAAGACAGAGACAGACCTGGAGAAACAGTTCAAAACTTGACTTCACTGAGGGACTATTTTATACTCTCAGGACAGACAGAGGAGCCTTAGTGATAAAGGCAGGCAGATAGTTTGGATTAAACTCCTACAGTAAGGGCTCGTGTGCCTCATTTTGTAACCCATCTTTCTTATTGCTAACTCTTGCAAATGTCCAACCACAGTGGCATGAAACAGAGTGGCTAAACCCAAACAACAGTGAGCTACAACAGAGACATCATGTTAACATTTAACTACACGAGGACGTGCAACACCAACTCTCGTTGACTGTGCTACCTTAGCTAATGCTCTGAGCTAACCTAGCATGCACTGTACACTTACCAAGACACTGAATAATGTTTAATACCTAACTAAACGTTTTGCTTGCTAGTTTCATGACAAAATAATTACCCGACAATGAGCAGTCCACTCTGAAGCCTTTTCCTCAGCTCCAAGAAGACTCCAACTCCATGTGTTTTGACTGGCATCTCCAAGTCTGCCATTCAGGCAGAGCAGTATTCAGAAAAATTTAATAATAATAAAAATATCACACATAAATCAAAACTCAGTTGCGCTAGATGACTCTGGATAGCAGCGTAAAATCCAAAGTAAGACAAAGAAAAAATCGCATCTATCTCATTGACAGTAGCGTTAGCTGGAGGAATCCAGAGGCTGGTACGTGACTGCAGCGTGACGGCACCGCCGGTGTCAAGTGAGCCACAGTGAGAGAAGAACATCCGGTCAGACATTTCAAAATAAATTTAGGTTTACATCAACTTTTTTTGTTGTTTTTTTTAAAGTTCAGATAAAAAGAGAAATGTCTTTTTCCCCTGGTGGTCTGGGTCCCAGGACAGTTGTGTGTTTTGCTCGTTAGTAAGCCATCCTTGCTCGGACAAATGAGTGATTACAACAAAATCAGTGAGCAACTACTTGTTACAGTGTTTTTGTAATTATTTGTTGTCATTATTTAGCCCCAAGGCATTTTGTAATTTATAAGATTGTATGTCCTTAGAGACTCAAGGCAAGAGTATTTGTTAAAGCTGAACAGTAGACTCCTTAGGTAACTTCAGATATAATACAAAACAGTCACATATACGAAAATATAGGAATGCTAAGTGTTTAATTACCTGACACCTGTGAAGCCATGGTGGAGAGGACGACACTAAACAAACTGTTATTATGGATAATCCTGACCACCCTCTCCACCACCTGCTGGACAGACAGTGGAGCTCTTTCTCTGAGAGATTGCTTCAGCTTCACTAAATCTTTCCTGCCCCAAGCAACAGCTTTAGTCTGCACAACACTTCAGCTCTGTCTAACAGAGAACTGTCAGCTTTATAGTTGTCTGTCCCACATAAACATTACTGTGTTTTGCTCTTTAATAACCTTGCATATGTCAAACTTGTGCATCTTATTCTCCCACTCTTATTGCATGATGAAAACTATAACATCAACAAATTTGCACATTTGTTTTATGTATATATTGGTAATATGTTATCCTACGGATATATATATATAATATTTTAGTATTTGTAGGTCTATTTAGCGTGTTTAGGGTGTATTATAGTAGTTAACATTATCGCCTCACAGCAAGAGGGTTCTTGGTTCGAACCCAGGGTGAGGGAGGCCCTGTGCGGAGCCTGCATGCAGGTACTCCGGCTTCCTCCCACAGGCCAAAGACATGCAGGTTAGGTTAACTGGTGACTCTAAATTGCCCATAGGCATGAATGTGAGTGTGAATGGTTGTCTGTCCCTATGTGTCAGCCCTGCGATAGTCTGGCGACCTGTCCAGGGTGTACCCCGCCTCTCGCTGGGATGGTTCCAGCCCCCCTCCTGCTACCCTCAACAAGATAAGTGGCTACAAAAAATGAATGAATGAATATACAGAGTATGCCAAGGTTTATTATTTTTCATTTGTCTATTGATATATATCATTAATATATATACTTTTTTTTAAAAGTACTTTTTTTCCCATCATTTTAACCCTTCCTGAAGTGACAGATATTTGTCCATGAGACTCCTTGAGTGACTGGCAGAAAATGTATGACCCTCCCTCCACTACAAATTAGTTAATAGATTTTAAAACTTACCCTTTGGTGCTGAAAGTTAGAAGGTAAAAGTTGAAGACAAAATTTTGGAGCTGAAAAAAACAACAACATTTTATTAAAATGTGAAATATCATTATTTTAAGCTCAGATTTCTTTATGTATTTCATTTTCTGACAGAAGCATTTGTTGCTTATTATGTCGTGTTCAAGGACCGTTGGAAATCTGAAAATCCATTTATTTATCCATCATTTGTGTCCTTACACTGCCTGGCTATGATGAATAGTGTCACATGTTTTCTTTAATAATCCCAGGAATATAAACTATATACTATATAAATACAACTATTCAAAGCTGTATGTCCCTTTCCAAACAAAAATAAAAGCATGAGTCCCTCATCAGTGCTCAAAATATTTTAGCGCAGCCACTCCCCCATAAGTAAATAACACTCCCTAAATCAACGTTGAGCTTATACAGTATGAAAAACATTCAGCTTGTATTTTGAAAAGGGAGCACAGTATTTCCGAGACTCTTTTGTATGACTGTGGCTGACTTGACGGAGCTGAGAGGCGGAAGACGTCCATGCGGAAGACCGGAGCAGTTGGACGCTATGGTTGGACGTACAGCTAATCTGCAGTGCAGTCTGGGAGCTGTCAATCGTTTCGCTTTGTATCTTTGGCACTGGAAGCAACTGATGCGCTCATCACTGTTTATTTACACGCTGCGGGACAATACTGAGAGGAATAAGAATATGTAGAAAATAATCACCTATTATCTGCTTCCAAAGCCTTCTTGTCAAAGGACGTGACTTATATGAGCGGGTGACATCGGAGCCGGGCCCTGCATCTCTATCATTTAAACAACCTGCTACCAACGTTAGCTAGCTCGCTAGTCATATTATTGTCGTTGTCAGCCGTATTTATTCAGCGAACCGGGCACATGATTGAATGACAGTTGCTGGCCTGTGTCCTATAACGGTAAGCTTTATACCAACTTAATTTTTAACGCCATTAAGTGTCATGGACGTTAGCTGAAGTCACCTCACCTAGCTAGCGACAATGTAGCTGTTAGCTAACGATAACTATCACTTCCCCTCATATACACATGATTTCTAAGGGTAGTAAAGCGTTTATTAAGAGTTTTCAAATATTCCTTTGCTAAAGTGTGTTAATATTACTTTTCTTTTTTCGTATTTTCCACCACAGAAGGTTAACATATACAATGGCTGCTGTAGTATGGACGACAGGTGTGCGTACCTGCTCATTACTACAGTACATAATGTTATTGTTACTGTACAGCCATACTCAGCTCAGTGAGTTCAAAACAGACAGCTGCCACAAGCTAGTCTCTCACACACACTGTTATATTTTCCTACATCTTCATCCACGAGACTGTCTTGGCCGCTCTGTTGTTAAATAAATAAATTACACTTCTTCTCAAACGTTATGATAATCATGTCAGACTCTTTTCACGGCAGACATTTTGACATGTCACAGCAGGAAAAGCACAGGTATGACTAATAACATTAATTAGTAATAGTCTAGCTGCAGTGGGCCTGATGGCTCACTGATCATGGTTATCTGGGACACTTGAATTGGCACCAAGTCATCATTAATGTTGTTAGTTCCACCTTTACTGCTGTGACAAGTCAAAATGTCCACCATGAAATGTCTGTTTACTTTCTAAGTGGGCAAATCTCACTACAAAAAAATGTCACTTGCCTTTTCTAAATCTGTTTGAGCCCCATACAGTCTAAACAGCACATAATATTGTAATATTTGATGCCTTATAGCAATTTCTTTCACTGAAACTATTGGTGAGCTCCAGGCAGCAGATATAAACAAAGATTTGTTTTGAAATGTATTTGCAAATTGGTTGTTCCACTTAAAATATTCATTTGACAGCAAGGAAGAGAAGACTTTGTGAGGAAAATAATGTCTTGTCAGCCAGAGGATTCCAATATTAGTACTAGATCTAGACTCATAGGTTGGCCAAGCCCATATATATCTGTGGATACTAGCTTAAGATAAGATAAGATAAGATAAGATAAGATAAGATATCCTTTATTAGTCCCACAGTGGGGAAATTTCCAGTGCTACAGCAGCAAAGTGGACAGCAAAGATAGGGAACAACAGTACAGAGACAATAAATAGTAGCAATATAAACAGTATATAAAAAGTATGAAAAATTAAAAGAGGCACACGTGAAGTATAAAATATAGAAATAATACACAATATATACACAATATATACAGTCTAAGCAAATGTGCATTATAGTGCAGTATTGCAGCTTTATCAGTAATCTGTGATATGTTGAGTTGTCAAGCAGGAAGTTACAAGTTATTGTAGTACAGACCTGCTAAAGATATGTTTGAGTAAACTCATATGGTGTCACCATTCCTAGAATTCCAATTTCATGATTTATTTGTGTTTTTAGTTCAGACATCATTCAATTGTTGGTTGAACTGTATGTGGTGACTTGTAATATTGGAAAAAGTCCCACATTATGATTACTGTTATAGTGTGGTAATACATGATAGATATTATAGGTTTGCACAATACTGTTATTAGGACTGACTCATTAACGGTCAGGGGCATGTTGTGTGTAGCCAGTCTAACAGTGTTTTAGTTCATAACAGTAGCTTGTCAGCAGTATGGACTCAACTACATCACTGTGTGCTAACAAGACCCTAATTCCTAATGTGAAATACCATTCACACTCATCCCTCTCCTGTTCAGCAGCTGCAGAAATTAGTTGCCTGGAGTGTGATTCCTTTAAAATAAATGTGTTCCTGAAAGGCTGCATTGTAGGAGTGGCAGCAGAGGCACTGGGTGAAAGTTGATGACTCCTCTTCTTCTCTAAACTTTGAGTTTTATTAGAAGGTCATTCTATAATTCATGATGTCGGCTGTATTTTTCATTTCCAAAAACGTAAAACAAAGATTGTAATCGCTCCTCCTGATGTGTGTGACTCCAGCTACACCTTAACAGATATGGTCAAGAATGAAGATTACTGAACTGTAACACTTAATCAGTGTGCATCGATGATCCTCTTGTTCTTATTCTCTGTTCTATGTGGTTTTTCATTGCAGGTGTGATGTACATATGTGTGCCTGGTGTTTTACATTAGCGTAATAACCACCCAGGAGAATGAATGCAGAGGAAGTGGAGCTGCTCAGTGACTCCAAGTACAGGAACTATGTGGCAGCAGTGGACAAAGCCCTCAAGAACTTTGAGTACTCCAGTGAATGGGCAGACCTCATCTCTGCACTGGGCAAACTCAACAAGGTAATCATCTCAGTTGGGCCACTGCTTGACACACACGGCACTAGATTACAGGAAGTCAAAGACACATTCATATGTACAATATACAAACATATATTGTATGTATTTATAGAATGTAAATTCATGAAGCTAAATCATGTGTCATTGATTTCAGTCACATTACATCTGATCTACTCTTGTGTGAAAAACATAGTGGTTGTTACACTGTTGTCTTTGTGTCCTCCATACCCGTAATTTTACCATTTTTGTCTCAGGTTTTGCAGAACAATGCAAAATACCAAGTGGTTCCCAAGAAGCTGACAATAGGCAAACGGCTGGCCCAATGCCTCCACCCTGCCCTGCCCAGCGGGGTTCACCGCAAGGCCTTGGAGACATATGAGATCATCTTCAAGATCATTGGACCCAAGAGGCTGGCCAAAGACCTCTTTCTTTACAGGTAATAGGGCAGTAACACTCACAGCAGCTAATACAGTTAGCTGGACATACTTTTCAGCTAGAATCAGATTTTGACATCACTTATGTCTTTTTCATCACCACAGCTCTGGGCTCTTCCCTTTACTCTCCAATGCCGCAATGTCTGTGAAGCCTGTGCTGCTGGGGCTCTATGAGACCTACTACCTGCCCCTGGGAAAGACTCTGAAACCAGGTCTACAGGGACTACTGACTGGAGTTCTGCCTGGTCTGGAGGAAGGCTCTGAGTATTACGACAGGTGAGAAGAGTATGAATGGAAAGAAAACACTTTTAATGTGCACATGCGGGCAATGGAACAGGCCATTAGGAGAAAGCCTTTTATAGCATAATGTGGAAAGGAATTGATTTCAGATTATATGAATGATGCATGAGATATATGAGTCATTGCAGGATTGATG
The DNA here is from genome assembly GCA_019142605.1 of Cephalopholis sonnerati. Lineage (NCBI taxonomy): Eukaryota > Metazoa > Chordata > Actinopteri > Perciformes > Serranidae > Cephalopholis > Cephalopholis sonnerati. Next base: position 12,661,367 of record JAGQAX010000008.1, on the reverse strand, counting down.
TATCAAACTCAAGACACAGCCCAAGACTTCTGTCTCTTAGACAATACCCTGTTAGTTTTACAGTCAAGTGGTTGATACCAGGAACTACTTGCAGACATGTTTCTGCTTCAGTTACATTTACTATGAGAGCTGGGTAATTTATCAGTATCAGGATGTGAGACTAGATATCATCTCAGATTTTGGATATCATAATATCAAAGGTGTTGTCTTTTCCCTAGATTTAAAAGCTGCATCTTAGTAAAGTGATGTAATTTTGTGAACTTACAAGCTGTTCTATTATTTGCCTTCTCCCACGTAGTTATTGTATCCACATTACTAGTGATTATTTATCCAAAATCTCATTGTTTAAATATTTGTGAAGCACCAATAGTCAACCCTACAATATTGTTGCAATATTGATATCGAGATAGTTGCTAAAAAATTGACATTTGATCTTCTCCATCTGCCCTGCCTTATTTACTTTCTTAAAATTCCATATTTATAATGTTTTTTCATACCTTATTCTTTCTCTTCTTTGTTGTCATACATCTGATATATGTTGACATTTGTTTAACTGTCGTGTAAATTGTGCACCAGTGGCTAATTTCCCAGAGAGTCACTATAAAAATGAATCAGTGAAGATATACATTGAAAAACATGTGTAGTTTAGCCTAGTTTAATACTGTGTCAAGGCCAGCTAACAAGAGTGTTCTGCAAATAGTTTATCATTTAATGTATTCTCATTAATATTTGTCTGTATAGTTGTGAATGATATGTCATGTATTACAAAAGCTTGGTAATTATTAATGTCATCAGTGCTACCATGATTACTGTGACAGACTGTAGAGGGCACTGCATTTACAGCTTAAACCAAAATGACATTGATGGCCTAGAGGGGGACAGCATCACTGGACGTCTTAATGTCAGATATTGTTAGAAACACCTGTGCTTATCCTGGTTTGTTGTTTAAGTGTCATTTGTTAAAAAGGTCCATTTATAAGGGTCAATGTGTATACTGTCATCTTGCTTTTGTTTATGTTATTGTTTTAGTACGTACATATCAGATATACAGTATCATACATTCTTGCGTTAAGTTCATTCTGCTTCTGTATTATAACAGAGGTTCACAGGAGGTTGCATTTCTTTTACTGCCTCCTGTTGCCATTTCCTGTAACAGTTTCAATTTCCGCACAGAGGGCATTTCTTCAGTTCTCAGAGCTGCACTAGGATTGTAAAACAATCACCCGTCTTATCAGCCTAAATCACAGCAGTGTTCCGTCTGTTCTAACGGAGAATTCACTGATTTACCTTATTTGCCTGGATTACAGTTTGTATTATGTATAGATACTGGAAAGATATCCGACTCAGTTAGTAGAGATGACAAATAAAAGCTTCACAGTGAGATCTAAATGGCCTCGTAAACAGCAGTGGGGGAGTGCTCTGTTTAGATGAAGCTCACCAGCATTTAATGATGTATCTCTCTCTTTCTCTCTGTGTCTCTGGAGCTTTTGATATTGTTTGCTCATTGACTGTGCTGTGTGATGTTGCTTAGACCACGGAGCAATAAAACCTGACTGTGATTTGGGCATTTAAACCTAAAAAAAAACCTCAACATAACCAGCAGAAAAAATCTGCTCATGTTTCTGCTTAATGTATTGCTTAACAATTGACCATTAAGACTATTATATTAGGGCCATAAGTAATGACTGCCTCAATCTGTGCAGGGTAGAAACACATTATTAAGTCTGCCAACAGCAGGTGAAGCAGAGTGCTGCTTTAAATGAATATTTTCACTGTGCTAGTGTGGTAGGAGGTTAGTGCTGGTGTGTGTAATAATAAGCATGTTCATTGTGTCCTCTCTGTGTTTTTCATAGAACCAACACCCTGTTGGAGAAGGTGGCTGCAGCAGTGGAGCAGTCGGCCTTCTACAGTGCCTTGTGGGGCAGCATCCTGACCAGCCCTGCTGTACGTCTCCCCGGGGTGTCCTTTGTTCTGCTGCACCTCAATCGCAAGCTCTCCATGGAGGACCAGCTCTATGTCATGGGCAGTGACATTGAGCTCATGGTACATGACAGTACACTGCAATACAAACATTACTTGCCAAAAATACTTTGATAAGTATTCTATGTCTGTGATCCTCTCAAACCTAAAGGCAATGTGAGTTTTAAGTCACACACTATGAGATCTTGCAGGGTCACTATTTGGAGAGCTACAACTAGATTCCTTCTGAGATTGTTTCCCATCCTGCTCCAGTCGAAAATATATCCTTACGTGTCCACAAAAACACATAACTCTAGAAACTCAAGATAGAAGACATCGGACGTTGATAGTATTCTTGTCAGTCTGGCAATTCACACAGATAAACTGTATTTGTGTACAAACTTAACATTTTGTATGATGTCGCCTGAGCTTGCTACCAGCCCTCATTAATTAGCAGTGCCATTTTAGTGGGAAGAGACCGTGGAAATGAAAGGTGGGCCGCTTCAAAAATTAAGATTCAGACCACCAGTTTCTCCTGCTTTTCTTCAGTGGAGAACAGAGACTTGTCACATTCTGTCACATTCTTGCACCTCCCCCGAGTTCCCTCAATATTTACTGTCAACCCAGTTTGCTGCTTGTTCTTTGGTGCTGGAGAAAGCTCACCAGCTAGTTGTATACAATGGTCATGTTATTGAACTTCAGTATTTGCATGAGCAAATAAAGACTAAAACTGACAATAATATTAAACATGTTTGATTTGTCACAACATAAAAATAAGAAGAAGACTGACTTAAGACAGCTTGGACTGAGTTTTATGACTGCCTTACACCTCACGATCGTGATCACAGGAGTGTGCACCAACTAAGGAAAACTCATGATTTTATTCTGACATTTGAAGTTTGTCTGCAGCAGTGAAATTGCTTGAAAAGTCATTTGGTGTAAGGTGGGCATAAGCTAAAAATAAGGATTTGCACACCCTGCTAGTTCCCCTGAGGAAAAAAATTACTACACACCCTTCCTCCAAAAATCACAGTTTAGTGAAGCACATGTTTGAGTGATTGGGTTAACATACATAGACAGATTGAATAATAGTGTGTCTCTGTTCTCACCAGGTGGAGGCGGTCAGTACCTCAGTCCAGGACTCAAGTGTGTTGGTGCAGAGGAGCACCCTGGACCTGATCCTCTTCTGCTTCCCCTTCCATATGAGCCAGGTAAGGAAAGCTGTGTGACCGAGGTCTGGTATACAGTATACAGTGTTGTAATGACATGTGTGTCTGTCTTACAGTCAGGATTAGACTGAATAATACAGTGCCCATTCAAAACATGACTGTTTTGAGCAGGCCTATTGCTTGGCCTGTGGTATTGCTGCTTACAGCTTTCTGGAGAACTGCTTATACATACTAGCTTCATGCTCAACACTGCACTTCTTTGGGTCCTGAGCTGATACACCTTGGCCTAAAACAGCTTCATATTTATTATGATGTTTAGATATGAAAAATACGAAATTATGTTTCTATTCACACTCATTGTGCCCCTAAATAATGTGCCCAAAAGCACCTAAACAACATGTAACTCAGTGGTATACAACTTACTGTGCACTTCTACTTAAGAGGAAAACATTGTAGGCCTGCTACTACATTTACCTGACAGAGGCATGTTATTAGTTACATTGCAGATTCAGATTTTACTCACAACACACAGCAATTAAATTACAATGCATTTTTATTCATTTAATTATCCAGCATTATATTAGAATAGAAAGATCCACCTTAAACAGATGTTAAGTAAATGTATATTACTGATAATACATCTCTTTTACTCTTCACTTTAAGGAAAAATCTAAATACATTTGCTACATATAGTCAGTAGTTTAATTTCAGAAAGAAAGTTTTGAATACTTCTCCTGCCACTGCCAATACCAACATTCCCAGTTAGAGAAAGGGTGAAGAGTAAAGCAAGACAGTGTTTGTCTGGAGTCCCCAGATCACTAAATCCATCCCTGAAAAACACACTGGTGAAATATTAGTGAATGTATTAATTTCCAACTAGGCGCATTAGTCGCTTGATTTGACATAACCACCGCTGTTATAAAGTAGACCATGGATTTAAGTAGCGGACGTACTTTGCTGTTGCTCACCTTATTAGTGTTATAGTATGGCAAATTCACGTAAGAGACATAGGTGAAGACATGCTTAGACTGTGTCCACACTGCCTCGGTTAAGTAGAGCAAGTCTTTAAATGGGAGGTATTATGTGTGCATACATGTACTTATTCACCATGCACTGGGCAACTTTCTCAGTAGACTTGCACTTGAGAATGATCTCAGTCAGCTTACAGCTCTCTCAAGGACCACTTACACAAACAACTTCATGCTTGACACTGCGTTTACTTGGGTCCTGGATCAAAAGCGTTCATTCCGAAAGTTACATCACTGATGCTTGAAAGGTTTGAGTTTGCTACACTGTGACAACTCCGGTCTACCTTTCTTCATCTGTTGTGAAGCCCTGAGGCCCTGTCCTCACCTCTGCACAGACACAGAGCACTATTTGCTTGTTCATCCAAAGTTTAGTGATACTGAATGTGGCGCTTGTCCAAATCGCACCAAAATCAACACAGCATATCCTTGGGCCCCCAGCAATACACCCGCCAAGTATGAATTAGATTGGATGAATGGTTCTCGAGATATGCAAAGGAAACACCAATACGTGCATACACACACACACACACACACACACACACACACACACACACACACACAGATTCCTTGCCTTATAGTTAGATCATTCTAACTGGCTGACGTTGATATATCAAGCTATTCATAAATTAGCTATTATTAGCATTAGTATTGGCATTGTTGTCATGTTATGTCAGATGTGCGTGTTTTTCTCTTTTTGCATTCTTACATGCATGTGTGTGATCATGATGAGGTCACTCAGACAGCCATGGTGATGACTCACGCTGGCTGCTTGTTAAACCCTTCACCTCAAAACATTTCTGGGCCTGTCAGGGCCGGGACAGAGCACTAATCTGACATCTGCAGTGTGTGTGTGTGTGTGTGTGCGCGAGTGAGTGGGTGTGTGTGTGTTGTTCGTATGTATGTATATATGTGTGAAAGGGAGAGAGAAACAGTCACAAATGTTCTGGTCTGTTCTGTTGTGTTCAGGCGACTCGCCCTGACATGATCCGGATCCTGTCAGCAGCTTTGCATGTGGTTTTGAGAAGAGACATGTCCCTCAACCGCAGACTCTACGCCTGGCTGCTGGGTGCGAAACACACACACACAGACACAGGACTGACATTCAAATGTACCAGGGTTCCCGCTCATTTAATTTTTGGAATAGTGTTGAATTTAGAGAGAGGCTTTATTAAAGAATGTCAGGTACTGACTGTTCACAGCCTGTGGCGGGAACCCTGATATACAAACTTTTACATGCACATTGTTCTATTTTACGATCTGCATAGGCACTGAGTCCGTGTTTGCTTTGTTGCTGTTTTCCTTTTTTCTGTTCTGTGAAACATACAGTAGGCATGTATCTGCTGTGGACATTGTCTTACTTTATTTTCTCTTCTTTGCAACTTACTGCGGATGAACATGCTGGTAAGTGTCTGCATGGCTGAGGATGGACACCTGAATGTCTCAAGCTTACGCTCCTCTCCAGAGCAACTTACAGTGATTGCAACATTAGGATGTGTCACATTTTTACATCACCAGAAGTGATAAGGATCAAATAAAGTGGACTGAAGGTCATACAGATAGACAGTACAGTGTGACTCTAAATCCACTGTAAGACAGACTCAGGGCCAGTCAGTGGGTATTTGTCCCGCAGTGAATTGGATATTGTATTATTTTGTGTCCAGCTCCAGCTATTTGACTAGCACAAATTTTTAATGTTTAATGATGTTGAATATTGGCAGGCCCTACCACTCTGAATGTGGCCAGACTTTTATTATGTGAAGCAGTCCAAGATGTACTTTGTTATAATATGACTGAAATCTGAGTGATGTTGGCTACAGTCATTGGGACTTTACAAAGAAGAAAGAAGAAGAGGATGAACAGAAAGATACAGAAAGTTTATCTCAATAAAAAATAAATCTCCATATACTCTGCAATGGAGAAGAGCTTTGCCTCTTGCACTGTGCTTTAATATGCTGGATGTACATCTGAGTATTTATTTGGTTATAACTCTATGTTTTTGTTTTTTGAAGGCTTTGACAACAACGGGGTGATAATAGGCCCCCGCAGCACTCGGCAGAGCAACCCAGAGGAGCATGCGAGCCACTACTTCAACACCTTCTCTAAAGACATGCTGGTCCAGGTGAGGTTTCAAGCTGATAGCAGATAAGTCACCAGTGAAAAGTGGTTTTATGTGTAAAAACTAGCTTTCAAAAATCCCCAAATCTGTCTGTCTGTTGAGATTGAACGTGTATATATGTGGGGTGGGGAAGAGTGTGTGTGTGTGTCTGGAGTCTTTAAGTGTGTTGGTTGGGGTTCGTCCTCAGTTTGGCAGATATGGCCCTCTTTTGTCTGCCACGCAATTTATCCATCCCCTTTAATCCTTCTCCCACATCCTCCCTTGGGTTTGCATATATGTCCTGCTCTCTTCTCCTGTTCCCAGTAGGCTGCCCTTTGAAGACAGTTTCCAGTTCTCCCAAAGACTTTTACACGCACACACCCACACTTGTGTAATCTGTCCTGTCATACTCAAAACAGCCTTTGCCCTCCTGGCATGGCATGTGATGAGCTCTGGTACTCCAGGGGTTGGAACAGGGGTCAGTCAGAGCAACCAGGAGGGGAAATTTTGTGGGTTTTTTTGTTTTTGTTTTAATTTTTGTTTGCTCCTCTGCCATCTGCTCTGAGATAGTTATTGTAGCTCCCTCCATAGGGAGAAGGTTGGTACTACAGAGACCGTCTGTCTCTGGCTTCACACCATTATGTGACAGACGAAGCATGAAACACACACAAAAAAAAACCCAAATATAAAAATGAAGGAGGTTCAATGCAAATATAAAGGAAAAAATTAAAAAAAGACAAAAACATATGTGTCAAGTGGCTCTGGAGTTTATAGATGCTTAATTATGTTTTTGTATGTTTTCCAGGCAATGGTGGGAATCTTGCAGGGCAAGGCCCGAGGAGGGGAGGAGGAAAGCATCCTTATGCATGACCTCAAGCCATTTCGCATCCTCATCAGTCTGCTGGACAAACCGGAACTTGGTAACCAGTCAGACAATACATAAACACATACAGAGCACAAACAGTCTTGTTAGTGTTGTAAATGTGTGTAAATAAGGATGCATGTCAGACAAGCAGCCTGTCACATAAAATAAATGTGATAAACCCAGTAGTATATTACCTCATGTATGTGTATTTGTCCCTCTGCAGGTCCAGCAATCCTAGAGGATGTTTTGATCGAGGTGTTTCGGACTCTACACACACAGTGCCGAACAGAGTTGGACCTACAGAACCAGAGTCCATTCAGTAAAGACCACACACACCTCAGCAGGTCAGTCCAGTTTACCTTTTACCCACCTGTACCCTGTAGAAAATACATATAATAAAACTTACATGAATCCCTTAATGAAAGCACAGTTGTTGAATCATGATAGAAAAACAAATGTAGGATAATACAATTGGGATATGTTAAATCAAATAATAACTTACCATTACAACATTAGACTTTAAATAAAAATGTTACAACAAACTTTAAAAAAGTGTATAGAAAATAATTACAACTGCAACACAGATGTGAATTTATACTCCATTTTTTTTAAAGGTATAAGACATGAAGTGACAGTCAAATTTTGACAATTAAGTATTGTAAATGCTGCATTGTGAATATTTTTTTTTACAGAATGAATAATTTAAATCATGACTAGCATTATAAAAAAATGAGTTTGTTAATTTACACAAATCATGATTAGCATGATGCTAATTTTGCCTTCTCTGTTAGTAAACTGCGAGAGAACAAGAAGACAGCAGAACTGATTAAAACAGCCAATCTCCTGTTCAACTCATTTGAGCCATACTACATGTGGGACTACATCGCTCGCTGGTTTGAGGAATGCTGCAGGTTTGTATGTTAAAATTCATGTGTACATCACATCACCACTTTACAAGGCTCACCTGGCTAATGTCAGAAAGACTACGAGTTAAGGTCTAAATAAAATTGCTGTCATGGTTTGGGAGGCTTGCTGAAATAATGATGCATTATCCTGTTGGATGTTTTCAGAAAGACTTAAAGAGATGCCGCTGGTCTGCTACTCTTGTTCAGTGTGCTGTTGTGTTGAAACAATGCTCAGTTGGTACCACAGGCCTAATGTTTGCCAAGATGCTTTTCCCACTACTATTACACCCACACTTTAAGTTGTGACATCAAACAAAGTGGATCAACAGTTAACATTATGGCTTCTGTTGCAGGAGGACAGTGAACAGCAGCACACGAGCACCACGGCATGCTGGGAGCTTAGATCCTCCAGAGCTCTTGTTGGTGGAGTTCTGTCAGCTGGTCGATTTCCTGCTGGATATTGTTTCCTTGGTGAGACTATTTCTTTCTGTCTTTCTTTCTTCCTTGTTTCTGTCTTTCTTGTTTCTTTCTGTCCTGTATCTCTCTCTCTCTGCCTTTTTCTTTCCTTCTTTCCTTCCATTTGTTTTTCTTTCTGTATTTCTGTTTTTTTTCTACCTTGGTGTTTCTTTGTAAATATCTATCACTCATTTTCTCTTTCTTCCACTTTTGGACTTTGCTTTTACTCCACTATGGCGTTCTCTTATTACTAAACTTTTATATCTGTTTCTTTCATTCATCCATTTTCCCTTCATATTTTCATGCTGTTTTGCTCAAGTTTTCATTTATCTCTTTTTCTGTCTATCACTATTCAATCTTTCTCCCTATTCTTTCATGTTTTCATTGCCATTTCTTTATAGATTTCCGTTTTCTTGAAGTGTTCCTTTTTGTCTTTGCTTCTCTCCACCACATTCTTTCTCTATCTACAGTCCCTTGTCTCCTGCCCCTGCTTGGGCTTTCCATCTTAGTCTCAGTTTTTCACTCCTTTTACGCTCACACACCTCCTTTTTAAATCCAGTATGTTCCCTTCAAACACCTTCCACAGACATTGCAATTTGGCCTCCATGTCGTCAGATTTGTTGCCCAACTCCATTTTTTGAGACTAGTTGTGGGATGTTATGGCCACCATTAGGGGGTGTGTGTTTGCACCTCCTCCCTTTTCTGTGTATGTGTGTGTATGTTTGCAATCTCTCTACACAGGTTCAACAATGCCTGTGTTTAGTGTCCCTGCCAAAATATTGTTTGCATCCTCATAGAAATCTGCTTGTCTATACAGTATTTCCAATCTAAATAGTTTGGAAATCCCTCACTCTTTTATTACCCTGTTTTAATGCTTGTGTGTGTGTGAGACTGTGTGTGTGTGTTCGAAAGAGCAAGAGAAAGAGAACCTTGCCTTCTGTGAGTTTGCGAGCGAGAAACAGAGAGTGTATGGCGTGTGTGTGTGTGTTTCTGCAAACCAAGTGTTGTGTGGCCTGTGCTCTGCTTGCTCCTGTCTGTTCAAACTATCTGCTCTTTCTCCTTGAAGCCTACTAGAAGCATGAGGGTAATCTGCCAGGTAAAGTACTGCTCTTTCCTGCTTTTTCACCTCACCCTGCTTCACTGAGGCTACGATAACATTTCTGCAACGTCCTGCCAACATCCCTTAGGCCATCTTTGTTCCTGCTCCTGCTTTGAGTGATCATTTCAGAATGACTGACTGACTGTCACATTTTAATGCCAAAAAATGATCCAGAGGAAGAAGTGGGATTATAACAGTCATTACATGTGGTGAAAACTTACCCTGGCTGTTTGGTGTGGATCTTGTGAAAATGAAATCTCCGCCCAGTGTGTATGTGCTTTCTGTTAAGCATGCATGCCGTTATATGCTATTGCAGAGCTCACATATTTGTAAGAAATATGACTCTTCTAATTTAGTTCATGGTATAATGCTCATTTTATGATTTGGTTGTTCTTTTTTGCTCCTTATTGCGTTCATAAAATTGTGTTTTGCTTGTTAAGTCAAAACTAAAAAAAGGAAAAAAACAAACTGATGAGAACATTGACACACTCACAACACAAAGCTAAGGTGAAAAGAAGGGTCTGCACATTTAGGTCCATAGGATCGAATGTATTTATTGATTAAGGTTTCATAAAAAACTTGAATTGGATCTAAGTGTACAGAGCCTTCCCTTTTTCCAAGAAAAAAACAAGCTAAAATTTAAAAGTTTGCCTAAAATTTACTAAAATACAGCCATCATTAAAGCAAAAAAATTGAGAGTAGGAGAGAAGTCTTTGACTGATGGCCTCTCATCATATCAACAGCTGCAATTTTACACCCTAACTATCATAGGCTTTTTAAATATTGTTATTTAATGATATTTATAAACTTTTTACAAGGCTGAAACTGATAGTAGCTGATAGTGTTTTATCCTGATAATTTGTATCTGTAGATTTAATCACTGCCAGGTCATTTGTATAATATGGATACACTGGTTAAAGGTTTAGGATTTTCCTTCTGACAACCAGAGGGAAAAGAGGTAAGATATTTTTAGATGTTAATGTGTATTTAGTAACATTTAATAAAGAAAACTGTATTACATCAATCATTTTGAAGACTTCAGTGAAGTTCATAATCAGCCTTAGTTAACGGCCTTAATTACATTATATCAGGTTCACCTCCCTCCAGATACCCAGTAATTGCACCTCACTTCACCTCCACTCCTCACTTCTGTGTTTTCCAACACTTCCAGGAGACCTACATCGAGATCCAGACAGAGCATCTTCCTCAGCTGCCTGTTGCGAATGGTAGCGGCTCTGACGTGTCACCTGCAGGCCCTTGGCCTCGGGGAGCTCACCCACTGCCTTCGTCTCTGCTCCAAGATCCTCAGCAAAGTGCAGCCGCCGCTGGTATCCCCTCTGGCCCTTCCATCAGGACCCCAGGCTCAGGGCCGCTCCAACTCCACCGGCAACCGCTCAGACTCAGCAAAGGATAAGACCAGAGACAAAGAGGACAAACGGGTAAACTTGAAAAAATCCACATTACTAAAAGGGTAATGCTTTTCTCTGTTAGAAACAGGTATCACTTGAGAAGTGTTAATACAGTATATTTAGTTTTTTGGCGGCTTTAATCAGGATATGATACCAGTATTTGTTCACTTTAGTAATCAGTTAGTAGTTAACAAGCACCAAAACAAAAGTGATGCCACTGCTATGCCTTTGAAAAACACTGCCAGCTGATAATTCAGTTTTGTCTCTGATCCCTAAAAAGTCTTTTGATAAAAGCACAGGCCCTGCTGCTACCCCAGTCAGAGCAAATTACATTTTGACCCACTTAACCCACTTCCTCTACAAGTTACTGCCCAAAAACCCATCAGCTCAAGCTCAGATGGTGTGCCCTGGTCTCTGAACAGGGCCCCGTCCGGCTCTAGTTGGCTCCTGCCATCCTCCTGCCCTTTGCTGCAGTTGGCTGGGTGGTCCCACGACCGGCCCTGCCATCTCACTCTCCCTCGACACAAGGCATTTGAAGACTTGTTCAGAACAAATGCTTAATTTGGCTGTCCTGTTCCTCCTGGTCCCTGTCCGGCAACCTGGTTGTTTAAGTGTTTAAGAGCTCAGTGAGGCATGATTAAAAGTTCATTAAATCAGTCCCATGCCTGGAGATGGATAGGTGCTGGATAGAAAGGTAGACCCATGAGGGGCAGAGGAGAGGACAAGTAGAAAGACAGAAGATGGTTAGCCAACAGCTGAGCCCAGGAAGAAGAGGAGCAGACTAGCCCGCGATGCCTCCTGGGTGAGCCATATGCATCAGAGTGGAAAATATTCCACATACATCCACTGAACACTTTAACATCCCCACCCCCCACCCTGAGGGACGTATAGAGAGCGTGCTATCTAATGTGCCATCTGAGTCCAGGCCCCAGAATGTGCATGCTGCCTCGATCAAAATGCATCCCAAGAAACCCTCAGGCTCCCAAAGGCTGACTGTGACAAACAATTGTAAGAACTTACGTCTGTCAATGTGTCTGCAGCAGGACCCCAGCCTGGTGTACAGCTCAGTCTACACAAGTCCCCCAGGTCAAACCCAACAGCTGTGTATTCAGACTGTATAATGACCAGTGTACAAAGCACAGAACAGTGCTGTGATGAGCTTCATGTGTCTGTTTAGAGACCTGCACCATTAAAGCTAATAATTAGGCAGTATATTTACTGAATAGACCACACATACTGAAAGAATCAATTACAGGTGGACATTTGAATTCTAAATCAACATTCGAATGCTAGCGTACACTACCATTGTTTATAATATTTGAGGAGTTAGATTCCAGTGGCGGCAATGTAGGATTGTTTTCGACTTGAAGGATCTGAACATTTTCAATAACTCCAAAGCACTGTGAAATCCAACAGTCTAAATTAATTGCAAAGAAAATAGATTTTATCATTTTAAAGAACTCAGCATCTTTTTTATCTAATGAAATATTCTCCTTCAGTCCGTTTCACTGTCTGCTCTCTTGCCCGCTACCAAAAGGGAGGCATATACCTGTATTAACGGGGTCATCAGCAGCAATCTAACAGCATCATAAGTTATTAATTAAAGAAAGTTTATTGAATAGAAAATAACTTCCTCATTCAATTCAATGGATCGCTTAATTCAAATTTAGGATTTTGTTGGAGGATTTTTAATTTTTAGGGTGATGGCATCATAACGTATGATGACAGAGATTCAAAGCTTCATTCAAAAACCTCCATAGAAGCTGTGAATGTAAAAGAATAGCAAGTCTTCTATCACAATATCCGTAGTTATGTTTCTTGGTGAAATTGTAGATAGAAATATCTTTTTTTTTCTACAGAATTAAATGCCTATAAGATACCTTTATATCTACCATACAAGTGAGGAACCTCGTCACATTGGAAATTAAACTGGATGCAAATATCATCTGAGTCCAATGTTGCCTCACAGCAGCCCTACAACACTGCCTGTGGTGGCCCCACATGGTCAGGGGTATTTAAGGGATAGATTTGATGGTACAAACAGTGTGGCAAAATCTCTGGTAGTAGACAAATTTAGATTGCTCACACTATCATTTTGCTCAACCCTGCTGTGGTCACATACAGCACATATACATGTAGAGTTTCACTTTAAGATTAAAAATGAGCATATGTTTTCCATCTGATCATAACTACATAGAAAACATAAATAAATTAAATATAGTTGTTGTCTAGTGTAAGTCACTCTATTAAAGGACCTGTCAATCATGTTCAGAGTGTTGGCAGGTTGCAGACCTGTGTTTTAGATTATGTTGGTGGGGTAGGCTGTTTGTCGGATTATTTGACCTTTTTTACAGCAGCCATTTTAATATGAGATTTCAGAAAAAGCACAGGCATGGTGTGTCAATACTGTGTTGTGCATGCTGACTCACTGGAATGACCTACTGGGAAGCTTGATTGAACTGATTTAGTCTTCACTAGGGTGATTAGTTTCATCTGTGCTATTCCTGCTAAGACAATTTCAATGTCTTTTCTGAAAACGTCTATTATTGTGCCTTGAAAGCATTTGTATGTACGTCATCCGCCCACACAGGCATTTCATTGTGTTGCCTGATCAGACCTCGACTTAGCTGTGTGGGCTTGGACAATATACAATTGACTGACATCTCTGTCTTTCTCTGACTAGTTTTGCTGCACCTTTATCATTCTGTTAGTAAACAGGATTTGGTGGCATCATATAATTCCCAGTATAGCTCCCCCAGCTTTAACCTGACTAGAGGTCTAGAGAGCCAGGGTCATTGAGAACACCTGTGTGGGTGTGCAGCCTTTAAGGAAGCCAGACATCATGCAGAACAAGGATAGGTTTATCTAACATAACATTTATCTCTGACCACTAGAAACAAAGAGGGTCACAGTCATCATAAAATGATTTACAAAAGAAAGATAAACCAGTGCTCTGTGGGAATCAACAATGAAACAGCATTTTGGAGCTTCATATCTTCCTGTAATTTCAGCGTACTGATCAGTACACACCTTTTCTCTTCCTTTGTGTCTGTCACTCTTTCCCTAACTTGCTTTATCACCTATCCTCCTCTGTCCTCCTGCAGGCTCCACCTGCTACTCATGAGATACCCAGCAGTGGGGAGGTGTTTGAGGACGGGGACAACCCTCCTAGCAGTCGCTCCTCAGAAAGTGGCTTCACAGACTTCATCCAGTACCAGGGAGATGGCCCAGACGAGACAGAGCGAACCCCTCATCCCCACCCAGCGGTCAGAACAGGCCGTCGCTCCTCAGGCCCATCTCAGACCAAGCCTCTGGACAAACCAGTCATGCAATGTTGCCTGGAGCACTTCCAGCAGTTTCTCTCCCGACTCATTACCTTGTATATTACCCCTGGACAAGTGGACAGAGCTGAGGGTGAAAGAGGCGAGGTTATGCAGGCTTTGCCCCTGGTTTCGGAGGGCTCCCAGCACAGTGATCATATGGAGTCCTGTTCAGGATCAGGGTTGGTTCAGAGGGAGTGTGTTTCTGCCTTCACTGCTGCCTGCCAGCTCTTCTTAGAATGCTCCAGTTTCCCTGTCTACATCGCAGAGGGCAACCTCAAGTCCTCACCAGCACAAGAAGAGCAGTTAGGTAAGTCCCAAAAATACTCTGTAATCAAAAAGGAGTTTTATAAATTACTAAGTACTGGATAAAAAAATAGAGGCTTAGTGAAGGCAAACTGTACCTGTATTTTAATTGGAAAGAACACTATGGTGGGCGGCTATGGGCTATGTAAACAAAACTGACTTGACAAGGATACCAAGTGCTAGGAAGACTGACAGAGTGCTAAGATCTTGAACTGTTTTAGAGCTTTTAAAGTTTAGATTTATAATATTTGAATACGCTCTGTCACCCCTGTTTGAATACAGACAGTGAGCAGGTCCGCCTGCCAGTGTGGCTGCAGACCCTGATGGATGCCTGCTGCCTCGCCAGTGATTTCAGCCTGCAGGGTGTGGCCATCTCCCTGCTCATGGACCTCGTGGGACTCACCCAGTCTGTTGCCATGGTGACCGCGGAGAGCGTGTCATCTGGTGGCAGCTCTGAGTCCACCCAGCCCATGAGCCCCAGCCAGGGTCGAGTAGCTGTTGTCATCAGGCCACCACTCACTCAGGGAATCCTAAAGTACATCGCTGACAAAACAAACTTCTTCAAGGTAGAGTTCTCATTTTAGGTTACAGTGGAACTATTGGTGGGCTTGATTTGTTTTGATGGTCTTGATCCTGTTTAATTTCTAATTTTTTTTCCCAGAGTGTGGCTTTGATCCTATGGGACCAGTTGGGTGAAGGAACACCTCAGCATCATCAGCGCAGTGTAGAGCTGTTCTACCAGCTTCACAACCTGGTGCCTTCCTCCAGCATCTGTGAGGATGTCATCAGCCAGCAGCTCATGCACAGAGACAAGGTTAGTAGAGTACACACTTTACATCCGAGGAAACAGACAAAATAATTGCCCCCACTCCATCACTCAGTCTGCAGACACACACAATCTGTCAATGAATGCTGAAGCACCTTTTCCTTTCAGAGAATTCGACTGGAGGCCCATGTGAAGTTCTCTGTGCTGTGGCATTTGACACGAGATCTCAACATCACCAAATCCTCTCCTTTTAATCGCACATTTGACAGGTATGTTTTCCACAAAGAAATGGTGTTAAAAGGTACACCTCACCACAAAATCCAAAATATATATTTTGCCTCTTACCTTTTGAGTTATTTATCCGTCTAGATTGTTTTGGTGTGAGTTGCCGATTGTTGGAGATATCGACCGTAGAGATGTCTGTCTAGTTCCTACATAAAACTGCTTACAACAGGGTCTGTGGATTATCTTTGGTAACTGGGTCACGATTACTTGAAAGAGACATTGCTGTTGAGATTTCCAAATGTATTTTTCTGGTGCTTTGAGCACCACAAGCTGAGTGCCATCAGGTTACATTATATTGGAGAGAAGGCAGACATCTCTACGGCACACTTGACAAGTCACACTAGAACAGTTTAGACTGAGCAGTACAGGTGAGAGGACAATTATCTCTTTGATTTGAGGGTGAACTTTCTATTTAATTTATGTGAATGGACCTTCCATTAATACAGTTTTATTTTGTATCAAGTGCTTTTCTTGTGATTCACTGTCAGTTTCTTTTTTTCTTCCCCTCTTCACAGATCTCTTTTCATCATGCTCGACAGTCTGAGTTATTGGGATCCGTGCACCAGCGCTGTTGGTCGGGCTTGGCTTAATCAGGTCCTTCAGAGACACGACATTGCTCGGGTTTTAGAGCCTCTCCTCCTCGTTCTGCTTCACCCCAAGACCCACAGAGTATCTATTCAGAGGGTGCAGGCCCAACGCCACTGGGCCCAGGTCTTTCCTGAACCGCCTGAACAGGAGCCGTCAGAACCCATTTACACCAGGGACTCTGGCTTCTCAGACAGTAAGCAGTGGCAAATTAAGTTTTACTAGTAGTTACTGTGTCATTTTTATCTTGTTTTCCACACTGACTGTGATAGGAACAACCTGAAGCATCTGCCTGTTAATGTTTTTTTTTCTCTTTCTTTCCCCAGACTTTGGTCAGTCCCATGGGGAGAGGATGGCACAAGAGGAGCTCCGAGGCCTGGTGATGGGTGACATGGAGCCGTTCTGTCTGACTGTTAACCCCTTGAGTGACAGTCTATCCTTACTGAGTCTGAGCAGTGAGAACTTGCAACTAGCTGGAGAATATCAGCCTGCTGACCAGCAGGGGGAGCTCCAAAGCTCTGACTCCAGTGGTTCACAGTCATCTACGGTAGAAAATGGCAGCTTTGAGGATCCAGAGGTCATCAGCGGCACAGTCAATGGCTCAGACCAGCAGCCAGGGTCCTCAGATGACATTTCTGAGGACTCTCTAGAGGAGGCTGTGTCCTCTGTTATCAAAGAGCTGATAGACAGGGTTTCGACTTTAGTAGATGAGGGATCTCTTGAAGTCACATGTCAACCTGAAAACTGGCCCCAGACAGACACAGACAGCACTTCCTCTGATACCTCCACTGGTCCCCGTCTTGACGCTGGCCCTCCTCCAGGCTCCAACCACCAGACTCTGCCAGAGATGCTGGCTGGAGGCACGCTGGAGTTCCTTTCTGTTACACGGGCTGATATATCTGCAGAGGAGGAGCACAGAGAGGGCATCACTCGTCACAGTTCATCACCTTCCATTGTAACGTTGCCAGATAGCTCTGACCCCGCCACCCCTGACCACAGCCTGCAGGTGGATGACCCTCAGGCCCGTAAACGAAGCCATAGCAGCACCCAGCTCAGCCTTAAAGGGAAGATCATGGAGAGGCTGGCAGACAAATCTCCAGGGGCCAAACCCAAGGTCAAGAAAGCCAAGAGGAAAGAGGAGGAGAGGCAGAGAAAGATGGCAAACCAAGCTGAAAAACTACGGCCGCCCAGTATTTTCTTTGGGGACAGCCTGGATCTGGAGAACTGGTACAGCTGTGGGGAAGGGGAGGTGTCGGAGATTGAGAGTGACACTGGCTCACCCAGTGGGGGCTCTGGTGGGACTGTCGGGGGGGTCAGTGTCACAGGACGCAGATCATCCTCTGCCCCACCTCGTTTTAACATCCATCCTCTCTACCAGCATGTCTTGTTATACCTCCAGCTGTATGACTCCTCCCGAGCCCTCCATGCTCTGTCAGCCATCGCAGCCATGCTAAGAGCCGCTCCCTCAGGGTTTGTAAGTGCCATCTCCACCACCAGCATCAACAACACCTACACTCCACAGCTCTCTTTGCTCCAAAACCTGCTAGCCCGTCACAGGGTCTCCGTCATGGGCAAAGATTTTTACTGCCCCATCCCCCAGGACTCTCACTCCCACTCATTCCGCAGCGCCATGTACCTGGAGATCATCATCTCACTCTGCCTCTACTTCTTAAGAAGTTATTACTCTGCCCACCTGGCAGCAGGCCCACAGGACTTAGCAGGTAACCGGGCCATGCAGTTGACTAGTGTGGAAGTCTTAACCCTCCTTTTCAGCGAGCTTGTCAAAGTCACAGGTGGCTCAGCTAAGGGCTTCGCTAGTTTCATCAGTGACGTCCTCTCTAAGTGCAAAGTTCAGAAAGTGGTTCTCCATTGCCTGCTCTCCTCCATATTCAGCGCCCAGAAGTGGCATGAGCAGCGGGTGGCAGGGGTGAACGTAGCCACAGTGGAGGAAGGTCTATCGGAGGACAGCGTCATCAACCTGTCAGAGGACCAGATAGACAGCTGTAGTGCTGTCCAGTCTCAGCTGCTCAGACTGCTGCAGAGCCTAGTTGTACTTGAGCACAGAGTCCTGGTGCCAGCTGAAGAGGGAGGAGAAGGAGGACCTGTGGGAGGAGGGGTAGGAGGCAGCGGAGCGGGAGGGGGTGCTGGGGCTGGGTTTGAGATCCTGGGTGGGGAAGTGGAGCATGTCAACCCTCAGCAGCCAATGACATCACTGCAATACCTCCATGGACAGCCTATCACAGCGCAGGGTATGTTCCTGTGTGCAGTGATCAGGGCACTGCATCAGCACCATGCGTGTAAGATGCATCCCCAGTGGATAGGACTCATCACAGCCACCCTGCCATACATGGGGAGGGTGCTGAGGAGGGTGGTGGCCTCAGTCACTCTGCAGCTGTGCAGGAACCTGGATAATCTTCTTCAGCAGTATCGCTATGAGACAGGGATAACTGACACCAGGTAATAACATCTATATGGTTGTGACTGATGAGCTTTACTATTATGATAATCCATTCTACATCTTGGTGTATTATGAAGTGTAATGTGTAAGTGTAATGGCTGTAAATGGCTTAGCAAGGGTTTGGTCACCAGATGGCACTCCTGGCCACAAGATGCAATAGCTTATGAATCCTCCATCCTCCAATGCTTGGTGCTCAGAATTTCCATTGAAAATAGACAGAGTGTCTGCAAATTCTTAAAAAGTGTCTAAATATCTGAAATTCAATTTTAAATTTATTAGGCCTTAGAAGTCATTAAATAGTCTTATTTGCATTTGTGAGGTCTTAATTGCCATAAAAATATATTTTATTTCTTTTATCTATCTCTTAATTTCTTTGTTAAAGTGGGTTAAGCTCGTCTGCGTGAAAATCCACATTTCTGATGTAACAAATCTTTAAACCTACCACAGAACCTAATAACTATCTTTTGATGTCATAATTGCACCTACCTGTTGGCAAATTGTAAATGAACCTAACTCACTCTAATACCCATAATTCTACATAAAACCTACCTCTGCATAGGACTACATGTATAGTTCTTACCTTTATACTCACCTGCAATGTTTGAATCAGAAAAATATGAATTATCCAAAAATCTGTTTTGAATTCAGTTACATTTTTTCTTAAAATGCATCATCTTTGAATGTTTGATACCTATAGATAATTAATTCCAAAATATGTGTTGATTAAACTGTATATCATCCATCTGTCCTCTAGACCCCAGTGGATGGCTCTCTGCATCCCTCCTGACCTGATTCTGACCGTGCTAGGAGGGGGTGACAGCCATCATCCATTACTGCCTGCTGGACCCCACTTCCCAGTACCACCAGGTGAGGGCACCAAGTACCACCGTGTTGTTGCAAATTTCTCAGTAAATGTTTACAACCTCTGCACAGACTTGTGCATATGTATAGCAATTCTGAATGCTGGCCTCCTTTTCTGGAGTTTATACATTAATTTGTTAGATTCTTGAGTACGATTTGTATACTTGGTATTTTCTATTTCTTTGCACAGTGGTATAGCACCGTAATTACTGTCTTGTTGTATATTGTGCCTGTCAGTTACAAGTGAGTGTTGATCAGAAGCATCTGGCTGAGGCTCGTTCAGGCATCCTATCCATCCTTCACACCATCATGTCTTCTGTCACCCTGCTGTGGAGCGTCCTCCACCAGGCAGACAACTCCGACAAGCCAGCTGCTGCCTCTGCTGCCTCTACGTCCAACATCAACCTGGGCTCCACAAAGGTAAAACTTGTAACAATCAAAAACGTAGTAAGCCAGTCTTAATGGCCAGTCTAGAAAAGTGAAGTCTTTGCCCAGCTGTAACTGAACGCACATCTTGACTACAGAATAAGGGCTATGTTCGAGCAAACTAAGAAATAAGAGGAAGTGCCTGACAAATTTGTCTGCAATTGACTGTTTCTTTCCTCCTCAAGGAAATGAAATGGCTGATATGATGAATGTAATACCACACTAATATATCTCACTGTCCCACTCGTGTTGACTTAAGCCTTACCTAAGTAAAATAACTGCAAACATAGCTCACATAGTTTTTCAGATAACCTGAAATGTCTCTTGCAGCACTTAACAGAGGGCAGATATATAACAGGAAAATGTAGTGTGCAGTGTACACAGCAAAATGAAACATCCGTCCCAGAAGTGTGATGTGTGGGCTGCCTGGTCTAAAAGGTTCCACAGAGAAAGTATTATAACCCCATACATAATACTTAGGTTACTGGTCTCAACAGTAAGAACTGAATCTCATTACTGGCACTGTTGTCAGCAATTACAGCTCTGTATTTTTCTGCCAGTAGTTATTAGCCTTGTCCAGATGATATTAGTTTTTTTTTTTTTTTTCCCGGAGGTGGGTTGGTAATATAATTTTCACTGAGATAATACAGGGATTTTTATGCTGTGCAGAACCTAATTTGTAATCATTACAGGGCCTGTGTCCCTGCAGGAGGAATAATTAAAGGCCTAAAACCTGCTTACTTTAACTTACTTTGGCAACTAACTAGCATGCTTTGTCACTTTTATTGTTACACAGAACTTAACAACAGCAAATAATGTTGTTTGACAATTTATGTTGTGTCGTTAAACAGGATAAATGTGGAATTTAGCATGTGATACATATCTGAAAAATCAACTGTGTTTGATTTATTTATTAAATCTGCATGATACACTGAAAAGTATTTACAGGACATTACTAATGACAGATTGGATTGTAACTGAAATTGTTTGCATACTAAGTTATCAGCTGTTTGGGTCTAACCTAATGTCCTTGCTTACATCTATTCTACAGAACCTGCGGCAGCAAATCCTGGAGCTGCTGGGTCCGATCTCCATGAACCATGGTGCTCACTTCATGGCAGCAATTGCGTATGTTTGGAATGAGAGGAAACAGGTCAAGACTCCAGTCAGAAATAAGGTAGGTGTTCTGAAAAACAGAGAGGAAAAAAGTCCCACCATCCTTCAGGGTGTATTGCCTCAAGGCCTGCATTGTAAGCCATTTACACAGGACTTCATTCATTCATTGATTCATGTATTTATTTCTGTTAAAAATGTTTCAGTAAAATGTTACACTCAGCTAAGAAGTGGTGTTTGGCTGCCCTCTCTGGTTAAAGGTTTCAGGCTTGTTTCAACTCTGACAGCATCCAGCAGTGATTTGGTTGGGTGTGGTCAGATGTGTGCTCTGTTGCACCTGTGAACACACCCAACAGTGATGTCACAGGGTCGAGTCCACTTGTGCTTCCCTGCAGCCAGGTGACAAGTTAAACCAGTATAGGTCAGCAAAGCAAAGCAATGTTTTCAGGGGTTGTTAAATTGTTTCTTAAGTGAAACGTCAGAGAAGCACATTGATGTTATTTATTCTCTCACTGTCATTGTTCACAACAGAGATGCTCAGAGTCCAGTCTGTCTCTGTTTGGGTGGGTTTTTTTTAAACCATTATACTGACACCATGTCTTTCAGGTGATTCCTGTAGCGAGTGAAGAGCAGCTGCTGCTGGTTGAACTCGTTCGCTTCCGTGAGCGCCATGCGCACTGAGACGGTCATGCAGACGGTCAAAGAAGTCCTGAAGCAGCCACCTGCCATTGCAAAGGACAAGGTTGATTACAGTTTTCTTGCTGAAGTCCATTAACTGAAATTGTTTTTATCCCTGTCTTCTTTTCCCTCAGCATAAAGCCATTAGCAAAGTGCAGAGCTGTAAGAGTTTCTGCCTGCACACAATAACAGCACAAATTTAAGTAATTTGATTTAATGGAGTTTTTCATTTTTAATTTAAATGAGAAAGAGAGAGTGCAAACTTTTCATGTTTGGTTTCACAAGGACTTTGACTCTCATGTCTTTTATTCATTCATTAAATTAGAATTATTTCTTCACTGTTCCCTACAGAAGCACCTCTCTTTGGAGGTCTGTATGCTGCAGTTTTTCTATGCCTATGTCCAGAGGTGAGTCCAACAGCAGTTTATATATTTATACTATACATATATAAATTACTGTTAAATGTAAAGGATGCCATCATTGCTTTTAATGAAGACTCAATTTGTGTACAGCCTTCTAACCTTTAAAACCTTTTTAACTTTTCATGCATGATTGTTCCCTGTCTATGTCCCAGGATCCCTGTGTCCAGTTTAGTTGATAGCTGGCCATCTCTGCTGGCACTGCTGAAGGACTCAGTACCATTAGGTCTGCCCGCACCAGGACAGTTTCTTATACTAGGGTTGGTTTCTTTTCCTTCTCTTCATTTAATTGTAGTACAGGTGTCCTTATTTCCTTACAACCCCCGGGGATTACTTGTACACTTATACTTAAATGTATCAGTTGTGTGGATGTTAGTGGGCTGCTTGCAGTTGAATGGCCACAGTGCGGATCTAAATGAATGAGTCTGTAGAGACGACACCTTCTTCCACTTCCACATTATATTCTTATTTAATATGGCTCTCCCTGTCTCTGTGTTTTCTCTAGAGTTCTGAATGAGTTCATTTTGAAGAATCCCAATCTGGAGAGCAAAAAGGACCAACGGGAGCTGCAGGTAATTACTGCAGCCACCTTGACTACTATTCAACTCTTAATTGTTTCCATTATGTTTTATAATTAGATTCTGTTTCTTTCCTTTTATTTCTATAACATCAAAGCTATTGCGTTTTATTTTTTAATTTTTTTTAAGCTCATCTAAATTACATTTTACTTGTCGCACAGGATTATAGAGTGAACCACAGTAAAAATGACCTGAATGAATACAAGTAACTGAATATGACTTGTGTACTCAGGATGTGACCCATAAGGTGGTGGAGGCCATCGGGACAATTGCAGGCTCCTCTCTGGAGCAAACGACGTGGCTGAGACGAAACCTGGAGGTGAAGGCCTCGCCTCAGATAGTTGTGGATGGAGCCAACTTGGAAGCTGATGTAGAAGGTGTGCTGCTTACAACCACTGATTGCACTGGAGAAAATACAAATGAAGGCTGTATCTGTATGATTATAACAGCTAGTTTCTCACTAAACTTACTAAAAATAAACAGTTGTTTTAGGTCCTGCGTCCACTGTGAATGTGAGAAAAATAGGTTTAATATATTTCCTGTTCTTTAACCCTTTCCACATTGTATTAACACCTGCATTAACAGCTTTGTGGGTGTTAACAGCGTTGTCAAATATAGTTAAAATGTACCTCATATAACCATTGTCAGCAAGCCCATTTGAGTTGTTAAAGTCTAGTTTAAATGCACTCTACACCCATTTTACACATAGAAATACATTCTGCTGTCTGATCCCAAAAGGAAGCTTTAATCAACAAATTGAGATGTTTTTACTGTTGAGTTTCCAGTGAGTCTCTCTCCTGACGTATGATAAGTCACTTTAGGACTTAATCCATATCAGTTGACTGTGAAGTAGTAGTTAGTTATGAAGGCAGCTTGGATACTGTCCTTTTTTTGTGTTTGTGTTTAGGGCAGTCTGTATTTTGGCAAGGGAAGGATGATTTCTGTGTTTATACCAGAGATGTATTTTAATGTCAGGGATTAACGTAATCCAGCTAAATCAAGTGTAAAAAATAATCTGAAACTACAAGTGAGGGGTCAGAATGGAGCACTTAGATGCTTCTGTCCATGTGTACTACAAAAAGCATGTGAAACATACATTTTGCAGATAGTCTGCATGGCAGTATTAATATTTTTCCGCTATGTAGCTGCTGTTAATGTTTGGTATGTGTGTTTTATAGATTTAATGCACACAGTGATGGAGGCCTCCAGCTTCACTCCATCAGTGTACAGCGTTCATGCCCTCACACTGTTGGCCGAGGTAAAACACTCATGTCTCTGTGATTCAGCAAAAGCCTTCCTGCACAACTCTTGTTTCTCAGGCCATTAGTCAGCGGCCCTGCCAGTTATTTCTATTGTTCATCCTGATTATGTCTCAAGACGCTCTCACTCACATTTACCAGCCTGTTGCTCTCAGGCACAGCCCTGCAGTACACTAACACAATCCAACTGAGCTCCTTAGAGTTGATTTACGACCACCTCCCCACCTCTGCTTCAGTTATTATTACTGGACCAATGAATCAGTCTACTGGACTTAGTGTGGTGCAGTGAATGAGCTGAGCTGAACTATTGAAACCACTGGCCACCTTCTTCCATCTGGACTATTTATCTCATTGTAGAGCTAATTATGCAGAATCTGCCTGTGCTTCACTGCTGTTTGCAGCTTATAGATTAATGGGTTTATTCAAAGCAATATATCAACTTAATGCTGCAGTGCAGTTTATCATATTGTTGCTTGGTGCAGTAATACACTGCATTATATAGTTTTCCAGCCAAAGAATCAAAGTCTTTCAATACTAAGAGATGAACGCCTGCTTTCTCCTGTTAGTTTGGAAGAATGTTACCCAGTGTTACAATGCCTACTGAAAGCCTATGGTGTAAGACTCACATGAGTGAATGCCGAATGTATTTGTCAGGTGCTGGCTCATCTGTTGGACATGGTGTTCTACAGTGACGAGAAGGAGAGGGTGATCCCACTGCTGGTTAATATCATGCACTACGTAGTGCCCTACCTCCGCAACCACAGGTGGGGATGAGCTTCATACTGCTTTGTATTTTGTCAGAGGTTGTTGTCACCGACATTTCCTCTGAATTCCCTGGCAAAAAGTTTAGGAGTTAAAGTTTAAATTCACATCTTAATTGTGGGATGGCTTTAATATAGAAATCCTGCACTGTGAACCTTGTGTGAAGGTGAGAACTTGAGTTGATAAATGCAACTGTTCTTTTCATGTTAGGAAGGAAGAGGAAGTGTAGTGAACTGCCAAGTCTGAAAATGAGTCGTAACTGATCATATTCACGTTTTATACGAAAACGGTACTGTTTACTGTTTCTCCTGCCAGTGCTCACAACGCCCCCAGCTACCGGGCCTGCATCCAACTGTTGAGCAGCCTAAGTGGGTACCAGTACACCCGCCGTGCCTGGAAGAAAGAGGCTTTCGACCTCTTCATGGACCACACCTTCTTCCAGATGGACTCCTCCTGCGTCAGTCAGTAAGTAGGAGAGGAAACTTGACTGCGTGTGGGTGACCGCTTTTACAGCTGGTGTTAACATGTAGCTAAAATGATTGCTATGAGAGACAGAAAAATAAGACATCAACTCAAGGTGAACTTAGGAGCCTAACACGCAAACCAGTTTTACGATTGTTATAATGTTAAAGGAGTAGTGCGCCCCGAAATGAAAAGTCAGTGATTATCCTTGCTGTCATCCAATGACGTTGCAGGGAAAACTTAATGCATATGTTTTTTGTCAGATGTAAGGGGCTGTGTTTGTTAGTTTGTCTCAGTGTTTCTGGAATATCAGTCTAACATGATCTCATTTTCCTAATTTTTCAGCTGGAGAGCCATCATTGACCACTTGATGACTCACGACAAGACCACATTCAGAGACCTCATGAGTAAGCTTTACGACTTGTTAGTAGAGTTTAATTTAGAAATAAGTATAGCTATTAGCACCCAGTGAGATTACAGACCATTTACCAGATCATCTTTTTCTCTCTGACATTTGCACTGAGCGTTTTGCCCTTTTCATGTCTCATCTCAGGCAGAATTAACCCTGCATCTCCACCTCAAAACAAGCACATACTATTACACCCCTACTAAGTCTGTAGCTCATTCATCTGCAAAAATATGCTGATTTGACATAGTTTAACAAATTAAGTCAGTTTTATTTACGGTATATAGCCCCATGTCACAAATCAGAAATTTGTCTCATGGGGCTTTACAGTCTGTACTGCAAACACCCTCTATCCTCAGACCCTTGATTAGCATAAGGAAAAACTCTTCTCAAACCACTTTAGTTATAGCCTATTATTAAGGTAAAGACAGCAGATAGACTAATAATGAGTGTGTGTGTTTCCCTTTAGCTCGGGTCGCTGTAGCCCAGAGCAGCTCTCTGAGTCTGTTCACCAACAGAGATGCTGAGCTGGAGCAGAGAGCCATGCTGCTCAAACGCCTGGCTTTCACCATCTACAGCAGTGAAGTGGATCAATACCAGAAATACCTCCCAGACATACAAGGTGAGCAATACACACATATGCTGTACATGTACCAGTGTTGTATACAGATCCTATATGCAGCAGTGGATAACACTCTCACTTTAAGAGACCATTTCCCACAAGAAACAGCATACAAATGAAGCTTCATGAACTGTGTCAAAGGAAAAATATGTATATTTGACCTGGTGTATTTCCCATAAATGTGTCCACTGTAAATCTGTGGTTGATGCTAATTGCACTAGAAACCTTTGTTGTCAAAATTTAGAGAAATGAGGACTCAGTGAAGACAATGTGTATCAGGGCAAACTGTGCAAGCCTCCTACAGCCTCCCAAATTAACACGATTTTTACGTGAATGATTTTGTTTCTGAGTATGACCCAAAGGAAAACACAGATAGTGGCCGTCTGAAATGGTCATTATGCTAACTGCATAGCGATCTACGCCTGTGTTTATTAACCTGCATGTGTTACCAAATGTTCACTGAGCAGATGCTTAAAAGTTTGTTTGTGTGTTCAGAGCGTCTGGTGGAGAGCCTGCGTCTGCCTCAGGTGCCCATCCTTCATGCTCAAGTGTTCCTGTTCTTCAGAGTGCTGCTGCTGCGCATGTCACCTCAACACCTCACCTCTCTGTGGCCCACCATGATCACTGAGCTGGTGAGAACTAGACTGCAGTGTCTTCCTTTCTCTTTCAATCACTAACTCTATCTTCATGTGTTTCTTTCTTTCAGTCCTCTACACATATTGACCTACTCACTCAAACTCACTCACACATGCTTATTCAAACATTCTGCATCTCTTTCCTTGCAGGTTCAGGTGTTTCTACTGATGGAGCAGGAGCTAACAGCAGATGAAGACATATCAAGGTACATCATCTGTTGATAATACAAACTGAATTGTAGCAGCAAATGTACATCATTAATGACTCCTTCCTGTGTTCCATTGTTTTATTCTCTCCCGTCCATCTGTAGGACGTCAGGGCCGTCTGTGGCTGGGTTGGAAACCACCTATTCTGGTGGGAACGGCTTCTCCACTTCCTACAACAGCCAGCGCTGGCTCAACCTCTATCTGTCTGCCTGCAAGCTCCTGGACCTGGCTTTGGCCCTGCCTCCTGAGAGCCTGCCTCAGTTCCAGATGTCAGTACAGACAAGCCTGGGGCATAACTGCATGTGATTGGGATGAATTAGAGAATCAGCTGCAGACATAATTAGTTAAAAATGTGTGCCTGTTACTATTTCGAATGGATGAATACAGCAGGGATCATTTGTGATAACAATTGTAAATGGAAGAATTGCTCAGTGTGTGAATAGCATATGAATGGAAGTTAGAATAAAATATTCGGATATGGCTCCGTTCAAAGCTTGTTAAATAGATCAAAATTGTGTTTTTTCTGAGTGACTGCTGCCTCATTACAGGTACCGCTGGGCCTTCATCCCAGAGGCTTCAGACGATTCCGGATTGGAAGTGAGACGTCAAGGGACTCACCAGAGAGAGTTTAAACCCTACGTGGTCCGACTGGCCAAGCTGCTGAGGAAAAGAGCCAAGGTATCTCACCTTCCCTCTGTCTACACAAAGTTATTAAATAATGGAGACAAATGACTGCCTCCTTTGAAGAGTATGTGCAGGGGAAATACTTATTAAAAGATCCTTTCTGGCAAGTTGTAGCCCATTTCATTCATGCTGCATTGTCCCTCGCGCCTTCAGGATGGCACATGAATTTCTCAAAATGTGTTATCTATTTCCACCTCCCATAGAAAAACCCAGAGGAGGACTGCTCCACCCGAACCCTGTCCTGGGAGCCAGGTCACCTGATGCTGACCCTCTATGTGATCCGCAGCATGGAGCAGCTGCTTCCCTTCTTCAACCTGCTCAGCCAGGTGTTCAACAGCAAGGCCAGCAGCCGCACTGGTCCCGCCTACGCCCACAACCCCACAGACGCTTCCTTCCCCGGCCACAAAGAGGGCCACAAACTGGAGAGCCAGAAAGTCTTCTGGAGTCGAGCTCGACAGAACATCGAGGAGATGGTGGAGAAAGACTTTCTAGAGGGCCTTATCAAGACGTGAGAACACAGCGAGGGGAGGGAGGGGCATTAACACACGACTGATCAACACTAGTGAAAAACCTCAACTTGTACATTGACAAACAAGGGATTACAAATGGGGGAAAATAGTTTGTACATTTTTTGTATTTATAACAATTATTTTACTTTTCAAAAGCTATTGTATTTAATTTTAATTATTTGTATATATGGAGCAGCTTTGATGACTGACTTTTAACATTTCATGTGAGTCCTTTTGGACAAAGTGAAGATGCTGTGCCATTCCATATTGATGTGACTTAATAAAGATTTCTAATGGAAGGGTTACACACTGTCGTCGTGACATTTACAATGCATTTACACCATGTCCCTGAGCTAAACCAAGTTCCCTACTTGTATTTTTGCCTCCCACATCTCTGATGTGTGTAAATGAATTGAGGCAAAATAACAGTTCAGACTTATGGTCAGACTATCTGAACAGGAACCTCATAATGATTCAGACTGATGTTACTTCTTTTGCTGGGGATTACGTGTATTGCATGTGTACATCAATAGATATATACGACTGGTAGTTTGGCAGGCAAGTATGAGCCAAACTGGCCTTTTCACAGCAGAAAATTTGACTGAGCAGGAGAAGCTCAGGTCTTACTAATAACATTAACAATGGCTCTGTTCCATTCAAGTGTCCCAATAAGTCATGCATGACAGTGAGACGGCATGCACAATACAGGAACTCTGAAACTGATGCAGCTAAATGGAATTCATCCATTATTCATTTTTATCACTTACACCTATGGTTTTTCTGCTGTGACATGCTGTGTCCTCTGTGACAAAGACCTACTGAGTTGCAGAGTATGTTACAGGGCTATAGCAGTCCAGTCCGGTATCACTCTAAAGCTATTTTAGATTTGTTTCTAGTGAGATATTCTTGAGTTTATATAGTGTATATATAGATGATTTCTGTCTGTCCTAACTACTTAATTACTAATCTAGCATTGGAAAGACAATTTCCTATTATTGTCCTGAGCAGGACTTGATTTGCTTTGGACTTTGTCTTGACTGGACCTGGTCTTGGAGTCAATTAAGTTAGTCCTGGGGTCTAACTTAAAAAACAGTGCGTAGGATCCATACTAAAAATGTACATATGGACATATGCCAAAAAATGGTGTGCTTTAAAAGAAATATTCAACACTTTCTACAATCAGGCTCCCACCTCACCATCTGCATTGCCAATTTCCCTTCTCCAAAACGTTTAAGGTGGTTTTAGGACAGATTTACACATGGCCATAGACAGCATTGTTAAGCCAGGCAGGGGAAAGCCAAATTCTCTCAAATTCTCAGAGAAGGAGCAATCATCAAGATTTTGGTCTTAACCACTCTATTTCATCATAAACAACCCAGGAATGGGGCTCAAAGTGCAAAATACTGGACTTCTCCTTTAACAATCTTAAAATGTCATGAAGGTTATAATGTTCAGTTTTGTTGAAGCTGTTCAAAGTAGAAAGGTGTTAATAAAACGTAATGATCATTTTGGAGTATCCTGAGTACATACAACACTCACAGGGGCCATTTTTCTGCATAATTTCATATTTGACACTGAGGTACATTCTGCTGATAACACTGAGACTATTTTGCTCAAGTAGGCTTTTGATTAAATAACTTTTACTTGTAATAGAGAATTTTTTTTTTACACTTTTACCCAAGCAAATGATCAGAGTATTTCCACTACATGCAAACCAGCGAGTTTCAGCTATGTCACACATTTGAGACCACACCAGAGGACAGACCATCAGCACCATGGACAGGGACAATTGCAGGGCCTCTGCTGACAGGCTGCAGTTTTACATGATCAAAGACATCAGTGTTAACTGAGGCGGCACGCTTCATATGACCTTCATAGTGTGTAGTAGCAGCATGACAGGAATCAAGCTTGGCTGTAGAGTAGCTTCATTAACCCTTCACGTCCTTACCCATCCACAGCCTCCATCTAACTCTCGTCTCCTCCCAGCTCTCGCGATGAAAGATGCAGCAGCAGGGTTGGCAATACTGCGTCACCTGACTCAGAGCAGGGGGCGGGGCGGGGGTGAGCCGTCTAAATAAATTAATAATGAAATAAACAAGAGGATGTAAATCCACCAGGAACACCGCCATCCATCGACCGGGGTTGAAGCGCGCATCGCCGGGGCTTGCAGGCTGACGGAGGGCCGCAGCAGAGAGGAAGCACCGAGCACGGGAGAAGGAGGAGGAGGAGGAAGAGGAGGCAAAACCGCTGCACTGGATGGTGGGGGATGATGATGATGATGCCAACCAGGACCTGATGTTCCCCTGCACGCCCCGCTGATACACAAGGACTGTGGGACTGGTGGTGGTGAGGATTATCCAGGAGGCTGGAGGAAGGAAGACAGGGAGGGGGGGAGGCAGCGACGAGCATCATCCGGAGAGGAGCGTTTTGTCAGGGAGGCTGACCGACAAAAAATAAAACACGGAATAGTAAGAAACTCTTCGAAAATATAAGGAAACATTATAACCTGGGCTATGATTTAGCAGTTTGGATATTTAGACTCTATTTTTAAAGGATACTGGTCTCCAGGGAAGAAAGTCAGTTCATGATTGTTCCAGAAACGCATGCAGATCTCCAACACAGCTGACTGGGAATCAGCTCATTCCTGTATTGTTATGCAACTCAAATCAATTCTATAGAAAGTGTCCTGCTGTTTCTTTTCCACTGCTTTGTATTTGTGGTGCTTTCGAGGGCAGCTGGGATTACTGAGGCCGGCGGCTTCATTTCGGTGTTGGGGGGGTAGGACCATAGTGGACGCTTGATAGTCGCGGTTGGAGTCCACGGAGAGAAGATGTCGGGTCAGACGCTGACGGACCGCATCGCCGCGGCACAGTACAGCCTGACGGGATCTGACGTCGCCCGAGCTGTGTGTAAAGCCACCACACATGAACAGACAGCTCCAAAGAAAAAGCACCTGGAATGTGAGTCATCCATCTATACATCCACCCATCCACCCATCTATCTATCTATCTATCTATCTATCTATCTATCTATCTATCTATCTATCTGTCTCACTGTACTGTAGGTGTCCTTTCGACCCTCCCTCCCTCCCTCCATCCTCCTCATGTACAACTAGGCCACGCACCAGAGCCATGATGGTTGCCTCCCCCCATCCATTCCTCCAGAGTGTGTTAATGTGAGAGCCACTCTATGTGCTCAAGTGTACATGCACACAAACTATGCTCCAGGCATCCACTATTTTAATTTAGACTTTAATTGAACACCTGAACCTACCTAATTACAGCAGGGCCTCTTCCCCCATTGTGCCGGCAGATGAGCACCAGTGTAGAAGTATAGGGAAGCCACAGAGCCTTCAACCAGCCACTGACTGAGTGGAGACTGTCTCCCCCATGTTGCTCCAGTGCTGATAGATGCATTATTGAAAAGTGGTGTTGTTACTACTAAACACACAGGCCCTTTCGCTGGGCTCTTGTCCCTTGTGATAGCGCAAAAAAAAAAAAAGGTGTGTGGCACTGCAGCATATATCACTGACTTTTTTTCTTGGTGCAATTTGTTGGCACATTGCTTAGTACAAACAAGAGAGGAAAAGGATGGAGGTAGGGAGCCAATTCAATTTCAAACACAGGAAAGAAATGTGGAGACGACCTGTAAAGCATTTGGAAAGGGCTTAATGCAGTCATAAATCAAAGACATGCAGCATGCTTGAGAGCACTGATAGATGCAAGTGCATATTACAGTCATTATCCCCAGTGAACATCTACTGTATGCATACAGCTGATTCAAATGTGAAAACAAAGACATGACAGTGGACATGAGGAAAGTGAACACCACTGGGGGCCTCCACAGTGTCTGAGAGCAAAAAGGGTTTGCTGTAGATGCACATGAATGCAGCACCTCACCCAAAGGTATCTGAGGATTAGAGTCTGATTGTAGCTCCTTTGTGTATGCGTCCATGTCCCTGAACATTTCAGTTATGCTCCAGGCTAGTGTTTTCTCGAGACTGAAATATTAAACTTCAACACAATACCTTAGAAATGATCAATAGCCCATTCATTATAGTTTTAGAAAAACTGACATTGAGGGCATAGAATATACATTTTAATTAAAAGACCAATATAAAAAGGTCATAACATGGCAAAGACTACTTTTCTTTTCTTGGTTGGTGGCAGAGAGCAGCAGAATGACTGTTGTACACATTAACAAGAAGGGAGAGCAAGAAAGAGCAGCAGATACCAGTGTATTGACGCTGCAGAAAATGAGTATTGAAACCATTTCAAATATTCACACCCAGTATGTATCAATAAATTGATATTTTTGACAAGGCTATTTCAGACATTACATTGGCTCCATGTACTCAGTAAGACCCCTCCACACCCATCACTCTATCTGACATTGATTTGTATCTTATAGAGTAAACAGTTTGTCCCTTGAAGGACCTTTGGCAATCAATTTGTGAAAATTAAGCTAAAGGAGGCGAATGGGAAGCTGTCAACTTTTAAAAACAGGAGCGGTAAACAGTTAGCTTACTTCACTATAACTTTAACCTGGCAGCATTGAGCCTCTAGTGCTTCTAACATTAGAAGTGCTAATGTACATAATACACTTTGAGAAACAGTAGGATGGATTTAGATAATAGCAGTCAGGAGACTAGTACAACAGGGTAGTAGTAAAGTGGGCAAAGGAGATTAATTGTGGAGACCACAGAAGACGACAAAGACACTTTCAACTTGAACCTTACCGATACACAGCATACGCATACTAAGTCTGGAAGTCTCTCCAGTATTGTAACTATAATCACTGTATTTGACAGATTTTGTTTAGTTATATTAACCAGAGGTGGGGGACTCAAATCACATGACTTAACTCAGGTCAAGTCACAAATTTGAGGACTTGAGACTTGCTTGACTAATGTGGATAAAAGACTCAACTTGGCTTTGACTCGGTATTCATGACTTGAGACTTGACTTTGACATGAGACAGATGACTTGATTTTTAAAATGAAATATTTGCATTTCTCTATATATTAAAGAGTTACTTTTTGTTTTTGAAACATGATTGGGGGATTCCAGTGCAACCCACTTGGACCAGCAGAGGCCAAGACACGAGGCAGCCATCATGGCAGGGGCCAATCCAAAAACAATACAATTTGGATTCAAGGATTATGTTGTCAGTGACGGTAGTAAGAAGGACGTGCCTCGGTGGTGCTCTTCTTTACTTGTGTTTTCACTTCAGAGTGATTTAGAGCTGTAAGGCTTTATTATCATTTCACAGCCCCAAACTCCACTGTTAGGGTTTATTATTGATTGTCACACAATGTCAAATATCAGTAAGATTTATAAGGTGTGAGGAGGCTGCAACAGTTACTGTTAATGTTGAAAATAAAACTCAACTTTTCATGTCCACTGACTGTTAATGAAAACCGGGGTTGACCAGATTTCATGACTTGACTTGTGACTTGCTTGACTTACAGCGGGAACTTGCCTTGCCTGATTCTCACCACAGTAACTTGGGACTTGCTTGAGACTAAGATTCAAGACTTGCACATGTGTGACTTACTCCCTGCCTCTGGTATTACTACCACTATTACAGGTTACTGTACAGATGACTGGGTTACACCAGACGTGCACTGGTGCACCACATCATAAGAGCAACCCTAATCTCGTTCCTTCATCATTTCTTCAGTATGAAATCTGAAGAAATGGCATCCAGTTTAAACTGGCGAAATCAACCCTCGTGGAGAAATATATCCGCCCGTCTGATCGTGTCCAGACTAAAAAATAAAACTGAATGATGAACTGCATTAAATCAAAGTACAACAAAGTGGAAAGCTCGCCCACATGCCAAAGTCTGACTCAGCACTTTGTTGTGGTGAGTGCAGAGGAAGCACTGTCCTCCATATCGCTCTCTTAGTCACCTACAGAAACAGTTAGTCTTTCACACATTGTGTTGCACTTTGTGAACACTTAAAGAAAAGATATGTCACATTTAAATGAAGATATAACACCAATTTCCTCTTGATTATGAAATGATGAATACATGAGCAAAATGAATACTGTTTCTCGTGTCTTTACAATCAGGGGTTTTGCTTCTACAGTCTCACCTGGCCGCTAGCCTCTGGTGGCTAATGTTAGCTAAAGTTAGCAGACTGTAAAATAAACAGCTGTGTAGTCGATATTAATAAGTTAATTGTTGACCTTTTTTAGTTACTGTTATATTTGCGCATGTCACAAACATGAGTAAGTCTTTAAAGCAACTGTCTCAAGGTAAACTTGGAAAATGATGATGGTGTAGCATTAATATGTCTGTGAATGAGTGTTAGCATCAGAATCGGAAAGGTCCACATCAGCAACAGCCATCTAGGTCGTTTTCGAAAAATTTTTCTTTACTGAGCTAGGTTTATGCTTGCTGTAGTGTCCCCAGCGTGAGGGTGCATGAGCCAAAAATGACGATATCACGTAGTTGGCATCAAGCATGAAGGCTCGGTCATCGTCTGAAACACACCTCATATTAGATAAACAGTTGTGATTGGCCTGGCCAATCAGATTTTGGCTTGAAGGCTGTCTGAAAGAGGAGTGGGACCAGACAAATAAAACATGAGCTTGCAGGTTTGTACCATGTACGCAGTAAATTGTAAGACTTAAGATTTTATGAAGAAGGTTTTAAGTGGAAACAGACAAGAGCTCAGTTTAGTTGAGCCAAAAATGCACAGATATCTTCATTTAACTGCAAAATCCTCCAGTTTAAGCAGAGCAGAGGTTTGTTTGGTTGGATTATTGAACCTGCTTCCTAAGTAAAGGGCTTGCTGAAATATGTGAAAGGTGAATTAACGTCACATTGGAGGAAGTGCTGCAGGGATATTGTCTGACATTAGATTTAATTCCACCCTCAACTGACATTTAACCAGTGTGCTGCTCGGGGCAACTGAAGTCCACTGCTTTGTCTCTGTGACCACGAGCAGAAGTATTCGCCTCCACCATTAGTGAAACCTGTTGCTGTAGAACACTGTTCAGGATCCTCCACACTACCAACAACATCACCACAGCTGTACGATCCTGCTTCACACAGAGGAGCTTGACAGCAACCAACAAAAAGATGCTGTTCTTTTAACCACGTGATTAATTACAGCCATCATACTATTCATTAATGTGCTTTCATTTCTGGTGTTATACAGTATCCATTATTAATAAAACCTCACAGGCCATCACGTTTTACTCAACCAATCCACTGACATTATCAGTCATCTTTATAATTAGCCTCTTATTCCACTTCAAAGATCTTCCCATCATGTTAATTTGCACATACGTATTTTAACCACACAGTCACATGTGTTAAGCATGTTTGGCTGCTGGACATTCTGATTCCTATTAAAGTAATTTACATATTCCAATTATATTAAGATGTTGGAAAGATCTTATTAATTCCCCTCTTGCTTATTAATTCCTTGTTTTATTCCATATTTTCTGGGTTTCTGGCTGTGATCCGAAGAGAGCTGCTCGTTACATTCAGACTGAAATGTGACAGTAGCAGATCAATTAAGATGGCCGACTGATATCTCTTATCCTGCTTTTTTGTCACTCCCTAAAGTGAGCTCCACCGATCGCTTGAGACGCCTGTTAGATAATGTAGTTGGTCGATCTGATCAGCGCTATCAAAGCGATATCATGCATAAGACGTCCATTAACCTTCGTTTGACACTAGCTACAACATTTACAAACACAAAGACAATTAGAGGTTTCATTTGTTCAATTATCTTAATCCTAAATCCAGGCAGGTCTCGATAGATATGTGTCATGGTCTAAAAATAATCTCTTATAGATTGTTCCACTGACAGCTAAATGTGTATCGGTCTGCTGCTCAGCTGATCTAGTTCAAGGGACATGCTTAGAGCAGCGGGGTAGTAAGCTCCTCATGCTGTGACCCTAAGCTCCAGAGACAGAGAAAGACTGAGAAAATCAGAAATCAGAGAGCTTTTAGACTGATTTAGGTCCTTCAGCCTCTAAAGGCCCCATAAATAGAAAAGTCTGGGTTGCAGGTATAAAGAGACAGTGTTTTTTTAATGTGGGCTGCGTCTTAAAGCAAAGCTTACATCTCTTTTTCAGTTTTGTAGGCTTCATGAGGTTTTAAACCTAAAAACAAACCTATAGCTGATAGCACTTACAGATTTGTTTCCTTAAAGGCAGCCTGTTATGCTCATTTTAGAGTTCATACTTGTTGTGTTTTGGGTTCCTACTAGAACATGCTTTACATCCTAGTACTGTCTCTGCTGGAACGTCTGTATTTACCCTCTGTTTTAGTGCCTGTCTCTTTAAGCCCCCTGCTCTGATTGGTCTGTGTTTCCTTCATATCTGTGCTGTCAGCATCACACACTCAAACATGTTCCTGCAGGATTATGATCTGAAATTTGGAGAAATTAACAAAATCTGCAACCAAGATGACACCGTTTCCCTGACATTAGCATGTAGCTACATGTAGCAGTGAATGTAATGTGAACACTTGCACTAACATGCCTTGAGCAAATGACCATATAAAGAAATCCATCATGGGCTAACTTGTTGGAAAGAGAGTATTTAAAATGGTATGAAGTCTGTGGTTTTTGCTCACAGGGATTACTTTCATATACATTTACCTCAATATTTAAAATAATAGCCACATTTAATATGAACACCTGACACTGTAACGTTATATCTATGGCAGAAAATAAGTTAAAGCACAATAGGTCCCCTTTAAGGTTCAGCATAGTGGACTGTGACCAAATGGTTTGTATCTTCCGGCCACAAACCGCTGACTCTTTGGATAAGTAAGGGCTAAAAGGAAAAAGCAATCCCAGCGTTAGCACAATATTAGGTATGTGTTTCTCGAGCACACATTTGCCATTTATTTTAAGAGCCTGACAGATGACTGCGATACAGATCAGAAGTCCTCTAAACTCTTAAAAGATTAGAGCTCATGCAGCAGCACAGATTGCCCTGACACCCCACATGGCCCCACTGTGTCTTACAGAAGGCTCTTCAGAGCTTACTGGCTGCACGTGTGTGCCTGTGTTTTTGTGTGTGTACATGTGTGCACAACTTCACACACACACACACACACACACAGAGTTGCATGTATGGCATTGGCAGCATCCCAGAAAGAAGGACTGGGATGAGGATGCAATTGAGTGTCTGTTTTTTTGGATAGGAGCAGGGTGTTGCAGAGGAGGAGGTGCAGCTGTGAGTCAACTGCCTGAATGAGCATTGGGATAATTACTGAGAACAAAAAAGTACAGTGGTTAAAAGATTGGCTTTTTGTAAGTGACACAAAATCTGGAAGTCTAATGTGTGTAGTAACAATAGTACCCTCTTCCTGTTTCATGCCATAACGTAGAAGTATTTGTGCTATAGTTCACACTACATGACTTTCACAGTCGTCAGATCACTGCACTGTTCACACTACACAACTTGCTGTCTTATAATCACAAGTCTTGAAGTTGTTGTAGTTTTTCACACTACATGACTGACCAACGACAGGAGGTTATACACTATAAGATCTTTCACCAGGGTGTATGCCTGGTGAGTGTGTCCAGTCTCCAAACCGCTTGATCTCCAACTACATATGAGCAGTTGCACAGGAAGTTACATAACGCCATATGTGTGATGGAATGTTTTGTTGTCCTTGACACACATGTTGACAAAATCACCTGTTTCCACACGTTTTTTCCTATTTATAACCTGTTTCCTCTGAATGCAACAACAATTTTGGTCTGTGTTACAAATGCATCACATACAGTTAATTTCCTTTGGTTATGGGCGACCCTTCCTACAGGTTCCATTAAGATCCAGATATTTAGCTGGCTAGATATCTTGGGTACATTTGTGATGTATTGGTGAGTCCTCTTGGCTCTTGTCTTTGAAAAATTCACACATAGCACTCAAACGCCCCTTTGTGAGTGCAGAGCCAATGCCAACGTCTGATTTTGGGTCACCAGAATTTGTCAGTGAGTGGAAAATCAGAGTTAAAGTGGTGTAGTATTACTAGACATAACTTTAATTTTAAGGAATCTTGTGAGTGTTTGATCACTAGTTGTGCTGTGGAGCAATGTTTTAGCGAGTGGGTACCTGTTTTGTTTTTATTGTGCATGCCCATGAGGCATAAATTAAGCTCATAATAATAAGTCTAAGAGACCTTTATATTTTGTGCAACGACATAAAATACGTCTCCAAATACCCTACTCGAGAATGTTAAAGCCTTTAGGTGTCTTAAAAATGGTGGTTGCTACAAGTAGCTAAATGATACAATGGAACATCATCATGGTGAACACGTGTAGCTGCATTGTGGTTGTGATGTTAAATTATGCGACTGTGGTGTAGTTTCTTTAGAGCCTAATGATAGCTTTTATCTCTGTTGATTACATTTATGCTCCAAAAGTCGTTAAAGTGGTATTAATTTTTGCTGAACAAAACGTGTATCATACACTTCTGTTTATCACAGAGCTTATTTTCAACAGTAATCCAAAATCCAATGGAAAAATACCATTGGGAACCAGAGCGACGCTAACTTCTGCATCAGCCCTCCAAAAGACATCATTCCTGCAGCACTCTATAAAGGCAGTAAAGAAGAAGCAAACATCGACTGTAGCATTTAAAATATATATTAAAAATCGTCTTTGCAAATGTTTTACAAGGAAGGAAAAGCATCCCTTATGTTTATTAGACCTAAAAGGATACACACAATGCATTTTGGTAAGAAACACTTTATGTAAGCATAACTTAATTTGCTAGAAAACTCCACAAAGCACCTTTAATACAGCAGATTTCAAACTGCCAGTCTATTTGGCAATGGTCTGAATATGTTGCATCTTGCAACCCATATCTTCAGCAGGTGACAAGTTCTCAAGATTTAATATCAGCACTAACCTTACTGTTATTCTGGTTGTGCCAGTTATGCTAAAACAAGTCATTTTACAAAGATTTATTAAAGGTTTTAAGAATTACACGGGCAACTTTTAAATCTGTGATATCTGGTAAAAATACTTGCTTTTTTTCTGACTCAAGAGTCAGCTTTTGAATGATCTTGGTGCAGTAGAGTGACCATCTGGCACAATGGCAGGCACAGTCGTGTGCCTGGGGTCTAAGATGGAGAGAGGAACACAA
This sequence comes from Cephalopholis sonnerati, assembly GCA_019142605.1. Taxonomy (NCBI): domain Eukaryota; kingdom Metazoa; phylum Chordata; class Actinopteri; order Perciformes; family Serranidae; genus Cephalopholis; species Cephalopholis sonnerati. Next base: position 12,621,912 of record JAGQAX010000008.1, on the reverse strand, counting down.
GTTCACTGTCATATGATTTAGGGGCGTGTGGTATGAGTCAGACAGTGCTGTTACAATTATTACAAAGTATAAATTATAAAATGACTACTGGACAAGCTAACAAATGTATTGATACATAATTTCTAGGTGACAGAGAGCAGGATGCTACAGTGTGACACCATATTTCATACCAACCTTCTTGACCCACACACACTCCATCAGGGCTGTGTTTAGGACACTGCAGCGGTTCTGTCTATCTGGATTGATTGGGCTAGGTGGATTACACAACATCTGGCAAATGCACCACTTAATTTGCCAATTACATGCCTGGTGCACACTTTTTGCTCCACTTCATTCTGCTGCTGCAGGACAGTAAAGCTCTGTACTGCTTGATGTCGAACCTAAAACAGCAGCTGCCAAATGATTACTTTGGTCAAAGGGCCCATTTTGTTATTATTTCCACCCTGAGACAAGTCAGTGTACAACCAGCACTATTTCTGATTGTTCCTGACTCAGGAATAGGGGCTCACAATAAATACTTGAAGGCAGCTTTTTTTCTGGTTTGGTCAGGATAATAACTGAGCTGCTTCTCAGTGTGAATCCAAAGGCCCAGAGCATGGATCAGAGGACGTGCAGGGTATCTGCAGCCCAGAGGGACACAACTAGAGAACTAGTGGGGTCTGAATGTCTGCCAAATGAAGACGGCTCTGTTTCCAAAGACAGAGCCCACCACTTCTGCTCCTCCTAATAGCCTCCATCTCTATCTACCGCCACTCGTGTTGCCCTAACCTCTTAATCCTCCTGCTGTTAAGAGAGTTAGGAGAGCTTTATATCTTGAAGGTTATGATTTGGAAAATGTGTGCCATAATAGTCCCCCTCTTACTGTGTAGTTTTCATCTACAGAAAATCTTTATATAATGACCTTGTTTCTGATTAGGAGTCATGGCTGAGATTCTGTCAGTGTAGCTGCAAATTATCACCAGCTCTACTGCCGCTCTAAATCTAGTCACTCATTAACAGGTTTTTTAACACAGAGATGCGATTATACTCTGCTCAGAGCAAATGCAGGATATATGACCTGCTGGGTGTGTGCATGTGTGTGTGTGTGTGTGTGTGTGTGTGTGTGTGTGGTGATGGGGGGAGGAGGCAGGAGGATGAGCGGTGAGAAACATAAACAGCGTGCTGAGTCCCTTTTGGCTGCTAAGGTGCTGTTCCCACAACATGAGTCACCATCAATGTGTTACCACATTTGAGAGGCAGACTGTCTGCCTGACATGGGGGGAGGGGAAGAGTTGGCGAAGGGTCTGTCAAGTCTCATGTATGCTAGCTCACGTGTTCAAGTCATTCTCTAGAAGTCTCTATCTGATATTTTATTGTCTTACATACTGTTATAGCAATCCAGTTAAAGGGACAGTTCACCCCCAAATCAAAAATACATACATTCCCTCTAACCTGTAGTGCTATTTGTCAGTCTGCATTGTTTTGGTGTGAGTTGGACAGTGTTGGAGATATCGGCGGTAGAGATGTCTGCTTTCTCTAGAATATAGTGGAACTATATGGCACTCAGCTTGTGGTGCTCAAAGCACCAAAAAAATACTTCAGAAAAACCACAGACCTTGTTGTGAGCAGTTTCATGGAGGAACTATTTTCTTTCTACCAAACCACACCTGCCAATTGTATCACCGCACAGAAGGATGAGGGGCTCATGCTCATGACAACACAAGCCTCTCGTCCATGAAAAGATGTTCCTTTTGAGCAGTCAGCTGGTGTAGTTTGGTAGAAACAAAGTAGTTACTACATGAAACTGCTCACAACAAGGTCTGTGGATTATCTGTCTCTTCTGTCTTAATGTTTTATATAGTATTTAAAGGAATAGTTTGACATTTTATAAGGCTACAGCCAGCAACTGGCTAGCTTAGCTTAGCATAAAGATTGGAAACAGGGGGAAATAGCTAGCCTGGCTCCCTCTATGCTAACAAAATCCACCTACTAGCACCTCTAAAGCTAATTACCTAACATGTCAGGGGTGTCGTGATTCTCCAAATCCACGATTCGATTTGACTTTTGATTTTAAATTTATTTTAAAAACATTTTTTCGATACTGATGCTGTTGTTAAACTATGGAGTAGTATAATGATTCATAAGGCTTGACGTTGGATCACAGGTTTTATGCCCTGACTGTCAATTCTATTTTTAAATTCTTCTTTAAAATAATTTTCATCATGTGAAGTGTGATAGGCCTAGATTCACCACTTTTTTGTGTAGTAAGTGCAGGTGAAGAACAAAAGAAAGCTACTGGGAGACTCACCAGTCTGGCTTTTCATTTTCATTATCAAAATCAAAAGCTCATTTAAATCAATTTTCAATCCAGAATCAAACATGTGAAACCTGTAGTTATATATCTTTTGTTTAATCTGGTGGTATCAATCTTTTCATCTAACTCTCTTTGTGCAAGACAAAAAAATTGCCAAACAGTCTAACCCTTGTACACACTTGGCTTAAAGTTGCAGCAGCTGTTTTCATTGCAAATATCAACTATCACAGAAACACCGGTTTAGCAGTCTAGAGATATTAAGCTTCTTAGCTTCTGTTCTGTCATTATTTTGCTTAGAGATTATGTTTTTGCGTCAGGTAACCAGCCAGATGTGTAGAAAGGATTTTATGTCTCCTGGCAACAGTAGCTGAAGCTGTAGTGTCCATGGACTGTCATTCTGGCAATGCAGTGGCAGAGAAGCTTCAGCAGGATTTAGACAGGCTGTCTTCACTCAGAGCATGAACAAAATATTCAAGTTAAAATTTTTTTTACATGCATTAAAAATGTCAGTGAAAGTGACACAAAGTAACATTTTTTTAGGCACCTCCACTTGCTGAGCCAGCGCTGTCAATGTGGATATATTCATTGAAACTGCTGCTAGTTATTTTTTAATGCTGCTTCAGTTACAATCCTGGGTTAGGAATAGTTTCTAGTGTTTTACAGGCAGCAGTGAAACATCTTTAACACCTATGTGACAGCTCGCTGCTGTCAGAGTGCGGTGAGCTCAAATACAGAAAGGATCAGCATTTTAGATGGTGTTCAAAGATGACACGGATCAGTAAAATATGCCTTAACTGGCTAAGATACCGATGCAGTTTAAACATGAGTCAGTAGAAAGGGTGCCTCTGTGTTGTATGCAAGGATAAACATTATGAAGCATCTTCCAGCCTTTCTGTTCCATCACTTGATCCTGATATGTTTCCCTTTTTCTGCCTCGCCCACTCCATCTTTTCACCACCACTCCCACTCTGCTTCTCTCCTCCTCACTACTTTATAATGATTCTGTGCAGCGCCTGCCTAATGGCGAGCTGCAGTGAGCGGAGGAATGTGAAAGGAGGCTGGTAAGAGGTCTCAGCATGTACTGCAGTGCTGATCTCACAGCGGGTATCCTTGCAAGCCCCAGAATGCCTCTCTAATGTCAAACACTGTGTGGGTGGTGAGCGGTCCTACCAACAGTGTGTGTCCAGATTAATGAGCTGCGACCAGGATCCCCCATACAGCTGTTATCTGACCATTATCTACTCCAGATCTGTACAGCCAATTCAAATGCATTTGCTTCTCCTTACTTAATACCTCCCACCTCTTCTGAGGCTTCTTAGTCCTTTTTCTGATGTTCTTTGGAGGTCGCAATGCCCTTGAGCATGCTACTCTGAGAAAAAAAGACATTCAATTATAGAGCGATTGTATCTGCGGGGGGATTTCTTGTACTTAAACAGGCAGAATGTACATGCTGAGGTTTGCCATTCCAAGAATAAAATGTAGGTAAACAGTTCCTGGTATGCAGGTAGGCAGCAGAGCAGCCTCTCCAGCAGCTCAAACATTAAAGGGCCATGTCTACACCCAGGCTGCGCATCAATAATGCAGGGAGGCTCAGGTTTCCGGCCGTTTATTACTCCATCTGACTGCTGAGTTTTGCCTCAGGTCCTGACTTTGCAATAAAACAGTGTCACAAAAAAAAAAAACTGTTCTTACACTGACCAAATCACGATATAAGGAGGAACCTTGTGGGAACATTTGAGTCGTTTTACAAAGTTTGGAATAGTTTTAAAAGTTATGCGACAGCCTTTCTGAGAATCATCCCCTCAGACTCCCAAAGTAACACTGTAAGATTAATGTGTCTCTCAAAGTGTCATAAGAAGTAAAAAATATATATATACAGTACAGGCCAAAAGTTTCGGACACACCTTCTCATTCAATGCGTTTTCTTTATTTTCATGACTATTTACATTGTAGATTCTCACTGAAGGCATCAAAACTATGAATGAACACATGTGGAGTTATGTACTTAACAAAAAAAGGTGAAATAACTGAAAACATGTTTTATATTCTAGTTTCTTCAAAATAGCCACCCTTTGCTCTGATTACTGCTTTGCACACTCTTGGCATTCTCTCCATGAGCTTCAAGAGGTAGTCACCTGAAATGGTTTTCCAACAGTCTTGAAGGAGTTCCCAGAGGTGTTTAGCACTTGTTGGCCCCTTTGCCTTCACTCTGCGGTCCAGCTCACCCCAAACCATCTCGATTGGGTTCAGGTCCGGTGACTGTGGAGGCCAGGTCATCTGCCGCAGCACTCCATCACTCTCCTTCTTGGTCAAATAGCCCTTACACAGCCTGGAGGTGTGTTTGGGGTCATTGTCCTGTTGAAAAATAAATGATCGTCCAACTAAACGCAAACCGGATGGGATGGCATGTCGCTGCAGGATGCTGTGGTAGCCATGCTGGTTCAGTGTGCCTTCAGTTTTGAATAAATCTCCAACAGTGTCACCAGCAAAACACCATCACACCTCCTCCTCCATGCTTCACACTGGGAACCAGGCATGTGGAATCCATCCGTTCACCTTTTCTGCGTCTCACAAAGACACGGCGGTTGGAACCAAAGATCTCAAATTTGGACTCATCAGACCAAAGCACAGATTTCCACTGGTCTAATGTCCATTCCTTGTGTTTCTTGGCCCAATCAAATCTCTTCTGCTTGTTGCCTCTCCTTAGCCGTGGTTTCCTAGCAGCTATTTGACCATGAAGGCCTGATTCGCGCAGTCTCCTCTTAACAGTTGTTCTAGAGATGGGTCTGCTGCTAGAACTCTGTGTGGCATTCATCTGGTCTCTGATCTGAGCTGCTGTTAACTTGCGATTTCTGAGGCTGGTGACTCGGATGAACTTATCCTCAGAAGCAGAGGTGACTCTTGGTCTTCCTTTCCTGGGTCGGTCCTCATGTGTGCCAGTTTCGTTGTAGCGCTTGATGGTTTTTGCGACTCCACTTGGGGACACATTTAAAGTTTTTGCAATTTTCCGGACTGACTGACCTTCATTTCTTAAAGTAACGATGGCCACTCGTTTTTCTTTAGTTAGCTGATTGGTTCTTGCCATAATATGAATTTTAACAGTTGTCCAATAGGGCTGTCGGCTGTGTATTAACCTGACCTCTGCACAACACAACTGATGGTCCCAACCCCATTGATAAAGCAAGAAATTCCACTAATTAACCCTGATAAGGCACACCTGTGAAGTGAAAACCATTTCAGGTGACTACCTCTTGAAGCTCATGGAGAGAATGCCAAGAGTGTGCAAAGCAGTAATCAGAGCAAAGGGTGGCTATTTTGAAGAAACTAGAATATAAAACATGTTTTCAGTTATTTCACCTTTTTTTGTTAAGTACATAACTCCACATGTGTTCATTCATAGTTTTGATGCCTTCAGTGAGAATCTACAATGTAAATAGTCATGAAAATAAAGAAAACGCATTGAATGAGAAGGTGTGTCCAAACTTTTGGCCTGTACTGTATTTGTGAACTATCCAATTTAAGTGGAGGTCTGTATGAGCTCCAAACAAATCCTTGTTCGTCGTTTAGTAATAAAGTCTTGGATTCAGAAATCAAATTTTTTGCTGTTAGGTCCACCTTCCTCTTACCACTCTTTTCTGCTGTTTACAGTGACAATAACAGTGTCAGATTTAGGCCAACAGCTCACTCACGATGATTTGACAAATACATTTTTAAAACTGAACTCTTGATTTCAGACAGAGCTAGACAAAGGCAGGCTTGTCATTTCTAGACAGCACTGGTTGATTTAGCAGCCTGGAATAACAACTTTGGCTGGCAGATTTTAACAGCTGGTGCTAGCTCGCTAATTAGGCTAATGTTAGCACCATTAGTTGGTTAAAAATAATGTCTCCCACTGACTTTTTAATGTGTTCTGCTTACTTAAAATGAGAATATTATGAAAAGTGTCTTTGATATGCACTTGATTAAATTTGCTGCAGAGAGCTGTACAACATACAACACCCTCTGTCTTTGGTCCCTCACAGAGAGTAAGCTGATGACTGCATACATGATATTGTGCTACAAGACTGAAGCTAAAGCCACATGTCCCAGTCAAAATGTCATCATCCTCAACAGTTGATTATCAGTGTAGAAGATGTGAATGCAAAGCTGGGCCTGGTATTGTAAATATGATAAACTGTGGACTTTTTTTGTTACTATCTTTGGCTACTTCTTTGTATTTTAATACCAGATATTTTAGAATTTGGACTAACTGATGTGTTTGACAGCTGTTACCCAAGATAGAGTAACGTTGGCTGGATCAGTTAGTGTAAACTTCCCCAAATACATTAAAGATTGGGACAGAGCTGCTAATATTATGTGGAGAAACTCAAAGACAGACATGCCATGCTACTTGGACAATGGTCAGTGCAGTGTTGGGCAGTGGCATCACTGCAAGTAAGAACATTACTAACTTAACTACATTTCTCAGTGGCGTAGTGGTAACATCACTACTTTCTGAGTCAAATATGTTTTCAATGTTGAAGTTGATTAATAAGTTGAGTACTGCGTTGGCATCTATAAAAGTTACAAGCTCTTTTTCCCAGGGAAAGCTCTGAAGTGCCGCAGACTGATTTTCTGCCAAGGTGTGCATAAAAGTAAGGATAATAAAACTGAGGACAAGTAATGTGACTGATGCCAGCGCCACACCAAGGCATGTAGACGAGGGAAGGACTTCCTCACGACATCACATACTAATCCTTCAGTTTATTCCATTTGCTGCTTTCACCATTGGCTTTTCTTGGCAAGACCCTCCCTACTCTGCCTCTGATTGGCTACATTGCTCTTCTCGATGTGTCTCTAACATATCTTGCCCGTAGACTGTATATATTTAGTGGATTTGCAGTGGACACAAGATAAATAGTTTTAATTTCGGCCTGTTGTTTTTGTTATTATGGTTTTATTGACTGAAGAATATCTTTTTTGAACTCTGTTTTTGAATTACTGACATTCCTGAAAAAGGACAAGACAGAAATGCATTAATTAGGGAGAGGAAAGTTAAAGAGAGAGAGCTATAGGCTGACTGATGATATCATGCTATTGGAGGACATGTTCACATGTCTTAATGAAGAGAAAGTTTTAAACCTGTTATTCTATAGTAAGCAGTTTAACTGGACATTTTTTGTCTCCATATTTGGCTGACAGTTTTTCTTATCGCTAAAAAACACTGATTTGACATATAGTAAAAAAGCGGCTTTGCAAGTAGCAAGCTACTTGCCATTTTCTCACAGCTTAGCTTGCTGTATTTCCCTGAGGACAGCTTCAATGTAGTGAACTTTATTTTGATGTGTAATGGCTGGTACTTGCACAACACTGGGTCAGTCATGTTTCAGCAAACTGTTTAATGATGGTTTTCATTTTGGTTGTCTTCCCTCTGCACATTTCAAGAAGCATGCAGATGCTTTGAGACAAACCGGAGATACATACTTATCCATGTGTTTCCCACACAGCACTGGTTTCATGTAGGATACCATTTCCCACAGCGTTGATGTGATAATGGTAGTCATGAATAATGCCTGTTGTCAATGAGAGAGATTTTTGCAGAGCCCCAGATGCTGACCTGCGGCACGGTTAAGCGCTTTTTCACTTCCTAGATTATTTGATTACTCACTCATGCAAACACTAGACACCCCTGGGAATATCTCAGCTCGAGCTGTATTCATCCATGCACCTGAATGTGCAGCTCTAGGAATTTGTTTTGGCTTTCTTTTGATAGTTTTTAACCTTTTTAGTAGGCTCTCAGGAGTGTATTCCAATAACACCTTCAGATCCTATAAGTGGACAGCTTGGTTTGGATGATTTAAAGTTGATCAGATTTCTATTGAGTGGAGCTGGCCCCAATCAGGCTTGGATGTTACCCAGAGTGACAGTTCTAATTTGCCCTTTAACGGCTTGAGTTAAATGACCTTTTACAGGCTACCACTACAACTCTCAAACATATGGCGCTGAAAATATGCAAAAACCATTCATCACAAGGGCATGGTTGATTTAGTAGCTCTGTAGCAGAGTTTTTCCCCCTTTCTGTGCTGCTTCAGCCTATATGACAGACCTGTTTTAGCACCCACACAAATGTTCCCTGTCAGAAAAAGAAGCAAAATAGAAAAACATTGTCTTTGCTGCGTTGTGTGGTTCAGCATACAGGGTGGATATCTGTTTGTTCCCTTGGAGCAGAACCTGCACGCAACAGAAATATACAAGCCACAAGCTAGAGATTTTCTGTTCAGACAGGGAGGATACAAAGCCTTGGGAGGTGAACCGCTAACAAGGGATAAAGAAAGCTAGGGAGGACAGAATGAATGAACGCAGGAAAAGATGTAAGACAGGTGAGGCGCAGGCAGAAGATATATTGGTTGTTTTGGTTGTTTGTTTTTTATCTGAGAAGATCGTTAGTGCACATTGGAGCTCTGGGCAAGAAGGACGATTAGAGTAATTAGAGGAAGACTGATCGGTGAACACAGCTGGCAGAAGCAGATCTATACCTTGGAGAAAAGATTTATCAAATGTCTAGGTGCTTTGTTAAATGATGAGCAAGGAGGAAGTGATAGCCACCATGAGTGAACAGACAAAGAAAGGGTGTTGACTGCAGAAACACCTATTTCCTCAGCAAAGAAAGATGCATTGCACACATTGTTTACAGACATTTGGTTCTGTGTCTTATCTGATGCTTCACTTAGAAAGCTTCTCCTCTGACTGAAGGCTAGCGTAACAGCCTAACAGAGCAAACTCACACCCTGGCCACTTGACGCTAGCACGGACCACCTTTGTCAGTTGCTTAGCCTGCTCTTCACCATGGAGCAAGCTTTGACACAGAACATCACCATACAAGTAACAAACAGCTGATAGCTCATCAAGCTACTATTATTAGCTACTAACAGCCAAGCCAGGTGGTGCCATGGATGTATTAAGAGAACTGGATACAGTGTTGGAGGCGGGGGCCCTGTTCATCCCTATTAAAGTTGCTCAGTGGTGTATGAAGCCACTGTGTATGAAATTACCCGGATGATCTTTATTGCTTTGCACTGTGGGGCCAATAGAACAGTGACACTAGAGACTGAGCCAGCTGAGCCGGCTACTTCTGCTTCAGTGCTCCCATAACTTAAGTGTCTTCTAAACTTTCCAAATGTCATCGGACCCAAAGGATCAAACTCTGATAGTGAAACAAGTTATTTTGTGTGGGTTGTGATACTCAGAAAAATGTATCCACTGATTTACAAGTCTTTATTGCCATGTTAGTGAATGGGAAAAAGTCTTTCTGGTGCCACAGGGCATCTCATGATGATGTAATTAGCCTACACTTGTTTGGCCACTGCTAAAATTGGCTTCAAAGCCCGGCGTATTTCCTGGGGGCCTGGGTAGTACTGGCACCAGCCCCATACAAGCTAAGGTCCATAGCTTACTGCCTGACCCCAGTCAAGTTTTGCCAAACTTTCCTGTCTACCTTAGTTAAGCTTGTACCTTGTTATGGAAATAATTTGAATGACTGACTCAAAGGGTTGGAAAAATACATCCATAAATGTAAAGCCTGCATTTGAATATTTTGGTAGGTAAGAGGTGAAACTCCATTAATTGGCATTTCTCTATTATTGGTACATCTGAAAACATATTTTAAAATATATTGAGAGTGTATTTTGAAAGCTTGCATGCTGAAGTCTTTTATGCATGGATGCTCTCTGGGTTGCCCCCAGTTGGGCTACTCATGCACACAGCTTTGATATTAGTTAGTCCAGTAAAATGAAAGTAAAGAATGTCCTTGATATCTACCTTAAGTGTTACGAAAAATGAAACTTTTATTTCACATTGGACACAACACTTTTCCCATGTTACACAAACTGAATGAACGTGGGATTTTCTCCCCATGAGCTGCATCACAGTAAACAACCACAGCTCCACCAATAGCTGAGTGAAATGTCACTGAAAGCCAAAGTGTCTGCATGAAGACAGTGCTGCTATCTGTGTCCACCAGCAGTAGCATCAGCATTGTGTGGGATGCCAGCCTTTTCCTCAGATGTCACTTCCAGCTTCCACAGTATGGATCCCAATGGCTTCCTCTTTGTTTGGCTGCCACACCACATTGGTGCTATGCTACGCTGGGACTGAGTGCATTCTGGGTATTTTTTTCCTCCCCTTGTTTGTTGCTTGAGGGTGAGAGGAGCTATAAATAAACCCTGTGCTTTCATGGTCCGTTCATGTGTAGCTCAACAAGGCATCACTCATGCAGCGTGGCTTGTGTTGCACGCGGCACTCTTCCGTAGATGAAACGCTTACTGAATACACCGCTCCTCGTGTTTATGAGTCACCTATTCAACAATCTGTATGACATATGAGAATAGATACAGAAAATAACAGATGCTCAGTATGGCAGGTATATGAAAGGTATTATTCAGAAGTTCTATTGAATCTTTCAGGCTGTTATGACTCATGCATCTTGCTTTGGCTGGATGACCCCTATCAGTTTGCTGCTGCGTGAGTTTGCATCTGTGAATATCATTTAAAAAGAATTTTACTGCATCCTTGATGCCACTGCAAGTATGAGAGCTTGTTGCCTAGGAAACCACCTTGGCATGCCTCCTTTGATGCTTATTGGTACATTTGTAAAAATCCACCTATGACAAATATGAGGAGGATGCTGAATGTGTGTCGTGCAGGCTGGTGTTTACGCTTCAGTGTGTCCTGCGGTGCATGCGTGCTCGGCAGTTTGCCTTCAGTTGTACTCACACACAGTGGCTTTGATATCACTTACAGTTATTGATATGTTAAAGGGTGCTGTTTGAAATCGGAGTCCTGTCAGTTGTGTGTTGGGTGTGGCAGACGCTGCAGGGCATCCTGATGTGGTCTACAGTGACAGTTATCTGACACTGTGTAGGTCAATAGGGCAAATGAGTCAGAAAATGTGAGAGTAAAGATCTGGATCTGTAAAAGCCCACTAGGTAACCTGCTGTAGGGGCACATTAACAGGATAAGGCTGGCATTATTCAATATTTTTCTTATTGTCAAATGATCCCATAAATAAAATGACCAAAACTAACAAATCAGTACTTTCTGCTCTCTCTGCCCTCTCTCCAAACACACTGGTTGCTACTGGGGATGTGCTGATTTATCGGCTGAACATCGGTATTGGCCGATATTCACCTTGTTGACTGCCATCACATATCAGCAAATAGATGACATTCACCAATGACAGTAGCTGATGTTTTTCTGTTGTGTCACATCAATTCTGTGAAGGCTAAAAAGCAAGGCTACAGACTAATGGCTACAAACTTAAATTAATGAGCAGGTACATGAAGAATACAGTGACCGCTTGGCTCTGTCATCTCACTGTTGTGTGACAAGATGGCTGGTAGTAGCTGGTGTTCTGTCATTCAGGGCACAATAGCAAACAAGATAGAGATCTTCGCCTGAACGCTTTTGGGATGGAAGGACGCAGTAAACTCTCTATCTACGCTTCAGGGTACGGACCCTACTATTACCCTGATAATGCAACATTGAGAACACTAAGTCTGTGTTGACATCAACAGGAGAGCTAGTTAACATTAGCTCTAAGCAGCCGGTGGCCAACAGCTCACGGAGGTTGCACTGAGTTACATCAAATCAGATCAAATTATGATGTGAATGCAACTCATTATGTTTTCATTGATGTGTTCAGTGTTATCTTAAAACATAGTTTTTTGCCAGAAACTTGAACTAATACAGCTTTTTGAAAGAGAAATGTGTTGATGTTTTCACAGCAATCTAAAGCAGATATTAGAGAGGGAATCATAATATTTTTCATACAGCAAAAAGACTTTTGAAGCAGTTATTCAAACAAAATGTTTTTCATGTGAAAAGGTTGTTTCATAAATTTGTATGGTTTAATTTTAATTCAAAGGTAGCGTAATGAAGGGCTAAATTAATTTAAAGCAGTTCAGTTATTTTAAAAAAATGTCTTTGTTTTCCTGGAATAAAAGGGGGAATACAATACAAATAAACAACAAAGTAAAAACCCTAACCCTAATCCAGAATTTCAAAATCGGTGCATCCCTAATTAGTACTGGGGCTATAATCTTTAAAAGGGCTCTCTGCGAAATCAGAGCGTATTAGCTGTGTGCACACAATTCTTAACATGGAGTAAACAACGGCGACAGTGCTGACAGAGCTAACTGTGCTACACTTCCACGATGCCACCGTTCCAATATCAGCGGTAACTGCTGTATGGGTGCTGTGCAAAGCAGCGGGAATGAGCCAGCCATTGGGATGCACACATGCAGCTGGACCGGCTCATCACAACAAACCACAGAGAAGCTTGTACTACAATACACACAGAGGTAGCATGGCCTTATTTTCTGCTCAGGACACTGTTACTTCACTATATCTTTACATCGCTAACAGTGGTTTGCTGCTTCATTCATGCTCTGTATGGCAGATACAGAACCTTTGAAAACTTGTGACAAGTTCATAGTTTTATTTCAAAAAAGTCTAAATAATTTTCTAAAACAGCTGCACATTGTGTTTTTTAGCAAATGTCAAATCAAGTCAAACAGGAATAAATATTGGCAACGTGGAGTATTATTAGCCTATGTGGAAAATAGCTGGTAAGGACAGTGAGCCTGTGGGACTGACTCAAAATAAACACATTCATCAAAGAAGCAAGTGACCAGTCCACAGTAGTATTGCTCATTTGTTTTTAGCCATAGTAACTACATGATGTTTCCCCTAGTAGACTACTTTCATCATATAGATACTGCTGTGATAAAAAAGATGACCTGTGTTTCCCAACTATTTGGCCAGCTAGCTTTGTAGTAGGGCTGGGCAGTATATCAATATTATATTCATATTGTGATATGAGACTAGATATTGTCTTAGATGGTGGATATCAGGATATCATATGTTTTGTCTTTTCCTGGTTTTATTTTTTTTTAACTTACCAGAGTGTTCTAGCTGTCATATTGTTTGCCTTTACCCACTTAGTCATTATATGCACAATACTGATGATTATTTATCAAAAATACTGTTGCAAATTTGATATCAAGATGTTTGATCAAAAACAGATCTTCTCCATACTGCCAAGCCCTACTGTGGTGTACCCTATTTACACACAATGCATAGGAGGGGGAAAAGTCTGAGGTCTTGTTAAAGCATAAGCATAAGTATAAGTACTATTTTTATCTTTTTTTATATCAGTAAATCCGATATAAAGGCCAAAACCAAGGATGACTCTTTCTCACTAAAATGTACTGTCTGTGAGGCGTGTGATGGTGCTCATGGTGTTCCTCCCTGCTCTAAAAGCAATTAAAAACACATAAAATAGCCATACCATTGCATTCAGTGACATACACCTTCATCACAATAACCATAACCAGTGTATTTTATTCGTTATGGCTCAGCAACAACAAAAGGACCATAAACAAGGAACCATGTCCCTGAGCATGCTCAGTGACATCTGCCGACATAGAGCTGCTCTCCAGAGATACAAATTCCAGAAGCAGAGCCCCATTGGCCGTGTTTATTGTTATGAATGAACTGAATGCATCCATTTTATGTGTTTTTAATAGGTTTTAGACAACAATGGTGCTCTGGTATGGAAGAATAAGCTATAACAAGCTGTGGCCTCACAGGAAATATTTCCAAGGATTAATTCATTGCTGTTCTTTGAGACAGTGATTCTCCCCAGTGTCAGCTTGTAGCATGGTACAATTTCAGTTTGGGAAAATCGTACCAGACATTTCATGCATAACAGATGAGGCAGCATATTGTGCATAAATTTTGCTTGTGTCAAACAGAATGCTGACTCATAACGTGGTTGCATTTGGAAGCATCGAGTGTGAGAGGCTGTTTGCGTAGATGTGCACTTTATGTTTGCATGTATTCCTATTTACAAGTACATTACACTCAGACAGGTGTCTTTTTCTCTCGTTTTACCCTCCTCTCATTTTACAGCCGCACACACACTGTAGAGGATGTGAACATGTCAGAGCAATGGTTCTCCTCTCTTTGTTCGCTGTGCTGCACAATGACGGCTCAGGTGCTGTGCTTGTAAATTAGAGCAGGGGAGGATGTGTGCGCACACGTGGATGCGGCTGTGTATGGTAGTATAATAAATGTGTAGAGGCTCATGTTATTCTCATGCCACGAATAACCTTGTGTAACAGCTAAAAATCCCTAGGCTTTAAATGAAGGACATGTACTGTGTGCTGTCACCGAGGGACTGAAATGTCATACTAGGATCACAGTACACAGTATTTTTTTTGATACAAAATAGATTTTGCAATACTTCATGTCTTGTAAATCATGCTTCAGGTACTATTTTAAACACCTATTAATCCCCATGGGAAACTGCTGTGTAGATGCAAGATGTTTTTTTGTTAACTGTAATCGTATCAATGCCCCTAACTCTAGGTTTTAGGATCCATAAAATAATAACATTTGAGGTTAAACACGATCACATATAACAGCAATATCCATCCCTGTAGCCAGTGGTTAGGCTGCGTGTGTGTGTATGTGTGCTACTGCAGGCAGCATTTCAGACTTGGGTCTATACTAGTGCTGTTGAACACTTGTGATTCTGTAGATGTGACTATTATAATATTCACCAGCCGACAGTAACTGCTCTTACAGCTGGAGAGACTCACTATGCAATTACTCTCAGTGGTTCAATACCAACACTTCTCCATGGCAGCTCTCAGTGATTCTACATTCCCATCGGGCTTTTATCAAAGCTAGGTGTCATGTTGCTTTTCTGCACTTGCCCAGAAGATCCATCGGGGCTATTTGGAGTCCCGATCGCTCTGATCTTGGTATTCTTTTTATTTTAATTTCATGCTCTGTGAACATTGCAGACTCCATAGAATTTTTGTAGTATGATGAAATAAGACCAACTCAGGAGTATATACCCAGTTTAGGAGATCAGCCTGATGGATGAGAGCAATGTGAAAATCAGGAAAATCAGTTGTGTTTTTTAGGCCACTTGAAGGAAATGCAACAACCTTTGAACGCAAATTAAACACATTATGACATTACAGTGTTAATATTGCAAACTTCATAGAAAACAGTTGCTTATTTATACATCCAGCGGACACAGCATTAGTATCCATTTGCAGTTTCTGGCCTCCCAACAAAATTGATTTTATTTTATTTATTTAACCCATATTTAACCACGTAAGTTCCGTTGAGATCGTTCGATCTCTTTTACAAGGGAGACCTGGCCAAGACAGCAGCACACAAAAAGTTACAGCCAAACAGCCACAAAATAGAAAACATAATACACATAGTAACATGTGGAAATATTAGAACACCTACGCACACAGACAAGAACCAATCGATTTATTCACCCTTGTACTTAGGAGAGCTTTAAAATCAGGCAGAGACCAATTCACGTAGTTTCAACTCTTTGAAGGTTATTCCAAGTGAGAGGAGCAGAGCACATAAAAGCTTTTGTTCCCAGCTCAGTCTGAGCACTAGGAACAGGCAACAAAAGTAAGTCTTGAGATCTCAGATTGTAGCAGTCAGATCTCTGGTACCCTAACAAAATAGGTCCTAGACCCCCCAGGCGCCAAAACTTAACTTTAGCAGCACCCCAGAATATGCAAGCGATGAGCGTGCATTACATTTTCTTTTCTTTTTTTTTTGAAAAGTGTTGCTTGTTGACTCACCCAACAAAATCTGTCATTGTTCTTTCTGATTTTTTTTTTTTTTTTTTTCATTCGGGGTGATCAGCCTCTGGCTGTCTTCAGGTGGTCGGACAAATCACTCTCGAGATCCCACTTCTGACACCATATTGTTGTGGCAATTTTTAGCCGATCTGCTTGGGAGTCAGCAAGCAAGACTGAATATCTTCATGCACAAGAGTTTATTCTCTATAGAGAAGGCGCAACCTCAGGCTCAGAGCTCAGAGGTTGTGCAGCAACCAGGTCATTTTCTGGCCTCGGAGGAGAAACAGGACTTAAATAAAACCCTAACCTCAGCCTCAGCTTTTAAGAAGATTATCCACCTGAGATTTAAAACAAAGGGAGTCATCAAGCCAAATACCAAGATATTTGTAACAAGTGACAACCTCTAACTTCTTTCCATGATCAGTAATAGCATCAAGAGTGTTTGCAGGTTTCTTCCTAGCATTTGAGAAATGCATAACCTTAGTTTTATCAGCATTTAGTTGTGAAAGTTTAATCTGGATAACATTAAAGACAGCCTGTAATTTGGCCCCAGCCTCTCTGATGGATGAGCTGGCACAGTCTATCTATCCATCATGTCATCAGCATAGAAATGAAAAACCAACCATGTTTCAACCAAGACTATTAATATAAATCAAAAATAACAGCGGACCTAACACTGAACCCTGAGGTACACCATTACAAGTGTTGAGCCAGTCAGAGGTGAGCCCATCAAACTGAACACACTGAGACCTTTCTTAGAGGTAATTCACAAACTAGCTCACTGCCTGATTAGATAAACCAATACTAGTCAACCTCTGTTTTAAAATAAGATGGCCAACAGTATCAAAAGCTTTGGGCAGGTCAATAAATAGAGCTGCACAACTCTGCTTCATGTCCAAAATGTCAGTGATATCGTTTACCACCTTCATAGTTGCGGTAATGGTGCTGTGTTGCTCTCTGAAGTCAGACTGATGTTTACATAGACTGGCATTATTACATCATTACTGTTTACTTACTAATCGTTCAAGGATCTTTGCTAGAACTGACAGCTTTGAAATGGGCCTATAATTGTTTAATAAAGCGACCCCCCCCTTTCAGGAGTGGGAGAGCACAGGCTGACTCTCATATTTTTGGAATCACCTTAGAGCTTAGAGAGAGAGTAAAAATGTAGGTCAGGGGTTGAGCAATAAAATCTGCAGCTAACTTTAAGAAGAACGGTTCATGGTTGTCTGGACCAGCAGGTTCTTTATTCCCTAACTAAAAGTCAAACATTCGGTCTTTTAGCTCTTTTTTGACCTCTCACCAACTCCTGGGGGAAGCTCAAGAGTTAGCTCAGCATTAGCCGCTAAAAGCTCCAATTTGTTCAGCAGCTAGTCACTGACTTTGTCTGCCATTTGGTTCAAGCAGGAAGTGTATGGGGGTTTAGTTTTACAGCTTATTCCTGGCCAGGAGAGAGCAAACCAACACAGTAAAACTGCGAGTTGAAAAAACCGAAAACAATGAGCTGAAAGATACAAAAACACTCTGTAAGGCTGAGTATTACAAGGCGGTCATGTATTTGGCCCTGTTTGTGCATTCTTCTTTTTGTGCCTTTGTCTGATTTGCAGCAGATTATGATAAAAATACTGGCCCAATTTTCAAGAAGCTTGGCGAAAGGGTGTAGGATTGGCCATGGAAGAATCCATTAAATTTTGGAGCGGCTTCTGGACATGGTTGTGTGCTATGAGCACCACTGTATAAGCACTGCTGTCGTGTGCATGCCCAGCCAGAACTGCACAGTGCAGAGCAGTGCTGATTGGCCAGTGGTGACTCATAGTAGTTTGCTACTAAATTAATGGTCTGGTTATCGTACATTACACCTTAAACATTGCGTGATAGGGCATCTGGCCTTGGTGGGGGTCTGCACTCTCCGATTGCCCTTTAAGTTCTCTGTAAGTTCATCACTACAAGTAAATCCTTTCACATTACATGGTCATTTGATCCATTGCAAAATTCTGTAAAAACATTGATGAGTGCAGCTGTGTGTAGTTATTAGGCTGACTTAAAACTGGATAATATGGATGTTTGAGATGTGTCATACCTGAATCGTTCCAACAATGTATAAAATGAGGGCCTTGTCTCATTTCCATTGCTTTAGCACTACACCAATTTTACTCATCAAGATCAGTTTACGAGAAAATTCTACTCAGCCTGAGAAAACATTACACAGCTTGAGCATAGAGACATACAAACAGAAAGCCTGTGTTACAAACTGTGTGTGTGGAGTTGTAGGCAATAACCAGACAGGGAGAGTGTGAGTTTTGGATCTTGTGTTTTTGAAGTTCTCCCAGCTTTATGAAAATTCAATACTAAATCATTGGAGTACTCTTTCATGATTGGCTTTGAAATGTGTCTTCACTCAGTGTTTGAGAATGCCTGAAATGTTTGTTTGAAATTTGTGCACATCACGATGTGTTAGTCTGGCAGGGAGGCAATAACATATTTGTGATTCAGTTTGCTGTATGTCGCAACATATAGGATTTGGAGTATCCAAGCACGCAAGTAATTGTTAGTCAGCGTGACTATCTGTGTGTGCTAGCACTTGGGAACGGCCACATATCGAGCTGCCTTCCACTATCTCTCTTTCTTACTCACACTCACATATATAAATAATTGAGGAAGAAGGTGGGGGGAGATGGTGAGTCAGGAGTTCCTGCTGAATTGTTGTTTAGCATCTCAATCAGAACAGATTCTCTCTCTGCTGGTTTCTCTGTCTCTCGCACTACAGGATTAGGATTCTCCTTCCAAAGACTTTATCCAGCATATTTTCAAATCAACTAATGCCAGTTCACTGTTGGGATTATTAGAGATTTATTACTGTACATAGGGAGTTCATAAAAGGTTTTATCAATAATTTATAAGTGCAGAAGCAATGACTATCTGGCAACAAATCATATTAAAGATAATTTTCTCTTGAATTACAGCTATAATCTTTTATACATTCATATTTTTTTGTACTCATCAGGACATGCTTTACAGTAGATCTTAAATGGTAGAGGCTGTGCAGTTTGTCCCACAGCGTGGCAAAAGCACTGTGAGAAATACAGAGAGAGAGACAGGCAGAGAGTGAGACAGACAGACCGACAGACTGAGATAGCGACAGACAGAGATGAAGAGCGAAGGATGATGCAGGCTGCTGACTCATCACCGCTGTAGGGATTATCCCTCTCACTTTGTGTGTGTGCATATATATGTGTGTGTCTGTTTCCGCTGCCTCACTACTGAAGAGGACATACACAGCAATCATTACTGCATGATGAAAGCATGATAGGGAAAAGCAAAAGCGCTAGCAGACTTGTAGCATGGCTGTCAAAGCAAAGTGACCTTGAATTTTATTTTTGCGTGATTATTCGTGCAGTCCTTTTCCAGCTACATCTACTGTGGACTGTTGGACTTGATTTATTCATGGAAATAGAAACACACATTATGAAACAAGAAAAATAATTTATTGTTCAGTCACAGAAAACGCCTCAAGAAAATATTTTATTCGACAGTTGTGGTTCTCATTGGCATGTCAATGTAAAGCCAAGAAATACAGTCAGGTTTAAGGCAATTGTTTCAATTTAATCATTTTAGAATGAAAATCACTGCTCAGTATTTGATGTCCCCATACTGAAGAGAGTCCCCTTGCTCACTAACAACAGTTAGATTTAATGGAATAGAAGTAAATGGACTGCACTTTTTTAGTCTTCTGACCACTCAAAGCACTTTAACACTACATGTCACATTCACCCATTCACACACTGGTGGAACAGCCACCAGGAGCAATCTGGGGCTCAGTATCATCTAAGGATGCTTCTGATTAGTGGACAACCCACTCTGCCTCTAAGCCACAGTGATCAGTTTGAAGCAACTAATTTAGTATTGCAAAGAACTGCTGGATAGCTTTTATTTTAATAGACAGGTCTGTTGTAGAGTCGTAAACGCAGGGGCCGTATTCACAAACATTCTGAGAATACTCTGAGAGAGCTCCTAACTTAGCCTGAAAACTGTAAAAGGAGTCCTATCTTAGGAGGGATTAAGGAAAGTTCTCAGAGCAACTCTGAGCAAGGAAGAGACAGAAACCTTTACCTTAGTGAGGAGGTGTGGTTGACCCTGTCGCTAGGTGTGATGCATTCTTTTAACTGATGTGATTGGTTGTCAAAGACACGCCCCTTTGTGAGCCTGAAGGTGTGGACACATGGTGGAAATGACATGAACTGCTGACTGTGAAAGTGTTGTCATTGTTAGTGTGATCACTGCTGATAGAAGGTTTACACAGACCCATGTCATCACTGCTGCTCTGTTGCATTTTTACAGTTTTCCAAATATCTTAGTGTTGTGATCATTTTGTTTCTGGTGTTATTGCGTTGGGTGTTAAATGTGTGCATATCCCTAATAAGACTGACCACAAATATTTCCCTGCATGATCTAGTCTGTAGCATTTCATTAACTCACTGTCATCCAGTGTTTGGAGAATATTTCTCCTACCTCTCTATCTTTCCATCATTTTCTCCCCCACTTAAGAAACTCTGTAGCCTCCTAAAAGTCCTCCTCTCTGTGGTTTTTCATCTCTCGAGCTCTTTTACGGGCTAGGACACATTGTGAAGAAATTTAATCATTACATGGAGCTAGTCTTAACTTTGAGGGGAATTTCTAAGAAAACGTCACAATGCTGAGAATTTTCTTAGAATTTGGTGGTTAGGAGCAACTCTCAGCACTAGGAAGCTTTGTGAATACGGCCCCAGAAATGAGTTAGCATTTTAGCACTCCCGGTTCCCTCGTCTTGAAGTCAGTGGGTCTGTTGAATTACTTTTAAGTTGAAATAAAGTCTGTGGTTAAGACAAGCTTAAGAGACTTTCATGTTTTGTTCTCAAACATTAAATACATCAGTTAATGCTCCACTCATAAATTTGGAAGCCTTAGTGTGTCTTAAAAAAGACAGTTAATAACAAGCAACTAAATGAGACTACAGAGCATCATCAGGCCAGAACACGGCTTTACAGCCCTGTTTTGGTAGGGATGTCAAATCATGCAACCATGGTGTAGTTTCGTTTATAGCCTAACGTTAGCCTTCTACTTCTGCCGATTGCATTAATGCTTCAAAAATTATATAAATGGTGTGCTAGCTTCCACGTTGCCCTAAAATTAAACATAGCCCATACTGTAAATATTACAAATCATATGTTTATCTTAGGTATGTTTGGCAGATGTCATTTCTTAATTGTTAGCTTTGTCATGTTGCAGTTTTTTTGTTCACTGTTTTCTGTAAGTCGGCCGCAGATCGTTTGGTGTCTTTTAGGACTCTAATGTTGCTTTTAAAACCCATATTGAAGTTGTAGCATTGTTTGTCTGTTGTGATCAAGGTGCTCCAGGATTTGAGGGATAAGACTGGTTTTGTTCTATATTTTTCTTATTGTCAACAAATCCCATGAAAAGATCAAAAGCAGTGATGCATTCGTGTCCCCACAGTTTCTGATTTCCCTCCTCTGTCAGTGGCACTCCACCACAAGCCTGTTTGTTGCTCCTAAGATGTAAATCTTCAAAGTTAGCTCAAAAATCAATGTTTTATATTAAAAAAGAAGCCAAGTGAACTTCTAAAACAGCTGGACACCTGGGCTGCAGAGTAATACACACACACACACACACACACACACACACTGTTGTTTACAAGACCTGCTAGAAGCATTGAGTTTGTTTCATGTCTTATTTTAAAGTAAAACTTTTTAGTTCCCAAACTTTCCATTGCTCATGACGCCATGTCATTCTAACCAGTGACGGATCGCTTCATGTGTGAGGTGTATTGCCATTTAGTCTATATTAAGCCAGAAGGGAAAATTCAATAGACACCTCTCAGCTGCCTCCCTGTCTGCCGGCAGTAAATGTGCAGGATGCATATGACACTATTAATGAATCACAGGACTCAATCGAAGTTGCCTTGCGTCTGCCCTGCTCTGCCAAATCAAGGCTCTTAAAATGATGGCGGTCATATTTTCTGTCCCTCCCTGTCCATCACTCTGCATACACTCTGACTTACTGTATCTCAATCCTCAGACGGTCTCTGAAGATATGCCCTGAGGCTTGCCATGGAGGACAGCTTAAATATCTGCCAGTGAATATAAATTCTTCACAGGCTTTACTGTTATCTGACAGATGCTGAAAAACAGAGGGAAAGAAACACAATTACAGATTGGTCTCATTTATTACCTGTTCACTAGGCATGCTAAGCTTTTGGGTAGATTGTCCTCTTGGTGACCTTACCAGTTAAGTTACTTAGTGCTATATGAGTAGATGTACCACAGTGACTGTGTTGTGTAGGCTGGTTGTTCTCTTCAGCGCCCCAGTAAAGAAGAAGAAAGAAGAAGACAGAGATACACTTTTTTAATCCCTGAGGAGAAATTAAATTTTTTTTTTCACTCTGTTGTCACATACACACAGGCCTGAAATACACACACTGCACAAACAGGGCCTATACATGCATTAGATGGAGAGATGTCAGAGCGAGGGGGCTGCCGTGGTCAGGTGTCTTGGGCAGTTGGGGGTTCCTTGCTTGTTTAAGGGCACCACAGTAGTGCCCAGGAAGCAAGCTGGCATTTCTCTGGCTACCAGTTCACACTCCATGTTCGGTTCAGATGGGGACTTGGGCCAGTGACCTTCTAGCTCCCAGCCCGAGTCCCTATGGACTGAGCTACCCCCCCAATATAGGGTCATGCAGGACACTTATATTAGGAGTATTTGTAAAAGGTGATATAGCTGCACAGATTGTTTGATAAGCAATATTACCTTTATTTCTAAAGGAACATGCCAATTTTGCATTCATTATCATAGAATCATCACCATAGATTTACAGAGTGAATTCATGTAGCTGTGTTACATCAGGTCTTATCTCTGCACTAATGTATCGACTAGTCTCTCAAAACCTGTGTTTTTCTGTGTCTATCTGTCTGATTCTGATCTAAAGGGCTCAAAGTCTGACTGGCATTGCAGTTCTTCTTCCCTTCTGCTCTCTGTCTCTGTCTGTGCTGTGGAATATTCCACTCTCAGTCTGCCTGTGCTGGTATTTGACTGGCTGCAGAAAGGAATAAAGCAGCAGCCAGTGTGACTCACACCAAGCAATGGTGGCATAATGCGAAGCACTAATCGAAATACATTTCATTAAGATGGAAAATGGCAGCCTCCAGAGGCAATTCTGTTAATAAAAACTAGCTCCTCGTGCATCCACAAATAAGTCTGCTCCTCACTAAATAGACATGTGATGTCAAAATAAGAGGAATTTACACATTTAAACAGACATTGCAAAACCTGTCACATCTAACAAATTAGCGAGTCTAAGACAATTAAGTGGTCTAATATAATAAAGTGGTGTTTAATAATGATAATAGGGTTTGTTGCTAAGTGGCACACTTTGCCACCTTTGTAAAAGTTTTGGTTGATTAACACTGAACACAAGTCAAAATATTTCTTTTCATTTGCAGATGTTTTGCTGATTTGAGGAAACACTGCTTAGGGAGATACATGGTGAACTGAGGTAGAAATTAGGATGCAAGAGAGTGCATCTGTGAAATGCAGCAAAGCCCAGTACCATCGCATTTACGCTGGTGCATTCCTGTTTATTATTTCTCACCCATCTGTTATCTTTATTGTATATAAGGCTGTCAGCAGGCGCTGTACCTGCGCTGTATCTCTCCCCTGCTAATATCCACCATCTGACCTCCTGTTCTTCCTCTTCTCTTGCTTCTCAGTCCTGATCCAGGCCACCCAGGAGACCAATGTGAACGTCCCCCAGATGGCCGACACGCTGATGGAGAGGGCCGGCAACGCCAGCTGGGTGGTGGTTTTCAAAGCCCTGATCACTACACACCACCTCATGGTGCATGGCAACGAGGTAAGGTTCTTGCATACTGTCACTGCTTTAAGTGTCTGGTAAAATGCATTCAGGGGAGGTGAGTGAGTATCCTTTCTTAAGCAACAGACGTTACCCCAGCTGATCCACTGACCACTGTTGTGTGGTTGTAACCCCCAGTGCAGAGAGAAGACTGGTTGTACTGGGAAGCTATCAGATGTAAAGTAGGGCAGTGCTGGACAAGGGCATCGCTGTTCAGGTCGGCTTTCCACACAAGACCCACAGTAGAGACACATTTACCTGCTAGAAAACACACCATAGCAGCAGCAGCAGCAGCACAGATTACCCTTCATGCATATAAGTACAAGCTGTAGTTTTGATCTGTATTCATTCAGCCATGTTATGAGTGTAAGGAGGTGGAAATAACTTATCAGCATCCAAGTATCACAGTTTAAATGTGCAACACTTATACTATGGTAAGTAAAAATAAGACAAGACAGCAACATGAGTGTTTAGCTAAAGTTGTTTTTATTTTCCAATTCATATTTCCATTTACAGCAACCAAGTGAATTCATATTCTGATCCCAGTTTGTGGATCACAGCCCCCTTACAACAAGGGCGAATGACCTGAGATTGAAAATCATGGATAAGCTGGGAAACCCAGCACCCCTGTAGCCTAAGTGACAAAGTTCCCTCTGAAAATCTGCTAGATGTGGTCAGTGTAGTGACTTTAGGACTTACATTTACCAGGTGGAGAGAAACAAGACTCCAAATGCAAATGTTACCCCATGTCTGCTGGATGAGTAAACAGGCATCTGTTTGCTAACACATTACAGCTATATCATATAAGGAGTCAATGTTGTGTTTACAGCTTGTCACGCTGCTATCAAGTGGCCAAATATCAATTCATGCAGCTTTAAAGCTGCTTTAATAGGAAATCAAAAGGGATAACTGTTTTTTATGAGTAACTGGCATTACTTCACCCCATGGTCTCCTCTGCACAATACCCTGTACATTTGTTGTAAATTTTGGCCTAAACAGCAGTTTGGAATTAGCAGAGGGACTGGCCTTCTGCTTCCTGGTGCTGACCCCCTGACCCAATTTATGTCCTGACAGCTGAAGAAAGGAAAAAGCTCTGAATGGGCAACGAGGGATAACTCAGAGAGATAAACAGATGCTCCTTTATAGCTCATCAAATAACCCAAGCTGCCACTGAATTACAGATGACACAAGAGAGATACAGCAATGCCAGAATCCAAAGAGAGAGTGCTCCAAAAAAATTCCATAGGAATAGACGGACTGTATTCAATAGAGACTGATAGAACAAAGAGAGACCCCATGAGGTCAAACCATCAGCTCATTTAGTCATTAATTTACCTTCCATATATAGTTTTCTCTTTTCAAAATAATGGAGTGTGGGGTTGCCCTCCCAGCATGCACTGGGTGGAAAGCAGAGGAGATCTAGTGATATGAAGATAATAGCATTAACCTCGATACAGCAGGTGCCAGGGGGAAAGGGTAAATTGTAGTGCCATGGGCCACAATAAGATGCTGTGCCCTTTACACAAGCACACACATTTCACAAATACACTGTTTCTGCTATCATCTATGATACAGACACAAAGGCTCAAAGGGACAGTGTGTGAACCATGCAATTATGTATGAAAAATACACAGTAATTTTATTTTATTTAACCTTTATTTAACCAGGATAGGTCCCATAATTAAAAATCTCTTTGTAAAGGGAGTCGTGGCCAAGATAGGCACAAGGAGCACAAGACACAAACAGGTGATTATTTAAATCAAAAGAACAAACAATACTACAGTATATAACAACCCATGGAACAAGGTGCAGTCCGAGCCATGCATCTAAAATACCTTTTTAAGCACCGACACCCTACCAATCAAAGAAAGAAATCAAATGCAATGTATTCCAGTCTAATGGAGCAGAATATCTAAAAGCCGTTTTTGCACTCTCTGTACCAACATTTGGTGCAGACAACAAATAAAACTCTTGTGACTGCAGAGAGTACTGTGCATCACTCTTCTGTGAAGTATAAATACAAAGATAGGATGGGAGCAGCCCAAGAATTGCCTTGTTTAGAAAAGTTTTCCACTGCCTGTGGGATGCTAGAGCAGGCTGTCCTACCTGGGAGCAAAGCTCACAGTGGTGAGTCAAGGCTTTACAGTTCATGATGAGGTGGATCAATCTATGCCTGAACAGAGGTATGCATATATAAAAGATCCTCATATAGTCCAACACGGGTAAAAATGTGGCAGCAACAAGTCTTTTCAAGTTCTAAAATATAAACGTAATTTAGTCTAGTGCCTTCTGTCTCCTGAGACCTGTTTGTTTTTAGCCAGTGCTTTGCTGTTGTTGTACCCCTGATGATGATGATGATGAAGAGTACTGACTGGAGAGAGAATGAAAGACAAAAGAAAACAGGAGGAGGGGAGGTCATGTGTAGCTCGCCATTTCTCCAGTGAGGATTTCTTGTTCTTAACCTCCCTTCATGTTAGTATGCTCTGTTTTGTGTACATGCAGTCACTGAATAAACAGCCGTGTGCATGTGTGTGTGTGTTTTTATGTCCATGTGTGTCTCTGTAGTAAGGTTGCTCTTGCAGGACTGCAGCAAGGGCACATTTATCTTTATTATACTATATTCCCTGGTCCCGTCCATGTGTCTAATCCATATTCACACCCTCCCACTCATGAAGGCTGCAGCATTGCTCCTTTAATGCTGGATTTCTCTCTAATCACTAAGGAAAAAGGACTGGTATAGAATCACACCTCTTATGTTAATTCCACTTTCTGCTACAGGCACTTTCACAGGTTGATGGTAGAGTGCTGAAAGCACTGAAAAGCCCCTTTGAGATAGCCACGAACATCAAACAAACCTTCCTTTCTTATATTAAAAATGGAGCCATCTGTTTGAAAATGATCATGTAAATATAATATGCCACGACTGCTGGGGTACAATGTGTTCATTCATAGCTATGAGGTATTAACTATGGTTATTTTTCAATTTATTAATATATTTATTATCCTTTTAAGTTAAGGATGACGTGGTTTACTGAGACACCATAGTGTCCTTCAATCTGTTGTTTTTTCTTCTCCCCTGTGCATTCATTTACAACTACATGACCACCTCCAAAGTTTTCATCAAGACAGCTAACTAACTTAAGCTGTTTATGCCTTTTTCACTGCAGAGAATTAAACCCTGTGTATGTGTCTTCTCCTGCAGAGATTCCTGCAGTTCCTGGCATCTAGGAACACCTTGTTCAACCTCAGCAACTTCCTGGACAAAACTGGCTCCCATGGTGGGTGGTGTTTCTTTCCCTCCTGTCTTTGACTAGACCAGACCTCCCTAATTTTCAACCCTGATTCTTCCATTTATCCTGACCTTTCTGTTTTTAATTCTTTCACCACTTAATTTGTGTGTTGCTTTCTCTGTCTAGCACCTACATTTAAGACCTTTAGTGTTACACCCCTGTAAGGGGAGATAGAAAGAAATGAAGTGGGCACGATTGCTGGCTTCAAGTCCACGAGCAACACGCTCCCCCTCCCCTGCAGGAAAACTTACCTTCAGTGCACATTTTATATCCTTTACATTAGCATGCTTTTAAGCAGCTACAGAGGCCTTAGTGCAACAGTAGAATGAGCTTGAATTTTACAACCAACCTACAGTAATCATGCCTCTATCCATCCCTCAGTTCCCGGTGCTTTCCTCAATTAGTCCCATCTCCATGGTGATAAACACTGGGTTCACAGTCTGTTGTCAAGGACGTTTAGTCCTGTAGGGTGACTGAAGATCTGCAGAGTTTAGAAAGCCAAACTGTGCAATTTTAAACATTTTAAAGAGAATATAATCAGGAGTACATGTAACACTTCATCAGTCTAAGCATGGGCTTATAGTGCTAACAAGCTTATTATTCCACAAAGAAAATAAAACTCTTTAATTTGGTCCTCCTTGTTGTTGAAGAATAGGGGAGACTGGGGGCTATTGTAACATTTTCTGGTTTTGATGTCATTACTCAAAAAGCTCTTGAGCTATTTGCAAGCAAGTTTGATGTAGGTAATATCTGTGCTCTACTTGTTGACCGTCGCCAATTGTTTGTCAAGCAGTGTTAGAGTCCCGATGTTGATTGAAACATTAGAAGTCAAATATTTCATCTGCCCCCATGTGCAGGAGTGACTGTAAAAGCATATAGGGGCAGTTGTAAAAACACACTTAATACCTTCATATAGATACCAAGGACAACAATAAAATTTTAAGAAAACAGATGTAGTTAAAACAATTAAATATCCATTGAATCATTAACAGTTGATTTAAAACACTATAATTAATCATATCGAGTACGAGCTATCAGTGTGTCTGTTGGCAGGCCGAGACGGGGTAACCACAGTCGTGGTTGTAAAATGTGTCAAGAAGGATGTCTCATCTTTTACTGCAAACCAAATCCACTAAAGGATAAAACTAAAGTTGTTACCTTACCACAGAGCACCTGCAGAGTTTCTGTGATTCTGTCTCATTTTCTGACTGGTGCAATCTGAGATGTTACAAATGCCCCTTGTAAAAAATGTGTAAAAATTAAATGGCTAAAACCAGGTTTTGAATCAAAGTTTCAGGCTACTGTGACAAACCAGAAATACTAATTGTAAAATAACTTGAGTTTCAGCAAATGTGGCAACATTAGACAGTAAGTTGAGACAATTTCTGATTCATTGACATTGAAGATTTTGAAAGCACGAGAATGAGAAACAACGAAGCTAATATTTGACAAAGATATCAAATATTAGACAACAGAACGGTCATTAAAACTAGACAGATTTAAATTTATAGACATTAAAGATTACAGAGACAGTGTGAAGAAAATACTGTAGATGAAAAGGCTTACTTTTATACCTCGGACATGGGTCTTGCCAGAAAAACTTTGACAATTATGAGACATCTTGTCCTTTGGCAGGCAGAAAGGGGACATCACAGACCATCTGCATAATGAGTTTTATGGTTCTGTCTCATTTCAGATCGGTGCATTCTGAAATGCTTAAATAGTCTTTTTTGATTCAGCTTTTTGGGAAATAATGCTTATTTGCTTTCTTGCTATGAGTTAGATGAGAGGATACCACTCACTACCCACCTAAAGCCTTAGATAACGTAGCCTTAACAGAGCCTTGCTAGCTGTTCCCACCTGCTTCCTGTTTCCTATCCTTAAGCTAACCTAATTGTCTCGAGGCTCTGGCTTCATATTTAACACACAGACAAGAGAGTTAGATCAAAACTGATACCACTCACATGTCTAAATATGAAGCTACAGTCAGATGATTAGATTATGTCAAAGACTGGAGGCAGAGGGGAAGCAGCTAGCCTGATTCTGTAAGTTGTTTTTACACGTTGGTGTAGGTAGGACTTAAGGAAACAATATAGTGTATAGTTAGTGAGATTTATAGATGCTAGTAGATACATTTGTTGTTCCCCCCTGCCTCTAGTCTTTATGCTAAGCTAATTGGCTCCTGGCTTTAGCTCCTTGCGTAGCGCACAGGCAAAGGAGTGGTATCAATCTTCTCATGTAACTCTGAGCAAGAAAATAAATAAGAGGATTTCCCAAAATCTTAAACTCTTATATAGACTAAGATTAATCAACGAATTACATTTTATCACCTTATATTTATCACAGGTGCAAAGATTTTTTGCAATTGCATTTAAGACATTTTCAAAAATTTTAACCTCTTAACTTTGTGTTTTTTGGGGGTGATTTTTTTTTTTTTGTAAACCTTTCAGAGCTTACTAATACCTTGCTCTGAGTAAACATTTGGAGACTGTGTATGTGTTTAATGAGTGTGTCTTCCTCAGGCTACGACATGTCCACGTTCATCAGACGCTACAGCCGTTATCTCAACGAGAAGGCCTTCGCCTACAGACAGATGGCTTTTGACTTTGGCCGAGTCAAGAAAGGGTACTGTTTCTTATTTCTCACAACACTGCCTGCATGACTATTTCAGGATTATAATTGATTTTTAGTCTTTTAAAAATGCTTTCTTAGTTTATCCATGACCAGAACATGCCCCCTCTTACTTGCCCTCCATATCCATCACAATAACACACATCCCACTGGGGTCCCTTTCATGCGTGGGATGAACTCCAGCCCGGCGTTGGGCCAAGTGCATGGCTTTACTGCGTGTACTGAGTACAGAGATGAATAGAGAGAGGGTTATTACTCATGCTCACAGAGTGGACAGCTCTGTTTGGCTTCAGACACAAGGTCCCTGTGGCTACATAAGCTGGCACTGAAAAATGCAGAGAACAGAATAGAGATCAGACACGTTGGTGGATATGTGAGGCAGGCGCAGACAGGTACTCGACGGTATGTGTGGACAGTATGTGGCTATGTCTTTCTGCCTTACAGCTGCATCCTAGTTCTCATGTTGTCTATTTCTTTGTGTCTCCCTCTGTCTCAGGGCTGAGGGAGTGATGAGGACCATGTCAGTAGAGAAGCTGTTGAAAGGGATGCCCACCCTGCAGAGCCAGATCGATGCACTGCTGGATTTTGAAGTGAGTGACACTTGCTAATAGGGAACAAAGTCCCTCTACAAGGTTACTGAAGTTGCTGAGGGATAAAAACAGTCGAGAAAAGAGATGCCAGCTAGATGTATCAAAGCTTTGTGCTGTAGCAGCATCTATGTAGACATGTCAGTTACAGCCTCTTTCACATGTAGGACCACTCTCAGAGGGTTAATTATATCTTCTTTAACTGAGACAAAACATGCATATCAGTGGTGTAAATTTCAACCTTATAATTTCTCATTGTGGGCTAGAAAAATATACCATTTAGACTAGAGAGCCTAACTGTTCTTGCACATGACAGTATATACTGCACATGTACATTACATCAGTATTAACCTGTAACATTGTCTGCCTTGGTGAAATTTAATTGTTTTCCTCATTAAATATTCCTTGTAAGTTTGTGTTCCATCTGTTCATCCTCAAAATCCTGACAACACTGTTCCTCCTGGCTTGTATTTCTGTCCGTAGGTGCACGCACAGGAGCTGAACAATGGGGTGATAAATGCCTGCTTTCTCCTACTCTTCAAAGATCTGATCAAGTTATATGCCTGCTACAACGACGGCATCATTAACCTGCTAGGTAAAGAATCACTGCTTTCACTTTAGGATTCATTGGATAATCAATCAACAAAAGCTCCTGTAAAGGATAAGGCTGAGGTTATTTCGTAAATATTTTATTTTATTTTAAAGCAATGCCATAAGAAAAAACAGAACCATCAATGTTTTAGTAGGTCTCTCACTTTACAACATCCCTACTCCTGTCTGTTGCACTCATCTCTTAGCTATTTATTCCTACAGTACTGACAAGAGATACCTTTAAAAATAGGTTGCAAATACATAGTTCTATTTTTAAAAAAGATGAAGTTATTTTCTTGAACAGCTGAGCACTGTATTTTTTAGCGAATGTTATTCAGACAGAAGTTAGTGATGCATTTGTTGGGGACTATTTTTAGACACATGATCAGGGTTTGGTGCCCTAGAGACTGTTTACAGCAGCAGAACACTGTATGTATTTTTGTATTTTTTAATTTTTGAACACCAGTGGAGCTAAGAGCTAAGATAAGATACATATCAGGCTTCGACTACACAGGCAGTACTTGTTAGTAGGGGTGTAACGATATTGATCAACAATGCAAAATCACTGATGCAAAGAGAAAACATTGGTACATATTATCATCTTTAAGATGTGCCTTTATTTAGAAATTTCCATGGCACGTCTGTGTAACCATTTCCGGGCCAGACAGGTAATGAGAAGCAGCCAAAAAAAAGCCAATGAGGATATTTACTGATAATGTCTCATATTGATCACAGGCCCCCGAATTAAATCAAATCGAAATCCTATTGTGGCAGACTCTGTGATGTCAGCAAATATCATATCAGTTGTCCAAAGAATCAATATGATATTGTATCAGGATTAAGGATTCATTTATTGTTGGTTTAGGGCTTTTTAAGGGATTTGTTGGTGAAAAGAAAAACACAAAATATCACCAGACGTATTCTTTTAGTTAACACGGACTTCAAGACTAACATTTCATGATCTCTCTGTTATCCAGAAAAGTTTTTCCAGATGAAGAGAAGCCAGTGTAAAGACGGACTGGAGATCTACAAAAGATTCCTGACACGAATGACTCGGGTTTCAGAATTCTTCAAAATTGCTGAGGTAGCCTGCAGAGCACATTATATCAGTGAATAGCAGCTAAATATTAAACCACTCTGTAACTGTTGCATTGAAATGTACCTCTCGTTTTTTTACAGCAAGTGGGAATAGACAAAAATGACATACCTGAACTCACTCAGGTAAGATCGCCTCAGGCTTTTCCTGACCTGTATTTACTTTCATTGAATTGTTTTTGACTGGATCTCTTCAGTTTTTTAGGCTCCATACTAACTGAGCATGTCAGTACTGAGTTTCCTCTAACTGTACTGCATGTTGTGTGAATGTCTAAAGCCACCATCTGTTTTTTCCTCCTGCTGTGTTCACCATTCTTGCTCCTCTTTAATAATAATCAGACATTCACAGACAGCTACACTATGTTGTAGAAAGGAGGCATATCCCACTGTGCCCCACGTGCACTTCCATTCTCCATGCACCCAACGATCTGTGGTTGTCTGGTGATTGACGGCCCCTGTGCCCTCCTTCTCTTTTCACTTCCAGAGATGCAGATTGATCATTCAGGCTGAGAGTGTGAGTAGTGAGCACAGAGCTAGCTTTGGGGAGCAAACAGCTTAGGGAAGGTTAACATCTGAACTCTCTTAGAGTGCATTGAATTGAAGCACACTGCACACAGCGAGTGCACACCCGGCAGACAGACATCAGGCGCTCTGATGAAGTGGGATGATGTGACTGGAAGAGCCGATTGGATAAGCTGTGATATGCTGAGCAATGCTGCTGACCAGGCGGCTGTTTTCTGCTGCTAAAACTCTGAGCTAAACATAGTTTTAGTTCAACAACTGTATAAAGGCACAGCAGATTGATATCCTCAAATTGTGCTAAAGAGTTTCCATAACAGATATAGAGTCACTGTAAAGAAACATTTTGCCTTTTTTGATATCTGATTTTTGGGACACTGACCAAGTAAAGTGATTCCCAGGATGAGAAACCCTGAGTTCTCCTGTTGGTTCCTGAATGAGTCCCAGTCTTCTAAACTGTGTTCTGTTGTGGAAACTCTATACCCATCTAATATTTGTACGTGGGGCCCATGTGCATAGTAAATGAGCTGAAAAATGGGCCCTAAATTGGATTGACCAAGGGTTCCATAATGGTGCCATGGCAATTGTCCACATGGCAGGTTTTACTCAAGTCAGCCCAAGATAAGATGCCCATTTTGGGCCCATATCTACCTGGTGCCCAGGTAGCCATAATAGAACCCATATGGGGCCAACCTGGGAAAACCCAGTCACGTGAGCAACTGGCAGGGGGCCAATATGGAACCCATGGGCAGTCCCATATAGGGCCCACTCACTAACCACATGGGGCCCACATACAAATTTTGACTGGGTAGCTAATGTTATCTTTTCAGACATGGCAGTATGGACGTCTTGCATGAAAAGCATGCTGTAATGCTGTCTGATTAAACTCAGGTTGATAGGTCACGGAGAGCTAATGGTGTAAAACAGATCCACACCATGCTTAATGGAGCCATACTGTTATAAATGACAGTTGTAGTGCAGTGTATTTGAAGGGAGTGTTGGATCTCTGGAGCCAATTATATTCATTAATTCATTTAAATTTTGTCAAAGCCTTGTAGTTGTTTTTGGAGAGATGCAAGATCAGTCAAAACTGAGCACCAGATTTATGTTAGTTCACTGGATTTGTAGCCAAAATATAGGTATAGTTTGATGTTTTTAAAAATATGGGTATTTGCTTTCTTGTCAAGAGTTTGCTGAAAAGATTTGTACCACTCTAATGTATGTGCCCTATGCTAAAGATGAAGAGTCAGCAGGTGGCTAGCTTTAGCATATAGTCTGGAAATGAGGGAACTGCTAGCCTGTCAAACTTCAAAATTGAGATATTATATTTTTTGTTTAATCTGTGCAAAAACTATTGTATATTACAACTATTTGTGGTTTTATGGGAGGTTATATGCTGGACTGATCAACTGAGTTCCAGTCATCATGGTAAGCTTAACTAATCACCTGCTAGCAATAGCTTTGTATTTATTGTACAGACATAAGAGGGGTAGGCTAGCTTTCAATCTTATTATCTAGCACTCAGCAAAAAGTGCAAATAAGCACAACAGTCGAGTGAGATGGGGGAATTTGCTCCCATTTAATTTGCTATAAAATGAGAAAATGTTTTGATTTAAGTTTAGCATATGCAGGAGGATGGTGCATAAACCAACACACTGTCTGGGAAAAAGTTATTTGGTAGAGCAGCCAATTTTGCTGTAATAGCACAAAAATAAAAATCTTGTAGAAGGCCCATGCAGGACAAGAAAAAAAAACATCTAACTGACCAAAATGAATTAATATCCCAACCCCAACCCATTAATGTATTACCTGGAGGACTTATAGCCTTTCCTTCAGACTAGTCGTTTTTTTTATTTCAAAAAGACCTCCTCCAGCAAGCTTGCTGAAAAAGTTGGCTAATTCTAGATAGTGAGCAATGCTAATGATGCTAATTTGCTAATTACTGAGGAGGCATCTTACGCCAGGGGCACCCTGTTGCTGTCTTATAGAGTTATTTGAGTTTTGAATATTTACTAATGTTTCCCCAGATGTCATGTATTCTCGTTCAGCAAAGTTCTTAAAAGCATTTCAACACCAGATACAACCCCCACATGTCATTAAACCTGTTGCATTCAGTTGTTGTTTAAAATGAAAGTGAACAGAAAGGTTGATGTACTGCCTGTGCCAAGACATTTTGTAATTTCTGGCTCTTTAGTGATGGATTTCTTTTGAATTTTCGACTGATTATTATTAGGTCAAAATACCCTTGATGTCTTTTTTTATGACATTTTTCCTGTTATCACAGTCCTGCAGCAGTTTATGACACTGTTAACTGGCAAATGTTTCCATTAAAATCTCCTACACTAGAAAAGCATGTGAATGCTGTTGACATGCTGGTTGGATTTTAGCATGAAGCTTAGCTCTGTTTGCTGGATTTGGGGTTACCAGCAGTGTGAAAAAAAATTGCAGAAAATTGTCCAAATGTCTGTGTTAGCCTGATAAAATGAAACATAAACTGCAAATAAATACTAGGTCAGTGACCCTTTTTGAATGATGCTACAGTTTTTCTTAGCCGTCTAGCCAGTGTGCAGCAGTGTTTCAACTGATACTCTGCCAACCTATGTATCTCAGAGGCACCTGTCTTTAAAAAGGAGAGGAGGGCAAACTATATCAATCTCCTGGATCCCTCAAACTTTAGTGGATTAATCTCAGTCTCAGCCACCAATTTCAGCTCTTATCCCCTCCAGGAGGAATTACATCAGCACAAACAAGACAGAATAATATCACCATCTGACTGACTTTGTACAAGTGTTATGTCATCACTCATGCACACTTGCGTGCTATTTTTTAGAGCAGTGAGTAGATGTAGGAAACACTCTGCACATGATGCCAAAGTCTGTCGTATCAGATCATATTGAGATGGTTCAGCAGCTTCTCCTGTTATGTCTCAGAGTTCCAGTGATAGAGGTGTTGTATCTGTCCTTTGTCTGCAGAACAGTTGTCTTTGTTCTTGGTGGTGAGGACAGACACTTAATAGTCTCTGGATGATTAATGTTCTCCCTCTCAGTCTGTGCCAAGACAAAATAATGATCATCCTCTCCGCCTTGTTGGTCTCTCAAAGTTTTAGGGATAATAGACCAGACAGCTTTAAATGGATAGATCCAGGCAAAAGTGCAGGGAATTAAGGAAAGTGAATTAGTGACTTATTTTATTGGCTGAATTAGCTTTGACCTCTCTTAATAAGCCTGCTGGATATTGTGCAATCCTTTTTACTGCATGTCCGGAGGTGATAATGTCCCGTTTAGCCTGGTTGAGCATGCAGTTTGCATCGTGGCTGGCTGCAACATTGTTCTCTCTATTAGCATTGACATGAAACCTTTTTCTGTTTTCTTTGCTGTTTTATCCTTAATTGTTTGGGTTTGGGTTGGTTTTTTTTTCTTTCTTTTGTATCCTGCTTTATCCCCCACTTGACTTTTGGGAACTCGATGCTACGGACACATTTGGTTGGTACTCAAAAAACAATAATACCCAGCAGCCCTGGTCTGCTCTTGTAAGGCTTTATGTTATATTTATGTTGTTGTGAAGTGCAAAAAACAGCTTAACAAGACAAATGCACGAGTTCACAGGAAGTTCACAATTTTGCAATATTGTGAAGGCAAAGAAATGTCAGGATTTTTTTGAACGTTGGAATTTAGGGCCCAAATGAAAGTGGTGTTTTGTAAAGCATGATTTTTTTTCCTGTAGACAGTCATGCACAGTTTTGGAGTTTGCAAGCAGGTTTTGTACTCTACAATTGGCATGAATATGTGAGTACCACCGGGATAGCAGTTAAAGTTAAAATCAGGATTCAAAATACTTTTGCCAAGAGGTAGCATGTACTCCAAAAATAGCAATTCATCTAGCTCTGAATCCAGTGATAGACTGAAGTTGAGAGATTAATGAATCGGAGAATAGAGTGAAGTGTTCTAAGAGTCAGTGCTGTCAAGTCAGCGTTGATTTAATTATTCTGAAAAACTGCACAAAGAAGATGATTATTAATGCACCAGGAGAAGGCCATGATCTCAAAGCAATTATCAGGGTATTAGGCACCCTGTGTGTCATGCCACCTACAGTACAGTTAAAGGCCAGGCAAAATAAAGACACCTACCTCAGTTGGGTAACATCTATTACGTTTGAGGAGGCCAGGTAATTCCTCCGATATTTTTTTAAGGGGATGTACCGTTGTGACATCAACCTGAGAAATCACATTAGATGTCCATTTGATAAGAGTGCAGCATATATTGCATGTGGTTCATATGGAGACTCTCAAAAATTCTTCTTCCAAGAGGAGGCGTAACTTAATAAGCTCCTAACTCAAATTTGATTGACAGGAATAACCCAGTTCTTTAGCATTTCTATTTGACTGTGTGCTCCACTGTGTTCCATCGTGCATTACAGTCAGTATCATCAGCACTCTCTGACCATGCTCAGCTTTTATAATGCGTTTGACAGTGGAAGTCCCTGTGGCCTCAACCTCTCTTTATTATTCTACAGGCCCCAGAAAGTCTTCTGGAGTCCCTGGAGACCCACCTTAATACGCTGGAGGGAAAGAAGCCGTAAGTAGTATCTTACATTTACCAGCAGCAACACAAAGCTGATGCTTCAGTAGTCCTGTAATTATACAGTTTAATGCTTCTTGCCTTAAGAAGAGCCATGTCTGTATTGATCTGGGCTCAAGATAGCATGGCAATTCAACATGCACCTGGGTTCATTTGGTGCTATCACAGATTTAGCACTTCCTGTGTGGCCTGTTTGATCTTTGATCAGCGTTATTATTTCCCTAGTATCCCCTGTTACCTCTCTAACATGTTAACATGTTATTTCCTCTGTCTTTACTCAACTCAGAGAGGATAAGTAAGTATTCTCTGTCATGAGAAAATGACTTAAATATTATTTTACCATCATATGCATTGATAAATAAACTTTTTTTCTGTTTAGGTTACAGTTTTCAGTGATTCTATAGAAATGTCATCTGAGAAAGTAGCTGATATTTGTATGGTTTTGTACTAAAATTTTGTAGAAGATGCACTTCTATAGAAAAGTTCTTTAATCATTATGTTCACATTTGTGACCCACTATAATTTGCATCGTTGTTGTCATTTACATACAGTGCAGTGACAGGTCTTGCTTTTTAACGGCTATCATTACTAACATCTCCATCTTTGTTATCATCTTACTGTACAGTCGGCCCTGACTTTTACAAAGCTTTAGACGCATGCCATTCAGAAACATTCAGCTCTTACTTTGTGTCTGTAATGTTGAAAAGCAAAGCTTTGTAGAAGAGGAACAGGGGCCAGGATGCTATTACTCAGCAGTGCAGCGTGGGTCCATTAATTGCAGATGTTTACTAAATGGAATTGCTTTGAAATGCTGCCCGCCTGAAAACACTGAAGTGATACTTAAGCTGTCACTTTGCCTCCCATCTCAGTAACAGCCATTATGTTTCAGCATGTACGTCATTTAACTCTTTAACTCATGTGCTATCATTGTTTTTGCAGGTCGCCCACTAAGGTAAGCTATGTTTCATGATAATCATAATGTCGTGGTAATTATGGTCTTGTGTTCAGTGCCATGGCACAATTATTGAGAGCTTTACAGAGCTGTGTATAAACAAGTAAAAACTGTAAATGCTTAGTTTGACTTTTAACTTCACCCTTAACAGTTCCTACACAGACAGGTAGTGATTCATTGTGAATTCATGTGTTAAAAAGCTGTTGAGTCACATCAGCTTACATAACCGTGTTGGTCACCACGTTAACGGGGGTCTTTCTCTGCAGCAGGATGCGACAGCCAACAACAGCTCGCCGGCTGCTGCCGCTGCACCGGCCAAGCCCGCGCCTCCCGCTCATGCCGGCGGGCCCCCTGCTCGCCCCGGGCCGCCTGCCAAACCTCCTCCGCCCTCTATAACCCCAACTGCACCAGCCCCTGCTACCACCACCAGCAAGTAAGAGTCACTCAACAATATTACAGAGTGTTTGAACTGAGCTGCATCAATATCTGAGCATCAATATTACATTAGAAATGGATTGCCTCTGTCAACACGCCCTCTCTGTCTCTCTCTGCCTCTTTGTGTTCAGTGCTCTTGATGATGGCTTCTTGTTGGACCTAGACCCCATGTCCTCCTCATCAGCTAGGGGAGCTGCAGCCCCCTCCACCGTGACTGGATGGGGAGGTGAGG
Organism: Cephalopholis sonnerati; assembly: GCA_019142605.1. Lineage (NCBI taxonomy): Eukaryota > Metazoa > Chordata > Actinopteri > Perciformes > Serranidae > Cephalopholis > Cephalopholis sonnerati. The sequence goes on along the minus strand of JAGQAX010000008.1, from coordinate 12,583,146 downwards.
ACTTCTGCTCTGTCAGTAACTAACAGATCCCAAAGCCCCGCCCTCCTTAGTTACTGTGGCCACTCAGACATACACAGTTTATAATGATTGCTATTTTTTCTCAATAATATTTGAAACAACGGGTCCTTGATTTCAGACAGAGGCAGACAAAAGCAACTTCTGATTTCAAGCTGGCGACCACCTATTTTGCCACTGAAATGACAGCTATCGCCAGTAGATTAGATCAACTGTAGCTCGATAGATAATCAAGCTAATGTTAACACCATGAGTTAGTTGAAAATAACATATAACTTTGAGATGTTTCTTTTACATTGTTTGTATTTTCAAATGGTATTTTTTTCACTTTTTACATTACAAGAGAAAATGCTTTTACTACCCAGGAGCAGCTTCCATCAGAAATATGACACAGTAGACGTGCTAGTTGTGAGCAAGGGTTATTTTGTCCAACGTAACCTATCACCTACACCTAGTGAAATGCCTAGTCTCTTTTACTAGCCAGGAGTGGCTACACATTTTGACAAATAACCACCTGTCTCAACTGGACGTCTGGTCCTGGTTGCCAAGCTACTTCATTTTTTTTATAGAAGTTCTTCAGATTGTTGGCTGCCTCAAATTATGTGTCCATTCCTTGATTACCCTGTAAGTTATTTATATTTGTTTCGTCAGTAAGGGTCCTCTGATCAAAAGAATCTCAAAGGTTTTTCCTAAAAATGAATCCAAGTTGTGAATATTGTTTTAACAGGATTAAGTGGTGTTATGCCGAGTGCTGTAATCCTCAAATGCCGTAACTCTTTTTCTCTCTGTCTGTTGGAGCCAGATCAAATGGATTATTAATAATTGATATGTTGTCTGAAGCCTAATTTTTATACAAGTAATATTAATACTGGTTTAAATAAACATTTGATTGTATTTCCTTAATCTTTGCTGATTAAGAGTTTTTGTGAAAGTAATTAAAGGGCTGTCCTGCATACAGGCCCGTTGATTTCAGTGATTTAAGCAGATAATAGCTCAGGCTATTAATTGAAGTTTTACAGTAATAAGTTTAGCTGGAGATACACTGCTTGGCTTCAGAAGTAACACTTGGTTACTACTGTCAGCGTACATTCATACAACGGTTCCTATGATATCTAATCATTTAACGCCCTACAAATGGCGTTATCACGTTATGTAGGCTACTTAATGTAAAGTTATGTACTTAACACAAAGTCATATAGGGTAGGTTTATGCAAGTAAAGTTACATAGGTTAAGTTTAGGGAAAGAAAAATGGTGATGAAGTACCTTAAAATAACTCAAAGTTCACTTGGTTTCACAGGTGACACAATCACTGTCTCCTGGAGGAAAGTCCTGAGTTTGTTTGACCAATCCACCACACCAACATGCCTCCTTACGCAGTTTTGTTCTTTATACTACTTTCTGCTTTGCACACATCTGTGTATCGGTCACGTGATCACAGCCTTCCTGATTACATGAATTATATACAAATTATTGGCTGATTACATGGGTTATCAATGAAATCTGGTGCATTACATTTTGTAGGTATATAAACGAACAGCGCATGAGAAGGTCCTGCCACTGTTTGTAGCCTAATAAGCTAGTAAGCTGGACATGCTTACAATTGTAGTTAGCTAATTAACATAAACTGTATCATTTCTTTTGCAGCTGGAAATAGACTGGCTCGAACTTGAATGTGTTTACAGAAAGAAATATCAGTAAATGCAGCGTACTTAATTGACTTAAATTCCATCAAATGCAAATGGACCATGCTGATGTTGTGGATGTTTCATCCCATTAACTGCAAACCTTTTTACTTACACTTACTGTGGACCATTTTCCAAAGCATACAGTGAGCTGAGGTCCCTGCAGAGTGATTTTAATATCACAATAAAATTAATGGAAACCAACTGCTGCTTAGAAGAGGCAGGAGGAAGGGAATCCATGTAAAAACCTATGGTATGCTTTGGAGAATGATTAGTGGTAATATCAAATGTATACAACTTGTAGTAAATGAGCTGAAACAAACGAACTGTGGTGTTTTAGATCGACTGTGTATAAAGAAGTGGTACCCTCTTTGATGCTCTTTATTAGTCAGTGTGGTTTAAATTACAGAGCATTTCCATTATAAAGCTGCTGTTGCTCTTTGGCATCCCCTCTGTTTATCCCCACATCTCCACTGAAGAGATACCCTGAAGATGGCCACAGTCCAACTGTAGCCTTTCAAAGCCTAAATTACATTAAGGAGCTTTTAGCTTTATTGGGCTTTACCATTGGTCTATGTCCGCGTTTTTCTGGCTTGTTCTTTATAATGTTGGCAGCTTGCAAATTAAAGATTTTTGAATTTAATTAGATCGTCTCCATACTTAAAAATAATTCATTCTCTCTCACCTGTCTCTCTCTGTCTCTCTGTCTCTCTGTCTGTCTGTCTGTTGTGCAGATCTCTTGGCTGAGGGTGAGTACTCTGTTACTACAGACAGAATAGGAGAAACTTCTGCAGGCACTTGATTTTTCATCACTTGGCTTTCTACCTGAAGTAGTCTCATTGTCTTTGTGTCAGGCTATTTTCACCTTTAGCACCTTCTAAGCCTGTCTTTTTTTCATTTTTCAGTCTCTTTGACACTGCCGTCTTTCTTCCTTCTCCTTTTATCTCCTGTTTCTCTCTTTCGGGGGTTGTGACTGGGTCGTGGCATTTGGATTACGGGGTTTATCCACATAGCAACTCCGGCTGCCACTGATGAAGCCTCTGAAGCTCTCCTAGCAGAGGGAGGGTCTGCTGCCGCTGATGCTGGTGATGCAGCGGCTGCTGCCCCTGCAGCTCCCGCGCCCAAAGCCGCTGCTGCTGCTGCCGCTCCCGCTGCAGCTGCAGCCGCACCGGCACCCGCCTCGCTGCCTGTCTCAGCTCCCGCAGCATCCACAGACATGGACCTTTTTGGAGGTCAGTCTGGTCCGAGGGTAGAGTGTAGACCAGGATACACAGCATGGCAGCTTGCCTGCTTATCTACACCGAGCCCCTTTATCATTTAGTTATTTACTGGTTTCCTGTTGTATAAAGCTTAAAAGGATTGGGATTAAATTATCACTCCTGAAATTTTGCATTGCAAGCACTATATAAAACCACAAAAAAGCCTATAGGCTTTCACCCCTTCAGATTACACGTTTATGTCATACATACTTTGTTTGTGAGATATCTAAAGATTGAAGTGAATCTAGAGATGCCTGCAGTTTTTGATGCAACAAGAAAACTTTGTAGAAACATTAAAAGTCTGCTAGAAACAAGTGCATAAATGTACATTATGACATTTCAGTAAGGAGATGGCACTATAGCTCCAGTCTATGCTTCTCATGTGTTACCATTACATTTGAGTCTAACAGCTAAACATCTGATTTTGGAAAAATAATTACAATCTTTTAAAAACTCAGAGAGTTACTTAATAACTCATACTGCTGTTTGATGGTATTTCTTGAAACTTCAATGTTTTTTTTTTACCATCCAGATGAATTGAGTCCGCGACATAAGAAAGAGTTTTCATGTGTTTCTCAAGCTGGGACTGTATTTATATTTAGCCATACATGACTGTATGTCCAAGCTCTTTTGCAAAACACAACCTATTTATATAAAATAATGGAAATATTGGAGAGAAACATCAATATATACCAAAATAGCTGCACCTTTTTCATAATTACGCAGTAAAATACTTTTTAATGTGGTTACAAAAACCTTTGAGGATTCTGGAAATATCTTCAGAACAGCAGTAAACATTTTTAAATGACCTTTTGGGCTTTTCAAAAAAAGTGCCAGCTATATATGTGTCAGAAAATCAGATGCTTATTGCTGTGACTCAAATGTAATGGTTTATCCTCACCGTTTTCTAATGTTTTTACATCCTGCTTTGTTCAGCTTTCACACACTCTGTTTTGTGTTGAGCACAGAACAAACTGTTTATCATTTGTGGCACATCCCAAAAATATGAGCCAGTATTGTGGATTAGTCTGGGTTTATTCAAGGCTGCACAATTGCAACAAAACACTAATGAGTTTTGACATTAGACATTCATCTGAGTGTTTTGTCATAATCGTGTGCACCTCAATAAACCCACTGCGATGTAATTAATCTGCTGTTATGACTCGTATATTAGGGATTTGTTGGTTTCCTTTTTTGTTTATCACCCTTAATGATTTTTCCCCCTAATGGCTTACTAACAGTTTCATAAATATGTCAAGACAATGAGTAGCCTGTTATTTTATTTGATGATATTTTGGCTTTGTTATATGACTTCAACTCTAACATTTGAGAAGTATCTGCTGAAAAGAGTTTCTTTGCCAAAGAGAGACTTTTCCTCGTTCATCCCTGACCTTGACATTTTCCCTCTTGTCACAGAGTACAAATAACTTGTGACAACTTGCCTCATTTCACCAGCCTGCACAGGTGGTGCACTCACTGAATGCAGCATTATGCAGCCCTTCAAAACTCGTCGTGTGACTGATGCTACGATCAGATCATTCACTGAAGTACCTGGGCTGCATATTTCTTGTATTCCCTGCTTTTTCCTAATGCTGACCTCTCATTTTTGTTTCCTGTCCGTTCCATCTGTTGACTCATCTTTTGTTCTTTACATCCATGTGTCTGTTGGGTGTTACGTTTTGCGTTTGCGTTCCGGCTGTTTTCGTCTGCAATACCCTAGATGCGTTTGCACCTTCCCCAGGAGACGGTCCTGCTGCCGTGGCTGCGGGCCCCGCTGCTGATGCATTTGGTGGATCTGGTGGGTGACAAAACAGCTTTTTCTGCAAGTGTGTGTGTGTGTGTGTGTGTGTGTCTGAGTGTGAGTGTATGGATGTGTGTGAATGTGAAAGCTGTTGCTTTTATTATATCAAAGCTGCTTCTGCTTCCATAGGAGACAGTAGAACAAACGTGTGCCCTCAGGGCCTACTGTCTCACCCCAAATCCTGCTCTAATGCCCTAGTCATGAACCCTCTCCTTCTTCATCTCGACTACTCTTCTCCTCCAATTATTCACCCAGTGAATACTGCAGTAAAAAGCACAGTGCAGCTATTGACTATACTGTAGTCCACAAATGAGTACCATTTGTTTTAATAACCCAACACCGATACTACTTGATATTGATGATGATGATGATGATTGTATTAGTCATTGCCATCAATATCTTATATTTTCTTTATTAATAACTTCTTTTAGTCTCTCTCTTTGGCCTTGTATATAAAACAGGACAATGACTGGAGCAATCTATGTAATGCTGATGCTTTTTTTTTCTTCTTAAAAATAGCTTTTCTAAATAAATGGAATGTACTTTCGTATCTTCACAGTACAGCTAGTTTGCAAAATAGCATGCTAGCCACAGCAGTAACAGAAACAGTTGTAGTTAATTTAACATGCTTCACTGTTAACTTTAGTCTGCGCTCACACTTGACCATATGAACTGTATAGAAAGGACACATCAGGTTGTGAAACTTTTCTTATTGGTCAGCTTACTTTTTCAGCAATGACAACATATGAGGGCTCTTAAATAATCCACGTGTCTCCTACATCTCCGGTGTTTCATGTTATCTCTGGAATCACATTTGTACAGACATGGTTACCAGAGGATGAAGCCGACTGACTTTGGTAGGTTCCTGACTTTTCATGTAGCGCCATCAGTAGGTTAAAATATTATTTTGACAAATACTTTGTTTTCTGACCTGCAAAACACTCACATCAGCTTCAGCTGAACTTTGTGTTTTGTGATAATTATCCAATGTTATAAACTCAGACACTGAACTTGCCAAACATTAGCACATTAGCATAGTAATTGTGATTATGTTAGCATGCTGACTTTAGCATTTGGCTCAAAGCACTGCTGTGTCCAAGTACAGCTTTACGGTCTTGTTTTGTTTTGTTTTTTTACATTTAAAGTGTAAAGAATTGTGCAGTTCAAAATTTTGTTAAGGTTGAGCCATTTTAAGGGACCAAATAAGAAGAGATGTAATACATAAGCCCTTTTCCCAGTACACAAAAAAACCCACTAACACCCACTAGCAGCTGGCTTTTGTACATACATAATGGGAAAGGTTACAATCAGCATTCACGCTCAGTTTTTATTTGCTCCAGCTCCAATCAGCAGTGTAGAAATACACTACGGGTGGAGATGCTAATTTTAGCCCATTTACTGGCGAAATGCAGTGATGTGCCACCACAAAATACCATTTGTTTCCGTCAAAGCAGTGCTCAAACATTGTTATATATTAGTCTGTACCGAGTTTGAAAGAGAGACTGAATAAGTAAGAGATACATAAAAAGAAGTAACCATTATAAAGTTTTTATTGGCCTCCATGCTGCTCTCTACTGTTTACTAACCTGTTTTATGGTTGGCCAGGACGTCAATGTAACACAATGAAAAAAACCAGAAAGGCATACTCGTCTGCAGCAGAGCAGTAAACACAGCTCTCGTCTACTGGTAATGAGGAAAGAGTCTATAGCCTATTTTTAGTGGTATTTCCCGTGTTTAAAAAAACCTGCTTACGTGTGCTAATTTTGGAGAGAAAAAGGGGTAAAAGTCAAACTTTAAAGTAAAAGTAAAAGTTGGTGACATCAGAGAGTATAAATTGCTACTGTTTATTTATTAAACATGATTTTAATTGTTGCTTGGATGAGTAATATCTCGTTAACATTGAGCTATCTCACTCAGCTATTTCTTTCTAGCTAGCTCACTGTAGGTCTCAGTCGGTTGGTAGGTGAGCCAAGAAGAGACCAGTTTCTTTTTACTTTTATTGTCATGTCATTGTTTTCAAATTTTTATACAGTGTTAGCGGCTCAACATCACTCAGCACCTCTTGTATGCCGACATGTTAGTATCAACACATGGTCAACAGTGTACCAGAGACACGTGGATGATTTTGGCGCTCTCATAAGGAAAAAACTAATTGGCCAGTAGGCCAGTCAACAAACCAAAATTTGTTCTCGTACACCAGCTGTAGTCAGTTATTATTGAAGAAGTGTTCCCCACTGTCTTTTGTGTGGAAGCAGTCCTGAAGTTAATAAGCAACCGTGTGCTTGCTTTACTTTCTTTGTACCTAACCCTGATTTGGAGCTTCAGAGACATCTTCATCAAATATGCTTTTTACAGTGTTGTTGCTTTAACAAACCCTCAATCCCCCCTTCCCCTTCCTCATCCACCCACCATCCCCTTCCCTTCTTCTCTAATCATACCCCCCCCAACCCCTGAACACCACCCCCCTGCTGCTCTTCCTGAAGACCCCTTCGCTACGACAGAGGGGAGTGGGGACATTGCTCCAGAGCTGGACCTGTTCGCTATGATGCCCACTGACACGGGGGCCACCGCCGTCACCCCTCCCACCTCTAGTGAGGCGCCGACCATCGTCGCCCCCATCGCTGCCCCCGCTGCCCCCACCCCTTCTTCCACCACCACCACTACCACCACAACCACCACCGACACCACCACCACAGAGTCTGCAGCCGCTCCGACTCTAGATATCTTTGGTGGTAAAGTCCTCTCGCTCTCATTATGCCTCTCACTGCATTGCCCTGCATTATGACAGTGATGATGATGTTGATATTTATAATGATGATGACTGTGTTTTGCTCTTGCTAGTGGTGATGACGACAGTAGTGGCAATGATAATAACCTGCCCAGTCCCTACATTTCAGATTTGTTTTTTCTGTTTTCCATGATGCCTTTCCTGTAGATACAGATCATTTAATCAAGTTAATCAAGCATCTTGACCTCCTCTGCAAAACTGAAATATTTGCAATAATCCACAATGACATGCATTGTGTGTGCTATTTTAAAAGGTATCATTTATTAATAATTGTTTGGGGACCAAAATTTCAGTGTTAATGTATCAGTTTTTTTTTTTTTGTGGAGGTCGCTCAACTTGTTTTGATTATTAACTTAATACTAACAAACAGAAACTGAGAGAGAAGAAAATTCCCTTCTTCTCCTGCCTGTGACCAATATGTTAGATACTGATAGCTGAGAATGCTTTATTGTAGCTTATGCACTTAAGTTAAAAGGGAATATTGTTCAATGTCAAATTCTGTATATGCTATGGGCTTCCTTTGAGCGCTCCGGTATGATCCCATACACATGACATGAAGGTTTGGTGAATTAGTTTCCAAATTGCTCTTTTAAAAGACATAGGGATCCAGCCCCCATGACCCTGCACAGAATAAGTGGGCAAAGATAATGGATGGATGGACATGCACTATTCATATGATGCCAAAACAATCTATGCATTACTTGTTAAGTATTTAGTCAGCAGATGGCAATGTCAGTCAGTCCTCCACTTTAGTCCAGACTGAAATCTTAGCAAGTATTGGATTGACTTGCATGAAATTCATGCAGATACTCATAGCATCTGACTTTCCGTGTAGCACCATCATCAGGTCAAGATTTGAATTTATCCAAACTTTGGTTTTCAACCAAATACTTGCAACACTTCAGACATTCCCCTGAGGCTCAGCTGTACTTAGTATTTAGTGCTAATTAGCAAATGTTTGCACGCTAAAGGGCTAAACTCATGAAATTAATCTGGTAAATATTACCTTTGAAACATCAGCACTTTAGCTTAGTCACTGTGAGCATGTTATCATGCTAATGGTAACATTCAGCTCAAATCACAGCTGTGTTGAAGTACAGCCTCATTTAGCTACTAGTGTGGCTCTAGACTCTGGCCTTGTTCATTAAATACGGTGGAGACTGGAAACATTTTAACAAGTGGAAATTCACTGATGCAAACAGGGAATTCTGACATTTGACAATATACCCTTTAACTTTTGCACTGTTTCATTTTGCATTGCACTGAACTGATACACAGCAACTTACCCGTTTGATAATCAAAATATCTGCTGCTCTCTCTGCTCTCCCTCATCTCTCTTATTAACTCATCATTCTGTATGCACTTGGACTGGAAATCTGAATGTACATATGATTGTGTGTCCTTGTTCTTAGATATGTTTGATTCTATGCCTGAGCAAAGCCCTACCACAGAATCCAAAGCTGCTACCACTCCTAGCGTAGACCTTTTTGGTTCAGGTACAGGAGTTGATATCCATTTCTCTTTGTGTGGAACCTCTTCATCTCTTCTGGTTTCCATACGTTCCACTTCTCTGTCAACTGTTTTTATTCCCCACACGTCTTGGTTTGTCCCCCATAGTGGTATGAGAATTGTGCATGTAACCCACTCGTCAAGTCTTGTGGCTGCTTTCTGTCTACGCTGTGTCTTTCTACCTGCCACGCTAATACTTTTCTTTGCTCCCGGTCCTCCGTGGTTTTCTTCTTTCTTGTATTCTGCCTCTTGCTTGCGCTGGTAATTTAGACCTTCCTGCTGTTTCACGCGGGCCCTCTCCTTTGCCCGAGCCGGCTCCGGTTGGAGACATCGTGACCGGTGAGTTAAGCTGCTTTATCTTTACTGCATCACTGTTTTCCCATCCTTTTTCATGAAGAGTGCAGCCAGCCTCAACTAATTATGACGTTTTTTGCATGGTGCTGGTGTCTGCATACATCAGTTCTGTACTTCAAAATGGTGCACGCTTCAAGGATGTGGATACACAGTTAAGATGCAGGGATGCCTGCTTCTTCTCTGCATGTCTGCTAGCCTTTTAGAATAGGCATAATAATGCAAGAGCAAAGCATTTTCCCCTACAAATGAAGCTGTCACTGATGAGTGTAGCCATTTAGAGTTGAGAGTAATTGACTACCTTACTGCTTCTGCCCCTGCCCGTCTCTCTGTTCAGACACATTTCAGTCTCCAGCTCCAGCTCCAGCTCCAGCTCCAGCTCCGACTCCTGCTGCTGCTGCAGCTCCTGTCGTCGCTGCTGCTCCTGCTGCAGCTCCCGCCCCAGAGGCCTCCTCCCCGCCCAAAGCAGAGCCGGCACCTGTCATTGACCTACTGGGTACTGTACCATAGAACACACAAACACGTCTCTTCACAACAGCATGTAAATTGTTAAAATGTGCATTTTATAATTTAATTTTTCTCCTCCGGGTGTCTTTACCATCCTCAGTTGGTACAGTAAGTTCATGAGTGAGTGTTTGTAGCAGTGAGGCTGATGTTGTCTAGATGTTGTCTGAAGGCAGATCATTTGTACATACTGTATATGTTGTGTGGTAAAATTAACGTACCGGAGTAAAATCAAGAGATGTATGTCTTTCCTTCAGGATTTTAGCATGGTAGGCTTCTAGGTACAGTAAATTTTGTGTGTCAGGTGGTCCACCACGACTATGGTCCAGACCAACATTATCTCAACATAGACCACATAAAACTTTGTGCGGACATTCATGGTCCCCAGGGGTTGAATCCTTGACTCCATCATGAGATTGACATCTTTGGTTTTTAGTGAAATATCTTGACAATCACAGGATTACAGTGAAATTTCCTGCAGATACCAGAGGACAGGTAGGGACCTCTGCGGGCAGGACCGCCTGGGGATTAATAGATATTGTGGATATATTAGATAGAATCATTCAGGGATAGATTGATGACTTTCTTGTGCTGCACCTGTTGCATTATGATTATGCAGGATTTCCTTTTAATCAGATTTTCTTACTAAACCATTATTATAGAAAACATTAAAGGAAACCACACATAAAGCTTGTGCTGCTCTTGTGAATTAAAGTTCAGGATATTGTGGGTGTCAGGGACCAGGAGATGGGGGTGTAACACCACAGTAATGATAGTAATAAATGATTTTTTTAAATTCATTTTTGGAGTTTGACAATCGCAAATGTTAGCATGTTAACACTGTACACAATCTACCTGCTAAACATCAGTATGCTGGCACTATCATTGTGAGTATGTTTGTGGGCTGACATTAGCATTTAGCTTAAAGCACTGCTGTGCAGCCTCACGGCTGTAGACTCTTAGTTTTGCTTTGGTGTATCGCTCCTCTACATTTTGTGCCAAATCCTACTCCAGGACTAAAGCAACATGAAATGTCCTCAAATTGTTTTACTATTGTATGTTGTGAAAATAGAACTGAGCATACATTATGACTTCAAAATGACAGAGAGGGTCCCATCAGGGCTGGGAATCGTTCTTTATCCGCACTAACTTTCCTTCTTCGTTTGACGATTTGTTGACTTTTTTTATTTCAGTTATAGTTTGCTAAGAAGAAAATCAAGATAAGATAATCTTATCTCCTACCCCCCATTGTGTCCCAGTGTGTGGTCCAGGGCTGACCTCTCACCCCTTTCTGCCCTCCATGCTGCATTGTGGATAACTGGACGGCCCTGCAGACTCCTTTGCCAGTCCTGTGGAGGAGAAGCAGAGCTCTGCTCCTGGAGGGCCTGGAGACGATCTGCTGGGAGGTAAGTTTCCTCTGACTGTCTTTTTATGAGGTGACACTGAAGACTTTTTACAGATATTATGGTTGAATTAGAAAGGCTGAAGTACCAGCAAATTTTGATAAGATGTCTGCAAAAAGTTTTTATGCTGGCAACTGGCTGACAGAAATGTTTTATGCTGATTAAGAAATTATGCAGGAGGTAATGACGGAGATGCATTTGTCAGATTAGTAATGACACGGACTTGGCAGGACTGGTTATTACGCAGCATTTCCAAAGTGGATTTGGACAGGAAATGTCTGTAAAATGTCTTTCCACCATGTCCTTTTAATGATGTCATAACCAATTTCTCGCCCATCTCATTTCTGTCACTGTGATGTGGCCAGAATTTCATGAATTAGAGTATTAAAAAATTTTCTTCTGTTTTCATCTTTGTACGTGTAGCAAATATGCAGACAGGCATCCTGCTTGCACAGTAGCATTTGTAAATATACCTTCAGTATGCAAAATGTGAATATAGGACCTTGTGCACCTAACGTGTTGGTCGTGATGAGTCACTCTATCTAAATACTCCATTAAACGTTAAAGTCCTGCATTCAAAATCCGACTTAAGGTACAGGTTGCCAGGAAAATGAAAATAATATACGTAAAAGTACTTGCTCTCCAGAAAAATGTCCCCTGTGATAAATCAATAAATATATTATTAGGTTGTTAAGACTGATGCATCAGTGCATTAGCAGCAAGTTATTGCTACAACTGGTCGAGGTGAAGGTTTATATGGGTCACAAGATAAATTTAAGGGGTCATATGGTTGATAGGGAAGGAAAAACAGTAAGTCCAGTTAGTCTGTAACAAGTAGTCTTACTCAGTTTGCATCTGAACGCCTGGTCGAGTGTGGCTTGACGAGGCTGTCTGCTAGCACTATCATTAGAGGCTGTACTAGTTTGGACCTTCAGGTTCGCTGCTAAATGCTTTGCGCTGAGGTGATATTTAAGCCTAATGTTCTCCGATGGTATAAAAATTCTTTACTGCAGAAATTGCCAAGCAGTGGTCTGCCTCCGTCATGAAACAAAACCACCAGGTCAAGGGGCACCATGGAACATGATTAATCAGTGTTAATTTTTTTTTATGCGTCATTTCTTCTGTGATTAATTAATAGAAATTAATTTGTTATTTTGACAGCCTTAGAAATCACCCTTTGGTAGAACTGCTAACAACTCCAAGATCTGAAATGTACTTAAGTAAATGTACTGTCTATTGCTGAAAGGGATGCTTGCTTTGTCCTTGTCTAGATTTGTGTCATTATATTCTATCTCTGAACATTTTTTTGAACATTTGGCATATGATGCAAATTTTTCATCTATTTTCTTGTCTTGATGTACTTTATTATGTCCTGGTTGGATTCTGTAATACATCTCACATATTGTTTTTCATAAGATCTAGTGTTGTGAACGGTTGAGTAATGTGCTGTATTATATTCTGTCTCTTTGTTCTGTATACTGCTACCATTTGCTGCTGCACTGATCGACTTTCCCCACAGGGATGACCAAAATTTCATTTTGCTATCAAGATGTCTCTGTTGTGTCAGTAATCATATTTCGTGTGTGTTTCTCATGAAATTAGGGCGAGTCAGAAAGCAGCATTACATAAAATATCACTGTTTCAGTCCTGTCTGTTATCTCCCTCAGGCCTGATGTCGCCCACCCTGGCTCCCACAGCTGCCCCAGCTCTAGCTCCAGCCTTGGCTCCAGCTCCAGCCTCGGCCCAGAATGACCTCCTGGAATCCGGTTTTGATGCTCTAGGCTCCCTTACCTCTCCAGCACCACCTGTACCTGCTGCAGCACCAATAGTCCCAACTGTACCAGAACCTGCGACCACCACACCAGCACCCTCTGGTGGCTTTGACGCTTCAAGTAAGTGGATCATGTTATAAACAATTTCTTGTCCTTGTTTTGTTTCATTTAAGAAATCAGTCTCATTGCCATGCCTTCATTTGAGAATTTCAAAGAGTATTTTATTTATATTTGCACAGGTCATTTGCTTGATGCACATTTATCTGCTGTGGTTCATTAAAACTGAGCTACGTTAACCATGACCTAGTTATCTCCTGCTGAGAGCTTGACTACTGCATGAATGACACACTGACATGTGCTGCTGTCACTGTTCTCCTTACATATAATGGTTGTTTCTGCTGACCGCTTAACTCCTTAGCACTGCTGCCTCTTTCGCAATGATTTTTCTTTATCTCTTTTCTTGTACTTCTCACACTTTCACAAATACTGTGCTTTCTCCACCTCCTGCTCACCCAACCCCCTCTGCAATCTTTCTTTCCTTCTTTCTGCTACACACCTTCTTTCTTCTGCTCCATTTTATTTCCCTCTTCACCCCCTATCCACACCCCTTCCACTCCGCTGGGTCTTTTTTTGCTTCTTCTAAACTGTAATTGGTGAGTTTCACCCGGCAGTAAATTTCAGCATGTGCAGTTTGGACGAGTCTCCCCTTTCTGCGTCTTTGCATGTTGCAGTTTGACCCCTGACTGTCTCCTGCATGAGACAAAACTTACTGTATTGTTGTTTATTTGCCCTTGGTCTTTAAGAGCAGTGGCTCTCGTAGTAACCACATGCCATCAAGGCCCTACTCTGCAGAGTCTGCAGGTTTTATATATTTTACATCTTTATATTTTTACGAGTGGTTCAATAAACCTGTGAAGCCTCTTAAACAACTAAAATTGCTCAAGATATCCAATGGTGCAGTGTTTACTAACCAGGAATACCTGATTCTCAGAGGGCACATTAGCAGTTGCAAGATGGTATGAAAGATTGTGAAAAAAGATTTAGTAGAAAACAGAATTCACTTATCAGTTGGTTATCACACCTGAAAATGTGTCATCATTGCATGAAAATTTGTAACCAAATGTAGAGAGAAGTCTAAACAGCTGAAGAGTTTTCGCTAAAAAAAAAAAAAATTGGATTACTGGTTAAAATAGTTAGCTAAAAGTAGTGGATAAATTGTTTAAATAGCTAAAAAAAAAAAAAAAAAAAAAAGCAATGAATGATTGAAAGAGTTAGCTAAAAGTAGTGGATAAATTGTTTAAATAGTTAAAAGTAACTGATACATTATTGAAATACTTAGCTAAAAGTAATCAATACATTGTTGAAATAGCTAAAAGTAATAGATACAGTACATTGTTTAAATATTTAGCTAAAAAAGTGATAAGTGATTGAAAAAGTTAGCTAATAGTAATTGATACATGGTTGGAGTAGTTAGCTAAAAGGGTATAAGAATAAAATGGATAAATGGGTTTAAATATCCAGCCTCTACCAATTCCAGTTGTAATATAGTATAAATACAAATGTGACAAAGCTGACCTAAACTCTGACAGTTCCATTGTACTGTAATAAAACACATTTGTTTTATATGAATAATCTTCTTAAATGACATCCACTTAAAAGTCAATTCAAATGAATATGTTTAAAACCTGACAGGTGGTGTTGATTAAGGGTTACTTAAGTTCATCTGACAGGCCTGTGGAGGTACATCAGAGAGGGCTGGAGGCCACTACCTTAGTAAATACACCCTCAACCAGTTTTCATCACACAATGCTTCTGTAGAGGTTGGTTGGAATGAAAACCTGTAAACTCTTTGGTCCTGATGACACCTGGTTCAAAACCAGTGTTTTATTCCCAAATCAGCCAGTATTCAAATTCCTGAGATGTGATTATGTAAACTGGCTGAGCAACTAGCCAAGTGAGTGCAGTTGCTGTAATTATGTCCCTTTGAATGCCCAAATATATTTACAGTACAGCCCTACATTGTGCATGTGATGCCCAGCTCACTACTGATGCTGTCACAGCTGGATTGTCCTCTCACCATGCCTGGTCTCACATCTGCCCTCTGCTTGTGTTATATCTAGATTAGGGATTTGCAGGTTTGTAATCTGTGTTGTTTCTCTGATGTCCCGCCATTCCCATCCTGTCCCCAAGTGTTTGATGGATTAGGCGACTTGCTGATGCCCGCCATAACGCCCCAGAGCACCGGGGGCAGCACAGCTGGAAGCACAGCAGGAAGCATGGGAACTCCTGTCGCAGCGGGAGGCATTGCAGCCGCTCCCCCCGCCACGCCACCCCCCTCTAAAACCGTCGGAGGAGACCTGGACTCATCTCTGGCCAACCTGGTTGGAGGTAGACTGCAGCTTTGCTTGTCTGGAGGTTTCAGTCATTTCTGTTTCTGATAAATATTTAAATATTTAAATAGAAGTTTAACTTGTTACTCTTTCTTTCTTCTCTTTAGACCTTGGAGTAAAGAAAAAGTAAGTGTGTGTTTATTGATGTAAATTCTATGCATGATGCACGAAGGCTTAAACACTTATGTATTGTTCTAGTAGAGCTGCAATGTTTGTAGATTTCTGAAAGAAATTAATATGTTTTTGAAAATAAAAAAGTCTTCAAAGTCATTAAATTATTTAATCATAGGATGTAAAAGGGTGCACAATTCTAACAGCTGATCACAGCCTTCAATTCATGTTTGACCCTGGTGCATTGAATTTTGCCGTATGAGTTGTTGACTTCTAGTTGCATCTAACCAGACCTTTGTTTTGAGCTCATTTTTGGGGTTTGGTTTTGTAAAATTATAGGTACCGTATTATTAAGTTTTCCTCAACTATCTCAATGTTTTTCCATCCTAGGATCAGAACATATGAGCACTCTCTGATGCAGTAATTTGATTTCATTAGGATTTTTTTGGAGCAAAATTGAATACTTTTTTGGCAAATGGCTGTAAAAGTGCCAGAATCTGAATCAAATCTGACTGATAATTGAGTGTGGTAAACCCATGTCTGCAGTCATCACTCCAAGCATTAGAAGTATGGTAGGACAAGTAGCACAGCAGAGGCTGAGGTGTGTCCTGTGTTTGATTTCCTTTAGGGACCCACAGAGTGAGAAGAAGCTGACAGGAGGCGCCAACTGGATGCCACATGTAGCTCCCACAAGCTGGGCTACACCGGGAGCCCCCATGGTAAGAACAGCAGGACAAAGCACCCCCTCACCATGTGATCACACTGTGTCCAAAAAGGAGTTTTGCTGCAAACTGAGTTTGGGGCTGTGCGTACTGCCACAGTCTCATGACATGACAAACAACAAAGATAAACATGACAAAAGGGGAAAAAAACTTTATTATTGTCACTTTTTGAATTTAAGAATTGAAATGCAGTGTTTTTTTGGCAAAGGTTTGAAGAACATACAGGTTTTTCTGATGCACCCTCTTTTCCCTGTCTGTCTAGGCTGGCGCCGCCCCTGGAGCACCTGGGGCACCTGGAGCACCTATGGTGCCACCAATGACCGCGCAGCCAGGCTTTGGCATTGTGAGCTTTACTTCTTGTATAGAAAATTATCTAAATTTTAATCGTAAGCCTTTATCGGCTTTTGAGTTAGCAGGGTAACCCATGTCACAGTTAACAAGTATATACTATCTTGATCATTTTGAAAGCAGGTGATGATTTAACATGATATTAACTGTGTTGTTCCTGTCCAACCAGCCTCCTGCAGGAGGACCTGGAGCTCCCATGATGCAGCCCATGATGGGGCAGCCTATGATGGGACAGCCCATGATGAGACCTCCCTTCACTGGGGTGGCCGGAGCTGCACCCGGAGCTGCTGCACCAGGAGCACCGGTAACAAATCCCACATAATGAACCCCTCTGTGCACAATAAGGCCTTTTGTTTACACACACAAAAAGCACTTTTTAATGCATCACATTTTTTTCCTTTTTTTTCCAGCTTCCTACAGGACCTGCAAGCCAGAGCCCCAAGAAGCCCAAGGACCCTTTGGCAGAACTCGACCTCAAAGACTTCTTATAACGCCCCAGGTTGGAGCTCAAAACACCTATAGTATACACAGTTCAGCATGTCACAGCTTCTGAATGACTTAAACCCATTCACTTTGTGGTGGCTGATACATCACTAACCGCTACATGGGAGCTGAAATTACATAGATTTGTGGACAGAGGGTTCACATAGCTTTACTACCACAATGTTTAAATTAAAGAAATACTTGTTTCCAAATTCTAAAAGCCAAAACACACAAGTGACGCACGCCATGCATCAAACACAGGGTGGCGTGTCCAGGAGCGCCAAAGCGCCTTTAGCCACTTTACACTTTACATGTCAGCACTTTACTGGATTCCCCCCATTTGCTCTCTGCTTGTACATACCAGCTCCCATAGCAGCTCCTTTTCTCTGTTCCCATAGCAGCTCAACTCCTCTCCATGGATGCATAAAGAGAACTCTGTTGCTGTTTTGTGTGTGACAAAGGCTAGATGACAAGAGACTCGTTGTTGAGGTTGACAAATATCTCGAGCTAAACGACCCACAATCCAGTCATTATAAAGACAATGGCCAAAAAGATATTGCCTAGTGAATCATAGCTCTGGAGATCGGCTCTTCAGGTGAGAAATCAGGTTTCTTTAGGGACTCTCCACACATGATTTTAAGCTCATGCAGAGGTGGAAGAGGTACAGATCTTTCAGTAAAAGTAGTAGCAACTTCATGTGGTTGTCTGTTAACAAGCTGCAGTGCGACGCGTCTGGTGTGTGCTAGGGGCAGCACTCGATGCGGGTCACATGACACACCGCAGCGGCCCTGGCGTGTTTTCAACTTAAGGATTTGTTTGCAGAGTTGAGAAATGACTTCACCATAGATTTGTCAGTATTTCTTAATATAACAGCGCCTCTGTGAAGGAAATTGGAGTGCTTTTTAGTGTTTGCAAACACTGATAACCTCTGTTGCACTCCATTATGTCTACTCTGCTACCAGGTACAGCACCTGCAGATGAAGCTGGTGATCCATGTTTCCAACTTTTTCTGATTTTAACAAATTCATACCAACTGTGCTGCCCTTTCAAATAGCATTAAATAGTGGATAAGTATGAGCTCCTCACTTCTCAATGTCCTTTTTAAAATATAATCTTGGTTGTTACCGCTGGCTTCCTTTTCAGTTACACAAAAAGTAAGTTCAGTAATTTTAGAAAAGTGCACCTTGTTACCCTATTGAAATGATCTATAGCAAATGGTCTAAAGTACATGGCATGAGTGCGTTTAGGGCATGTCCAACTCCACTTTTACTACCTATATGGCCCATAATCTGGGCGTAAAGTAAGGCGCAAGGGGCAAAGTGGTTGTATTTAGTCCCACATTTAAAGGTGTGTTTTGGATGTAACATTTATCCAACCGATCAGAATGTCATCTCTCATTCCCTTTAAAAGCCAGGTGTACCTGCACCTGGCGCACTGCTATTTACATGGCGGATTCAGCAAATTGGAAAAGTGAGTGCTTTTTAAACAGCAAACTAAAAACTGTAGTTATAGACTTGAGAGAGGAAACAGAACTTTTAGCTTCTGAAACAATCAGTGAAGTTATGCTGCTCCTTGCACGTAAATGTGCACCACACTCTCTTAATGGGGTATCTGACAGCAGTTCTGCCCCTCTTTTCCTTATTAATGATGTATTACTTTACCCACAGAGTGTACACATGGCGTGAATTATGGGTCGATAATGCAGCCTTTAAATTTCTGGAGAATACTCTGTCATTCTGACTTGAGCCCAAGTTTTTATTGGTCAGGGGTGCAATCACTCTTTGCCGCCTCAAAATACCAATATACTAATGATGTCCCTGAACACACCTTATTTTAAAATCTACACACCTATTGGCACACAAATGGGTGCAAGTACATTTGGTACTTACACAATGTGGGAGCTGGTTGTGAAAATGACAACTGCATCGGTTTGAAATCAGCAGTGACAGTTGCGCTGGGTGTGAGATAGTGCACTTTGCATTTAAGTGGAATGTTTACAATAAATAGTCTTAGAATCATTTAGATAATCATAGATCATTGGCTTCTCACCAGTGCTATTTGAAGGAACATTTTGTGAGTGCATCAAGTGCTTGAACCTCTTTTTTTAATCAAAAGTCATTCTGCTGTGTCCACAGCATCAGTATTCATGGATAACAAGCTTTGCACTGTTTACATTGAAATGTTCTCTATTTCCTGTCTTCCAGCTGCTGTCTTCTCTGGAGCAGGGCCCTCTCACCTTTTACCTGGTGTCTGTCAACATCTCAGGATGTTCAGCTACTCAACCTTATAAGAGCCTCTTATCTCCATCCTGCCCATCAACACCCCACCCTTCTCCTGTGTGATGTCGTAGCACAAACTGTGAAAGTGAACCATAGCGGATTATATATAAATATATATATGAAAAAAAGAGAAAAAAAAAAAACAAGCGTGTGCTTATGTAGATGTACTAATCTTTTGTCTAAACAAAATCACTCAAAACCCTGACAAAAAAGTCCACAGAAGTAAGTGAAAGAAAGTGAAGGCGTATGTGTTTAGATTTCTTTCTAGTGTTGAGTTGAATGATGGATGTGCTTTGGTGTCCTAAGCCCCACCCACCGCCCCCATATTTGTCCCCTGCCTCCTCACAAAGGGGGAGGAGCTCTTCTTTGTCCCACTCTGATTGGATGAGAGTGGTAAACGAAGCCCCGGTAGATTTTTGGAGAACCATGTTGTGTGTTGTTTACAGAAAGGTCCTCGCTGATGTACATAGATTTCTCTGGCGAGGATTACGTCTCTATTCTGTATGTCTGTTGAAGAGAAATATAAATGTGACTCTGACATGAAATTGTAAGAAGTCGTGTGAGTAACCTTCTATTTCCCGTCATCTTTTGAAAGTATTTGGAAACAAATACGAATACCGCTATATGATTAATATACTGTACATGAAGAAACAACTTCCATGGGCTTCTGAATCATACCAGACCAGCAAGTGATCCTTTTTGTTTGTTTCTTTTTTTACTTGTGGCTTATTTTTCTATGTTTCTTTATTTGTCTATTTGTCCAATGTTATTTATACGTTCTGTTTGTTAGAATAATCCTCCAGGCGGCTGTCGATATTTGCTGGCATTGCTATGAAAGAACATATCTTACAACCTACTTCCAGAGAAAATGCTTCAGTTACCTGTCACAGAAATAAACTCAAACTGTCTCTCAATATAACTGTACATGTTTCTAGCTGCGGTTTTGACACGACCCACGTGGATATATCTGTTGCCTGTGCTTTCATTATAGCTATGACCAGGTCAGTATGATTGTTTTTGTATTTGGAGTAAGATATTGCCTCGAAACTCTGTGTTCAGACAGATCAAATCAAGACAAAAGATTTTAAAGAATACCAGACAACTAACATGTTTATCCAGCAGGAAGGACTTTCAGTGGCTTTGCTTACTTTTCACTAAAGTCAGAGTCAGTAAGATTTTAAAGGTACCCTACCGAGTTCTGTTTACATCCGTTGTTTCTCACTAAATAAGCTTTGGCCTTAAACTGTAGTGATATATTTTTTATTTTTTGTCATAAAATTTTGAAACAGTGTTGTCAAAAATATTGATTTTTCTATACGTATTTATTTGGAATATTTTAAAGGGTTTTCAGTACTTGTTTTCTGCAGTATTGATACACCAGTAACAGCTGCTCCTTCTTGCTCTATGTTATTGTTCATGTTTACCACAGTCATTCTGCTGTTCTCTGCTACTAACCAAGAAAAGAAAGTCGTTGTCATGGTATAGCCTTGTTATATTTATTTTTTAATAGAAATTTAAATTCTTTGCCCTCTGGTCAATTTTACCTTGGTATTGAAAGTAGTATCGCATATCAATATTTTTTCAAGTATTGCGTCAAATTTAGAATTTCCAGTATCATGACAACACTATTTTGGATACATACAAAACAGGGGCCTGCTCATCAAAACATTACTTAATATCACTACTAGCGGAGAAAAACTCCACAGGGTACCTTTAAGTTCCATGTTACGTACACTCTGTGCTGTTGGATAAAATGACAGTGTGTGCCTGCACTGCTGCTTTGGCAATATTAAAATTACAGCAAATTAATAAAGGTCACCTGAAAATGCAGAGAAACAAAACAAAAAAATCACATTTGATTGCTGTCTGAACAACTTTTGATCAAGCTGACCTGCGGCTCGTTGTCAGTTGAGCAGTACTTATTGTTAATGAGTGATGTGCACAGTGTGGAAATCCACAGGAGGCCGCTGTCAGCCTAACCATGATCTTGTCCCCAAAGGCATCTTAACACAAAGCACCTCTGTTCCTGCAGACTTTCAATGGAATCAAAATATTGATATTCATTTGGACAGCTGTGTAACACCAGAGGTCCTGGTCCCATGCTGTAAACCAGACTGATGTAACACTTACTCTGTGTGTTGTCTTTTCAGTGGACTGAATGAATAAGCAACTGGTGGTGAGAATCTGATATGATTCAGAGAAAATAATGGGAGATTATTAACATTTTTCATGACTGAATTATTAAAGTTGTATTTTTGTTTAGTTGTAAATTTATTTTATTTACTATGGCCCTCCCCAGTGCATGTAAGCCCTTTGAGGTGCAATAAATTCAATGACGGATTGAACTGCCCATGAAGGATTTCTTTTCTTTTATGTCATGAGGATTATAGAAATACCCATGTTGTGAGTTTGTGTCCATATCCTCATTAGTCCTAATTCTAACTTGGTAAAGTGGACAAATGCCCTGTGCCCCAGACCCTCAGGGGGCCGAAGTGCCCCAAGTGCATTGTGTGTCATTTGGTCTTTGGCCATTTCATTAAGTAGAAATTTGTCAGGGAATTTGCACCACTGAAGTACAAAACAGACTAGTGCAGATCTTGCATGTTACTTATAGGGGAGCTCTGCATGAAAATCTACTTTTTGCACTTTGTTTTATTCATTTCTCTTTTTATTTATTGATACAGTTTATCCCAAAACAGTTGTGCTAACTCAAATTACCAAAAATTAATTACCACAGAAAACCAGCATAGGTGCACTGGTAGCTTTCTAGGTCTTGGTGTGTGATGAAGCATGTATTTTTTTTCCTTTAAGACATTTTTTTCTCTTTTATAAGGCAACATTTCAGTCTGCAAGAGCTTTCTCTGGCAGGCATGAAATAAAATTGACATTATTTGTTCTGATTTCCTCTACAAGACATGCCTGTTTACTCTTTCACACCTGCCTGAGAAGGATCTTGAAAATCCAAACATTGCCTTAAAAAAAGAGAAAAATGCCATGTGTGTACTATATTCTGAGCAACAACCTCTACACATTTACCTGTTTTTAAAGGTGATATTGTTAACTTGCTAGGACACAAGTCCAATATTTACTCTTTAGCTGCTAAATGCTCCACTATGATCACCAGCTAGCTGCCAACTTTGCCTGTTTGCACTTGGTGCTGGTCAGGTTGTGTACAATGTTTTTTTTTTTTTACTCAAAACAACCTGCTGCTGAAAATGATACTGATGAGAGTGAAAGTTAAAGATGTGTGTCAGACAACCAAAACAATGAGCTAAGGACAGGGGCAAAGTTGTGGGTGGCTTCTAGGGCTCCAGCCCTGAATGTTTTTTTAAAAGCTCCACAACTATGCTATTCCTTAAAGAAATCCTATTTAATGGAGTAAATGTTCTTCTGTTGGCATAATATTGAATTCAGAGTATTGACAGCTACTTAGCATAATTGGGGATCCTTGATTTGTAATTAGAGCAGCCCAGATTATTAAAGCATGGATTCAAATGTAGCAGATTTGTCAGCTAATCATTCATTCTGTGAACTCTACTCCAGTATAGTTTAACAGAATAGGGTTTAAGATTAGTAAAGCATTTTATGCCATATTCCTACCCTACCAAAGTTAGTCATTGTCAACATTTGTCATGTTCTAGTTTCAGAATGATGAAGACATTTGGACAACAATCAGTTACAGGATGCAGGCTCTAGGATGACTTTTTCTCCGCTTGGCAGCTATCATAATTTTGCCCAAATGATCTACAGGCTTTTAGGTATTCTGTTATCTTAACTGACTTGAAAAATAATACACATAGCTGCCGTAATGGCCCCTGGACCCCCCTGATTTTGGTCCTGAGCCCCAGATGTTTACATCATCTGGCTCTGCCCCCAGCTGAGGAAGAGGAACGACAGAGTCAGGCAGTAAGACTGTGAGTTCAGTACTATGTGCATCATCATTCACATTACGCATACTGAGTCATTTGATCTGTCGTTAATATAGAAAATATTGATAAATGTATCATAATGCACAACAGGCCAAAGGTTAGGGATGTCAAATGGAGCCAAACAACAAACCTTTTGCCCTGGGTGCTTTAGCAAAACGATCCAGCCATGCTGATTAGTGCTGTGATTTATGATGATGCATTAAGCTGTTGTTGAGTTAGTATGTCTTAAAATAGTTAATTAAATGATACAGCAACTATTATTGGTGGTGGCCTCATGATAGTAAACATCCACGAGCCAGTGTATAATATTAAATATCTTTCTGCATTATCACAAACACAAACACACACACACACAAGTAGCAATCTTGGTTTAATGGTTGGTAGTCTTCAATCTGCATCATTAATTTCAGGTATTTGGTATTCAAAAAGACTTTTATGAGTTTTTGGAACATAAACAACATGAAAAATAAAAAAATATCACATCCCAGATTTAAATTTGTTATTATATAACAATATTGTCCTTGTAATCTCATTTAACCCTTAGAATTAGAGGAATCTCAACAGCTCAAGTAAATCATTAAATGGTTCAGTCCCATCTTAACATAACCCAAATTTGTAGCCTTACATAAAATACATAGTTACAGTACTAGGCTATCAAAATATATTCTGAGAAGTCTCCCCTCCCTCAATAAAAAGTTAACAGTTCCATAAATTAGCACCACGTCTTCTGGATAAGCACCGATATATTTATGTGCACAACAATGAAACCACATTTCACTGCGTTGCAAGAACAGAGAAAAGATAGTGTGACTCACAAATCAGAAAATATAAAATCTATCCAGGGTCCATTAGGACCCTTTCTCTATTTAGACAGAGGAACAGTCTTTTTAAAAAGGTAGTTGTAAAAAAGTTCTAGATATACACAATGCAAAACACCAGCTTGTTCAGATAAAATGTTTATAAAAAGTTATCTCAATGTCTCTATGAAGTTCATTTGTAAAACAAAAGTTACATTAATTTCTTCTGGGTCTTTTGTCGAAGCCAATGCACACGCTTGGCTTTACAGTGGCGGAGAACTCTTGAAAATGCAACCATCTCCATACAAAGCCTAGTTGGAATATAAGACAAATGTACCAGGGGCTTTGCTCACAAACATTTAGATATACACGCTTTCCAACATTGTATCCAAAAAGGTCAAATCTTTGAGAAGAAAGAGTCAAAATAGAAAGCAAAA
Organism: Cephalopholis sonnerati; assembly: GCA_019142605.1. Classification (NCBI taxonomy): domain Eukaryota; kingdom Metazoa; phylum Chordata; class Actinopteri; order Perciformes; family Serranidae; genus Cephalopholis; species Cephalopholis sonnerati. The sequence continues at coordinate 12,558,565 of JAGQAX010000008.1, read as the reverse complement.
CTGCAGATCTGAATGATCTGTAAATACATACAATACATATTTTTTTCTCAGTTGTTTTTTCTTAGCAAATAAATTAGAAAAGCTTAAGAGCCACAGTTCTCTTGATGTGCTGACGAGTTTCTGCTGTCAACACTGAGTCTGTATGGCTGTGTGTGTGTGTGGGTCAGTGTAGCAGGAGTCACTGGGAGGCACAGGAGGTAACAAGGGGGCAGGAGGAGGAGAGGCAGTCGTCGGGCCCCTGGATGGTGATGAGAGGTGGGGTGTCACTTGTATAGAGGTGGGTATGAGGGATAGGAGAGGGGTGGTGGTTAAGGGGGGGTGGGGGTTCCTGTGTTGTCTTAAGCTACCTGGCACTCACTCGAGTCCCCGTGGACCCAGTAGCAGATCTGGGCATATTTGAGAGGTGTTATCCGCACAGCCACGTTGTAATCCTGCTGCATCCCGTTTCCGCTTACATCCACCCACTGGTGACCAGAGAAAACCCCAATGATCTTCCTCGTCCACTTCTTTTTGCCTGGCTCTTTGAGGCGGATGTAGATCCCAGAGCCACTGGAGCCGGGTTTGGCATCGCAGTATTGGTACAACAAATCATTGGACTCCTCAGAGACGGAGCAGAACCGGTACACCAGGTTGCCAGGACGGTCGTCGTCAAAGCCAGAGAAGTGGATCCTCCCGGCAGGAAGCTTCTTGACAGAGGGGATAACACCCAGATCCATGTGCTTGACTTTTGGGGCTCTCTTCAGCTCCAAAACGGCATAGTCATAATCCGCAGCCAGTCCGTCAGACACACCTTTGAACCAGCCCTTTGGCACCTGGGTCTTCTTGACCCCAGTCCACCTAAACGAAGGTTTCCCTGATTCCACACTTCGCCGACTCCGGCTCTTTCTACCTTTCCCTTTCCCTCTACGCTCCTCTTTCTCATCATTCTCTTCCTTTTCCTGCACTTCCTCTTTATCTTTGTCTCCCTTTCTCCTTCTGCCCTTTCCTCGCCCTCCTCTCCCTTTGCCGCCTTTCCCTCGCCTGGACTTGTCCTTCAGAACGCCAACACGCAGCTTCTGCACCCCATCTAGATAATCCTTCCCGTCATGGATGCAGTGGGCAGCGGTCAGCACATGTTTAGGTGACACAAGAACGCCAGAGCATCCTGTGGAGATCTTCACAGAGGTGGAGAAGGGATATTTGGTGGAGAACTGCTTATCAGAGATGGTGAAGCGGGTATCTGTGCCGTACACCTCTCGTTTGTGGCGAGAGCTTGACGAGATGTTTCCAGACCAGGCTGTCACCTCATTGAGGCCCTGCACAGAAACTGAGGTATACGTGCGCGTTCCATTCTCATAAACCGTCTCGTAGGACAGGAACTGCTCCAGGTCGTCCAGAGTGGTGGCAGGAAGGCGACGCTGACACTCAATCCCACAGGTCCCACTCAGCTCTGGTGGAGGATGGGCTGAAAAGTTTGGGCTGCTTAGAGGCACAGTGCGTCTTTTCCTTACCAGAGGCACCTTCCACTGTGGCCAGGTATACTCGTCATCGACTGCATTCTCCTCAACAGCTACAGCCGCCACCACAGCCAGCACCGTCACCGGGAGCAGCACACACAGGGGAATGGGGCCCATTGTTAAGTTGGGCCTGGCTCTGAAATATAAACAGTAGAGAGGAAGACTTAGAGACACTTTGCAAAAGAAGTGGAAAGATACAAAGAGCTATTCGCTAGGTGTGGCTGTATGAATGGTAATGTGAGCTGGCCGATCCGTCCACCACTTTGGTCCGGAATGACATATCTTTTGGATGGATTACCAGGAAATATTATACACTTATAATTCCAAGACTAGTGGCTCTCAAACTTTTGTGTGTCAAGGACCCCTAAATTGATACACATTGAGTCATGGACACCCATTTAATCAGAGACCTCTATCTAAATTTGGTTGTTAGATATGATTAAGGCAAGGATTCTGTAGTAGTCAAACACAGTTGAAGAGATAACTGTGAAGGAAGTGAAACCTTTGATCAGAAAAGTCACTCTTATGATTCTAACTCACATTGGGCTCGCTACTATAGTGAATTAAATAGTGAAAATACACTATTCCTCATTTTTCTGGAGACACACTGGAACTTCTTCAACGACCCCTGGGGGTCCCTGGACCCCTGGTTGAGAACAACTGCTCTAGATGACAAACCTGAGTGACCCCCTGACTTTTCCTCTTGCTCCTTCATGAGGTTTACATTTTTGTTTTTTAGTGAGATATCTGGATAGCTATTGGATGAATTGCCACAACATTTGGTACTGACATTCTTGGTGCCCAGAGGATAAATCCAAATGATTTAAGTGACACTACTACACACATTTAGCCGTGAGCTCAACATTCTGTTTTGCTCTCTGTATCAGTCCGGACTTGGTGCCGCCCCAAACACTTTCCAGAAATTAAAATCCAATTGGAGCCATTCAGGGATCCGCACCGTGGCTGACAACAAAACCAGCCAATCAGGGACTGCGTTGTAGTTGGTGTAAAATGCAGGCCGCACCTTGCAGAACAGTAATGGTGGCTCTTGAAGCAACAAGCGCTAACTCTAAAGTTGGTAAACACAGCAATAAGTGAAGTTATGGCAGAAATAGAGTCAATAAAAATGATTAAAAAGAATAATAGCACTCATTTGCAGAGTTAAAAGACGTTTTTGCCGTCCTTCCGACTGGATTTGACAAAAGCTTGATTTATCAACTGGCTCCATTGGTGATGGAAAAGAAGTTCCCCGGTGTTTTGTTACACTGATTGGCTGAGGAAGTTTGTCTGTTAAGGTGAGTGCTCTAGTCCAGACGGATACAGAGAGCGAAACAGAATGTTGCACTCATGTCACCAGAATGATCGTACCAGGCTAACACACATTATTCTCAGGATAAACTGTAATCACTTTGGTAAGCACCTGACTTTTCCCCTGGTGCTATCATCAGCCTCTTAGCCTTTAAAATAAGCAACTACATCACCATTCAAACAGATCTGGTGCCATTGCCCCACCTTTCATAATGCTGTAATATTATGATACTGCTATTGACTACCCTCAGTTAAGTCTCTAAGTAAGTTAAGCTTGTTTAAACTTTCCCGTCTAATCAGTAAAATACCACGTTATCAGCTCAGCAACCACCTATATGCAACAGAGCTTTGTGATTCTGTGATATTTGCTTAACACCATCCAAAATGTTGGAAAACTCAGAATTACTTAAAATGAGAATACTTTATATCAATTGGGCCTCCATGTCCAGAAAATGTAAACACAAACCCATGTATGACCACAGGGAGGCAGTGTAGCTCAGAATATTAAAGACATCCAGTGGGTCCTGCGCTCTAAACTATCATTAGAGCAGCTCAGCAGCTTGTGGCAGCACAACACACTCAGTAAAGTCCAGTTGTGTTAAAGAGCATTCCTCAAAACGCTCAAGTCTGCAGTAAGGGACTGGTGCCATTACGTAAAGAAACAGCACTCTGTATATAATATATAAAACATTTCTCCAGTGTTGATACATTAGCTGTGTGGTTGAGAGGAGATTTATGTGCTCTGAGTGTTGCTGGAGGCTGCGGGCAGCGAGGAGGAGAGGATGAACCCTGATCCTCTGAATGGGCTGAGACAGTGGCTTGGGGGTTTGCCACAATGGTTAACCTTCTCCTTCAGTAATGACCATATCTGGTTTCCTTAGCTCCACTCCACTCCTTGTCATGCATACAGATGACATCAAACACAGAAGCTACGTGGGCTGCAGACAGCCTGCTGGTTCATGCTTCTACTGTACGTGTGTGATGCTGCCAATAGTCCTGATAACCTCATAAAGGAAATTACGATTTGGGCGAGTTTTAATACATTCAGCAGACCATCACTTAACGACAAGAGTAGGAGAGCTTCGTTTCGTCAGCGTGCCTGTGGTGATGAGGTCACACAGGCGATTCCAAACACAAAATGATTTGGATGCTGTCCTTTGAATAGCAGGAGTGCAAATCCAACAGTTAATTCTGAACAGGAGTCCAGAGTGAAAAGCCACAGTGATTGCATTCATTCTGGCTGTTTGAGGGGGTTAAATGGAGTGTGACAGACAGGCTGACATTTAGGGAATCCAGCTGGAGGACAAACCTTTAGGAGGGACGGCCAAATTTGGCCAGAGGGTCCACAGAGACACATTCCCTTTCAATTAGATGTTTGTGCAGCGTGAAAATGAGATTGTGCCTGGTTTGGCAAAGCTCCCAGGAGACTCGGCTGAAAGGGTGAACGTACAGCATCACCTGTGGACCATATCAGTGCATCATCATCCGCTGCAGGAGACACTGTCCAAATCTCCTTTTTTAGTTGAAACTACCAAGAATACCTTTTTCATTCCAACTTTTGTTTGCCAGTGAGTGCATTATGATCCAACTGAGTCCAACTGCAAAGGAGACTATCTGGCTTAAGTTAACCACAGCTTCCAATAAAACATACCCAGTGGCCAACATCTAACCAGCCCCAAACAGACGGTAATAAAATACAAGCCCACAAGAGCTGTAAAACAGTCTCAATAAATGAGAATACAAAAATGACCCTTTAGTTTCTGTTCAACTTCACACTCCCACCGCCAGACTCAGACATAACACAAATCTAGGAGAAAGCCTGCAATTATTCAGCATAGAGTGGAAACTGATATGCTGCCATGATGACTCCTGGTCACAGACGGCGCTCATTTGAACAATTTTCCACTGCAGTCAGCTGAACAAGAAGCTGTGCCCTCTCCATCCCTCAGTGGAAGGAGTCACAGGAGGCACCCAGGAGACAGAGTGACCAAAGGATGGCGCTATAGCGCAGTTGTCCATCTCCAACTGCACGGGTCACAATCCATTCTCTAGTTCAACACCACGTTTAATAAAAAGGATAGCTTCATTCATTTTGACCTGTCCTGACAGTGTCTACATCTTGGCACACTTTTCAGCTTAACAACCACAGGACCAGACACTGTCAGTGCGTGACAAGAAGAAAATGTGCCAAATTTGGAAATATTTAAAATGTTAAATAAAAATCTAAGCCCTGTGTTTCCTTATTCCAAAAATAACAAAAATCACCATCAGCATTGTAATGCATTAAACACACCATTACATTAGATATCCAATGAAATGTGAAAAACATCTGTAATTCCACATCTGTTGCAGCATCGCAACTGGATGTGGACAAAAGAGGGACAATGTTTCTGTTAGTTATAAAGCAACTTTATGCACGGATTATTTAAAATCAATAATTATAATCAAAAAGTCTCAAAACAAAGATATAAATAAGGAATTTTGTGCACCACCTAGGCTATAAAATCCAATTAATAGTTCGGGAAAAAAGTCAAAATGTGCATCCTGAGAGAAAAGAAGCAACAACCTAGACGGAAAGAAATCAATTTAAAAAATGAAAACATAAAAAATATGAAATAACTTTTTGAAAAACTGACAAATAAAGAACACATTTGCCCCATTGTTCATATAACTGCAAAATGACAAAGGCTTCCTACCTGCTTGCATCCGATTGTTGGATACGCCAAATCCGCAATGTATTGTTTGTTTTCCCTAGAAATATACAAATATGATCCCACTAGAAAACAAACGCTACTGCATCCCAGACGTCCTGGTATCAGCAGGGCGACGGCTCCCTTCTCCTCATTGCTTCTTCTGAGAGAAAGTCTCAGCCGGGACGCTCTGCTCAGGCTGCACTTGATGCTGAGGAGGAGGAGGGAGGGAGGGATGGAGGGAGGGAGGGGGGAGGAGAGGGGGAGGCAAGAAAAAACTGAAAAGGACTTTTTCACTTGTGACAAAAGCTGTTCACATATGGGTGGGACCAGACCAAGAGATCTAACTAAAGGCTGAATCGAGTGAAGTCAGTGGTCTATTCAGCAGCAGCGCAGTGGGGAGGTGTGCTGGTGTACAGCAGGCTGCAGGCTGCAGAGCAGAGAGACAAATGAAGAGCGCCTCAGTCAAGGGACTCTGAGAGGACTGTGAAGGAATTAGTTCTACTGCTCTCTACAATAGATTCATAGGCGTTTCCAGTCTGAGCCATGCCAGCCTCAACATCTGCAGCACCTCTACAAGTCCAGTGAAGTGGCAACTTAATAGAGCTATACTTTAGTGCATGCACCCAAATTAAATCCTTACATCTATCATAAACATGACTCTTCACAATATCTTAATAAAAGTGTCTTTTTAAATGTTTTAATATTTGTCCTTCGAGGGGATTATTGGCTTAACATTCACAAAATGTCATCCATCCCTTTTACTCGTGCAGTAAAAACACCCTGAACCTATAGGCAGTGTTGTAGTTAAGACCACCTTAATCGAGACCAAGTCATTACCAAGACTTTAACAGGTTGAGACAAAGTCAAGACAAGACCAGACCAGTGCGAGTCCCCCACTGCATGACACACTTACAGTAAAATGTGAAACATGCAAAGAAAAGTCCACATTCCCATAAAAACACCAACAGAAAACAAATGAAGTGAAGATTCTTTTTCATTCACCTCTTTTATTAACATATATACTGAATGTGTGTATGTATAAAATAATTAAATAATTGAAAGGCAAGGCAGAGTTGAATTTTATGTGTGGAAAGTTTCCTTTGTTTTCTATGAGCAAACATACAAACAATAATTAGCTGAAACCATATGTTGACCATCTTTATGCAACACTCCATTTTGTGCTGCAATTTGGTTAAATTCTACAGTTGTGGTTTTGACCATTCCCGAGTCCTCTTTGTCTGAGACAGAGACAAGACAGAGTGAAAATGGACTTGACTAAGATCTTCAAAAAGTGGTACTGAGACAAAGAACAATCCTGTGTACCAGCCTACAAAACTGCCAGGACCCCTCCAGTGTGTCAAGATCTATCTGAACCTGTACATGTGGGTTAGAAGAGAATAAGAGGAAAGAGGAAACAACCAGGTCTCACTCCAAAGTCGTCAAAACTGTAGCTTGGTCAGTAACTTCTGTCGTCAGACACCAATGAAAAAAGCCATGCTTTCACGTTTGCATGATACACCGCTGATCAGCTTTAGTGTTTGAAGGGGAGGAGGGAGGAAACACAGCAGATCAAAATGAATGTTAAGGTAGTGGAAGTCCAAGTAGGGCAGGGGGGACAGGTGGTGGAGGGTCCAACAATCAACGAACCCCACCTGGGCAGCCGGTGTCCACTACCCATAAGATTGTCAAGCCAAACCCTGATCGTTTTTCCTAAACCCAAGCATGTGCAAGTGTTGTTGAAGCAAAAAAAGCATACATTCCCAAGGTCATTTTGACATAGTGCTTTTATTGTGAAAGAGACTGTATGCAAATTGTACATTTCCTGTGAAAATGAAGTGTATTTTGTAAACAAATAAAGCACGTATCAGACTGAAAATGACATGGCGTCTCATAACATCAACAACCAATGCACCCAGGGTACCTTTGAACGACATGTGGACGTGAAAGTGCATAGCCTAACATCGATATGTGGAAAAGGTTGGAGTGAGAATGTGTTGGAAGAAAAAACATTGTTCTATTCTTTCTGTAAGCTTTTACCTGCTGAGGCTTCTATCAAGCATTTAGATTAAACAATCTGGAAAGTGGTGGAAGATGTATTTGCATCCTTCACCCTATACTTAAAAGTACTGATACTACACTTTAAAAACACTCTGTAATGTGTGAAAGTCTTACATTCAAAATTTCACCTGCTCCAGGAATTTAGCATCGCACTCCTGTAACATTGTTGGTCAATACTGGCGCAGCAGAACCAGATATTTTGTCTGTTTTATTTAAGGCTACTTCTTCCTTGTCAAATCCTGGCACCTACACAACGCACAATGCAATATGACCACCAACTTTTCAGCCAGACTTCAGGTATGCTGTGCTAGTAGAGGCCCATTTTGTTTTGAGTCACTGGCCTCGAGCAGAGATGAGCAGTGTGCTACAGAAGTCTGGTTAGCTCACTTCTTTCTAACGCCACACCCCAGACTGATGCTGACTCATGTGACATTACTTGAGGCAGTAAATGAGACTACACAGCAGCTCCCTCTAGAGTCACACAACTTTTTTTTTTCACATATTTAATTCTAGACAACACATGTAAATGGGCTTTGGTGTGTAAAAATAGTGGTGGGGAGTCAATATACTTCATATACTGTTGGGTACTTCCATCTAGTACAGTGCATCAAGTGATCCTGTGTTTGTATGCAGAATATTAATCTGCAAATTACCATCTAACCCCCACTGTTAAATAAATGTAATGAAGTAAAAAGTACAATATTTCCCTCTGAAATGGAGTAAAAGTGTTACTGTAAGTGCAGTAGCAGACCTCAAAACTGTATTGTATTTAGGTACATTACTTCATAGACAACCTGTGATACAGGATCACATGCAGACACTGCCTCATTCTGGGTGTGTTACATGCAGAATGTCTGTATACACAGGCTAACTGACTACCATGCCATTAATACGTAACAGTAAAACACAAAGTCAGTCAGTCTGTAATTTTGATGTGGATCATATGGTCACACAGCTGCCCAGAGATATACTGCACACACAAATATATGGATATCATTAGAAACTGCAGTTCACATTATGTAATCTCTAAGTATTTAAATGTTTATTTGAACTAAAAATATATGCACATGGCATATATGCATGACAGAAATTTGACACCATGTCAACTTTTATCTTGGCTTTTACTCTGTCTAACTTTACTCTGGGTTTTGGATTTTTGGATAATTTAAATGTTCACTGACAACCTCTGTTTGAAGTGCAGTGTCTGCTTCCACAGGGCAACAAGAAGTGATGGACTGTTGGACCTGCTCAAATAACCTTTCTTTTTAGTCTTTTCATTATGCAAGGTCAGGGGAAGAAAGCAGGGGCCTCTGGCCGAGAGAGGAAGAATACCATGATGACTAGTTGAAATCTCAATGAGCCAAGAAAAGGCACGGAAAATATGTGTGTAATGAGGGAGAGAAAGGGAAGGAGGGGGGGGTAGGAAGGAGTGTGATGATACACATCTGGCTCAAGGGGGAATGAGAAGAGTACAGGATGTCATTTGGAGTTGAAAACTGATCTTTGCGTAATCACCTCTGTCAGTCACTTTGATTTACAGCGGCCGTCACACCACTTCTACTGATTTCAACAAACTGTAAAATTACACCTGTCCCTTAAACTCTGTGTGTGTGTGTGTGTGTGTGTGTGTGTGTGTGTGTGTGTGTGTGCGTGTGAGAGAGAGAGAGACAGAGAGAGAGAGAGAGAAAGAGAGAGAGATAGAGAGTACTTGGGTGGCCTGCACACCTGACCAGCATACTAAGGATGTTGATGAATGCTCATCCATGTGGGTGGTGATCACACACATGTGCGTGTGTACATTACGCACTGGACTACAAAGCTCCATGTTTTCTGAGCAGTATGGGTCAGAATAACTCTCTGTCCCTCCTGCTCTCTCTGGGTGTGGTCCTGATTCTCCTTCAGCCTGAGCATGCTGATGAAACACACCTACATTTGGGGTGATTAACAGATTGGTTAATGAAAACAGATTGCAGGGACTGTAAACATACAGGGCTCCCTGAATGCACAATGCTATAACTTTTGAATAGTCATACTCATGCTCGGCATATTAAGTTATACTGTACAGAAGGCCACACAGACTGTGGAAAAACATTGTGCATGTGACATCACCCAGAACTTTCTGAGGGGACTTTTTGAGGCATAAGTTGGGTTCACCACCCACCGCCATCTTTGTCAAATTACTGAAGCCACAATACCTAAATTATTTAGGCAACTAGCCGGGAGGAGCAGAGGTGGGATGAACAATGCCACCACCACAATTGAGCATGATAGCTTGGAACCATTTTGATTTGACCAAACAAGCCCCCCTCTGAGACCGCTCTGATGTACTGTGGAACATAATAACATAATTTGGATGTTTACAGAAAAGTTCTGCATTTAAATGTTAAAAATGTTAAATATTAAATTTCACAGTCAAAGTTCTCATGGGGCCAGCACCTAGTGGCCAGTAGAGGAACTGTAGTTTTAGACCCTTAAAGGCACCCTACAGAATTTTTTAACTCTGGTAGCGCTAGGGCTGCCCCCCTAATGGTCGACCAAACATTAGTCGACCAGAAAGGTCATTATTTGGCAAGATTTCAGGTCGCTTAGTTGCAGAAAAAAAAGTGACACTCTATTAGAAGCTCCGGCTTGTCAAAATAAATCCTATATGACTGGACCATGTGGGAATTTAATTTGAAAGGACAGACACAGAAGAGGCCACGCTCAGCAGTCAGACAGGAGTGACGTTACAAACAAATCACAGCCAACAGATATCGTTCCTTCTTCTGTAAATATTCAGTCTGATGAATACAGAAAGTTGATCATGTTAAGGCAGGGCTACCCAGAGCTTTGCATCTGTCCCATGGACGATAGGCCGACGCACTTATAAACAGCGCCTGGAAGAAGATCAGCTCTGCACTCAGGATTTCAGGTAAAAAGGCTATACCATACTTGTTAAGGTTGCTTAGCAACCTCAGATGCAACCTGCTGCCGTGCTCTTGAAAGCTGGCACAAAAAAGGCAAGAACAGCACCCAGCGCCCGACCTCGGGTTTTCCAGGTGGTTAAAGACTCAACATGTGTACAGGCTAGTTAATAACATGTCAGGGTAGGAAATCCAAAGTGTGGGATCATTTTGAGAAGGTGAAGGACCAACCCAAGGTGATATGTAAACTCATTCGTCGACTACAAACATGACGTATCATCCAAAACACGTAAGTAGCGACATGCCCATTAGCCACTTAGCACAATCATTACTGCTTTGCCCACAGCGTAATCAACAGGCGGCTCGCTCAGTGTGTGACGTGCACTTGTAGATAAAATATAGACCTATATTAATGAAGGTTCATTAGACCTCAAACCATTGTGTTGCCGCGCCCAAAATATAATTTAATAATTAAATTAATATTGTAAACACGCTGGGATGACTAGTCGACTAATGGCCCTAAATGACGACTACTAGTCGACTCAGAAAACTCTTCTCTAGGTAGTGCTATGGAGCAGTTTGTAATGAATAGGTCCCCGTTTTGTTTGCCTTGCATGCACATTAGGATGCACAGGCAGGGTGACAGAATACCCAGTCCGGCCAATAGTTTCACACTATTCCAGTGATCTACAGCTGGCAGCTCACTACAGTATTTTGAAGGCAGCTGTGAAGGAAATTGCTTCATGGAACTGCAAAAAACTGCAGCTGACCAAAATTTTTGACCCTGCTAGAAATCCCACCAATCATCTAAGAGCCAGATCGTTGATCGATTCCTCAGGCGTTGTGGCCTCCCTAAAATGAGACATCAAACGAGACGAGATCTGGCAGAAATTTGGCCTTAATTGTAAAATTAGTCTGGGTCTTTCTTCTCCTGAATACAAAACATGTCTTCCAGGGAGTCATGGCAACAGGTGCAAATGATCTACTGCGGATACAGGAATGATTTAGTTGGTCACATTCTTGTGACCAAATGAGTGAGCTGACTAATGAGCACATTACAAAAAAAAAATAAAAAACTGTGTTGTGCTATTACTGGCAACTCGCTCCCCTCCTCTCAGAGGCCACTCAACATCCCATCACATAACTGACTGTGACCACTGTTATCACAGCCTTCACAGATGCAGACAAAGAAACATAGTAAATGTTCATGTTTTCAGTTAAGTTGGAGGTCAGAGGTCACAGAAGTGGAGAGAAACAAGAGAGACAGAAAGAGAGAGATGCCTATGCTCTCAGCCCCGTAGCTTCCAAATAGAAAAGCAGTGAGTGATATTTCTGGTCGGGGTCGGGGCTGTGCGGTGTGGATAGAGGGGCTTTTGTGCCGGCCGTCACACCCTGACGGGAAGTGCTCCCTTTGCGCTCTGCTGTGGTAGATGGATGCTTACTGGTGGGAGCTAAGTTTCAGGAATTTCATTAGTTGTGTTTGGGTGTAGTGGATGAGACCTTGCCCACCTTCACAGCAGTAAACCTGCAAAAGGGTGCGGCTCTTAAAGGAGCACAGGGTTCAGGGAGACTTTCATCTTTGGGCAGCCATCTGCCCTGACTCACAGTATTTCAAATTGCTACTGGTGAGGTCTTATTCTGGATTCCTCCATGTTATTTTTAAAAGACGGTAAGCTTCCTGATTTGTGTTGGAACAAATTTACGACACTGAAACTCTTCAAAATCTTAGACGACCTCGTTGCCCTTTTTGCTGTACGTAGCAGTCTGCTTTAAAGGATGCCTACTCCTCTGCACAGACCACACTAATAAACCAACTCAGAGGGCTGCAGTGACCCACAGTTCACTTCCACAGGCTTTATTTTGACAACTGAATGGTCTTTTAGCTCTGCTCCACACTTAACAGACCACCATTGATATGATAGGACTCTCTACCTCACTACCTCTCTCTCTCTTCTCATGCACAAACATAAATACAGTATATATAGTAAATATATATATATATATATATATATATACACAGTAATGGGACGGTTACTTAAAGGTCTCGCTTAGATCCACATACAGTTTATAACCTTTTTTGATAGTAAATATTTGGGTAAATGGTTCTCATGCCAGCTTTGAGAGACGAGACTGTATGTGATGAAAAACTGACTGAAGTCACACGTGCTCCTTTGAATCTCATGCGCAAATTAACAGGCAACCGCAGTCCTGCTGCAAAGATGGGCTTGTGGAGGCAGGTCAAAGCACTGCCAAGACACTTTAACCTTTAAGGAGGTCACATTTCTGCACCAGAAATTGAAATCATACCGGACTGCTCCCTTCAGGCAGTCCCTAAACCCCAGGTGAGGGAAAGACATGCATTAGGGTGACAGACAGATTGGAGCAGCATCAGCAGTGATGTGGAGGTTGCACTGGACTGTCACGGTGAAGAGGAGCACAGCCTGGAGGCGAAGGTGTGCATGAGCTTTGGGCACGATGTGAAAATCTGTTGAAATGCAGGACTGTTATGCAGAAATCAGCAATAACAATGTAAAAACAGCTAGCTTGTTAGCTAGCTACAGAGACATGGGCATACTAGCGATTGCTTTTGTTATGCTTGTTATAAAGAAAAGGACCATGATATATTATAACATTTAACTGAGGTAATACTATGGTTATCGTAATTTTTAACTCTTCTTTAACAACAAAAATATGGGCTTTCTTTAGTTGTTTATGCAGCCATGTTGCTGATGATTTCTCATAACACTCAGTTTAAAGTGTGCATCTGAAAAACCTCTGTTTGGAGGGCCATGTAGCTCTAACACTGCCCTACCGCTCTATCCCATCAAGAATCCGGAAACCCTACCCCTATTGCGTGAACACACAAGTTGAAGGGATAAAGGCTAAGTGGTAGGGGCAAGGCATTAGGCTTTAGAGGTAGGGTAAGGAGCTCAGACATGCATTATGAACTCATTGTATTGAATTATTGTAGATCATTTGAGGGGCAATCTTCTGTTTGGTAGCCAACTGCTCTACCGTCTGAGCCAAAGCCACCAGAAATAAGTTGGGGTGCATCTGATTGAATGCTTCCTGGATGCCTCCCTGGAGATATTCCAGGCAGATACCATAATGTAGACCCAGAATATCCTCTATGGCTTGCTAACCTTCTCAGGAACCCCCAGGAAAAACTAGAGGATGTGGTTAGGGAAAGAGACATCTGGGCTACCCTGCTTGCTGCCACCAAAACTAATACCTAGATAGATGTATGATGGATATTTAGAAACTCTTCAAATTTGCCTCGATCTCTCAAAACAACCCAAACAATGTGGGTAATGTAGTGTAACGTAGACACTACATTACCCACATTAGCAGCTTAGTGGATCTAATGCTCATTGTAAAGAAAACAAAACTGTTAGCTACATAAACCAAAGCATTCAGCAACTTTAAGTTTTGACCTGATGACTGCAAAAGTCAGGGGATCACCAAAGAGCATTACTGATTGCCAAATATCATGTAATCCATCAAGGTGTTTCATTGTGAAGCAGCAAATGTCAGCCTGCGAGTGGTGGTAGAGGAAAGGTCAGAGCATCACCACAGTCATTGGCCTACATCCTCTGGGGGCTGCAGATATCTGTATCAAATGTCATGTCCATCCATCCAATAGTTGTCGAGATATTTTAGTCTGGACCAAAGTGGTGGACCAACTAACTGTCAGGATGATGTTTCCATCCCCGGAGCCACATCTCGAATATGGCTACAAATTGCTATGTCTAAACTGTAATTGTCTAAAGCTGGAAATCAAACATCAGCAACAACAAAACCAGCAGCACTTAGCTGTATATCTTTGTACTAAACATCATGGAAATCTTGAGATTCTTGAGATCTTCTGCTTTTGGGAAAGCTAACTGAAAAGCTGACAAGCATAAATGGAAAACCTCTGTGGTTTAGGTATGCAGTACTTTGATATGCAGATTAGCACTCTAGACTGAGCCTGTCCTTTACAACAGATCAGCATACACCTTTATCATCATCTATGACTCTCTCTGTGTGTGGCCTTATGTTTACACAGACTGGCCGTAATCCCTTACTGCAATAAAAACATTAAAATCGTTCCACATTGCACGCCTGCATGCACCTGAAACATCCACCTTAGATGTAAATCCCGTCTACACTAAAAAAAGTAACCTACTCTACAGGTAAGAAACAGAGTGCCTGTTGCTTTTTTCATGATTCAATATGGTATTTGGACACTTGAGGTTTCCAACCATGATTGATGGTATTATAATTTGTGCTGCAGTACAGTAATGGTTAGTTCAGAAGCCCACATGTGTATGAAGGAAATGACATTTAGAAGTCAAGCCGCCTTTGAAAAGGAGCACTAAAAATAGGAGGCTCTCTCAGTGCTCTTTCAATGACCTTTCTGTCACATACAGAGATCTTATGCTGCTCCTGCTGCTGTACATACATGGCAGTGTTTTACCATAGATGCTTCTCTAAACATGAAGCAGAGACTCCAGCGTGAAGCTGCTATGAACTCATTTACAGTTAGAGAACGGGCCTTTAGAAATGTCTCCTCTCCTCATCCATCCAACTGGTGTCACAACATTTAGCACAGCTGAGAAATCTGGGCTTGACAAAGAGGAAGCAAAACAAACATCCCAAATCTCTTATCATGATAATAATGTGTACGCACCACAGGAGGAAATGTTTTAAACAAAAGTTTGCACAAGATATTGGCTGACCTGAAATTAGTTCCTCTACTTTGCAGTAACTTTAACAATAACATATATTTTGCGGATTATACAGTAGATGCACCGTCGAGAAGCTCAGTTGGCAACAAAGAGAAAAGTGGAACCAACAATTCCGGCCTGTTATTGAGCTGAGGGCAACAGATCTGCAGTGTGTCCGCATTGAGAAGAAACTGTTTAGACACGCTGAGACAAACAAGGTGAAATGTGACATTTATCCCTGACAGGGCTCTTGTTTATAGTGAGGATTTGGACAGAGTAGGTGTTTTCATTTCACAACTTGCTGCCAGGACTTGAGACATGTGAGAGTAGGGAGGATACACGGAGAAAAGGTATTTGTTGAGCGGATGTTGCAGATATTAGTCAGAGAAACCAGCAGATGTGACCAGAGGAAAATCATAGCACAAGTTCAAATGCAAATACAGTAAATGTTTTTGAAGACTCCTTTGCAAAAAAGCTATGAATTCATCATAATAAATTTGGGACATCAGATGTGCTTTGTGTAAGGGAACACATGCAAACATAAATATTCAAACAAATGCTGACAAGTTTGGAATGATTTCATACAATAAGAATGAGGCAGGGAAGTAAAAAAAAAAGTCTCCATGTGTTTGCATGTTGAAAGACAGAGAGACTCACATATTCTGCAGGGTCAAAAAGGTTACATAAACACACTGTGCGACTAGGTTAACACACTAATCTCTGTCCTCTTTCCAGGAGAAGAAAGGGGGTTTTGTTGAAGTGCAATGATGACGCCTCTTTAGCTCATTCTGCCAAATGCCATTTAGGAGTTTGACTGGAGAAGCTCTACTGTCTCTTCGCTCTCTGATGGTTAATGCCTCGTTCGGTTCTGTTTGGTAAATGTTGACCTGCCTGCTGCACAGCTTTGTTTCCATTCTGCAGTCCTACCGTGTTCAGTGGCGCACCTTGTTTTGTGGGTACAGTCATTATGAAAATGAAAAAAACACACACACCCACATGGTCATGGATCCAAGAAGAAACACACAGACACAACCAGACTGTGTGCCAGAAAAGACACACTTGTTGCTCAACACTATTGTGGAAAAGTTGAGCTGAACTTTGAATTCTCACATTTTGTGTAAGGAAATATTCCTGAACTGCTGCAGCTGTTGTGGATATTTTTCCTTTCCTTCTCCAAAAGACGGTAAAAATGTTTTTGCACAGTTTATTTTTGTGACGCCTGTCTCTAGAGGAGCGTTTCCCATGGTAGTGTCTGACTGATATTTGAGAGCGGGAGTTGCTAGGAGACGTGTTGTCAATATCCATGGACTGCTACTGACCGTAAGATGTAATAGTCCTGTGTAGTCTACAAATGTTCACACAGGATGCTTTTTCCAACAAGCACATTTAGCGTTATGTGCCATCAGCAATTTAAGCTAACTGTCCCTTTGCAACATTCAACATTAGAAAGGCCCCATTGTATGGCTAATAAGGTTAGGTTTAGGATAAGAAAGGTAAGGAGGATGTACCTTATAAGGGATGTACATTAACATGAATCAAAGTTCACTCAATGTTCACGCAATTCCAAACATCAGTCTCCTAGGGAAAGTCCTGTGACGCACACCACCCCGAACTTGCATCCTTGCTTCATCACTCCTGTCAGCGCACTGGGCATATGATCATATCCTGCTAAAGTATGTGGGTTATGCATGAATTGCAGGCTTATTATGAATTTTGGTGCATTAATTTTTGTAGGAAAAAGTACAAATGGTGCATGAGAACAACCTGAAATGTCAGCTCCTGCACACTCAGTGTTTTATTTGTCCTGCATTGTGAAAAGAAGGGGTGTCTGTCTAGTGTTAGCTGGCTCTGTTTTATTATTAGTCCTGTAACCTCTGTACTTTGCACATTACCTGGTGATTCAAAACACAGCACAGAGGCAATATACAAGCTTCAACCTCCAGGGCTCAAAAATGAAGTCAACGCTGAAGTGCTAAAAAACTGCAGTTCTTTAAATAGCTGCTTAAGGCCGGCTCCAGAAGCCAGTCAATCCCCATGGACCCCCATAAAATGTCCAACTTTACAGCAGAAATAAACATGTTTACAGCCTGGTGGTTTTTCAACATTCATGACAACTGTGCCGGGGGTGAATTTTTATATAACTCACCTGCCTAAATTATATTGAGGCTTGAAGCAGTAGTAGATTGAGTGAGAGGTTGTCCACACAGCAGATAGTCTATGAGTCAGATCCACCCCTCACTCCTCCACAGCTCCACCCTCTGGTCCAAATATGGCCACTTCTGGCCACTTCTTATAGTGACTTTTTTTTGTTTCCCTTCCTTACAATAACTGTGCCAGTAAAATTGTCAGTTCGGACATTGTCAGTTGGAAAACATAAATCTCTTCTTTTTGTTAAGAACATTTTTTGACTTTTTGTTCTTGAGAGGTTTACTGTATTTGCATACCAGTTCTTTATCTCTTTTGTCACACAAGTTTTATTTCTAACTTCAGAATTTCTAACCAGAGAAGAATTTTAATTTTAGTTTGCCTTACTTTTCAATAAAAAAAAGTGTCTTTCTGCCAAATTTAAAAACATACTGTGCTGTCTAGATAATTGCCAGCGATTCTTTCAATCACTCCATTTTATCTCTTACCAATTGTTATTGGAAATGATGTTGTTGGAAATTTTCTGCTTTTCTCTACTCTTGTAGTTTGTTAGAAAAAAAATCACATTGCAAAAACTGAAAAACTAACTCGAACCAGTTCCCTTAAACAAAACTAAACTCAATACCATCACAGCACTCGACACATTTGGCCTGTTAACGTAAAGGCTCAGCGGTACCTTCCTCAGGATATGTTCAGGGCTTCCTTGACTCAACCTGGCCTATTATGATCAAGCTCCTTCTCTCAGTACACTCATGTCAACCCAGCTCTCTTTAATAATGCAAGACAGAAAAGCTGCAGCTTAAAGCTTTCTCTTTTTCCACCTCCCCAAATATCCGTGGGCTCAAACAGTGGGTCATTATGAAGAGTGATCAGTGAAAGGGCCCATTGATTTTGGGGGCTGGGGGAAGGTCATGTATGGACTCGTAGGAGAGGGAGAGAGAGAGAGAGAGAAAGCAAAGGAGCGAGGCCAATCATGTATATATGGCAGCAGACTTGGAAGTGCAACGTCCCTCAGGAACCCCTCCCAAAACATCCACCCATTTCCTCCGCTGGTACTGAAGGTGCTCAGCAGGCCCTACGCCTCTCACCTCTTTTGTGTGTGTTCTGTTCAGGGTCCAAACAACAACAACAACTGTTATGGCTTCATAAAAGTACCTAATGGGAGGAAATGGTTCAGATTTTCCTCTGCCAATGATCAAACTTGAATCTATGTGCTGCCAGTTGAAAACCTCAGGGAATTGTGGAATGGTTAACTATGGGACTGGTTGTTCTGGAAGTCTGTGAACCCACTGCGGGAACAAAACAGAGTTTATTGGTCCAAGGTAGTGAGGATTAAATAGGCTGAAAGGTCAAATTGCCCCAGAGGGTCGAGGCAGGTGTACACACCTTCTTACACGTGAGAAGGACTTTTTCCATCTCAAGCTCTCGAGTTACCTTGTACTTTGACCTTTGTGTGTTTTCACCCAGTGACTCTATTCCTTATATTGAAGATTCACAGTTCTCAAAGTGTCATATTCACATATCACATAATCCTGAGCTTTTCCTTCAATCAATGACACGAATCCCACATTTCTACTCCTTACTTATAGTTAGTGACAACACTCAGTCTTATCCAACACATGCTCACCTTGACCTCATCACATATCGACGCTTGGTCATGGACTTTCCACACTGACATATGACATGCAAGGTATCCTGGGTGCGCTTGTTGTTGACGTTCTGAGATGCCATGACAATTTCAGTCTGATTTGTCTGTTTTCAAAATACACCTCTCTTTTCACAGGAATTGTACAGGCTGCATACAGTCTCTTTCAAAATAAACATACTACGTTGGTACAATACCGGGAAGTGACATTTTTGTCCTTCAACGTTTTCCCCTGATGCCACTGGCCACTGTTTCAGTGTAATGGCGGCTGGCTGGCCGTGCGTTATGCCGATGTGAAAGGATGGCTTTTTTTGTCTGTGTCTGATGCTGGAAGTCACTGCCCATGCGCCAGTATTTGACAACTTCAGACCGTGTTATTTTATCAGGCATAGATGCTCAAAGTGTGTAGTAGCTCACTTCCTCTTTGATGTATAGGCTTAGAACTATGTAATAACCTGCTGATGGATTAAGGCAGTTTTTGCTCTTTAATTATGTTGTTCACTGCTCATATGAGTTCCTCTCTGACAACAGCAATATAATAATCAGGCAATCTAAAATGCATCACTAGTGGCCTTAGTCTGAAGAAGTCATGAGAGTCTAGCGTGGAATGACTGATAATTATTGCTTTTTTAGAGCTTGTTAAGTATCTCTGAGTTTTAGAGCTGAGTTTAATAACTCCTTGCAATAGGTTCTTGTCCTTTTGACCGAGGGATGATGACAAGCAAAAATGGAAAAAAGTTAAGATGCTTTCACTTAAATGGGTATAAAACATTGTCAATATTAATAAGTTCATGCTCTAAATAGAAAAATGAAATTAGGTGCCAAGAAATAAACAGAAGGAATCCTTTACCAAAGTTCTTGGTTGTTTTAAACATTCTTGTATAGATTCAAAATAAATAACTTCAAGTTCAATTTTCTTTGTTTGCTGTATTTCTTCCACTGAGCAGGAGTGGGAACTCCCTTAAAGGGACAGTTTTGATTTTTTGAAGAGGGGTCGTATGAGGTACTTATCCATTGTCACTGTATTACCTACAGTAAATGGTGGTCGGCACACCCCAGTTTAGAGAAGCAAGCAAAAGTACCACTATGGAAGCACAGCAAAATATATTTTACCCACCTAAAAAAAAAATTATCAGTTTAAATGGACACTATTTTAAGAGCATTTTCACCAATTTACCTTGTTGTTAAACAGTGATTTGCAATGGGGAACTGAAGCTGTTTTAGCCATTTATGCTTTCTTCAAAGCCTCCAGAATCATTTGACAAAATGAATAATTTTACCTTACAGAGAATGAGGAGTGATGGTCTACCACTGCCTCAGTTGGTTAGTTTGTTTGTGTTATTGTGTGACATTTGTGTTTTAAAGGGTTAGTTTGGATTTGCCAAAGTCACACAATAACACAAACAAATTAAAAGATAGAAGCAGCATTAGACCAGCAACTCCTGTGTTCTGTGAGGTAAAATTACTGTTTTTGTCAATGGGGTCTGGTGGTTTTGTAGAAAGCATAGATGGATTCAGTCCCCTGTTTGAAAGGGCTGTCTGACCACAAGGTTAAGTGATGAAAATATTCTAAATATAGCATACACTTAAGCCAATAATTTTATTTTTTTAGGTGGCTAAAACATGTTTTGCTACTTCCCCCTTCACGGCTGTACATGGCTAAGCTTCTGTGCCAGTGTGACAGCCTGCTTCTTCAAAGTAAGGGCATGCTGTCCGCCATCTACTGCAGGTAATGTAGAAGAAAGTCATACAACCCCACATAAAAAAAAAATCCATACTATCCCTTTAAAGAACTGCTAACTCACCATATAATCCTTAAAAACCCATTTTGCTCTCACCGTCATATACACTCCCTTTCCTATAGTTTATACAGGCAGACACCTATGCAATCAGAAGCTATGGTTTCCCCTTTCCATAAATGTCTGGCTGTAATTACATTTAACGACCATGTTTGTGAATCCTTTACCATCA
This sequence comes from Cephalopholis sonnerati, assembly GCA_019142605.1. Classification (NCBI taxonomy): domain Eukaryota; kingdom Metazoa; phylum Chordata; class Actinopteri; order Perciformes; family Serranidae; genus Cephalopholis; species Cephalopholis sonnerati. Next base: position 12,537,637 of record JAGQAX010000008.1, on the reverse strand, counting down.
GCTACGGCACAGGAAGTATGGCCAGGTGTTGCTGTCAGTGTGCAGCAGAATAAATGGAGGTAAGAGAGAAAACCATGTGTTTGTGGGTGATTTTATTCTCAGTAATTGTATTTATCTTTGTCTGCTGCCTCCTCCTCTTCCTGACCAGAAAAGCCCCACAGGGATAAACAAGAGTCAAAACACAGACACAAAAAAAAGACAGCTGTGTATGATGCAGACTGCATGGATCGAGCATTAGGACAGTTCCTCTACACTTTTTGTGTGTGTGTGTGTGCGTGCGTGTGTGTGTGCGTGCATGTGTGTGTGTGTGTGTGTGTGTGTGCATGCGCGCGGGCGTGCGTGCGTGTGTGTGTGTGTGTGTGTGTAGGTGTGTGTGTCTGTGTGTGAGTCAGGACCATGTTATTAAAGGCAATAACAGGAGCTCACGTCTATAAAACATCTGGTTCAACAGGGTCATGAAACGTTGATTAGGAGAGGTGATGAAATGAAATAAAAGACAGACTTTGTGTGTAACCTCACTAGTTAGCACATTTATTTCGTAATCATCAATCACTCTGTTAATATTGAAACTAGTTATGGCTGGAGGGCCTTTTGCAGTATTTCATGTCATTACATCATCAGTAATAATTGCTAGGTTTTATGCTTTAATTATCTGCAGAACCAATGAGATTACAGCAGGTCAGCTCGACAGTGATCCCTGTCACTCTCTCAGATCATGACCTTGACTGTTTGCCTTTCACATACTGAAAACCAAGAAGGCGTCCAATGCTGGAAGAAGTACCCAGATCTTTTACTTTGTCAAAAGTAGCAATACCTCATTGTTATGAGCAAAAGTCATGGTTTCAAATTTTCACTTAAGCAAAAGTACAAAAATATTAGCATCAACATAAAATTAAAGTACCAACAGTGAAAATGCTTATTATACATTATGGTCCATTTTAGAATAATGTATGTTATGCTACTGGATTATATAGAGATAGATATCAATATAATGTTGCAGCTGGTTAAGGTGGGACTAATTTTGATTACTTTATATACTGCTAGGTAGATGTCATCCCAGTGATCAATCAAGTCTTATCTTATCTTAAACTTAAGCAATATATTAAAATTTCCTTGATGATTTTATTTTGTATTATACTCATTTGAACCTGCGAAGTAACCAGTAACTTAAGTGATCAAATAAATGTAATAAAGTAAAAAGTACAGCATTTGGCTTTGAATTGTAGGGGAACAGAATGATAAAGCAAAGTAACAGTACCTCAAAACTGCGCTCAGGTTCAGTACATGGGCAAATGTACTTAGTAGCTTTCCTCCACTTAGATCCTCCGGTATTACTCAAGGTGCTTTTTAAGTCTTGGGGGAGGGGTCAAAGGGTACAGGTGACCCCAGCTCAAGGTCAAGGAGTGCCCCATGAAGATGTGTATGGCTGACCCTTAAATAGATTAAGTACAACAATTTACTTACTGACTTATATCACTGACAATACAAGTTATGTGTATTTACATGCTAAATAAATGTATTGTTATTGTAAAAACACATTTCAACATGCTATCTGAGAAGTGAGGCAGACTAATGTTAGTAAATAAAAGCTGCTGCATTGGGCACACAATTTGACCAATAATGACTTAAGTAGTCCTTAATATTGAATGAATAAACAAAGAAAGCTTTTATTTACTCACTCCTGGTTTGATCTTATCATAAAATATCATGGAATAATTTATTCAATCAATGTTTGATTTTACTTTTCTCCAATCATTTGTTGGTCGATACAGAATACATGTATCGACCCCCCCCCTATTTCGTAATAGCTGGCCTGGTCCTGTCACTGCTATAACAATGCAGGAACTAAACTAATAACATTCCCTAAAGTACATTTTGCATTTAGTGCCAGTTTTGCATATGTTAGCAAAGTGTTATCAAAGTGAGCATGTTAGCATGTTGATGTTATCACTTAGCTCAAAGCACTGACATACCAAAGTACAGCCTCACAGAGCTGCTGGCTTAGCTGTAGACTCTTAAGGTTAATGTCCACAGCATCTGTCATTTCCACGCTAAGCATCTTTTGCTGAGAAGCAGCACGACCCCTCGTGTCAAGAAACCGCCCTTGGGGACACATACCTTTATTCTTGTTTCTATGTCAGTCCCTCTCTTCTTGTGGTCAAACTATCAGGCGTCTCAGCTGTTGCAAACCAAGTAGGCTTTATATTTCTGTTTGCTGAGGGGACAATAAGTGTGGGGGTAGAAATGATCGTACAAAGGCTTGTACTGGCACATCTCCCAGAGGGATTTTTCTTTTGTTTTGCCTCTGGTGTTGTATTTTGCAAAATGGGGCCATTACCTGGTTCATGAAAGCCTTTAATATACACCTGGTTTTCTACACCTGTTGTTGTCGTTTGGTCGAGCTGTCCTGGAACACAGGAAGTCAGGCTATTAGATTTCCAACACCAGTGGCTGCACTTTAACTGAGATGAACAAAAGAGAAAATGGGCACAAGCAGTGATAGCCATCGTGTATTAACAGATTTTGGATAACAATTTTAAACACATCACAAACAGAACACACTGTTTTACAGACAAATGATCTGTGGGCAGCGTTAGCAAGATTTTTGCTGCTGGATAATAAAATATTTTAGAATCTGAACTCTCTCTCTGAATCTGTAAAAGACATTGATATTATCACCAGGTGGACAACTTCCTGACAACATCCAGCTGTTCCAGGACTGCGATCACCTTCAGTGGGTGGGCTAATGGTGCTTCCCAAATTCTCCCTGCACTCCTCCTGCCGTCCCACTGCCAACTGGCGTCCCGCCTGAACCCTGGCAGATGTTTGTCATCCAGATTAGTCACTCAAACACAGAATGAAGGCCTGATAAACAAGGTGATCAGGAGGGGCTTGGGTTTGGTCCGCATGCTTTGGCTAAGGACTTTGATCAATATCAAATGCTGACATTCAAAAAACAGCTGCTACTAGTCTCTCAACTTTCCCACGGCTGCTTTTGAACCTTTGCTATCAGCCAGTGATTCCATTTGCAATTTTACGAGTGTCTGGTGTCTGAGAGATACGTATTCATGTCTGGCACTTTTTAATGTTGATAATGTTGGCGATAACTGAAGATGATGATTTGAAAGATACTTTATGGGTTGTGAGATACCTTCATCCTCCGTCCTACTTTCAAAAATGCACTGTCACCGAGCCTAAAACAAGGTTATTTTTAAGTCATGGAGAAGGTGATAGTTCAGAGGTACAGTGCACATTGATGATGTGCAGTCAGTGATATACTTTACCACCACACAAACTAGAAATCATACTCAATTTTTTGTGTATTGTTAATTTTGGAGTGAAATTTCCCCACTGCTCCTAAACAATGTCTAATCAGCCTCCTACTGAGTGGTGGACTACTACAATAACACATTTTTTGCCAAAGTTAAATAAATCACAAAAGACTTCTGTCTGTGCTGTTTCCTCCGTGTTGCTTTCTTTTAAGTGGGTGTGGCTTGATTGGAAAAAGGTTGCATCACCAATCAGAATTTCACAACATTTTAATCAAAATGTTTTGGTTGGTTGTTTGTGTATGGATGTGTTCCACTAACAATCAAACCAGACTCACACAACGCTGATGAGTTTCTGAGTTCACAGAGCTTAGTCATTTCTGTGCATCTGGCAGCAGCCGCAGCAGCAGTGTGATGTTGACTCTGAACCTTCGAGGACAAAGTAGTCTGTCACTGAGTCTATTAGCATAGGAGCCAACACAAACCCCCATGTGACCCCATGTGAACCTCAACAGCCTACTTTTTGTGGCCTGTGTTTCTCACTCCTGTAGACAGGTGCCCAAATGTACTGGAGATGATGTTGTATTTTCAAAGCAGCTGGTTATAAGTTTTTTGACAATCAAAAATATGTGCAGAAACATCAGAGCTTTGAGCCTGAGGCTTCATAGTTTACCGTACCCTCTATTTAAGTATGTTTAACAGTGCATGGCCTCTTTAAGAGAAGAGACAGAGAAATCAATCTTTCCACTAATAGTAGTGTGACTGGACCAAATTGACACACAGCCACAGTGTGTCATGATTTATGGAAGGATATGATGTCTGAATGCAGCAAGTTCAGACGTATTCTTCAGTGTTAGGAAGTAGACTGGCTTGAGGCGTACACATAGATGAGGGAAAAAGACACAAAAAGGTAACTTAATCCACATGCAGGTCCTAAAAACCCCTCAAAGTCTCTGATATTGTAACAGTGTGTGAGGATCCAGGGGTTCAACAACCCTTCATTTTCTCTTCAAGCTCTTATCCTCTCTGTTCTGCCGACTCACTCAAGCTGACTTTATCAGTCTGACCATCTTAACACACTTGCCACGAGCTCAACCTTCTTACCTCAGATGTGTTCACTTAGGGTTCAAACTCCCTTTATCCCTGTGACTCACTGTGACGGGGAATCCTTGGTTATACAGACAAATAAATAATTGAGTAAAGCACTGGAAAAAGTGAAACTAGTCTGTCCCTGTAGATGCTTGTGATTTTGCAAGAACAATAGTTTGCAAATCAGCTGGTTTCCAGGCAAGACTGTAGTGAATTTGGAGCAGTCACCTGATCAACATGAGGCATATGGACTGAGGGCTGAATAACTTTTCTCCTCCCACTCCCAGAATGCCAGGGTATTTCTGACTGTCAAACTCTGTGCGGCCTAATGTTGCATAACTCTGCTCCTGACACAGTGTGAAGGCTGAAGGTTGACCTTCGCTTTAGATATACTCATGCCTGTCACACTGCTCAGACACACCATGTCCTAAGGTGATCTTAGTTACGTGTTTGTAACACGACACATGACTCATCAAAAACTTGGGGAAAACTGGGGATTAATCTAAATCTTACACTGTACAATATGTTCAGTGTTAGCCCTAACTCAGAATGTTGCTTGCTACGTGCGACACAGTTACACTACTAGAAGTATTATTATTTTTATTACTGGTACTGCTACAACTCTTGTTGATTATATTACTTTTGCTGCTTGCAGCCAATTACTATAAGAACTATAAATTATTCAATTAGGTTATGGTTAAAAGTTGTTTTTGTCTTTATAGATTCTTCATCAGGAAAATGAACTTAAATAAACTATAGTGAAATATGGCTGTTTGTAAAGACAGTGGTTGTCAGTGTAAGGTCATTTAAATTCAGTTTAGTCTTACAGATGCCAAACCCTTTAAATTAGTTAAAGGACCAGTTAAAGTGTTCATTTTCAGGCAGGTGATGGTGTGGTCAGGTTTATTTTATTGGATTTTGGAAAGATATGAACATTGAAGTCTTAAAAACCTCTCAATAAGTATACCATGGTTCCCATGCATTAACCCAGTATCCATCCATCCATCCATTTTCTAATCACTTCTCCTCTTGAGGAGCCTATCCCAGCTGACACTGGGCGAGAGGCAGGGTACACCCTGGACAGGTCGCCAGACTATTGCAGGGCTGACATGTAGAGACAGACAACTATTCACACTCACATTCACACCTATGGGCAATTTAGAGTCACCAATTAACCTGCCCCCATTGGGGATAGGTTGGTAGGAAGCCAAAGTCCCCTGAGAAAACCCACGCTGACACGGGTGCAACCTCCGCACAGAAGGGCTCCCACACCCAGGATCAAACCAGGAACCACCCACCACACCGCCGTGCCGCCCAACCCAATATCCATTACTACAATACTCTTGTCCTTATCAATATTTAATCATCATTTAATGGAAAAATTAAGGCATTAAAAACAAACATTTTTTTGTTTCGTTTGTACAGTTTTTGTGTTTTCCCATAGCCTTCCTGCAGAATGAAGTCAGGTAATATGAGAAACTTTTTGGTAGATTACCAAGAAAACCACCTAAAACGCTTAAGACTTGAGTGTTACTTTTAGAACTTGTTATGGTTCTTGGCTATATTTCTATATAGAAAATAAGTTGCCATGTAAAATAATTTAGAAAGTTTGGACCTTTAAACACTTTGAGAACCCCTACCTTGCTCTCATGTCATGTTCAGGTAAAGTGGGACAGCTGGTATGGTTGAATGGGACAGTCATGTTTGTTTGTTTTTAGTGGTTAAATCCATTTATCAGTTCAGTCATTAGTTCATTAAATCATTAATGTAACCTCTGACTAATTATTAATTAGACTGTCTAACTTTTCTGCATGCCTGTTTCCTTGGTACCATATTGTCTACAATGGATGTGTTAGTTTGCTTAAGTGTGTAACAATTATGGCATGGACTGCACCTTCTTAAATATTTCTATGTGACAAAAATACTAAAAATGTCTGTAGAAGCAACATGTTCTCACTCTGACCTCGTCACATGGTTGTTGACTTTCTACGTCAACATACGGTGGGCAAGGTAGCCTGGATGTGTCTGTTTTTGACGTTTTGGGACACTGTGTCAACTTCAGCCTGTTACATGCATCATGTCTTTTCAAAATACAATGTTCTTCTGCATGCATCTTCTTTTCGTGAGGAACAGCCTGTATTTCAAGTCTGCTGAGATTTTTTTTGACATGATTCCTCTGACCAGCCAGTTCCTGTTGAATAAGCCTGATGTATTTTTTTCCCATGCTTTAAATCCTTAACAGAAGAGCATCTGGCATGTATTGTGTCGTTTCAAAATACAATTCTATTTTCACAGAAAATGTAGAGTTTGCAGTGTCAATCAATTCAATTCTTTTATTGTCCCCTCAGGGAAATCTGTTGTGCAGCAAGAGTTCACATGAAAAACATACAACAATACAAGAAGACGGGGTGGGGCGAGGGGGCACATCACCCCCAACAACAACAATAATACGTACAAACCATGAGATAAAAACAACATACTGTTTTGGTCTTTTAAAATAAATGTACTACATCAGTACAACAATGTGAATTGATATTTTTTTTAATGTATGTGGTTACGTTTTGTTAGACCTATCCACCACCCCCCAAGCCACCCTACTGGGACATTTCACCCTCTTAACTTACATTGTTGTCCATCCCCATTTTCCCCTGACATTGTCGGGCACCATTACACCCTGATGTATCATGCTGACGTGAAAGGACGGCTTTGTTTGTCTGTGTCTGACAATGGAGGTCACTGCCCAAGTTCAAGTGTTGGACAACTTTGGACTGAGTCCAGGTTGGTAGTAGGGTGGTACATGACAGCATAATTCATGTATTAGGGCACCTGGTAGCCTAAAAACATACTGGTTTCACTTCAGAAAAAATGTCCCAATTTAGCTGAGTGTTTTTACCCTATTCTACCTAAATGCCAAAAGTACTCACTCAAAACTTTTTACCATAAAAAGTGTAGTGTGAAAATTTTTGATTAAATTCAAACATTCAATCAATCACAACATCCTACCACCATTTTTGTTGTTATGCCCATATTGTATCAGCTGCCCATCCCCGTTATCTCAGACAAATAAAATAATGTTTCATGTAAAGCACATGTAAAGTTTAAGCAATGTAATAACATTCTGTGACTGGATGCTAATATTCAAAAAGAGCCCAGCATGTAAAACCTTAGTGGTCTCATTTTACCTGGTGTCTCAAATTACCTGACTTCACACCACCATGCACCTGTTGCCTGGTGAAAGTACACGCAGGGACGCTGCATATGACACGAGCTTACTGGGAACAATAAAAGAGCACGATAAGGAGACTGTGGCTCTTCTTAAAGCAAGTGACAGCTCAGGCAGAGAGCGACCACAGCAGCGGTCAGACCTGCGCATCCACTTGTTGAGTTCACAACAGTTCACCGTCGCTCTATTTAAAGAGGCAGCAACATGGCACGCGCGCTGGTCAGACGGGAGTCAGTGGAAACAGAGATGCACAAGTCCGAAGACACAACAAAAACCTTCGTGTACACCAAGAAGAGGGGCTACGATGTTACCCGAAACCCGCCCTTAAACAAGGTCAGTGTGGACACACACTTGTGTGAGTTTTCAGCTTGTTTCTATGAACGAGGGGTGACAAGCTAGCTGATACCTTCAGGTACTGTAGGAAATATGAGAATTCTGACTAGAGCGCTAACTTCAAGTGTTACTATGACTGAGGTAAAATGTAATAAAATCTACAAAAGCGGCAGCCATTATTAATATCTGAGATATGAGCCATGTGTTACATATTTTAACATATACATAACTCTTAGTTTCGATGTGTATATGGCTGGTCGGAGCCCTCAAGCAGCAAGTGAACGCAACATTAGCCAATGGCTTTAGGTATCAGCTTTAGACGCGGTTATATTTAGATTTAAAGAGACCAAACGGTGTTGACACATAGAGAGGGGCTTTTCTTAGTACTGCCCTGTCACGTATTGCTTTACAATAGCAGTGTAACAGTGCGTCAATAACACAATGAATGACGATTCAGGACCGTCTTCCTCAAGTAAGCACCACATAGCCTACAATATGTGATTCAGCATTTTGTGACAAGCTGCTGTGAGCTCACTGTGGATATCTTTGGTGAGATAAGTCATAACTGCCCCTATAAATGTTTAAGATTAAAGCTTGTTTTTACTTTCAGGTCTCTAAATAAAATAAGGAACAGTGCAAGAAATAATGCTGAGCAGCTTCCTTCTAGATCACAAGATGAAGGCAGGACTCTGCATGTTCTTACTGTGGGGGAAAGCCTGTCCTTCAAGTCTGCTGAGATTATTAACATGATTCCTCTGACCAGCAGTTCCTGTTGAATTAGCCTGATGTGTTTTTTTCCCATGCTTTAAATCCTTAACAAAAGAGCATCTGGCAGCCGTTGAGCCTTTCCAGTGTTTTCTCTTGGTTTGTGTGGTGGGATGGGGCCCCAGAGGTCAAGCTGTGGTGACAGGGTCTCTGTCCATGGTGCTGACTGACCATCAAAAAACTGGCTGAATTTAGGGCTGCTTTTACGGACTAGTGTGCCCGACAAGCAGAGCAGGGTCTGACTGCTCTTGGTCAAAGTCAGACTAATTTTAGAACACTTGAGCAGTCTATTTCTTCCCTCCGAGCTGTTTTCTGCACTCTTATCAGCCAAATATGTTTCCCTCTCGGAAGCTATAGGAAAACAGTAAAAACTGAACGCCTGTGTCTGCCTTATCTTTAAGTTATTCTGGATTATTTTGCTATGAACTTCCAGATACAATACCCCAATCACTATAGGTTCTTTAGTGTGAAACCTGTTGCGCTCTGATAAAGGATTCATAAAGGATAAAGTTCACTACAGTTGGCTGGTGTTAACAGTGAGCTGATAAGTGAGACAGTGGAGTCCAAACAGGCCAGTTTGAGTGGGGTGAGGAGTGGTGAGCTGGTAGCTGCACAGAGACCAGTCTGTTGGGCCAGTTAATGACTCCACTCCTGAGACCGCCACATGCCGCACATCAGCCCTGTGTGTTTGTTTTCATGTGTTAGTGTGCATGGCGTGGCAGGGTGAGGTGACGCATGTGCACAGATGCATTATGACTAAGAGGAACAAATTAGGGTACACTTTGTAAACTAGGTGGGTTTAAATGTCACATTTTGTTATGAGAAACACCAGTAAAGAGTGGATTATGTTAGCTTAATCATTCATATAAAAAGTTATGTGTAGAAATGTGACCACATTAACCTTTGGAATAATTTGAGCAAACAAATCAGACTGTCAATGTGAAAATGGCCATTTTATGCTGTGTCACACTGAAGAGGAAGTTTGTTCAACTGCATTGTAGTACAAAACAGAGCAACATCCTCTTTTTGACCTCCAGTAATATGGTTTATGGGAAATATGGCCCTAATTTGGAGACACACAACACTGGAATGCCAAGATTTCACTAATTGTTTCACAACAACACATCCTGCAGGACCTGCATAACCTGATGATGTGGAATGTTGTCACAGTGGACAAAGTTTGTTGTCTAATTACTTTGTTAGGTTATCTCTGTCATTTCTGTCACTGTCTGACAGAGCTTTTTGTCTAGTGAATTTGTATTCACCTCATTTACATCAGTGCCTAGATTTATTGAATGGTGGACAAAGTTATGTGTGTTTTAGCCCCAAAATGCTATTTTATGAAGCCCTTCTAAAAACATTTTCCCACATGACCTAACTTAGGTTTCTGCACAATGTTGTTGAGACATAGCAACCCACATACTGCTTTGGACACCACATTAATTCAGTTAGGAAATCACACAATAGCAAACATACTAAATGTTCAAGGTAGTGGGTAGACCAGCAACTTCCATGTGCTGTAAAATAAAGTTACTGCTTTTGTCAATGGAGTCTGGTGGCTTTGCAGATAGCATAGATAATGGCTTCAGTTCCCCACTAGAAACAGCTGTCTGATGGCATGGTAAAGCGGTAAATTAATCAAAATATAGCATACACTTCATGTCATAACCTATGTCACTGCCTTTTGACAGCGGCTGTGTGGGAGTTTCAATTTGAAAAACATGGAAAAGAATGCAGATGGACCTGCCTTCAGCCTCCATGACCAACAAATCCCTTATTTTCATCTTTAATTCATAATCACTCTCCTAACGTCTTTTGCCTCTTTGTGACACTGCAGGCATCTGCAAAGAAACACAAACTAGTGACATTAACATACTCATTAATTAACATAAACCTAAACGCTCCAAAGTGTGGTGCTTCTTGTGAGCACTTCATCAGAGTCAACCAAGTGTCCTCTAAATGCAGTATTTGTGTCAGGAAACTCACAACAAAAAGGGAGAATGACAAGTCCTGTGCTTAAATATTTATCCATCATGTTAAAGTAACAAACTGAAGATGAGTGCTCAGCCTCAGCCTCCTGTCAGTGTTGTATTCTGGGACCAATTAAATTCTCTAACATGTACTGTTGCACAAACAATTTTGCCTCCATTATTAATTCCAACATGTTTTTATTTCTGCAGCTGTAGCACAGAGAAGGAAAAGCTGTTTTCGCTTGAAGCAAAAGGAAAAATGAGTCAGGGTTAATATTGTCACTGAGCAGTCATTACAGTGTGACCACATATGTCATCACAACCTTTCACCACTGTGGAATTTCCGTGGTTTAGGTGCGATACTGAGTGAAATACAAACAGTGCATATTTTTTTAAATTAAGATGTCTATGTTTCCCACCAAACAAATTGCCCAAAAAAGATTATATTCAAAAGGGATTAGGATTTGATAAGTAGATTCAGATTTTGTAAATATGCTATCCCTTATTCCTGTCAGTGCTGCTAGGGATCGTTTATCTCAAAGCATAGCAACAGGATATGCCCTCAGGTAGGTATGTTTTCTTGAATTTGTCGTACTTTTTAAACGATGTTGTCTTAAGGCTTCAGAAAATAAGTAGCATTAATATTCATGTGAATATTGGCACCGCTATTTCCTGCTGTGGCTTCATATTAGAAATCTTGCTGTGGTTTGGTACGCAGGCTCTGTTGATACCATGCCACTCTTAAAGTTGCCACCTCAAAACTCCGCCTTTGATTTTCTGTTCAAGTTTGAATTCAAGTTCAACTTTGAATTTGTATGGATAGCAGTCTTATTCTAATTCAAATTAGTTTATTTTTTAGAATCTCCTTCGGACTGAAGTGATGGCTGTTTGTGACAGAGGTCAATCTGGGACCTACAGCTTCAGCGCTTAAACCTGACCCAGTAAATTGTTTGTTTACATCCCAATTTACACCTTGGGGCCCTGAATGGACCCAGTGTATAAGAAGGCTCTTAAAGAGGGCTACATAGGTTGACCTAAATTCATGTGAAAGCATGACCGGTCTAGCACTTAGGATGTTACACTATATTTTGTCTGTTTTAATGAAGGTCTCTTGACAACTTGACCTCAGGCATTCAGGCATTCTGGAGCCTTTGATGGAAAAGTGGCATAAAGTGCCACAGAGACACTGAAATATCATTTTACCCACAGTTTTAAGACAAACACTCCCTCATACATTTACTTACTGTCATTCTTTCCTCTCTCTCCATTCCCTTAGTTTTTCTTCTGAGTAATGTTAAGAGTGAGTGTTACGAGAACCACAGTTCTTTGTTCCTCTGTTTACAAGAAGTCTTTTCTTCTCCCTTTTAAAGTCGGCCATCTTAAATGAGCTCACAAGTTGTGCTATTACATTGTTTTGGAAAAAAAATGTGGTTTAATAAGATTAATGACATGAGAACAAAAACTGGGCATGAAACTTTCAGCAACAAGGATCTGAGGAGCCTGCTTGAACAGTTTGTACACAGCACAGTAGTCTGTTCGATCAGGCCATTAAGAATAACAAAGGCAGACTTCTAAAACCATGTTTTTTTCCAAAAGAAAAATAAAAGTTTTTTTTAAATTTTTATTTATTTGGCAAGCCTGAATGTCTTGCAATAGATTTGATATCTTATGCCACCATTTTTCATAATTATAAGATGACCTTATTGGGGTTGGAGAAACCAAAACACAAGTATTCCTATACTGAGTTGTAAGGCAGGCATTTTGCTAGTCTTGGTTGGTGGTTGTATCTGATCAACCTGAGCCTCTCATCACTTGGCTAAAGTGACCCAAAACACAGCCGCCCTCAAACACACACAGGTTAGAGTCATAGCAGAAAAAAAAAGGTTTCTTATGTAGCCAGGTGAACCATCCACTGTCAGCCCCATACATGAACCGGGGCGAGGAAATTAGAGGAGAAGGTAGGAAATGACTGCTAAAGAGTGTTAGTGGCCAGGCACAGGCAGGCTTCTGTGGCTCAGGTAGTGGCACATTGTTGCCCTCCTTCTGATTTCAGCAAGCCCTGGGGATGAAGTATGTTTACCTCCCTCAGCTGGCCCACTTCACCTCTAACAGAAGCCAGTCACAGCACAACCTGCTAATTGATGCTGAGGGACGCAGCGCTGAAAGCGTCCTGTCCTCACATCGACAGGCCTCGATTTCCTTTTAATCTTTCCACTCTCACACTTGTACATGCAGAGCTGATGCATGTGCATGCACACACAGCTTCACCTTACTCTTTGGCTAAAACTCCCTCCTCCCCTTCCAGAGGTGGAACCGGATATTATAGGTGTGTTTTGTGTATGTGCTCACTGTGCAATAAAGAGATGAAGTGGGGTGCGAGGTGCAGAAAGGGTTCTCTGTGGTGAGGAAGAGAGCGCTGGCCACGCTCCACAGACGTCCTCTGTCTCTCTGCTTGATCACACATTAATGAGGCATCTGTGTGAATCCCGACCCTCAGTGCGTCTCTCTGACGCTGGTTCCGCCTGCCACGGCCTTGAAAAACAACAACAATAACAACCTCCTTAAAAATGCTCTTAGCACCCAATCAGGGATGCTGTTTCACCTCAAACACTGAACTGAGCGGTCGGTGTGTAGGCGGCCAACAGATGCCCATTCACTGCCTCTGTACTGTAGGTGAAGCAAGCAGCAGCCTCCAGGGCTTAAAAATGAAGCCAACACGGAAGTGCCAAAAACTGCAGTTCCTCTAATCGCCACTTGGGGCTGGCACCAAAATTGAGTCAATCCTCAGATGCCTATGTTAAAATGTCTCATGTTACAGCAAAACTAAACATGTTTACAGCCTGGTACAAAAAATATTTTTGGTCTCTATAGCTAATTTCAACATTCATGATAAATGGCTCCAGAAATCCAAGATGCTGATGGCCAAAATGCCAAACTTGAGGCTTAGGTAGTCCACAAACCAACAGAGCGGTGGGAGAGGGCCAGCTCAAAAGGTAGCATTGCCCTGGTTCCCTCGTAAAAAAAAAAAAAAAAACAACAAAAAAAAACAACAATGCGATTTCCCTCTTGGATTTTGGATTATTGAAGAAAATAAGCTCAGTGGCAAAGAAAAGTTTATGATACTTTCATGTTTTGTTCAGCAAGATAACCTTTACAAATGAACACCACTTTTATGATTTTTCAAGTGTAAATGTAAATTAAGTGTAAATAAAGTAAAAAGCTAACATTAGGCTCTAAACAAACTACACTATGGTATAGTAGCAAGACATAATGTTGCTACCACAACAAGGCTGTAAAGCCGTGTTCGGGGTGTTTGTGTTCTCTAGTCTTATTTAGCCACTTGTCAGCAAATGCCTTTCATGAGACACCTAGAAGCTTCAAAATTCATGAGCAGGGTATTCACTGTCATGTTATGTCATAGAACAAAACATAAATTCTCTTGAGCTTGGGTTAACCACAGAACTTATTGCAGGCATCTAACAAAACACCCATTCAGAAAACCCATTGACTTTAAAACGAGGCAACTGGGAGCTCTAAAATGCTAACTCATATCTAGGTTTTAGGACTCATTCCTGCAGCACTCTATGTGTGATGTCACAGTGGCTATGTCCGTTATTTTATACAGTCTAGGAGATGGAGGTGACTGTGACAAGTGCAGTTGGCCATAAAGGTTGGAGAGAATGAGAGCTGCAGCTTCTGTCTGTTTGTTGACCTCTTTTACAGTTTCACAGCAACTGACTGGCAGGCACACTCTCCTTGTTTGCACTAAAACGTCAGACCTGATGATAATGAATAGTAGACTTACAAAGACTAACATTCAAATACAGAAGGCTCCTGGGTGAGAAATGGTGCTGTCATTCAACCTTTTAGCGCTAAATCCCAAGAACTCTTATTGATCCTCTTGATTAAACAGTAATGTTTTGTTTATTGAGGTTTTTAAATTCACTGACATTATGCATCATTTGAGCCTACGAATGCTGAATAAAATAGAGAGCCTGTGCCCAGACAGCGCTGCAATTGGATGCCCCATTTGTAACCACAGGCTCCACACATGACATTGCAAGATGGTCCGTCAGATGAAAGGCTAAAAGTATGAATCTCTGTTCTTAGTGAGCACTGAACAAACAGTGTATCTGATTGGGCACTGAGGATGTGCTGGTATGCCAAATGGCGACGGTCCTGATAACCCTCTGTAGCAACTGGAAGTAATTAGGCTCTCATGTTAGAGTGACTCTGGGTTTGGCTGCTACTCTCATCGACTTTTGCTCCCAGAAAAGATTTTTTTTCCCTCACCAGGTTTGCATTTTCCTTGAGCCGAAACCGACGTAAATAAATTTAGCAACAAACAAACAAATGGCAACAAATATGCCTAGCTTTTAATTCTAAAATGGGAATATTTCTGTATCTTTGTGGCTCTCTGAATCCTTCCCTTTGGGTATGTGTCATGCTTTGTTGGTTGCGACTGATTTGCCGAGTTTTCCATGTGAAGCATAATGTGCTCCAGCCGGTCTGTATGCCTAGCAAGGCTTGATAAGGGTTTTATAACAGTGCACTCTAATAGAATTATGTCACAATTGGTAAAAGGTGCCAGTGAGAAAACAGCTGGATGACCTGGCGCTGACTTTACTCAATGCAGTCTGGAACTTTGATTTCTGCTGAGTCACTGTGTCAGCGTGACACCAGGATAAAGTCTGTTTTCTGCACAGTAAAGACTTATAAAAGCTTTGTGCTGACAGTTTTCTGTGCTGCTAAGGCATTACAGTAATGCTTTGTTTGTGCTGCTGGCCAGGGTTCCCATGGACCTTGGTAATCTTTCTACATTTATCAATCTCTTGGCTCTCTGACCTCTGTCCATCGTACGATCAACATTTCACAGCCGAGGGGAAATCCTCTGATGGATATTTGTGATGATAGAGCAGTGGTTTTAAAGTAAATAACTTGTTGTTTTTTTTCTTGACTGGAAAAGATAAGGAGTAAACTATGAGCCCTTAATGATGCTAATTCTGTCAAATGTCAAGTTTTATCCCATGATTCTTTAAACAGTTCCATGTTTTTGGAAATACACTTATTCACTTTCTTGCTGAGAGCTAGAGGAGAAGACCACGTCAGTTCTCCAAAACAAATATGAGGCGAGAGCCAGAGTGTAACTATCTTAGCTTAGCTTCCAAGACTGGAAGCAGTGACATGTCATGGTGACAACAGATTTCAAGTCATTGCACATAACATTAATTTTAGATTTAATTGAAGGTTTTAACCATAGTGGTTGGTCAAGCACTTTTTTTCCCCAGACAAAAATGTCTCAGGTATTCGAGGAAGTGTTACAGATAATAATGATCCCCAGAGGATGAAGCGTACTGAGTTTGCTGATCCCCTGACTTTTCCTTTTGCAACACCCTGAAGCTGACATTTTGGGGGCATTGGTGTCACTGGCAGTAGGAGGTAGTTACCAGGGTAAGAGTATGTATGTGTCTGTATATGTATGTATATGTTATAAGGGTGGTGTTAATGAATGGAGCCCAACATCTGTGAAATGTATCAATTTGGTTGATTTTTAAAGCTATTTGTCTTACTTTTGAAATGCACTGAGAAAGTAGATGATGCCACTTGGATGTTAAGAGGTTGTTTCTGTCTTTCTAATTCAGTAAAATTGTGTTTTTAGCGATTGTTAGGGCAACCAGTACGGGTTGTAAATGTTTCAGTGGCGGTTCAACTGGTGAGAGCTCACTGAGCAGACATACAGAGGGAGAGACTGGAATGCTGTGGCCTATGGTAGAGACTATTTTGTGTGTTATGTTTGTCCAAAATAGGGGGCAGAGCCAGGTGGCATGAAAGTAGTCATCAGTGACGTTTGATGTGCAGTGTGTACAAGTGTCATTGTCTCTAAGTCCCATTTTGTGTAGTTTATATTGAGTCAGGTGTACTTGTGTAGAACTTTGTATTGAGTAAGTTGCAGTGATATCAAAGGAGACAGCTAAATCTTTTTCCCAGTCTCAGACTGGTCGTTTGTCCAGTATTGAGTGAGAATGCTGCAGCCGGCAGTGGTGAAAAAACATGGGAAAATAGGGTCCAGGTTGAAAATGATCAGTGTTAACCTTTAACATTGTCACTGTGAGTATGTTAGTGTACTGATGAAGCACAGCCTCCCAGAGCTTCTAGCATGGCAGATGTGGAAACATCGACTGTGTTGCTTCTCACATTTTTCATTTTAACCTCAATCATGTGTGAGTAAGAGTAACTTTTCCCAAAGACCATTGCTTGGGAGATTCTGACGATACCTGTCCTGTTTCTGGGTGGGGCAGAAATGATGTGAAAATGCTAGTTGTGTGCAGGCAGTTTAGAGGTGGATGACAGTGGTTATGTGAGGTTGAACTCGATGATGTTGGCAGTCAGATTACAAGCCTTCGTTTAACTGAGCAGGTGAAAATGGAACAAGCCTTTCTCTGTTTAGTCTTTATGCAGAGCAGCTGCACTTGTCAGTCCCTCTCACTAGATGGACCGCAGAGCTCTGTGGATATGTGTGTGTGAGGGAGTGTGTGTGTGGGGGCTGTCCCAGGTGTGGCCAGGTGTTTCAGGTTGACCGCACGCATTGCTGGTGACCAGACATTCCTCTGATGGACTGGAGTGGATCGGCCAGACAGAAAGAAAGTGCACCCTCGTTCCCCTCTAGTAACCAACCTCAGCTTGAGCTTTACACACACACACGTACACACACACACACAGATACACACAAACACAGAGTCCAACATGATCATAAACCAGTTCAAATAGGTTTTTAACCTGCAGCCCCATAAGTGCAATTATCAGTGTTTTCTTCAGGGATGGCTCAAAAGAAGTGAGTGTAATATGATCTGACTGTCGATTCAACAGTTTCTGCACTCACACACAATTGTGATGCTGTGTTTATTCAGCAGCAGGTCCAGGTCTAAATAGCCCCGACTCCTCAGCTCACTTTTGTGTGTTTTTTGTAAGGTGGTCCTTATTCATGTGAGGACAACGGAGAAGCCATTAACTTGTCCCAGACAGAGAGAAGGAGACAGTCTGAGCCTCATCACCTTCCTATGAAGCTCATCTCAAGCATCCCACCTCTTTCAGCCCCTCCTGTCTTTTCCTCTCCTCCTCTGTTCAATGCAGCTTTTGTCTGTTATTTTAGAGTGGTGGAGGTCTTGCCATGTCTTAGCAGCAAGAATCTAAAGGCAGTATTTTGTTTCAGCATTCTGCAACATTGTGGATATATGAACATGATGTAATACAAACCATTTTCCCGAGGTCAGAGAGATGGTTATCACTATGATTGATGCTGTGTTGACTGACAGGTTTTGTGTGCTTGCAGCCTCATAAAAACACTGAGGAGGGTTATAATAATGGACTGGTTGTGATAAAGAGCTGTAAATATGTTGGTTTATGAGCAAAAAGCGTAGTCACACCAGCATTTAAAATCAATTAATCCCTGTGGCATTGCTACGATCACTGGCTTTGCATATGGGAGCAATGTAAGTGTAGCCTATACATTTTTTTCCAGCTTTTGTGAACTTTGATACGCTAATTTGTGCCATTGACCAATAGTAAGCTGTTTTGACAGTGTTGAGCTTGTTGACTTGAGAGCTGGAGGGTCCAAAATGGGCGAAGCTATTGTAGCTTGTGTTTGACCAGTCAGTTTTTAGCTGTGACCAGCAGCAGTATGGCTCGCTCTGATGCTTAAGGCGGATTTAAGCTCTGTGCAGAGCGTACACCATAGCATTTGCATGTTGCATGTGGCTGTTTATACTTGTGCAGGTGGTGTGTCTATGTCACACTGCAGTTACACCTCCAAAACACTAGTCAGCGACAGGGTTTCTGTGAAGTGCTGTAAAGTTTAGTTGATTCAAAACTCACCCAAAACGCACATTAAACAGTTTTAATAACGAGTACACAGACAAAGCACTTGTCTTTTGCTGGACACATTTTCCCCACAAAAATACAACATGCTAATGTTTTTAGCACAAGCCTATGGTATTTTACATTGTATAAATTGGCCTAGGTAGCGGGCTTTTCCTCTACCCATATTAAGCCAGGGACCAAAAAATATTTAACAAAAGTAGTAGCTACAAAGTTTGGTTCCATTATAACTCACAAGGTTCACTGACAAAGCAACTGTCTTATACTAAACACGTTTTCCGAACAAACATAACATGGTAACATTATTGTCACAAGTCATGGCATTACACATTGTAGAAATCAGCCTTGTGACTAGCAGATATTTCCTGTGCTCATATGTAGCCAGGATAAATTACACAGAAGACTTAAAATGCTATTTTGTGGAGGCTTTATTGTCTTCATGATTTATTGTGTCTTATCTGTGAAATGAAAGCAAATAAAAGCTTCATTTCCACTGAGGGAAATGGTTTCAGTTGACAAAAATAGCCAAGAGGTCTATGTCAGTATAAATCCTGTGTAGTCAGTCGGTTGGTCAGTCCACAAAAGTTTCCCCACCCTTTGGTGACCAAAGTCTTCGCCCTCAGTCGACATACTAGCCCTGTGAGGTGTCCCTATGTCACCAAGTTTCCGAACCAGATATTACTGCGCCACTTCCTGTTGTAACAGGGCCTAAATTCTTCATCTTCTACAGGTTGAGAAAACACTCCTACCACTATCCCTCCCCTGACTTCCCTGTCTCTCATCACCAACAGATCCAACAAAAACAAGGATGTTAAAAAAAAGTCAAACTCCCTATATATCTGTTTCTCTCTGAAGAGAAGAGCTGTGCCCTTTATCACTGACCAGGAGCCACAGCCTCACTGGTGACAGTGTTATGGCCTTTCCTGTCGTTTAACAGCAGTGATGTTTGCTTTGTGAAGAGTTCTTTTTGTTCACATTTTTACTGTCTTTAGAGAACCAGCTGCCATGTAGGTGGTCAGAAAAAAATTCTGTCATCACTGTAAGTAGCAGTGACAACAGGAAAGCAGATTTCAGTGGAGCCCTTGCATTATGGTTCACCTCCCCTGGAGAAGTCACAGAGGTGAGCGCGTACATTGACTTTATAAAAAACTAAAAGAGGCGCTATTCTCCCAATGCAAAGTGAGCTGTAATTTCCCTTTTGCTGATTTTTAAATTATTCTTGTTGTTCTATTTGTGACTACAGCATTAGACGGTTATTTTGAGGCAGCCTCTGAAATTGGATTGGCTGTCTGTAGGACCACAAACAGATTAATTGGAGATTTCCTGTGCCAATTAGACAGTTCAGCCAGCGGACACTTCACTGTTCAAGTAAGGACATCTTGCTGTCTGTGTTCTTCTGTGAGGATTTTGCTTGTGGTTTTTCTTCTGTTTTAATGGACTCTCTCCACATGACTCAGCTGTAGAGTATTCCTCGGTTGTTGTTCCAGAGAAAAGAAAGTATAAATGTGTTTTCATTAGGAGACAGTCACAAACACCTGTAATGTCAGACATGGCTGTCAAAGCCCATACTATCACCTGAACACGGCCAATGAATGAAGCATCACTAGCCAAAAGTGAATTGCCTCGGAAGGCTTGGATATTTTCCCGGCAACTCTCAGGCTCCTAAGGGACCTGAACTGAGGAGCATGAAAAGGCTGCCTCAGGGGGGTTGGCTGCGTTTGAAGAACCCTGCATGTCTGCTACCTCCACCCACTTGAGGCTGCCCTCCCTGAGTCAACATCGGCTCGGTTTTCAAGGCTGTTTGACCAACAAGCGTGTCTGTACATTCACAAGTTGACACCTCCTGATTTAAGGAGCCCGGTGCTTTCATATTTGCTCAGGATGAGGAATTTAAGACACTCCTTTTGGTCCGTCTCAAAGCTCAGTGTTGCTAGGTGGGGATCATGACTCATGAAAGTTAGGTAAATTAGAGGTAGAGTTGCTGTCTGCTCTTTAATGGCAGATTAGGACAAGAGATGTGCTGTTGTAGACCATCTTGAAAGGTTTATAATAGATACCAGTGCAGCCAGGGCAGCTGACAACTTCAAACGCTATTTCTGGGGTCTTTATTTTGCATTAGGCCAAGATTGCTTCTTTGATAATTTACACGTCCCTTGTCAATTGAAAGCAAAATAAAAATATGGCCTCCAAAATTAATCTAAATAAAGTTGAAATATATGCCAAATTACATGTTCAAAATATGACTATAGTACAGTAAAAAATAGAAATAAATCTAGATTACAGTAAACATAGAACAGTGGCACCTATACAAAAGAGCAGAAACAAAAAATAACAAACATACTATCTCTGGTTCCACCTCTGGTACTTAACTTTGTTCAGAGGTTACAAAATGAACACAGACAAGGAATTTTCTCCTTCCTGCTAAATACATTGTGTTACTGCAAATACACAGATGACATTAGAGTAACATTGTCACAAAACACAGTTCCCTACCAAATTTCCTACTATGATATACATAGGAAGTTTTTTCTCTATCTGCATTGTCAGTGTTTAACAAGCGAAAATCTCAGAGGCTGAAAAATGACGCCAAAAGGGAAGTGCCAAGAACTGCAGTACCCATATTAAAATACCCAAATTTACAGCAGAAAAAAACGTGTACAGCCTGCCACAAAAATGTTTTTGGACAACTGTACTGGGGTGAATTTATTCTTTAACTCACCTATTTACATTTTATTAAGGCTTAAAGTTAGGCATAATTAAGGGTGTGGTCACTTTGTTCTATGCTCATCCACTGCTCCACCCTCTTTTACAAATTTTGTCACTTCTGGCTCCAGAGAACCAAGATGGCCACGGGTGAAATGACACACTTAAGACTTTTAAACGGGATTCCACAAACCAATGGGTGACGTCACCGAGGTTATGTCCATTATTTTATACAGTCTATGGTGATGAACATAATATTTACAGGAAATACAGATATCTATTAGCAATAACATAACACAGCACACAACAACCACTTTGTACATTGTATTTTACAGAATATTCTCTTTACAGTACAGTGTTTTACAGTGTACAGAGTATTATTTGTCTACATTTGCCACCACGAGCAACAGCATCATCCCTTTTCCTGGTATACAAAATGCACCAAAATAATTACCAGTGGCTCCTGGATGCACTAGTTTAAGTACCTGAAAGTGACTGCTAATTGCTGTTACAGCTCATCATATGGTAACGAGTCCTGAATTAGCCAAAAAGCTAACCTTGCTTTCACCAGGGGGCAACCTCTGGGTTTAAAAAGTGACAGCAATGCTAAGTACCTTAAACCTACATTCTCTCTAAGGGCAAGCCAGGGGCAACTCTACTGGTTGTAATAAGAAATCTGACTGTAAAAAAAAGTCCATGAGAAAATGACCCTACTTCTCACCAGATTTACTACCCAAGTAAATATCTCCCTCATAGCTTTATATTGTCAATTGCTACTTTCAAGTCCTATTTAATACAGCATGATGTTCATTTTGTAAATTATGGTACCGTTTAGAGAAAATATTTGATAAAGCAGGTACACTGCAGGGTTTGGTTACCTTGTGATTAACAAATCGCTACCATGTCGATCTGTCAATCAGGATAGAGGCATAGCATTGTGTCACTGACAATACATCAGTCAGATCCACCCTCTCATTTAAATATGGTCACTTAATTAATCATTTAAGCAAACTCAGGTCATCGTAAGCTTATGAATTGAGTGTAATGACATTTCAACCAGAAAAACACACCCTGCAATGTTTTACAATGACCTGTAATCAAACAAACAGTGAGACAGGCCAAGCTGTTTTCCTAAACCAGACATATGAAATGAAGCTTGAAGAGCAGGCACACAGAGCTTCGTTTCTGCCTTGATTGCTCCTCATTTTGTTGTGAGCATGCTTGTTCTCACTGCTCCTATCTGACAGCATTATTAGCACAGTGCAGACATGTTGATCGAGAAAACACTAGTTATCTCTCTGATTAATGGTGTTTGGCCCCATGAACAAAGTTTGAGTGCCACAGTCCTCGGCCTGCTAATGACTGAATTTGTTTAGGAATGAGAGTACACATGCAGGCCCTACACGGCACATTTGTTGGGAGGCATTCATTGGGAAAAGCTTAGTCAGGCAGGCAGATCCTGAGAAGAGAGGGATTGGAGCTGATGTGTGCTCTTTCTTTTCCTCCTGAGAGGAAGGGATGGATTTAAAGGGCTTTATGCGCAGGGCGATCCTCTTGAACCCTGCTACGGCTGCCATTTAAGCAGGAAACAGATGGGGGGCATCTGGCCTTTTGCTGAGAAAATCTACAGGATTTGGACACAATAGGGTAACCTGGTAGTCTAGTAGCTTACATGAGCGGCAAACTGATACGGATCTATCATTTAGCGCCATTTCCAGTCTTAAAGGAATACTTCACCCCCAAATGACCATTTGTATATCAATTACTCACCACGTTACGCTAAATTTATAAAGAAGTCTTACATGCCACTGGTAAACAAAGAATTGAAAAACACAGAAAATTCTTGATCTAAGTTATCCTGTCATTGTTCAGTGCTTCCCAAACAAACATCCCTTTCAGATGGGGAATTGAACTGGTATTGAGACTTATCAATGCTCTCTTTTAAGACAGACTCTATTGAAAAAAACGTAATCTTACCTCACTGTACGTGGGAGCTGCTGGTCTACTGCTGCCTCCATTAGTTTGTTTGTGTTATTGTGTCACTTTGGTGTCACTTTGAAAGGCAAAATAACTATTTTTGTCAGTGGAGTCTGACTTTGAAGAGAGCATAGATAAGCCTTACTTTCAGTTCAGTTCCCTGTTGGAAAGGTGCTGTCTGAGCAAACGACTGGATAAAAAAGATTTGGTTTGTCCTGCACAAGATGTATTAAGAGATTGTAAATGTATGTTTTGATGTATTGTTGCTGCTGGTAACTGCGGACCCCTACAACTTCAGTTCATCTAGAATTTTTCTCCGTTTTTGGATTCTTTGTTCTAGAGGCATGTGGGAAAAACAAAGTTCTCCTCATGAATTCTATGTAACACTGGATGATTAATTGATTTACAAGTGGCCATCTGGGAGGTGAAGTATTACTTTAATTATTCAGATTAAGGCGGAAAATACTTGAGATTCTTCATGCTATAATGGCGATGAATGTTTAGTTCTGTATCATTTTGTGAAAGTGATTCTTTCCCTGTCATTTGCTTTCAAACTTTTGTTGAACTTTACCTTTATCTTTCCACAGAAGTGGAGTGAGATAAGGCATTGTGAGATATCTTCTGTGTGCAAGTGTAAGCCCTGTCAATAATAAGTACAAAAAAACCTATACTAACTTGGAGACAAAGGTTTGCAGAACTCATTGGCCCATTTTCAGAGACATTGTACAGTCTGTATGTTGAGGCGTTGTTTCCGTTCTGCTCTATAAATTATTAACAGTCTCTTTGTGTGTATCATGTGACATCCATGCCCTATACATTCCTGCACTTTTTTCCTTTCTTTTTAGGACAGATAGACAAATAGCAAATGTAAAGATTAGACATGGACTATAAATTCTAACCTTCCTGTAGCGACAGGCTCTAATCGTAGACATATGATTTACTGTGTCCTGTGATGTATGGGAAAATTTTAAACCTTGTCCTACTTTTAACTAATGCTACGGAGCTTGTCATAAAGGTGGTGTACAGAAACGTGCATTAAATTTTCTTCATGACATTGCAATTCACATTCAGTCTACACTCTCTGACTTCACTTGGGTCTTCTCTGGTGGTGACCAGCCTCAGTACTGTTGTCTCACATCTTGCTCTGAAAGACCCACTTGTCTGGTGCATTATACAGGTGGTCTGGTGTTTCTCCCTCTGGCAGGTTTATTGAGCTCAGTGTGCTGTCATGTCTGTCACTGATGGTGTTCTAACATGAGGAGGAGAGCGACAGGAGATAATGAGCTGTCTTTGAGTGCCTCTAAGCCACTACAGGATACAGGCCATTACAGTGTCAGTGTCATGGTGTCATTGTGTCAGTGTACAGTGTCATTATGAAGGAGATGGGAAAAAAATAAACAAAAGAAAAAAACAGCACAACTCTTCATGAGGAAAAGATGTTATCTACAATCACTGTATAGCTCTTTAACCAATTACATGCTGAAGGCTCTACCAGGACTCAAACTTCAATTAGATCTCCGGATTTAGAGTGCAGACAGCTGATCATTACACCATGTAACCCATCATTTGCGTGCAGATGGTACAAATCTTGACAAAGACATGGAAGTCGCTCTGAAAAAAGCCCCAGCTGTAAGACAAAGCTGTTACACCCTTGCAAAGCATTTATTCAACCAGTAAACTGAAGTTGACCTTGAGGGTTCCATGTTTTGGGCTCGTCCGGGATTTGAACCCGGGACCTCTCGCACCCGAAGCGAGAATCATACCCCTAGACCAACGAGCCACATGCACTACTGCAGCTTGGCAAAAACGCTGCTCGATCTGGCGCCTTGGCTGTCGGTGACAGGTCATCTGTCTTGTGGAGGGCATCAGATGAAACAAGTAAAAACTGTTATTATATGCTTTCCCTGCAGAAAAATGAAACAAGGCGTTTGCAATAGCATTTTCTAGGGAGGACATTTTGACATGTCACCGCAGAAAAAGCACAGGTATGAATGATGAAATAATAATGGCTGAATTCCATTTAGCTGCTTTTACTGGGACACTTAAATAGAGCAATCTTTACCAGTGGTTTTCCGACATGAAATGCTATTGAAAAGGGCTTGTCTGGGACATCAAACTTGGGACCCCTTACCCCCAAAATGAGAATCAAAGCCCTGGACCAATGAGCCCTTCATCAAAAGACAGTTTGCACTTTCATGTGTAATAGTCAGTGAAGTCTGGCTTTCTAGTTCCAGTTAGCAACAGACATCCACAGATTATCATCATTCATTATCATGTGCGATTTTATTAGTTAGTTTTGCTGCATGATTGCTAAACATTGATGTGCACTGTGTTTGCCTTAAACCAAAGTATCAGACAAATTAATATTTTGAGCTGATGATGGCATGACTTTGGGATTGCCAAAGTTATTCAGACTTATCACTAAAGTTATAAAACTCATCTGGAGTAGAACACAAATGTCAAAACCAAACTTCATGGCAATCCATCCAATAATTTTAAGCCACACTGGTGGTGGCCCTCAGGAAATGCCAGGGGATCATCAAAGTCATTAAAGGGGAGTATTATGCTCTTCTTATTTTCTCTGATAGATAATGTTGTTAAACATTGTCGGATGTTCATATTAAAGGTGGCAAATGTTGTAAATAATGATGTAAACATATTTAAAAGTAATCCCTCTGAGCATAAACCTCAGGCTTTAGACTGTTTTGAATACACTGCTACATGAAGCTACATGCTAACGTCAGGAGCTCATGTATTTTTGGTTGCTAATGTTGTTAATTTCTTCTCAATTTTGGATCATATTCCTGCTAAAACATGTCTGGTTGTGAAGAGTTTATATAGAAGATAGAAGCTTTTACTGGTGATTTCTCATGGTAAAAGGTACCACAACACACAGTCTCCCAGCTGCTATAAATAGCTAAATGCTAACATCAGGGAAACATGTATTCTTGGTTCCCGATGTTGTTCATTTCTTTCCAATTTCACTTCATATTCCTACTGGAACATGTCCTTAAGATTTTGGTTTAGAAGCTTTTATTGGTGATTTTCCAGGTAGAAAGTGACACTATCCCATCCTCCATTTGTCTTTCCCCAGCTGTAATTACAGTGCAGAGACATTGAGATACAGAAGACCTGGAAATGCTGACCAATTGAAGCAGACTGGGCTTTTTCTTGCAGAAACCCCAAATACAAGTTGAACCTAAAAATAAGCACAATAGTTCCCTTTTAAGATTTATCGTCTGAGAACCATGAAGATGTGTACAAAGGTTTGTGCCAATCCCTTTTTTAGATGGTGTGATGTCGGGGCTCTCGAGGAAAAGTCAGTGCTAAAGTTGCTAGGATACGTCATGTAGAAACCATGAATGCTTTCATGAAATGTCTGGCAAACCAATCCACCAGTTGTTGAGAGTGACTAAGATTCAGTTTGAACCCACTGACAGACAGACCAACAATGTGATCCCTAAAGCCACACTGTGAGCATGGTTAAAAATCCAGTATTGCCATATAGTGCTCATTGAGCTACTCAGTTTATAGAACTTTTATGATCCTATTAATTTTACTGGTCCAATACAACTGATATTACAGCACTGCAAAATCAAAGATTTAACCTGTATTACCT
Source organism: Cephalopholis sonnerati (assembly GCA_019142605.1). NCBI lineage: Eukaryota > Metazoa > Chordata > Actinopteri > Perciformes > Serranidae > Cephalopholis > Cephalopholis sonnerati. Next base: position 12,510,814 of record JAGQAX010000008.1, on the reverse strand, counting down.
ATAACATTGCATCATAATAGATATGTGGCTGATTGCACATTTCTTTTTGAGGGGTCAGGTTTTGGGTAGATATTGCATTATTTATTATGGGCTTCATATCTGCGCTGTCTTGTATTCAATACACAAGGCTTTTGCACAAAGGTTAAATATGTTAAATGAGAAGCAGAAACAAAAATGTCATGTCTCTCCCCTTTCATGTGGTTGTCTTTATGGCGCTTGAGCAAACGTTTGTGTTACCATGAAGTCGTTACAGGAGATTCATTGTGGCTATTGGTAATGGAATTTCCACCAGAGAGGGAACTTCCCTTTTAACACAGTGGACAGACCTCAAGGTAGCTCTGGAGTGTCTCAAGGTTCCCCTCAGTACAAACACACTCTCTCTCTCTCTCTCTCTCTCTCTTTCACTGTCTCTGACACACACGCAAATACGTGCACATGCAGTCATGCATACAAGCATGCACATACAAACTAATGTGCACCAGGTTGTGCAGGGTTTTCCATTCTTCAATGCTACACCTGCAGGCAGAGGCAGAGACCGTAAATAAACCACCCATTCACTCTCTGTGTACAATTAGGATCATTTAAGAAAGCCCTCACTCTTACTTTTCAGTGACAGAACACTCAAAGGCCCTTAAGTTGGCTTTTAGAAAATGGTTGGACCTCCTTGTGGAGCTTATCGTGCAGATTTATAGTTTTAGGTCAGGTGCTGTATCCTCTTGATGACTAATTGAAAAGGTGCCAGAGGAGAGATTTTTAGGGTAAAACTGTTTCACCTGTCATGTGTCGAACAGAAAAACAGTCAGATGCGTCAGAGGGCAGAGGCCAGCGAGCGTATGATTCTCTGGCATGTGTGAAGCTCTGAAATTAAAGAGTGTGTCCAAGAGAAAAGGGTCATTTGAAGGCCTTTTTGTTTGCTTTTAGGGTGTGTGTCAGTGCTTCATCTCCTTGGGAAATGAGCACAGACATCTCTGACCTTCATTGTCACGAAGCTGCTTCAGACTTTCTAACTCCTGAATGTTGAGACTTGGAATATTCAGTTTTGCTTTGACTGAAATGTATTAAAGCAAACGTCTAACTCGATGGACTTCTCAGACTCTTTTGACACGCTGTGTACATTCTCTGAAATTTACAAGCGTTTTGGTAGCTGTGTGCTTACGATTGTTTTTGGCTTCTAGTGAACATGTGCTAACCGTGTGTCAGCCTAAACGATTCGCCTGCTCCGCTGAATAATTTGATGTGCTTCCCTGGCTAGTTTCAGAGGAACCCCTGATTGAGTGATCTGCAAAGCAAAGCCACAGAGATGATTCTATTTCTCATGCTTGTCCCTGACTTAAACATAAGCAGATATGAGACCAGGCAGGAGTGTAAGCAGAGGACATTCGGAGTAGGGCTGAGGAATCAGCACTGGTGCATGCATATACAGTACATTTAACCTTGTTTGACAGCACTTTGATGAAAATGGTGACAAGTGCATTGGCAGCAAGATTGGTTAGTGGGGTCGGGTCGCAGCTGAAGGGCTCAGGTTACTGTTCCGCTAAAATAACCTCAGGAAATTACTTAACCTCCACTCACTCCAGTGGCACTTCCACCTGGCTGCTGCTGCTGCTGTGTGAGCACAGTGGACTATAATATTGGTACAAAATAGGATTTTGTTTAGGTTGGAATCTTGTCTGTGGCATGATGAAACACATCTTTATAGTGTATGATACAGTTAACATCAAAATTATCTCTCTGTCAAGTGATACAAGGTTCCACTATTACTGTGTATTTGAGAAGATGCTCAGTTTGATTGAGAACCATGTATGTATGTGCTATGTGCTACTGTATGTAACATATACTAATCTTCTTATTGTTTCGGATGTTAGTGTAGGCTTCAAATTAATATTGTATTTCACCAATCTGTACAAACCGGAAAAGATAGGACTTCTGCTGACAGTTCTTGTTGAGTTCACAGTTTCACCTAGTTTGAGTAACATTGCCTATAAACTACAGTGTCTAGCTACCTTTGGAAAATACTTGTAAAAAATATACTATATATATTTGTGAAATTTAAGTCAATAAATACTAATGGGCTTGGAGCTGAATGCAACACTGTAGGGAATTCACATAGTACTGAGAGACTGGCTGATATATAAAATCAAAAGAATAGTGCCATCCTCATCCTTAAAACATGAATAATGAACTGTTTAAGAATGACATGGTTGGTGACATCCTACATTCTATTGTATGTGATGATACATGCTGTATATAGTGAATGCAGTATTCAGGTTAGAAGGAGTATGTGGTTTGGTGTTAGGACCTACAGATGTGTCATATGAGCTGTTGTGTAGCCGCAGCAAGATGACTGTTGCAGGATAGATGGTCGTCTTGTGTGGCTACTGTTTCCACTTGATTGCTGATGCCTGTAGAATTGATATAGTGTAGGATGACTGGCCTGGCCATTTGGAACAATGAGTGCAGTGATGCCATTAGATTTCCTTCCTCAAAATCAGGAAATGCATTCCTGTGAAGCGTGCGCCCAATATGTAGCTCTGCAAAAAGATGTGGTTTAAGTTTACCATGAAACCCGCAGAATTTGACTTTTTGAAACCCAAGAACATCTGTGGACCGACTCCATATGGGTGTATAATTTAAATGATTGACAGCGACACTGATCTTGAGACCACCCCCCAATTGTATAAGAGATATCCCATCATCCAGTGCAAAATGATTGACGGCAGCTATTCACTCAAGCGAACACACTCTCCTCCCTCTCTGCCTTTCTAAGTGGTTCCTAGAAAAGAGAGAGGAGATGGAGCAGAGATGATTTATGAGTAAGGAGGACAAAAATTTGTGGGGGTACTGTAGAGTTACGGGACGGGTCAAAAGTTGAGCATGAGGGTCAGTATGTGTATTTGACATGATCCAGTCCAGCATTCGCCTCAGTTCAAAATCATGGCTGCTGTATGTTTTGCAGATCAATGTAGAGAGTGAGCATGAACACACACATGCATGCACATACTGGCATGAATGAATTCATTCATTTTACCCTTCACTCCCTCTTTCTTTCTTTTCTCCCCCTTTTATCACTCCTCCAACACACACTTACCCACATGTAATGTATGAGAACACATGAGAACACATTAAACGTCACCAAACTGGGTTTGTCACCTGCCTCAGCTGTGCACCGGAAACCACTAAAGACCTCTATGGAGATTTAACACCTGCTTTCTTTCTCTTTCTTTCCATCTCCTCAAGAGTATGACCAGAGGGGATTTTTAAAGGCCAACACCAACATATTGGATTGAAGCTGCTAATTACATATTCAGTTTCACTAAACTTCAATATTTTCACGCAAGGAAACACCTAAAGTCATTGATTTTCTATATAACACATCCATGTCTCGCTGTCTCTGCACCATCACTGCAGCCAGGGAATGACTGTAAGGCAATATAGCGGCACTTTATGCTGTAAGAAATATTCAAAAAAAAGCTTCTGAACCAAAATTTTCACAACTGGACATATTCCAGCAGAATATGATCTGAGATCAGGGAGAAATTAAAAACACCAGCAACCATGACTACACATTTCCCTGACATTAGCATGTAGCTACATGTAGCAGTGTATGTAATATAAACACCTGCAGTAACATTCTTGAGCAGATGACCATATAAGATCTCAGTCTCTAGCTGACGTCAGCTCATTGTGAAAGTAGAAAAAAAACATTTGAAACAGAATGGTGTGATGTCTTGGGTTGTTGCTCACAGGGATTACTTTACATAGGTTTACCTTATTATTCGAAACTCATGTTTAATGTGAACATCCTTCACTGTAACAATAATATGGGTCCCCTTTAAGCCTTAATAAAAGCCTGCTGTGTACCCCATACTAACCCCATTCTCTTCCCTTTTGTTTCCTTTTCATTCCCCCTGTCCTCTCTCTTCTACCCTCCCTCCATCTCTCTCCCTTCCACTCTTAAGCCTTCCTCTCACACACTCTGTCACACCTCGCGCTGTCACCTCTCACCTCCCCAAACAGCCATGATCGAGACAAAATAATGTCCCGGTGATGTTATATGTTAATCTGTGAGAGGACTGTTCAAACCCCCCCCGCTGTGGCTGGATGAAAACAGCGATGCAGCAGCCCTGAGCTGGCTGTTGTGGTAGAATCTCACTTCTGAGGAGTCAGTGGGAGTCTGTTCAGCTGGGGCCTCGCTCCCACAGCCAGGGAACTAGAGTGGGATCTGGCTGGTGTCAGGTCTCTGGTAAAACTCTCCTGGGCCCTTTTCAATTTACAGTCATTTATCAAGTGTTGCCTCTATGTGAAATCTCTGGACGTCTTCAGTAGCCTTGTCATTTTTGTGCACAGACACTGACACAAACCAGAAACTTGCTTTATTTGCATTAAAGACGAAGCACCCTCTTCTTCTTGTACACTAGAATTCAGGCTTTATTTTTTTGGTACCATTTCCCAATATCCCACCTTCTGTTCCTGTGGCACTGGGAGTGGACATTTATATGTAGTATTTTTAATGAAAGGACAACAGCAAGCTCTAAACACATATGGGTATAGTCAACACAGATCCTCCACTGGTGTTGTGTTTAGGTGTGAACGTGTTGCTGTTTTATAATGATCAGTTCAGGGTCATCCAGTTCAGTCTCTCTGCGGGGCTTCTTTCTGATACTTCTTTCTGTCGATGTAGCATTCCCTGTCAAACATACATTGTGATTGCCACATTGTTCATGTTATTCAGTTTCTTGTTGGGTATCTTGCTCAGTATCAGTAGCTTGTCACATATTCGTTTCGTTCCTTTTTTCACATTAATAAAGAAATATGGTGATTGAGGAGTTGTAATTTAGGTTGTCTTACAATATCAGAACTTGTACAGCTGCTTCAGATGCATACAATTTCTTAACTTTTTCCTGTCACTATTTTTCATGAATGTATTTAGACAGTGAGATCTATAAGAGGTGAGATCTATATGAAGACGACACCCTAATTCTTGGGGCTAATACATATTGGGTGGAAAACACAGGGTTGGGCACTGGGTGCTACTCGTTTACCTACTCTTGTGCCAGCTTTCAAGGGCACAGAGGCAGGTTGCCCCTGACATTGCTAGGCAACCATAACGAGCACCATATCATAGCCTGTTTACCAGAAATCTCGAGGTCAGAGAAAACTTTCTTCAGGCTTTTAGTTTTCAAGTGTGTATTAGGACCAAAATGTTGTCAGTGGGATAGATGTACAGCTCTGGACAGCCCTGAACTAAAATGATCGACTCCTTCATATTTACCATGTGACCTTGTGCACCACAACAGCGTCACTCTCACCTTTGAGGGCGCTGTCTACACGTCGACATTGACAAGAATGGATATGAAGGTGCAAAAAGCACCGCGTGTTTCTGATTGCTTAACTGTTTCTCCAACTGATAGAAAAAACTGTCAGAAATAGAATAAAGCTTCACTGTAAATCAGGTTTGGGAATTTAAAAAAAATGCCACCCATAGATTGCTGATTGGTCTGATGCATATCTAAGTAGGCTTGACTGGTTGTCATTGGATATCTTTGACACAGCTTATGAAATATAGATTAGGCTATGTGATGACAGTGGGCCCACAAAACAGAAACACCTGTCATGATTTTTGGTCCATGTGCAGAGCTTCATATTGCTATCCAATGAGTTGAATATGTGTTCAGTAGACCTGTATCTGTTGTATGAAAGATGTATAAATCTATAGTGAAGCAGTAGGCATTAAAGGGTTCAACCATCATTGATGAGTGTTTCGAGTGCTTATAGTGTTTTTATTGGTTCATTGCTTCTTGTGTTTTGGGGAGATTCCTTGCTTGTGACCTCACTGTGCTGGGATGCTCTTCTTTTTGTGAGTCCTAGTTTTTGACTTGGACAACTAAAACAAGCGTAATTTCACTAAACAATCTTGCCTAGTGCAGCTTTAAATAATTCCTCTGCTTGTAGCTCAGACCACATCTTTCTCTCTCTCTCTCTGTCTCTACGTGGCAGCACCAGAGAAAGGCTGAGCTCAGTGTGGTGTTGGTGAGTGGTTTGGTGCTTTGCTGTTATATAACGAGCCTGGTCGGCTGGATGATCACAGCCTAAAAGATCTGTGAATACTGGCCTGGCCTGAGCGGTCCGTTACATCCAGTCACCCCACCAGCCAGACGCTGGCAGCCAGATCAGTTTGTCTTTGACCTTCATAAAAGAGCGTCCCCGCCTCTGTCTTTCCCGCTCTTTTCTTTGTTGTTGTCCCTCTTCACCCTGCTGTTTCTCTCATCTTTGGATTCTATCCTCTAATCCCAACTATGATAACTATGGGATAAATCTGTCATTCCACCGGGGTATCCACTCTCTTACCCCCACCAGCTGTTTTTACAGCGTCTAGACACACATGCCGAGATTGATAAAACAAGAGGACGCTACGATGTGCTGCTGGACAATGAGGACGTCGTGGAGTGTGGGTCTTCTCCTGCGGCAGGATTAAATAGACTCGCTGCTCATCTTTGTGTCCTGAACCAGGGTTTAGGGAGGCTTTATGTGAATGTTGTGTGGGTGTTTAGAAAGCATTGGAGAGTCTACCTACCTGTGTGTACACTGTGTGTCTGCATGCAAAAACATTAGGTGGTGTGTATTTATGAAGAAGTGGCTTAAATATGCATTAACCTCACTATTTTTGAATTTGTATACGTGTGTGTATGCATGTATATGTGTGTGTTTATAAACAGTGGAGCAAGGAGGCATATGACTCATTCTTTCCTCCAGCTGTTAGCCAGAGATTCCCCCAGTGCGGGTCAGAGTCGGACAAACTGGCGAACTCATCAGGAGGCTTCCTGTGATAGCAAGTTTTTTATTCAGTTTCTGCTGACTCTCAATATTTACCGGCCTCCTGCATGAGCTTTGGTTTCCAAATGGGCTTACTTTGCATGTCTGGGGCACATATTGTATTCAGGGTTAAGAATAAAGATGTTTACTTGGGCATGTCTGAAGACGCAAAACCTCTTTGCTGTCAGGCCATGTCCAAATCTCATGTTTGTTTCCTTTTTTATAAAAACAATAAGATAACATTCCATTTAGCTAATCGCACCAATTGATTAACTGAGATGCTGCCGTATGCTGCACATCTAATTGTAATAAACGTCTGCTGAAGTCCTGAAGCAATGTAGGGAGAACACGTGGCGGTAATAATGGGGTAGAGTAGACGGCGCTGATGGCGGTGTTTATAGGAACCTCAGCAATCCTCTGTTCCCTGTTTGGTCAGCTGCAGAGACGTCGTTGGTCTGAGGAGCTCTGACATCACCAGCAGAAGTGAATCCAGATACACGGCTTGACGGTGCAACAACAGTGTGGGTGAACTCAACCACTGTCGATGACTTTCTCACAGTCATGTTGAATGTTACGCCAAATTTAGCCCCCCCAACAGTTTTACTTCAAAATCAACTTTTATATTGGCAACCAGTTTACATTTTACTGCCAGCAGAGAGGTTTTCCACTCTCTACCACTTTCCACTCTAAATGTTGAAATGATACGAAGTTTAGTACCACTACACTTTAAATCACTATAATGTACTAAAAGGCTTGAGGCAGGTAAACCAGCCTACGTGGTGTAAATCCACCCACTGATTTAAGGTTCACAAAGAATGCATAAACTCATCCATAGTGCATGCCGATTGTTGCATTCAAATGTAAAGACTTCCAGGTTTCCCACAGGGTTTTATAGTCGAGGCACCTTGCTTCACCTGAAACAAAGTGTGCCACTGCTACTGTTAAATTGTAAATATGATAGGGAAAAATATTTCTGAAATTTTACATATTGGGAAAAGAGAGATAGAGAGTTGTCTCTCAAACAGCCTAATAAAACACTCTAATGCCAATGCCTTTTTGGCAGAACATCTGAAAGGAATGTCTTTTTTTCCCCCTTTTTTTGGCTTAGGCTACTACTACTACTATTTACAAGCTAACCTCAGGACCTACTGGAAACTGTGTGGGACGATGTGGTGCGCTTACCATGCCTGTTAACCAATTTCATGGGGGAAACCCTGACTATGCTTATATCAAAATAACATGCCAATTCATACCTGATTGGTTAGCATTTAAAACTGTACTGACTGTATTGGCACATAATGACTTATTTAAGACCCAAGACACAAAGTTTCAGTCGTGGACTTGACTTTGGACCCAAAAGTATCACCTTAGCAGAATTAATTTCCTGTGTTTAAACTGTTGATTAAAGACCTGCGTTCACACCTTTAAAACCTCTTTACTGCCTCTCAGTTTTACTGATGTGGTTTACCCGCTTTTACTGTAACAGGCATGCCCATTAACTTTTTCTTTGTTCCGTTTTAACCTCATGAAACCCTGGAACATTTTATATCTACATGCCTCATAAATATTGTTGACTTGACCTGAATCATTAAGTCCAACACTCAGAAACACATAAAAAAGCTGCGCTGGCACTAATGCAACATGAATGCAAGACAGATAAAGCGGGGGAAGCGGGGTTAAGATGGCTATCACTATACATCACTTTCAGCAAGTGGTTTAACTGATAAACAAGTCATACAAGAAGGCCATCTCTTGTAGTGTTTCAGCTCTGCCTCTTATGAAAAGAAAGCCCTCCCTCTCCCACACAGCTTTGAATAGAGAAGTGCTCTGTGGCCACACACATCTCTGCCAGGCCGTATCTCAGTGCCAAACATTTGAGCCCTCTCCCTGTTGAAGGCCTGTGGGCTTTTGTCTCTGTGTCTGATCTGCGACTGCGGTTGAGAGAGGCTCAATAGGGAAAGGCCTCCCTATCGTGTTAGGCTCAGGTCTCTCTCAATAGGGGTTGTTTCTCCTGGAGCAGAGGACATTTCCATTGAAGCTGCAGCTCAGAGAGCGCAGGAAAAGAAAAGGAGTGGAGTGAGGCGTTTTTATTTTAAAGTGGGATTTGTGTGTTGGAGTGTAGAGGACTGTGAGCAGGAAGGTCCCCTCCTCTTGTCTTATCTGGGAATCTCACAAGCCGAATCAATCGTGGCTTTGTGTGGAGTTACATCATTTTAAAGTTTTCCCAGAAATTGGAAAGGCTTTTGAGGGTTTTCGGTTCAAGTTCTTCTTTGTCAGCACATTTACAAAATTGTCCATTTAAACTAGTTATTTAGTCTCAGTGTGAGTCACAAAACCATATTTGTTGAAAATGAAAAGAAAAAATACCACTAAGGGAAGAGATGATTTCATTTTCTTCCACTGTGTAAAAACATATTTTAAGGAATGTTCTGCACATTGCTGATACATGTAATGTGATCTTACATATTACTTACTGTATATGCTATATACAACATTCAGAGCATTAATATTAGCAGCAACCCACTATTTGCTATGTAAGGATACAGTGTCCCGATTAGAGAGCTTATCCATTCTTTGTTTTGGTAGCCGGGACAGCCGTGCGTGTATGTCAGTGCCTGTGAGTCCCTCCCTCCAAGTCCCAGTGGCAAGCTATTCATTACGCTTTACACTGCGCTCATACAGTCAAGAGAGCAGCATTAACACAAGCAGAATAGTTAAACAGTCACACACTAACACATACACACACAAAAACTACTGAGAACTGGCATCGACTGCTATCAAGTTAGCGCCCTCACTTCAGTCCCCTGCAGGTTAACACTGTTTGCACTGTTAGCACTGTCAGCACAGCTAGCTCAGCCAGCTCCATGTTTGCTTGTGATGTCAGAGGTGAAAGCTGTGTGCCCAGACTCTGAATGTAATATATTGCACTTTTAAAATGCTACAGACATTCTCAGATGTGCATTGGAAATACGATTGGACAATATGTACTGTGAGACAAGGCTGCACTGTAACTGTCGTAGCTACCTTTTCTTATATTGCTAGCTGCATCAGGCCATTTTAGGTAGGCCTCACCCTGTTTTGCAGATATTAATAATTTGGTTACACACTGTTTGCATTTGATCTGGTTAGTTTTGGTTTCACGTTGTAATTATGTGAGCACCCTAAAGAACTACGCATGACATACCCATGTCCTGTAGTCATCACCCACATAACCTGCGTCTCTGACATTACTGGTTTGTAGATGGGCTCTCCCTTCCTCTTGTATCCCCTTTCTCACATCCTCTCAGAAAACATTTGAAAAATGCCAACTGGCTCTTTAGAAAGTCATCCTGTCCACTCTGAGCGCAGCCACCTTCACTCACTCTGTCATTACACCACGGACATTATACACTGAGGGACTGCACTATTCTTATCGCCAGACAATAGCCTGCCAAAACCTTCTGTAATTGGTGTGAAAGTCCAAACCGTCCCAAAGAATGCTTTCACACCAGAAACAGTCTGAACCATGCTTCAGCTTGACCCGAACCGAGACCATCTCTTTTTTATCAGACCAAGGTTCAGGTTTTGGTCTCGACCATTGTCCGGGGTATGTAATTTTTGCTCAGGCCAAAGTGATATGTCCAAAAGTCCAGACCAAATAAGGTAGGTGTGAAAGGGCCCTCAGATCAAATAATACATTTTGCACAGTGCCAAGGTTTTGTTTGATGGAAGTGTATTCATCTGACTGCTGTGTGCATTGACTGCACGTTAAGGTGGACTTCGCATTACCCATTCAACATCTACTGGCTGTCTTCTTTAGACTGCATGTTTCAATATGATCATTTTGTCAGATTTGACATTTGCTGCACTCATCTTTGTAATTCGTCACTGCACTTCGCGGCAAGTTGCATCAGATTATCTTAATAATTTTGTGTGAAACATAAGAAATGTCAAAGGAGAAAAGTGTGTGAGAAAAGTTTCAGAACAGTGTCAATGTTATGATAAGAAGTTGTCTCCTGTGGGTGAACTTAACCAAGCAGTGGCATTAAGGAATTTAACTCCAGATCGAGGAAAAGTGCTTCTGTACTGAAGGGAGTGGCTCTGCTGTTAGATGGAGCTCTGTGTGGTTGTGGCAGATGGAAATGAAAAGGTTGAGGTAGCAGAATGTTTAAATTTCTAAACCTTTCCGCTGAAAAGTTGCAACAGACCCACCCTTTGAACTCCCTGGGAAGCACTGAACTGCATTTTATCAGTTTCAAAGAACTTGTACTTTCATCTTTCTTGTTTGGGCATCTGGTGAACTAATTAGCTGTTTCCTCTCCGCTGAATGTTTAGGGGTGGGCATGGCAGCAGTCCGAGGTTAAGGGGTGGCACTGGCCAGTGGAGAGATTACAGGTTTGGGTTGTTACCACGGCTTCTGGAACATGGAGCTGCGGGCATCACATGTGTTGGCACAGGGTGCGGGCACTTCAGATGTGGTCAGGGACATGTGGAAGCTTTCTAGGGTTTATCCTGCCCAGCCCAGTTTAGGGCTCCCGAGGGGAGAGACAGCAGGCTTTACAGCAGTCAAACATCGAAAACCTGTATTCAGACAAACAAACATAGGGATGCTTTGTGTGTGTACATGAGTGTGTGTGTGCATTTTTTCTAGATTTTAGGTTTGTCACTGTACTTTGGTTTGGAAGATTTTGAACTCAAAAAATACAGCCAAGGAAAGTGCTGACATTTGTTTTATTTATGATTGATAAATCTCATGTTGTATGTTTGGCTTGTTTAGGTTCACACTTCCTAATTACAAGCCAACCAGAGACTGGTAAAAAAAATAACAAGGTGTCAGAAATATGCTTGAATATCAAAGGTATTTGCTTCAGGGGAGCAAAACTGCTGGATTGAATTTTAGGGTCATTTTGTGCCAAACTAAAGATGAAAACACACCAGAGTTGAAATGCACTGCTTCAAATGTTCTTGGTGTGAAGCTGTCTTAAAATTTTAACAGTAAGATCAAAGCTCATTCATCTTGGATTACCATTCTTGCGGTGTATTTACCCTGGCCTATGTTGAGACAGTGACCTTCCTGGATGCCTAAGAAGGCCGACTGACCGACATGTTGACTGAAAGAGTCCAACAGACAGGGACCTTGGGATTGAAGAGATTGGCAGCTCTATTTACACGCTGAGGACAAGGGCGTTGCAAAGCCAACATTCAAGTCAAAAGTCAAAGAGATGTCAAAAACTGGCGTCAAAGGTTCCCACGCTTTCTCAGCCAAAGTTTACGAACCGTGCACCGCTAATCTTTCTCGCCACGAAACCCCCACCCCCTGCTCTTTTCTCCCTTCGTCACCAGTGCCCGGCCCCAACCCAGCCAGCCGTATCTTCAATCATAAAGTCACTCTACAGGCCAGGGTTTCCCCCTCTGGATGGCCAAGCTGCCTGTTTCTTTGTGCGGGGATGTTAATTGGTCATTTTGGGCCCAACTCCATGGATGGTATCTATTTCACATGTGACACTGGCAGCCTTTGAGGGCTCATAGAGCTGTGTGGGCAATTATTCTTAATGAGGCATGGTACGCTTTCATGGGTCTTTTCATCCATGCTGACTGGCTATGCTGTACAATATATAACCTATATAACAGAATATGTTTTTCTCTTTGTACCACTTGACATAGAGTAAACTGTCTAATCGACTGACCCCTTTCTGGCACAACAGCTGTCTGGCATAGCACCTGCTGGGTTTTTTGATGTGAGGTATGACTATATTGGATTTTGAGTGTTTTTATTTTTATGTTGAAATTAAGTAAAGCAGACTCTTAACACAAGCCCTCAAACCACTCATACAAGAACAAAAAGTCTCCCCAGCCATATTCCCTCTCCTCTCTCCTAATGAGGCACGACTTAATTAAGTGAACATAAAAAACAGAGAAGTTGCAGAACTGGGAGAGGAAAGCTGTCAGCTGTGGAACTTGCATGTGAGACAAAGAGAGAGAAAGACAGACAGTGAATTTCAGGACATTACATTATGTAAGAGTGTTGTCAATAAGGTAATTTCTTTCTAAGAAAGAGTGGAAATGATTTTTGGTCTGAGAGCAATAGAAAAAAAAAGTGCAAGTGTCTGATTATTATTATTATTGAGCTCCATCTGTGCCTGTGTGTCTAAATCTGTCTGTTCTTAGGTGAATGTAGTGTCTAGTGGTGTAAAGTAACTAAGTAGATAAGCACTGTATTAAAGTATGTTTTGAGGTACTTTCATCAGTCTAGAGTGGCCTATTGCGGTGAATTTAAAGGGAAACTCTTGTATTTTTTAACCTGGATTCTATTTTACCATGTTTTTGAATCTAAGTGACCAATGGAGGCAACAATTTTTGAAAGTGGTCCAGTACTGAAAGAGACCAGTGTAGCCACAGCAGCACAACAGACTGCAATGTTATCCTTACAGGCAACTGGGCACCATCAATCTACATCTATTAAAAGTTTATAACAACAATAAACACAATTATAACAGACTGAAAAAGAAACCATTTAACTATGTAGCAGACTTACTTACTCATGGTAGAAGCACCTATTGAAGGATAAATGACCAAGTCAACAAAATCTGCAAGTCTATAAAACTGGGAAGGCAAAATGCTCTGCTTCTGAAATGCTCCGGGTGTGGTGTGATGCTGTGGCAGACGGAACAAAACTGGGTTGCAGCCGTGGCAGCACGAGTGCGGCGCAGCTACATTCAGTGGTACTGTCCTCCCCAGTTCCCTTACTGTCAAGATGGCAACGAAGATAACAAAAACAATTGACAAATTAATCTTGTATCGTGCCTGACTTTTATGAATCATAATTTATTTGGTATGTAAATAATTTAACAGATGCTCCAGTTCAAAATGAGACCAAAAGTTTCGAAAGATGGCAGTTTTTGAGCCATGATGAAGGCCAAAATGTGGCCTGCAATAGATGGTAAGTCTTCTTGTTTTTAACCAAGATGATTATCGTAAATCTTATAGCCCCCACCAGCTGACTTAGAGGAGTGAGGAGTCAGCTGGTGATGACGTAATAAACAGTCAATAAAATAGGTTTTTCAGTGATTGTGAAACACACAACCACAAGAGATCTGTGAGCATATAGTCATTAATGTACAACACAAAATATTAGGCTGATTGGTCCAGTAGACTGCGAGATTGGCTGCAGACAGACAGATGCACCCACACACACACACACACACAGGCAACTAAAAGCATGATCCCCTCCAGGCTTACTCTTGGCCTGAGAGTAATAATAAAACTCTCATGAGGGCTCACAAGGGATACTTTTACTTTTATACTTAAAATAAAATTTGCTGACAATACCGTCTGTGACTACTAATGATAGACTAGTGCTTCCCTGTATATGTTTTTGTGGGCCTTTATTCAGCATTTCAGTGTCCAAGTGTGAGTTGTGTCAGGAACATCCAATTCTCTCACCAAAAGAGTACAAGAAGAGGAAGAAGAAGAATGTATCTCAGCTAATGAAAGAGCAACATGAGCCTGTGTGAGGAATGAATCTCATTTTATAGCCTCATATTAAGCTCAGTTTGCCTCGTGTATTTTAAGACTCTTTTCTCCCATGTGTCCCTCACAGTCAGCTGTGGCAGACAGCAGACCGAGCAGAGTGGCAGTGCATCGTGGGCCAGCTGCTGTTCCAAACACAAACACACACAGAGTCTGAAGTGAGCAGCTGGCTCCCTGAAAAATAGAAAATCTTTTTTGATAATTGGGGAAGGTTGTAATTCAGAGCTGCTTCTGTCTATTTGAGGTCCGTTAAGTACAGAGTGCATCGAGTCTCAGCGAAAGACGGACAGATCGGGACTCAGGCTTTAGCGTCTGAAATAACCAGTGCCCTTTTTCCAGCTATGCTCAGATGATCCAGTACTGTAAACTGAGTGACTAACATTGTTTGTTATGTTATGTTCTGTGTTAACTTGACATACAGTAATTCCTGATAGCTTGTAGACAGTAAACACAAAATTCATTGCTTTAGATGGCATGTTTTTGCTCATTTCCTCTTCCTTATTCCTTCCTTTTTGCATTGCTACCCTCAAGAATCACTGAGATTAAATCTAAAACCAACAATTAGAAAGCAGTCTGCTTTTTTGGTTAACAAAATGTAACACTAATAAGATTTGGAAGACTGTCTGTGGTCAGCACTGACGTCAAGACCGCCAAATTTTATTCCAAATGACTTACTCTGTGTCGTATGCTTTTCTACTTCCCTCGAGCAGCGCATCTCGTGTGATCAAGCGCGTTTTTTACAACCTCAGAACTGTTTTAACACAACCAGATACACAGAAAGTGCCGGTGGCTTGGAAAGGCTGTGAGCATCCGTGGATGTGATCCAAATCAGAGACGTTTATAGCGCAGCTTTACTTCTGTCTCAGCAGTCAGCAACAGTAGCTGGCATGTTGAAGCTGAGGTTTCACCGGGTCGCTGGTCTTTTACAGACTGAAAGAAAATGAAAATGCCCACCATATCATGCCTCACTTGCAGAGAATAGAAGAGAATGTTGTTCCCAGTTTTAATATGAACTCAATGCTTGTTCTGGTTGATTTGGGGACTAATCTCCCCCTTCTCTATCTATAGCTGAAGTACCTCAGTCTCACACTGTCACTACTTTCTGATGTCACATCAACATATGATGCCTCTCCTGAGTGAGATCATTGTCTCCTCTGTGTAGGAGCTTCACAGGTCAGAGGTCAGACTCTTCAGGATAACAGCCGTGACACTAAACGTGTGCATGTTTTTCAATATTCCCGTTCAGAGGTCAGGGGTGAGTAAGATGAAAGCCAGAGTAGAGGTCAAAGTGACGCAGGTTATTAGTCTTGACCTTGTTGTGTGTGTTTTAGAAGATGTGCGTTGGTGAAAGCGGACATCGCACCAGAATGTGAGCTAGCAGCGGCCTCTCAGAGAGGGAGCCCCTCAGAGTGCAAACACTCCGGCCGAACAGAGGACAAGTTTGACACGCCACCTCTCTCATCACTCAGGAATGTTTGAACAGAGATGATTGGTGAATATTTTCCCAAATATGCAATTGTTCAAAGTTCAAACAGTTTTTAGACAGGGGGGGTTAAATACCAAGAGGGCAACAAGATCGACCATGACTGGGAATACTTAACCAGCAGGAAATTAAATATCTTTTACTAAAAAATGAATGCATGGATTTATCATTAGAAATTTTATATCATCATGGTTGAAACAATCACAGATATTTACCATGAATATTCTATGCTCTGTTCTTCCTCTTTCTCTGCTTTATAAGAAACACCATCTGAGTGGCGTTTTGAAATATCAGCTGGTTGAAGGTGCAGCACCCTACACTTTACGAGTTGAACAGTTCATTTAACTGTTAAGTTCAAATTAGATTTAATGTATCTTTTGACTGCTGCTTTGCCTTAGGAACGTTACCTATCTGAGGAGCCTGAGGAGTCATGTTATTCATTCATTATTATTGTTGAAATATTCCTAATTGCTATTTCAATATAGCTTATAGGAACTTGGCTTAGTAAGCTTACATAACGGAAGAAACCTCAGGATGTAAATTGACCACACAGATGATATAACAAGTGGTGAAAGCATTAAATGGCAACAGTCAAACTAAAATAGTTCATCCATCAGCATGGAAGTAGATACCAAAACTTGTGTAATGGATCTATCTTAGATTTACTATCTTTTCAAACTTCAAAGAAGATCAGTTGCAATGACTGATCCCGAGTCACTACAACCTGCCAGATGTGCTTACGCAAAAGAGTCCTGTGTTTTATATGAGCTGTCAGTCATAAGGGGGGTCAGACACTTAAAGGTTAGTGAGTCAGGTTTGTGAATATGAAAGGTCACTGGCTCACACACAAAATCTACAGGGAAAACACAACGGACACTCAGCATGTAAGACTTTCCTCTTCTAAATTATGATTGAAGAACCCCCGGTGGTCTTACCCCACTGATGATGTGGCTGTGTATGTTAGATGGTGGACGATAATGGAGGGGGTACGGGTTGTGTGTTTTTGCAGGGCATGGCTTTCTCCCTGGAGGAGCGTCTCCAGCTGGGGATCCACGGCCTGCTACCTCCCTGCTTCGTCAGCCAGGAGGTCCAGCTGCTGCGGGTGCTCAAGAACTTCGACATGAAGAGAGACGACCTGGACAGGTGAGGCTTACACTCATAACACAGACAGAAACCTCTACTTACCACCATGACATAGTATCTTTTTATCTTCTATCACCTTCAAATCAGTAGAGCTGAATTTTGGATTCCCCAGAGGATTCCCCTGCCTCTGTGCACACTGATCCTACATCTGGAAGCCTTCAGAACAGAAGAGGCGGATTAGCTATCAGCCCTCAGAGATCTATATCCGTCTCCTAACACCGTATATTTTACTAAACAAATCTCCACACTCTTCTCTTTCCCCCGCTTTCTCCGTCTCCTCCCTGTTCTCCTTCATGAGTGTTTTTATAACCTCCGCAGCGACCAAATGAAAACTTCAGTTCACTTTTGCACGCTCCATTAGATGCTTAAGAGTCTTAGCTGTTAGCATTATGTAATGAATCTGCCTCATGCTAACATTTCGGTCTGAGCTCTTTGATCAACAGGATCAGGACTCATGCTGAAGCCGTAGCCTGTTTTACTGTTTTGAATTATACGCAGAGTGCAGAATATTATCAGTCTGTGAAATTGCCTCTTATTCCAGTCTCCAGCTCTCAGTCTCCCGTTCCATCAGCTGTCACTCCCGATGTCAGGGATGAGTGAGTTGCTTGTGAGACAGGATTTAGGGTCAACAGGAACTAGACAGCTTCTTAAATACTGCCTCATTTTCCACCATAGCAACATCAACAGCTAAAAACAGTAATTATGAGCTTGTCACTGCCATTCCCATGCCCTCTCAGAGTCCCTGACAATCTATCTCTGGGCCTCAAGCACGTTCCAGCTTTGGGCTTTGGTCCCGTGGATTAAGGACTGCTATTTGCCTGCCATTGCTCAAGCCTGCTGTGTTTACTTACAGTCTGTTCCCCCACTCTGAATCCTTCTTTGGTATTTATTACTGGACGCCGTTATTTATATTTTATGACCATGACCTTTTCTATTTCAATCAGATATCTAGACTGTAGACATTTTTTCTTTCAATGGAATTTGTGTGTTTTTGAATTATTGTGACAAATTTTCAGCACATAAAACAGAGCTGCAAGCACGTCCTTTAATGATCTTATGATGGAGTGACTTAAGTACCTACTGTGACTGTGTCGTCAACAGAGGAAATGGATGTTCAAAGGCTTTGCCAACTGAAATACTGCAGTATATAAAATGCTACAGGCTAAAACCTCATATACAGTGAGGTTGTTAGAAAGCAGTAACATGCTTAAAATTTGCCGGCCAGTGGCGCCTCCAAAGGGTGGGGCATGATTACTAGTGACTATTAGTGTCTTTAAGGGGATGTGGTCCCCAAATTTTTAAAGCTAAATTGCAACAATGTCAGCAAAGCGTATTGGGTAGGGGGCTAAATAACACCCCGAAGTTAGGCTAAATTTTGGCAAGGTTACAACTAGCTTGGCCATTTTTAGGGGGGGTCCCTTGAAATTTCACCTCAAGATATCTAAATGAAATCGGTTCTGTTGGTACCCAAGTCTCCTCTGAAGACTTCTTCCCAGTAAATGTTTGTTCCTTACAGTCAATAAACTCATTCAAATTAAAGCTTTTAAGGGGAAGGTAGCCTATTTGAAGAAAAATGACTTGCCTAAGGGCTCATTTATGCTCAATGTTAGATACGTATACAGACACAGATGGAGCCTTCTGTCCGTACTTTGCGTTCATTTCATTGGTATTTGTGCACGTTTTCTGAAAGCTTACAGGTACGGATGAAAAGGAGCGGTACCACCAGAGATCATGGGGGCAGTGTAGCATAGTTCAAGGGCGATATGACGTAGAAGACACTTAAGTAACTGCAGAACGGAATTGGTACAATAGTGAAAAGAATCTCCGTCCACATGTTGCAATGGTTTTAATGGCCTCACAGATCACCACCATCTACAATGCTGCTTTCTTAAAAGGTACATTATTTCAACCTCCTCCACTGTCGCCTTGTTTGTAATTGTGTGAAACTTTTGACTCAGCCCTCAAGTGCCACTTAGTGGCTGTATTTATGCTATCATAAGGGACACATGGAAGTATGAGGGACGTGATGTTTACAACATTTGAAACGGATGTATCTATTTTTGTATGTCAAGGGAGCCATAACATGTACATATACATATTAAAACAGGACTTTTCTGGAGCTCAAAATGTTAACTGCACTAGTGTTAGTCAACACACACAAGAAAATTAGTAATATTACTGTAAAATAAAAGTATATCAGTATGTGATCCCTAAACTCTTCATATTGATCTGGGGCCACCACTGGGGCATGCTGATCACTCATGCTAAAATAGATTAAGATTCAGATAGATTGTGTCCTGGCTGCTTCAGCAGGTTGACTTTAAAGGAGACGCTGCACTCAGTAAGTCAGAATGGATCTTGCTTTATAAAGCAGTGTGTACTGTAGATATTCCTGTTTCCTGGGTGCGGGCAGTGCACACGCCTTTTAAGGTTAAGAATGGAGAAAGAAAGCTCCCTTAATGTCTGCCAGCATAAAATCAAACAATGGCACACTGCTGTTATATGTTAGGATTGGATGTGGGGATTTAATTATAGTTTTGTTTGCTGAGTCAGAGCAACTGATTGACAGCGAGGAGTGAAGTCATCAAAAGCTTGTCTTTGTGATGTCCTTAATTTTCATTCTTAAAGGGGCACATCATCTATTTTAAAAGATCTGTTTACTCGTCACAACATGCTTTCACTCTGCTTGTGAAAGCAGTTGTATAATGTCATCATTACTGTTCAATGTCTGGAGTCTATGGCTTTGAAGGAACATTTCTAAAGTCTGAGAAATTCATCTTGATGCATTTTGGGAACTAAAACGACCATTTTTTAATTAATCTGACGATCCTTTTCTTAAATAGTTGATTGGTCCATGACGGGTCAGAAAATTATGAAAAATGTCCATCACATTTTTCTGGAGACACCAGATGACTTCTTCAAGCCTCCAAATATTCACTTCACTACAAAGTAAGACAAGAAAAAATAGCATTTTCAAACACAGGACTTTCACCCAGGAGACAGGGGTTCGATTCCAACGTGAAACCAATATTTACGCAAAACCATTAACATTTTCTAAACCTACTGTGACCATGTTGTTTTGGTGCCTAAACCTATGGAAAATGAAAGTGAAACCTAACAAACAAGTAAGCCATTGAATGGGGCAAGAACAGCCTTCTGCACCCACCAGTAGGTTAAGCAGGCTCCTACTGACCCATATCTATGAGGCTTATAACCCCAAATAATGTATTGTGCAATATTTCCTTGAAAAATGACTTAAACAATAAATCACACATCAAAATAGTTCTTGTCTAATTGATAAATTCATTAATATTGTTAATCAATGTGTCATCCTCTGCTGCATTATTTTTACCTATTTTGAAATCTGTTTCTCATAAATCATCAAAGTGATACAAACAACAGAGTGAAGTACTCATCCCACACCAGTGTTACAAATGATTAATCATTAGTATGAGCTAATAAACACTAAGAATATGACATTTACATATTCACATAATATGACCTCATTATGTCCACCATTGATACAGACTGACATCAGAATTTTTTCTCAGCTCTCCACGTGTCATCGTCTTTTTTAGTGAATGCAGTTTGCTCAGTTTCATGGAGATAGCTCAGTTGTCATCACATGGGCCTGACTCCATGATGACTCAGTAAACTCTATCAGTTGAGGAGTTTGACATGTGGTTGAAAGCTCTGGAAAAAACTAGTTCTCTTTTTTTCTTTTTGTCAAACTGACAACTTTAATGCAAAAACAAACAATTGCTTTTGTACCTTTACAGTTAGAAACAGGGACAAATGCTTGATCCTACATCAAATAGTCAATCTATGGCAAAATGTATTTCAACTCCATACTGTAAGGCATACAGAAACCCTTCATGTGATAAATTACATGTGGCAGAAGCTAATGCAGTTCACCAATATGAAAACAGTGCTCCTCAAGAGCAACTGTCACCACCGTGCATTGTGCAGCTGCTGTGGCCTAACCTATAGCAGGGAGGGCGTGCATGCTTTTTATCCCCTCAACAAGAGGCACCTTGTGCTCTTGGCTTTATGGAAACTTCTCTGATTAGGAATAGAGCCCTTTCTGGCGTGCTCTGCTTAATTTGGGTTATATGCAAACCCTTTAGTTCCTGGTCAGCCTACAGAACAAAGAGCTTGTGTAGGCTATCTGAATGGCTGATTTTTATTCTGTGTATTTTTCCAATCATTTGGAACACAACTTTCTTTTCTCTGACAAACTCTCTTTCAAGTGTTCCTTGCAGTTCCTCCAAAAACACTCAGGATTTAACATCTGACTTTAATAAACCCCTCCTCCATTCAGCAGGTATGAGTCCTCAAGATGTTAAAGATTAACATGCTGTGTTTCCCTCCCTGCTCCTCCCTGTCACTCCCAGATATGTGTTTCTGATGGGGCTCCAGGACCGCAATGAGAAGCTGTTCTATCGGGTGCTAATGTCAGACATCGAAAGGTTCATGCCCGTCATCTACACCCCCACTGTGGGCCTGGCCTGCCAGCAGTATGGCCTGATATTTAGAAGACCAAGGTGAGACACACACACACTGATGAATTACAAAAGTACATTGCCAGGTTGCAGTGCAAAATAAATCATCTTATATCCCGCTGCTTTGAACAGGCAATAAGCCAAGAGGAAGATGGTCTTTGTTCCCACCCAGTCAATCTTTCACCACTAAGTTATTAAGTGTTTTATGATATTGGTTGTATTATTGTTTTTGTTACGGCACTTGATATCAGCCAGTACTGTCTACCACTGACTGTGTGGTGCCAATATTTCACTGCTTCAGGCTGCCTTTTCTCAAGTACAGTATGCTGGAAATAACTTCCTGGTCACAGGTTTGCACCAATCACAGCACATTTAGTCATATATAAATATTTGTCAGCTGAAGAAATATAAATGAATGTGAGTTGAGGGTGAAAGTAACCAAGACGCCATCACTGTCATGGAATCTCTCTACATTAAGTGTGTTTCTGTCCACCTGTTTTTGTGGAGATTTTCATTTTGTACATTTAAAAATCTGAGAAGGAAAACCAAAACATTGCAAAAACAGACTTGGTGTATTACTGACTACAAAATGCGACAGAGTGCAGCAATTTCTTGCTGAGGTCTTGCTAGCTGGGCTGGAAACACTCTGCATGTGTTTTCTGGCTTAAGTTTTTTGGAGTTTTATCAAATGATGTGTTTCATCTGATTGCAACACAAGAAATCATGGATTGGAAGTTTGTTGATCAGAATGTTAGTTGGATTTAATTACTACTGTACACACAACTCTTACAACCAGACTGTGGATTTCAGCTAAAACCTTAATGTTTATTTCCCCAGAGCTGTCAAAACCAAAATGTTTGATTATGAAAAACTTCCACATTTACATACTTTCATCTGTTGGAGGCAGAGAAATGCTGATTGTGATCAACTCTTTACACAAACATCTCTGCTTTCACTGTCAGTGAATGCGTTCAGACAGACTTGGCCACCACAGCTAACTGATAAATCAGGCAGCAGATTTGGTTATAAAATAAACAGGCTGACATGCAAACAGCAGGCTTTTTGGATAGTTCTCTTTGTAATATCAAAGGCAGGAGTTTTATGATCTTTTGGGGGCATTATTTTGCCAGAGGCTCCACTAAATCGACAAACTTAAAAGCCTTCACATCTAAAAGCATGTCTACTAAAACTACAGCAAATTGTCCAATGATCTGATGAATTACAATCAAGCTAAAAGCTCAAGGACTCTTAAAGCATGTGTGCATGTGTATGTTAATATGCTACTTGAAAGTTGCGGTAGCCGTTTCAGCTTGGGTTTGGTTAGACAGCTCAGCTCAAGGCAAACCACTGTCAGCTGCAAAAATCAGTTTAGGGTTCACCTTGAGTGGATCTGGCTCTGCTCCTAGCAGACAGCCGGTCATTGGTTTCCTCTCCTTGTCTACTGTAAACACACTTTCACTCTCTGTCTCACACACACACGCACACCTTTCTGCTGGTATCTGTTTTCCCTCAAATAGGTTCATGAAGTCCAAGTCTCTCCCAATCTGACAGCAACACTCCCTAAGCAGTTACTAATAGATATTAGGTTGATAGGGCTTTTATTCCTGGCGCTGCATTCAGGGCCGCGCTTTGTTTTACTTGGCCCTGCCTCCTTGCATTTAACCTTCTCAGGTGGTTACAAATGTTGGGTTTGTTTTTACTTTAATGAGACTGATAGGAGAAAGACCACCCTAGTCAACAGTCCTTGACATACTGTTACACTCTTACTGCTGTTAGCTGTAATCACTAACTTCTTGAAGGACCTAAAAGGATACATATAAGCCACAGCAACCTACAGTGGTTAGCTGTTATTGGTACCCAGCAGGCATTTCACCAGCGGTGATTGTCATTGGCTGAAATGTTAACAAAATAAGCAAAATTTTGACAAGTAGCATGATTTAGCATGATTTAAAAAAAAGCGTGAGTAACTATTTAGGAATGGTATCCCAAAGATATGTCACTCCCCGTATTTCTCACTATCATATATCTACTCTTCAGCAGTGCCAGGACTTTCCGAACAATTCTTTCACCATGACTTTATTTCTATTACCACCACGAATGCTTTTGATAAGCTGTGAGACCCCAGTCCTCTGAATTTTGCCCAGGCAGTTTTATTACAAATGCCTACCTTGGGTACATTTAAAATAACCCAAGTTTTCCCATGCACATAACTTTGTTTTCCAACAGCTCCCCATTTCCCCATCCCTGCAGAACTATGTGGAAAATATTCTTAGCATGCTTCCCCTCCTCTCACACTGAGCTGGCTGGAGGAGTCATTTTATACACTCCCTCAGTCTCACAGCACAGAGGGCCAGGACGTGCTGCCAGAGGCCCCGGGGTTGGGAGTTCGGCCTTTAGGAAATGTGCATCAGGGGGTCAGTTAGCAGAGGACACTGGGGACACAGCCGACTGTCTTTGACGGATCAGGTTTTCAGCCAGACTCTGTCTGTCCACTAGTCATGCTAGACAAAAGGGAATGAAATGAGACCACGATATATATGAGTCTGCATTTATTGTTTGTGCCATTGTCTCTCTGTTTTTTGCCTTGCTAGTGAGATAGCTCTGTGGATAGCCGTTGGTCTGTTCACCTCTTTGGTCCAGGACTGAAAAATCTCAACAACTATTGAAAAGATTGTAACAGGATTTATAGATATTTGTGGCCCCCAGGGGATGAAGCTTACCAACTTTTGTGATCCCCTGGCCATTCCTCCAGTGCCACCAGGAGGTTGGCGACTCTGTTTTTTATTGAAATGTCTTAACTGGATGGATTACTCTGAAATTTGGTACGGAGAGAGGATTAATTCTCATGACTTTAGTGATCCCCTGACTTTTTATCCAGCACCAACAGCGGGTCAAACAGTTCACTTATCCTGTAAAATATCTGAGCACCTACAGGATGGATGGCACAAATTTATGTCCACATATTTATGGTTCCCAGAGGATGTTAAGTTATGACTTAAGGTTGCCATTTTGTGGGTTTTCAGTGAAATATATCAATGGATATTGGACGGATATGCCAGCTGGGTTCAGTAGTTTGCCTGGAAGAATCTTGTAATACAATTCAGATGCCCCTAAAGTGGACCATATAATGTCTTAATCAGTCATCTCATCTACCTGCCTGCCTGCAAGCCAATGGACACGCTGTAGGTTAATGAAAGTGGCTATCTAGCTAGTTTAATACACTTTACTTTAATGATGGTGCTGTTGTTGTGTGTGTGGGTCTGACATGCTGGCAGTTTTTATATTCATCTATTATAATATTTGGTTAGTGACCCCTAACTACAAAAGTTGCTGAGGTACAGTGTGCTGTGGTGTAATTGTGTTGTACACAAACAAGATACTTTAAGGATTGTAAGACTTCGGTTCACTGAAGCAATCACCTGTGCTATACCTGGTTCCCTTTACACCCCAGGGAAAAGGTTAACTCCCCCCCAGTCAGCTAATCGGCAATTGTTGGAATCAGTAACTGGATATATAGATGGGCAACACGTCTCCAATTCCTCCCACTGTACAGAAATGAAGCCAAAATAGTCTGGATCTGGCCGCAACCATCTTGTACTGGTGAGCCAGAATCTGTGCAACAGTGATGTCTGCCGTATTTCATTCCTGCTCATACGCCCATCCAACCACTTGTGAGCAGCACCCTTGATCACTAGCACACTGATTGGCACACACAGCTGTCAATCATCATGTCAGATACCCTTAATATAGAATCAAATAATTAATTAAAACCAAACTTATCAGAAAGATTATCAAGGTCATAAGAACTACCTAAACTGACAGAACCATCTTTGGGAAAAATTAATTTGAAGTGTTATGTAAGTTTTTAGCTTGGTCAACGTCCCAGCCATTAACATGGAGTTCATGATCTAAACTGCAGCCAGCCACCAGGGGTGATGAGATTTTTTGGCTACACTTTTGGGGAGCTGTTATGTCATCCCTCTTTATATACAGTCTATGGTTGGTATGTTAATGCGCTAAACTAAAATGCCTAACATAGTAAACATTGTATCTGCTAAACATCAACTTGCAATCATTGTCATTGTGAGTATGTTAGCATGCAGATGTTAGCATTTAGCTAATGACTGTGTCTAACTACACCCTCACAGAGCCGCTGGCATGGCTGTAGAGTCTTTGTGTTGTTTTATATGATCAGCTCATAGTTAAAGTAAAATGTTATTTCGTTTCTAGATCCAGTGCACTGGGCATTTACTCACCAGTATCCCCTAGAAATAGATGTAATGGATTACTGATGCCACTGTGCATGCGTGTGTCAATGTGTGCATGCGTGTCTTCCGGTGGGACCACCACAGCAGCAGATTAGGTCTCTAATCACTGGCTCTCAGGTATAAAGACTTTCTGTGTGGAAGCAGCAGCCTCTCCTTGTCTTGCCTGACTTTACCAGCTAATCTGCTTCATGAAGACTAAACACTTCGACACCAGGCTCTGTACCAGAGGCCGAAGGTCAAGCCCCATTAAGTGTCAAAACACGGCTGATTCACTGATCTTTAGATGGGGCCGAGGCAGGAAAGAGGGCTGGAAAAAGGAACACATTCACATCATCAGAAGATTAGTGGACATGCTTACTTTTATTGGTTTGTAAGCTCATGAGCGGACACAGTGTTGAGCAGAGAAAGTTGGTCTGTCTTCATCACACAAAGTTTGTTTCTGTTTTCACCATAAATGTGGGTTGTGTACTTTGTTTGACAGCTTAAAGTACTCAGTTGTGATAAATGATAATGTTTTGTAGCGGAAAAATGATCCCAAGTATTGCGTTAAAGTAATTACGTGCACTTCAATCATTTCCAGTGTCACCATGCTCTCTGTGGTACGCTGCTACCGAGTGTCTAAATAAACTTGTAATAGGCCCTTTTAAAGTAAGAGTTTGCTTGTTCAAGGAGCTCTCGAGGTAAGTGACACAAACCTATCCATCTTGAGGATGGAGATGGATGATCATTGGTAGCCCATTAGTGGATTCCTTGTTAAGGGTCAAAGGTCAGCGACTCTACAGCTGTCTGACAGAAGCTGGAAAGTAAGACATAGGCATTTTTAAACTCCCTAGAGACAGAGCAGAGGAAAGACCAGATGCTCTCTTTTTCTTCTGCCATATTGTATATAGCCCATGGGTCCTACTGCCTGTCTTTGTCATATGAAGTGCAAATTTCATGTTGTAAAGGGGCTGTAACTGAGATTTTCAGCTTGTTAAGATGAGGTATAAACATGCGTCTTGGGTGATCCCATCACAAGTGGACAGATCTAAGTCTGTCTGTTCACACCTGGCAATAGAATTCGTCTCCCCATGCAGCTTGAGTGACCATGTGTGATTCTCTCTTCCCTGCTCTATATGCAAATAAACATTTCATTCAACTTAATAGAAGACTTCTGCTGCGGGATTGTGAGCCTTGTATGGGGGACAATTGTTGAGTCTGCCAATACAGACACAGTGACAGGCTAACTGTTAGCATCACACAACTAAAATTACCTAACTGTTATTAATGGGGTTTTTGACAACATCGAGCCATTTCGGTGTCTGTGTGAGTTTGTTGGACAGATTACCGCTGTTAGCCCATCCTAACTGGGCAGAAGTTGACCTGACCATTTGCTGGGAATGGTCTTTCAGTGCTGCGTCTAACCCGTGTAACAGCAGCAACAGAAAGTTTGCCAGTCAGGCAGAGAATTGGTAAGGCAAGGACGTCAGCTGAGTAGTTTATCCTCCAGTGTGGCCCAGGACACAGCCAACATACTGCTGAAAGAGACATGGAAGTGTCATGGCAGGAAGGTAATGGGTGCATTTACACCTGTACTTAGAGCTGTTCACTTGTGATCCGATCACCCAAGACGCATGTAAATTCCATGTGTCAACAGAGCCTGTACCTCACCAGTGCATATCTATGTCAGTTTATGGGAATTGCTGACAATGAATATAATTTGAAACTAGGATTTTAAACTGGGAATTGTAGGTCTGAAATGATGCACAATTTAGCAGCTGCCGAGCCCATTGCTCACCTCAGAGTTCTACAAAAAAAATTTAGCCCAGTAGACTGAATGACACAGCATTAGCAGAATAGCAGTCTGAGGATAGCATTTTAATTGGCACATTTGTCAGTTCAGGTGCAGGTAGCATTTGCGATGTTAATTGAAGTAGAACACCTGCAAAGTAATACCCCTGACCCTAACAAATACTTATTGGCTTATTGAGCCTTGTCAGACCACAAAGAGTGAGGTCTAATGTGCTGGCTGTGCAAGGCAATTGTTATCAATATCAACCTGTATCATTGTGATTATATTAGAATTTATAGTGTATGTGTCAGGCAGTAATGTATCTATGTGAGGGTAGAAAAGAGTAACACCACACAGGATTGCACAGGAGTGCTATTTGGTTCCATTGCATAAAAGATGTACTGTAATATAACCTGAACAGAGCCATGATTAGGTCTTGTAAGGCCAGACTTTGATGAAACCAGAGGGAGAGTTGCAGGAGGTTATAAAGGCCTAATGAAAGGCATCAGATGAAGCTGCCTTGGCCACCTCTGAAGTGGCACATGCTGGATGATGAAGTGTTCCAACCTTTCAGATTAGGGCCTTCTGAGCTGTGATCTCACCCCATTTGGGCCCACACACAGTGTTACGCTACAAGTGTGTGAGGGAAAGTATTTCAACTGGATTGATGAGCATCCAGGGCAAGTAGAAAATAGCCTCGTCTTCTGGATTATTAATCTATGCATGATTATTGAACCAGGATGACCTGCTTAAAACCATGAATAAGAAACAACCACTTATTCCACATCACTCAAGCCCAGAGATATTTTTTTTTCCTGATTATGACTGATTGCATGACTTTGCTGATGTATTTGTTTACCGCATTTTTGCTCTTTGGTAGACCATGAGAGAAGCTCAGAATATGCCTGTGTTGAATGGGAGCAGCATTGGAGAAGTAGGGAGGAGAGAAATGGTTTGGAATTACACTGACCTCATGAGGAACGTGGCAGACATTTGGGATTAATTCCACCCCGGACTTTGAGGACCTTGTATAACAATATAAAGCTCATGTCCGAGGAAATTGTAGAGCCAGTGAAAGCAAAGAAACTTAAGGGCACAGTGGACTGTAACTCCAGTTTTCCTGCAGTATCCCTTAATATAATAAATGAATGTATCAGCTAATACCCAACATAAATCCACGGCAGTGTTACAGTTTACTGTGTAAACATGGAAAGTAATCAAACTAAATATATGTTTTAAATAACTGTCTACTTGACTAAGACTACCTGGCTGAATTGTCTGTGACCTGCAGTACTGGGGACCGTTGCTCATTCAAACTGCCCTAACTTTCCATGACTTAGAGTGGTGGAGCACGGCTTGAGAGCAAGGTGGTTGGATTTGGCTGTGGAAGAGAACATTTTTAAAGTTTGTTCCATTGTGTCTCTAAGAAACAACCATGAAATCATTGCAAACATACTCATGTAGGGTTTTTGGTTGGGCTGAGGGCTGTCAACCTAAAAGCCTCCCTGGCAGTCTCTGTCACCGTCTCACCTCACCTTGGAGATGTTTGGCTTCAGTCAGACACTGGTTGGTCAGGATCCAGTCAGGGTCTGGGAACACTGTGGTTGTCAGGTCTCAGCTTAATCAACTGACCTGCTGTCACTCAAGTTCAGATTTAAAATTTTGGCAACTTCAATAAACAACATAAACCCTGAGAATGATGTGGCATACAATGCATGGTGTGAAGCAACATAAAGCAAATGAGCATCAAAGTCGTCATCTTCACATTTGTGTCTCTCTTTCTGACTACTCTTTAATATATTTTAACTCTAACTTCAGGGAATTTCCTAAAATTTGACACAAATGTCTACTTGGACTCAATGATGAACTGATAAGAATTTTGTGGTCAGAGGTCAAAGGTCAAGACCACTGTGACTTTGCGTCCGTCTCATTCTTGTGAACAAGCTATCTCAAGAAGGCCTTGAGAGAATTCCCTCAAATTTGGCGCAAATGTCCAAGACATTGGGCTCAAGAACAAACTGACTGGTCAAGGTCACTGTGACCTCACAAAACATATTTTTGACTTAAGAATTCTTACGCTAATTATGACAGAATTTCACACAAATGTCTAATGTCTAAGATAAAATGATGAAGTGATGACACTTTAGATTCAAAAGGCCAAAGGTCATCTTCACTGTGACATCATAATATTTGACATAAACACTTTTGTTGCCCTTACTAAATGTCATATCTCAGGAACAGAAGAGGAAAAATTTTGTCAGACTGAAATGGTGACACTCATCTTGGGTGCCCACCTTGAAACTGTACTGATTATATAGCTCTTCTGTGCTGTCAGTGGGAATATATGTTTGAAGAATCCATGCTTTCACAGACATAGATGTAAACTGTAACTGCATCTTGACTGATTCGCGGAGCCATACATCCGTGAGGTGGTAATTCTAGTTCATCTTGAATCATATTTATGTAAAGCATTAACGTCAGTGTTTAATTATTGGCAGACAGCAGCCTGCTACACACCACCTACCTACAAATGCCACTTTGGTCCGTTTAGATGTTGGCCTGGTCCTTACTCTTCAATACCACAGTTAATAAAACACAACAGTGCCATCGGCCGATGACCTGAAAAAGAATTAAAAAGCATGGCAGGTTGGTTAACACAAGAGACTCCTTTTCCAAGGACTCTTGGATTACGAAAAAAAATGCCTTGTCCTGCCTTATACTCTGCTTCAGTGTTTACCTTTTACAGTATCATCCTGTCCTAAATTCCAGGTTTGTTACACTTTGTTACGCCCCTTAGCTTGTGATCCCAGTGCTGAAGGAACCCTTTAGCATCTTTATGAGACGCAGCTGGCATTTACATAACTCCATCGTAAAGTTGTCTGTGGCAATATTTGACACTGACAGCAACTGATGCAGTATAAAGAACAAGAAAGTACGCAAAGGATGGAAGGATGCATTAAACTGACACAGGTGTTTCACCCAGGAGAACACTGTTCATGTCCCGTGTGAGGCCAAAAGTCAACATTGCTTTTGACGTATGGACATCACGTAGTTAAATCATTCAGGTGACAAATTAATTTACATCAGGTTTCGTTATATGTAACCATAACTCCTTAACAAACCCACTTATTTTAATCCAAAACATGATCTTTTTCTAAATCTAACCAATTACTTTTGTTGCTTAAACCTAACCCTGACCCTTCAGCATCCATATGTGACTGCTGTGCATCACATATAGATGCTAAAGGGTGCCCCGTGTGTCAGTAGCCATTGAGACACCAAGAGGGCATGACAAAGTGTCGTTATTTGACGGCCTGGGAGTGAGAGTGGGTTGAGAGTAGGCTAATGAGGCTAACAAAAGTGAGCCTTCGGATGCCTACTTTCGTCTTCATCAGTTACGTGACCCTTACTTGGCAGGTTTTAGCTGTCGATCACTGGGGCTCAGCCTGCAAGCTCTCAAAGAAACTTACACTGACACGCCCCTCTAGAGGATGACACAAAAGGGAACATTTCTAATAATTCCCCGAAGGTTCTTTTTCCTCCTTTTAATAATGTGATTGCCGTTTGACTTCACTGGAGCTGCTGAATGATGCATTAATATAAGACTCTCCTTCCCCACCAAGGGCAAAATTACAGAGCACAGTTCTGTTTGGCTGCTATCCCCACACCATCTCCAATGGTTACAGTTTGGTGCGCGGTAGTAATATTTCACCAGCCCACACTGGAAAATACGACTTGCTCATCATCTTATGAAGCTTATCTGACAATCTGAGTGAATCACACTCAGCCTGTTTTGTAGTTTTAAAGTAAACCCTAAGGTGTCTAAGCAGCACGCAGCAGAAATTCATCCAGCATATGTTACACAAGTTGGCAACAAGGGTAGATCGTCTCTAATGGCTGTAATTTCACAGTGCATTAGAAATAAGAGGGAAAATACAGAATGACCAAAGAGTAGAGTACATAAGAAATTTCAGCCTAAAGTAAAACAACTGCCAAAACCTCCTCTACAGTAATAACCTCAACTAGTGTGCATGTAACTTTCATCTCCCTGCCTTGAGAAACTATGGTTGAGCCATAAAACCTAGATGTGGGAGAGGCTGGTGAGTTAAATACGATGCCTTATGGAATAACCCTATGCTTACAAATGTTGGCCGCTTCCACCACTTTGTACGTACGTGCTCTATATGTTTTAACGATGTTATCTTTTCTTCACAATTACTTCAGCAGGGCCCTGTAAATCCTCAAAGAGACTACAAATTGAAATAAAACTATATCATATCTTTGTTACACCTGTCAAGGCTGAAATGCTTGGGTGCCAAAACACATGTTGGTGGCTTTTCAAGAGCTAGTTTAGGAGGGTCGCCAACTCCTTAGAGTCGTTTCACGCTGCTGGCCTCATTCCTGTGTGACTCGTAGCAGCCAGTGTGATGTAATGCAGTGCATGTGTAATGTATATGTACTGTATGTATGTGGGGTAAATGGAGAGTCACACATACCATCGGGGGTGGGATCTTGATGTGTGGACAGATTCTTGGACACGAGCTGGATACTGCCAACAGGGTCATTATCGTTTCCATTATTGACATGCCTTCAAGTAGGCTCTGCTACACACAGATACACAGTGTGAGGAGAGCAGTGGTGCAGCCATAACGTTGGATGAACTGTCTCCCTGCCATGACAGCTCAAAAATCCCCACCTCTCCATAAGTGGAAAAAGTAGGGAGGGATTCCCTCACACTCAGGAGTTTTATCACACAAATATTGTGCATGAAAGAGAAAGATGGAGACATGGAGTTTACATTAAAGTGTCACATGTGGAAAGATCAGTGTTAACCTGCTGAATTGTACACATACTAATACAAACCACTACCACCATGTGTGGAAAAATGCCTCAGTAATTTGTTAAATCCAGCTTTGTTCCCTGGATCGAATGGAAAATCCAAACCAAAATTTCCCTGAGTCACAGTCCAACCTTTTTGGCAGATCTACAATCTCTGCCATTGTCTTTTCATTTTGGGTTAAATGTAAAGCTCACATTATGGCCTAATGAAATAATACAAACATTACAAAAAACAACACCAGACCAATCAGATCCAAACTGCTGCCAGCACTTAGTACTCTGATGAAGCTCAGTAACAGCCTGATGAAGCTACTTGGACTGTGCAGATTAGTGAGGATGATGAAGCTTGACAGTTTGTAGTGACTGAGCCCAACTAACCATCTGATTCAGTGTAGTGTCTGTTTTTCCAGGTGTGGTACTTTGCGCTACAGTTCCAGATGCAATCATGTTTTCTTCTTTGTAACCAAAAATTACCATGGGAATGAAGGGGGCGTTCAGGGAGACTTCACACGTTACAACTTATGAAGTATGCTGTGTCCTCTGATGCAGAGGTCAATTAAAATATGGATGACCTTTCACCATCAGTCCAGATTTATTTTTTTTATTGCTGTTTGTGTATTTTTGTCTTGTATATACTACCTTTGTTCACATCACTAAAATCAGCTTAGGTTCTTTGTGCCATATCATTAGCCCTAACAACAGGAAGCAGGTGTTTATTTATTTATTTTCTTTTTTTAGTTCTTGTAGGAAAAACAACGCTGCAAATTTACCAGACCTACTTTTAAAAGCCCAACTTCATTAATGTTAGGTAACATTTGTCTTTATGATTAAAATAACTTCTTCTTTAAAAGGGTAATTTGACATTTTGCACTCAGTAATTTTCTTTCCAAGAGTTAGATAAGCAGATGGATGCTACTTTCATGTCAGTGGAAATGTTAAGCTTAGCATCAAGACTAAAAGCAGGAGGAAACAATTAGTCTGTCTCTGTCCAAAGGTAGCAAAAGTTGTCCACTAGAACCCCTTAAAGCACACTGATTAACACATCGACTTTATTTAGTTTACACATGAACAGAACTGGAAATATGAGCCAGGCTGGCTGTTTCCCTGTGCTTCCACTCTTTATTATAAGCTAAGCTAATTACCCCATGGCTCCAGCTCAGTACTTAGCAGACAAACATCACTGGTATTGATCGTCTTATTTAACTGAAAATGACATGTCTCTGTGTTTCCCAAAATGTCAACTATTTCTAGGTAAATTATTCTTTTGACCTTCAACAAAGGTTCCCTAACCTTTAACAACACATTCTTACTCCGACCTCCTCACATACCGACGTTTGGACGTGGACTTTCCATGTCCGTATACAACGTACCCTGGGTGTGTTGGTTGTTGACGTTCTGTGATGCTTTGTCAAGTTCTGCCTATTACATGCATTGTCTTCTTTCAAGATACACTTCTGTTTTTCCAGGAAAGTTATCATTTACATACAGTTTCTTTCAAAATAAACACACTACGTCAGTACAACACTGTGAATTGATGTTATTTTCCTAATGCATGTGGCTGGGTTTAGACAACACAAACACATGGTTGGGTTTGGGAAAAAGAACAGGCTTTGGCTTTATAATCTAAGACCGCCCACCTGGGTGAAAGTCAGTGTTTCTTGTCCCGCTGCATTACCCCCTGATGCCACAGAGAGCTGTTAAACTATAACGACAGACAGCCAAGTATAATGCTGACGCAAAAGGACGGCTTTGATTGTAGGTGGCTGATACAGCAAGTCACTGCCCAAGCACCAAATTAACAAATAATATTTGAAAACCCAAACCAAGGTCTTTTCATAATCCCAACCAAGTACTTTTTTTTGTCAAAATCTTATCAAACCTTAATCAAAGTTGTGGCAGATTAGAAATCTCTTATATGAGGGATTCTACAAAATAGAGATTCTGTTACTTAGACTTGTTGTCTTTCTGGGAAAAGAAATGAAAAAAGGCATTAAATCAGTACATATTTATATAAAGGCATGATGATTTACAATCTCAGCGTAGCAGACCAGTTTTAGTGTCTGAAACTGGGTCAGCCTCATGTTGACATATATGGGACACACCTCTCTGACAACAAGAGCTTAAGTCAACACACCGCTTATTAATCACCATCCAACTGCACCACTTTCATATCAGCACTCAGATAAGACCATACTTCTGAGGCCTACAGTATCTGACACTAATGTCCCCTAACGGCTCTGCTTCTTATTTGTCAGTTCAAACTTTCCTCTGATTGGTTAATGGATGTGGTAAGAAAGCGCTAAAAGCTAACTTCTCTTTGTTTTGACAGCCCCATCAGCTCTCAGCTCAGCTTTGGCTGTGAACACTTGTAGTGCTGTCATGCATTTGGCCCAAAGTTAGAAACTTGAAGATATCCATCTGCACTTACACACAGTGTGAGCTGCAGAATCAATCAGAAGACTTCTGAAGTGTAAACATGTTCTACAAATATCATTTTATTTCATAGTGCATATTTTCTGGCAACGCACAATAAGACAATACACCAAAACAAGTGTACTTAATCACAGCACATAGAAGTGAAAACATCTGAACGCAAAAGTCTGTTCTTTATAACGCTCCTGAGTTCAAATAATTAAAGTTGCAGAATAATAATTGCAAATCCATGAAGATTTATGTAGGCTTTGTAATTGTGAAATTACAGGGGGGAAATCAAATTTCGCTGTGAAATGAGACTAAAACACACAATAGGCTTATTTGGCATAGGTTCAAAAGTTAAGGCATGGTTATTTTTCATTGTTTAATACATTAAGGCACTCCAGCAAATCTGCTGCGTGGTTTGTTTCATCTGTAAATGAATAATGCCTGTTAGCTGATAAGAACTGTATACACTTGAACGATAAAAGAATAACTTGAGTGGTCCTGCAAAAACCTTTTTATCCCAGCCAATGTAATAACATTATATACGAATGTGACAAATGTGGTTTGTGTAGAGCATATTTTGGCAGAGGCTCGCTGGATTTTAAGGCAGATCTCTGAAGCCTTCCTGCTGTTTCACAGCGTTCTTATTTCCCCTGTATGACGCACTGTCTGAGGTCAAAGTTTGCACTTTTATGTTATATAAAATGTTTATGTAATACAGAACAGGAATCACAACAGGTTGTTGATGATTCTGGATATACATTTCAGCAGCTGCACAGAGAGTATGCACGGTTTCAGTGACATGAGCATTAATAAACATTAATGCTTGTTTGGGTAAACTGACCATCTGGTTGTTATGGATGAACTCACTTTGAGATGATTGCTTTCAGTGGAGTCTCAGACTGACTCTGTCTGACCTCTGACCACTCTATAGGAATGGGATCTGAACTCAGGTGGCTTTTTGACTCTTTTTCATCTGTTTTCATTATGTGAGACTTGACCTCTCCCCTGGCATCCTGAACATTCGCTTTGATATAGGCCTCAGCATTACATCAGTGAGAGCTACAGCTCCAATATCCTTATAAGAAAGTTGACAAATGTCACCTACAAGGGCAGCTGTGTGTTAAAAGGGAACACATTCTTCTTGTATGACAGATGGTTGCTAAAAAGCTTTCATTAAAAATGATAGATGATAAATACAAAATAAACATAGAATGAATTCCCTTGTAATATTAATTATTTTCAATGGAAAGGAGTGAATAATTACAGTATTTAAATGTAGCATAGTGTTGATATTTAATGTCTTGGTCCGTCACTCTACATTAGGGAGCACCAAGCTCAGCACAGTGATGAGTGATGCTAACTTTTCAGGTCGTGATGTCCTAAAATTGAGAAAAATAATAATAATAATGATAATAATAATAATTTTTACCTAATCTGATCTGATCTGACCAAGCGGCAACCTCCGAGGCTAAAAGATGAAGCCAGATGCGAAGTTGCCGAAAACTGCAGTTGCTCTAATGACCACTTGGGGTTGGCAACATGACGACTGTACAGGGGGTTAATTTTTTTTTTTTTTTCATACTCAACCATTTACATTATCAAGGCCCAAAATTATGCACATATAAAATTTAAGGGCAGGGCAGTTTTAGTGGTGGACTGTCCGGAAGACGTCGCTACAGTCTGTGAATCACATTCACCACTCGCTCCTCCACAGCTTCAACCTATCGTCCAAATATGGTCACTTCTGGCTCCAAGAAACCAAGATAGGTGATGGTCAAAATGCTGAATTCAGCTTCAAAGTGGGAGTCTACAAACCAGTGGTTGACGTCACGGTAGCAACATCCATTATTTTATAGTCTATAGATGTGAACCAAAACCTAGTTTTAGTTTTGGTACTACAGTCATTTATTTCATTTATTTCATGTATCTTGAATCAATTTAGACATTTTAAGATAAAGCATCATTAATTTCAGCAAGTACTTAAAAACAAATTAAGCTGACGTTAAAGTGACAAAGCCCTCTAGTGGCCCTAGGAATTATGTCAGGAGCAAAGGACTAAAACAAAGCCAGCTAAATCAACTTCATCGTCCAGGGTGAGCGGGTACTGGATACCACAGGTATCTTACTCAGGTTCTCCAAAACAAGTCATTTATCCAAGGTAATGGATTACTTGAGTGTTGAAGATAATTACAGAATATACTAAATAGAAACGTGAAGGCCAACTACATTGTCTTTCAACCCACTTAAATAGTCTTTAGAGCATAAAATGCACAGTAAAATCCAATGTATTGATATTCTATTGTAAAATATGATGGTTTTGGCCTCTCACTTGGTGTCATATAATGCATGAATTATCTCCTCAGCTTTAAGCCATGAAGAATTGGAAACTCTGAGAGCATTTCTCCATCTGTTTTATAGTGGACACTCGCAGCTCGCCTGCCACCAACCCAGACAGGCCTGAAATTGAATACACATTTTTCTGTGAATGTCAAACAGAATACAATGGGCCATAAATCATTGTCATCCTTTCACTCTTCAATGATTTTACAATGTTCTCTCAACCTGTCTCCTATCGTCATGATTTTTATGTCTGCTTTTCATGAAAGGATGACCTATTTGAATTTTAGAGGATATAAAGTTATGTCTTGTACACGCATTGTGCGATCCGGTCACAACTGCTACTGCCAACTCAAAGCAGCCTTTGCAACTGCTGCTCTACAGTTGCTGGATGAGGCAAAACCAATTGCTTTAAAATGTGACTTTGCAACCCACACGAAACGTCATTGGCATGCCCCAAATGTCAGGACGTGTGTGAAAGGGGGATGAATGGAAAACCCGGTTGCAGAGGGCTGAAAGTCTTCTAATAGCCAGTTGGGTTCATCAGGTCTGTGCCTCTGATTCCTTTAGCAGGGCCTTTGTGCTGGAATGAGGCCTGTTTCTGCTGCTTCTTGCCCCTTTAGTTATGTAAGGCTGGCTCAGCGAGAGGTTGGATATCGTCTGGACACTCAATTGTCTCTGCTTTACCCAGACAGTTACAGCAGACGACAGGCATTGAAACCCCAGAACCTCACATTGTCTGTTTGCTATTTTCATCACCTGCAGGTTGGCCTGTGTAAAAGGTTCCATGCTTTTTTATGTTCTGTCTCTGTGTGTTACCCAAAGTGATGAGAGGCTGATCAGACCGGCTAAACTGTGTTCATTTTGGCCCCAAACTCTAGAGTTTCTCGCTCCTCTCAAAGTCTGGAAAAGCTTCACGAAGGAAGATTAGTTGTTGTGTGGAGGCCCGGGCTGATTTCAGTGGGCTGCAGTGGAATGAGGTGGGGGTGGGTTATGGTTTTCCGAGGCCAGGGACTGGAACTGGTCCTTGCTTGTGTAAAAAATAGAGGGTGATTCAGGCAACGGGTTGAATACTTGTAATGTGGTGGAATCCTGTCAAAGTCAGAGCGTGCCATGGAGGGTGGGAGGCACAAGAAGAAGAGTGCATTGTCTTCAGAGAGTCACACTGTATGGAGAGAGGAGGGTGTGAAGGGAAAGGAAAGAGAAGGGACTGGAAAGAGAATTCCTGCACGTCACGTTTCATTTCCAAGTGATGAGAGCTGTGTGTTGAACAAAAATTACTAGGTACAGTTGCTGCTAAGATGAATTCCTAGACGAAATACACAAATATACATCTTGCAAAAGACTGAACAAACACAGGGAACTGCAGGCTTATGTGTGCTTAGACAGAGATGGAGAGATGGATTATGGTCTGGATAATTCTGATTGTTGAGCTGATGCTAAGTTATTCACCCACTATCCGCATCCCTTTTGTCGTTTCTATTTATTTTCTTCTTTTTGTGTTTACATAGCACTTTTTCCTTTTCCCAGAGGTCTGTTGCATATTTAGTTCCTTTAACGATCATCTTTTCCATTGCAATTAGTTATTTTTAAAACAGGCTGAGTTTGCGTCAGCTCAGGCTGCACCATGAACATACTTATTGATTGGCACTGCCAGACCTGCAGTTCTCACCGAGTTTTCTTCTTCTCCTCTATTGGTTTAGTCAGTTGCTTGGATGCTTCATGCGCTGCAGCATGAGTGTGTTATTTATGATGCCAACAGCTTCGCTCCTTTGGCTTTACATGCTTAATTGCCCTGGAAATGATCTGTATGAATAAAACCAAGGGTACAACCGAAGCAAAAAAAAGTGACTTGCTCCCCTGTTTAATGGATACTTATAGGTACAGTTACAGTTTGTGCATAGACTGAAATAGTTCTCACTTTGTAATAAAATATTTATGTGAAAAATTATTATCTGCATTTACAGTAATACTTTACAGGAAAAAAACTCTTCTTCTCTTTCCATGGAAAGCCATTAACTTATTAAACACCACTCAGAGAAGGAAGCAAGAAAGTTGAAACCAGTGGTCTCATTGCTTAAATATTGTGCTGTCAGTCCTTTTCTACAGCTTGTGGTCAGATACCACATCCAGTCATAGAAATTACTCTGTCTCCTTATGAATGCACTGTACAGCATGTCTGTGTGCATGTGCTGGCTGTCCTACTGTGTGCTGTGCTGGTCCTTAGAGGATACTCAGCAGATATGATGACTGACAGACGTGTGTTAAACCCAGACCAGTGTCTCCAGTGTATTGACAAACTGGCTACTGACATTCATTACAAATTAAAAGAGTCAAAACCCAGGACACTATTTATCCTGACATTAAATGTTTGGTTTATGTTGACAGAGACTTAACCAAACATAACCAAGTCTTGGTTACATCACTGTCGAGGTAATCCAAACATGGTTGGTTACCAAGACTGTGGCCAGTATAATGAGCTGAAGTCTGAGATCCCTTCGTGTTTCTGTTTGTCCCTGCTTTGCCTCCTGGGAAACTGAGGTGTGATGGAAGTGTAGATGACTGTTCTGCATGGTATTAAGTACACATGCCCAGTGTTTAGGGAGCTACTTTGAATCTGCAGGTGGTGAAACTACATGGTACTGAAAAAGTTAATATACACAATTACAAATAAGTTTAAATAGAAAAAGTGATGCATTTGTTCGACTACCACACTACTCAGAAAAAAAAATACCTCACAAGTACAATTTTGAAAGTAGCTATGCTTTCACATTCAAACACTGATAGCAGCCCTGCAACATTAGATGGATGGTACATCAGGAATAGAGCAGCTGAGTCACAACACACAACTGGAGTTACATTCAGGTAATTTTTTTCAACAATTTTGCTTTGTCTTTTTACTCACCTTGTGTATGTTCTTTCATCCACTGTAGAGAGTGGTGATTATGGTGAGCCAAAAGTTTGCAATGCAGACTGCTTTGTAAGATGTGTGTTACTATAAAAATCAAGACTATTGAGTGTTTCTTGATCTTAGGAGGTAGGCCCTAAAGGATATAAATGACGCATAAGCCCCTTATCACATTGTGACACATTGCTACAGGCACAACAACTTCAAAAACACTTTGGCAAAATGGTGTGGTGCGCCTGTTGACCAGATGGTCAACGTGATCAGTGTGTTTATCAATGTGATTAATGGAAAAAGAAGCTTATATGATACTATCACAACATCAGACATGAATTCCCCCCTTCCTCTCACATACTCTGTTGCTTTCTCACAGTCCCACCGCTAAATAGCTAGATAGCCGATTTGTCGGCATAGTAAATGGCAGTATACTCATCGGAGAGATTTACCTGGCTGATCATGCAACTCCATTTGCCAATCAGTATTTGAATAATGGGGTGACCATCATAATTAAATGCTGCTAATGTCAACCTTTTGTCTGTATTTGCCATTTAACCCAGCGGAGCACATGCGATGCGTGCCTCAACATAGGAAAACAATGATTTTGCTGGTGAAGTACTTCTAGTGAGGCATCTCAGTGTGATCAGGGCCTCACACAAGTAGGCTACTAATTAGAATTAAAGGACTAGTCAGGCATAGCTGTGTGTCCTGCTGATTTGTTGTTCTTCTTGAATTTCTTTTGTTTACTTTTATTTAACAGAACACAGTTGAATTACTTCCATTAACGCAGAATATGTACAATAATATGTTCACACTGATACTCTGTGTCTAGGCTCTTGTCAAGGCTCTTGTCAATTTCCACAAGAATGCATCAAGTTCAACACAGCAGGGAGTGGGGAGTGATGATCATAAACTTCATATGTTATGAAAAATTGATTAATTGTTTACCTCATCTTACCTGATTTGACGTCAAATCTGCTGCTGGTGTGAACACTGCAGCTTGTTTATGTACCTCTATTTTAAGTAAGTTTGGTCGTGGGGAGTTTATTTTTAGTAATGGATAAGACTACCTACAGTATATCACAAGATTAGTATAATATATTCATTAGAGTTTGTCAAGTTGTAGTCCCAGACTGATAATGATTGAAACAGGAGTACTGTTTATCTAAATGATCCATCTTTTATCACCCATCAAATCTCTGGTTTATTATTGTGTTTTTAACTCTTCGTCTTTGCTTGGGACCATTTGAACCCGGATCAAGTAGCGAGTGGATTAATCTATTCTAATTAAATTCTAAATGTTAATCTCTTCTTATTGGCAACTGCATGTTTTTGTTCCTGTGAAAGTCTATTGAACTTCCCAACTTTAATAAAATGATATCCCAAATATCTCGGCAGCTGGTCTGGCAAAAGGATCCAGTGTGTTAATTTTGGAGTGACGCTCCAGTTTGAACCTGAATTAAAAAGCCATGGATCTCCACGAGGGAGTTCTCCCACTGTATCGATGTGTTTCTTCTTCTAACAGGCAAATATCTTTCTGATTTTATATACCATAAGTTCCATACTGTGCCAGAAGTTACAGTTTATTGATTTTCGCAGAACAAGCTCATTTTGTGCATGCACAAAATATTCTGTGGAAAACCTTAGTACATGTCATTGCTATTTGAGTGTGTGTGTGTGTAGCACAACAACAGTCCGTGAGAGTGACATGGGGTTACATCACTCAGAGACCTAAATGTGTCTCACTATCTCTGTGTGTGAGAGGCTGTTGGTGTTCAGTTACCATCATACTCCCATCTGAGAGGCATGCAGCCTCAAATGGCCTGCATAAACTTTCTTGTTGCGTAACCTTCAACATGCAGTGTGTCTACAGCTCTGAGTAAATGAGAAAGTAATTAGTCTAACAGTAACAGTTTTCTGGGGGTAAATGACAGCTCCAGCAGGCTAATGGCTGGAGCAGGCACAGAGATGGATAAACTATACGTCTTAGCGAACAGTTAATCGTAATGACAGACAGCTCTTATACAGTTTAAGATTTTATACAGTGTAAATGTTCTTGGTTGTATGTGAACTAAACATTTGGTTAGTTTGTTGATTTATTAGATTATGCATCCACTGGACAGCACCTTTGTGCGGGCTCCAAAGCTATGATGTGACCTTTTAACACACAATAAATGCAACTTAAGGCTTTAACCTGGGTTGAAGGGTAAAAGTAGATATTGTGTGATGCCAAACACAAATATCCTATAGGAAAACACATCTACTGGACCTGAGAGAGGATATTGGTGCCCATCATGTATTGGGTAAGGTTACAAATAGGCCAACCCCCTAAAAAAATCCCTCGAATGGTGTTTCATTTTCTTGATTGTGGAAGGATACTGTAAATATATTAGGTTTTATGTAACACATTGTTTGGAACTTTGGCTCTATCTCTCTATCTGAAGTTACGCAGAGTAACAAAACAGGAACTGTTTTTTCACTTAGTTGACATTTACCTCTTCCCTCTGGGCAGTCACACTCCAGGATGTTGGCTCCATTCAGCTCCAATTAGGCTCTTTCAAACAAATTTAGAAAATCTTAAAGAAAATTCCGTCATAATCTTTCTCAGGGGACACCAACCATAAAACCTTAGCTGTCATGGCAGATTTGGAGCTTAATTAGTTGGAGACATCTCATAGTGTGACTCTGACCTTTAACACTATTTTCACAGTCTTTCCACTGTGTCAGTTGAACCTCATGTGGCTTGCTAACTGAGGGCGTCCAGCACAGCGAAGATTAAGCTTATGCAGTGGGGGTGAAGAATGGTGACTGGTGGTGTGACGTGTGGATGCGGGTCAACAATTGGAGGCCGGCGTCCTCAGTGGGCTCAGACTGTGTTTCGGGGTCATGGTGTGGAAAGCAGCTTTTTCTCCTGCTGGCCCCCACAGCCTTTCCACAGTCCCTGGG
Organism: Cephalopholis sonnerati; assembly: GCA_019142605.1. Taxonomy (NCBI): domain Eukaryota; kingdom Metazoa; phylum Chordata; class Actinopteri; order Perciformes; family Serranidae; genus Cephalopholis; species Cephalopholis sonnerati. The sequence goes on along the minus strand of JAGQAX010000008.1, from coordinate 12,467,880 downwards.
GTGTGTTTTGTGTTGGGCTGCAGGTCAGCGGAGGTGCTGTTTCAGGCCATCAGGTTGTTTTCTTTACCCTCTCTGTTCTTGCCACACTCTCTTACAGGAGGAGCCAGACATGGCAGCTCAATGCTTTGTGGTCGTCCTCTCATCTAGAAAATGCAGCGAATGCTATTCATTGTGGTTATTATTTTAGCAGCAGCAATCTTACGCACATGCACACACACAAAGCCACACACATTTTAACTCTACATCATTAATATGAGGAGAAATATAGCATTCCCAACCAGAGGTATTTCCCAATACTTCCCAGTGCTTGGGAGTATGTGGAAAGATTATGTTGAAGTTCAACTCATTTAAAAAAATATAAATGTATCCCTGAACACCACAAATTGAGAGTGCATAAAAACTAGGAGCAGAAAAGTTGAAAGAGTTAGCTAGAAAGTTATGGATAAATTGTTGAAATCAACAGCTAAAAGTAATCAATACACAGTGGTTCGCTAAAAATAAAGGATAAACACTTCAAATTAATGGATACATAGTCCAAAAATAATGATAAAATGTTGAAAGAGTACGATAAGGAGGATACATGATTTAAATAGTTAACTAAAAGTAAAGGATCAAACAGATAATCCAGTTTAAATTAATGGATAAATACCACAGTTCAAGTAGTTAGCTAAAATTAATGGATAAACAATTCAAATTAATCGTTAGGCCTAAATAGTGAAATAGCCAAAAATAGATGAATTATTAAAAAAACTACTAAAAGCATGGATAAACAGTTAAAATATTTATAATATGGCCAAGCTAAAAGTAATAGATACAAGTCTAATAGCTAAAAAATAATGGTTTTGGCGGTGTCCATAAAGGGTACTCAATCTGATACAGGATTGTGATACATGGGTGAACGCAACATCCACAGGTTGAGCGGTTTGGCAAAGCTTGTGAGGAAATATCCACTGCAGGCATTAGGTGCAGTGTTCTGAGAAAGTTTTAATAGCTTTCAAAAACATTGTGCAATAGTCCACCTTCCACCTTCTTTTCCCCCCTCTCTCTGTCTCTGTCAAACACACACAACAGGTAGCTTTATCATGAGCGCTGTTTTGCTCAGGGTTTCTGTTACCCAAGTCCTGCAGATGTTTAAATCTCTCCGGTCATAATGTCCAATAAAAAATATTTCCCAATATGTAGGCCTAACACCGCGTCTTAAGTGTGAGCAAGCATCTCTCTGTCCACACTGAATCCATTAAATATGCACTTCTGTTCTGTTCTTCTGTTCGCAAACCACTGTACTCATCAGTTGTGCGCTCATGTAGACAAACCATGTAGGTTATCAGCTGTGCATTCAAGATCATACTTAAGATGTAACCACTAAAAAATTGGTGAGTATTTTCTGTCGTCCTAGTTTGTAGTTTTTTTATTGTGATATTTACTTGAAATGACATACAGTATAAAAAACAGCTAGTAGGGATGGTCATTACCAGAAACGTTCTTGTTTAGGGGTTGGGTTGGGGTCATTAATTAACCTACATCTTTGAATTGGAATTGGCAGGTTTTTAAAACCCTGACCCACGCATCGCTAATGCAGGACATGTTCTGCTTTTGTTTTTATGTTAGCTTAACAACCCTATCAGAGGGCAGATTTTTCCTTTAACCCTCGACCCAAATCCTAACTCTAAACTAGCAGTAACCCCTTGAAGAAATTTAGACAGGCCATCATGACTTCATGTCACAACAATGTTCTCAGCAAACACCAAATATGTAAAAACATATCTATCTGTCTTTTTTTCTCTTAAGTTGTCTCCCCTGGTGTCTTACACACACACACAACACACATACACACACGCACGCACACACAGCCTAGCAACCTCTGTGGATTTTGGACAAAATGCTCTCATATCATCGTACACATCCCCATGACAGCTGCTGTATACTGTCAGTGAACCATTAAGCAATTTTTTTCACCATTTCAAAATTCTTGCTCTGAAAAGATCATCATCATCTTAACAGGCAGTGATGATGGATTTAAAACAGCACGACTTCTGACATCATGACATACTGTAGATTAGCTCTTTGCTGCTCTGGGTACTGTAGATACGAGATGGAATTTTTTTAGAGGAGCTGGTGTGTGTGCGTGTGTGTGTTTTTCTGACTATTAAAAGGCATAACAGCCACTCCTGCAGCTCCACTTCATTGTACTGGTCAGGGTCAAAGGTCATGAGGTCGACAGCTCCTCTGCAAACAGAGTGGCAGAAAATGAGAATTGGAGGAGAGGATTAATGGTAAGCTGAACCTGACATGTTTTTGGTAACCTTCATGTTGACAGAGATTAGGCATTACTGCCTGTCTGCTTTGATCCATCTCATAAAGTTGTTTTCCAACAGTCATACTGTAGGGTCAGCCTTTTTAGCCCCGACGCTGCTCTTTATCCCAGAATGCCTCATATTCCTGTCGCTGGCAGCAGCTCATGTCGTCCTGGCTTCAGGTAAACACACACAGCAGGCTGCACTTTCTCCCATTTTCTACTCTCTAACACACATTCACTGTATAAAGACAAAACTTGTCCAGCTCCCTACAGCAGTGAAGACATTTTTAGACTCTTCAAATCTTCAGATCTACCTCAGTGCATTTCAAGCAGTACTCATACATTTTCATGCACATATGTGTGAATGAGTAGCTGTATGCTGTACTGTACCCATTGTACTGCCAGAAAAATTGAAAGGTGTTTAAAATGCCAGATGTCTGTGGCCGAGTGACCTGTGTGTGACCTGCAGAGCTCTTTGTTCTGGGAGGACCATGTCACTGTCGATGTCTTCTTTGTGGTCAGTCATGCTCTTTTTCTTTCTCTTCCACCCTTTCATCTTCTTTTTTCTCTCCTTTTGTCTAATGTAGGGCTGTTGATTATTTTTTCAATTATTCTATCAACCATTGAATTGGTTAAATGTCAGAAAATAGCAGAAAATGTCCATCCTAGAGTCCAGGTTGATGTCATCAAATATCTTTTTTAGTTGATAATTAGCTGAAAATCAGAGAATAACTGAAGGTTTTGATGAGCGGTATAAGACATCCTCTGCTCCTTTTTGTATTAGCAGCAGAACCGGTTGCAGAGAGAATTAATTAAGAGTTGTTCGAGCCCTCAGCATACTGTGGTGTCTCTAAATGCCAAAACATCTGAAAAGGCAAAGTCAAGTTCAAAAAAGGACCGAGAGTGTGTGTGCTTAGCCTGATTGATTAGAGATCAGAGAGGACACAGTGTTTACCCTTGGAGAGCAAACATGCCGCACCCTGGGGATGTCGGTTGCCATGTGTGAGCTCCTCTACTGCTTAACTAGACTCATGTGGCCATAGTACTGACCACCTGCCTGTCAGCAGCACACAGATACCTCAACTCACAATGGTTTGTATTACCTTAAAGAGAAGAGTTCATTTCTAGAGATTTCTTTGGGGAAAGTAAATCATTCTTATAATCTTAAAGATGCTTCATATGATATTCAGAGCAACACTGTAATAAAGCAGCAACTATTTGCTATATAAAGATATAGTTGAGAAGTCGCGCTCCCTGTGTGTGTGTGTGTGTGTGCGTGCGTGCGTGTGTGTGTGCTTCTCTGTTCGTCTTTGTGGTAGATGGTCCAGTCAGGCTCGTATCCCACGGGCTAGTTCAGTTACCGTTGGTAACAGGACGTCCACAGCAGCAAAGCGTGTTGCCCTTCCTCCAGTTCCCCCTTAGTTAACACCTTTACCTCTGTCACCACTGTTGCCATTGTTAGCACTTTTCACACTAGTAGCCCCCTCTATATTAAGAGCACTGTGCAGACAACCTTTGAATCAGATACACTCTGAATATCATATAGAGCTCCTTTAAGTTATTTTAAAGTTACATATTGTCACTTGTTCTTAATTTTTTTTCTTTTTCTTTAGATCTAGTTGTTGTATTTAAGGCAATACTTGATGTATACATGGAGGATTTCCACATGTGAATTGCTTTTTTTTAGCTTCAATGATCGAAATGTCTAGCTGTCATTCATTCAGTTGTTCAGGCACTTTGGTCCTAACTGAAATATCTCATCAGTTATTCAATGTATTGCCATGAAATTTTGTATAGGCATGCATGGTTATTATATACTGTATTAATAATGGACGTAGCTACTGGAATGTCACCCATTGGTTTGTGGACTGCCATTTTGAAGCCTAAAATTTGGCATTTTGGTAGTTGCTTTCTTGTTTTTTGGAGCCACAATTAACTGTATTTGGACGAGAGGTTGGAGCTGTGATGGAGTGAGGAGTCGCTCGGAGTTATAGAATGTGGCGAGGCCTCACAGACAACCTGTCACTGTAGTGGCCCTGCCTCTAAATATGCAAAACTTTGGGCCTCAATGACATTTAAAAAAACTAATGACATTTCTATCAGTTGTACTTTGTGTTAAGCGTTAGCTTGTTAGCGAATGATAACATGCCAATAAGCTGAATATTACCGCGCTGTGAGCATTTTAGCATGCTGAAGTTAGTATTTTGCCCAAAGCTCTACAGTGTCTAAGTACAGCCTCCTCAGACACCAGCATGACCAGACTTTTTCCACCATGGTTACTGGTGTTAAGTGGAAACCTATGCTGACAGCGTACCCTTTCTCATCCCTGACTTATCAAAGCATTTTTATTTGACACTTTTATGTCTTTCTCTTCATCTCACTACATTTTATTCTTGCTTTTAACAATGTGTCAAACTGTTTGCGTTTGACATTTCCACGCTGTTTTCTTCCACAAGCTTTGCCCTGGGACTGGCTGTTCCTTTATGAGCAGATTCTTACAAATAGTGATGTTTTTACTGCCACTGGCACATGGAGGAGGTGTTGCCCCCCATACTATAACCAGATGGGTGTGTTGGGTAGGAAAGACGCCGCAGCTGGACCCCACGCGTAGAGATGATCTCTTTATCCAGGGATTGTCCCGGAGGGAAGGACGTTGATTCCAGGGAGCAAGGAAAGGAAAAAGGGAGGGTTGGCGGGAGGGAGTGATAATAAGATGAATGAATATTTGTGGAGCCTCAAGGGTCCAAAGCAAACTCCCTGCAGAGGCCCCGGGATCTGGGCTCAACATTAAAGTCCCAGGTGCCATCAGTATTCAATAAAGTCTTGGTCAGGAGAAAAAAGGCAGAAATGAAATAGCAGCTTAACTTCAAACAGTCTCTTAGGTACAGCTTGAAGCTGTTTTTCTCTCAAATCTCTGATAAGATTTTTTTAAGTACAAAGTGTTCATGAGTTCGTTGAGTTCGGGTGTTGCCATTGTTATTGCCAAGACTATCGTGACATTTCGCTTTATTAGAATCAAGCAGGACAGAAAACAATTGACCATGGCACCCTGTGGTATCTTTTGGATATGCAGAAAGTGTGGTCTCTTCCGTCTTTCTTCTGCTGACTTACATGCTTCCATTTGTTTTTCTATTTTCCAGGGGGCTGTTCATCACTATTCATGACCGAGGCCACATTGCCACGCTGCTCCAGAATTGGCCAGAAAAGGACGTCAGGGTAAATTAAAATGTGTTGTTTCAGCACTCCCACATTACAGAGCTCATTCATACGTAGCCTTGTTTTGTATAACTGCATCAAAAAAGCAGATTATAAAAAAGTATGTGAGCAAAAGTGCAAATTGTTGGTATACCTGAGATTTTTGGTCAGTTGGCTAAGCGATGAGGAAATACATAATGAGCAAATACACTTTTATCTTTTTGGTCTCTCTATGGGATTTGCTGACAGTTCAGAAATATAGACTATGACCTGCCTTATCCTTTATTGTTAATCTTTTTTTAATTTTATTGGAAGAACAATGCAGTATACACAAATGGAGAAAGAAGGGGATACAAAAAGTAACTGCAGTGTGGAATAGCAAAAAAAAAAAAAAAAAAGGAGAAACAGAACACACCCAACAACAACACATGTTGCTATGATGTTGAAAGACAAAGATAATCTCTATGGACTCCCAGAACAGCTTATCTAAACCTCTTTCACAACTTTAGGATAAACTATGTTTAGTGATAGACAGCCACAGTTATTATTGTAAGAGCGAGACCTTAATTTAATATAATCCTTAATGACATACAGACACTGTAAAAGCTTTGCATTGTTGTTTGGTTGCTTGAAATTCTACATTAAATGTGATCAAAAATACTAATGATTGTTATTTGAAAGTGCTGAAGGTACTTTCTAAACTATCTTTCTAAACTGTCTGTTACATTGTGGACTGACAGCCCCGTCACCAGAAGAAAATGCTGGCATTGTATATCCCTGCAAATCACGGATATGTTACATTTGTACGTTTTACACATGCCTTATCATGGTTTCTAAACTGACATAGCATAGAGCTGAATTTGTCATCAAGAGGTGGTAGGGATGGCAGATGGTGTGCCAGCAAGGGGAGATGCCCGTTAAACTCCAGACCACACTCCTAGAGCAGCAAATAACAAAATGAGTTGTTTTTTCACAAGTCAGCACTGTGTCTTTCAGCAGGCCACCAAACATGAGTGTTTTTTAGCAACCTGTTGCTGTTTTCACAGGCGCGAGTGCCGCAAAAACTGCTTGGGTTTTATTTTGTTTTTTTTTTAACCAAGAAGTCGCTCGTTTCCTGCAGGAATTGTGCCAATAAAAGGGGCTGTTTTTTAACGAGACATTGCTTCAGTTTCAACAGGGATTGTACCCCCAAAACTGGATATTGTTATCCCATACATTCTTTTCCTGAACCATAACCAGGTAATTTTTGTGCCTAAACCTAACCATATGTTAACCACAGTGTAGTTGAAACATAAAGTTTCAATGAACATGCTACATAATAATGAACAAATGTAACGTTATATGTTGTTTGCAAAAACGTACAATGCCAACCTTTACTGTGGTGATTGGATTGAAACTGAAGGTGGAGATAAGTTAGACCCTGTCTGTCTACAGTTGAAATTCCCAGCATATGGATACTTGGTTGCCCATTTTAATTAAACCTGTCAGCTATATTAGGCTGATATTTTATTATGATAAATAAACACAATGTTTTTATTTGTAAGAGGTCAATCTTCTCACACCATGCTGTTTTAAATAAAGAATGCAGGAAGTGGTCTGTTTTGGAGGTGGACGATTTTTCTATTGGTTCTCTTGACCTGCTGTATTGGCCAATTTCCCAAAACCCTGAAATATTCCTTTAATCTCCTGTATAAAGCAACTATGTGCAAGTCATACTCTAGTCATATTTAGAATGACGAAACCAGTAGGCATTCCTGGCATGTCAAATATACCTGCAGCCTCAGCCACCTGCTCACAGCTGTCAACAGCAGGGCATTTACCTCGGCGCTGACATGCCGCCTCTCATTGTCAGGGTGGTCTTATCATAAACTCGACTAATGTGGCCTACTTTTAACATTTCCATAGAGAGAAGGCAATTGAGAGCCAAGGTAGTCATCCACTGATAAGCCTGGCAGCCTTTCTGTCACACATTAACAAGTTTGGTCGTGGAGAAAAAGCTGTTTATGATATTAAGTGTGGTCATTATAGATTTTAAACATTCAAATGGGAAAACTAATGACACTCTTTAAACGTGTCAGATTGTGGGAGGCTGTTAAAATGTTGTGCCAAAGTTATCTGCGTCACAATGATGTGGAAAAAGAAAAAACCTGAGAATTAGGAACATTTCAAATTAAACACTTCTGCAGGTCGTATTAAGTGTTACACAATTGATTTGTTTCATGCTGTGGAATCAACCCAGAGGAACTTATTTATTGCTTAATGAGTAAAGTGAGGAGTGAGTGGAAAGCCAAGAGGGTGTAGGAGGCCCTGGCTTACACTGAGGAAAAAAACATGTTTCTGGGTAGCAGGATGGACTTGTTTTGGTAAAGAAAGTTAAAGGCATGAGACACGCAGGCAGAACTGCTGCCTCATTTATTGTCTCATTAAATGGTGCATAAATATGATGTTAAATCTAATTTAAGAATATCCTACATGTAGCAGCCTTAAACACAGATTTATATTGATGAGATGGTTGTTGTGCCTGCTGTTGTACTGTTTATGGCTGACAGTTATGTTGATTGACAGGCGGTGTGTGTGACAGATGGAGAGAGGATCCTTGGGCTGGGAGACTTGGGCTGCTGCGGTATGGGCATCCCGGTGGGCAAGCTGGCTCTCTACACAGCCTGTGGAGGTGTGCCGCCACAGCAGTGCCTGCCTGTCATGCTGGATGTGGGCACAGACAATGAGGTAAGAGATAAGGTCTGAATATAAGTGATAGACGCATCACAACTACAGTAGAACTCAACCTGTTATAGTATGTTATTTTTACATTATATTCATCAGTTCATTATCTTAGGTTAGCCTGTTAGTATGCTAAACTGTGCTAATTAGCACCAGCACAAGGGGTGTTTCTAAGATTTGAGGAGTTGGGGGTTAACCCGGACCTCTGTAAGGAACTTCCCTCAGGAATTTGTTTTTTAAACAAGCTCCATTTTTATGTTTTCATAGGTCTACCCAAACCCTAGTAAATATATAGAGAAATATATAATATTAATGAGACATTATCAGACATGACATACAGTAAGATGGGTAAAAACAGTATGTTAAGTCCAATGTGATAAATGTTTTTAGCAGTAGAAAGTAGCAATTTTAATAACCAGGTTTGTGAGATTCATAAATAGACCCGAGACTATCTCCTCTCTGATATGCATCAGGTCAGGTCTGTAATATCTGAGGCAAAAAAAAGTTTTTTTTAAACATTATTGGGTACAATCAGATCTCAGAGTAAATTTCCCGGTCCTTTTTTGATCTGTGAAGACTACTCTGGCACTTTATTTACATTCAAAGTGCATGTCTTAATCCATGACAAACTGTAATGTGTACCTCAAAATTTGTTGTTTAGTTTCCAGATTAATTATGAAATGTAATGTTAAAAATATATGATTAAATACATCAATGAATCAACAGGAAATTTACACACAAAAGTTACTATATAGGCTAACTTCCTCCTTCCCTCTCTTGTGGAAAAATCCTAAAAGATTGAGTGTCTTTTTTCCACCTGGATTTGTACACTCTGCCATTTGTCCTCTACTCTTCCCACTGTGCTGACCACCATCTCCCCAGAAATACTGACAATATGCTTTTTTTCCCATGCATCTCTATTTTTCTTTATCTTCATCATCATGGATCATGCATAAAATTCATGCATGAGGGTGTCTTTCGCATTCTTACCTCGTCATAACAGTAATGAAGTGTATTGACTAACATTTTCCTTTTTCAAAACACCTGCTGGAGGTCACATCACCATTGATTACCATTCAATGTAAGGATGAAGGAGATCAGTCAAATATACAAGTGATACTCTGGACATCCTTCCACTCCTCACCAACAACAATCCCACTCTTGAAAATGTCCCAGCATCTGTTGGTCCGATTGAGCTTGATCCAAAACTGTCCATCCTCACAACTGCAGATGCTGAGGTGGACCAAACACTGGGCACAGCAGATGCACTTTGTCTGTGAAGTGGTGCAGCAATACAGAGTTTAAAGGAGAGCACTTCCTCAATTAAGAATTCCAGTATGTTATTTCCATGTTCTAGGAAAGTTCAATCAATATTTATGAATACGAGCTACTCCCTCTCAAAGCCAAAAACCAGAGAGTCTTAAACTCATAATGTGTTCAAGTACAAAGTCTTGAGCTGCTCTAGACAATGAATTGGAGCCTGATTTTGTGGACCCAAAGAATGTTTATTTTCTCTTTTATACTCACATAAACTTAAGTCTCAGTTCTGAAACAGAAAAAGTACCCATATACTCAAACATTCTCCCAGCTGCTCCCAGTGTCGTCTATAACATCTTTCACCAGTTCATTGTCTGTGGAGCAGCTCCAGACTTTATACTCTATGACATCCAAAATTTGAGTTTAAGCACTCTATTTTTAGGATTTGGGAGAGTGTTGTTTATTTTTACTAATATTTTTTTGGACTGTTTTGGAAAGTGGGTGAAGTTCCCTTTTAAACTCAAATAACTGCTCATACAAAATGAACATGCCGTGAGTACATGATGGAGTATGCCAGTTGGGAAATGCTCCTTATCCACCTTGGCCAGGTAGATCTTGCCTGAGAAATCAGCCAAGAAAAAGAAAACAAATCTTACACTTTACAACCAGGAAACACCCTTTATATAAGTGAGGTAAGCAGCTCCATTGATGGATGCCAGCTGGGAAAACACCTCCCCTCTGCCAGCCTGTGAGAGTAGCAGCCAGAACAGAGCTACAGTTACCCACCTATGGTCCCCTGTTCTCTATGGCAGGTTCTCTAAAAGATGATTCAAACTCTGGGCAGGGCAGCACGTGTGTCTGTAGCCTTAAACAGACTAAGAATAGTCTGTGTGCACGACTATATATACACAACTCTCAGCTTCGGCCAAGGGCGTGGCAGCCTCAGATGCTTGTGCGCCCGACACAGCTGAGCTCAGCCTGTCAGGAGCTGTCCTTCATCTTCCAAGACAGTCTTCACATGACTCAGTCCCTGGAGTTCGGTTTCAATCCAAGCACATGTCTTAAGTGGATTAAGAATGAGAGATGTCTCTGAGGATGGATGAGTTTGCAAACAAAATTAAACAAGAAATGTAAGAAGTAGAACATATATGAAAGAGTTTTTAGACCCTCTGTGGCAGCATTTACCCAATACATACATCATCAGAGTTCTTGTCAGAGGTCCCTTGCATTACAACAACAGAAACACTGCAGTCTTCCCAGAAAGCCTATAAAATAAATTGGATTGCTACATTAGTCCTCTTCATGCCATTGGAAATGGATAAAGAGAGCAAAATTGTCTCTTATTTTGCCAAGTCCTCCACCTCAGCTCTTTATCTTTATAGACCTTCAGTATGTTGCTCTACCTTTTGACCTCTTCCTGTACTGGCACTGTGCATCCTAAGTTTCCACATTTAGTTTACTGCTCTGAATGGTTCTGGTTAAGGGTGATAATACCATCTGCAGATTAGATTCTTGGGTGCACGGCAGCAGTTTTAGACATTTATGGGCATCACAACACAACTTTAACAAGCTGTCTCATAGCTTGACTTGTTCCAATTGCTTCAGTCTGCGTTATATCTGCTGCCAAGATAGGAAGAAGAGAATCACTTTTTGTGTGCATAGTTATGTGTGTGTCAGTGAGCACTGGTGCAGGACCAGTTGTGGTTGAGGTGGTGCTGTTGGACTTCAAACCTAACAGCTTAAAATAGTGTAGGTAGAGATGTGATAGGAATAGTTTGGCATACATTGATTGATACCTCTTTTAATCACTGATTTGGCTAGCACAAACAGCTAGCATGGTTCTGCTCCAAAGCTCCAAATTAGAGTTCCTAACACCTCTAAGAGTTACATATGAACACGTTGTAAATCGTTAGCCTGAGATGCTGTACAGATAAATTGATAAAGTGTTGTTTGTCAGGGAAAAATTGTACCTGGCTCCAGCTCTTCGTTTATTGGACAGATATGTGTAGTTTGGGGCATTACTTTTGTCAGTAATGAGGAACTGTGTGTTAGCCTGGTGCAAGGCTAAAGGTGTGGCTGAGGCAGTTGGCTCCTATGATGTTAAGGTTTGGAGGCTTTGGAGTTGTTTAAAGGAAACTTTGACAGAGCTGGGCTAAGTAACAAAAGGAATATAATGAGTAACGTAGCTAATTACTTTTGCTGTACTTTTTGAGTAACGTCCATCTATCCATTCATGCATTCATCCACTTTCATCCACTTATGGGTCACAGGGCCAGCAGGCTGAGCAAATTACTCCAGACGTACCTTTCCCCAGCAACATTTTCCAACTCCTCCTGGGGGATCACAAGGTGTTCCCAGGCCAATGAGAAATCTAATCCCTTCAATGCAATCTGGGTTTGTCCCAGGGCGTCCTACCACTGAAACATGCCTGGAAAACCTCTAACGGGAAGCGCCAGGGAGACATCCTGATCAGATGCGAACCTCCTCAACTGGCCCCTTTTGACTTGAAGGAGCAGTGGCTCTACTCTGAGCTCCCTCCAGATTTCTAGGCTCCTCAGCCTGTCTATAAGGCTGACCTCAGCCACCCTTCTGAGGAAATTCATTTTGGCTGCTTGTATCCGGGATCTCATTCTATTGATCACTACCCAAAGCTCATAACCATAGGTGAGGGTTGGAATGTATATGAGTAGATGAAGAGCTTTGCCTTCTGGCTCAGCTTCCTCTTCGCCATGATGGTGCGGCGCAACACCCGCATGACTGCAGACACTGGGCCAAACTGCCTGTCCATCTCATGCTCCATTGTGCCCTCACTCATGAACAAGGATCCGAGACACTTGAACTCCTGTCCTTGGGCCAGTAACTCACTCCCAACCCAGGGGGGGACAATCCACTGTTTTCTGGCAGAGAACCATGGCCTCAGACTCAGAGGTTCTGACCCTCATTCCAACCGCTTTACACTCAACTGCAGACTGCCTCAGTGCACACTCGAGGTTACAGTGTGATGAAGCCAACAGAACCACATCATCTGCAGAAAGCAGAGACGCAATTCTGAGGTCCTCAAACTGGAACCTTTCCTCCCCCCGGCTGTGCCCTGAGATCCTGTCCATGAATTTTACAAACAGAATTGATGACAAGGGACAACTGCGGAACTTATTAAATTCTGATTTATTACACTGGACATGAGACAATTACTTTATATTGATCTTCTTAACTCAATGAATGAAAGGCTTTATTTTCCATTAAGTAGTGGTCAGTCAGCACATAACAGAAATAAGCACAGGGACAAAGTTGCCTGCAAGCACACACGCACGCACACTCAGAGTATTGCTCCTTATGCAACTTTAAAAAGAGAAATAGCTATAAAAGAGATTTTGCTGCAGCCTGCCCGGCCCTGGCCGACTTTTCCATTTTTCTATTATTCTAAAGAGATGACAGGCTAAATGAGTTGTAATGGGATAAATAGGCCGACTGTGTGTGTTTGTGTCTTATGTGTAGTTCTTCTGGACGGGCCTCATATGGGAGGCAGGCTAGTCTACTGCCCCTCAGTTCCCTGCCTCACTCTGCAGCCCTGACTGTGAATGCATGATGGGAGCAGATGGAGGTGGGAGGCTATGAGGTAGTGGTAGCTCAAGCTAATTATTAAAATGACCGTTATTATGGGATTATATTTGTCCTTGAGTGGATATGGGGGTAAAGAGAGCAGCCGGCAGATATCCAAACAGGCGAGCAGGCAGACCCCCTGACCAAGATTTACTTTTTTTTCTTTAAACAAATAGCATGACATTTTGGAAAATTCACATACTTGCTTTTCTCATCAAACAGTTGACAAGAAAATTAATTAGCATATATTCCCAGAATGTTGAAATATTCAGATTATGAGGAGGCTCAGTTCCTATAAAATGTCTGTGTTAGACTTTTAGAAAGTGGGCTACTGTGTAGTTGTTATTTCTTCTGCAGAGGAATGTGGTGGCTGTGTAATCTCGTGTGAGAACCAGCAATAAACTCTCACTACCTGGACAGCTCTTATCTCTTTCTCACATACAGGACCCACAAAAAATACAGACATATCTGCAGGGGAAGAGGCACAGAGACACACACACAGCATGAAGGAAAACAAACACGTTTGCAGGGAGTCCAGTTCGTACTACATCATCTTGTTATCTCCCTGGACTCTATCTGTCAGTGCATCCCCGGGCCTGATGTCACCTGGAATAACCTCAACACACACACACACACACACACACACTGAAATCAGAGTCAGTAATGTCATGCAGGACAATATGCTGTTTGTGCTGTACTGGGTGGGCTCTCACATGTCCAGTGCTGGGTGTCCCATACCTCAGACAGGTCCAGGCTATTCTTGATCTCTGGTGTCGTTCCACTGCTTCTTTAAAAAACAAATGTTTTTATAATTACTGCAGTTATGTTTTTAACACTGAAAGTTGCATGTTATACCACTTAAACTCTCTCATTAAAAGTCTCGCACAATAAAGCAGTAAAATATAACTTTATATTATTTTCCTGATGTCGAGCAGTCATCAGTTTGAAAACAGTTGCAACAGTGAAAATGGAGCTTCTGTGTCTCTAGCAAGCACGAACTGTAAAGCCATACACGAGGACTAATCCCTTCTGAGAGAAAAGGGGCTGTACAACACAAAGGACAGCTTAGCCAATCAACAGTAGATAATCTGGTACAGAAAGACAATTCATGTCAACAGTTCAGCACAGTGTCATCGAGGTCAGCCCACTCGAAACTCACTCAGGAGTCACTTATAATGCAGCTCCTTCAATTTCACTAAAGGCAGTTTTGTCACAGCGTGTAAATGGACCGAGTAATGAAACAAAAACTCCCCACCATAAGAGACGGCACATTAGTTGCATGTGAAACTCCGCTGCAGATGTTAACAGCTCTTCATGAGAATTTTTTTTATCTTACTCCTTGCATGCTCTTGCATCATCTTGTGAAATTACCACCAAAAGCTCTCTCTGATATCAGCCCACCTCTCGGCCGGATCACATGAAAATGTTTTGCTTGTTTTGGTTACAGTTGAACTTGGCCACCTCGAGCCTATTACTGCCCATTAAAAGCTTGCCAGGAAATGAGTTGTCAACTTCAAATAAATATTGCTTTATATAAACCTTTGAGCTGTTCTTGGACATGGCAACTCTTGACCCTGCCATGGAAAGGCGGCCGCTGCCGCGCTCATCTTAGTGGCACCCTCTAATTATCCATCTCCAGAAGTAAAGGTCGCCTGTCCCAATGAGGCATGCCAAGGCTCTGCATCAGTTCCTCACCCCTTGGGATTGAAATTCCCTGAAAGTCAAAGAGTGTATAGAGAGTACAGAGTGAAGCGCATTTAGACTATGAGTCTATCTTCCAAAATCTGAAGGTAAATTGACAGCTTGATGTCATATCAGACAGGTGCCGCATGTCAAAGTTTTGATGAAATATGTGCCGATAACCCAAAACAAAGTCTGTCTGTCTGTCTCTGCTAGGTGGCATTTACTTCCACCTAATTTATCACAGTCTCACTGTCTTTCATTCTCTGTCTGTCTCTGTGTCACACACATCTTCCCATCAGCCTCTGCTCTAAATACTCTCCTTTCCCTGCTCTATCCTTCTCATTTTTCAAAATACTAACATGAAAAGGTCAAAGTTCACTGGTGCTGTTCATCTCCGGAGATAAGCAGCAGCCTTATGTCCTCTGTCTCCTTTACACACATACAGTATATCACACACTTACATCCTTTATTGTGACTCATCCTTCTCCAGGAACTCATTAAACATCCCTTAACACCCTAAAACATAATCCATGAAGCACGACATGCCTGAAATGTTAAATTTTGCCTCATACTTTCTCACAAAAATATTTTTAATAAGGCCTGACAATGACTTTAGTCATGCTGACAGCATGGTCTTCAGGATGACACCACTTTGATCCAGACTGAAATGTCTCAACAACTGCTGGATGAATTGCCATGAAATTTTATCGAGACATTCATGGTTTCCAAAGGATGAAGTCTATTTACTTTAGTGATCCTCTGACTTATCCTCTAGCCCCACCACGTAAGTTGTATGTACTAAGTAAAATATCTCAAGATTTACAGTGCTTTAAGGATTGCCACACAATTGTGAGAGACAGACATTCGTCATTCCCAGAGCCTAATGACTTAAATGATCCCCTGACTTTTCCTCTAGCACCACTACAAGCCTGACATACTAGTTTGTTTGTGGCTACTATACTATTCCATAGATTGCCATGAAATTTACTATAGACATCCATGTTCTTCTCAAGATAAAAAGCAATAGCTTTAAATGACCAAATACCTGCAAATTCCAATTACAATCCCATCAGCCCCAGATGTGTTTTATAAGGTGGAAATGAGCAAATGTTAGCAAGCCGACATGCTAAACTAAAATGGTGAACATGCTGCTAAACATCAGCATGTTAGCATTATCATTGTGAGCATGTTAGCATGTTAACCTTAGCATGTGGCTCAAAGCACTGCTTTGCTGCTGCCTCACAGAACCACTAGTGTAGCTGTCTTGTTACTTCTGTTCTCACTTGCCTATATACTTACTCTTGAGACAATATATTATAGAAATAAGATCACAAGGTGGCACCTTTTCATTCCAATGCAGTTAGTCGCCTGGTGCATATGCCAAAAAAAAGTTTACTTCCGTGGTATGTGGCCCACTGAATATGAGCAGTAGTGTTTCTCTTGTTGACACCGCCGGCAAGCTCCCACTCGGCCCACAGATTTATTACATTGTGATGATTTTTAAATCACTTTTTTTTGTCTCAATGAAAGTTTTACAAACATAAAACGTCCATGGATCAAAATTCATAATAGAAATAGTCATAATTGACCTTGTTTGCAGTCCAAGGCGTCCTGATGACAGTTTTACAGACCTCTCTTTATAATGGTGACGTATGTGGAAAATGCTTTTTGGGCTGCAGGGGATTTTTTTTGCTGCAATACCACAAGTGGCCACTGAAAAAAAACTGGCTGCAAGGCTGAACTGCTGTCCTGGGGCCTGCTCTAGACTTAACAATGTCCTTAAAACACTGAGCCATATATCAACCAGATGTTAGCAACTCCAAAAGTCTGAGACACATAACTGATGAAATATTAAAGAATCCAAATGAACTTTTTAAACCCTAAAATAACTTCTGAATAAAAGGTTTTGCAGACTAAGCTCCAACATCATAGCCTACTTAATAATGATTGTACACCAGCATTAGGACTTGTTGTGAGATATATCTGCAGATTGTGTGTGAACTGATGTGACAGGAGGTATTTTTCAACACTGTAGGATCACACATGGCAGAGGTCTAAGGTCGACAGAGGCCCAGGTGTTTGTATGTGTGAGGATATGCTCTCCTTTTTTAATTTTCACATCCAGCAGATACCAAGACTGGAAAGAAATCGCACACTCACAGTCTCACACATTCTCTGTTTCTCCTGGTACAGAGGGCTTTATACTTTATATGTGCATGCAGGAGATGCACCAACACACACAAGCATCAACATATATTTATTTTAATTTTCATTTAATGATATAAATACACAATACTACCTTTCTCATTAAATATTTTATTCCCCTGATCACCTTTAATTGTCTCATAAATAATTTCTACATTCAGTAAAAAGTAGTCAGTTATGTTAAAATTTGTTCGCATGTATGTTACAGAAGAACAAATCTCAAGTAACGACCAAACTCTCTGACTGAGGTTACTGAGGTTTCAAAATAAAGATAAGAAATAATAAAAAAAAAAAAAAACATAAACAAGTCCTGGCTCTGGCCACTTAAAGGGAAACTCCCCCAATTTTACACATCAAGTGTGAATTTTCTCAGCTTATAAAAATGGTTGTATAATTTCTTCTTTGGCTTTTGAGTGTGCTTTCGATAGTCTGAATAAATAAAATGACATCTACAGGGCTAATGACATCATCAGGGTTATTTGGAGTTGGAGACTGGGCCATTACATTTGAAAGACAGGCGGACATTTCACAGGCTAAGATTGTTTAAATGAAAAGACTCCATAAATGAGCATTTTGGTAAATGTAGTGCTCCAGTGTGTGTGTGGGTTTGGCACATATCAGGATATTTTCACTTCTGCTACGCAGATTTCATTGGTCTCTTAAAAGCCCCCCAATTTTATGGAAATGGCTGGAAGACAGTCTAGCTTACAGACATGAGGGTGACACTCAAACAGAACTTTGCATTTTGGTACTAACTGTAGCAAAAATAGTAATAGTTTATTTAAAGATCTCCTCCAAATAAGTTGTAGTAAATATTCATCGTTTTTTATATTCAAAGTCATAAAGGTTAATATTGAAGTCAAAGTGCATATAAGCTCTTTCAGTTTGATAAATGAGTGTACTGTTTGTAATTTATTTGCATCATATGAGAGATTTGGATGGATTTTACACATCAGTCTTTTTCCAGATATTATGGGAGTACCTTTGCAGATGTGAAAAAAAGTTGTGTGGCTGATAAATTGCCTCAAGTGATGTCACTTGAGTCAGTGTCAGAATTGTCTGAAGATTACAAGTTTGAGAATGAAAAAAATCTGGAGTCTGAGGTCAGACAGATGTGAGCTTACCAGACCTCTGCAGACCTCTCTGAGGCTACATTAGAATGGAATAAAACATCTCAATATCCTTTTATTTTTTTGAACTGTCAATCATTAATCCAACAATATTATAGAGGTGCAATGTCAATGCTAGTTGAATACTCTTAAACAATTCCTCTTGTAGATATGTTTAGATACTAACAGTTGCCTAGTGCAGCTTTAAAGACAAAAAAAAAAATACGTTGAGATGGAATATTACAAAGTGTTCTCTCCTCTTACCTGCCATTCTGTCCTCTCTTCCACCACCGTGTGTTTTTGCAGACACTACTGAAGGACCCTTTCTACATTGGGCTGAGACATAAGAGAGTGCGGGGCCAGGCCTATGATGACCTGCTGGATGAATTTATGAAGGCTGTGTCGGACAGGTAGGATCATATTGGCCTTCAACTGATCATTTGCCCGCTTCCTGTGTGCAGTCTGTTATTGTCATTTTAATACAAACAGCAGGTGCTCTTAAAAGAAATATGTCAAGCAGTTTAGCATCCTCAGTGCGTGCAATGTGATGGGATTCAGGGGCCTGGAACTTCAGTCGGAGATGATGCGGTTTTAATTTCTTTGAACTGTGTTTTGGTTGCTAAGCAGTATCAATGAAAACTGTACTTAATGGCTGGATGGCAACATGAGCTTATTGAAAAGTGATCAGAGAGCCTTGGTAACCGTCAGTGCTATTGATTTTAGTGGCATGATCCTCTCCAGACAGAAGGCTGAGAGCACAGCTAACCAACTATTCAGAAGCTGTTTGAAGTGTCAGCAGCTAAGCCCAACACTTGTATATTTTTGACTATTGGCAGCGTAGTAGTACCTATTTTGAAACTGTCCACAATGATCTGACTTGCTTATTAGTCTACAGAAACTCAGCCAGAGCTGAGAGCTTCTTTGGTTGTTGTAAACAGCATATTTAGAAATATAATACAGGATTACTCTGAAGGCTCAGAGAATATGATTGAGCATGTAAACAGAGAAGCTTCCAGGAGTAGTCAGAGACCTCTGGAGGAATATGGACTCCAGTGGTCCCAGTCCAGGGAACATATCTCATTATGCATAATTCAGATTTGTGATGTCATATAACGATGCTAATCCCCATTTAATTCAGCAGTGGATCACAGTGAGGGCTAGCTTTGCCTTTGTTTGGTTTAGAGACACAGTAAGGCATTACAGTGTTTACTATTCCATATTGTCATTCACTTGGTTTTCATACACCGATCATATCTTTTCCCTCTTCTCTGAGCTGAAATTAGGTGAGTCATGCTGCTTCCCTTTGAGGCTTGTACCTTATGTGTTTAATGCAGGCCTGTCCTCAATAAGACTTTTGTATACCTTGCATGCACGCCAAAATGTGTGTATCTCTGTGTCCCTGTGTGCCATGAAGCCATCGCAGCCACACACAAATTGGCCTGGTTAAGATTTGTCCTAACCCAGAGAGTCCAGAGTCCAGTAGGAGAAGCCTGGGTCTGGGCCCCCTCCAGCTGGCAACAGGAAGCCATGACTCTAATAACCGGGTGGCTTCTCAAGTACAGGGAACAGCGAAGCTTTTTCCCCAAAGGAGCCAGATTGGCGGAAAATGAGTAATTATGGGCTCAGAGATTGAATGAATGATTACAGCTCTGCAGTCTTTTAAGTAATATTCATGTTTAGTTTTCTAAGAAACTAAACGGGAACTAAAATACTCTGGATTGACTCGTCATCAATAAGCAGGAGGAGTCTGGGGGGATTTTTAAACCACGATTTAAAAATGCTCCTCGTTGAAAGGAAAAATGTTGGTGATGCATCTGAGTGTTTGATTTCAGGCGACTGCTCCTGCTGAATAATCAGCAGGTGTTGTCTTCTGCTTTTGTCTTCAGGCAGAAATGAATGATCCCTTGATCTCGTTGCTCCTGCACACACCCACAACACAAAGCTCGGCAAAGGTTTTAAAACTTTGAACTCAGTATTTTCTGTCAGGGAAGCACTTATCTTTTTCTTTACATATAATCCCTGATGTATTTTCGTTGGTGTGTGCAGATCTCTCTGTAAGAGTCACACTGCATGCAGCCGATGAGAGGAAACTGGATGGATGTGCTCGAAATGGAAACTGCACACGAGTCACTAACAGAGAAGCAGTGCTCTTAGCCACACAGCAATAACACATAAGCTTTTTTTTTTTTTTTTTAATGTCTCTCTTTTAGTATCTGATATTGCATAGTTGCAATGCAACTAGTAACCTATATTGTCCATTATGTCCATATTTTTATAATAATACAAGTGCTTAGGTATTGGACTACATAATAATAATAGTTGCAAAGGTCTGTCACTAACAACTATTTAAATGTCATTTGCCTAGTTACCCAGTTTAGGTATGTACTATTAATCCTTCATTTCAATCCATACAGTGAATCACTATTTATATCAACAGACTGAAAAAAAATGCCATTTTAACACATGCCGTTCACATGATATTTCTAGTGTTTTTCCTTGGGGCCACTACTATTACCACTTCTAACCAGCTGTTTTGGAGTGGGATCAGACATTAGCTGAGGGGATTAGTAATTCCAAACAGGTTCTGTGTCTCAGCTGAATCTGTAATTTCTCTAGTGTTTAAAAACCGTAAAGTAAGTGTAAAACATTGTGGTTTTATGGAGGGTTATGTGCTGGACAATTTCTTGGCCAGGTGCAGTAACTTCCTCGAGTCTTGAGGGGAGACTGAAAAAAAAGAAAGGGTCATTAAATCAGTGACCACATTTGAATTTTGCGCTAGGTGCCAGACTTTGGTTTCACTTCTACTGAAGTTAATAGGGCGGGCATAGCAAGTCCCACTATAACCCATCATATCTGTGCTGTCTCACCTGTCACTGCAAAATGCCTCCACAAATAAAAATAAAAAACACACATTATCTGATGCTGACTGATGTTTTTATCTAAAAGTGAGGGTTTGTTTTCCTTGTTACTTGTCTCTAAACAGATAAGGCTCTGCTCAGCAGCTGCACTTAACGTTAGCTCAACTCAAGCCCTTGTTTGGTTCAAGATAGCTAGGCTAGATCATGATACATGACCTATCGTCCCTGACCAGACTGCAATTATGAAAAGATCACAGTGACCGTAATTTACAAACAGCAGGTGTGTATTTGATTATCAACAACTGACCAACCTTCAAGCTAATAATATTTAGTAATATTCAGGAGGGCTAACGTCAGCCAGCTCTCTCGACCAGGTTTCCTTTTATTGTCAGGAGGTGGTGCTAATTGCAACATTATCATAAATCTTGACCTTTATCAATTACCAAAACTTGTTGGTTTGTTCATCAATGAACTAAGTTAGCATTTTTACTTTGTTTAGCTAACCATAGCTACCGACTCTCACGCATTCGCTGTGAGAGTCATGCAATTGGTTGATTTCACACGGTCTCACGCCACACCTCCAATTTCTCACTCGAAAAAAAACACCTTACATAACCAGGCTACTACTACCTACAATGACGAATGATGCCCTCCTGCTAGTAAGAAGAGGAAGAAGAAATATTTAAAGTCTTGCATTTCTTACCTCCAGGTATGTTGTCATTTGTGTTGTGAAGTAGTTAGTCCTTAGCTTTTACATTTATATTTGGGGAGTCGGTGGCTTAGTGGACAGAGCGGGTGCCCCATGTATGAAGGCCATTGCTGTAGTGGCCCGGGTTTGACTCCAGCCTGCAGTGTTTTGCTGCATGTCATTCCCTCTCTCTCTCCCCTTTCACGCTTAGCGGTCCTATCAATTAAAGGCAAAAAAGGCAAAAAAATAATCTTAAAAAAAGAGCTGAGCTGAATGCAGGTTCACTTGTGAAGGCCCTGCAAGTCAGGGTGGCTTTGAATGAATGTAGGTATTGCCCGTCTCCAGAATGCTACCCCTAAACCCACCAGAATGCAGGAAATCACATCTACCACATCCAAAATTTTCTGGGGGAGGACCCCCAGACCCCCACTATATCACCATTGTCTCTCTCTGTATGGTATTTGTATGTAAGGTATTAGGCCCTATCCATCTCCAGCAGGCACCCCAAAAATCCATTAGGATGCAGGGGATCAGAATCACATCTACCAAATCAGTTGACAAACAAAAATTTTATGTGTAGGCCTAAACGACAAAATTGTGGTCGGCCCCACTGAATCTCACTTCAAGGTTTTTTGAAAACTCGGCAGCCCTGAGCTAACAATGGCCAGCAATATCTCTGTTGAGATGCTCGACGTTAGTAAGAAATAATCCTCGTGGAGGTGTAAAAGAAAATAGACAGGCCTCTAGGTTAATCCTTGTCATGATTATTGTTTGTGTTAGCTAATAATATAGGTTAGATGACTGATTCGACCGTAAGTCACTGAGGCAAACTGCGAGGCATCTTAGCATATGATCAAATCCTAGTTTGGTTTTAGGTTTTTTTCCCAAACTCTGACAGGCCATATCATTTAGTCTAGCCAGTTATAATCAGAGCTATTAATAAACTGATGTGGGTATAATTGCAGTCTGGTCAGTGAAAATAAGTTGGACCTGCCTCGTTGGGTCATGTATCATGCATTCGAGCAAATGGGCTTGATTTGAGCTATATGTAACTGCTGGACGGAGCCATGATCTGTTTGGGCACATTTAGATTAAAAAAACATCAGTCAACATCACATAATGTGTGTTTTTTCTATTTTGTGGAATCATTTTTAGTCACACACAGCACAGACATGATAGGTTAGAGTGGTTCATGCCATGTCCGCCCCACTAACTTCAGTACAAGTGGCACCAAAATCTTTGCCTGATGTCAGACAAAGTTGTCAACTCGTTGCACTGTTTCCATCTTAAGTCTGACATTGCGTCCACTCAAGCTGATTTCTTTACGGGAGGGGTGTTCAATTTTCTAACCAATCACTGGCGACCCAAATATCTTCCTGAATCTAACATCATTTTAAGTCCACACTGATGCAAAGCCATGACAACATACCTGATTTGCCAGGGTTTTAAGAGAGGAGAGAGGGGCAAAGAAACAAACTACGATGTCGGGCAATATTGAGAAGACATGTCCCACTTCTCCCCCTCAAACTAGCATTTGTTGCGATACTCAACTCGTGTCCTCGTTGGAGAAGGTCTCTGTGTGTTTCAGCTCTCAGTACTTTTGTAGTTTCTAACTGTAATCTCTGTGGTTTGGAATTTTGTTTTTATCCTGCATCCCTGTTTGTACTTTAGATATTTGCTTTATTTTTCTGTTTCATCCTGGCTTTTCAGCTGGAGAGTCATGTTAAGTTACTGTTGATGAAAACTCAGCATTTCCTGATTTTAATGCCTTGCCATAAAAGATTTTCCATAACGAAATAACAGGGGATTTTATTGTGAAGAATTCATAGTAAATTAAATGTGTTTATCACTGAACTAGCAGAACTTTGTTAGCGGCCTTTTCTCCAATAAAAATAAGTCTACTAATAACGCAGTGAGGAAGAGTACAAGCAGAATCAGCCATAGTGAGACGTTACAAGAAAAGCTGCAAATGACAGGCTCTTATTGCACTTCTGAAAACAGCTCACCTCCCACAGGTAAACTTCTGCAGTGCGCCACTTGACAACAGCTTGTCAGTGGTGTTAGTCCTACCCATGGCGCTGATTGTTTAATTGTTAGTCCCTCTGTGCTGCTCATTGTTATTTTATTTGTATTCTAACTGAGAAGCCGCTCATGTCACGATGCCAGACCAGAATCAGTCAACTCGAACTCAGTGTAGTGGGCAGATTCAAAGGTCTGGATCCAGGCAAGCAAAGTCTGGCAACTATGAAAAATTCTAATGATGTCACGGACATAATGACCCTTCCTTCCTTCTAAGTTTCCTTAGACCAGCAGAAGTCTCTTCACCTTGCCTAGACATTGTCATGCACATACCCCTTCCACAACCACAAGATGTAAGATGTAACATGGTAATTAGTGCGTTAATTAGCTTTAAAGCTGATGGTAGGTGGATACTCTTTCCTTTGGACAGAGCCAGGCTAGCTGTTGCCTAGTTTATGGTGTTTGTGCTAAGCTAAGCTAAGCTAATAAGCTGCTGAAAGTGAATTAACATATTTCCCAAAATATTTAATTCTAAAACAAATGTATCTGAATCCTTTTTGACCTTAGGTTGATAAAATGAAAAGTAAATTTCTATGACAGAAATAATTGTAGTGTTTGACACAACAGTCTCCAGGGTGTTCTCCATACTGATCTAAATAGCATGTAGAAAATACACAAATGCCGTCCACTATTTTAAACTCTTGGCACTGAGACGAGAAGGAACACAGAGACAGACCGATGGCTGGATGAAAGGAGCAACAGAGGAAAAAGAATGCAGAATGCGTCTTTGTCTTTAATGTCGGCTCGGGGATTTGAGAAATAATGTGTGCTGAGAGACGCTGGCTCTCAGGAGAGTGAGAGGGGGCTGGGGATTTATTAAGGCTTCAGCCATGAAGCTATGAAGCCCTGTAGGGACTGCGGTAACAGACAGCCTGTGTGTGTGTGTGTGTGTGTGTGTGTGTGTGTGTGTGTGTACACATCACATATATATGCACACAAGTTTGACAGCTGTGTTTGGACAGAGCACCCTTGTATGTGACCTTCTTTGCAGAGGTCCTCCCTGGCATTGTATGGACTACTAAAGACTCACTTCTCCTCTGCCTCTAGTCCCCCCCTCAGTGCTGGAAGTATGTATGACATCCACCTACTTCCTATTAGCTGGAGAATCAGATTTCACCAAGTCTCAGATGAAGCCAGATTGTGTTTCCTGAGGGAGCTGGGTCACTCGTTAACTCCCCCGTCCTACAGATTGGCCCAGACATAACACCAAAGTCTGAGTGATTCGCCACATGGGAAAGTGTCTCATGTCTCACACTCTTTTTCATACTATCAAACATTTATAATAGTGGCACAAGCATTTTTTCCAATATATTGGACTGGTCTGGCAGTAACGACCAAGACACCCTGAAAACAACACTTCAGAAAACAATGAGTTCAGGTATTTTTCTTTCATTCTGCGACACGTATTACAGCGGCACGTCATAAATCACAGCAAAATAAAGTGTTTTAAGGACAAAGGAGCTCTGTGCTTTTCTGCTAGCATATTCCAGATAGCTTAAACAGCGCCATGGCAGGGTAGGTTAGCGTCTCATGTGCAGGTGTTTTGTCTGTCTGGTCGTTTTCTATTTCCAGATGTGTGTGACGAGAAAATAATTGAAATCAAAACACCTGCCATTGTATTTTACTTATGTGTTATGCCTATGAATGATGAATGAGTGAATACAAAAATTGCACTGTTATGGAGCCTTTAAAGGCTGCTTGCAATAAGTGATGTGGTGTGCCTGTATAGCGTATCCTCATGCAATGGTTTGTATGATATATAGCGCCCCACAAATGATGTTACATACTTACATACATAAAGTTACATAGGTTAGGTTTAGGCAAGTAAAGTTATATGTTAGGTTTAGGAAAAGAAACCTGGCTTGATCTTAGGCAAATAAAGTTACGTAGGTTAGGTTTAGGAAAAGAATAATTCAAAGTTAACTTTGTTCACACAGTTCCGAACACCGGTCTCCTGGGGGAAAGTCCTGTGTTGTTTGACCTATCCACCACCCCCATCCACAACCTGCCTCCTTACAGACTTTCGGTCTTTATACTACTTCTTTCTTTACTCCCATCAGTGCATTGGTCATCGCAGCCTTCCCAATTATGTGGGTTACACACAAATTACTGGCTCATGATTACGTTTGAATTGTGGGGATTTACTTTTCCTAGGTATACAGGTACAAAAAAATCTGTTTCACATGGGAGATTTTGACTTAGCTCATTTTATCGGTCAGATGTGGGCGGGGCTAAGTTGGAAGAAGGTGATGTAAATGACTTCTGAGCACCAATCAGATTTAGGAAATATGTAATTCTGAGTGTGATAAAGGGTGTCAGTCAAATCTGATTGAGCCATACCCAAAATGTCCTGATGAAGCAGATTAGTTAATTTTTGAGATTGAAGTGTAGTCAATGATACTCGAGATTTTTGAGAGATATATAAGATTTGAAGCAAAGTTTTCTTGAGCTAAAACCTGCCATAACAACTAATTTGTTGACCACTTGGGGATTGCAGAAGCAAGCTGTAAACACAACACTGCAATTACTTATTTACATATTTAGCAGATTTACCAGTACTACATGTTTGTGGCTGCCCGATAGATGCCCAAAGTCCAATATTTACTCTCCTTTTAGATCTGTTTTGCACTTTACCAACTCCTAAGAAAAATCTGGGGCTGCTAAAGGCTTGATTATGTTCACCAGCTAGTTGCTAGTTTGGTGCTGAGCAGATAGTGTACAATGGGTTTTTGCTGCTTTATCTGTCAAAAACAGAAAAAAAAACTACCTTATGTGTGTGGGGAGAGTGAACCAGAACCGCAAAGTTACAGGCCAGGACACAGAAACAATGAGCTAAAAGATGCTAAAATCTTCTGTAAAGCTTAGAGGACTTCCAGAGTCGTGTGATGACTCTCTGAGTTTGTCACTCAACCTCCCATACGTACATGTACTCATGTGATTCATTGTTATTACTATAACCAATTGCCATGAAGAAACCCATAGATTGGAGTGGAAGCCAGTGATCATGATTTAGTGTGTTGCACTTTATGCCAATTTTCAGCCACTTCGGGTCAAGTCAAGTAGAATTTTATTTGTCCCCAGAGAGGCAGTCGTGCAGCAGTGAATACAGTAATGAGACAAGATCAAAAAAACACACACAAGGCAATTAAATACAACATGTATTTAAAAGGTTTTAAGAAAAAGTACATACGTACAAAATAAAAGCATGGTTGGGTGGTCAAGTTGATTTCTATTGGAGTTGGGTATGACAGAGTGTTTGTATCTGCTGGTTTTGGTTTGTGGGTATTTGAAGTGGGAACCAGAAGTCGAGGTCTGAAACTCTAAGTACAGGGGTGTGTCAGTCATGAATAAATCAGTAAATGAATAAAGTGTGAATCTGCTGCTGTCCAAACTGCAGCTACAGAGTTGATAATTTCTACCATTTCCATCTCTCCCAGCCACCACATGCAGTCACAGAGGTCACAGCTACCGAACGGCTACATTACGCAACTTATGTAAGATTCATTGTCAAGATAAGTTCAACAGGACTTCCATGTCTGCAGACACTTGGAGCCATCTGAGCAGCCATATCAGAAACATCAGTTTTCACCGTCACAGTTATACACCCTTAAGCAGGTGTAGGCAGGATAGTTCTTGTCTGTTGTCTCATTGTAGTGACAGATGTGAGTGCTTTCCCACCAGGCCCGTATTGGTCTCAGAAGTCACTGAACAGACACTGCTGTTGACAAAGCACTGGACAAAGAGACGGAAAGTGATCTCGCTGCCAAATCTCAACAGCAGGGATACACCATCTCTTTCTTTTTTCACAGCAGCCATGAGAGGTGGAACAAAGTCACTGTTTTGGCAGTGCGGATCGCAATAAGTCCTGAACTTTGTTTTGAGTTCCAGTCACTATTATCACCAAATGCAATGCTATTTTATACTTTTAACAACAAAGTAATGTCAATAGTAACAAATAAATGAATATTACAATAAACACTTCAGATAAAAGCCTAGAAGGGGCTAACAAAACTGAGTTAAGAGGCGATCTAGACATAAATTACACTTTAAATACTTGTTTGTGAGTGATAAATAGCTCTTACAGTAGAACACCACCTAACTTAAGAAGTACAATATGTTATTTCAATGGCCCAGGAGAGTTAAATCAACATTTGTGAACATGAGCTACTCTCTCTTAAAGCCAGAAACCAGAGAGTCTCAAACTTGTGATGTCTTAAGTACAGTATAAAGCTTGGAGCAGCTCCATAGACAATGACTGGCAGCCTGATTTTGTGAACCTATTCATTGTCTATGAAGCAGTTTCAGACCGGATTTAAAACCCTATGATGTCACAAATTTGAGCACTCTTGTTTTTGCAGTTGGGAGAGTTATTCATGTTTACTTATATTTTTTGGACTGTCTTAGACCATATAAATTAAATGTATACATTTTGAAGTGAGCACAGTTCCCATTAGCCATTAAACCCCAGTGTATATTGGCACCTTCACCACATTTATTTCCACTTTCCAGTGTTGCTACCCAGTCACAATAATCCTACTATTCAGCTGGCAAAGAGGTGCATTGTCAGATTTTGGCGTTCCATTCAGAGGGTCGTCAAGGAAAGACAACAAACGCTCAGGCAGAATAGGGACGCCGAACACAAATGGCCTCCAAAAGGAGCTTTGTTCCAGGCAAAGCACACACACACATTGTCAAAAACACTCCCCCCTATCTTTATGGCTCAGGCCAAAGACCAAAGAGCTTTCTGCATTGGGAAGATGTTCCTTTCTTTTAGCAGTACCACAACCTCAGCTCTCTGCTCTGTAGTTTATGGTCAGTGGATGCCCATAAATATGCATGTGTTCACAGCTCAGTCATTCTCAGATCTGTGTCAGGGGTTTCTGATCTTTCTGGCCTGTCATTTAAAAATAAGAATAGAATAAAAATAACAGAATAGAATAATAGAATAGAATAGAATAAAAATAACAGATGCATTGTTTTTCACTTTGATTTGAAGTCTTTAAACCTCTGTCTTTCCTGAGAATACTTGCATGTGAGTCCAACTCTCAGCAACTGCAGAGGACTACACTCCCAGATCCATCTCTCTGGACTCATGAGCTCTCTGTACAGGCAGCTTGGTTCTTAGTGAACTGGTTTGACCTCTCCAGTTGCGAGCTGCACCAAACCATACCAGAGGGCGCTGCACTGGCAGCAGGGCAACCCCACATCTATCCTCGCCTGTCGCCTGTCTCTGTCTCCGTCTCCTAAAGCTGAACACAATGAAAAGTTTATAGCTCCCTTCTTGGCCTCATTATTTCTCCTCTTCGCACAAGCTCTCAGTACTTTAGTATTGCTCTCTGTTTGATAGAAAACACATTTCTCTCCTCAGCGCTACTGCCGTGTTGGCAGTAAGTCAGCTGGGCTGTCAGTCTCTGTATTAGGAATCGGTGTCTTGCAGTGTGGCAGAGGGAAGGATAAACAGTGACCCAGCGATGGCACTCTCTCATCAGGACATTAAGTTTTATTGCAGTTGAGCTCAGATCGCTTCTCATCCCGCATTTCTTTCTTTCCCCACTTCCGCTCAGCTTCAGCCTCCTCCTGCTGGAAGTTTAAGCAGTTTAGCAGCCACTGTAACAAGTGGGAAACAGCTTTAGTGAATTGTACGATAACAGTGCAAACGAGACTCCTTTTCCTTATGAGGTGGGGTTTTATGAAAAGACTGAAGAAGTAACAGAAAGAAAGAGAATGGAAACAGAAAAGCGAATAAAGGCAAAGAATAAGTGTGACAATGTAGGATTTCACCTCTGCCTGTTCAGCCTGTGCAGAGCTGCAGGTGGGGGTGAGGGGCAGCTCGGCCTGTTTGCTTGGCCTGTCCCCAATTTCCCCCGTCAATGAAACATGACCCTGGTGTTTTTGATACAGGTTTCAGACAACCTCTCCCTTTCCTGCCATTGTTTCTCGCTTCATAAAAGTTATACTGCTAATCTATATTTTCAGACAGTCACGTCATTCAAAAGGCATTAGAGTAGTTATTCAAGCTATCTCCTGCTTCTGTAATTGTCTTGCGAAGAGTTGTCTGGTCCATCTATCAGTCAGTGTTTTTTTTTTTATCTTACTTTTAACACACTTTCACCTTGTTTCCTTTTTCCTTATACTGACCATTTGTGAAACCCCTTCCCAAACAGTGATTTACCAACCACTGCTTAGCAACTGTAACTAGGCACAGCAGGTCTATCGAGCTTTGGATTTCACTACATGCAGAAAGAGTGTTCATGGAGCGGTAACAAAAGCAAAAGCAAAGCAGAAGCTTGGCAGGTGCTGTTTGTCTGTTTGTTTGTTTGTTTGTTTGTTTATTTTACACTTATAAAACCATGACCAGGAGCAAAAATGTAAGATACACATTAGACGGTGTGTTTCTCAGCTCATGAAGCTAACATTAGCTTAGTTAGCTAGAGCTGCTAAAATCTGCTAGCAACAGTAATAATTTCATTCATTCTAATTGGAATTTAATACTGAATATTATAAAATTTTTTATTGTCGTTGCAGTAATAGCTACTGTAAAAGTCTCCATTAATATACAATATTAAGATTTTCTTCCAGCATCTACAGTATCTGCCTGCTTCCAGACGTGTTATCCTGTACACCAGGCAAGTCAAAAATCTGGCCCAGGGGCC
Source organism: Cephalopholis sonnerati (assembly GCA_019142605.1). Lineage (NCBI taxonomy): Eukaryota > Metazoa > Chordata > Actinopteri > Perciformes > Serranidae > Cephalopholis > Cephalopholis sonnerati. Next base: position 12,437,536 of record JAGQAX010000008.1, on the reverse strand, counting down.
AACCCCCAGTTTTAAGCGGCTCGCAGCTTGTTGTTCTAAAGATACTATATGTGACCTACCACACATACTGGTCAATCATGCAAGATCGCTTTGCATTTTTTTATTTACCCCACCAGTTTGTAGACGTGCGCCAAGTAGAAACTACACAGGCTATATAAGCAACTGAGCAAACAAGCAAACCAACAGTTACCTAACAGCAGAAATTTCCTGCGAGGCAGCAGACACGACCACAGCATCATAAAGTCGACAGCAAGGGCTGCCGCTTTCAGGACGGATAGAAAGTTGAATACTTTTTCACTGAAAGATGAAACAGTTGCATTTGTCTCATTTGTATGTGATTTTTTTTTAATAACCCGTATGATGCGAAAAGCAGCTGGCCCCCAGGCATTTTCACATTATCTAATCTGGTCCCTGTTCAAAAGAAGTTTGAACACCCCTGCTGTACACCTCCACCAGGTCCTTTTCCTACAGCTACAAGCCTGTCTTTCATCTCAGAGAGCAGCAAACATCCAGTAAATTCCTGAACAAAAGTTCCATCTGTTAAAAGGCATGGGAACTTGGGATTCTTCTTTGTCGCTGCTAAATCTGATTTACAGACTCATAATGCTGGCCTTATAGCTTATTTTTATTGTATGATGTTTTTGTAGGAGCTTATAGGCACAGGCGTCTGTGTTGCTGTATTTGAGAGGTGGTTCGAGCTGCATCTTGTAAAATTGAACACAGCTGCTTTACTGGGAGACTGGGTGGGCTTCCTTTCCTTCAGATTAGGTGTTTTTGTGATTCTACTCTTTTGTGGAGGGCTGACCTCCCTCACTGAAGCTCATTGTGAGGGGCTGTCATGAAGTTGGAGAAAACAGGTGTCAACTTGTCACATGTCCATTCAACAAAACAGTGCACAAAGTACTGTGGCTTTTATTGTCACATTTGACATGGCTTTTAACTAATGGGAGTATCCTTCTCTTAAATCTAACTGTGCATATTCAGGAATTCAATCCATGGCCCTAACTTTTTGCAGTGAGACACCAGCATCACCTCTCTTTATTTCTCGCTCTGTGCTGTGTAGTATAGTGAGAGAGCGCCCCCCTCAGGACTGAAATAGCAGAGACTTCTCTCTCTGTATGTGTTTATGTGTGTTTGAGTGTGCAAAAGTTTATTAAATGACTCTTCACCTTTGAGATACCAATAAGCTCTGTAATCTCCTTTATTCCTCTTCTTCTGTCTGTTGAAGTTCTCTGTTGGTTCCCTCAGATTAAATGCAGCTCCTCTGTTTACAGGTATGGAATGGACTGTCTGATTCAGTTTGAGGACTTTGCGAATGTTAATGCTTTCCGGCTGCTGAGCAAGTACCGCAACAAGTACTGCACATTCAACGATGACATTCAAGGTAACTCAACATCAAGCAGACACACACACACAAATGGACTTCCTCTCAGTCCCTTTAACCCTTCATTTATTTGTCTTTCATATAACCACATGATCGGTGTAAAATATGAATAATATTTGTGCAAATAAATCTTGTATTTGTGTTTTAAGACAGCTAAAACCACGTTTTTATTGAATCATCACAAAAAAATTATTCTATAAAATAATTAAAGGAAATCTCCTGTGCATGCAAAGTGGGGACCCTCTGTTTGAAACCTTTATAGAAGATTAACTGTAGTGTTAATAAAGTAATGACACAACAATTTACAGAGCATTAGTCATAATTTCAGTATTATTAGATTTTAGATTTGTTGGTTTCTTTTATTCTTATTTGTTTGTATACATTTTCCATGCACATTATTTGCCATAAAGTAAGAAAACATGATTCCTTCATATATTCTCACTGGTATTTCATCTCTCATTTGACTTATTTGACTTATTTTGATTCTTCAATTACTCTCCTCTATCCCTCTTGAATTTACAGCAGTAACATGAGTGTTTTACATCATATAAAGATCAGTAAGAGTGCATTAAACTTGATGTGTTGATGTTGCTCTATAATACTCCTCAGGTACTGCTGCAGTGGCAGTAGCTGGACTCCTGGCTGCTCTCCGCATCACCAAGAGTAAAATGTGCGACCATACCATTGTGTTCCAAGGCGCAGGGGAGGTATGTGCAGCACACTTAAGACTGTTTGGCCGAACAGTGGCCACTGTGGCCACAAGAGGTCATCAGAAGATAATGGCAAATTAAATTCCTGAGTATTTCCTTTGGTCAGAGAGACATCTTGGTAGTGTAGGGTTGTACTGTATGATGCTGACCATGAAGTTACCCTGATTTTAGCCCAGCCAAGGACATCTGCTCCATCTCTGTCCCTTCATTTCCCATCAGATCTTTACTCTGTCCTATCTAATGAAGACTGTAACATAAAAAAGACATTATCATCATTATGGCAGTTAAAGTGGGACCACAAGCAGCAAAAAAAAAAAAATATGTTTCCATGTGAAGTACAGCATGTTTATTTTTTATATGATTTTTGAAATAAAACCACTGAAAGAGTTTATCTAAGTTACAAAAATGTTGTGAAGTATAGTAGAAGCCATGAAGTCAGTGAACTGTCTCAGTAATGTCAGCTACACACTACAATATCAATCTAAAGGTCGCTACTTGCAGCCAGCTATTTGTAGCCATCTTAAGCTTCACGTCATACCCAACCAGGTAAGGCTGAAGCTGCAAAACATCATTGTATTGATCATAGACTGTATATAGAGATGGACAACATGTCTCCACTTCAATTCAAAATATCCCAGATATGGCAACTGCCATCTTGCCTCGCTGATGTCATTTGGAGCCAGAGTCTGCACATAAGCAAATGGGAAGTGAAGCTGTGGCACCAAGTATCCTCTATAAACCAAATCAACCCAGTTGCAAGCAGCACCACTGATGGAAAGCTCACCAGCTGACACATACAACTTATCACAAAAATGAACACTTGAACAAACATCAATGTGGTAAGAACTACCTACAATGACAGAAACCATCTGTGTGAAAATTTTGACGTGTAAGTTGAGTTTTCAGTTTGGCCCATGTCCCTTCCGCTAACATTGAGCGAGAGGGGTTTCTGACCTATACTGCAGCCAGCCACCAGGTCGAGATGTTTTGGCTTCACTTTTGGGGAGCTGTCATGCAGTCATTGGTATTGACCTGAAACATTCAGTATTGTCTTCTTTAGAAGTTACATGGTCTCACTTTAAACAAGGCACTGTTTGATTTGTGCGCTGAGGAAGTATTTCCTCTGCTTGTCAAATCATACCAATTTCTCTTTATAATTAGTGAACTGGAAAGACAATATTGTGATTTCAGATCAGATATTCCTTCATTGAGATGGATGAGATTTGGCCTGTGATCAGCATGGTATGGAGATGTCATGCTGCAGCTCTTCTCTCCTTGCTGTTTTATTTATTTTCCCTTCTGTCTTGCTCCCAGGCAGCGATGGGGATTGCTGAGCTGATCACCATGGCCATGGAGAAGGAGGGACTCCCGAAAGAAGAGTGTATGAAAAAGATCTGGATGGTTGATTCCAAGGGTCTCATTGTCAAGGTGTCGTGATAAAATACTGCACATGTACATGGTATAAATACACCAATCCAATTTAATCTGGCCACTACAGCTGACCAGAATGAATGGTCCTGTAGGAGGTTAGAAAAATAAATCCTGAAAACATCACAAATTGATGTTGTCACAGGGTTACTTAGAAATCTCTAAGGGGGATTTTCCCAAGCAGTTTGAAGTCAAAGTTATAAGTGCTTTTACAATCAGAAAAACATTTCCAAGGTTTGTTAATTCATACAGCAGAGGTCTTTCCTTGGAATCACTGCAAAAGGCCAACATTAACATCTGTTACACATCTGTGTTATCCACCATATCCATGATATTCATCCCTCATTCCCTCTGTTATCTGTCCTCAACTTCTCGCTTTCTCACTGCTTCTTTCACTCCACCAGCAACTTTCTGTCTTCCCTTTCCCCCGATCCCACCTATCCTCTAAATATTAATCTCTTTTCATCCCTTCTTTTCTCTCTGTTGTTACCAACTGGTGAACCTCCAGCCCTGAGGAACACTTACAAGAAATCCTCCTCAACTGTCCTCTTTGTATCCTTAGGGTCGAGACCACCTGACTCATGAGAAGGAGAGGTTTGCTCATGAGCACCCGCAGATGAAGAAACTGGAAGATGTAATTCGGGAACTGAAACCCACAGCTATCATTGGTAAGTCAAGACACTACATGTTGAACAGACTGTCAGACTGCATGGTGTTAGATAAATAACACTGATGAATTGGATGTAAGGGTTCACTGAAACAATGGACTGATAATAGATTTGTAGACTTGAATGGTAATTTAAGGTCTTGTAGAGAATACTAAGGATGAGCCACAAACTTCCTGTGCTGTCTTTAACGTTGAAAGATTGAAAAGGTTGGGAAAGCTCCCAACGAAGCAGACTAAAATGGGACATATTGCACATTGATGACTTTCTGTCTCAGGTGTGGCAGCTGTTGCTGGAGCCTTCACTGAGCAGATCATCAAAGACATGGCTTCCTTCAATGAACGCCCAATCATCTTTGCCCTCAGCAACCCGACCAGCAAAGCAGAATGCACTGCTGAGCAGTGTTACACACTCACAGAGGTACTCTCTCCATCGCTGTTATATCCTTGTACAAGGCTATGAATGATTTCATTTGTCATCTCTCATGAATGGGTGAATAGAACTATATAACAGTGATAATAATAATAATAATACATTACTTCATTGTGCCACAGGGGCGGGGAATCTTTGCCAGCGGCAGCCCATTTGACCCTGTCACTCTGTCTGATGGGAGGACGTTCTACCCTGGTCAGGGAAACAACGCCTACATCTTCCCCGGTGTGGGCCTGGGTGTCACCGCTTGTGCCATCCGACATATTACTGAGGAAATTTTCCTTACTGCAGCAGAGGTAACACACTGACATACTCAGTAGATACACATCCTTTTCAAATCTTTTTTATTATTATTGAAGTGAAGTGACATGAGTTTATACAATCAATTGTGTGTTCAGTTCTTAAGTCTCAGGAAGGCCATATCTTTAAATGTAATGACTGCCTGGAGACTCTTGTGGTACACCACTGACAGTGATGGGGAAGTACTCACATGTCTTTAGAGCAGTTAAAAAATAAGAAGACAGGCAACAGTGGCTCAAAAACAATGACCGAAAACTACATTGCAAGTATGATGACCTGATACTGGAACAAAGGGCATGGGCTGTTATATAAAGTGCGTGATTTGTGTGACTGATGAGGGAATGAGATGAGGAGGTGGGCAGTGAAGCAAGGACTGCAGAGCAGATGAGGAAAATGAAACAGGTGTGTAAAGGTTTTGGGCAGTCAGGTGAAGGAGAAAGAAAGGAAAGCCAGAGGGCATCTAGTAGTTGGGTGGATGGAAAATGGTAATGAAGCAGCCTAGGAAACAGGGAATGTGGCTGGAGAGGAGAGGCAGAGGGACAAACTGTGACAGGAAGTAATGTTAGCTAAATGTACTGTAAGTTTTAAAAAGCAAGCACTCAATGCAGAAAAGATGTCACTTGTGAGTTTTGCACTTTTTCATATTCTATCACTGGATTATCACTACTGATGCATAGATGTGTACGTTGTAGTTGGTTAAGGTGAAGCTAATTTTAACCACATTATAGACTGCTGCGCAATTAAAAACAATAACAGCACTTCATATTTTATAAGCTCATTGTATGTTTTGTATGTATGAGTTTGCAACTGTAGCTGTTGATAAATTAAGAGGAGTAAAAAGTGTAATATTTGTCTCTGAAACAGAGTACGGAGTAGAAGTATGAAGTAGCTCAAAATTGAAATACTCAAGTACATCACATCACACACACTTGTACTTTAGTACAGTTAGCTGAGTAAGTACTTTCCACCACTAATTAATGATGATGTGATACTGTATAATTTCTGTAAAAAGCAACAAAAAGCAAACTATACAGCACATGAAAGCATTTATGTTAGTACAATGTCTAACTTACCTATATACCATGTTGTCACAACCCTATTGCCTCTCTGTAAAGAATATGTATACAACTAATGATGAAAAAATATAAATAAAATGATGATGAAACAAACAAATAAAATGAAACTTGGATTTATAAATTATAATAATATTTATTTTTTATTTATTATAATATTTTAACATCCATTATTCCTTTTTTCTTGTTGATTCTCAGTCAGAGTCAAAATGTGTTCACACCACCCATCTGTCACTCTGTGTGTATTTCATACACCTACCTGAGAGTAATCAGACTCATGCAACACAAGTCAGCGTGTTTTAATTATTTTCTTCTCTATCCTATCATGAGCTGTGTTTGTTGTTTAATAGGCTCTTGCTCACCTGGTGACAGAGAAGGACCTGGCAGAGGGAAGGTTGTATCCACCTCTCAGCTCCATCAGGGACGTCTCTCTCAAACTGGCCCTCAAGGTAAGAGCTTAGTGTACACACAGTATTGAGCAGATTTACCTCACCATGTCTCAGAGAGTCTAGATGTATGGGGACTGCAAACTGCAAAATCTTAATGTCCCTTAACCTGTGCATTACAGATCATGGAGTACGCCTACGAACACAACCTGGCGACACTTCGCCCAGAGCCGTCCGACAAAGAAGCATATTTGCACTCGCTCACCTACAGCACTGATTATGATGAGTTTGCTGTGGACTCGTACCGCTGGCCAGAGGAAAGTATGACTGTACAGTCATGCAAACTTTAATACACTGGAAAGAAAGACAGAATGAGCCCTGGAGGGGTGTGGTAACTACTGACATGCAATATTATCACAAGACATGATGTTGGGATAAGAAAGAGGTGGTGTGTAGAATTTTCTCATTAATATATAACTGTGAAATTAATGGTGACGACACATGTAGAGTTATTGGATTTTATGTGTTTGATGTTTCCTTCTCCCGTAGTGAAAAGCAGTGTATGAAATAATTTATAAATCAGTGAAAGGGGGTAAACTGACAAACAGGAAGCAGTTTGCAGAAATATTGCACTAATGGTTGTTACCACATTACATTTTACGATAATATATTTTTGGAAAGTCCTTCACAGGTCACTTTTAGTTGTATTGTAATAGACTGTAATATTTTGACTGTGTCAACAGTGATACAAAAACTCTTTGTCTAATAAAAATGGTTTTGGTGAATGTTTTCCATGTCTGATTATTACATCTGTGCTGAAGAAAGCATGGAGTGTTAGACTATCACATTAAAGGCATTCACAGCAAATGTTGTGACCAAAAGTTTCTTCAGTGACACACTTTGGTATCTCTCTGTAAGCTCACGTTAGCTAGCATCACTAACGTCATGTAAATTAGTCTGTTATTTAAACAAAAATCTGAGTTGTGAAGGCCCCTTGGTTTTTAGAACATCTGTATTGTTGCTATTTGAGTGAGTTGAAAGTATTAGTAGTTAGTATTTGAATTTGGATGCAGCAGGTGGGGGCATCTTTCTCTCTACTTCTCAGCTCCACTGAAAGGTTATATGGTGGAGTCATTCTCTTTTGTGAATAAAATATTAAATCATTTTCAGACTTTTTTCTCATTGTCAGCATATACAGACTGTTAAGCTTCAAATATATGTAATTATGTTTCCAAGCAGTGTTGCCAGGTGGGAAATATAGGATTATCGTACCAGAGACTCAAAATTATCGTATTTTGAGGGAAATTATCGTACACTCGTCATAACTAAAACAAGCTCACTGATGCGCCATAGTCAAATATAGTCACTCTGGTGTTTAATAGCGCTCACAGCCACTCACGGCTTTGTTGCGTCAGAATGGAGTGGGTTAACCATAGACATATATACGTAGACGCCTCATTACGTGCTGTCCTGCGTCCTGCGTCGCCGCCATATTGGATGGGTCTCTCAGCCGCTCTCATCACTCTCGGCTAGCACCAGCTGTCAGCGCCGGCAACTATGCCTGTATTTTGTGCCGCCTACGGTTGTAATAACCGGCGCAGTATTGCAACCAGATCACGTGGGATTACCTTTCACAAGTAAGATTGAACAATAATTTTGGTTATATGACCATGTATAATATTATGTCATCGTAACTAACGTATTTGGTTGTCAACAGTATCAAATGCTAACAGCAGGAACCGGTACACTCTCTCATTATGTTGAACCGTTTTTTTTTTTTCCTTCACATTTTGAAGGTTTCCCAGTGACACAGGCTTGTGCCTGTGAACAGTTGTTAAAATTTATATATGCCAGGCCAGGAGTTGTGTATGTGTGTGTTTGAAAGCAGCAGTGGACTGTGGGTTGACACACACTATGAGTTGGCCAAAACCCTCCTTGTTTCGACAATTTGTTTGAATTTGCTCAAGTTTTATTGATATATAGTGTGTGTGTGTGTGTGTGTGTGTGTGTGTGTGTGTGTGTGTGTATGTGTGTGTGTGTGTGTGTGTCCGTGTGTCTGTCTGTCTGTGTGTGTGTCTGTCTGTGTCTGTCTGTCTGTGTCTGTCTGTCTGTGTCTGTGTGTGTGTGTGTGTGCGTGCGAGCGAGTGAGTGTGTGTGTGAGCGTGTGTGTGTGCGTGTGTGTGTGTGTGTGCGCGCGTGTATGCGAGTGTGTGTGCGTGTGTGAGTGAGAGAGAGAGAGTGAAATAAATTCAAATGAACAATCAAACTGTTTCTGTTAATTCATTTGTATATTTATTAATATTAAGTAATTAATTAGAAATACTCAGATTACTTTAATTAAGTAGTTTTTGGGGGTACTTGTACTTTTATGAGTAGATTCTCAAGTTGGTACTTTTACTTGTACTAAAGTATTCATTTTAGTTACTTTTAAAATCATAGTTAAGTAATGAGTACAATTTTAATTAATATTCAAACCTTTTATCTGTATTTTTGCAGCCAGTAAAGTGTCTTGATAGCAAACAAGCCGTTGAAAACCAGGACATGAGGATGACAAACAAAACAAAAAAAGACATTATTGATTGATTCTGGCAACAATTGAATCATAGGCAACTGGACTTAGATTTGTCTAGAAGACGTTTCGCCTCTTATCCAAGCGGCTTCATCAGTTCGTAACGCAACCGGTCTGACTAGTCCCCACTAGTCTGACAAACAGTGGAGTAAGACTCAGGTTTTTAACCTCTGTGGAGGTGTACGCCCACCACTCTCAAAGGACAATACTTCGTTAGTGGAGTTTCACTGGACCATTGTTTGGGTCCGGAGAGTCACACTAGTGAACGACAGTCGTCAGGAGTGAGTGGGGCCACTGGTGAACAACAGTCGTTAGGCATGATGTGTGGTTACCAGTGAACGACTGTCATTATGTTTCTTTGAGCCACTTGAGGTTAGTTTCAGGCAGTCTTTGTTATTCAATCTCCTAGGTACAGTAGCAAGAGCTGCATTGTAGATGGGGGATAGGTGATGTCGCAAGCCACCTCCCCTGTTTAGAGACGGTTTCTCTATTCTGACGTAGATGGATTCTTTTACCCCTCTTTCAAACCATCTGTCCTCTCTGTCCAAAATTTTCACATTGCTGTCCTCAAAGGAGTGAGCCTTCTCCTTTAGATGTAAATAAACAGCAGAAACTGGACCTGAGGAGTTTGCCCTTCTGTGTTGAGCCATGCGCTTGTTTAATGGTTGTTTGGTTTCACCAATATATGAGTCCTTGCATTCTTCACTGCATTGGACAGCATATATCAAGTTGCTTTATTGTCCTTTGAGAGTGGTGGGCGTACACCTCCACAGAGGTTAAAAACCTGAGTCTTACTCCACTGTTTGTCAGACTAGTGGGGACTAGTCAGACCGGTTGCGTTACGAACTGATGAAGCCGCTTGGATAAGAGGCGAAACGTCTTCTAGACAAATCTAAGTCCAGTTGCCTATGATTCAATTGTTGCCAGAATGGAATTGACCTGGATAAATGAGAATATCCACAGACTTATTATTGATTGATCTTTAATTGATTTTGCATTAAGAATTTAACCAGTTAAAAATTTATTCATGGCTATTCAATCAATAGTCATGGCATTTTGTTTTTGTTTTTTTCTGCCAGACATAAAAACAGAATTTTGAGCCCTTGTCTGGAGAGGTGACGGTTAAATCACCGGTTAAAAGTAACTTAACTTAAAAGTAATACTCTGAGTAGTTTTTGATCAATACTTTGTACTTTTACGTGAGTATTTTTCTAACACCAGTACTTTCACTTGTAATTGAGTAATATTTAGCACTGTAACAGTACGTGTACTTTATTACTGATTTTCAGTACTCTTTCCACCACTGCATACCATATGTATCTTCTTTAACAAAGACAAATTTAAAATATTTCAGCATGACAGCATGTATTTTTAATGTGTGACAGCGTCCTGTATCATAACTACAACTCTGTCGTTTGTAACAAACCAAACCGCGTGAAAATCGGGTAAAAATTAGGGGAGTTATGATTATTGTGGTCGGGCATACACTTTACACCGTAGGAATAAACCCACTGGGGAGCGAACGGGGGACCCATCCAAGATGGCGGCCGCGCTGATACGTCAGCTCCAATAGGCAGCGTCAGTCTACGAGGCGTCTACGTATATATGTCTATGGGGTTAACGGCAGCTCACAGTTGTGTTAGACTAATGTGTCCCCCAGAAACAAATGACAGGTGGGAACTAATGAGCTAAATTATGAGACCTGGAGGCCACCTACTGTTAGGGAATAGACATAGCGGGCTCACTTTTTTTCACAGTATTCATTATAACTGACAAGAAAATAAAGAGTAATCTGGCTCTACTTAGTGAAATTTATTTTGCATAACTTACAAAGTGCTTACTGGTTATAACAAAAATAATGTGCAGAGCACACAAATTCGAACTTAAAAATTGCTACCTGCCAAGGTATAACATAAAATAATGTGCAAATAGCACACATATTCAAACTCATTTTGCTTTGGTTTATCTCTTCTTCTTCTCCTCCTTCTCCTGCCTTTCCCCCTTTTCCTTCTCCTTCTCCTGCTTCTCCGTCTCTTTCACCTGCTTTTGCATGTCCAACGCGAATTGCGTTGTTTTGTTTTTGAATTTCGCTCGTCTTCCTGTCCGTGAGCGTCTCCTGGGGCGGGCGCAGCTTACCATTCAGCCAATCAACGTATGGACGTCACTCATATCTCACGCTCAGCAAAGCACGATTGGCTGGTAACATGTCACATGGGAATAGATGCCTTCAGGGTTCACAAAAAAACTCAGTTTACGACAGTTTCGTAGGCAATAATATGAAATGGTCAAATTATCGTACATTTGCCCTTTTTTAGGATTATTGATCGTACATCGTACAGAGGGCCAAATTATCGTACAAATACGATAATTATCGTACACCTGGCAACACTGTTTCCAAGCCATCAATTTCTTACGTCAGAACATCCAAGGTTGGTCAAAGATGTGAGTCTTGGACAATCTACCACATTACGAGCATACGGTTGAGACAGCGATGGGATCACCCTGTCCCTCTAAACTGGCAGTTCCACCTTCCACTATCTGAAGGGTTGCCACTGTCCTCTGAGCAACTGATGCATTATCCTAGATGCATGTAGCTATTCAGAGAAGAAAGCATTGCACCTAGAAATGGAATGTGACCCGCCCAAGTGGGGGATGAGGGTACTGTTAAAACCCAGAGCCCTTGAATAGAGAGTCACGTTATCTTCATTCACTCCAATGGACCATTTTTTGTACAACAATGGCGGATAATGAGCACCTCAATAGTTCCCAGATGTCGGCAGCGAATGCATACAGCACAGCAGAGTTGAAGCAGAAAAGACAGTTTGTGATGCACTGTTAAAGGGTAAAAGGCCAAAAAATCAGACTGCATATTATCAGCATATCTGAATCAAGTAACCAGATGCATTAAGGCATATTAGTGGAGTATTACTCGCTACATTAGTAGATGCACTGAACACTAACCGATTGGCTAACAGATTAATCTAGCATACTGGATAAAGTCAGCAACACATAACGTTAACCATGAGCAGCCTATAAATTTTACAGTTCATTTTATCCAGCATTAGGGAATTTGTGAAAAAACCCTTCTAGTTGTGAGTTTTTGCAGGTCAGTGGGTGTTAAGTATTAGCCTAGTTGAATATAACATTGGTGCGTGTGATAGAGTGGTGAACGGGGGAGGTGAAATGAGGACATAATTTAGAAGTTTGAGCTAGTACAATAAAGTTAACATCACAATATAGAAAGGAAGGTGGGTATTTTGTGATATATTGCTGTTGATATGTATTTAGAGTGCATATCAGAAATCTGCCCCACAGATATGATTCTTAGTGCACGACAGAATTCCACTGGAGTTGGGACAGGATGTTTAGACCTCACACAGCTGTATGTACTTTCAAGGCAGTCTTGTGTGAACATAGACAAACTTGAGCCCTTGAATCAACATTTCCTTCCATATGGCCAATGTTGATGTTGTTGCCATTATCACCCCTATTTGAACAGGCTTCCAACCTCCCTTTTGTCCCATCTTCATCCCATGGAACGGATGGACAAAGTCCTGGAGAAAGGTGATGGCCTTTTTGTACTCATCCATTCAGGGCTCAGGGCTGTAATTGCATGGCGAGATAACATGAGATCAAATCAATGATCAGTTTGCTCCAGCAGACATGCTGTGGTCATGTAGGACAGAGGGCCCTTTTCTTGCTGCACCATGTATTTCAGCTCTTGTCTTACTAAATACATTTAGAGCAGCACCAACCTTAATCTTTTTGAAATGACTGGACTCGTTGGCTACAGCTGAGAGATGGGGAGGTATTTTAAATGCCATCACTTCTTGGAAAGGTCAGTAAGTCCTTAATAGGGACCACTGAAGCCTCGTTAGAGGGGAGGTTCTCTTTTTGTACAATATCCTCTGGAATCAAATACCTGCCCATGGACGAGGACACTTTTTAGATTTTTCACCAGATGCAGGACATCAGGCATGAAATGGAGCTGCCTGTCTGGTGTGGTTGAACTGATGTGGTCTTGTGGTCGACACCGAAGGATTTCCACATGGCCCTGTTAGGGCTACCCATGTCAGTGGTGACATTAAGCACATGTAGCCCCAAAGATGCTGCCGTCTTTATTATTTAAATTATTATTGGTCTGTACTCTGCTCCATCTGTTGAATTGCCACTGTAATGATATGCCACTACTTGCCTCAACCTTGTGTTTCCAGCCAACATAAACACACAAGAAGCATGTGTGGCTACTCCTGTGAGACCTGGTAAAGTCACATCACCATACAGTTTGCCTGTAAGCATGTGTAACTAACTCCACACTGGGTGTAACTGTCATTTCGTCTAAGGTCAACACACAGTCCCTTTTAAACTTGGTTAGTCCATCAACCACCAGGCTAAAATTTAACACATTCCTGTCGGACCAGCAGCAAAGCAGATTTTTAACGCCTTCTTAAGGGTCTCAATCCTCCATTTCAGCCCTTTTGTGGTTAGTTTGCCTAATGCCTTCATTTGGTCGTTTGAAAAAAGTTCTTAATTATTTGGTCCCTAATTTTCATTTTCCTTCCTTATTTTTTTTAGGGTGTTGCCTTTGCTTTTTTGGTGATATTTTCTTGTCTCAATTTTTTTTCCCATAGATCCAATTGACTGGCTGCTGGCTCACTGGTAAGCTGACTGGTGGCTTGCACACTGGGTGGTGTCAGCTCTCCCTGTCTGTCCTTGCTAGCAACATCCTCTCTTCATGTTGACTTGTCCTTCTCTCAGTGTCCTCATCTCTTTCCTCAGTCTTTGAAACTGAAGTAAGTACAGGACATGGCAGTTAATTTTTAAATATTCAAAACAAGTATTACTTCAATATAAGAACTATTACTATAGCTCATAAGAGTTCAGTCTTATACCTGTGCCACCCTTAACACTGTCGCTGATCAGCAGCTATGGTCTCAATATTTCATGTCCAGGGCTGCACCATGTTGCGAGGGGCCTCCTCTTTTTGACAAGAGTGCGATGCGCAAAGATGGTGGGTGTGGCAACTGCCCTCAGCCTAGACTTGCCCTTTTTGGGTCCTGAAACTGGTCTGACCATACATATATATGTAACGCATAAAAACGACAACTTTATACAAATTCATCACATCAGTAACTGATGCCAGTCACCACATTTTCTTAACTAATGAATTTCCATAACTTAAGTTGACGAACAAAGATCACACCACATGTGTGGCACTCTCCCATCTAAGCCTATAAAAAGGTATGTCTAACCCTTTCTCCTCTGTCTTTTTTCCACCTCTCTATTTCAGCAACACAACAAGGTGATTCAGTGGAGCCTGAAGTGACACAGCACCCTCACAGTCTCAGCTCCCTGGGTTTTGCAAGCCTCTCCCTGCTCCTTATTTTTAATAAATCACACTAAGCTTCCCAGTGATGTGGTCTTTGATCTTGGAAAAAGTGCAGATACAGGTGTTTTGAATATGATTACCTCACATTTTGTTGTAGTTTTTAGTCATTCAGATTGATCCTGTTGACTTGAGCCAACCATTTTTTTCTCCTCTGTCAGTGGGGAAACTGTTCATAAGTACGCCTTTCTCAGAATGACTGGAGCATTCCCATGCAGCACAGTAAACCATGGTGGAGACTATGAGAGAACACTACAAAAGTAAGGGCAAAAATTAACAGTTTTACATGCTATTCGTGTTTCTGAGTGTATTAGAGATTCATTTAATGAATTAATTGCAGTGAGTAATACATATTAAAAAGACAAACACTACACCTGTTTGTTGATAAACTGCTGCCGCTGGTATGCCATTGACCCATAGCTGACAGTCACTGATAGTCACCTCTTGGTCGTCTTAAGTAATAAAGATCACAGTAGTCATTAAATAATGACAATCATTACATAAATATAGGGATGTGATTGCACTTGGCTACCATACAAGACAGGACATACTTAAAAAAAAAAAAAGCAATAAACAGCAACACTCTTTAACCAAGGTAACGTTAGCCTAAAGCATGTCAACAAACAATGTTGTGACTACATGTGCTACCTAAATATTGTAAATCGATGCATTTAATGACGACTAAAAACAGAACAAAAAAAATTTTTGTCTTTCTGTATAGGGCATTCAAATTGCCTGCCGAATGTCTTCCCATGAGTCCCATGATGCTCAAGCATTTTGGACTTCGGTTGTCCCGGGTTCCCCAAGACTGTGATTAATATTTAGATCAACACACAGAAGTGTAAAAAAAAAAAATGTTAGAGACATGGTGCAATTGTACAAGATTTTCAAAAGATGTTGATTACTATAAAATAACAGTTTGTCATAAAAAATAAATGTAAACCCAGATTATCAGATTTAAAACAGATTTGATGATGGTTCTGGGACACTGAAATGATAGAGAAATTATTCCTAATACCCAAAAAAAAGTAATTAAGACAGGCTGTCTGTGAACTAGTCCTAACCCAATTCTACTCTACCCTGTGGTCCCCACATCAGGCACATGCAAGTATACATTTGATGCAAGCAACCACCCACGTGTCATAGGATACTTATCTGTATGCAAGTGCACAACAAACCAAGAAACCAGGCACACAACAGTACAGCCTAAACTAGCTAATTACCACAAAAACAGCATTAAAACATCCATTAATACACCGACAGCAAGTGGTGATACAACATGAGTTTTGAGCAGACACACAATACACATACCTCGAAGGGGAATTCAAGCTCCCTGTCTGCAAGTAAAAACAGCTTCTCTTGTTTTAAACGCGTGCGAGTACTCAAAGTCAGATTAACCGGATATGGCAGTTAACTCCACGGGGCTGCAGTGTTGAAGTCTTCCATATATGGACAGTGAAGCTAAGCACAACAGGTGAATGCAATCATTAATCAGTGACTTCACACAGTCTGAAATCACAGAGATCCTTAAAGTCAACAGCTGCTATCCACTGAAACTATACACTGCAGTCACTCAGAAATTTGGAGTAACAGTCATTCAAAAAAACTAGTTACACAAAAACTATGGTAATGCCTGTTGTTGTGGGAGAAAAAACATAAAACATCAGGTACAAACATACACCTTTGTAAAGTCAAAGAGTGATTGTCAAAGAAAATGCATGACCCTTTAAAAACTTAACCTTTGATATTTAAAAGTTAAAGCTAAAGATGAAATACTGGAGTCGAAAAAGGCCTTGGTTTTTCACTCTTTTGCAGGCTGGTTAATCAGCATAAACAGCTGTTTTTGTCAGAATTTTAAATAAATAAAGTGATTGTGATGAAATAGTACTATTCTAAGCTTAGATTTGGTTTTGTTTTATTCTAAAGGAAGCATTTCCCTCATAATGTGTTCAAGGAGCAACAATAATACCTGTTTTTACAGTTTCTGGTGCAAAATGCCTTGTTTTGTTTTGTTTGCCTCTCTGCTGAGCCAAATTTAAAAAAAAAAACATATCTCTCCCCAGTGCTTAAAAAAATAGATATGCCTCCCCCTTTTTTGCACCCACCCTCCCCCCTCTCATATATAACAAACAGTCCCTAATAAAGATGTTTTTGATACCTTTGTACTGAGGGAAAACAAGAGTGGGTTGAGTATTTAACTTTTATTTTAAAAAAGGCACTTTAAATAGGGTTAACAGAATTTTTAAAGTAACCTCTATGGAGTTTCTCACAAAAGTGTTGTGAACAAAAGTTAAAAGTTCAAAAACACAAACGTTGATATCTTTTTGTAAACTTTATAATCAGTGTGAGACAGAATGCATAGACTGTTCCTCAGTGAGTCATCAACATGAAAATATGGCTCTGAAAAGCATTTTAGGCCATGATTTCATGGTGCTCTGGCTCCCCCTAGAGGCCAACCTTTGCCATTGCAATACAGTGAGCCGCTTATTTCAATATAGCTTCATTGTCAACTCGTGTTCAGATGTGTTTTCCTTGAAGCAGATTTTTTATCATCAGCTTTTAAGTGTAAACCTGCTGATTTCTGTATGTAGTGTCTAATATTTGACAATGGATTTTTTGTAAATAATGTCATGTTTGAATGTATATAATGTACATAATTTTTTTGATAAACTGTGTGTTGGACGCCAGGAAGACCAGCTGACTTCAGGGTGTTAGTTAATGGGGATCCTAATAAACTAACCCTAAACTAAACTAAAGTAAACTTAACTAATTTGTTTAAATCTGTTGATACGTCATCAGTATGTGTACCATAATTCAAAGGCAATCTCCATTATTTTTTATTTTCATGCAATTAAAAAAGCAAGCAAATGCATGAATTATGGAAACTCACGAAAAAACGCCATCCAAAAATAAAGTAATGAGTACATAATACAAACCACAATAAAAGCAGCAGGTGATTCAAACTGGTTTATGGTCCAGCAGTGCCTTTTTGTGTCTGTCCACTGTCTGATTTAAACTGAGGATGATTTTGCATTAATTAATCAATCACTGGCCAGACAGTCAGTACCAGAGGCCTTGGCTGGCCCGCTGCCCATCCCAGTCTGAAATCAATAGAGGAGCAACCAGACCAGTCAGCAGTCAGAGTTGAGCGTCTCGCCCCCGGCATTTTTGGACAGACAAACATTTGTTTTCCTCCTTGCTTCACCCTCCCTTTTAATTCAGCCCTGGGCAACCACCACTCTGTCATGATGATCAATATGTCTCAATGTCAACACCATCAGCCGTCTAGGCCATAAATGGTACGTCAGTACACCAACGCATAAACAACTTTCCCTTAGCTGTGTATGGACAGTACTGGGGAGGCTACTTTGAAAGCATAGCCTGGTTGACTAAAGCTACTTTTAAAAAAACTGGTTCTCACTACTTTGTAAAGTATAATGCAAAAAAAGTCACATGCTAGCATAGAATGCCACTCAGTTGAGTTTATTAGAAAAATGCCCGCTTGTTTACACGTCATAAACCCCTCCAAAATCCCTTTTTCGCTCTTGCTACGAACTCTTGAGCTGCTGTAATGTGAATTTTCCCAGTGTCAGATTAATAACTCTTGTCTTACCTTATCTTATTTTAAATACCCCACTATTCATGGGAAAGTGCAAGAATGTCAGCTTTGGTTTTGTTTACAGTATCGATCAGTCAGACACCTGCCTTCAGAAACTATAGTGTCCAGGCGGGGTTATAAAAACAAGTAGGATTACTCAGTTAGCCAGGTTACCTTTAAAATAGCATGCAACGACTTCTCTGAAAACTGGTTAATAAATAGCAACAATTTATGAGTCATAAGGCTATGACTCTAACAGTGGAGAAGTCATGTTAAAATAAAAATTAAAATTAAAAAAATCTGTTCCTTTTATGGCCCAGATTTGTTCAATTCCAGTGGTTTACTACACAAAAAATGGAAAAAGGTAATTACGCAAAATGTAGTTGAACCACTGACTTAAGTATATGTAGTTCACTACTTCCTGACACTGTTTCAGTCACTGTTTATTCATTACATTTAGCTAACTATCTTCACTGTTTATCTGTTACATTCAGCTTTCTGTTTCACCCATGCAGTAATAAGTATTTAGCTTTTCACAGTCATCATTCACAATATGTGGCGTTCAGGTGTTACAGCTGACTCAACATGAGGATGCATATTTTAATCACATCATGATTTACATTTTCTCAATTAGTAGATCTACTCTTCAGTCTTTCTGTGATCCCTCTGGCAACCTGCAGAAGTACCCCCTACAGTACAAGTGCCTCTGGTTGGGAAATATGATGTATGATTTTATGCTAAAGCTCACTTCCAGCATAGATCACTATCTTATCTCCTCTTTCTACCTCTCCTCACCCTGCAGCCCTCAGTGGCACCTTGCTGGTCACAGACGGGCCGGGTGACTGGCAGCTGTAACCCGACATCACTTTGACCTTGTTTACAGTCTCACATGAAATGGCACCTTGCTGAGACCTTGTGATCAGTGCCAATCAGTATAGCCCCTGAGGGAATATCGCCTGTCTACCCATCCTCCCTGTCGCCTGTCTGGCATTAAGCCCAAAAAGCCTTTCTCCATCTGCCTAACCACCACCGCACACTCAGCATGTCCTGCCTGCATTCTTGTGCATGATTCAGACAGCATCGCTTAATTTCTTCTCAGCACCCGTGATTTTATTAGTCTACTTTGACAACTTGTGATTTATTTAACTTTGTTAAATTTGCCACTTCACCTTGAAGAAATATTGCAGATATTCTGACTATAATTTTTGCTCCCTTGTAGTGACTGATTATGCAGGCCTGTGAATGAGAGCAACCTCCTATAAAACACCAGCAGAGGGGGCTCTGATATTGTTTGAGCAGAGATGAGTAATAGGCCACATTTAAAAGCACTATAGTACACATTTGTACAAATAATGATTTGAATGCACACATTCGTCTACTATCATCTTTCCTTGCCAGAACATTTTCTTCTATCATTCTATAAGTCGACTGCAACCTGTGCTGCTCTTGAATGGAAATAATGACACAAGAAGATAATGACTGCTGTAAATGCAACCATCAAGCAAACTATTAATCGTTGCTTTAATTATAGCAAATTTCACCAGCTACATCTTCATATAGATATAATAGTTCAGACTCCTGTATTGTTCTTGGTCTTTGTATGACTCAACCAGTGACCGAGCATCATGGCCTGAGATGATGATGATGATGGGTAAATTGGACAAAAGCCTATGTGGATATAAGAACCGTCTATAATGGGCTAAATGGAATGAATGACATTATGGTAGCATTACTTACAGCTGGTCTGTTCACGACTAAAAATGCCATTTCTGATGAATGTATGCTGCCGTCTCACAGAGAGATGAGACTGAAGGTTATGAACAAAGATCTGATCAGAGCGAAGGATAATTTCGGAGCATTTTAATAACATTTGGAACTTTTGAATTTTTACTAAACCAAGACATCTTAGATCAACAAGAGCAACATTTCTGTAGTGTAGTATCACTTCTCTGTGGATCAGTTGCAGTTGTCTGGAGAACTGGAGTGTAACATTTCCACAGCTTTGTTATGAGTTGTCCTTAAATGTAAGTTCCAAATCTAAATTATTGTATATATCGTATGCACATAACGAAGGACCCAAAGGTCCAGTGTGTAGGATTTAGGGGGATATATTGGCTAACATGAAATACAATATATTAACTATCTTTTCTCTAGTGTATAATCACCATTGCGTTTTCGCATCTTCCTGCCAGCCACTGTAGTTAGCAGTCCCTCTGCAACTGCAAGAAAAACAATGTTTGTTTTTTTTAATGCAAAACTCCTTTTTTCTGTGTTTTTAACAAGTTGAATCACCTGGTTCATGTATTTTGGAGAGGAAGAGACCTCTGTAGATAATTTGGCTCCTAGTGAAAACCTCTTGAACTTGTGGTCACAGGAGAAAAGTTGAACACAGATAAGCAGATGCTAGTCAGCGGCCTGTGTCAGACAGGCCAGACAGCATAGGAGAAACACTGATTCGTAACATGAAACAGCTTTATTAAGTGGTTTTACCGGTTTTAGCCACCAGGTCTGTTTGTTTTGGAGAGGGAGAGACCTCTGTCGATAATTCAGCTCCTGGTAAAAATCTCCTGAACAATGAACACTGAGGGGATTCTAATCAGGAGAAGTTTTGCTGCTTGCAATCTGCATTCGTCACCAGTAGATGCCACTAAATCCCCCTAAATCTTACACACTGTTCCTTTAACACATAACTACTGTTTTTATATGATTTATCTTTGAATCATTTCAGACCTAAAAGACAAAGTTCTTTCTTGAACTATAATCTGCAATAAAAAAAAAGACAAATATACAAGATACATAATTTTTAAAAACACCTTAAAGTATCTGTAAGTAGACCTATAATAATAATACATAGATAAATAAATAAAGTGTAGTCACACAAAAGTGTAATCCAAATATGAAATGTAAAGACATATTGTAAGAAGCAAATAGATTTGGACTCCTTTGACGAAGTGCATTAAATATTTTTTTTCCCCAGCAGTCAACATCCATTCCTCGATTTGTACAGCAGCGCTGCAGTCTGCTGGACAACAGTTTACACTTCAAGGATATTATACATCCCAATACGCCGCGCTTTGTTCTCACTCACAAAGAGCAATGTGTGTCCGTGCTGAAGGTGGCTGCATGAAGAGTTGAAACATATTGATTGCAGAGTACAATACAACCAGTAAATATGAATAGAATACAACCAACATGCAACTTCTCTATGCCCTTTTGAAATGAACCTATTCATGACTGTCAGCTGTATGCTGGAGTGAAAGGATAACTGCACAGAAGCTCTGTGAAAGAGTAAACTAGTATACCTTGCCTTCACTTTTCATGAATGTTTCATTCATTTTAACTTTGCTTTGGTCCAATGAATAGATACAAAGCACAACTTTGTCAGAAAAATCAAAGTTTCATAGCAGCTACTGTGTCAGAAAAGCAAGCCACTGGATGAACAGACTTGATTGAAATCCTGTTATGCTTCTGTGTCTTGCTGGTACTGTATGGAAACTGCCTATAGTCTCAGAGGCCTTGCACCAGTGCATAAGTGTTGATGTCTGCTCTCAGGTGACACGCAGTTGTAAACAGTAGATAACCTTGCAGAAGTTTTCTTTGCAGTCACACTAAGGCTCAGAGCATCTGCTAAGATAGCTCTGTAAGCAATGTAACTTCTGATTTGGAAATATATTACTGTGATTCCTGCATTTGTTTGAGATCTGAATTTCAAAATTGAAACAAGGGTGTTACTGCTGATGCTATAAAGATATTTGACACAAAGTTGGATCTTCTAAAAAAAAAATTAACTCGCTACATGTGACTAGAAAAAAGTATTTGATTAAATTACAGTGACTAATCTAAATGTTCATAATTACAAAGGGGTTACATCTAAATAATCTAAAAAATCTTAGCCAATGGAATTGTTTGAATTAACAGGGAAACTACTAATCTGTATTGCATTTTAAAAGCAGCCTTCCCCCACTGAAAATAACGCAGTTGTTAAAAAGTAAGATTGGTTAATTGATGCAGTAATTCAGTCAACTATCTTTAATGTTCAGTAGATGTCATGAGCTATTTTTAAATCTAATTAAGTTTCTTGGGTTTTCCCTCTACGTGCATTTTAAACCTGTGTTTGTAACTGACTTTTCATTTCAAAAGTCGTCAATAAATAAATATCCAATAATGCAACATGATCAAACAAGCTTGCAGGGAACAGCATGTATTGGACTTTACATGCACTCTACTGCCAGTGGAGACAGTGGTTGCAATTGATTTTGTTGGCAGTTGATGCTTTTTTCACTTTTACAGGCCTAAAGATTTTGTATTTGACATTCAGAGCTTTAATTTAGCAGCAAAACACTATTTGCTATGTAAACGGTCACACTGGGACTTGTGAGGTTGTAGGGGCCCATAGAGAGAGTGGGCCCTCCAACAATGTGTTGGGCAGAGAATGGGCCCTTATGAGTGATTGATACCTCAGAAATATGCCTGTGTTCAAAGAAGAACTCTCAATAAATTCAAAAAGGTGCTATTTGCTATATGCCAAATCCGTCTGTCATGTTTTTTTTTTTTTTTTTCGTAAAATAGTCAGTATGATTTATAACAAAATTATATGTTTATTCTACATAAACTATAAATAAACTATAAAAGGGTTAAAGTAAATAAATAATTTCTTATTTTCTTTAGTATTTTTTGTCATGTACAGGTGCAGTAATGATTGCTGGGTAATATATATGTTGATGTTGTCCAGTGTTGAGTCTCTGTTTAATCATGTGATGAGATAGCGTGCACTAGGGCCCATCATAATAGTGTGCACTGGGGCCCGTTGTAACTACTTTACACTACAGGGTCCTAAGCAGAGAATGAAGTCTCACTATCTGTGTGTGTGTGTGTGTGTGTGTTGTAATCTAAGCTTTTCTCTTCTTAATGTGGCAAGCCGGTCTGGCCATGCGTGCATGTTAGTGCATGTGTGTATCCTACTGCTCACCCACCAGTGTCCCCTCAGTTAACACTATTAGCTCTGTCAGCATTGTTGCCATTGTTTAGTGCTGTTTATAGAACTAGCTCCATTAGCTGCTAGCCACTGGCTCAGCCACCTCCATGCTGAGAACCGTGTCCCGACAACTCAAACACTCTGTATTTAGCGTAGAGTGCCTTTAACTCGTAGCTTTCACTGAAATGGTTATAGAGTATAAGTTAGCATGGTGTGGACAATGTTTCGCTGCTCTGAGGTGTCCTTCAGCAGAATATTATGGGCTCCAACCCTGACCTCTGACCTCTCAGTGGAGACCAGTCAGTAAGCAAAAGGCAGGATGGATAACACTGCCATCATAAATACCATATTTTGACCATATTATCTATTCTTTATTTTATGCAACATATATGTCTTGTTCAGAGGGCCAGATCTGACTCTGCTGTGTTTACAATAACCCAGAGTATGTCACTTTGTATTATTTGTGGTGTGAGACAACACAAGTTGCTGAACCAGGTGACCTTTATTTTCTCAGCAAATTCAGTGCCCTGCTTAGCTGGTGGTGGACTGAATGAGGACAATTATCAAGAAACCACCTCTATTCAGCAGCGTCATACCGTTCCACTGTTCCAGTGAATGATTCTGTGAGTAATTTAGAGAGACGCCTCCATTTCGCAGACAGTTCGTGAGGCCTGCACGTTGCACAGGTTTTAGCCTGAGAGGCAGTGGTGGGCACAGGTTTCAGACAGCCTGTTGTTTCTCGGGCGGGTACCACGCGCAGATACCAAGCAGGAGCGCCAACGCCTTGACAACTTTTCCATAATTAGATGAAGCCTTGCGCTCAGCGCAGGGATTCTTGCACTGAAATCTAACGTGACATGTGTGATCACGACCCAAAGTCATGTTTAATTAATTTTCGTTGCAACACAGGGTGCACAGACATCATTCCCTGCAGCGCTCATCACTGAAAAAACAATGTTCAACTAAAATAGGCCACTTTGTGGCATTTATGAGGCAAGTATACGTAGGGCTGCTGGACCTCTATTTTAGGCAAAATTCAACAAGTGACAGGTCCAGGTATTTTGTTTTTAGGACAAAGATACTGTTCACATGAATAATAATTCAAGAGTAAGGACATTTAACATGTTTTAGCCTAGTTTAGTTAAGCTACAGAGCACGTTGCCCTTAGCTGTTGAGCATGTCTTTGCCGCCTTTTGAATGTCGGCACATGCTAGCCAGGCTTGTGCTTATTATTCTGCTGCAAGCTCCAGATGGATCAACACATGCTGAAAATATTACAAGCAAGACATTTGCATGTGACCTAAATCCCTCACTTCTGCTCCAGCATGCAAACAAGTCAGTCCAAAGACATTATTTAATGACCTTGGATTAGAACATTTGCACTGTACATTATTATTTCCCACACTGGGTATTAGAAACCGCATACATTGGTTGATTAGTTCAAATGGCATGTCATATGTACACGCATAACAATTATGAATGCTTCAAATTTTGCCTTTATCTTTGAGATAACCCTGGATCCCATTTAAATATTAAAGCCTCCTGTCAGGGGCGAAAATAAAGACAGTGCAGGCAGTGCAATTGCACTGTGGCCCCTGAGGTGGAGGGGCCTTTGCAAGTGATTCAGAGCACCATCTTGGAAATATACTTAAATGATAACAAAAGGAATATATTAATTTAAAAATGGTGCCATTTACTTTATATGTCCTTGAAAAGGAAAACTCATCTGTGTCATAGTTTTCTTTTTTCTTTATATATTTTTTAAATAGTCAGTAGCTATGTAAAACAAAATCATTTGCTTCTTCTATATAAGTATAAAATCTATAAATATATAATACAAAAATATTCAATTAAATGATTAATTTCTTGCTTTTTAAAAATATGTTTGTCAGATATGCAATGATGATTGCTGTGTAATATGTATGTTGATGTTGTCCAACATCAAGTCACTATTTGGGATAAGACACTATATGCATGATAGCGTGCACTGGGGCCCGTCGTAACTTCCGTACACCACTGCCTCCTGTGATGTTGCTGTGGCTGAAAGATAAGTATGGCATTTAGTTTATCATGCACATTTTCTTTATTTTTGTATGTGTAAACATTTAGTGCTAATCATATGTTCGACAGACTAATGTGTATCCAGGAAGCAATAACAAATATTTTTTACAGTGTAATGGATAATAGGCCTATAATTAATGCATTGTTTAATAGTGTTATTCTACCTAATGTGCATGCATGTCTCTTATGTGATGAGTATTGTATGTTATAAATGGATGTTCTTAATGTTTATATTTTACCACAGTTCAAAATATATTGAGTTGATTGACTGACAAAAAAAGGTAAGCCCACCATCACACTTGAAGCACTCAAGACCGGTAAGAGGGCACTGATAATAAGGCTGAATACACTCTGAGGCACACCATTGTCTGACATCACATTTAACATGCATGCATTTTAAGATATTAACATGCATGTATTTGCAACAATAGCCACAGTTATTGTTTTCTGGATCTTCATTAATTCTGTCATTGTTTGCTGCCAGTGATTTACTGCCAAGTTTTACAAACATCAAAGCATTTTGCCCTTTTTTTCTGAAACCAGATATAACCCATTAAGTTAACATGCATATTGCATCTTGAGCTCCATAAGTTGCCTAATTAATTGTGGGAGGCAACAACAGCTTCTGGTTGCTGTGTGTATGTGGTTATGGTGTGTGTCTGTCCTACCTTATGTATGTTCAGTGTGTGTGTGTGTTGCTTATAATAAATGAGGACAAGAAGGGAGGGTGTGTGTGATGGTAATGCAGCCTTCAGTGCTCTCCTTGCCCATTAATAACCAGGTTCTCTTTGATGTGGCCATGATGAGCAAGGTGGCCCCTTTTTTTGCATTAGTTGCGGCATGTAAATCCGCTTGCTCTGTTATCTCCTTAACTGCTCAAGGGTCCACCTGAGTTTGTCCACCTGACACATAAATTAAAGAACCTGTATTGGTTTCTTTTTGATCAAGGAGTCACGGCGCCTTGTACCATGCTAACATCACACACTGCTCTGACAATGTGGTGCAAAGGTTGCACAGAATGAATACTGAAAGGGTGTTCATTTCAAACCATGTTGTAGGGATTTAAGGCCAGTTACTCTTGTTGGAAAAAAAAAAAGCCCTTTCTCACCAGTGCAATGCAAAAATGCAACGCGGGAATACGCAATTATCTGCCTTGCTGTGTTCCATTTTCATCAAAATAGTTATAAATATTGTGACTGAGGCCCAGTGACTTTCCTCCTAAATAGTGCCTGTGTCCAGTCTACACATCAAAAATCTATCCACACAGAGAATGTCTCAGGGGTTACCGTTAACGACACAATACATATCAGACCTGAAATTTAATGCTAACGCTAGCTGTCATGGCTAGCCTCGTTCTGTGACCAACATGTAACATTAGAATCTTCATATCCCAGTTGCTGGGTAATCTCAAGCCATATACTGTTGTTTTGGTTTCTACCAGCCACCAGTGTGTGTGTGTGTGTGTGTGTGTGTGTGTGTGTGTGTGTGTGTGTAGGAACTACCACAGTGTAGTTTGGAATATTTTGCCAGGTGTTCATATGTCTGTCTTTGGACAGATTTTGTCGACATGACAGCCTCACACCGGCAAGATGCAGTCAAAAAACTTAATAGCTGTGTAGTTGAGATCACAATAAGGCCACAGGGCCACATTGAGATCACAAGGGGCCATTGCCCCTTTACTTATGCTGAAAATGAGATCTGGATTTTCTGGATTTTTTTGAAGCCCCACCATAAAGTTGGGGAATTTCGAAGGGATATATTTGAAAAACAGTAATCAAAGTCAAGCAGCAAAAGCTGAGATACCCTGACTTTTTGTCTCAGGTAAACAAAAGCAACAAAAACACTGTCTCCTTCATTTGTCATATGCAACTCTAAACTAAACTTTCCGTACATGGTAAATGATCATCTTTCAACACTTCTCCCCCAGCCTTTGGATGCTTCTTTCAGAGCCACGAAAGATACAACTGTTGTGACAAGTATCTGAACTTGATGTGTAAAATCAGAGGCAAGGACAAACTAGTTTCCTTTAAAGCTGCTGGAATTAAAATCATTATATTTACAATGGATTGAATAACTGTATAATGTGAAAGGGTTGCGAGTATTGGCAAACCCATGTATTTTTCACCCTCTGCAGCTCCCCTCAGCTCTACTTAGTGCTTAAGCATCTTTCAATTAATTGTATTAATTTTATAGCCCATAACTTTACTGTTTTGGTTCACTCCTATCTGTGTTGTTTTCAGATTTGCAGGCAGCTCTTACAAAACAAAAAAATCTACTGTAAGTTATCTGAACAACAAAGATACAAAGTTAGCAGCTAGCTGGTGAAAATACTGAAGCATTTAGCTTCTAGAGGGCCAGATATTATTCACTCAGAAGTTAGTGGAAACCAAACCAGGGCTAAAAGGAAGAGTAAATGATGGGCAGCAACGTGACTCCAAATGATTGCTGATATTAATGTCTGCTGGATCCATATATCTGCAATTGTTCGCTAACGTGTTCACCAGATCAACTCAACAAAGCTGATATATGTCAGTGTTCTGTTTAGAACACTGTCTCCAAGTGGCCAAAAAAAAGTAAAAACAAACAAAAAAGGTTTAAGGTATGATCCAGACTGCTCTGGAGTATAGCTCGAGCTAAAATCCAGACCAAATCAACCAGACAAACTCTCCAGTGGACCATACAGGATTGCTATGATTTTTGTGATACAACTTAAAACTGAGCTACAATAAAATCTACAACATACTTTGCAAGCATACAGCTGGAGGTAACCACTTTTATACCTCAATGGCTGTTTAAAATAGTCATCTGTTGTACTGGTCATTGAATGTCTCACAGGCCTGTAAAGAGCACCTGATCAGGCTCTTGACCTTGTGTTGAATGCTCCCTGTGCTTTCCTCCACTCCAAACCCAAATCTCCCTGCAAACACTCAGTGGTTCAGGTCAGATTATTTCATGTAAAAAAAAATATGCAAGCAAAACGGATCAATTAATGACAACTGAGGACAACACCGAGTGAGTGTTTGTTTCCATGTCTTGATAAAATCATATTCTCTGTAAGTGTATCCATCTTATGTCGGCTGCATATGGGTGGATAGCTCATTATCTATTGTCGGCAGGCACAATGGCCTGGAGGCCAGGCTACGCTGGCCCAACAGCCACGAGCACAATACCTGTAAACAGCGAGCAACCTAATTGAAAACACAGTCTAGCATCACCATGTTTTCTCACAATGAAAAAGCTGATGAATAGGCTTTCAAAAAAAAAAGCTTTATCTGTTGAAAAGCTGGGAGTGTGTTCCAAATGAAAGGTTGCAGTAGCGAAAGTATCGAGTGTAACCTTAAATATGCTGTCTGTTTTTTTTTTTTTTGACTGGTTCTCCAACTGCAGGTGCACTTTTCAATACTATTTTCATGTTGTTGCGGTGCACTAAAATGAAAAAATATTGACCCCACTAACTTCAGATAACTGCACACTTGTGATTAGACATATTAGTCAACATGAAATACAGAATCCGATGATGCACAGCATTGATTTGCTAGCTTTTAAAATGTTATGCATCGGCTCACTAATGCATTTAACCCTCATGATGATTGGTTCCAATGTGCCCCTCGTTTGAGCCTCTGGGCACTGAAATCATAAATATAATCGTCCTTTATGTTCCAAATGAGGCCTGTGCGTCCTTTAAAATGACATACACGAGTGTGGAAATGTCCTTCATATAGGTCAGTGAGTCTACATCCATCCATCACCTCCACCCACCAGGATCTTAAATGAAACGCGAGAGAGAAAGCAAATCTAAAAAAAAAAAAAAAAGAGCTTTGCATTACTCACACTTGGCTGCATGTGGTCTAAGTAACAGTAATCTAATCAGATAAAAGACTAGTCAACATACAAGTTTTTCCGGATATCTCAGCCGCTGCATGCCCACCACAAATTCACTAGTTCCCTGTCAACTTGTTTGCCTCCATTATGCTGAGCTCTGATGTTATGGACCTAATTCTTTTGACACTGTTCTTTAAGTGGGTTTTGCGATTAGGCTCAGATATTTGCCTCTGTTTCCTCTCATGCGCAATAAAGAGCCTCAGCCATATCTCTCTTTCTCTCTCTCCCTCTCTGTCTCCACACTCTGTTAATACATCGTTTTGCTTCTCTCATCAAGTGGCGGCTGTGCTTGTTCTGATGTGTCCTTGTTTGTGCACTGAGCCTGTATTCAAAGCCATAGGCTGGTTACTGTAGTACGGTTGTGTCTCGTGGATGCTGTTGCTCAGCTGTGGGCTTCACGGACAGGTTGTCTTGAAGGTCAGTGAACTAGACGACAGATGTTCAGATAAAACACTAGTAAAACAAAGGTGAAAAATAAACAGGTTCAGAGCTCAAGATATCTGGTTGTGGTTGGTTTAGTTTGGTGTGATAATCATGAATAATCTGAATGCCACATACACAGAAAAACTATTGTAGAGAATACGTTCGGCCACATAAACTGCACACACCTTTTTAAATTTGAGACATTGGCCACGTGTTTTCAATGCTTGGCTTTTAAAGGTCTTTCTAAAAAAATAGCCGTTGATGTTATCAAGGCTATCACAACTTGAGCTTTGATATTTCTAAAGGAAAGTTTGTGTTATTGTCCAATGAAGAGATGCTCTCAAGTTGCATTATGACAATTGTAGGATCTAATTTTGGGGGGGCTTGACCCAACTAAAAGACAGGATCTCTGCCTTTTTTTTTTTTAAATCCGAAATCTGAAATATCCCTTAAATGAGGATACTTCTGCTCTATTTTTTTTTTTTTTTTTTTTAATTTCTTTCATGTAACAAGACTAAAGATTAAAATCTCTTTTTTTAAAAAAGACCTTGGAAAGAAAGCAGCATAAAAACACTCAACTCATCTTACTACCTACCATAGTAATGCCAATTACTTTCAAAGCTGAGCAACATTTCATCAGCCAACTACATTATTCTTTGGGGTTACAAGTTACATTAAAAAAGAACCCTTCAGGATTGGGACATCAGCTGTGTAAAACTGAAAACTCTCTGATTTGAGGAAGATTATATTCCAGCATCCCCAGCCAAACTTGTCACCTGAGATTTCATCTACTCTATGTTAAGACTCAGAGATAATAAAACAGTTGCACTGATGCTGAAAACCTGTGCAGGCGAAAGTTTTTAGGACCGATAATTGATCAGGAATCACTAAGGAATATCCATAAGGTATAATCCGATAAGCAGACTCGTAAAATGGCATTGGTATTACTAAAACCTTATCAATTCCCATCCCTGAATCACTGCAAATTGTGTGTGCCGTGCTAGAGTTGACAGGCGTTCCCATAGTAACTAGGGAAGACAGAGCTTAACAAAGGTCAACTGATTGACTGGCTAACCTAACAGCAGTGTTTGTTCACTAATTTAGAGATTTCCAGATGTGTAGAAAAAGTTGTGTTTGACATCCTTTAAACTGGAACACAACTGAGAACTTGATCTCTCTCTGTATATATATCTCTTGCTTGTCTATCTATTTCTGTCTCTCTCTCATTCATTCCCCTTCCTGTGCTGACCAGCCTGCCTCTTGCAGCCTGCAGCGATACCCTCCAGATGTTCTTTAGCTCAGCTCTTTATCCAGAGAAAACGGGGAGGGGCCATCATGTGACCATCATGTGTCTGACCATGCTGGTCTTTCTGGGTCGGTCAGCCTCTCTCTCCCTCTCTGCTGCTGCTGTTTTACTTCCCTGAGGACACAGAGGCCGGTCAGTGAGACCACATGACCTAAGGCTATGGGTAAACTAAGGCAGGTCTTGGGCCCAGAGGTGCCGCCTCAGATTTGCAGTTAGTTGGTCTGAAGGGCCTCTGTGACGGGCCTGGATATGATCGGATCCGAGTAGCACTAATCCACTGGGCTGGTTGGGGCGGGTTGGGACTCTGGTGTCCCATTAAGTTTGGCCTGGAGGATCATAAGGTTACAATTTCAAGAGTCTGGATTAGCCTTGGGTAATGTGATCCGAAGGTCCACAGCGCAGAGATACTTGTAAGACTACCAAAGAAGAGAAGAGCTATTAGGCTATCAGAGTGACAGACAGAGAGAGAGAGAGGTGGGGGGGATTAGGAGATGAGAGGGCTCTTCAGGACTGGAAATACAGTTGAAAAGCAGTCATACAAAGCTCCCACTTCTGGGTTGATCATTGACTGAGACTGTGTGGGTTTAAAAGAGAGACCTTTCATCGTGTATGTTAATACATGTGCAAGTTTTCAGGTAATAAATTATGTCCACATGCACAATACTAACATCCTGGATATTGAGTCTTGGTCTTGTCCACTGTGTTTTTATGTTTTCTCTTGTGTATGTCTATGGTGAAAAAAGTATTATGATCCAACACATAACTACAGTAGTAAAAGTAGCTACAACATAGTGTAAAAATACTCAAAAAACTTATACTTAAAAGTATAAGCCCTCTGTTGGAAATGTTACTGAAGAAGTATTATGAAGTATTACCAGCTGTGTCTACCAAAATATCAAAAGCTAATGTACTCAATGCAGAAAAATTGGTGCTATTGAAGTTTACTGGTCTACTTAGTGGTTGTGGAGGTCTGTTGAGATGTTTCATACCAATGTATCATAGTTTATAAGCTTGTCATTTTATTTTATTTTTGTAGAATTGTAATCTGTTGTGTGAATAGACACTATTGCTGTTGAATAAAGTTACCTGGTTCAAATGTTATCAGTCAATTAAGTATGTGTTATTAGTGCATATCAGCATGATAGATGTGAGTTAGAAGGGTCCTGTCATACCAGCTTGTACGTTCAGAATGCCTTTATCAGTGTATATTGTGCTTATTGTGATGTGGTGAAGGAGGAATTCAGCTGATGTAATGTCACATATAAAAAGGGAGAAAGTCCACATGGGGAGGGACTTTCACAGGACTTTCACTCAGGAGACAGAGGTCTGTGTCACATGACGTATGTGACTTATGTTAAGTGACATACGCCACTTATTTTAAGCCAAATCTTGATGTTTTTTGCAAACCAAACCATGTAGTCTTTGCACCTAAACCACAGCTACCGTAGCTATCGTGATGTCACCCACTGGCTTGTGGACTACTGTTCTAAAGCCTACATGCTCAAGATTTCTGCTATCGCTGTCTAGTTTTTTTGTAGCTAGAAGTGACCATATTTGGAAGAGAGGTTGGAGCTGTGGAGGAGCGAGGAGTGGATCTGACTCACACACTGTAGCGACACCTTGCAGACAGCCTGTCACTCAAGTGGCCCGCCCCAAAATATGTAGAACCTTAAGCCTTCAAAAAATGTAAAGAAGTCAGTTATATACAAATTCACACTCATACAGTTGTCATGAAGGGGGAAATTAGCTATAGAGACCAAAACCATTTTTTGTACCTGGCTGTTTATTTTGGGTAAGTTTGGTATTTTAACATGGAGGTCTATGGAGATAGACTGGCTTTTGGAGGCAGCCTCAAGTGGCCATTTGAGGAACAGCAGTTTTTAGTACTTCCACGCTGGCTTCACTTTTCAGCCCTGGAGGTTGCTGCTTGGACTAAACCTAATTAAAGTGAAGGTGAAACAGCACTGCTCCCAAGCCAACGGGCAATTATTGCACTGATGATGAACTCCTAATGCTGATAACCACTAAAAACACCCATTAAATCGACTGATACCATTAGAAATAGTAAAAAAAAAAAAAAAAAAAGTATAATATTTACCTCTCAATTTTAGTGGGAATACAAGTGCAAAGTGGCATGTGTTAATGAAAATTCACAAGTAAACTACAAATACCTTAAATTGATGGTGCCTAATGATAAACAAGGTGGCCACGTGGACGACTAGGACCCCAAAATATGTATTGTTCAATGTATCTGCCATGTGATAGAGCTCTGATGATGATGTTTGCTGCCTTAAAACCAGAGAATGTGGGATAAGCTCCAACCATCCCTGTGACACCCATATGAAAAATGAATGAATAGATGAAAGGTTGTGTATTATCAGCACTTACAGTAACAACTAACTCCGTTAATTTATTTAGCACATTACATCATGTTCAACGACATTTGAGAAACGTTTTCAGCAAAGGTGTACATAAGGTGTTAAAATACTTCAGTGTATCTACTGTTCTAAGAATGTTTTATTGGTTGAAACGTCTGGTCATAATGGGGTCTAATTAATGAGGTTTCTATCGTTTCAGAGGTCATCTTTCCTGCTGACGTGAGGACATTTACAGGTGAGTAATTTCGGATCAGAGGATGTTCAGTGATCAAGACTTCATAGTTTAACAAGCATACCTTAGAGACAAACTTATACCCTGCAGGCAGCATTGCCTAAATTTAATCTGATGTAATCAGATTAAATTATGTCCTGAGGAAATGTCCCCGTTAGGTTCCAATTTTCCTCCCTGTATGAGGGTTCAGCTCATGATATTAATTGGCTCCCACCCCTGCCCACTTCATTGAACATGACACACCAAACAAGCCCTGTCTTCATATCTAACAATATG
This sequence comes from Cephalopholis sonnerati, assembly GCA_019142605.1. Taxonomy (NCBI): domain Eukaryota; kingdom Metazoa; phylum Chordata; class Actinopteri; order Perciformes; family Serranidae; genus Cephalopholis; species Cephalopholis sonnerati. The sequence continues at coordinate 12,404,072 of JAGQAX010000008.1, read as the reverse complement.
GAGGAAAACGAAGGAGAAAAAAAATGAATAAATAAAATGAAATCACTGACCAGTTAATTAGGTAATTATGGTCAATTAGCCAGCATGTGGGGAAGTGTGAAAATTGTAGCAGGCCCTGATCTTTAAATGAGCATTTTGACACTGTGACCTGTTATAGCCTTCAGGGTGCAAATGGATGTTTAGCGCATTTCAACATATAACAATACACACACATGCACAAAGAGATATTTCTGAAGTACCTTTAACTCTCAAACACCATCATTTGTTTCTCCTTATCTGTGTTTATACAAAACACAGATCTTCATAATGGCATTTTCACTTTTTACTTTTAGTCTCAAATCATTTTCGAATCAAAAATGCCAAGGTTACATGATACATTCAGCTGAGTGGTGACTCACTGAGGAGGTGGATTAACAATTCTCTTCTTGGGCTGCCGTCCAAGTTAGTTTGTGACAACTTAACAAACCCAGATAGTGTGAAGAAAGTGTTTTGTCAAATGTTGCATTAAAGGGGAAATACACTGATTTTACACATCACAGTCCTACTTCCAGGTGTTCTATAGCACTGCTGCGTATGTGCAAAACCTCCTTTTGTGGCTCTTTAGAGAGCTGCGTGAAGTCTGATCACATGCATCAAGCAATGTCACTTGAGTAAGCGTCAGCTGGGGCTGAAGGTCAAGTTTGAAAATGAAAAATATCTGGATCTCATCTCTGGTTGAGGCTCACAGTGTGAGGCTACATTAGCCGCAGCTAGCATAGCACACCTGAATCAAAGTTTTCACTTATTCCATGAAATATCTCAATATCAGCTTGGGGTATTGCAATAAAATTTTGTACAGACATGGCTCACACAGGGTGAATCTTTGTGAATTTGGTGTTCTCCTTTTTCTCTAGTGCCACTATGAGGATCACTTTTTTGTGTTAAATATTTCAACAACTATTGGATGTACTGCCAGGAAATTTGTACAAACATTCATGTTTCCTTTCAGATGAACTTTTATGATTCCCTGACCTTCCATCTAATACTACCACACTTGAATTTGTCCAGTACTTAAGTGTTGAGTCACAAATGTTAGCATGCTAACATGCTAAACTGGGGTGGTAAACATGGTAAACATTACACATACTTAACATCAGCATGTCAGCATTGTCATTGAGAGCATGTTACTGACATTAGCATTCAGCTTAAAAAAGCACCACCGTGTATTACTGTAGTACACCCTCATACAGCTGGTAGTCTAGCTGTAGACTCATTTCTCCCGAAGGTCCCTTCAAGGCTGGAAAAATTACTTTGCTCCACACTGTCTAACAGTTTCACACACACACACACACACACATGAACATAAATACATACATACAAATGTTTATACTCTATTAACTTGTTTTGCAGCTGTAAATATTACACATGAAATACTGAAGACACGTTTTTTTATGGCTGCGACATCCTAACAAATGCAGATATTCTAATATTCTAGATGTCTCTTGTGCATGATCTGATCCTTACTTATCATATTTTGACGCTTGGGCAGATCCCTCAGTGTTATTATAATGATGCAGGAGGCAGCCTTTTGCGTTATAGCTTGACAAGAAGGGGTCAGCACTAATTTGCATGAGTCAACTTACATGACTAATGACTGACTTGACAAATAATTCAACGTTGACCATTAGTTTTACATAGGACATGACCACCGGCCTCCTGAATCAAAGTCCTGTGTTTGCTGGATCCTAAGCTGAGCTAAGCTAAGCTAAATCGTCCATTGCTCTGAATGTCTAACAATGACAGAGATGGGTTTAAATTGGAGTTTACATTGGAGTTCAGTGCATCTCATACAGACCCTAAAGGGTGTCCTTTACAGTTACAGTGACACGGGGACACCAGCCAAGCAGCAAATTTTGATGCTCTGGGAGTGAGACCAGGCTGCATACATACACAATTTTCCAAAATTCAGTTGGACACATTTGGTATCTTTAGAGATATTATAAGAAGTCTATTGGGGCTATTAAAAGGTGCAGCCAATGTGTTAAGTTTTGCAGTTGCCTCTGTACTAACCAGTAAAAGCTAATTGTTCATATCATAATAAAAGCCATAACCCTCCTGAACAAGCAACATTGTTGAGTTTCAAAATGCAAGTTTGATCAAGTCTTTGTGTTAGCAGTTATCTGGAGCAGCAGAGTCAAACAACCTGCCGTGAGAGAGCATAGTGGCACTCGTGCTGTGCTCTGTTCCAGACATAACAGCTTTCGTATGGCTCAGAGGTTATTGAAGGGATAAACGTGAAATGCTTCAGTTCCTCACAGTAATAAGCAACGTTAAATAGTCACAGACAAGCCGATGATCCAAGTGAAAGTCTGCGTCAAAAAAGGCAACATATTAATTCCTGCTGGTGATTTCGGTCTCACGTCACTGGAAAAAGCAGACAAATAAAGTGCTGTGTTTCCTTATCACATCTAAAGTTAATAAATTCTGTCTTCTTCTTCCGCCTTGATGAGAAGACCTGAGAGCAATGAAGTCAACCATAACTGTACGTCTCGTTAGGGCACAGCCAACGTTCTCTCTTCAGCAGAGATCTGAGGGAGCAGAGACACCAGCCACGCAGAGAAGAAGATAAATCTTTCTTTCTGTGCTGCAGCCTTTTGTTCTTCTATTTACACCAGTTTACCAGTTTCTTCCTTCCTCTAAATTCAAAGGTTTGTGGATGCATAGTATATCAATTAAAGAGCTTGTTCTGTCGCCTGAGGGGATGTTAGGAGTTCAGGTTTAAATATTCTGAGATAAGGGGCAGAGAGGCCATTAGCAGGGCTAAATGGCCTAGAAGAATCTCAGTGGCTATAACAGCAACCCCCAAACCCCTCACAACCACCATATACACATGTTTACACAGCCTCACAGTCCATTTTTGGCACCTCTTGTCTTTATGACACCTACAAACTAAACTTGCTGGAAGTTCTGTCATGTTAACGGCTAAAATCTTTGCCTGTGGCTAAAAGTATTTGAATGTGCCATTGTTGTAGTTTGGTATTCTGTAAATTTTGTTGTGGTACAAACCTTGAAGCGCTGGTGAGCTTTATTTGCAGTGAGATAAAGAATGACTTGTATCCCGAGTATGACCCCCTTCATAGCTAATGAATTGATTTTGTTCAGTTTGGAGAATTAGCAAGGCCAGTATCAATTGTTGGAAAAGTTCTTTGAGAGAGCATAAAAATGATCAAAATAGCCTATTTTCTTTTCAGTTTCTTAATTCTTAAAGCAATTTGTCAACACCATAATACAATGTCTTCTATTGTATGGCACGCTTCAATAGGGATGAACGTGTTGACATCAGTCGGACTGCTCCTGAGGTCATTTGCATTACTTACAACCAATCCTTTCAGTTTCCACTTCAGTAAGATTCTGTATTTCTTTGACAAGTCAGTTGATATCGCTGCAGTTGAGTGATTTCTGATGGTGAGCCGTCAGGTTCTTCCTTATACGAGGTGTGAATGAGACGAGGGTTGCGGTGATGGACACTCCTCAAGGGGCCCTCGTTAGAGTAAGCAACTCTCTGCGGCCTCAGTGTCCTGACCTGCGTGACCTCCAGCTTTAACACGACATTCATCAAAGCCCCAGAGGCAATTTACAAACTACACTAACACTTAAGTGTTGACGCAGAACACAGAAATACAATTCGTTAATGTATGGGTTACATTATTCAAATATTGTGTGTCTTTTTGATGCTACTCACAGCTAGAAACAGTGTATGAATAATAATGAGATCATGTTGATGTAATCTAATCAAAATGGTTAAATTAAACTAAACTAAAATTTCAAAATCTTTATTTATTTTATTTTATTGTATTATTTATTTATTTATTTAACTAGGAAAAGCCTCATTGAGATTAAAACTCTCTATTACAAGAGTGTCCTGTCTTACACAGGCAGCAGCACATGAAATAAAGTTTCAGACAAACTGCATATCACAGTTACAAATAAAATTCTAAAATATTAAATATTTAATAATTAAATAAAATTACAGGTATTTATGTAAAAGGGTAATTGCAAAACTGTTGCCATATGGCGCACCTTTGTAAAAATATGGCAAATATTTGTAAAAAAAAAAAAAAAATTACAGTAACCTAGGAATATTATGATTTGTTGGCTAATTATTATTTTTGGATATTTCCAGGATTATAGCAGAGCATAATGGCTCTTTATTAAAAGCAGAAAAAATATTTTCTTGCAGTGATGTAAATATAATAATATCATAGTTTCACTAAAATTGACAAAAAAATAAATACATTTAAATCTTTTCAGTCATTAAAGAGCCGTGCATTTCTCTCTGCGAAACTGCATTGAAACCAACAGAGAATAAATTCTGTAAGAAATAGTAATTAATTCAAATAATTTGGATTCTGTGCCAATAATGTGGACAGTCTGCCATGGTTCATCATCAGGGCATCACTGTCATCCAGTCACATCAACTAAAGAGCCATTTAGAGTGACGAGACACAGGTTGCAAAGCTGGTTAAACTTAGTTTGAATCGTGAAGCTTTGTTGTGGATTAAAATCCCTGCGAGGGAAAAGACTGGGGAGCCAATTATGATAACAAGAAGACTTCCACGGGAGGGCAATGGAAATAATGAAAGAGAGGCTTCCCATAGCTTAGTTCTGCTTGATTTGGTTGGTTAGCTGAGGCCAAGATATTCAAAAAACAGCACTTACAGCCTTAAGCAGGATTATTAATTCATAATAAGAGTGAAAGAGAGAGAGAGAGCACAGGATGCAAAAGGAAGATGTTTTCTTGAACATGCACTTGAATCCAGTCCGATGCGCTTTTGCACAGCGCAGTATGCTTGTCTGAGTTCACAAGCCAATCCTCCCTCCAGGTTTGAAAACTGCACTGGCCTCCCTCAGACCCCAGGGCAAGGCATTCATATGGCGGGCGAGCTGCATATTAGACACATATGGTGCCGAAACAGATTTAAGAAATAAGCTGTCATCAAATAATCAAATCATTCATGTTTCAGAGAGCAATAATGGAGGTATGTGAGCAGATATGAGCGGGACCTTTCCTAGTGGGATGCCTTTGTGTGTGCTTGGTGTGCCTGTGGACAAAGGCTTGTTACTGTCTCTTCTCCTCTCTTCTTCATGGTCAGACACAAAAATGTGCAAACCAGAGATCATGCAAAAATTACAGCAAACAGGCAGAAATCAGATCAGTTTTATGGTCACATCAGATCCATTTCTAAGTACAGCTGAGCAGAGGAATATTTCTTTATGACCGGCTGTACAGGAGAATTTCAAAAAGTCAAAATGAGAAGGATATCAAAAACATTTAAACTCAGAAAAGGGCTTATAACTCCTGTTGTTTTCATTCACTTTTATCTCTATCTCATTCATTTATTTAGTACTGAGTCTATTTTTTATGTTTGAAAGGTGCTGTAAAAGTTTTGAAAAAACTAACATCCTTGCAAACAAGGTTGTAGGTTTTGTTTCAGTTTTGAGGGAGGAAAAAAACTGGGGGTTTGAGGGCCTCCCCACAGGAAATTTTTAGTATCAAACACAATTTTCTGCATTCTGGTAAATTTTTATGCATCAAAATTGAGCTTTTGCTGCATCCATTTATGGCGGAAATGTCTTCAATTTTGTCAAAATAAAAGTACTTGCGCATGTTCTAAATACTAAGGGGCATGTGTCTCCTGTGTCCTCCTCTAAATCTACACCTATGTGCAAGGGCATAGGTTTCAACAGTGGGATGGACACATATGAAACTGGGGGTTTGGGTCTTCCCCAAGGAAATTTTGAGCCTCAAACACTTAAATGTTTGCTTTTTCTGAATAAATCTATCCTGGAAATGTCTTAAATTCATCAAAATTACATATTAAGGGGGCGTCCACTGCAAATTAATCAAGAAAATTGCTCTGCTTTCAATTTTATTTATTTTTCCTCATTTAAATATATTTACAATAGCAACAGTTAGTCATAAATACTGCTTTTATTCTGCTTTTAAAGCCATGAAGAAGGCCAGGACTGGGTATCATATGGCAATGTAATTGCTGAAATCATATTAGACTACAAGTGTTGGGTGAATGAATGTTTTTCTTCCAGTCAAAAGTAGTAACCAACACTTTTCTCGCTGATAAGATGACTGCTGATCAATTCCCACTGGTCCAGATAGGCACTTAAATTAATTAATTAGAGCCTTAGCCGAGCAGTGGCTGGATATGACGCACACTATGCAAGCACTAGAAAAGACAAGCCAGTGCTTCCTGTGCCCTGTCTGCACTCATCCCATCAACGTCAACAGATCGCAGCGTCCTCGCTGAGAAAACAAGCACAGAGGAAAAAAAGGGGGGAAAAGAACATGCACCACTCCGCCCACCAAACCCCAGGCTCTGCTTTTTTAAACCCGTGCCTCCGCCTCTGCCCGTGCTCCGCCCGTTCGCCTGCTACCCCCCCACCCCCACCCCACCCTCCACTTACAACCCTAGGCCATGCGTCCGGGCTGTGCATGACAGCTCGCAACATCCCCTGCCACAAATGTTTTCCCAAAGCATCTACTTCCGTGAGCCCTATCAGCAGATAAAACCTCCCCACAACCCCTGATGGAGTGTGCCTCTCACTTTTTTGAATGTGTCAACAATTTCTGGCTGGCTGGCCAGACACGGCATCCTGGCGATGTCTGCCGCATGTGTGTGCCACTGTGTGTACATGTGGATCCACGTATATGTGTGTGCTTATGTATGTTTGAATATATTTACGTCTTAGTGTTTTTTTCTGTCTTTTTCCACATAAAGCAGGCAAAAAAGGGCCATGTCATTCTTCCACAACTTAATCAGGGGCTACACACAGGAGAGGGCTGCTGCAGCATGGACCTCCCTGATCATGTTAATGAGGTCCCCTGGCTATGCAGTCATTGAAGTATAATTGACTTGTTCGTCTCTTATCTTCCTAATAGACACTCTGACCCAGAGCACGTTTATTTCGCTATGAGAAATGTCAAGAAGGATTGGAAGTTTCCTCAGTGTGCCCATTAAAACTGAAGGCATGCCACCCTGTCTCCAGCCAGCCAGGGCTGCCATTGGCTCCTTGCCTCATTATGCAGATGCCAAACGTAAATAAATGATTTGCAGATCACTGCTGCCCCCACCATTCTCCCCCCTGCCCTCGCCTTCTTCCCAAACTGTGGTCTTCTCTCCTCTCCCAGGACTGGAAAGGAGGACAGGAAGGAGGGAGGAGAGGAAAACACAAAACCGTCCAGGGCGAACCATGACGATTTGTCTCTCTGGAGCAAAATAAATAATACATAGGTAGTAATTATAATAAGACATGTCCCTGACTTGAAAACCTGGCGAAGCGCATTGATGTTGTTACAGCCACGTATGTCTCCTGGCTTTCAGGACCCATCACAATCAAACAGGGCAGTGTGTAATGTGGAAGGACCAAGAGGCAAGCTGCGTAAGCGGGCGCCAGGCGAGGGCGAACCAGTGACTGTGGTCACACGCTTGTGGATATGAGGGGGAACATCTGTGCATATCAGCATGTCCCTGCATGTCCACCATGTCTTCTCGTGCCAGTCGCAGAGTCACAAAGAAATTGCTTTTGGTCACAAAGCAATGTTTGCTGAAAATTGTCTTCCTTAGGGAAGCCTAGTTTCTGCATGTTACATCCTCTGTATCTCCACTCTCACAAAAGCCCTCGTCTTACACTCTTCAAACTCCTCTTGATTTAAGAGGGTGTGTTATAAATGCTTGTGAATCACTCTGGGTGGCATCTGAAGGCTTTTCTATATCACAGATTAAGTTTTAAATGGATATAATAATTATAATAAAAGGAAGAACACTTTGTTTTACAAAATAATATATTTAAGTTATCCAAATAGCTTTTATGGCTAAAATAGTATTGATAAATGACTTCAATGGCACAGACACAGATGAATAGATTAACAATGATCAATTAATTTAATGCAAATAAATAAATCAATAAATCATCAGTGTTAAGATCTGCTGTTATTTCCCAGCTTCATGACCGGCCTGCTGTGAAAAACAGTTGTAGATGCAGGGATGACTGGCACCTATATGCTGGAGCAAAAGATACAGCATATTTGCAATTGCTTGTTTAGGAAATTGGTAGTAGCTGAAGGGCAGCATTCTCCTGCCTGTTCAAGGTAGGACTGTTGTGCTGTTATTCCGCCTTGCTGTATATTAAGTACAGACATGGAATGGAGGTCACTGTTGCTTTGCCAAAAAGCCGGCAGTGGAGGTAGTCTAAAACAAATCATATTCTTTGTTAATGAGACAGCCGGTATGGCGTGACTACGTGTGCACACACACGAGACGGCAATGCTGTTGTGTTACAAATCACACTTCTTTTGCTTGTGGAACGCCAGCATGCTATCTAAAATCACACTCTTATGCTGGCACTGACTGATTCAGTGTAAAAAAAGCAAAACTGGCATAGTGGCGAATCTTTTTAACATCAGCTTTGGGGAATTTCTGTTTAAAAAGGGCTTAGGAAAAAACACACTGATACACTTCCAGCTAATAGCAGCGTATAGCTGGTCTTTGTTTACACATCATGGAACGTCAGTTAAATGATGGATAACCAACATAGCATTTAGCTCCTGGCTAATCTTAGCGAGCATTAATGTTTGCCAAGCTACATTCTTGAAATAAATTAATTTTTACGAAAACTGAGAGAAGTCATACCCAAGAAGCTGTTTGTATATTACTGTACATACTATGTGCTGCTTGGTGACACACCTAACATTAACGTTGCAGGGTACATGAAATTTTCACTTGACAGCTGGATAACGTTCATCCTCAACCGACATTAAACTGACATTTAAGTGACACAGTAGAGCATAATGCATTTATCCACATGTCCTATGTTCAAATGCAAATGCTAAAGACAGAGAAGGTTAAAGTGCATGGAAAATACCCAAAATAAAAAACACTATACAAGCTTGAGTCTGAGGACAAATAATGTTCTTCCCTCTAAATTCTGACTGCACACCAAACGGAAGGTCTTCACATTTAAAAAATCTATGTACTTATTTTGTTGGCTCAAACTGTAGACAGATTTATTTAAAACATTTGAATCGGTCAAATTAACACTCATCATTTTCTCTAGATTGAGAAAATTCAACGGCAAATATGGACCATATGACCTCAGCTGAGGTCAAGTCATGAGTCCAAAACCCTTCTCCATGAAGAATTTCTATCAGCTAACAGGAAGCCCAGTTTGTCAGGTTATATTTGTTCATTTAACTTTTCATGTTTCTGTCTATAATCTTTTTTTTTTCCCAATATGAAGACCTCAAACCTTTTCCACACTCCCTGGTTTGTGATATTGGTAGCAATTACTAAAACCCCTTGACAGTAAAATTTTAAGCAATCAAATGCAAAAAAAAAATGAATAAATAAATATCAGAATCCACTTTAAAAAGCTTGACATGTGTCTCATTGTCCAATGAAAACTCCACAAGTCATAAACCCACCTAAATTCCCATAAAAATACAGAAAACAGGACAGAAAATTTTGTGATTTTGTGCATAGCCAGTGATTTTCAAGCTACAAACCCCAATATCATTTATAAGAATACAATAAGACCATAGCTGTTTACCTCACATTATATTTGTAAAAGGCCGAGAAGGATCCTTCTGTCATTTCTCCTTATTTAGCATGCCTTAATGAGATGACGATAGCTGCCTTGTGTGCCCCCTGAAATTTTTATTTTCTGATCAGCTTCTATGTGATCGCGGCACTGGCTGTGCCTTGACTTGGAGACATCATTATAGTAATTACCACAAGCTCTAGTAGTTGCAGGCAAATAATTCTGCCGGGTTCATTTTTCCCCCCCTTTGCTGCAGCTCCACAGAGGAGGGGAAATTACATTTTTCACCAAGCCTTTCTGTTGTCTGTATTGTGACAGCGGTCATACTCCATCACATAGCCCCTCTCTCAGCTATGAGTATCCCACAATCGGAGTAATGGTGAAAGAAAAAAAATTCAGAGCAGAGGAAACAGCCTATTTACCACGCAGTCCCATACCACCTTTAGCTTGTGAATAGAAGAATAGGTTTAGTTCAATGACTGCCTCTCATATGCATTCATCTCCGCCGTGGTTCAAAGATCATTTTTAATTAAATGAGTCTAGATTTTGGGATTCCAAATAATTTTTGGCAGCTTTGGTGTTGCCACAAGGTTATAATCTCTTTCTCGATTCATCCTACCATGACAAATTCCCAATCTTTTATCTGATGGTTTATATTTGATAATACAAGGAATGCTTTGAGCAGCCAGACATGTCTCCTGGATGACCAGTATCCATTTGTTCTATGACCTGTGAGTCCCTTTTAAACTCAGGGAAGACCAATTGTATGAGGAAAAAGCTGTCAGTAACACAATGTTTAAAGTCACAGAAATCAAAGAAGTCCTTTAAATTTTTACCTTTATTAAATGACGCATCCTTTGGAGAGGTGCATGAACAGTTTGAGGCGCTGCAGGTTGGGGGACTTTTGGAAAAGCATTTTTTATTTTGTCTTTTTAAACTTTTTCATTGGGTTTTGCAAGAACATACAACTGTGTCTTCAGAGCCTTTATAAAAAGTGTAAAAGTATACTGTACATTTTCTTTATACAAAGACAAAATAAAAAGTGACATTTGACATATTGCTGAACACCAAAACTGCTTTCAAAGACTAAGATAATTAAACCAATCAAGTGTTGGTTGTTGACACTCTGGGACGCCGTGTCAACTTCAGCCTGTTACATGCATTTGGTGTTTTTATTTTAAAATACACTTTGGTTTTCACAGGAAATGTACAGTTTGTGTACAATCTCTTCCAGAATAAATGCACTACGTCGGTACAACACCATGCTTTGACGCTTTTTTCTTTTAACAACAAACGCACATGGTTATGTTTAGCCAACACACACATGGTTGGGTTTGGCTTTACTATTATACAGGAAGTAATCACCGGTCTCAGTGGTGAAAGTCAGTGGTTGCTGGACCCATCCATCAGCCTTCCCACACTCAGACTTTTGCCCCCTTAACTTACGTTGTTGTCCTGCCGCGCTTCCCCCCTGGCGCTGCCATATTTTCCCAGGAGCCATCTCATGAAGATCTGATTTTTTTTTCAGTCTGAGAACATAAATGATGCCCCTGATCCAGCAGGGTATGAGAGGGAGATACTGTTCATCTTCAGTAGTAAGGGTGACAAAAGCTAAGACAGAGAGGGAAGGCAATGAGGAAGAGCATTTGGTTCTACTTGTGCCCTGGTCATCTCTGATAGGGTACTGAAAATCTCTGTCCAATAATTATGAGGGGATGGGCAAAGCTAGACCATGTGTATGAGGTTTGCAGGAGATTGCTGACCTATTACAGGCAGGTGATGCAATGTTATAGACAACTGAATCTTAGCGCAGTAGGTACAGTGTACCTAAAAAAAAAATCAAAGGCAGAGAACCCCACTGTCGCCCCCGACAGAGAATTTAAATGTAGATTTTTACTTATTTTTCATGTTCTATTCCATGTTTTCTCTCACTTACTCACTCACTCTATCTTCCCTTTTCACTCACCAGCATGTCCGAACCCATTGTTTAGCATGTAATAACAAACATAATTAGCATATCTTTTATTTTTAAAATGATTTTGAATGATTTTTGATTAATCACTAAAAGCTGCACTTTGTCACCGCCCTAAAGTGTACTCGAGCGTTAGCTTGTGTGCTTGTGTGCTTGTCTGCGTCTCTGAAGTGCCATTGTCGTTCCTCGCTCGTCATGCACCATACTAACTCTCTATTTAACAGATGAACAATTAAGAGAGATGCAATTAATGCAAAATAGATAAAGAAGAACTGGTGAAAAGAAAGGCGTAAAGAAAACCCAAACAATAGTGGGATAATATTGGCTGGAAAACACATTATATGGACCTGAATATCAGCAACCACTTCACACACACACACATACAGACATAGATCCATGAGCTCAGGAGAGACTGAAGTGTATGCTTTATATCAGCAGCATAAAATATACAAATTGAGAGTCTGTCCCCTCAGATGGTCAGGGTCAGAGTCTGTTTGTTAAACCTGACTGTAATTTTGGAGAGCGAGCTGGATAATTTTTCCACTCTGTAATTAGGTATTCAAGCCAAGGCCGAGCTGGTCAGTGTCTACATTTTCTGTTCTAATTAGCCCAAATTGAACAATTTGTCTCTCCTTTTATACCCCAAATCATCCCCTAATCTAACAGTCATTTACATTCAGAGGAGTGACAGCAAGCGACACTGATAGACCTCCCACTGCAGCTCTTCACAACACAAGCACATCAGAATTGTGCCACTGATAATCACCACTGCCAATTAAGAGTTGAGGGTGCTATGTGTGGCAGTTTGTATGTTGCAATTTGTTTCTTCTCTCACACTCTGGCTTCACTTTAGCTTTGTTCCAAGTCAACACATCATACTAACACTACAAAGCATACTTTATATACTAATCCTAATGCTTAGTATGAGGGGAACATACCTCGTTGTACTGTACTCAAAACACAGTGTGCGCCAATGGATGCCAAACTCTGAAATGCTGATACAAATTTTAAATTTTGAAACCTCATGAAAAAAATTAACATTTCCCTGAGATTTTTTAAATTTAACTAATTTATTTATTGTATTAATAATATAGTAGCTTTGTTATCATTGTCCACAGTTTGTTTTAAAATGATGAAAAACATTGCTGTCCACTAACACCTCAATCGAAAATAAAATGCATTAGTATGCATACAGAGTGATGTGTTACCTACTCACATCTGATTAGGACTTAGCAGGCAATTGGGACAAAGCTTTGTTTTTTTTTTTGTCTTTGTTTTCTGAAGGTATTGCAAGGTGAACATCTTTACCTGCATATTAACATAAAATATAGGAAGTAATGATTTATTTACTGTTAATAAATACAATAATAATTTACAAGCTCCCATCAGAAAACAACAAGTCCCTTCACACTGCCTGTTTAATGCAAGAATTTCACTGCATTATTCGGTCTTACTGTTCTTTATAAAAGGCACAATCCTAGATTATAATGTCTCACCATTACGCCTACAGGGAAAGTAATAACAGCAGCATCTGTCGTGTAGATTTAAAAGCAGCTAACAGCAGTTAGCAGCTAACTCAAAGAAGAAAAACAGCAGCCAAAAACATCTGTGAATTGAGAAAACAATGATGTCAAAGAGCTTCTCACCCTCTGAGCAGAAGACAAGATCAGCTGCCATATAACAGGGACAGTAAATGATTGTTATTGCTATGTTTTGCCATTGTTATTATTTATAAAGCACTGCTGGCGCATATGTTATATGTCACACTAGAGGCCAACACATGTCATGGCTCTCCCACATCTTTTCTTTCCAGGATGCCGACATACTATCTACAATCATACACTGGGGCGGCCTTATACCGCTGGTCTGAATAGGGCTATAGTCTGCATTCTGCAGCTAACATTCTTGGTAGAAGAAGTGTCCCTACTCAAATGTCTAACATCAGTGGCAAATACAGTGGGTAAAGCTAGGTTTCAACAACCTATGTGATGAGTGATGACAACAGTCTTGCACAGAAGCCAGCAGAGGTGTTACAGTTGTGCAACTGAGCATGGGATAATCCTGTTGGTCCCTTGCAGAACTGCCTGTGCACAGATTATGGCAAAATAGAAGAAAAAAATAAATATCTGTCACAGGAGCAGAAAGCTTTTTTCAAACATTGTCGAACCACTGAAGCTACTGTGAAGTTGAATTACGTCTTTCAACTTATTTAACTGGAATTAAGTTATGTGGCAATTACAAACTGCCTGTTTTGTGTCAAAAGTAATGACAGTTTTTGCTATTAAGAAACACTAGAGATGGCTTGCAAACTCTGATCCAAGCTGTCTATCTTTCAATAATGGCCTTGCCACAGAAATACTAATACTGCATGTTATAACAATACAGTATTTATTTAATATGTATTGTGAATATGATTCAGGTAGAGATCATAAATAAGCATCTCCTCTTCTTTGTCCCTCATGCATTATATTCTTTGTTATTCTGACGTTCTGTTAACTTATGGAAATAAACTCATGACACATACACAACTGTGTAATAATGATGAATGAGGTGTGAAACATTAAATGTACCTACTATAAAAGCATGGCAACAGATGCAACACATAAGGCCTCCTCCTGGAGCGGGGTATGGCTGTGACCTCCAGATATTTTTTCTCTTTACTTTTCCGCTCATCAGTTGTGTGGTTTCTAGCTCACTATCTGTCTAGAATTATTGTACAAGATTCAACATTGTACACAGTTTCTTTATCATGCTTGACCTCAAGTCTCTGTACTCTGAAATGACAAGTTAATCTTGTCTGCCCTTTGGACGAGTCAAGGTGTTCCCAGTGAGAAGTGAAGTAACAGCAATGGAAGTTATAATGTTGGTTGAAATGAAACCTGTCCTCACCGGTCAGACCAGAACATCCATCAATAGTAAAAAAAAAAAGATACCTCAGAGCTCGCCTGAGAGCCATAACATGGACGTGGACATAACAGGACGGAGTCAAGACACCAGTCGGCACATTAACAACAAAAGCAGATGTTGAAAGAACAAATTAGATTTACTGTGCACTAACAAACAATAACACAAACAACAGCAACAGCATTTGTTTCTGCTAAAGAGTTCAGTGGCTAAAAAATATAATCTTACCAAATATAACAGGTTTGTTTCAAACTCGTACCATCTTGACTTTAGTCTTCTCTTTTTTTTCCTCACTTCTGTTTCTCAATGTGATTTCATTCACCAACAGGCTTTGCCGTCTCACTGATGCTGATTCAACATGCTGAATCGGCCAAAAAAAACCAAAGGCCGACCAGTGCCAACGTGCGGGACACACCTCAAAAACTAATTCAAAAGACCTTCACTGAAGGCCCAACATTGGCCACCAGCCAACTATTGGCTTGGTGTGTCAGGGCCCTAACAGACATCCATTCAGTCTGAATGCTAGAGTTTGCTGTGAAAACAAAAATCAGTTACAGGACGTAACTAAACTAAACTTGTACTTATTCATGTGGCCAGATAATAAACATAAAAAGCCACTGTATTACTTAGGACTTACCTAAACAAAAAAACACTGATGTGTGTGACACAGTACCCTTTGCCTGTTCATTGATAACTACAAAATATTACCACTGGTGTTAGTAATCACTGCCCAAACCCTCTGCAAGTGTCCCTGTGAAGTGTGTGTTTGTTTCTTCTTGTGCATCTGTGTTAGTGTGTTTTCATTTGTGTATGAATAGATTATGACTGGGGAGGTGCACGTGTCCTTGAGTGTGTGTGTGTATGTGTGTGAGCGGCAGCGTGTGTTGAACATGTGCTGGCGTTCTCAGAGGAACAGCAGGGCTCTAATAAGGACTAGTCCTAGATGGCAGCTGGTAAACTCTGTCCTCAGAATAGGTGTCCTTTATTCATACACAAAGGAATGCAAATTAGTCCCAGTGCCGAGTGGACACTGAGAACGGATCCACATGGCGCACACGCACACACTCACTCTCAAATGCACATTGAGAGTTGCACCGCAATGCAACTTCCCTCAATCAAAAGAAAAACAAGCAGGACTAATGACAAGGCCCACCCGCACAGCTGTTTTGTTTGTTTGCGCTAGTGTGTGTGTGTGTGTATGTGTGTGTGAGTCTAAGCACGTGCGGTCACCAAGGGTCATTTTACGCGATGACGACAAAAAGTCTGGTAGATGTCTCAAGAATTCAAACACACACACACACACACACACACACACACACACAGCCATACAATCAAAGCACCTCATTTTAAATCCCCACCTGAGAGTTAAGTATGAAGTAGCTACTGGTGACCTCATCATTGCTCTTGTAATTTTTTTTCAAATGCCTCTCATGCTTTTTCACTGCAGCAGCCTTAAGATGTTAGATAAATATCTTTTATTGATTCAAACAAAAAAGCTTTAGCCCTCCACCTGAGTTTTCAAGTTCATATAAATATCAAGTGTGTGACTTTTTCAGCAGGTCAAATTGTGCCACTCTTCATATGGCACTCATAATGTTCCAATTTATCTTATTAGAAATTTCTGCTGCATTGATTTAATAATGGTGTTCATGGTCTATGTGAAGAACTGGAGGCCTTGAAAACAAGTTGATGGGCTCGTATGAGAGAGAATGAGCTCTTGAAAATATACAGCATGTTTGGGTGTGTGTTTGTGTGTGCACTTCAGGGCTCCTTCATTCACTCATTTATTCATGCATTAATTCATTCACTTTTCACTCCATTCATTTCATTTTTTAATACTGCTTATCCTGTTGCTAATTATAGACTGTGTAAAAACAATGGACGTAGCTACTGTGATGCTATCCATTAGTTTGTGGACTTCCATTTTGACGCCATTTAGCAGTTACCATCTTGGATTTTTGGAGCCAGAAGTAACCCGAGGTGACCATAGTCCTCTTTACACAGAAGTCGCGCTATAGGGCTGCTACACAGTCCCTTCTTTATGCCTCCTTTGCATTTTTACACAAAACCAATCAACGGGGGCATCATGGCACTACAGCGTGGGGCTGGAGCCTATCCTAGCTGACACTGAGCGAGAGGCGGGGTACACCCTAGACAGATGACCAGACTATCACAGGGCAGACACATAGAGACAGACAACCATTTACACTCACATTCACACCTACAAGCAATTTAGAGTCACCAGTTAACCTGCATGTGTTTGGACTGTGGGAGGAAGCCGGAGTACCCCGAGAAAACCCAAAGGGAAAACACGCAAACTCTGTGCAGAGGGGCTCCCCCACCTTGGATTTGGACCAGAAACCCTCTTGCTGTGAAGCTACAATGCTAACCAGCGCTCCACCGTGCTGCCTTCAGGGGTCATTATGAAAATATAATTTCTTTGAATTTTGATATTCATTTAGTAAATATTCAATTCACAGTACTGGAATCTAATATCCAGCCATGACGGATAAAAATTACTCTGTAATTTTTTTAATATTAATAATGCAATAAACTACTACGTGCAATGGGAGCAGTCGCATTTAGTGACAACTCAACAGAGAGCTATCATTAACTCACTTGAAGCACTTTTAGCCATTTTCAGCTCATTGTTTTGGTTTTATGGTGTGCAACTTCACTGTTTTGCTTCACTCTCACCGCTGTCATCAACCTTGTTTCTAACAGGAGCAGGACACAGCCTATCGCAGCAGGCTTCTGTAGTTTAAATGGACCAGTTTGACACTGTACGGTTACTAATCCTGTCCTGCACAGTTTTGTATGACGAAGAAAAAACATGGATGTATGGGTAAAAATACATATGAATTCTGTTTTGACCCTTACGATCTGATAACCTGCCATATATCAGATTTGGAACCACATATGAAAGTGGGCCAAATCTGATTTCTGTGTGCACACTGCTCTGACAAAATCAGATCTGTCACTTAAGGGCAAAAGAAAAATTTGGAATCCATTAGCCTGTAGTGTGACTGCAGGCCAAATAGGTCCAGCCTTTTCTGCACTGCTAACCTTCAGGTCTCAATTTTAGAAAGCTTATCGGGCAACATAAAGTCTCATGTACATAGGATATGTAGGATAAAAAACCATCACTGGCCTTTAAAATATAATGTTTTGCAGACTGGCTAGTGACCAGTAGAACTGATATCATGATCAAAATAAAGATTAGAGGATATTTGAAAATTGTTAGGCCTTTTACCTCCCCTGCCTCTTTAAAATTTAGAAACTCTCGGGCAACATTTGTTTGTGTTCTTATCTAATGTTAGCTAGCTAGTAGCAACAGTAACAGGGGCACAGCACAGGGAGATCAAGAGGCTATATCAGTGATGAGGCAGACTGCTCCATTTTTAAGATAATAACCACACAAATAGCAGATCTTATTATTTGCTGGCAGCATGTTAGCAAGTGTGGCTGAGTTCCAGTTTGTGACTGGGCAGTTGGGAATGACTGGTTTAGGCAATCTGGCAAAATTACAACCTACCTTAGCGTGTTATCCCTGGTTTTTGCCAGATCGGACATCGGTTTCACCTGATGACGCAGAGATGACTTTGGTGGATTCTTTTATCCCTAAAAATCCCTATCGCTATCCCTTTTGGCAGATATAGAAAAAGGTGTTCAATGGACCAATTTTGGTCTCTAGGTGAGAGCTATCAATTTTTAGGTGTCAGGAAGCAGCACTGCAAGCCCGTGATAGGTATTTGCAGCATGGTGCCATATAGAAAATGATTTCAACGTCCTGAGAATAGCATGAATAGATACCCTGTCAGATGCAGCAGTGAAGGTGACCCAGTGCGAGGCCAGTCAGACATCAAAGGGTGCCAGCTGTTTTCTCAAACTGAGGGTGGGGGAGTGGAGGAGAGGAACGAGTAGGGCTGAAGAGGAAGATTGAGATGACACGTCGGATCTCCAGGAGTGTCACTTTGTGTAATAGGTGAGTGGCGGGTATTCATCTGCCGAGAAAGAGAGAGAGGGAGAATACTCTGCACGGACTTCAATGAGACTTCAGTAATTACTTATTACTGCACATATGGATGAGATGGGTGATGAGAGGACTTGAGGCGTGCATGGCTCTTCCTCCATCTGAAAACCACCTCCGGGGTGACTTCAAGAACATCCCTATAATGCTCCAAGACAAAAGTCTCATTACAGGTAATTATGGATTGCCTATATAGCCCCCCTCCCCACCCTTCCTTTTCTGCAAAAGCCCTCTGCCTCACCCTCACTACTTTTATCCCCTCATTCAACAGGAGCGGTAGAGGGGGAGAGGGAAGTAGGGATGGAGCAGGGGGAGGGGACGAGGCTATTACCTGGGAGCAGACACTGATCATGGCCGCTGACGCTTTACTGCACTTCCATTCATGTGGAGTGGCTCACTTGTGGGCAGCAATTACCGACCAAATGATCCAAACTGGGCCTTGTGATGAAGTAGCTGGACTGACTAAGTGACTAGCTGCACTATTCTTCTTTGCTTGTGTGCACAATATTGTCCTATATGCTTTAAACAGAGTAGAGCTGCTAGGTGAGTGCATGTGTACGCACTGCGTATGTGTGTGTGCATACTTTACATGGACTAGGAATAGTCTGGTAAGTGATTGAGGTTCCTCTGTGTCAGGAAACCCTCTAGTCTGTGGTTCGATTTTGTTTTCTCAATTGTTTTTCCCACAATATTGCGTAACACAAGGGGCAGGATTTATTTCTGTGCATGTCCATTATTGTGATTAGGGTTCGATATGAAGCAAAATTGAACTAAAGGTCTGTACGTAAACTACCATCTCACTTTATATGTTGACACTAAGTGTTGGCATCCACCCCTGGGGCTGAAAAATGAAGCCAATGCAGATGTGCCAAAAAACTGCAGTTTACAGCAGAAATAAACATGTTGTTGGTACAAATAACGGTTTTGGTCTCTGTAGCTAATTTCCCCGTTCATGACAACTGTATGACAGCTGATTTTTTTATGTAACTCACTGTACATTTTTATTAAGGGTTAAAGTTACACGTAATTAAGGGCATCCACCCCTCCGCTCTCCACAGCTCCCCAGTTTTGTCTCCCCTTTGCTCCCCTTTTTACACTGCCTCTTCAAAGTGGGAATCTCAGATGCCATTGTTTCGGCTCTCCATGCTATATAAAAGGTACAATCGTGGAATAGGGGGACAGAGCTGCCTTGCCTTTAAGCCGGCATCGGAGGTAGTAACAGCACTGAGATGATGTTTCTATAAGTGGGACAGCCAGTGGGCCGGGATCATGGGTGTGATGTTTAGAAGATATGTGATGCGTGCGACTCCCCACTGGAAATTTTAACAAGTAGCTATTAGCAGTTAGCAGCTAACTTAAAGAAGAACAGTGGCTGAAAATGTCCACAAATTGGAAAAACAATGAGGCCGAGGAGATACTTACCTTCCGAACAGAGGATGAGACCAGCCACCATATAACAGGGACTATAAATGATTGTTATTGCCACGTTATACCATTATTGTTTATAAAGCACTGCTGACGCATATGCTATATGTCACACTTGAGGCTGACACTATTGTGTTACATGCCACGCCTGTCATGCCTCCTTTGCTTCTGTGATGCCAGCATGGTGTCTAAAATAACACACTGGAGTGCCATGATGCCACCGTTGTTTAGTTCTGTGTAAAAATGCAAAGGAGGCATAAAGAAGGGACTTTATAGAAGCTCTATAGCGCGGTTTCTGCGTAAAGAGGGCTATGGTCGCCTCGGGTTACTTCTGGCTCCGAAAATCCAAGATGGCAACTGCCAAACCTGTGCCGTCAAAATGGGAGTCAACAAACCAATGGGTAGCGTCACAGTAGCTACGTCTATTATTGGCACTGGAAGTAAATCCCGAGTTGCAGTAGTGTCCCATATGGACAATACGGGCAGGGTCAACTTAGCCTAGGAACCAGATGAATCCGCAAATTCTATTTGTTCTGCTAGATCTTGTCCTCCCATTCAGACAGATTACCAGCCAGCCTGAGCGGGGCCGGGCCAATCAAAACCATTTATCTAATATGGAGCGTGTTTGAGACAAAGGCTGTACATGAGGCTTGTTGAGGCATTTTCGAAAACAACCAAGATGGCTGCAGCTGATGTGAGACTGATGTCTGTCAAAGCCGCTATGGCATCAGTATTAAATGAAGTGGAGAGTATATTGGCGGACCTAGTCACTGGTCACTTAGCAATATGTAATGTGGATAACCCGTTGATTGTGCCCCTTGGAAATCAAAATTGAAGTGAGAAGTTGACTAACTTGTATTTGCGATTTGGTCTGGTGATGTCAGGCTAGGGACAACCATTTATTTACTTCTAAAAAAACTAGAAGGAATGAGTATAGAATTTGCTACACTGCTGCACAAACTGCTGCTCAGCCTATAATAATTTCATTAGCTGGATTTCAGTGGACAGTATACACTATTGTACACCTTGATGCTGTTTCACAGAAGTCTCCGTCCTCATAATGATTAAATGCAGCAGGTAATAACTGTTAATAATTTGGCACAAAAACAATGGTTATCAGCAGACATATATTAAATATCCTGGTATTGGTATATCCCTTCATGAGCCCATATCAGTCAAACCCTGGCATGCACTGTACACGTCCCTGCACGCACGCCCTGCTCCCCTCTCACCATGAGGTCGCCAGTGTAGAGCTGGTGCAACAGGCAGGGCTGTCATCCACAGATCAGAGGCAACAATGGCGCCTTCCTCGGCTGCCTTTGAATATGTCACTGTGGGAACAGCATAATCAACCCCATGTCACCACCAGCTGCTCCATCCGGACCACATTAGAATAAACAACAGGCGAGGAAGAAGCAGAGGTATAAAGAGAGGAGACAAGTGGGTAGGAAAGAAAGCAATACACTTGTCTTGTCTGCCACCAATGGAAAGATGATATTGTTCTGGGTTATTTGGCCCAGTGTCAACCCTGTGCTCCATCTGTGGTCGCTGGTGAATGAGGAGACATGAAGCACAACTTGAGCCAGTAACTGAAGGGTGGAGAGGCATGGAGAACCTCCTCTGTTCATCTGCATGGTGCACCACAGCCTTTCATAGAAGAGACCGGTCATGCTATGTTTAAGGACAAACCTCATTTTGTAGTGCTGATATGCTTTAAGAAGCTCAAGCCTATGGCACCTTATGTCTGGTTTTCCACGAAAACAGCTGCTCTAATTTTTGAATGCGCTTTTTTGAAGCACATAAATGTGTGCAAACAATTTGGTTAATACAGTGGGAAAGATTTACCAGTATATCCTTGGACTGAGGATAATGGAGAAGGCAAGAGAAAGACGGTTGAAAACAGAAGCAGTCCAAGCACCATGACCACAAGAGCCGCCATTGTTCTTTATTATGAAAGATTTCAGGCAGGGATATGTTTGACAACAACAGAGTGTCCTTGAAAAACTCAGACAGAATATGAATAGAGGTTTTGTCATTATCTTTGATAAAGAACCAGTACTACCTGTACAGAGGAGGCTATGCTTCCAATTTCTCCAAGGTCAAACAGAGGTCACCGCCAGACGGGCCAAAATGTGACACTTTAAGGCAGCATGGCTCTGAAAAGCCCCCGCCAAACTCCAAAAGTCAAAAATGTGTTGAAGTCTCCTTGAATAAACACCAAGACATTAAAATTTCCTGCCACCATTTCCCATATGCAGTAAATTACATTAAATATAGGTTGTACAATGCGTATACCACTGCCTATTCATCCTGTTTGAAGTGCCCTCTCACTAGCCAAGATCTCTTCTCATCTCCAGTACCTGTGAATTATACAAAATGATGCGTTCGCCATTGATTTTATCCGTCCACTGTAGTCGCTAGTAATCCCATTATAACATGTCTGTTAGTACAATAGCCAGATATGGCTTGAATAAAGGAAACCTTTCTTTGCCTTGTCAAAGGTAGGCTGTCTTCCAAATTACTTCTTCAGAAGTTAAAAGGCCCGCTGCCTAATCAGTCTATTATACCAAACTAATAGATGACCAGTAATTGCAACTAATAACTTATTACTCATCTACACAAATATTCTAATAGCTTGTATTTAGAAGCCAATTTTTTCAATGGACATAGTAAGAAGGAGGGGGGGGGGGTCCTATTCAGAAGCCAGACAGACAGCAACACAAAGAAATACTCCCACAAAGGAAGCTGAGAAAGCAACCTGTAGCATGTTTTTTCTTCTCTTAGCTGGATTAATATCTAACCTTATTCATGGGGATGTGAAACCTCAGCTTCGTCTTCATCTCCAGAGCTGTCTAGCAGCAGGGCTTTGTTTGGTACCCGGGCCCCTTTTGAGAGAGAGACGGAGCAGGGAATTATAGATAATGTCCTCTATCCTCTCCCCCTGCTAGCCTGCTAGGCCTCAGACACAGAGCTCAGTGGGGACCAGAGAGGTGGACACACTGTACATGATTTGAGCTACAGCAACTATTGTTGTCCCGACAGGGCTCACAGGTGGAAATGCATTCAGTCACAGCCAGGCGGCGATGAATTACCTACAAGACAAAATAATAAAGCCTAGTGTGCAGTGCACGGTGCTCACATTTGTTTTGTTACACTATCTGTTGTCATAGGACAATGTTAATTTTTCACAATCTATGCAGTCCCATACAATATTTAGATAAAGATACATTTGGGAGCACATACTGAGCATCAGCAGTATTAGGCAAGTCAAAAATATCATCAAATTTCATACACATTACTCACTGAACTCACTTAATATTAACTGCACAAAAGCCAAAAAATTCTAGATCCTCTCGACCCACATGTCACATAATCTATATCTAACAGGTATAAACAGAATTCAAGACATTTCGGTTTAACAACAGTCAGCCTATGTGGTATTTACTGACCACCAGCAGCTAGCTTAATGTTAGCTCAATAAAATGACTGCGCACAGCCCTCCAGAAATTCTGAAGTCACAGGGCTCGTGTAATCTCAGTCTCTAAACAAAACAAGCACAGCTAACATTAGAAAACCAGTTAAAAGTTCACAAATACTGTATGTATATACTGCTGGGATACTTTTGATGGACCATCATATCCTGCAAGGTGAGAGCAGGTGACAAACTGGGGTAGCCAAGGTACTGCTCTGCTAGCAAGTTTACTGCCAGCTAGGGTTGGACAGGTGTGAAAACTGGTTTGATATTAAGCCAAACACCAGACCGGCAGACTGAATGTGTCACACACAAGGTGTCACGCTTGACTCAGCAGTTGCTTCTGAGTGGAACAGAAATGTCCCTTTTACAGAGCCTGGTCGAGGAAGGAATATCGCACCGTTAGTCCACCTTACCGTTCCGTACAAAAGGTACGATCATAGAATGGGGGAGCAGAGTTGCTCCGCCTTTTAGCAGGCAGCAAAGGTAGTAACAGAGCTGAATCGATATCTGTGTAGAAAATGTGATCCGGCAAGACACAGATTTAAAAGCAGCTGGCAGCAGTTAGCAGCTAACTCAAAGGAGAAGAGCAGCACCTGAAAATGTCCGCAAACTGGAGAGACGATGACGTCCAGAAGCTCCTTACCCTCCAAGCAGAGGATGAGATCAACTGCCATATATCAGGTATGGTAAATGATTGTTAACACCATGTTATGTCACTGTCACTGTTTTGAGAGCACTGCCGAATGCACACGTTATATGTCGCACTAGAGGCCAACGATATTGTACTTCATGCTACACCCATCATGTCTCTTTTGCTATCTAAAATCACACATTCCAGACTTTCACGGGGACACTGCTGTTTGTGCCTCGTGTGAAACCAAAGTCGATGGAGTTATTTTAACAATGTAGTGTGCTAGTATGTATCGCATACTACGCTAGTGGTGTATGTACATGAAGTAAGCTATATTTTTATATTTATAAAAAAAAACACACTGCATGTAACGAGTGTAAATAGACACGTTGTCCTTGAGCATCCAAAACTAGTGCTGGAGGGGTACCTAGAGCATCATAGTTTGACATGTAGGGTCACTGACCAAGTGTATATTTGAGGAGTTGAGAGTGAGAATGTTTTGGTCGGTCATATGACCCTTGCCTTGAGGTTGTCACGGTCCATTAAGAGTCTCCTGCTAGAAGCAACTCCACATCACAGTCCCTGTGCCAAGCGAACCAGAACATTCTGTCAGCTGAATGCAGAGACCAAACTGATATGAACCTTTCGTCTAAGTCCATGTATTGAATTTTTAAAAATGACATTACTATGACATGTCACTAAGTAATGTACCACAGTGCGACACTGAGCACTAGTTTCATATCTATTAAAAGTTGAATGTTTAACAAATACACCCTGGTCCATAAATGTAACTTTGGACTGAATCTACATTTGGGAGGAAGCATCATTAACAAATATGTTTATTGACCGCAGTGCATTGAGGATTGAATGGATAAAGTACAATAGCGGTAGTTAAAGGGGCAGGACACACAAAAACCCACTGGGAGTATACAGCCCCCGCTGATCAATGACCTCATCCAGAGTCAGTTTCTCTTTCAAAGGCGGTGAGACCAAAGAGCAGTGAGGCCTTTTCAGCCCCGCAGATAACAAACCAACACCAGACACCCAATAAAGAGACTTCCACTTCATTTAAAAGCAATTAATATTCTTGGCCGGCCGGCGTGATCCCTTTGGTGTGGCAGGTCTGTACACGCCCCCTGCACTGTAATGGAGTTGACTGGTTAACTTTGAGTCTGTGGCCACAGTGTTTGCTGCCTGGGTGAGAGCACTGATGCACAGTGGGACACAGTGTTTAGATCAGAGTGAATGGACCTGTCTCACAGCCCACTGCACCCCAAAAGAGCCTCCTCTTCACCATCTCTCTCTCTATACGTGTCTCGCTCTTTCCATCTCTCTCTGTCTTTCCCATCCTCTTTCTCTCCTCCACGTTCTCTCGGAGTCTATCTGGGCCTTTGTTTCCTTTTTTTCCTCCCTTTCTTTCTTTTTTAAGTTCTCTTCTTCAGTCTGTATGAATTGGCTTTCAATAGGAGCAAGGGTTTAAATAGTTAGCCTTTGTAATATTTGGTAATGATTGTCCCCCGAGGATGTGAAAGAGAAAAGGAAAAAAATGTGTTTCTTTAGGCACACACACACACACCCTTGCCCACAACACAAGGTTATTATAGACAAATAGTTGGCTGATGGAGTTCACATATTTTACATTGAATAGATGCTATTGTGTGCCTATACATTTACATCCATAAATATCACTTTGAATTAAGGGCAGAAATACAAGAATTCAATTCATGACAGCCTTGTGGAATATTGGATGTTTCCCATCAAAAATATGGACTTACTGGACCTCTCCCAGTTGAGCAGCTGAGAGAAACACAATCTAGATTGACATGGCAATGACACCGCAAGTGAAAGACACAAAACAGCAAAAACATACACTCGAAAGGAAATAAACTGAAGTCAATTCACTGTTTCTGAAAAGAAAGAAGCCTTGGCAGTTCTCATGTCCACAGTCAAAGCAGTGAGTGTTAATCCACCTATTTTCTATAGTGCTTAACCTATTCACAATCACAGGGCCTGGAGTCTATCCCAGCATGCATTTGCTTAACATTGGACTATCAAATACAGATAGGCAAACACATTCGCGTTAATTTACACTTGAAGGGAATTCAGGGTTTTCAATTGGCTTAACTTGAATGTCTGTGGACTTTCAAGACCAAGAGTCTACAGCCATGCAAGCAGCTCTGTGGGGCTGGATTTCAACACAGTGGTGCTTTGAGCTTATACTAACATCTGCATGCTAACATACTCCATATTACACTGCTACCAGGCTGATGCTAAGCAGGTATAATGTTAACCATGTTCACCATGTTGTTGTTTAGCTTGTTGGACAAATTAGATGACAGGATGGTGCTAGATGAAAAGTCAGTGCATCACCAAAGTGATTCCTGAAGTCAGTGGAACTGATCCTCTGGGGATATCTGTAGAAAATTGCTTGGCAATACATCAGACAGTTGAGATATTTCAGTCTGGACCAGAGCGGTGGACCGACCAACTGACATTACCATCCCAAGAACCACACTGCTAGCATGTCCAAAAAGAAGCATCAGGAGGAATCCTGTGGAGTCACAGAGAGAATATGCAACATAGCAATTGTGACCTTGATTGTTTGCTGTAGTTGAGAACCTCTTAAAATGAAAAACAAAGCAAAGCTGAGGGTTTCATTGTTGTCACTCACCTGCTGTGTGTAGCAGAGATGGAACCAAGTCATGGTTATGCTGGTCACAAATAAGTCTTTGCAGTCAAGTCCAAAGTTAAGACTGAAAAGTCCCAAGTCATAAAGCTTGGGTTTTAACTCCTAAACAAGTCACAATAGGCTCTCTACCAAATATAACACCATTTTAACAACCAAGTTATAATTGTAATAAAAATGGTTTATATTTACAAAAATCACAAAGGCTTATGGAAATGTGATTTGTTAAAACAAGTTTTTAAAACAAATGCAACTGAACTTAATCACAAAAACATAGTGCCGAAATTGCACTTTCATAACATACAGCACTAACTATTCTTGTTGTATTTAGCTCATCTCTTATTGGAAAAATGTCATAACTTTCTCTTCCCCAATGTGTAAAATTTTCTGTAAAAATTTCCATGATCTTCCTTTAAATTCCTCCTTTAAAGTAATATGGGATGTTGCTGCATGTTTTGTGTCTTATAGTCTAATGAAATTAAGAGATAAATGTAAAAAAAAAAAAAAAAGAAAGAAAGAAATTAGGAAATTGATGACATAATTTTAATTCTTTGGGTTAGCGGGAAGGTTTTCAAGTATATCCAAGTCAAAAGGCTCAGATCCAGTTGAAGTCATGAGACATTGGCATCAAAGACCAGTTTGAGTTGCAAGTCCAATCTAAAGTCATCAAATTTGTGTCTGGAGTCTGACTTGAGTCCAAGTCATGTGACTTGATTCCACACCTCTGGTGTGTAGCCTATATTTAGAGGAGTTTTAAGTAAATTCAAACTTTTTATAATTTCATCGCTAAGATTGTGTATAAATTTCTCCCTATGTTTTAACTACTAGATATTTTCAAACTGGTGATCAGGTTGCACCAATAAAACTGTCTTAAAAATGTCTTAGCTAGAAACATTTCTTAGGGCTCTCCAATCACAAGCAATCAAGTATGTACAGTGAGACGTCACTGCAGCATCACAAGGTGTATCTTATTCTCCAAAAACTGCAATTCTAGGGGGGCAAGCAATATATTAAAATTAACCAATCCTTAGTGAATATAGGTATTCCTTTTTATATCCTCCAGGGTTGAATAAATATTTTTTTAAACTCAAATAGGCATACATGGAAAAATATGTTTCATTGTCAGTAGTATTTAGGAAACACCATGAGATAGCTAGGATACTCACACTCTACCCACAAGTGTTTACTAGGATAAAGTTACATTTGCATCTGATAATTAATTCATGTCCAAATTAACTGATATAAAAACACTGTTTTTTTAAATTAAAATGTAAAAAAAATCGGTGCTTAACATTTTTTCTTGGTTTTAAAAACAGACAAACAGCTGCAAAATGTGTGCGAATTAGTGTTTGAAGTGAGATCTTTTAATAACTACTTTAATTTCCACTATTCAATGTAAACTTAACACACACACACAGTAGGCTATACAATAACACAGCAGCAAATGTCCTCAGGGATTGTGGACGTAGGATTACCTTCAGAGACCTTGTCCAGCTAGTTGAATGGTAATGACCAGTGCATTAGCAGTCGCCTGGTTGTTTAGTAGGCTGAGGGTAATGAGGAAATCAATGGGCCACATTCATCACATCTTTAGCCGCAGACACAACTGAACGATGCAGAGCTTTTCCAGCAGTTGGCTTATAGCTTACTCCTCCTTAGTACGGATAACACTTTTTTAACAGTCACATACTAAACAGATCACACAGAATAGCTCAAATCTGAATGCACTGGCTGAGTCGCACTTCAGCAAATCAACAGGGATAAGTTGACCGGTTAACTGTTGCTCCCTTATAGACTGGCATAAGCAGCCTGTCGATAGTAGCTTGTAGCAGCCTGTGGGCTTCAATTAAATCCAACTTTTAACCCGCCAGTCAGTCGATGACAGCTAGACCTGCTACTTTTACTGTCTCACTTGTGTCTCTCACTCTGCTCCACATCCATACAGTGCTCCATCTTTATACCACAGAATATCTAATCTAACAGCTCTGCCTGACAAATTTCCAATCATTTGGTTGTGTCAACGTGACTGAGAAGTTCTGCAGGCTTTGAATTCAATTATCACGTAATGCTGTGTGTCCTTTAATAAGAAGTAAATGAGATGATTGATATCTGTCAGCCAAGAGGTTGTCAGCTTATAGTTTATTTCAGCTAACTGTCTCTTAGCTTAGCTTAGTTTATCTTTGTTTGAAGACTAGAAGTAAGGTGAAAGAGCTCGACTGGCTCAGTCATAGGCGGATATTAACACAATACTGTATATCCCTGGAGGTCTGGCCACTTCAGGGTGAGACAAGACTCCACAAAGTCATTGGATTCAGACTAAAAAAAATGGTCTGGCACATAGCCCACGTAAAACATGAAAATTGTTGTTTCAACATTTTGATTTTTGTACAAATTAAACACAAGATGTTTACATGTTAATTAGCAGCCTTTAAAGTTGCTGGAAAGGAGATTTAGTTTTTCCATTGGGCAGAGCCAGGCTGGCTGTTTTCTTATTCCAGTCTTTGTGCTAAGCTAAGCTAACCATCTCCAGCTTGACATCTAGAGGACATATGAGAGTGAAGGACTGGGCAACATACAAATATTACTGCAAAACTTAAATTAAAAGCCTAGTCCCTATCTGCTATTGCATTTCCCATGTTTGCTTAGCAATAGTTTTGTGTGAAAGGAAATAAAGCCTGTCCCAAATATAAACCTGTTGAGCTCAGTGATTTAAGCAATTAATAGCCCGGGCTATTAAGTTTAATGGTACATCAATATCATGATATGAGACTAGATATTGCCTTAAATTTTTGATATCATAATATCTTATTTGGCGTTTTTCCCCAGTTTTAAAGCCTGAATTACAGTAAAGCAATGTCAGAGTGTTATAGCTGTTCTATTAGTCGCCTTTACCCACTTACTCATTATAATCACATTACTGATGACTATTTATCAAAAATCTCTTTGTATAAGTATTTTGGGAAAGCATCAATAGTCAACCTTTCAATGTTGTTGCAGTATTGTTATCAAGGTATTTGGTCAAAAATCTCATCAACTCTCAAGAAAGTGAAGCATATTTCCCAGTAGCCATTTGAGTGGGGGACGACAGCGGACATTTCCCATTCTTAGCAAAATGACCAAAATGTGTCCCCCTTGTTAACCTGCCATCCCTCTCCATCTGGATCCAGACGCAAACACTATCCTATCCAGACCCAAACCTATAACCAATAAATTATTAAGAATTATTAAACATTGCAGGAGTGATTCTCTTTGAACTGGTGCAGCATTTGTAGCACTGGTTTAATAAACTTACAGAGCAATTGCAGTGTTGCATCACATCACATGAGGCTGCTCAGCAAAGCAAATCTATGCATTGCA
Organism: Cephalopholis sonnerati; assembly: GCA_019142605.1. Classification (NCBI taxonomy): domain Eukaryota; kingdom Metazoa; phylum Chordata; class Actinopteri; order Perciformes; family Serranidae; genus Cephalopholis; species Cephalopholis sonnerati. The sequence continues at coordinate 12,374,001 of JAGQAX010000008.1, read as the reverse complement.
ATAAGCGTTGTGGCTTGAGTATGTAAAACACACATGCAGAAGAGTGACAAGACAAAAGACAACAGCCTGCCCCTATTGGTATATCCCAAAATGTTGAACTATTACTTAAAATGTGCGACAGACATATACACATAATTGGGGAATATCATGTGTCTTCAATATTCATCTGAAATCTTCAGATGGCGTTGAGGACGTCAGACTACTGCAGAAATCCACATCAATCTGGCTACTTACAGTGAGTGCATGGAGGTACACTATGATACCAGGGACTATTTGTTGTCATTGCACTTGAAATGATGGAGCTGAAGCGTTGAAGTGCTGTTAGTGGTTTCCTCAGTCTCATTCCCTCAACCTTGTGGATGTTGTTTACTCATATTTTTGTTGATATTATATCCATCTTTATTGTTTAACACATGCTTCTTCTAAATGTGAATGTGGTTTACTGTTTGTGTGCTTTTGTGAGCTTCATGTTTTTCTGGTATGTCTGCAAGCAGGCGAGGCACCACTTCACATCCACTTTGTCAGATGTCCATTATTGCCAGGAGGTCCACATGTTAACCTCAGATGGGTGCTTCACATACTGAGACACTGAATGTACCAATCCTCAGAGAGTCGCTGTTTCTTGGACTCTTGTACTAGTGGTATGCTGTCGGATATAGCCACAGTATCTGTGTATTCATTTTACAAATTCTGTCTGTTAACGTGTGGCTTTGAATGGTATGTTTGTAACTTGGACATGAATAGACTCCAGAGCTCACAGACCTGACTGCTTGATGTGAGGGACCTAAACAATAGAGGTTATAGTTTCTCAGAAACCTGCGCAAATGAAAATTCATCCTCATTATTCATGACATCAAACAGGGCTGGGGCCCAAAGCGGGCTAATTTGCAGCTGAATGTGGGAGGCAGTAGAGACAGTGGCCTGTTTAGCATGTGTTTGTGTTGCAGAGGTGGTGGAGGGACGGAGGAGGAGAGGGCACCAGTGAGCCACAGCTGGTGTGCCACAGTCTCAACCTTCTACCTGCTGCTATCACAACTGACAGGCTGGGCCACAAACAGGGACTAATAGTCTCCCTCTGACTGAAGTTGAGGCTGTGGACGCACACACAGGCCTTGTTACCTTCGCTCTCTTCCTGGTTATCCATCTGAGCCCGAGTTGTCAGCTTGTTTCTTCTGTTGCTGTCTTCTGACCCTGTCTCCTCACCTGTCTGCCTCTATTATTGAGAAGGACTAAAAATTCCAGTACATGGAGCTCCGCAGTATAATGCAGGGTAGTGTCCTCCCTAAAATAAAGCCAGTCCCTCTTACCTTTACGCTATAGGCAGATGTCCAGCTGTCCATCTTTATGATCACAACTTGTGTCCTTCCTATATCTCCCTGTATAACTCCCTACAGTTGTGTATATGCATGTCAACATGTATTAGAGTGTCTTTTCATGGTCCTCCATGCTTTTTTTCCCCCTTATATGTGTGTGTCTGCAGCTCTGTGAAACCAGCTGTGTGTGTTTATTCTACCTGGTTTACCTGCTCCAGGAGAGCAGGCTGTCAGCAGCAGCCCCGTCACCTCACATCCACTCTGTCAGACCCCCATCATTGCCAGGAGGTCTGCATGTCAAGATTCGTGGACACTGATTGTACAGCTGGGTCATTTTTAGTTGAAGGTGGTGCTTATTGGTCTGCATGCATGTTGTGTGCACACGAAGCCATTTGTTCCATTTGTCCCATCTCTTTCAAGATCTATCTGACCAGCTGTGCGTGTTGACTCTACCTGCATCCATCTTCTGGTCTACCTGCTCCAGGAGAGCAGGCTGCCAGCAGCGGGGCAGTCACTCGACATCAGCTCTGTCAGACACTGAGACAAGCACTCGCTGCCTCTCTGTCAGACATGTTTTTGTTTTACCAACCACGCTTCATCAGAGAATTGAGTCAACTGAAATATTCAGCTGTGGAGCAAATATTGTGCTACACACTATAAAAGAAATCCAGCTGTGTGTCTTTTTCTATACAGACTAGTTAACATGAACTTAGACTGTGTCCTTGTTATAACATAAACATCACAGTATGTTAGCTCTTCCTTCTCCTTTGTCTGTGCTCCATTGTGAGAAAAGCAGGTGCTGCAGTAGGCTGAAATAGCATAGATGGCACTGAACAAGAACTAATCAGTCTATTTCCTTGTAAAGATGTTGTATAGTCAAGTCCAAGGCACCTTGGGTTGTCTGTCCTACCATGGATTTACAAACATTCACCTAGCTCAGATTACCGATTACATGGCTAAAGGCAGTAGGCCTTTGCTGCTGAGAACCACAACTCTAAGTTATATTCCTTAAGATTTTCATAACATCAAAGCCAATTTCTGATGGTATTTATTTATTTGTATATTTATCCATTCTGCTTTAGCAATTAAATGTATTAACACTCATGAGTAACCTCTGCACATGCATGTCATAGTTGCGTTGTTATTGGCAGTAGTATGCGCATGCATAAGGGATTCACAGCACTTTTTGCATGTAATGACACAATCTGCAGGAGAGGAACGACTGGTCCTAAGCATTTTAAGGAGGATGCTTATTTTTGTGTAAAGTTTCATCATGGCCAAAAAAAGAAATAGCTGCTCAATGCACGATTCCTGTTTCCAGTGTTCGATTAACACAGAATTTCTAATAGAACAGCAGGACTTGTCTTAACACGTTCTTAGCATTACACTCGTAGGATGGGGGACAAAGGATTAATTTCTCCTATGACAGCAGGAAAAACCGTCCCTACTAGAAGAGATGGAGAAATCCAGAGTCTCTAACGTGGCTCAGCTTGATGAGCAAAAACAGAGGAATAACACCCTTGAGTCTTTAGAGTGAAGATGGCTGAGCAGGAGCTAGAGAGCCATCGTGTTGAGTGGCAAGAGGACAAGTCATCCTTCCTTCAAGCCACAGAGGGCCTCGAACAGACTCAGAGAGCTCCATGAGGTCCCAGCTGGACCATCTCAAAAGCCAGATCACCAGAACGAAGAGGAAGACGAGAGAGTGGTACAGAAAACTCTCCTAATAGCCGCCATCAGAATTCCATGCTGAGGAAAATAAAAAGCACACACATATATAATCTCCTCTTACAAATAAATACATGAAAATTATGTCATGTTTGCTGGTCAGTTGTTAAGAATTTTAAGTTGCACAACAGGCATGTGTTATATTTGTATCTGTATGTGTTATTTTATTTTATTTTAAATTGTAAATGCATTGTTTTTGTTTTTGAATACTTAAGGCAACAAGCACTGATGAGCTGTCATTAGCACCCTATAGCCTGAAAATATAATTTGGCCCTGCTTGTCCAGTTAGGTTGGCTCAAGTGATTTATATGTTGGATTTTTGTCCAAAGTTACATGTTGGGAAACCAAAGAGAATAATAAATTCAAACACCTGAGCATTTTTATCAGTGAATTTTTGCAGGTTTGCTATAAATCTAAGTAGCTTAAAACTCAAGGCACATTTATTTAATGTCACAGGCTCACTAAATCAAGCACAACTGAAATCATAAGGATGATAACTTTACCCTCTACATATCTGAAAAAATACTCAGCTTAGAATAATAATTTGTGTCTATTATGGTTTATTCACACAAAGGTCAATTGCCTCATTAAACATTGTTGAAATTACATCTAGTCTTTCTCCCTCACTGAAACATAAAAATATGCAAATATTTTTTATTCCTACTTCACTGAAAAGTCAATTCTTGCCAAATGTGCATTCAAGGTTTCAGGTTTCAACATCACACTCCTGTAAGTTGCATATTGGACCGTGATTGGCTCCAAACTAGATGTCATAAAAATCATGTTGTATGTATATGTGTCAAACTGAGATTTAAGGTGAGAACAGAGAAACTTCTTCTCATGCACCTATGAAAAGTAATGCACCAGAATTTGTATAAAACCTATGTAATCATGAGCTAGTAATTTGTACATCACCCATGTAATTGGGAAGACTGTGATCACATGACTAATGCACTGACAGGAAGAAAGAAGAAGAAGTAGTATAAAGAGCAAAAAGTGGTGGATGGGTGAAATAAACACGACTTTCCCCAGGAGACTGGTGACTGTGTCCCATTTGAAACAAAGTTAACCTAGAGTTATCTAAAGGTACGGCACCATTTTTCTTTCCCTAAACTTACCTACTAGCCTTTGTAACCACAGCTAAACTCTTTACATACATCATTCTGCACAGAGAAGCTCCAAAACAAGCAACAATAAGCAAAAATGTTTTTGACTTGAGCTTTAAATTCAGTGTTGAGCTGCCTGAAATTTGCAGAATTTCTTTGCATAAAAGCAAAGTAGTATTGTATATTCCTGCCATGGTGATTTTGGCATACATTCATTTATTGTAACATGTCGAACCCTTGAAAGGGTTGGTTCATCCAAATCACACAAAACATATATATATGTTTGGGATTTTTTTACTCAGCTCTTGTTTTAGTTTGCCCAGGGTTAATGATATTTGTCTCTAAAATTGTTGCTTCCACCTGAGCACAGTGGAGGGGGATTGAATTTTATCAATGATGCCCACCGCATTAAAAGAAATTAAATTAAAATGACCGTCATCTCCTTGTGAATAGTTTTCAAAGAGACTGTTTCATCAATTTAAAGTTCAGTAGTCGTAAATTGGTCATAGCAAGGTCTATGGATATGAAAAGGACAGCGATTCTGTAAAGACATGCTGCTGCTGAGTTTATTCATAGGTCACTTTTCATTTCCATGAGGGACAAAGACAAAATTCTCTTTAACTTTTACTATATTGGAGTAACAGCAGAATCTTTAGAAGCATCTCAGTCACCAGTATTTCAAAACTAGACAAATAAATTCAATCTGTATGGCTAGATGCTGACAGATGTAAGTGAGGAAATGTGTTTTTTCTGTAACTGGGATGACCTGACCCTTTCACATGGATACAGTCACTGAAACAAACTGATTCGGTCCAGATGAGTGATGAGCTGACAGTCTTGCTGAGGCTCTGCCCATTCAACAGCAGGAATAAAGACCTGAGACATATTTAAGAACACATTAAATAATGTCTGCAGTGATCAGTTGGTCTGTTGGGTGGGTGGGTTTTCTACCTGTCAAATGTGAGATTTCTTTAATTTGAAGAAAAATTCCTCTTCTGTCACGATTCTACAAGAAATAAGAAAGCCTTGAGATTTTTAAGATGTACGTGTTTGCTTTTGGTAGTGACAGAGGACTAAGGACTCTTCAACATCCTGCGAGTGGTTTGAACCTCAGAAGTGGTAACAACACATAACAACAAGTCTGTTTTGATTATTCTGTGAGAAACCTGACAGAGAGTATGTAGCTAAATTTTGACAAACAGGTAGATTTATTTATTTATTTATTTATTATTCATTTATGTTGATTGTTGGTTGCTGTGGAAATATTCCTTGAGCTCATTGTCTCAGCTTCCCTCGTCTTGGTGAAGAGAGCGACAGTTGCGGTATTAAGGACAAGGAAATGGTATATCCTTAATAAGAAACACATCGCTCATGCACACTCATGTGGCTGTGCTGAAATCTGAGATTGTTCTCACTGCCCAAAAAAAAAAAAACCAAGCAGCTCATTGCATATTTACATTTAATGTAAGCGGCAGTGGCTGTAGTAATTCTGACGGGTTCAGAGCATATGAGTTGTCTGGACACGGTCCTCAACATGGAGATGGCTGAGCCAGCGGCCAGCGTTAACGACGAGCTAGCCAGTGGGACACACACACGGACTAACATGCAGGCACAGCCGGACTGGCTTACCACAACAAACTACAGAGAAGCTTGGATAATAACACACACAGGGTAGCACGACTTCATTATCTGCTCAGGACATAAGACATCTCAGCAACCAGCAACTCGACTTCTGCTTAACAAGGCAATAACAAACAGAGTGGATGAAGTGAAAGGTAAAGCGACACCTCAGCCACTTATAGTAACAATGTGAGCCAGTCTGTGGTGAAAAGAACCACTTTTATTGGACAGTCTGTTGCCTGCTTGCTCAATACTGGATCAATTTCAAAAATTGTTGTTCACACCAGTCTCTTTGACCAATTTACACAGGGTAATAGTGTCCAGGTTGAAAAATGCCAAAGTTATCCTTAAACGTGAATACACTCGCTGAACCAAACTGGTTCAGTCCAGTTGACATAGTGATGAGCTGACAGTCTTGCTGAGGCTCTGCCCATTCAACAGCAGGAATAAAGACACAAGACACACTTAAGAACACATTAAATAGTGTTTGCATCGATCAGTTGATCTGTGTACGCTGGGGGGGTTGTTTTTGTACCTGTCAAATGTGAGATGCCTTTGATTTGAAGAAAAAATTCCAGCTGCCTTCACGATTCTACAAGAAATAAGACAGCCTTGAGATTTTTAAGATGTATGTGTTTGTTGGAGGACTAAGGACTCTTCAACATCCTGCGAGTGATTTGAACCTCTGAAGTGGCAACAACACATAACGACCAGATTTCTTTATTTTTATTATTCTGTGAGAAACCTGACAGAGAATGTGTAGCTTTATACATTCTGTCAAACTGGTAGATTTATTTATTTATTTATTTATCTATCTATTCATATTGAATGTAGGCATTGAAGTTTTCCTTGAGCCTGCTGTCTCAACTTCCCTCGTCTGTTCCAAACTGGCATTACCTTGATGAGAAACACATCATTCACACACACTCTTGGCTGTGTTGATTCTGAGATTGTCCTCCCTCCCCCCCCAAAAAATGACACCAAATGTTGTTTGTATAAGCAGCTTACTACAACTAATATTTACATTTTATGTAGGTGGCGTAGTAAGTGGCTGTAGTAATTCTGACGGGGGCAAAAGAGGAACTCAGGTGATGAAGTATAAAGAGCGACAAAGTGTGTGTACTTGATGTGGATGGATGGGTCATTAAGTACAATACTGCAACGCGGGAGACTGCTGCTTGTGTAGCGTTTGAAATCGCAAGTTCACTTTGGGTTAGTTTAACTGATATGTATGTACATAACGTCACATAACGTCTCGTATATGTATGAAACGTGACGACATGACATTATGTACGTATGTAAATGAAGTAACGCAGCAAATGTAGGCTACTTAATCTAACACAAACCATGAACGTTTTCTTAATCTATCCTAACCTTACTCACAGGGGCGCTAATTTAGAAAGTGTTTTGTGGGTTGTATTAGAGAGCAGGAGCAAACAACGTATGTGGTTGCATGAGTTGGAGGACTTGTGAAATCTGGTTGATTGAGGCTGTCAGCATACAAACTGGTATCTCATGTTAATGTCTGCATGCTAACATGCTCATAGCAACACTGCTAAAATGCTAATGTTTAGCCAGCGTAGTGTTTACCATCTTAATTTAGCACTTTAGCATTCATATTAGCGTAGTCAAGTCAAGAAAGTTTTCATTTGTATAGTGCAAAATAATAACAAAAGTTATCTTAGGACACTTTTCATATAGAGCAGGTCTAGACAATTTACAGACAACCAAGAAATGTGGCGAGGCATGGCTCAATTAAAGCATAAGGAACTACAAACTGCAGTTCCTCTGATGGGCCACTAGAGGCTGGCTCTAGAAGCGAGTCAATCCCCGTAAACCCCATGTTAAAATGTCAAACTTTACAACAGAAATAATCATGTTTACAGCCTGATACAAAAACAGTTTTGGTCTCAGTCACCAATTTCAACATTCATGACAACTTTACAGAGGCTGGATTTTTATACAAATCATCCATTTACATTTTATAAAGGTGCTTGTGCAGTGTCTTATGGCAGACTTCTGTCAGAAACCAACAAAAAGAGCCATCCTTTCACGTCAGCTTGATACACAGCAGTAGTCTATGACCAACTGTCAATATCTGATGAGGTCAGAGTGAGAAAGTGTTGTAAAGTTCCATAAGTGAGTAAGGGGTCAGCACTACACCTCCGTGATGATGTCATCCCAGTATTATTGGTAACCACCTTACAAGTGCAGTGCAAAGTGGCAGTGATGAGCTAGCCAGTAGGACACACACATGCACTAATTTGCACGTGCAGCTGGGCCGGCTTACCACAGCAAACCACAGAGCAGCGTAGATTATAACATACACAGAAGCTGCATGACTTTATTCTCTGCACAGGACACCAATCATCCACTATGTCTAGCCAATAGTTTGCTGCTGTTTTAATGCTCTGATTGTCGCATATAGGTCCCTTAACCCAAAGGAAAGGCAGTCCTGTTTTGCAAAGGGTAAGACTTTATGGAGAAAATTTTTGCCAGTACCCACACAGAAACACACACACACACACACTGATCAAGATACCATAGGACCTTTGGACCTGATGTTTGTAGCCAGCGTAACAACTTCTTTTTTAATGTTCTTTGGCATTAACCTCCTTTTTATCACATCACAAGCTGCTGAACAGAGGCTAAATGATTTCACACCACAACACAGTCAGTGGGAAAGAAAAAGATAAATGTAAGCTACAAGGCATTCCCGTTTTTTTTGTTGTTCTTTTGTCTCCAGACTCATTCAAGCATTTAAACCAGCTAAATGAGGTACTGAGAATACAAACACTGTCAGTCATCTTTTTTGCCATCAGTACAACAAATAATTCATTCATCATTAAGTGTCTATACAGTCAGACTGATTTTAAAAGGAATCCCACAATATTAAAACTTTGATCAGCATAGTTTCCATGTTTGTTGAAAAATATCACAAGGGATTTTATTCACATCTTCACCTCACAAGACCGTCTGAGCACTTTCTTCTCAAGAAATTCCTCAATGAAACATTTCCTTTTCAGCTTGTCAGCTTTTGCAGTGAATGCAGTGAATAGCATATCCAGAAGTTTTTAAACCCCAACGTGAAATATTCACTATCTTTATCACGTCTCGGCCATTGCTTGGTCAGTTAAGGCGAGCGGCTGAAAAGGATTCCTGTGATCAAGGATACCCACATCAGGCTTTAGGAGAGACTGATTCGTAGCCTGGAAACAAGTCGACCCTGGTGTGGTGGTTGGCCCTGCCGGTGAAGTCTGGTTTTGGATCGAATTTTAGGCTGGGAGTCAAACTCTCTCAATCAAACTCCTTTTTTCCAATGTTCCCACTAATGAACGGCACTAATTGATTGAGAACGCTGGTGGGAGGGGATGAGCGAGCAGGGTGTTATAGTGTGAGAGAGTGAAGGAGGTTTGAACACAAATAGCGCCTGGACTCGGTCCAAACTGATGTGGGGGCCCACAGCAGACAGCACTGAGTATTGTACATAGAGGAGAGGATATAATACAGGGTACAGTGAACACAGGGGAGCAGACACATAAAAAGACAGACAGCTCTGAAGCGGTTCTCCTGCTGAGACTGAAAACACTTTGGAGTTAATTACAATAATTCCTGTGGGTTGAATCATGGCGTGCATTTGTGGCCAATCATAATGAGAATACATGTTTGGTATACATTCTGGGGGAAGATGTTATGTGCATCACAATGGCCTTTTCTTCTTTTTGTATTAAACAGACAATATGCAAGAACCACCAAGAATGTAAATGCTTCACGTTACATTCACCCGCAAGGAACCTCTTTTTTTTCTAGGCATTTCCTTCCAACTAAGCTAGCTTGGGGACGCCATTGCTGGACTCTTCTTATGGTAAGAGTGAGGTCATCATCCCTGTGGAAAAATCTCATTTGATCACTCCTATCTGCAATCTCATTCTTTCAAATGCTATCCAATGCTTGTGACCAGTAGGTGAACAAGGATCAACCAGAAAATTGAAAGCTTTGCTTTGTCGTTCATGTCTACCTGAACCATCACAGGCACCTGACTCGCACTCAACCCCACCATCCATTTCACCCTCACTAATGGAAAATCCTTCAGGATATCTGGACTGCTCCACTTTGGGCTGCTGTTATCTGGGAGGAAAAGGCTAAATTTTTCCGAGACAGAGTCAAAAGCATTCACTCAACTCCAAACAGACTGTGCTTGACTCGAGGTAGTGATCACAGGTATGGAGTGCCAGCGCATTCGATCTCTGTCCAACTTGTTAATCAATACTACCACTTTGTAATGAATGTAGGTGTTCATGGTGGAGTTATTGTAAGTGTCAGGAAAAATAAAGCAATTTCTTGCTCAAACAAGGAAAAAAAAGGAAACAGCTGTGTGAGGCATCAGAAGTTATTCCCTTATAGGTCCAGTATCTAGGATTGTTTGTGTTTTTGTTACATCTAAATGAGCCATTTCTGTCTACATAGCGAGCGGGTCCTCATCTAGGGAGGTCACCATGTCGCACTGCCATGTTTCTACAGTAGCCCTAAACAGACAAACCAAACACTGGCTCCAGAAGGGCCATTCACATTTTTAATGTTTTTGCATCAGCGAGCATAGTCCACAGCCCCTACATTTTTTTACGTGAAACTACTTTATTCAGTGTTTTTACCGGTTTAAATCCCTGGGTTCATTTGCTCCCAGAATAAACATCCTGATCTTAAGATATCAGAGAAAGAGATGATTAGCACAGATTAGCTAGAGCTACAGGTTTAAATCACCGGGTCCGTTTGCAAAGCCTCCTGAAAAATGACTACTTCAGGAATTCTAACCGGGAGAAGTTTCAGCTGGTTGCAATCTGCAATCCTCACCACTAGGTGTCACTAAATCCAATACACTGTTCCATATATTGGCTGTACAAAGCCTAACAGGTATCTGGTGGAACATTTTTTGGTAACTTCTACATATGACTTACTATAAGTGTAGAGGGAATACATTTTGAAATTTAGTAATTAGAGTACATTACAGTTACTAATCCCAGTAACACTCCGCTACTTCGACATTCTGTCTTATGGAGACATTAATAAATAGATTATTAGAGGATAACAGATTTAGGGGAGATATTTAGACTTTAGAAAGAGCAGCAATGTGACTCACTCACTTACTAACGTTAGCCATGGCCTACACTCAGGTGTCACCTGGTTTTGTTCGGAGCTGGTGGGTGTGTTGACACCGTGGCTTCACTGTGAGAACGGGACCTTCACACCAAGGCCGGTAAGTAAAACAAGATTTATGCATGGAGGAGAAGGTGCCTGAGCACAGAGTGAATGTACTTCAATCTGTGTGTAAAATGTGAGTAAAATATTTACAACAACAGAGGACAGAGGCGTTGGTATTTTGGCCACTGACACAAGCATACAGACCCTTTGTTATACCATCATATCCCTGACTTCCTGTTTATTAAAGTCAGTGTGTAATGTTGAAAAACAAACAGCAATACTTGTAAGCCTCTTAATTTTTTAATATAAAATTTCTTAGAGGTATATTATTATAAAACGTACCTCAATCCAAGATGCACCAGTAGAGGTGTCAAGCAGAAGAGCACACATAGAAAGCATTCAGCTATGAGATTTATAAGATCCGGACACATGTATAACCCTGAATACTTTGGAAGGAAAAAGGAAATATATATGAGTGGGTGGCTCCTGTTATATGTATTTTTTAAGTTGAAGTATTTTTCCAGTGTCACCACCATGACATGTTAAAGAAAAGTGGGAGAAGAGATTGAATATAATGCCACACTATAGGAAGATTCTTTCAAATTTTCACAAATGGACGTGGACAATATGCCACATCAAGGTCACGCCTATTTGTACTGCGTTTACATCTTGTAGAAAGAGGACGGTCATTCACCAGTTGCCAATTTAAAGTATGAAAGTGCCAGGGACTGTCATTGTGGGATGTCTGCCCTTTCGCACTTACTTTACATTGTCACACAGCCAAGGTAAAGTACAGTTGTAGAGTGTGGGGAGGTATGCAACCTTTACTGTTCTGTCAGGCAGAAAATTTCATATAGGAGACACAAAACATAAAGTAAAATCTAGCAGCATCTTAAATACAGGCATCAGAGCTGAAGTCTGCCATGCTCAGGCCTACCCTGCTTTAAATTATGACGTGTATCACATCAGTGGGATATCTCAAAAATGGCTGCAGTTGTGTGAAGTGAAAGGTGTTTGACTGGTCAGTGGAGTAGAAGTGTGTGGAAAGCAGCCGCTGACATGACAGCATACCAAACCTGCGGAGTCCACAACGTGCAAATAGGTGGCGGCTGCTATTATTTTCTCAGTACTCCTGCCTTAAAGGAATACTTCACCCACAAAAAGATCATTTGTATATCATTTACCCACCTGTGTTCAGTTGAATTTGTAAAGAAAACTTTGTTTCTGCTTGTTGTGCATCCACCATGAACGAAGAATCCAAAAAATGGATATGATTCTTGATGAGCTGGAGAAAAAAGGGTCTGCGTTTGATAACAGCAAAACTACATTAAAACATCCATTTACAAACTCACACAACTCCTGCAGTATAATCCAAATCTCATTTATCCAGTATGTATGCTCAGTACTTCCCAAATACATGCATTTTGGCTAAAACATCTCTATTTAAATGCTTTTGCATCAGCAGCATGTGCATTCTTAACCCTGCTTAACGGAAAAGTGTTTTAAATATTTCAAAAGTCATGTGTTTGGTAAGTATTGTGTTTTTGACGGGATAAATAAGACTGGGATTATACTGCATGAGTTGTGTGAGTTTCATACATCAAGAATTTTCTCCATTTTTGGATTCTTCGTTCGCCATGGAAGCATGCCAGAAAAACTAAGTTTTCTATAAGAACTTTAATTCAGACTGGTCATTTTGTGTGTGAAGTATTCCTTTAATAATTAATAAACAATCAAGATCAATGCTTTCTGAGGTTATATGGAAGCAGTGGTGAAATGTAACTAAATATGTTTACTCAAGTACTGTATTTAATCATGAATTTGAATTATTTGTACTTGAGTATTCCCATCTGATGCCACTTTTTATTACTCCAGTACATTATTTCGACTGCTATAGCTACTTACAAATTAATAATATATGATGAACTTATAAAATACGATACAGCGTTATTAAAGATTATTCTAACATTTTATAAACTGGTGAAAAGTAGCTCCGCCTGATGACAGAAAAATGGAAATTGCACATAATGTGATTATATGATCATTTTGCATTGAGCGCACTTTATAGTTTAAGTACAATTTGATAATAATACTAACTTTAATTAATTACAATTTTAATACAGGACTCTCACACTTATAAGTTGTATTTTTCAGTGGCAATGTTGCTACTTTTATTTAAGTGAAGCATCCGAATGCTTCCACTGGGAGAAATTATTTTATTTTTTTATTATTATTATTATTATTATTATTATTATCATTATCATTATTATTATTGGCAGAGGTATAAAAAGGGAACAGACATATTGCTTTCTCACAGCTTTGCTTCATCAGCTGTGCATTAACGTTTTCCTCGCTGGCAACAGGCCCGACTCACTGAGCATTTACAACTGCGTCAGGCAAAATGTTCTTGTCCATCTGCAGATTATTTCTCTGTACAAATGTATTCTTAAGGCTGATTGTGCCACACGAAACAAAACACCAAACATCATGCATATTAGAGAACATTAATGTGTGTTAGATGAAAAACTCTGTAATTCATTTTGAACACGGACAGAGAAAAAGAAAACCTCAAACATTTTTTTCGATGTTTTAAATTAAATTTATTCAAAAACCAACGACTTACGGGAGTAAAATATTGTGCTCATAGACAATATCACTTATAAACAAACGTATACAACACTTCTCCACTGAAATGTGAAATATCATACTTTACACTTCTTTACATAGGCTATAACTGCAATCAATACAATTTTCTTTCTCTAGAAATAATTCCTTAAATAAACTGGGCGCTGCTGCTGCTGGCTGCTTCTTTAAGAACAGCGTGCCTCGGCAAGAAAAGTGCAAATTTAAGTCCAGTGTGTTTCTCGGCGGGGCGCGGGGGATCCGAGATCTTTCATGAAGTCATGGAAATAAGTTGGTTTATAATCGGGTCGGAAGAAATGAAATGCCCATTGCTGTTTTTAAAGTGCAACTGACAGTTTAGAGGGGAAACAGAAACATAATAAAAAAGAATTTTATTCTTTTGCAGTTTATAATTTCCCAGAAAGCGTCCGTATGCGGTGTGATGGAATGTTGTGCTCTTTTTATGATCAGGCCTTTAGTTAAGTAAATCCATAGATCTCAGGGGGAGACATGATACAAAAGGCTGTCGTTACCTTTCTTTTTTTTTACACTGCAAAGACAATATATCTAATTTAAGAGGTAATTTAGTCTCATATACTGCCTTGACTGCTTCTTTTTTTAAAGCGACTGAAAGGCGACGTTGGATCATTGTTCTTGTTTTGTGTGCACTTTCTTTGATGGTATTGTAGAATTGTCAGTATTTTGAGACGCATGAGATAAAGACAGATTTCTCCATTTGCATAAAAACATGAAACAATTGTGATTATTTGCGTTATAGTCAAACGAAAATGTCTGCCACATCTTAGGCGGACTTTTTTCAGCATGGTTAAAAGCGTGCCAGAACCAAAGGCCACAGGTTATTTGGCAACATTGTTGAAGTGTCCGTTTTACCCGATTACTGTAAATAACAATTAATTGTTGTCGAATATGTCATGATAAAACACCAAACAAAAACATAAGCCCCCCTAAATCAAAACGTAATATTTAAATTGTGTGGGGTTTTTTTTTTAACTTTGGGGATTTTTGTGCCATGTAGTTCAGACGCCCTTGGGTCAGTAAAATGAAAAAATGAAAGGTTCAGTACAAGACTAAATGACATGTTTTCTTGTGTACATAATTTAAAGTCAGTGATCAGTGTCTCTGTGGGCATGAAAACATCTCAGTCATTATTTTTGCTCGACTCTTGGTCGCTCTGGTCGTCGGTGAAGCACACGTCCACATCACTGTCATTGTCGCTCTTTTGCTCTGCGTCCTCAAACAGGCCGCCCGGTTTGTCGTCCAGTTTCTTGACGCTCTGCCCGGGGTGTCTGGACTTGACGTGTCTCTCCAGATCCCGCCTCCGCACCAGCACCTTCCCGCAGAAGTCGCACCTGTAGGGCGTGTTCCCCTCCGCGTGGAGCCGGATGTGTTTGTTCAGGTTGCTGGGGTCTCCAAACGGCCTGAAGCACACTTTGCACTTGAGCGGTTTGTAACCTGTGTGAGTCCTCATGTGGATTTTCAGGCCGTATTTCCTCGAGTACAGCTTGCCGCAGTACAGACACAAGTGTCCCTTTTTCGGCTTGCCAGACCCAGCGTTGCTGGCGCTCCCGGTGGGCATTGAGTCCAACCTCGTCCGGTTCTTCTCCGCGGCGATTTCAGACAGCTGTTGCGTGTGCATGGCGATCTCCCGATCGATGTTGGTGATTGAGCCCAGGTCATGGTTCAGTGAGGGCGCACCAAAGTAGGACATGGACTCCGGGTACTTGAGGAGGTTGCTGAAGTGGAATTTGAGCGGATAGTAAGGTGAGCTGTACAGGAGCTCCCCGTTATAGACAGTGAGGGGCATGAGAGGGATGTTACAGTCTCCACCGTATGTCTTGACCCCGTCGAAGTGAGGGAGAGAGAACCTCTCAAAATGGAGTCCAGGGGGCATTTGGGGGTAACGGGACGGGGACAAGCCGGGGTGCATCCGACTCTCTACGTGCTTAAATGCTGATGTCTCCTCCATGTGAGGCAGCAACGGGAAACCCCGGATAGTGTTTGTGCATGGCACCATCGCAGATGAGGAGTCCATAATTGCAGGTGCGCACTTGGGAGGGTGGTTCCCTCCTCCATTTAGAGCCTCACCTACATTGCGGATAGGTTTCATGTTTCCAATGAGTTTGCTGAATCCCAGGCCAGTCAGCTTCCCGTTTGCGTCCTCTCTGGAAGCGTCCGCGCCCGGGACTTTGGAGACGCCGGTCGGTTTGAAGGCAGAGCGCACACCCGGGTGGAAGCCCATGCTGCTCAGAACTGAGGATGTGGCGCCGAGACCGAGGATGTGTCCCTGGTTTCTGGCTGAGGTAACGCTCATGTCGAGGGCCCTGTCCTGCTCCTCTGAGCTGCTTTTCTTTGACAGTCCCACTTTATGTAGAAACGGCGAGGAGGACACTGCCCGCCTGCCTGAGTCTGAGATGGAGGAGTTACTGTGCCCGCTCCTCGGAGAGGTGGAAGTGTTGGGGATGTCTCCAGACTTTGGTGACCTACTGAAGGTCTCCGTGCCTCTGGCCTGCTCGCTGTTCACAAACCCCCGCCCGTTGCTCAGGGCGCAGTGGAAGTGGACGTGGGCCTTGAGTGTGTTCGGGTATTTGAATATTCTCCAGCAGTACCAGCAGATGTAACGCTCCTCACCTGTAGAGACAGCAAACATGGCATTAATGATCAGATAGATGCAGATCATTATGTCACACAACACTGCGTGAAGCCGGATAATACTATTATACAGTAGTTATTCAATTATACAACGTATTCCCGTGCGTAAAATGCCAGGCCCGTGCGTAAAATTAAAATCACAGGTCTGGCAACCTGCAGAGAAAAGACCTGTGAACGTCTACACAGACAAGTGACTCTCCTCTTCCCCCAGTACCTCTATAACCACACACAGCAAGCGCACATTAATTGAACAGAGGATAATAGAAAAGGTATACATTATGCATTGGCTGGCATGAAGGTCGGGGGGTTGTTATGTTAAAACACTGCATTAAAGCATCCATGGTCCCTCGAAAATATCGCTTTAAGTAGTAACATTTTCATCAGTCACTGCTGCACATCACCTGATATCTAAATGTAAGGATAATGGGTGTGCTCCTGTTTCTAAGATCTGGTGCCAAATGGCAATAGACTCTGGAGGCCAATTCAATGACCCCCAGCCGAGCACTCAGAGGTTAATATAGATGTAATGATTTTGTAATCCTCATACGGGCCATTGTTTATGATCGCTATCAAAAGAGCAAACGCCCTGCCCAATCTGGCGCTCAGAAACCGATGCATTGAATGCGGGACTTTCCCCTCTCTGTGCGCTTTCCCGTGGAAGTGACAGCAGCTGTTGCTTGAAATCGCAAGTCTTCAGAAACAATGGCTCTGGCCCATCTGTTGACGCCTAATAATGGGAGAGAGCGTATGTCCAGGAGCGCACACGGTGTGTTGGGCCGGAGAATCAGGGCAATATACACCCCATATAAAAGTTAGCATTCATTAGGCCACAATACCTTGACGCACCCACCTAATTTACCGTGAAGCACTTGTTTTTGAATTTATTTGCTTTTGAATACATGAATATTAATGACGCGATGACATTTGTTAACCTCCGTATCGCAACTGGATCACCAGCCTCTTCTTTTTCCAGGGCCACAGAGACACGTCGTTTTCTGCCTTTAATTTATTTTTTTTCTTTCTAGTGTGCTTCAAGCACCGTAATTACTTTTTCACAATTATTTTTTTTTATTTCGATGCAAGTTTGATATCATTCAAAGCCTCGCCGTTTTGCTTCTTTTATATTTACTCAAGTAGTTAAGAGGCCCTTCCATGTTTAAATAAAAATCCTCGTCAATCGATGGAATTCCCTTCAGTATAGTAACGGATTACTTCTTGTGTTTTGCCATGACATAATAGGAAATAATCCCCAAGCGTAACCGCCAGATTATCATTACCAACCCAAACAAACAGATTAAAAAAACAAACCCAGATTTATGACAAAACTAATCCACACAGGAAATCATCAGATATTCTGAAAGCAAAGAATATCTATGGTAATTAATGCCGAGACTGGTCTATAATTCCTTATCAATTGTATTTGTGGCCTGTGATGTCTAATAATCTTGCAAGCGGATTTATTTTTGCTAGGTCATTATTGAATTACAGTGGCCCACCACAAGTCACTGCTGTTGTAGGCCTGAAGTAACATTTCCTCCCTTTATTTAAACGAATTTAACTTTCTTTCCAATTTAAAAGCGATTCTTTCATTTATTTTATTTTCATTTAATGAAAATTAAGTTTGGTATTTTCCTGTATTCTCTCTTAAATAAATTAATAAATGAAAAAAAAAAAGCTGCCTGAGGAAAAAACAACATCCAATTGATTTCCATCTCTGAGCGATAAAGCAGGGACATCACGGGTATTGGCAGTCATTTAACTGTGCAGTGACAGACCTTTCAACATGTCGATGTGTCAGTGTCAGACCCCACTTTGTTGCATGACACCAGAATTAATAGTTAACATCATTATACTCAATAAAAAACTGAAAAATAAAAGAAATTTAAACAGCTGAAGTCCTGTTTTTTTACGTGGTAATTTCAATCTTTATTATCATTATTATTATTATTACAATTTAATCTTCAGAGCTCTTCATCTGTTTATACAGCTACTGTGGCTCATAATTTTCCTGCAGGCTAATAAATCATTTCATCCCCAGACAGCAGGCCTTTTGGTAAAACTCTCCCCCCTGGATCATTATTAGCAGTCTCATTTACCTTTCTCGTCGTGCGTGGGAGTGGCCGTGGTGGGGATGTCGTACCACTGGGCCAGAGCGTTGGAGTACCAAACACTGAGCTCCTCTCCTGCAGGGATCTCTCTCAGCACGCGGTAGAAAATCTTAAAACAGGAAAGGTGAGAGGAGCAGAGATGAAATCAAGTGTCCAAATGGTGGAGGGAAAAAATCTGACATTGGCCTTTAAAAAGTGTGATGTGATGAAAATTCACCTGTCCACCAGGTAAGTCCGACACAGCCTCCAGGTTTTGCTCTTGACTGTTTCTGGCGGCGCGGATCAATCCGATCCAGTCTGGCACGGGACAGCCCGACTCATCCACAAACTCCCCCCGTACCAAGCGGATCTAAGCGAGCAAACAAACGGTCAGAGAGTGCACGAGCTTCACTGTGGCTATGACAGGAATGATGGGGAATATGAACACCAAGGCTGTTTTACAGGTCTCCCCACACACACAAATACAAACACACACAGAAGCTGAAAATAATGAATATTAAAAGAGCACCTTTTGCTGTTTTTTTCCCCAAACTTTATTTATATCTCAATTTATATCGTTTAAACTCATTTATTTGTTTATTCATATTTTAATTTAACGAATTCCCTCGCCAGTATTGTCGCCCATCACCGCTGTCTGCAGTATTACCTGGAGGTGCTGCGGCCACGCATGACCAAAACGCGCTTAATGCGTCTTTATCCGCTCTGCTGATAATTTACTAAAGAGAATGACACTCGGGCCTAATTGAGTTGATATGGGAAACGAATTTGAAGAGTGTCAGAGCGTTTCTAAACTGTTCAAGGACATTAAAGATCGAAGCGTGACATTTGACACAGAGATTGCACCTGATGATCGCCGGCAGCCCGGGGCCACGCATTTAGACGCATCAATCACAAACGGCTGACAGCTGCAACAATAACAGGGTGCGGTTAGAGCCGCAAATTGTTTCATCCTGTGCGTGTAAAAATACGCGTTTGAGAGTTTCATTTCTTTTAAAAGCTTATTATTTTTTAACATATTTTTTAATTTGTGGATACTTTTATTTTCTGAATATTTGCTCCTCTGGACTTCCAAAAATACCACTACACTACTGTTAACCAGAATAATCCCAGTCCCATAATATGAATTTCGTTTAATTTTTTTTTTATTCCAGTGTTTCCCATTATTATTATTATAAGCATTTTTCAAGGCCCCAGGCTGCGGCCCCGGCCTCAGTGGCATCTTTCTGTGGCCGGATTACATTAAAATTAAACGGCTCATTGGGATAACAGGCCCGCCAGGCGCTGAAATGTGAAGCGGCTGAGGGCATGAAATCCCACACAGCACAGCCGGGTCGCCCATTAGGCCGGTTAAGTAGAAGCACAGACTGACAAGTCGGCCACTAATGGAGCTCAATTATTTCCAACTTGACAGGCCAAACCAATTAATAAGCAAAGGCCCGATGGAGTTTGACAGTGCAGCTTTAAAATCCAAATCAGTCCGTTTGTTTTTAACTCCATAAATTTAAAGGGAATAAAAAATAGTGTTTATATATTAAAGGGATTATTTTTGTAACCGGTGGCGCAAAGTTTCTTACAGAAAAAATAGTAAAAATGTTTGAAAAAAAAGTTTTAGAACAACTAAATTGGTGATAAATTAGAACTTAAAAGTTGGTTTTAAAATACAGCCATGCAGCCCTTATCCAAAGCGATCCAATGCACCTGACTAACCCGCATCACCTCCAAAATATTTCAAAATAAGAGCCTTTTTAAGGCTGCATAGTCAAATACATTAAATTTAGAGATGATTAGAGAATATTTTTTTAAAAGAAATGTTTTCAGGTGTTTTAAACTCACCTTCTTCTTGGGTCCAACTTCCTTACGATCCGACACGTACTTCCCGAGTTTGAAGATGCCCGGTACCGGTCCTATCCGGAGCCCGGCCGGGATGCTGCAGTCCGCAAACACACTGACGGTGGTGGACGCCCGGGTGGCTTGCATGGCGTGGGGTGAGATCAGAACCATGAAGACTGATGGAGACCGAGTGGGGAGAGTGCAGGGAAGGAGGAAGTGGAGGAGGAGGAGGAGGAAGATGAAGAGAGGATGAGGACCGGCCGATATCCGCCCTCAAAGTGACGCGGTGGCGTTAAGCTCTCCGGCTTTTCTAGTGATGGTGCAGCCAAGGTAGCCCCCCTCCTCTCCACACCCTCCACCCCTCCCGACCTCAGGATGCAAGTGTGTATGGGAGGGGGGGGGGTGCAGAGAGGTGATGCTGTGCTATAAGGTAGTTTAAAGGGGGGAGAAGAGAGAGGGGGGGAGCGGTCCTGAGTTTGCAGCAGCAGTGAGGACTGTGTGTGCGTGTGTGTGTGTGTGAGCGAGTGTGAGAGAGTTGGGCTCTCCCAGCAGCTGTGAGGAGAGGGAAAACGGGCCGGCCTGGTCACATGGAGACTTTCCCTCACCCCGCCGCATAATGAATTGCTCCAAAACGGTCAAGAGACACAAAGGGCCAGGCGACCTTCCCATCCCCAAAATCCAATTTGTCAAGGGCAGAGAAAAGAGGGAGCAGAATCAAAGGTCCACAGCGACCATTAATCCTCAGCATGTGGCTTTGTCCCAGAGACAGTTCCGATATTTTAACTGACAAATCCACTGTATAATTTATCCATAAATCCTCACCCTTTTCCATTCTTCCCTTTCAAGCCGGGTTTTGGAAATCAGTGGCTACTTTAAATCTACTTGGCTGGCATTCTTTGGGTTTTATATACTTCAAAGCGCTTTCTTCTCCCTCCGCCTTTGTTTCCTTAGTTTAACAAAAGAGCAGGAAAGTTTAGAGGACTTGTTAACTTCTATTGACTCTCGGCGTGTGCCGGGTTGAGATCAGGCAGGTACTGAAAAGGAACCAGCAGCAGGAAGAGAGGGGAAAAAACCCATCACCATCTTCCCAACGCACACACACTTGTGGTTTTCTTGTCTTGTCCTTCTCATTCAACACGTATATCATGCTGCATTGATCTGCAAGGGTGAGAGAAAAATACACAAATAATTCTATGTTTTCTTTTTGGCAAATATATGGTAACTGAATTCAGGCATCTGTTTTAGTGAGGAAATATTACATTTATAATTATCTTTAAAGCTGCTCCTCTGCAAAATCTGTGACATTAACATAAAAACAGGTTGATTAATTAGATCATATGCAACACAAAATCTTTATTAAAGGACGATCAAAAATATTAAGTTGATAAAATATTTCAGTATTTTATTTAATATGGCCAATTTAAATCCATGATCAAAGTGGAATATGACAGAAATTATTGTGACTAAATGATTGATTCAAGGTGTTCAACTACTCGACTTGAGTCTCTTGATTGATTGATTGATTGATTGATTGATTTTATAATATAAACAAATTTAAAGAAATCATGTCCTGTCCTGTGAATAACATATATCTCCAAAACTTTGCACGAGTTAAGAAAAGCTGCTATGCTTTCACTTTTATGACAATACATATTTCAGATAGTAGGCCTACAGATTTTTTTTTGTTTGTTTGTTTTTTTGTATAGTTAATGTAATTTAAAGTAGGTAGATCTTCTCACATGGATTATTTAATCCTTAAATGTATATGAAAAAAATAAAATAAAAATGCCAAATATTGAGATACATGGTTTTCACTGCAGCATATAAGCAAAAATATTAAAAGTCAAATGTAATATTTGACTCAGAACTTTGAAGTTATGGCACCATCAGCCTCATTCATATTACCATGCATATAATATATAATATCATTTCAGACCACATGACATTAATCGAGCCTTAAATGATTGATTCACTTGTTGGTTCACTTGTATTTATGGCATGCAATCATAAAGTGTATTGTGTCTCCAGCATGTGGCTCTGTGCAGCAGGTTGTTTAAAGCTGATGGAGCCTTTTGATGTTTGTGATGAACAGAAATGAAGAAGAACCTGTGGGAGATCAGACCATGATCATGTTGACCTCTGACCTGCACTGTGGACAAATAGCCTATTGTGATGCCCAAAAATCTCCAGGATATTATAATAAATTATATACAATGATAAAAATGTCCAATAATGATCAGTTTGTATCTTCATGCAGCATTTAATATCAATTATTTAAATATTGAACACAAAACCAACATGAAACACAAGCATCAGATTGAGTCAGTGCCTTCATATGCCAGTTGGTTTAAAATCTGCTCGTGTATTAAAGGCTGTAATAAAATGTTGTAAATAAACTAACAGACATTAATCTCCCTCTCCCTCTGCAGGCATCCCGTGTTGCTCCCCTCTCTATCTCCTCCCTGCGCTCCTCCACAGTCACTCAAAGAGCCTGAACGACACGCGAACAATCTCATCAATGGGCGCAATGTTTGCGCCTGGCTGTGCGGAGAGGTTATTTATTAACGCCTCGCCATTTGCGGCTGGTTCCCATCCACCCCTGCGCTGCTTTTAAAGCCCCGCACTTCTCCACAGTGAAATTAATTATTCTCCGAGGAGGGAGGGGGGGGAAAGGCAAAGACGTTTCCTTTCTGTTTGCGGAGAAGTCGCTGGGGTGAATCCCCGCTCCACTGTGCGCTCCGAAGCCCCGAAGAGCGCTCAAAAGGCTCGGTGTCAGAGTGAAAACAGTGTTGGAAGCAAATGGGACGGAAAATTAAATGAAATTAAATGGCTTGACCGGCGGTATTGTTCCTGCTTCTTTTTTAAAAAGAAAAAAGACACATTAATTACATGGTCGGATCTTTATTCTGGGACAATATTGCGGAGTCCATCAACAACATTCCGCTAGTGCGCTTCTCTTAAATGAACTCTCTTTAATAAACGTAAATAACGAGCTGAGAAGAATCGGAGTTGGGAGAGAGGAGGGAGACGTTTTTATGAGCGGCTCTGCCTGGCTCTTGCCAGCCTTTTTTGGATTTTAACTGTTTAAACGGTGGGGCTCTGATTTAACTGGTTGGCCATTAATGAGCCATGAATATAGAGGAACAACCTGTCTGCAAAGCAACGCGGTAAATACAGAGAGCAATGCCCCACCAGGGATCTCCATTCATGCTCCCTGACTATACTTCGGGGGTGCCAAGGGTTCACCACCACCTCTCCTGGACTGGTTTCAATGGCCTACCATTTAAGACCCCTCTGAGCTCCGAAGAAAACACATTTTTTATGTCGACCCATAAACTTTGTTTGGGTCTATTCACAAGAGCCCAATCATTGTCCCACTTAGCAATGTGGCCTATTTCTCACAGATTCCCACGTCTTAGAAATGACTCTGTGTTTGTCTAAATCCATTTATTTCTCCACATGTAAGCCCACACCTTCGGCACCTCTCACATTTATTTGGTCACACTTCTTTTAATTAAAAAAAGAAAACTTAAATCCTCATGCTTTTGCTTTGCTGGACAGGTTGAACTCTGTCCAGCAAAAGAATCAGAACTTCTTATTATTCCTTTCAGATGTGAGCCCGCTCTCAAACAAAGAGAAAAGCTTTGGACAGGCCTGTTTATCTTATTCCTCGCCTTTCTTTTCTTCAGTAAAAACCACCGCCACCATCATATAAAGGTGTTTTACTTTCTGAGAAACCTGGGGAAAGATGCAAGCTGCTCCAAGGGCAGACCAGCTGCCTTGATGCGGGTGGGACATTAGCGACGCGTTTGAATAGTAATTATGCTTGTATGGGACTCCCACCAGATGACATGATTGGGATTTTAACCCAGACTAATATTCAAAATCGCATTAGAGAGGAGCCGAATAAACGGCACCTGATTCAATGCTGTTCATGCGTGATTTCATTCAGAAAGCCTCCTCTCTTTTTTCCCCCCGAAGTGGGCTGCACCATTTCGGTATTCAAAGTCTCTACAAAGTTTTTGCGCCGGGCTTTTTCAGGCCGCATTTCCCTGACTTAAACTCACTTTGTCTCGCATGAGGAGACGCGGATAAAAGCGTGTGAAGTTGCGTGAATTGATATGTTTCGGTGTACCTTATAAATTCATACCTTTTCTCACTCGAGCGCCTCAGAAAGAAAGTGTCACTCAGGCCGATTCTCTCTGCTGTCCAACGCATTTAGCAGGAGATCTATTTGAGAAGTTCATTCCTAGGCAAATGTATGCAGGCAGGGCTCTGCGTGAATGGAGCAGCGTGTCAGCCGACCCTAATTGGGATTTAGCCACCCAAAGCATATGCACAAAGTGACAGAAAATCACAGGTTTCAAAGAAAGTCACAACTTTTGCCCTTCTTGGTGAATATAAGCAGCTCTTTCCCTCGGCTCAGAGTAAAACTGTGTTTTTCTTATATGGAGGTTAGTGACCCAGTTGGCTCTGCGGTGTGTTTCTGCAAAATGAAAGTGTGAGCAAAACAAATATAAAGGCAAAGAGCATGCTTGAAGACACGTAACCTTGACTGCACTGCATGTTTGAATGAGGCCAGATGTTTTAGCCGAAGTCATGGTTATTATCTGAACAAATATCGGACTCATTTTATTGCTTCATTTCCTTTTTCATGTCTTTTTTTATACAGTAAAAATATGCGATTTTAAACAGTTTTGTAGCGTACCATTTTACAATAATAATAATAAACCTTATTAAAAATGCGTCGTTTGAAGTATTTGTACAGAACGCAAAAGCAGATTTATGTATGAAATTTTAATGAACATTTATTTGACATTTTGCGAATTAACGTTTTATTTATTTATCTATTTATTTATTATTTTAATGATAAGACTACAGTCCTCTCTGCCAGTGCGTCAGTGTCTCCACTATGGAGACGGAGCACCATGGAGAGCTCCGCACACCACATACACGCACACATACAGTCACACACATTTTCTCCCTTGTCTGTTAATTATATTGATAATAAATTCCATCCCATCATATTGATGAGGAGAGCATTTATCCCCATGAACTTAACCCTAAATGCAGACTATAGGCTGATTTATATGTACATACATCGTTCGGGTTGGATGCGCATTGATAATTCGCTGTAACAAACTGTGATCCCATGATGTCACCGTCTCCTCATTATATATCCGACTGACAGTTCTGGGTTCAAACTAATTGTCTCCTGCGTGTTCGTGTGGGATAAGCTTGTGTAAATGATGTCCGAGCGAAATATTGATTATTTCAACATGAAGTCTGTGCATAATCATCGTAAATTATGTATTAAACGATGATATAAGATGTTGATTAGAGGCGCACTGGCCCTGACAATGTTTACGGTAATTTCTTGCTTTTATTTCAGAGGCCCTATTGCTTATTTATTATCACATTGTTACTTTAAAAACAAGTTTGAGTGTATGAACATTTAATTTTTGCATTTTTTTCATACCTTAATCATTCAGATATTTACCATTTCTCTTGAGTGAGAAATGCACTTGTTTTTTGCACACATTTTACACCAAGTTTTCAGAAAATTAGGATGTTAATCTAACAAATCCGGCCCCAAATGTTGTCTAATCACATTTGAAACAAGACACATTAAGCATTTAACATTGGAATGTGTGCATTTCTGACTTTTCTTAATAACTTTATCATTCCCATCTTAAAAAGCAAAATATTTTTGGGTTCCACTAATGTAGAAGCATCCCACTGTGAAATAATATCAAGATGTTCTTCATTATAATAATAATGGTACAGTAATGTTATTGCTGCCATAATATCACTGGTCCTGTTTCTATCTTTTGTTGCAGTTTCTCCCAGAGGATTGGTGTGTTGCATGTCTCTGCTCTAAGCCCCTGAGCAGGACACTGAGTGTGTTTGGCATCTGCTGGCCAGATCCAATCGCTCCCAATCAGCAGCAGGAGGAAAAGGTGTGGATGTGGATGGAATGAGGACAGGAAACGGCTGTGTGCCGTCACTCCGCTGCAGGACAGAATTTGACTGACGGATTCCTTAGCCCTCCAGAAAGTGTCAGGGCGACCGCCTCGACCCTCAGGTGACTCTGTCTTGCTCTCTGTTTTTGCTGCTCACTACTTCCTTTTCCCCTTTTTCACTCTTTATCCTCCCGAGCAGATGCTATCAAAATAAGCAACATCTCTCTCAGCTGTTCAGAATTACCAGCATTTCATGAAAATAGTAGTGATAACATTCAGTGTCCTTGTAAGGCACTTCAAACACAAACGCTAAAAAAGACATCAAATCAAAACAAAGACAAGGTAATTGAATGCTGATAGCTTTATTTGCAGCAAGTAGAAAAAAGGGGGGTGTTGACACACAAAGGTTTAGAGACCATGTTGAGTGTTGCTAGTGAGGCATATTTAAAGCCTATGAGGTGAAGGTTTCGCTCTGTGGCAAAGGGTCATTCATGGTCTTCTTGTCCAGGGCAAAGGGCGAAGGTCAATGCCCAGACATGGGCTGTGGTCAGTGCAAAGCTCAGAGGGGCGTGGTGGTTTAAGGGCGAGAGGAGGTCATTTGGGAGTTAGTGCTGCTCATTCTTCATCAGAGTCATCGGCTGCACCGGAGATGGTGTAGGTTTGTTCTTGGTGGTCCATCTCCACCACATCGTTGTCCTCATTTTTAACCGTTCTGTAGGGGAGGAAAGAACATGCAGAGGGCTGAAGTAACCAGAAGAAGCTTGTTGGACTTCTGAACCTCTAAGTAGCTGTATGATGGCCTTCTACCTAACCCTATCATCAAGCAGGGTAAGATACTTTAAGTCATTCTTTCTTAATCAAAGGCATGTCTGATTTTATTTTCTGAGTTGTAGTGCTGCAATAATAAGAAGGTATGTTTAAAAGAAACAAAAAAGATACCTGATGGTACCTTTACCTAATGAGCACCGTCCTCCTCTCCGTCAGCTCCACAGCCTGCTCTGCATAGGGTTCATTGTTGTCGTCATATCCATTGGATCCATATCCCATCCCGGCACCAGTGGTGTCACCCATTCCTCCAACAATCTTCCCCTTTCCACCAATGCCTGAAAGTGCAACATCTCCACCCACACCCTCAGTTCCTCTACTGCCTCCGATTCGATCTTTACCTCCATCTCCTTCCATGCCTCCACCAATTACATCACCCATTCCTCCACCAACACCACCAATTCCTCCACTGAGCCCTGTGCCAGTGCCGCCTATGCCAACTGAACTTGCAGCACCACTACCTGCACCCATTCCAACACCACCCATGCCACTGTCATCCTTGCCTCCGACGCCAAATCCCAAAGTTCCACCAGTGCCCACACCTCCAGCACCAGTGCCCACACCTCCAGTGCCAGTGCCTACACCTCCAGCACCAGTGCCCACACCTCCTGCCCCAGTACCCAACCCCCCAATACCACCACCAGCACCAACCTTTCCAGCACCCAGTCCACCAGCACCAGCGCCCACACCACTCATTCCTCCACTGCCTCCACCAGTACCCACCCCCCCTGCGCCAGCTCCTACACCTACACCCCCAGCTCCAAATCGATGACTACCACCAATGTCTGCCCCACCTGCCCTACCAGCAGGACCCGTCTTGTCATCAGGACCTCCAGCACCCATTCTTCTACCCATTCCTCCAGCAGCACTGCCTGGACCTGTGCCCATGCCTCCTGCACCTATGAACCCTCCCATTCCGACTCCACTCCCCATGCCTCCAACACCTCCACCACTACCTCCCATCATCCCGCCACCCATGCCACCAACACCACCAATACCACCCATTCCTCCTCCACCGGAGCTCATCCCACCACCAATGGCGCTAATGCTACAGCTGGCAAGAGACAGGGTTTGCATCATGCCAGAGAGCCGCAGATCCTCTCCTTCAATTAGTTTTCTGTAACAAAAAACAAATATTTAAAAAGACCAATTTTTTTTACATTAATTTAAATATATGTCATGGCACTACATCAATTTTTAAGTTATTTTTCCTTCACCTGTATGTGGTAATCTCAATCTCCAGAGCCATCTTGACATTCAGGAGCTCCTGGTACTCACGCAGGTGCAGCGCAATTTTCTCCTTAGTGGATTTCAGCTCAAGCTGCAGGGCCTCAATGCGAGCCTAGTAGGTTAACAGAGCCATCAAATTACTGTATGAATGAATTCATGTGGTGGCTTTGTGCCTGAATGCATGAAAGTAAGCGTATGTGTTCACAATTGACTCTAGTGAGACCAGGTGTGCATCCTTTGACTACATTAGCTTGTCTTTACCTGCAGGTCTTCCAGTTCCTTCTTGTACCTTTCTTGTGCCTCTCGGATCTGGGCCTCAAGAGCTTCATTCCTGCTCCTCAAGGAATCCAACTCACGGTCTTTGCTTTGGATCTGGAGATATTTTTATATGATTAGTCTCTGCAGTCATTCAGTATCACTTGTTAGTTTAGGCTGATGTATTCAGTTTGACTTTTGATACTCACATCCTTTTTAGCGCCTGCTATTTCATCTCGAATGCTTCGAACTCTATCCACGTGCCTTGTTGTCTTACTGGTCAAATCTTCAAACTTGTTTTTATACCATGAATCCATCTCCTAAAAATAAGCGATGAAAAATTCACATTAATTTAATCCAAAACACAGAGAGATTGACTTTAGACAGTGCTAATGTGTGATAATTTTACCTGGAGATTTTTGGCTGCGATGTCGTCATATTGGGCTTGGATTTGCTTCAAAGCAGCTGCCAGGTCAGGTAGGGTGTATGCACTCTGGGCTGAGACATGAGCTGCGTAAATTTGTTTCATGAGCTCATCAATTTCCTGAAAAAAAAAAAAAAGAAATATTTAACACTCATGAAAATAAAAGGCAAACTAAATACAAAAATCTTGAGTGAAGATATTATCCACCTGCTGATGGATCCGTTTTAGGAATTCAATTTCAACTTCCAGCTGCTCCAGTTTCTTCTCCAAAGCTATGCGTGAGGAGGTGGCTTTGTCAACATCCTGAAGAACACACACCGTGATTATCATTTGGGTTTGGGACTGTAAATTAATTTGATGATCGAGTAATAATATTGGTTAATTAAATGTAACCTACTGGACGGAAGGCTTCAATTTCTAACTCAGCTTTCTTCCTCAGCTCCACTGCCTCCTCATATTTGATTTTGATTGCCTCTAGTTGAGCAGCTGTGGACTCCTTAGCCGCCAAGGAAATGTCCTGAAAACCAAGAAGCCAGAAGTAATGTGGTCGTCTATTAGATTTGGAGGTATGTGCAAGGGTGTGTGCAAAATGTAGATCAGCCACTGTTGAATTTTGCATTTTATATCTTCATTCCTGTGCGTGTGTGTGTGTGTGTGTGTGCGTGTGTGTGTGTGTGAGTGTGTGTGTGCGTCTACAATCAAGCCATCTCATCTGTGAATAAAACATAGCTGCTGACAGCTGTACTCCATGACACCTTAATACGCTGAGGCACCTCTCCATTTGCCTGCCAGAAATAAGCCTGTTACCAGGTAAGGAACCTTGAAAACACCAAGTTGACGTCTTGTATCGTTGCTTGGATGAATCCTCTACAGCTCAGTGAGGTGTAAACCTTGCCAGAAACTAAGAATTCCATCTTTATGCTCTATTGAGTGTCTCATATGTAAAAAGAAAGAAAAAAGAAACAGAGGCGATATGCAGCTCGGAGAAATCTGTCTCACCCGCTGAACTCTCATCTGGTCAGCAATCCTTTTCAGCTCTCTCAGCTGTTCCTCATACAGGAGGCGCAGACCGGTTGGACTCTCAAAGCGGTTCTGGTAGGCCTGGATCTCTGCTTCCAATAGCTTGTTCTGCTGCTCAAGTGATCGAACCTGTAAGTACGAGAAACCTGTGATTTCAAGTGTGTCTGAACCAGACAACGCAATATGTTTCCTGCCCTTGTGCTCACAGAGCTGAGAGTAATATGCTCACATTTTTTAACACAAGGCATTTTTAGCCAGGCCTGAAAAATATATTTATCAGCACTGATGGAAGAAATAAAATGTGTTTAGTTTGAAGGCAGTTTTACCTTATTAATGTATACAGCCAGTCTGTCATTGAGGATGACCATCTCCTGTCTTTCAGTTGTGCGGGTGCTGAGGAATTCTTGGTTTTCAGCTGCAGCCACATCCAGATCTACAGCGGGTTCTCCACTTGGCCCAACACAGACCAAGGCTCCTGAACCCACACTGAAAAGTCAACCGTGAGCCGAGGACATGAAATTTGTAGAAGCGGTAGATGGCACAAATGTCATAAAAGTATTAAAAAATAGCTTGAAAAATAACTGAAAAAAAGCTTACTTTCACATAAGGTGAAACATTTTACAACATAATAATCTCACTGTAGAGCCTTATTTAAACATCGATCAATAGGCACTGTAGGAGACAATGCTTACCCTGCTCCAACCATGCGAGTCTTGCGTGCAGCTGAGGCGGTCCTTCGACCCAGTGACTCCACACGCATGGTGCCAGCCCTGGGTCTGCAGGGGTAGCCAGCAGAGGCATGACGGGCATCTCTCCTGGTGGGGGATGGGCTGGACACCCTGACCTGGTAGGACGAGCTGCTGCTGTCCTCAAAGTGACGGCGGTAGGACGAGATCCTCTCCGGGCTGCGGCTCATGGTGGCGGCAGCGACTGTGTTTCCTCTGGTTCTCTGAGGGGAGATGAAAGAAATACTCACACAGGGCCTGTCTGTGGTTTACTGCACTCCACGGCACCTTGTTGGCACTCTCTGATTCTCAGCCCAGTCTCAGGTTTTATACTTCCCACTGCCAGCCATACCCCAGCTCTGTGAAAGACAGCCCAGTTTATGAGCCAACACCTGTGGAATCTCGAACCTCTGCACCAACTCAGGCTTGACCTGCTACTCAGATATCTGTCAGCAGCTTGTGAAGAGCACAGCTTGGCTGGGATAGCAGGTGATGGCATCACCCATAGTCTTTTTGCAAAACACAGAATGTGATCATATACTGGCCTCCCTTTGATCAGGACCACAATGAGTTTTGCCAGGACTATGGCACATCCACCACCCCAGTGTCCACTACAGCACTGGGCAGCAGACAGGCAAGCAGGCAGCGTCCGGCAGCAGCCGGTAGGTGCAGCACTGATGTGATCTGCTCTGATGGGACAAGGGACTTTAATTGAATGCTGAGCAGAAGCTGCAGGGTGACCTGATGAGGCTGAGGCTGCAGAGGAACAAAAAGCTCCAGCAAGATTTGACATAAATTAATACTTATTTGTCTGATGTGTTTTCAACATATTAAAACCACGGCAATCAGAAAAAAGAGAAAATGAAATTAAGTGCCTCTGAGGGGGAAAAAAAGCAGGCAGAAGAAAAGAAAAGGGGAGGGGGGGGGGGGGGTTTACAGTTGACATGGCACAGTGATATGAGGGGAGAAAACAGTACTCGTGTCCATTTAAGGCGATTTTTGATTGACACCAACAGGGTCAGTCCATGCTGCACTGTCCTGAAAATTTACTGTAAACATTAACTATCAGCAACATTAACCGTCACAGGAAACCTAACACACACTGAGCCAACCTCAGAATTACCAAAACAATTATGACCTGTCTCAAAATGGGTAATAATTCTCAGCACATTTGAAACACAAGAATACAGCTTATAAAATGCTTTTTAAATTTACTGTTCCTGTGAAACTCTGTCTTGATAGATTAAGCAAGCATCTATTCATTTCCATTGACCTCAGATCTTACAGCAGCATGGGACTTTTGGGAAGAGGCGGAATCAGTCAATCATGTGAGTGATCTGTTTGCACCAACCAGCTCTTTTAGTGTCGCAACCAAATGACATTACTCATTATTGAGGTATTTTCCATGACAGTATTTGTGAAGCCTCACTTCAAATGCCAACACAGCTCCACCTCCTGGGTTTAATTTTTCATTCAGCTAAAAAAAGCTAAGGGGAACACCAGATGGAGAAGGTATGGACATGCTTCCTTCCAAAGTTATTTATTGCATTTTCCTAATTTAAATGGACAGTTAACCCTAAATCAAAAACACAGATTTTTCCTTTTACCTGTAGTGCTATCCATCAACCTTGATTGTTTTGGTGTAAGTTGCCGTTTGTTGTAGATGTCTACTTTCTCTTGAATATAGTGGGTATAGAAGACCCTCAGTTTGTGTTGCTAAAAGTGCCAAAACAAATAAATTTGAAAAACTAATCAGCAATGTCTCTTACCGGAAATCATGTCCCGGTTGCTCAAGATAATCCACAGATCTTGTTGTGAGCAGTTTTATGTAGGAACTATTTTCTTTCTACCAAACTACACCAACTGACTGTATCACTCCGCAGAAGGAAGGGTGCAACTACTGCTAGCTCACCCAGCACCACTGAGCCAGCTAACGTTACAGCTCAGCCGAGGGGAGCGCCATTTCTGTTCACATCTCATGCTGACATGAGCACGAGCCTCTTGGCCATGTGTAGATGCACATTTCCTTCTGCGCAGTGATATGGTTGGTGAATCTAGTTAGGTAAAAAAAAAACTAAAAAAACAGTTCCTACATGAAACTGCTCACAACAATGTCTGTGGATTATCTTGAGTAACCAGGTCATGATTTCTGGAAAGAGACATTGATGTTGACTTTTTCAAATTATCATTATCATTTGTTTTGGCACTTTTAGCAACACAAACTGAGTGTCTTCTATACCCAATATATTCGAGAGAAAGTAGACATCTCTACTGCCGATAACTCACACTGGGCAACTCACACCAAAACAATCTAGGTTGATGGATAGCACTACAGGTAAGAAGAAAAAATGTGTATTTTTGATTTTAGGGTGAACTGTCCATTTAAATAAGGAAAACACAAAATGCAATAAACAACTTTGAAAGGAAGCATGTCTATACCTTCTCCATCTGAATGAATGAATGAAAATGAAACCCTAACTCGATTACCCAACTAGATCCTCCAACCATATCACTGTGCAGAAGGAAATGTGCATCTACACATGGACGAGAGGCTCACGCTCATGACAGCGTGAGATGTTAACATTAATGGCATCCTCCTCAGCTGAGCTGTAACGTTAGTTAGCTCAGTGGTGCTAGCTGAGCTAGCAGTAGATGCACGCTTCCTCCTGCAAGGTGATATAGTTGGTGGGTGTAGTTTGGTAGAGAAAAAAAAAGTTCCTACATGAAACTGCTCACAACAAGATCTGTGGATTATCTTGAGTAACTGATCACTGGAAAGAGACATAGCTTTTTGGCACTCTGACATCCACAAGCCGAGTGCCAGCTCATTCCACTATATTGTAGAGAAGGTGGACATCTCTGTGGCTGGTATCTCCAACACTTGACAACTCACACCAAAACAATCTAGACTGATAAATAGCTCTAAAGGTCAAAAGAAAACTACGTATTTTTGATTTGAGGGGTTAACTGTCCGAACAGGCCAAATGATAGGCGAGTATGCTTTAGACTCACAGACCTGCTTTAACAGTTAAATATAAATCTGGGGTGCACCATGCCTGCTTGGAGAATACTGTTTCATATAGCAAAAATAGCATTAACACTTCTGAGCCAGATTATTTACTCATGCATCTGGAAAGTCACTTAAAGGTCAGCTTCCTATTTAGTGACAATGATTCAACAAGCTGCTTCTTGCTTTTGTGGGGCACTTAGATAATTTAGAAATCTTGACTAATCATGGGAAAATCATTAATGTGTTGTGTTTGGACTTTCAGCTTGAGCTGTAAAAGGGAAAGTTCATAGGGAACAAGGTCCATGGCCGTGGTCGACATACTGTTAATAAAGGCATTCTTCTCAGTTGAAAACAAACACATTCATTATCATGGATGACGAAGGGACCTGTTAATGTTCCCTGGAGGGTGGGTGGCAAATTCAGTGGATATTAGACATGGTCCTTCAATACCGTAGATCATCTTAGTCCTGGAGGCTGTCACCTCAGTAAAACACTCCGACTGTTTGTATCACAGATTGTTCAAATCCATTCCTTCTCGTACTGTTTTTACTAGACCTGACAGACATGGTCCATAATCTATTTAAAATAAAGAAATGAAAATACCAAAACACAAACTAAATGTCATTGTTAATAAATTGTATTTATTGAATAAAATTGGCAACGACTTCAGTTGCATCCATGAGCAACAAACTATTTAATATTTACAACACGTTTACTTGAATTGTTGAACTGTCCATGTTATGCAAGGACGACTTCATTTTAACACACAATCATACACAGTTAAATAGTCATTTGCATAGATAGTCTGGAAACAAAAACTTGAGGTTCATTTGAACTCTATTATTATTTGTGGTACAGTTTAGAATAGTCACTGGTTACATATGTGTCTGTGTAGAAGTTGTAAAGGGTTTATAAATAGTTCTATGCTGAAATAAATTTAACTTCAAGTAACACTGCAGTAGTTATTAAGTTTTTTAGCAGCAGATGTGATTGTTGATGTGTGCTGAGCCCTCTGGTTTCAGTCTTTGGGATTCACAGATGAGGAAAACAACTTCAATCACTGGCTCTTAAAACAACAAACGAATAAATGAACTGTTTTAAAACCCTTTACAAGACTCCCTGTTACACACTCTCACTTGCCAGTCTGATCTCGGCTAAGAGCTTTTAATATTCTTCTGTTTCATTATCCCTGGATCAGTTCTGTTGTTCATTTTTCACCCAGCCTTGCCATCCACCTGGGTAATGCTGAACACTGAAATGCAGAGACAAAGGAAGGAAGTGAATGCAATGTTGCATAAACAGAGGTACGTCAAAAAAATAAACTGCCACTGTGTATGACTTCACTATTACTGGCATATGCAGCATCTTTTCACTGTTAGCCTTTCCAGCTATTTTATAAAAAACATTTTAGTCAGATACTGGTTTTAATTTTCTTGATTACATGACTTTTGTATTTGATTATCATTTTTGAGCTGAGATTCCTTCTAACTTCTAGGTTTTAAAAATCTCACCTGCACAACCTGTTTCTTCTTTTGTTGTTGTATTCCTGCTGTTTTTTTGTGCAAATTAATCAATCAAATTTAAACCATACATGTGGTATGTGCCAGCTCTCAAAAGAGCGCTGCAAGATGGGTTGGCATTACCCAACAACAGGTCAATAACCTCAGGTGGGTGAAACTTGATGCTGTCTCATGATGAATTATAACAGTCAGATATAACATTAAGCCATAAAAATTACTTGTGCTCTAGCCTTTGCCCAGACTTGGGAAAAAAAAACTTTTAACATCAATAGTAAGAAATATTATCTAACACATGCACTACAGTGGTTCAGTAATTTGTGGGCATTAATGATGAGGAGAGCAATGATTTTGACAGACAGGAAACACATCTCACTCTTTGTATCCCAGCGAGGTGGCTGTGTCTAGTGCGGCCTTGCTCCTGATCCCTGCCAGACAGGTGAACACAACATTATCTGTCTGCTGGGGCATTTCACCACCGTACTTTTCATTGAACTCTTCCGGTCCCAGCTGGAGGGCAGTGTTCACCTGTCCCACTGCAAAGTCAAAGAGGCAAGGACAGGTCAGGTGTGACCAGCAGTACTTTAAATATGTGCAATTAGGTGAAACAAAACTATGGTGGGTCTGGTGTTTCTGGGAACTGTTATAAACAGTGCCAAAGGTTTGAACCTAGATAAACAGGATAATCTAAGGAATGTTTAACCACAAAGAAAGTTGGGAGGCGTGTCTCCCCACATGAATGTAGTTTTAAGATGTCTGCTGGTGTCATCCATGTTGAAATCTTTTACAGTTTACTGAGAATGAAATATTGAAACAAATTTTCATGTAAGCTTGCCACAATAGAAAAAGGCCTGCATTATAAACAGAGACAGAGCAGACCAAGCAGCTACAACAGACCCCTCATGGATATCTGATATATACAGTATGATCTGTGTGATAACCATATGATTTAGGACATTCCCAGATTTGTAGATGACCCGCAGACAACCTTATGTGGTCTAACAAGTAGCTATGACGTTGCATCCCTGCTTACTTGACTGCTCCCTGCTAACTATGTTTGTGTATTTTATGAAGAACAAGACTTACAGGGGACGTTAATTGACCCGGGGATGAAGCCGTACTCCCTGAGCTCCCAAGGCTCTCTCACATCTATAACTACAGCTTTCCGACCAGCCAGGAGCTGCTTCAACTGGTCATAACTCACATCTGTGCTCGGTGGCGCTGAACTGAACCTGCGGTGCAGCGGCTCTGTAGCTGAAAGCAAAACACACAACATGCCACACATGTGAACAGTTTTTCAAAACATGATAGTGAGCCAACCAGCTGACATTCACACGGGCAGTATGCTCACTTTTACAACCGTGGTGAGTGTTGACAAGGCTGGACACAGAGCTTCGTCCTCCCGGGACGGAAACTCCAGGCAGGACGGTCCTGTTCAATAACAGCCGCGGAAGAACTCCTGCAAACCCCCAACACCGTCTGAGAGCCATATGTCACACCCTATATTACTCTCTATGTTAATACTTCCTCAACATAAACCCCAAATTACAAATGACGCAATACTAATGCGTAATACAACTATTGGAATTCTCAACGCCAGTGCTCGCGCTTACCAAACAATGACCTGCGCGTGCGCAGAAATACGGATCGCCAAAGGGACAAACATACTCTCTCCTTTCCTCTCTCATAAAACGCAAACGTAAGTCATTCACCTGATCTTTCAAAGGTCAGCCTATTATGAACACAAATAAACGCTATGTGGCATAAGTAGCCAAAAACGAATATACTAACGAATATGACAGACATATGCATGTATGTATGTTTATATATGTTGCATTCATGGTCTTGCGAAAAACGAAACATTGACAGCCAAACGTCTGTCCTCATCTGACCAGCTATGCCCCATGGCTCCATGTCGCTTTCAGAGGCATCGGGGTACTTCACTTTTCCTGACCAGTAAATAAGATGTATTGATAACATCACCCGCTATGATCTCGTCTCATCTGTCTGTAGAACTACATCGTCAAAATTAAAGCTGAAAATAAAATGCTGAATTAGAAAATAATGTGTGTTGGTGACAACACTCATTATTCCACATCAATTAAACAGGAAAATTTAGAACAACATCTCATGGTAGGACACCTTGATATTTTTACAACCTGTAAATAAACAGAACAATAATCATTTCTCTATGGCTTGATACCGTGAAGCGTTAGAAAAACTCTTGAATGCCCCAGAACTTGTGACACTCTGCGTCTTGTTTTGGAATTTCCTATTGTCCATGAATGCAGCATCAGGACAAACCGAGCTGCCGTAGTGCGTCACATGTTGACTAGGGTTGCTAGTTGATGCTACCGAAAGCTTGAAAAAAAAAATACAAAGTCTAAGGCAAAGACGA
Source organism: Cephalopholis sonnerati (assembly GCA_019142605.1). Lineage (NCBI taxonomy): Eukaryota > Metazoa > Chordata > Actinopteri > Perciformes > Serranidae > Cephalopholis > Cephalopholis sonnerati. Next base: position 12,336,441 of record JAGQAX010000008.1, on the reverse strand, counting down.
AGAGTTATAGAGATAATTGTACTGTTGTTGTGGGTACACTGTACTTTGCTTCGCAATGCCGTAATAGAGCAGTGTGCTGTTGGATAAAACACACCTGTTAATGTTTGATTTATTCTGACAGTCTGATGTAGCTAGCTTGTTTGCTAGCCAGGAAGAGTTGACATCTCACTGTTGGCTTCAGGAAAGCTAACACAGTCAACATAGGAGCTAAAATAAAGAGGTGAGTTCATATGGCTTTTCGCCAAATGTAATAGTGCAAACGTTATCCATCCATTTTTAAAGTTTCTCTGATAAACGACATGTAGGCCTCCTATTCGTATTCTTAGTGACATAGTATGCAGTCCGTAAGTATATGACAGTTACACATTTCCTGTTTTGGCTCATCACTATTGAATGGGTTAGGCATGGTAATGTGACTGGGATTAAGTGACTTCAAGCTTTAGGATGTTTGATGGTCGTCCCATGTAAATAGGTTTAACAGTGGAGAAATGGTTTGTAAACGTGACCCTCACAGTTTGAGGACAGTGGAGCAGGATAATGATCTTAAACCTATAAGCTACCACGGAATTATAGGTACAAACAGTGGAATATTCTTGGCAGGCAAAATTGTTCACCTGACCTTCATCCACCTGAGTAGTGTTTCACCAGTTTAAAACTACACTGAAGCCCCCCAGCACGAGCAAGAAGATGATCCTGATAGCAGCACAGGATTAATGTAATTAGGGAAGATACCAAGATTCTGCTGATGTCTGTAGGATGCAGACTGGTTTGGAAATTAGCACCAGTCAAATACTGGTAAAATATACAAGTGACTGCTAGATTTGCTTCACTTACCCACCTAAAAAACTGTGGTAAGCTGTTGAGTCGTTGGTAGATTTAATAATCCACTCGCCCCACTGGTAAATTGACAAAAAACTACCTTTACAACACTGGATGTAAGCCAAAGACAGTCATTGGTTGCATAGGATATGCAAGTAGATTTGAAAAAAGATTACTGCATTTGAATTTAAGATCATTTGACCGGCACATTTTGGTGTCTTAAAAGTGAGGATTATGTATAAAAAGAGCTACAGTTCTCATAGAGTTAATCTAGTGTGGGTGTAAATATGCTCAAAATAACAATGGTTCAGAGTCATTGTTTCGTTTTAGATTCACTGTGCCAGAGTACAAAGGAAACGATAAATATGTTACTGCACAGATACTTCCCGATTGCACTGTACCTGGTTTTCAAAGTATTGTGTGCTACAGTATGTAAAATAATGATGACTGTTATAGACTAGTGTAAACTTATGTTATGTTGAGGTAGTTTCATTTTACATAGTGACACCAATGTCTGTCTTCCATCTTTCCATCCAGAGCTCCAGATGCGGCTAAAGGACCCCTTCTCTTTAAAAGCCGCAGATATGACTAAGCGGACTAATAAACCGAGGAAACCTCGAGATGAGGAGTCATCAGATGAAGTCAGTGGTAAGTAACTGACAGCAGTGCAGGGCACCAGACTGTTAAAATTGGGGTTGTAAGTTTTGTTTTAGCATAGTCCAGCTTATAGTGAATGGGATCAAGTATTAAGTAATGAGAAAAACAGCATGGTTTATATTTATGACACACCATAGTTCTTTTTTTGTAAAAATGTTCACCAAGTTCATCAAGTAATTTCTAATTGATAATAAAAATAAAAAAACACAATATAATTTGTATTGGAAACACACAATTGTTTTCAACTATACAGCTATAATGTTGTAATTTTTTTCTGTTTTCTAAATAATATTATAAATTAAAGTTGACCTACTAGATCAGGGCAATATGTTGTATACTAATGAAACCCTATTACGCCAGTGGAATATCCTTAATGGAGAATTTTCTTTTACAATGAATATCTTTTTTGTGGGAATGTCACACCTTATGTAATGTACATCTGTTGCTGTGCACACTGTCGCTCTTTCAAAACATAGTCACTCAGAATTGGTCCCTAAAAGGGATTAGAAGGTAAATTTTTCATCAAAGCATATTTTGTTTTTTATTCAGGATTGACTTGCCAGCATGTGAGTAAAGCAGTGGACTTGAGCTCAGTGAAGAAATCAGTGCTCTCCAGTGTGTGGTTGATATGCTCTGATTGCCTGAAGGAGAGGACCATGATCGATGGAGAGCCAGCAGCATCCCATGACATCCTGGTGTGCTTAAAGTGTGGCTTCCAAGTAAGAATTGTTTAATTATTTTTTCAGTGTTGAACAGTGCAAACAAAACACATAGCACACACTGGAACTGAGCAATACCTGGATATTAGAAATATATTTAGAGTATTCTTTTAGAGTAATAATGTCATCAATATCATGTTCATTTGGATTATTTTTGTGTATTTACTCGGTCATTAATTTACTTTTATGTATATGTAAAAGGATCAAGTACAGTTCAATCAGTAATAAAAACATTCAGCGTAAATAACCAGCACTCTACAACAAGGAAGTGTCGATTGGTGAGCTATTGCACCAGAAATTACAAAGAAGCAAGCACACATGTTGTCTTCTATGTTGGTAAAGATTCTCAGTTATCCAGGCCATTGTTATCTTAAGTGCTATATCGTAGGCAACTGGACTTGCCAACGATATAGCACCCAACTTGCCTTGACTGTCTTGAGTTTCTTGAAGATGTTTCACCTCTCATCCAGCCTATTCAGTTCTAACTGACTGGTGTGGAGACACAGGCACACCCACACAGTTTAAAGCCTGCGACACTTAAGATTATGTTGTGTTCAATTTTTTTTTATTTGAAGAATTAAACCTGTAGAAAATCTACATAGAAATTGTGACAGATAAATGTTGATGTACTTTTTTTTTCAACAACACATAAATAATGGTTACTGTAAAATGCTGACAGTTTAAAACAATAATTGACACACAACTATTGTTCTAATTGGACAAATACCTTTGTAAGTCAATTCAAGAGAGAAATGCATAAATATGTACATTATTAGTGCATTGTATTTTGCTAAAAGGTTCCCAAATATGAAGTATTATTTGTTACCCTTATAACTTCAGCTGTAGCACATGCAAATCTGGCTTTATTAAGGTGGAAATGAGTCATGATCTTTAAATATGGCCATTTGCACTGCAAATGTTTTGCTTGTTAACAAAACATTTTTAACTGAATCATCTTACAGGGCTGTAACCAGTCAGGAATCCAGCACGCTGTCAAGCACCACCAAGCTTTCCATCCAGAGTCTCACTGCATCACCATCAGCTTGAGCACGTGGAAGGCCTGGTGAGAAACTTCAAACTGCATTCATTGTTAACTGTAATGAAAAGCCAAGACTGCACACACTGTTAGTGTGTGTCACCTTGTGGTGACACTTGTACAGATGCCGCCAGTGTGTGGGTTTACATAGAAAACAATAGGCGTTGGTGTCTTGCATGACATACACCGTAGGCAGGGTTTGAAATAAAAGCATAAAAAGCATATGCACTGTAGTGCACCAAAAATTTGAGCTGTGCATGTAATTCTCAGCTCTACACGCACTGGTGCAATTTACGTGGTACAGAAGATATAGTAGCTATACGTCAGTCAGCTAGTTAGCTTGTGTCTTGCAAACATTGGCTAACTTATGGTGTGACTATACACAACATAATGTGTAGTATGTCAAGTGTTGCTTTTATTGGTCCCCCAGCCACATCTTTTATCCATGTTCATTATTTTTCTTTTCAACATGGACGAGCCTAGCACATAGCAAATCTAAGTGTAACAGGAAAGTTGACCAAGGTTCTGCCAGTTACCAAGCATGCTTAACTGTTAATGATGCATAGAGCTAAAAAGGGGTGGGTCTTAAAAAGGATCAATTGACAGTTTTCACACACTTTCACGACACATCAATTTTCTCACCCAGTGAAAAGCACATTAATAATTGTTAACATTGCAGTGTGAAAACAGAACACTGCTGGCACACAGAAAGCCAAGAAAGAGCAGCACAGCTTAACAGCAGCACCGTGTAAAACCAATTCAAACCAGTCACCACTTGGTTTTGGATGCACATCCATGCGTGCTATTTCAATGGCGGCACTACGAGCGGCCAGAAAGGATGAAGAAAGATTTGCATTACAGCAATCATTTATTGTACATCATGTAATTAAATGAGTCTCAGTTAACACTGACATCACCAGAGAAGCCCTAGTATGATAAAAACTATTTCCATAATCAGTTTGTTGAGAAGCACAATGGATTTCTGCTGAAAATGTTTCATATAATGGTATAATATACATATACATACACATATGTGATTTCATTGCACATTACTGTACAGGGACAAGAACGCTCAAATGAAAATGTCTTTAAAGTCATTAATTAAATCAGTAAGTGTTTTCCTTCAGACGTTAGCTGGCACCAAGATGGAACTGTGACACTAGACCACGGGGTGTTTGTAACTTTTTTTGTGGCCATGAGCCATCAGGCCATGGTTAACGTCGAACCCTGATTTCACTCCATTATTGTATTTGATTGTGTGTGTAAATGGTTTTCTACTTCAACCAAGTAATTCTGTTCTCAAATAATGGTTCAATTCAACAATAGTTTCTTGAGGGGTTTTTAGATTCGACAGTAACTTAAAGCTTTTCTGTGTCTGTCTGTGAACCTGTCTCATTGTAACAGGTGTTTTGAATGTAACGAGGAGCTCTCCACTCACTGCAACAAGAAGGCTTTGGCTCAGACCCTGGACTTTTTACAAAAGCACTCTGTCAAGGCTACATCAGGTAAGGTGTTTGGCAACCTCATGGAAGTCTGTCCCCTGACTGAAGAAAAAAGCTTTTATAACACGCACATCTTCATTGCAGTTTCAGTAGGACTGAAGTCAATTCAGTTGGCTTTCCTTTAGTTTAGCAACCTTGTCAGTTAAAGAAGAAAATGATTGGCCTTGAACACAGACAACCTGTAATGTTTTCAGATATGAATGGTACATAATTTTGTGTATTTGCACTTGTGAACCTCAAACAAGGTTTCACAAGCGTAATGTCTTAGTATCCACAGCTCTGTGCATCAGAAGCTAATAGCTCAATAACACCAAATACCAGACTATTACTTGCTGTCTTAGGCTGAACAAGGTGACCTGTAATACAGGTGAACTGACTTACCTGGTCACATATACTAGGTTCTAATGTCTCACTGTCGGAGATTCACATAGTTATCAGGAAATGACTGCAGTACACCTACTCCCCCTGGTGGCAGTGGTTATCTGAACCCCTGGATTCAACCTGTCATCCTTAGCTTAGAGAGAGTGTACATGTGCATTATTAGGCAATATTGCAGTGTGACAGGTGAGACCACTCTGTGTTGGGGCATTATTTCATATGGATGCAACTACTTTTCCTTTGATTTACTGAGCTGTTTAGGGCTTGTGTCCTTCTAATGGTCATAAAATTAAAAAGTGTGTTTGACACTGAAGAGCAGTGTAAAGAAATACATTGTATGTAAATATATATATATATATATTTCTCATTACTTGACTTTGATGATCTTTACAGTGAAATCATGAAAAAATCGCTTTGAAGAGAATTTCAGTTGTTCAGTTGCTCATACTGACATCTGATAGCCTGGCTGCCTACTTTCAGTCTTATGTCCTCTCACCTCGCTCAGGCCACCTGAGCCCTTCTTGCCCAGTCAGTCAACCATATTAATATAACCCCTCGGCTCCTTTCTATACTTTCACACTCATACACCTTCTGTTCCAACCTCCCTATGCCTCTCCTACTTTGTGCTGGCATGCTGAGAGGCCTCTTAACGGGCTGTGGGTGATCAGGGTGGTGGGCATCACCACTTTCGGTCTCACCGGCAGCCTCGGCTTAGCCCAGTGGCCAGAGGCCAGCCGCCCAGGCCCAGTTAGGCTGGTCTCCCTTCAGTCTCTCAGCTACAGCTTCAGAGTTGCAGGATTGATGCTGCAGCAATCCCCCACCCTCACCCCCACCCTGTACATTGCATGACTGCACACATTAGCGGAATTAGGCGCTTGAGCGATGCTTCCCGGCTGGGTTCCCTGAAGAACAAGAGCAGCTGCGTGGGGTTCAGCCACTGCTCTGTCGTTCTTTGTCTTTCCATCGCTATCTGTTTCTGCCCCTTGCTTCCTCTGTTGAGCCGCTGTATGTCTCACCACCTCTGGGCCTGTGTGCTGCACTAGTGGGAGCCAGGGTCCTCAACAAGTCAGAGCAACTGGATCCCAACAGCTGGAGCGCACTAACTCTCAGTGGAAACACACACACACACACACAAATATACATACACAAAATGTTGAAATTAATGTTTAACTCATGCAAATACGCTATTTTATTTAGATCTGTATTATATGTTTGTTGGCCACTACAAATGATTTTAGTAATACACTTAGTTGAATTCTCACATTGTATTCTTTGCAACAGAGAGCACAAACTCTCCCTGGAACAGAATCTGAATAACTTTTATTTGCCAAGTACATTACATACCTGAGGAATTTGCTGATGCTTTGTGTAAAATGTGTTTTTAGAGGGCCTATGGTTTGTGTTACGCAGCTACACCCAGGCACACAGAGTTTTAGGGACAAACAGGACCTCACAACAAATTAACAAAAGTATTTACAAATTAGATACTCTGTTGAGTTGATTGACAAATATACACATTTCTAGTTTCTGATTTCCTCTCACTCTTCACTTTTAACAAACATATTCTTTCCTTATCACTCTTCATTTAGATTCCACATCCATCTTCTTCAGTGATGCAGTTTCTTCACCATAATATATAGTTTTCGAAGACAAACTAATACATACCAGATCTTTGAAGCAGATAATCAAAAGAGGCTGTGGATGAGCAATGTGTGTGTGTTTTATATGCCTGTGTATTTGTGGAGATGCCCTTTAGTGGACATGGTACCGACCAGGGGTCTACGCTGGTGGGAAACGATCTACTGAGCTGGACAGTCGCTACCTACAGCTCTCCCCTTTGCCTCTTTAAATTACCTGTCACCTTTCCTGCCACCCAATTGTTCCACACCGGTCGGCCAACTGGGTATTGAAGCGGGCAGCCATTGTTGCAGCAAAATAGGCGGTTGTTGTCTGTTGAGGAGCTTGTGAAATTGCATTTCAGTATGAAGGCCATGTTTTCAGAAGAAGCTGCTGTTGTACTGTTTTTCCTATAGACCCCAAACACAAAAGAGCCCCAGCAAGGATTTTTTTTTCAGAATCTATAATAATTTTGTACAACAACAGCTCAGGGTAGAAAGAAAGTCGATTAACTGTGCTCTCTCACCATCAAGGCCTTCAGCTCAAGTACCAGAGTCCTAGTAAAAAGCAAATTGACCTCAGGGAGCTAGACTCCAGCTTGTAACACAGCTGGGGAGTCTTTGTGGCGCAAATTAAAATGTTGGTTCTGAATAGGCATCAGAGCTTGTTTCTCATTGAAATCTGTCAGTTCTTTCTTGTTTTATGGCAGTCATTGTTATCAATGGCTATATTATTATATCATGTTATTACCGGACTGTGTATTTTAATTTTTTATTTTAATTTCTAAACTTAAAAAATTTGTTAAGAAATTCTTTAGCTTGATGCTAATGTATAGTTCTGTTTTAAAAGTTGATTCTCTGTGTCTTCAGTACATTTAAACATTGTTTTAGAAATCTAATAAATTAAATTTCACTGAATTCTGACATGGATGTTGGATGAGCAAAACATTGAAACGTTGAAATGAAGGCTATATCTATATTCAACAAAGGGTCTGAACCATCTTTTAAAAAAATAATTGTGGTATATAGATATTAAGCAACAAGGCTAAATGTGTGTGTGATAGAGCTGAGCCATTTAAAATTATCTATTGGCAAAAACGATAGATAATATCCATTCCTATGTTTTCATCTGTTTATAATCACCTGAAAATAAGAATCCTTGTATTTTTGCTACCTTAGAGCAGTTTTTATATATGGAGTGGGTCCTTTTCACAAAGTCCACCACGCTGTTTCTACAGTAGCCCAGAATGGACAGACCAAACATTGGCTCTCGATAGGACCTTTCAGACGGGCAGACTGGAGAGGTTCCAGGATTGCAGCCACACTGCTAAATGCCACTGATTCACACACACTGGATCTTTAAAAATCTCTGTAAATATTAATACATTTTCCACAGAATAGCTTTGTAAAGGTATTAGCCTTTTGTTAATCCAAAAAATAATAATTTTGATTAGCATCAGACCTGTACAAATATTTTTTTCATGACACATTATTATACTTTTTTTTTTTTTTTTTTTTTTTTTTTTTACGTCAATGCTCCACTGAGCACAACACAGAATTGTATAAAATCAGATCCTGCATAGCTGCTGTGGTTTTCAGCTTCCTCTCAGACTTGTAGAATTGTTCTTTTCAATCATTCCCAAAACACAGTGACAGACTGCTACTGACAACAATGAAGGACACAGTCAAATTGCAAAGATTTGGCAAGTATGTCATCCCCTGTCTGTCTCAGCTACATGTTCACCTCCACACACCACTAATACACAAGAACCCCAACACAAATGTTGCATCGCCTGGTTGATTTTTCATGTTGGAAAAAATAAATATCAGAGTTTTAGTGTATTTTCTTGTCATTTCACCTTTGGCAGCTGTATTTATTTGACTGAACTGTAAAACGGCAAACTCTTTAGTCAAAGCTAGGGCAGGGCAGTATATCAATATTATTGACGTCATGATATGAGACTAAATATTGTCTTAAATTTTGGAGAATCATAATATCATAGGTGTTGTCTTTTCCTGGTTTTAAAGGCTGCATTACAGTAAAGTGATGTCATTTTCTGAACTTAGCAGACTGTTTTAGCTGTTCTATTGTTTGCCTTTAACCACTTAGTCATTAAATCCACATTACTGAAGATTATTTATCAAAAATCTCTTTGTGTAAATATTTAAGTACTAATAGTCATCCCCACATTATCCTCGCAATGTCAATATCAAGGTATTTGGTAAAAAATGTCATAATATATATATATATATATATTTTTTTTTTCCATGTGGAAGTTTTCCACTTTATAGTAATGCTAGTGTTGGTCAAGAGTCTTATCCTCAGCAGTACACCGAGGCATCAAAGTGAATAAACAATCAAATAAGTATTATTGTTTTGGCTGAAATTAAGGTGAAAATTTCAGATTTTAAGTCAAACATGTTATTTGTATTTTTAAAACCTAGTGTGCTGAATGGAGTGCCGTCATGGCGGGAAGGTTATCATGTGTTTATATGAGGGATATTTTCATTGTGTTTGTGTGCAGTGGCTGATTGACTCTGTAGAGAGACACAACATCTCCATGTTAAAACTTGCCTCCAACAGAAAGTAATTAAAGAAACAGTTATGTGTCCAGTTTGTCAGTTTCCCGAGATCGATATCATATCTCCATTAACTTGTCCTCCTCTAAGAGACCTTTGAGAAATCCTGAAGTCGACAATATATTGTTTTATGAGTACTGCACCGTACTCACCTGGTTTTCTGCCCCTGGTTGTTGATTCTAGAAACCATAGTCTTTAGTTTACTGTCAGTTTAGCTCAGCCGAGCCAGTAGCCAGCAAGATGCTTGTCCCCTGGTGGTGCTTTCATGGAGGTAATCAAGGGTGATCCTGTCTTTATTCCCACCACCGCACATGAAAGTAGGCCAGATAGTGCGTAGCAAAAGCTGCATGTGTGTTTGTGTGTGTGTGTCTGTAAGTAACATGGCACTGGGTTCTCTTGGCCTCAGATGGCAAGGAAACAGGCTTTTCGTGCCCTGCAGTCACAACAAATTAGTGAATTAATAAGACATTTGGTGTTGCCTGGCCTTCCTCTTGACTGCCTGCTCTGCATGAGGGGAGCTGGCCTTGAACCTCCACACTGCTTCAGTGTGAGTGAACATGGAGGCATGAAGCCCACTGGCCATACGATTTGACAATCTCTTGTCCCAACTGTGGACCAGATAAGAAAAAAGCCACTCAAAAAAGCCTTTTTTATGGAAAACATATTTTTACAGGCTTTTGTATTTGCCTTTATTACAACAACAAAGTGGCTATGAGAATAAAAAATATCATTATGTTAAATCCGGAGCACTTTCAAATGAAAGAAAGCAGCAAATATTGGTGTGAAACAAACTTAAGAGTATATGTTTTGTTTGTGGCATTGTTTCATGAGAATGAATTTTTCATTTCACTTGAGCTCTGGAGATGGCCTTTCTTCAGCTTGTCAAAATGTCAAAACAGTGCAGACAAATGAATGACAGAACGTTACACTTTTTGAAAGATTTCGGTTGAGCTTTTGTGTTTTGTTTTTTTTTCCTTTTGCAAGTAGTCTACTGCTGTCCCCTGTAAAAGTAAACAAGGCCTGTGTTTCTTTGTGTATCTCTTGTGTGAAAAAGAGCAGGGAGTGCAGAAGGTGTTAGTGTACATGCGTGCATGTGGACAATCCTAAGCACCGTGATGCTTTCCTCTACCCTGGGGAAAGGCTCCACAGTGTCACTGCTGCCCATATTCGGTGGCTGAGCAAGGAGGGCCAGGTGGTGGTGCCGAGTGCAGCACAGTCAAGCGTGGACGCAGCGCATGCTGACATTTGCCTTCGCTGACTGCTGCAGGGAGAGGAAAAATCTGCTTTTCCATATGCTTGTGCTCGTTGCAACCCTTCCCTCCACCCACTGCCCCCCTCCATCCCACTGCCCCATTCTGCCCCCCTCTCCCCAGTCTTAACCAGATGGCTCCCTGAACATTGTTTACCTTGGGTGACGGTCCCAGATGCAGAGTGTGTCCATCGGCATCCCCATTCCGCCCAGTTAGTTTCCTCATTCCTCTGCTCCCTCTCAGAGGAAGTGCCAGTCGCAGCTCTTACACTCAAGTTACATTAAGTCTGTTGATTTTGTAGAACCTCTCACAAACACCAAAAGAAGACACACTCATTTACACACTCTTTCTCTCTCTCAATTACTTTCTCGTCTGCTCAGTTGTCCACACTTGGGTAAACACATCTCTTCACACCTTCCCAGCCTCACACCAAATCCAGAAATACACAGTTTGTTTTCCCGATCAGGGCTGCAGTCTTTCCCCATCTCCACTTGTTTTCCGTGCGCTGTGCATGTTGACATATGGGAGCTCCCTTATGGCTGGATATTGAAGATGGAAATAGGCCTCCAGATGTTGCCAACAGAGGGCCAGATGCATTTAGCACCACTGGGTGGAGTGCCACAAAAGCATGTTGTCCCGACAAGCTGAACCTCGCCCCTTCTTAGTCCCAGAACTACAAGACAAGCCCAAAAAGTCTCCTCTCATTTTCATCAGTGCTGAAAATTTTTCAGCAAAATGTAAATTTAAAGCAACACAATTGGTGCAGCCAAGAAAAATATAACAATGCAGCAGACCTGAAAGAGAGTATGAACTTTATGTGAGTGTATGAACACGCAACTGTGGCTTTTCTTCTCAAATCTGTTGAGCAGAAAAGTTGCCCTTTTACCCCCATTCCTTTGAGTGAAATTTGATGTAGTATAAAATGCAAATTGGCAGGCCACGAGTGAAAAGCCCACAGTTCACATTCCAGCGACTGTGACCAGGGCACTGCCGCTAATGTCCTTGGCCTTGAAGAGGAAAAGCTCACAGGGTAGCGGCCAGCAGTGGAGTTACCACTGCTGTAGGTTGAATAGCTTTTTCAATAAATGTGCAAGGAGTGGTTCTATTAATTGAATATATTCAAGGGCAAGGCCATTGTATATTGAGGAGAAGAACGGTGAGAGTAAAGGTGCAGGTTATTATGATGATTATGATGGTTTACGGTTCAATTGAATTTCCTTAGTTTGGACATAAGCGGGTTCAGGCCAGCGACCTCGCTGCCAGCCTGCTCTCTTGACTGGCTTATATGGGTGAAGTGCTCATGGACCAAACTCTTTTTGTGTTTACCAGCATTTAATTGATTTCTCTACAGCCTGTAGGCCTTAAGGTACTGCCATCAGTCCTGAACTTGCCATTTTGCGCTGATAGACTTATTATCTGCTAACAACAAAGGAACTCGTAGTTTAATTTACTACACAGCAGAAACCCACTGAACTTTTTAAGGAATGATAGCAATTTTATCAACCATTGTAGCTGTATAGCAATGATATGAATGAAAATATACTTCGTCCTTTGACTTCTGATTTTCTGTTATATACTAAAGAAGCATTTGAGTATTTTTTTTACCTTGTCATATGGCTATCCAGTTGCGAGCGAGCAGTAACTTTTGTGCACTTTCCTTTCTGTGTATTCACAGACGCTCCAGTGTTTGAGATCTCAGACCACGCAATGTAATGAAGCATAAATCTGCAATTTTCATCCTCTCTGGAAAGATTATCAATCCAAACAATTTATGGAGCACACCATTAAAAACATTTTACCGCTTAGAATATTGCTTTAAACAATCATCAGAACACCTGCACAACTTTACATTCTCAATGAGAGACAGGTAGGTCTTTTGGCAGTAGCTCAGTCCATAGGGACTTAGGTTGGAAATGGGAGGGTCGCCTGTTCACGTCCCTGTCCGGACCAAATATGGAGTGTGGACTGGTAGCTGGAGAGGTGCCAGTTCACCTCCTGGGCACTGCCGAGGTGCCTGTGAGCAAGGCACTGAATCCCGCGACCGTTTGGGGCGCCTGTCCATGGGCAGCCCCCTCACTCTGACATCTCTCAATTTAATGCATGACAGGTCCTGTTTGTACATGTGTGTGTATTTCAGGCCTGTATGTGTATGACAACAGAGTGAAAAGATTGAATTTCCCCTTTTGGATTAATAAAGTATATAAAATTAAATTAAATTGAATTCATTCCTACCAAGGTAATATCAATCAGTGGTGGTTTTAAGTAGTGATTCTAACTGAAACTGCTGCAGCCATCCTGTGGACCATTTTTAGATTTTTTTTTTTTTTTTTTTTTTTATACGACATCTCAGTAAATACCAGTAAGTTACTGTATGTTGTGCCACAAATATCAGGGGGACAGTGTATTACTATACTGAGTTTGTTGTGCATCATAGAGCCCATAATATCCTGCAGGAAGCTAAATGCTTGGGATTTTTTCTTCATCTTAGTGCAATGCACTAACCGTACATGCAGCCTGTTGCAGTTGCCTCTGCTACTCAATTTCCCTCTAGAGATCAATAAAGTATTTCTAATGCTGATTTTCTGGATCCGTCAAACTTCTCCAATATCACATGGAGTGAACACATCTCTGTCTCAATTAGCACCTTCTTACTTATCTTCCATTCATTGCTTTACTCACTTCCTTCACTTTAAATCCATTAGCACCACCCCTATTTTTCATTCTCTCTGATCATAGTGTCACAGTGTGTTCACACATCACCATTTTTCGTCCAACTACAAATACCAATTTTACATGGGAAGCAGTGGGGAGTCTAGTTATTATTTATTGAAGACTTTATAAGTAGAATAGTCTTTAAATTAATGTTAACTTTGTGAACCGTTTAAATGATCCTTATTTTGTCAGAGACATGTTTCAACTCTGTTACGTTTATGGCTAAAATTTGTTATAGTGTTTTAGTGGATTCGACTACAGTGAGACTGCATATTTTGTTCTGCATTGTGTATTATCTGTGGTTGCCTTTTCTAACTTAATTGTACTTGAAGTCTGCTCTGTGAATGTGTAGGCTGTTACTGGACAACAATGTGAATATTAGAAGAGGAGTCTCTATCAGCAGATACTTTATGTAAATGAGTCTACTTAGGCTCAGAGGCAAAAAAAACCTAATGACGGCATTCATAACTTGTTGCACAAAAACCACTGCTCAAAGCTAATGTAACTTTTTGCCTTTCCTGACCATTATGACACTTGGATAACAATAAAGAGTTTTGGTAAGTGTGACACATCCGTTATCTGTTCAGTAGTAAGGGAGGATGTGGCAGCAAAGAGTTGATGTTTGACCCTAAACTAACTTTAATCTTGCCAACAAGTAGAAACCACATCATTCATTTTAACTCAACAAATTTTGTGCATTAGGGTTTTGAACCCTCTTCTAATCTAATCTCCTAATCTCCATAGTTAGGATTCATTACTAGTTAGCCAATTAGTAACTACTAACACATGTCAGTAACATATTTATTGGTATTAAATCAGCATGGTGTTGCTTTTTTTTTTTTGCAAGCTGCTGGCACGTCATCAGCTTGCACAGCGACACTACCTACTCTATACTGTCCCCAGCAGACTATCTGTATGTGACTGTCAGCTCCTGACCATCTGTGTCTGAGTTTCTGTTTAAGGTTAGTTTTCATTGGTGATCAGGAGTAACAGCTGGCTGTGGACAGCCATCTCTTCTAACCCCAGCCCCCACCCCTTCCCCACTAACCAGCGGAAACTTCTACAGCTGTCATCTGCTTTCCCAAATGACCCAGCTTTCCTTCCAGCTGCCATCCCAGCACCGTGCTCCCAGCCCCAGTCTCGCTTCAAGGCTAAGTCCAATGTTTTCTGTATCCTGCTGCAATCTCAATTTAAGGGAGGCCGACTTCTATCCTCAGTCTCAACCAAATTGCCAACTCAGCCACCATCTCAGCTCAGTCTTTAGGCTTGGCTGCCAAGTCTTGTTATCCAGAAATAACCTAGAAGTAAAGGCCAAATCCACATTTAAAAACTAAATCTTTTTGTCAATTTCAAAGACAGATTCCTGTACTTTCCAGGCTTATATATCTCTTGAATCTTTTTCACATTTTTGAGTCTGCACTGCTGTGCATCGCTGATGTGTTTTGTTTTTCATGTTGCAGGAGCATCACCTAAGATTATTAAGCTGCAAGAGGAACCATCAGATTATACTGACCCACCCAAAGGCAAGAGTCCAGCCATCAACAGCACCTTGGTCCCTGTCAAAGGCATCAATAACCTCGGAAACACGTGTTTCTTCAATGCTGTTATGCAGGTTGGTATATGGTTCAAACATAAATATTTTCTGTGCATGTGTCTCTGTAATGTTAGGGCAGAGACTAAACATATTAATATGCATTATGAAATATAGTGCAGTTATTTTACATTGTTTAATCAGAATAAATACCATAGGAAATAACAGAAGTTGGTGTGATTAAAGGTATCACTATCAGTCTGAAGCATGATCACATTTTTTTTAACGTGAGTTTCTCATTGCACATTACCTGCTTGCAAGCTTTGTATCAAGCGACCTTAGTCGCAGGGATTTACATTCTAACATAACAATATGAATATGTATGCATTCACAATGTGAAAACACTTCTCAAGTGCTGCCTCTGAGGAGTCTGGCCTATAGTAAAGCAGATTGCGTTCTTACAATGACTGTGAGTGTAAACAGGCTTGGCCTTGAGGTCATTTTGAAGTATATTCAACGCAGCAGTAAATGCAGTGCCGGCTTGGACACGCTCACCTTCCCATACACGAGTGGCACTCAGTTGGTGCAGAGCATGTTCACCATACAACACAGCTGTAGAGCCCTGCCAGTCTTTCTCTGGTCGTGTCATGGTGACTGCAAACCAACATGCCTCTTCAACAATGAAGCTGTTTTTTTCCGCCATTTTGTTAATCACCCTCAGGGCCCTCCTTGTTGATTGAAATTTGAGTGAGCGCGCTTTATATGCTTTTCCCTCCCTCTCCCTGTCTGTTTGTATTGTCTCCTTGAAAATTGCAATCTTTTTGGTGAAAACACATAATTGTCAGAGGACGAGCTGTGTCTGCGCTCACAATGCCAGCTCCATTGTGTGTTTTCCATAGCAACTGTCTTCATTGCCAGGATGTGACAAAACAAATATCTCTTGAAAGGAAAGGAAAAGATGTTTCTCTAACATGAAGGGACAATGACTGCTTCAGGCAGGCTATCTCCTCACCAAGGATCTTCTCTACATTTCAAACTCACAGATCATAGATAGATTTGAAAGCCTCTTTCAGAATAATGAACTCACCACAAGTTTCCTAAATCCTTCTACAATGGAGATAATATTTCACAAGGGTATTTTAATTGACCACAGTGGATTGCCACAAGCTAAGTGTAAATACAGTTTAATATCTTTGAAGGATTGTGACTTTTTTTGTTGTTGTGTTTTTTTTTGTCCTCAAATTGTTGTCGGGTGTTTTCATCTGATGAACAGTAAAATCAGACCAATTTGATGATCCATTTATTTAATAGTATTCAGCTGCTTAACATTTGTTGATGTTATGCCATACCTGAAAAAATACCTTTACCCAATGCCAATCATTGCATGGATGGATTAAAATGGTTAATGAATTGTTAGTAAAACAGTCTTAAAATAATGTTCTTTCCACAGAACCTGTCTCAGACACACATGCTCATCGACCTCATCCAGGAAGTAAAGGACAAAGGGTACAAACTGAGGATCAGCCCCTCCGTCGATACCAACGTGGTAAAATTTACTGTTCATCTCTTCTACTTTTCTGAAGCTGTAGTCTCCTCCAGACTAAAACAATAAATTACGTTGTCTTTAAAAATGATGATTGTACTACAAAATTAATAGTTTTAGTTGATTAAAAATGTATTATATGTAAAGTTCATTTTTTGTTTTTTGTTTTTTTTTTTGTTGGGAATTTTAAGTCTTATTTTAAATTTACAACAGGTTTTAGGTAGAAAATATGACATTTAAATGAAAACATTCAAGAAAAAATTTAAGTAGAATTAAAATTGTTTTTTGTTCTCATTGAACTTCTGACCTTATTTAATAAATAATTAATAAATAACTGATATAAACAAATCCACTCGCTGTTGTCCAAAACTGTCATTATATACATTATATTGGCACACTGATGGGGCTTGACAGTAATGATTGCCAGGTTGCCACTGACAATGACTTCTCAGCCTTTGGTTGCCATAAGTGGTAACCACAATTTAAAACATTAAAGGTAAAGACAGCAAAATATGAACTCCAAAATAAATACATTCTTAACATTTGTTGCATTAGTGATATTTAAATATTGCTGTTACAGTCATAACTGGAACAAGACAATGTGTCACGTGGCATCACTGGACATGTGTTATTGCGTTTACTTGTGTACGCACAGGCATCTGTTTTAGAGATAATTATGAAGCTAAAGTTGCTTGACTGTAGGTTTGAAAGTTCAACTAACCTGTTATTAAAGACATTATTTTATGTTACATTGTTTATTATTAAGCTGATGTATAAGTGCATAGTATCTTAATTACTGAAAATATGAGGTGACTATAAATAGCAATCATTGTTTTCAGTTTTGGCAACCAAAAGCTAATGCCTGGTTGCCATCCTGGCAACCACCTTTAACGTTATTGGTCAGCCCTGCTTTGTTATATTTAGATCCTGTTTTGTTACTGTCTTTTAAAATTAAAAAGTGAATGTCTTATATTTATTTGGTCTCATCATATTCCAGAGTCCACTGACAGTAACGCTGCCCGGTCCAGAGCCCCTGACTGCGGCTATGTTTCTCTTCCTCCAGAGCATGAAAGAACCAGGGAAAGGCCCGGTCAACCCCAAAATCCTCTTCAACCAGCTCTGCCAAAAGTAAGGCGCTACTCTTCATGTCAGCTGCCAAAAAATACCCACAGTGTTGATACTTGCTTCAGACTCTGTATACAAATATTTTATCTCAGGGCCGCTGAAGCCGTCAGACTGTGCCGTTATTGTTAGTGTTGCGGTTCTCCATCATCACAGCAGCAGTTTACAATACAGGAGCCACAGCTTTCACCTGCTTTCATCCCCTCACTGTGGTGGTGACCACTTTAACCAGCCAGACCCAGGTAGCACCTGGTCCCAGCTGAATGCCTTTCACACACTCTGAGCTCAACATACACTAAACACACTACAAGCGCTGTACCTTATTAAATGTGTAGCAGCAGCAGCTACCTATTTGTAGCTCTCTCTGCTACTTGCCACACTGCTATGCCACCTGTGTCATATTTGATCCAGAGCAAGGTCTAACAGGCTGTGTGACCGGCAGAAACAGCCTCACAATTGTGAACTGAACAGTTGTTTTGTTCTCTTTTATGAACAGTGTGAATGTTTGGTTGGCTGGGTTCTTGTTTGAGCATGGTACACTGCTGGTTGGGTCCACCCTGTGTGTGTGTGTATGTAGGGGGTGGGGGGGGTGGGGGTCTTGCACTGTTTAGTAGTGCAGGTGGGTGACCAGGGCATTTGACATTGGATGACTGGGTACATCTCTGGTGCGGCTTTGACAGTTATTATGGTACCTAGCTTTCATCAGAAAGGCCTCTGTGTGTGTGTGTGTGTGTGTGTGTGTGTGTGTGTGTGTGTGTGTGTGTGTGTGTGTGTCGGCTGCCACCTCACCTGGTACCGCCTCAGCCTGCTACACACATGCAAGCAATTGTGCATTCACACAGCAAGCGTCGCGCACACCTTTATGCATTCATACGCGTCTAATTTCAAGTAGGGCTAATCTATTCCACTGACATGCATTTGAATAGAGAGATATGACTTCAAGCCTCAGCACCCATTACCCATATGGTACACTTATACCACAAGTGAACTTTTATTAAGGCCAGTAAATGCAGATATGCAGCCCTAATATCCATTTACATTGTTTTCAGTGACAAAGGGGTTCAAACACAGTTGCATAGGAAAAGAGCTGAATCAATTAGTCAGCTGACCAAAAAAAGCAATCTTGATTTTTAAAAAAATACAGTGAAAGAACCAAGAAATCTCACACAATGTCACACACTCAAGCTCATTGCAGTTACTTTTATCTTTACATCTTTACAGGAGCTGCAAGCGTCCATGTGTATACAGGGGTGATTAAATTCCCTGAGCATCTTTTACCAAGAATTCAAAAGTGGTGGTTTAGTGGTGTTAATTTTTTTTAAAAGAGCTCTAACTCTAAGATACCAGCAGGTACCCAATTTAAGAAAGTTGTTGCACATCAAAAAGTCTACATTAGATGAAAGGCTGAAAGTACCAAGAAATTAAAGGCCCTGACACACGGTCGGCTGTCAGTCAATGTTGGGCCATTAGTGAGCAAATGTCACGCTCATCACACCGTTGCTCCTCATTAGCCCCCGTCTGCTTCTTTTTGTCAAATCTCTGGCTTCCCTTTTGAAAAGACAATTTCAGACCACTGTCGTTTGCTGGTGTAGAGTTATTCCCTCTCAAGCAGGTGGAGAATATACGTGCTGGTTAACTGTTGACTGTACTCTTTTTGGCCTAGATACAGGCAGCGTGAGGTAATGCAGCAGTCGGCTTTTGTTCCCGCTTGTTCTCTGAAGTCAGTTTGATTGACAGTGCGAGGGATTTCTTGGTTCTCCAACAGATTTTCTGGTTTGCAAGACCTTTTTTGAATTTGGTGTATGCAAAACTACCAGTAATCCTCTGTTCCCAGCTTCTCCAAATGTGAGGATTTGCTATTTCTATGCCTCTGTGCTAACTATAGCTGTAGCAGGAAGCATTATGTTTTCGGGTTGTCCATCCGTCTATCAATCCATCCATTCTCATGAACTCAATATCTCAAAAACACCTTGAGAGAATTTTTTTAAAAAATTTGACACAAATGTCCACTTGGACTCCCAGTATGAATTGATTAGAATTTGGTAGTCAAAGGTCAGGGTCACTGTGACCTCAGAAAACGTGATTTTGGCCGTAAACGAATTATGACAGAATTACACCCAAATATCTAAAAGGATAAAATGAAGTGATGATAATATGGGTACATGCCAAGTCTCTTATTTGACATTTCCTTGCTCCTTGCTTGAACCAGAAGTCATTCTGTTGCACCATCATGAAGACTGTTTCAGAGCTCTTACTCCTGCTCTGAGGAGCGAGGATCAAGGAGTGAGGAGGGATCCCTTAGGAGGTATGAGTGAGGATACACCAAAGCAGCCTTCCCAGAAGTCTTTTATTGGCTGACGCGCCCCAGCATTAGATTGACTGGATGTTGTAGCTGAGCAGACTGATCTGACACTGTGATCCAACACACCTTACCCAAGGAGTTAAAACAGATAACAGATTTAACTCAAGTGTATCACTCCCAGGTTTTATATTTTTTTTGTATCCTGATTTACCACTATGTAGTGTAAAAACCACCCATGTAAATTGTAGGTCAAAACAATAAAAGGGGCACAAACAACTTTTCATTTATTAGAAAGAAGTTTCTTTTCACAATGTTATTTCCCACATTAACTTTTATTATTGACACAGTTAAAGTCAGATAGAGACTGTCTGTCTGCAGAAAACACTTTTTAAATCATTTATCATCATTTCCATTAAGTCACATGTGAGGCTGATTATTCCCGAGCGTCGGATTTGATGAGTTATAAAATTTCAATTTCCCCTGAAACATTAAACTTAATAAAAAAATTCTGGTTTTCAAAAGACACCATAATTATATTCTGAGCTATTAAATAATGAATTCACAATCAGAATATCATATAAAAATACAGATGCAAATAACTAAAGTAGCCTAATATAAACACATTCTGTACCTCTGAGCGGGACACAGTGCAGTTGGCTATGAATAGCCTACAGAAAGCAGGTTGTTATGAATGTGCGGGTGCTCGTTAAACAGAGAAAATGCTGCTGTTCTGTTAGTGATAAATTTGTGCCTTTAGGCCCCATTAGTTTTAGTACAGTGTACATGTGACACAAACTCTATCAAAGGTCTCTACAGCTGTTAAAGCCAACTGACAGCTGATCCAGCTGTGATCAGCTGCAGCCGTCATCAGAAACAGGCGTCGCTTCACCTGATGCTTCCAAGGAAAGGACAACTTATTTCTCTTAAAGCATATGTCTTTGATACCTCTCTCCTCGCATGGTTTCTTTGTGTCTCTCCATGTATCCCTGGTGGGAGTGATTAAGACACAAAAAGAAAAGACACAAGTAAGGGAAACATGGATGCGAATTAAGAGACTTGGGATGCACCCTGTATGACCAAAAGGTGAAAGGTCAGCTTCACTGTTACATTATAATCTTTTGCAAAACCCTTTTCCGGTCATTACTCAACTTCATAACTCGGGAACAAAACAGACCTGTGGTCAGATACTGAATTGGTGACACTAATCTTGAAACTTTGCTGATTGTATAGATTTTCTTTGCTGCCAGGGAAAAGATGTGTGTGAAGCATTCTTGTTTCCACAGACATGGATGTAAACTGAAACTGCAACTTGACGGGTTCATGGAGGCATACAACCACAAGGTGGTTATTCTAGTACATCATTGTAAACTGAATATCTTTGGGATTGTGGAACAATCTGGAATGTAAACATTAAATCAGACAATTGAAAAATATTGGTATATTTGCTAACACAAATGCACATACAGAAAGAATAAGTCGCTGTTGTCTTCTTCTCTTGATTATTACCTAAATAGTGTCACTTGGTTTAATCTCCACCACCCTGTGAAGCAGAAATACAGTAACTGTAATGAAGACGCATATTGTTGAAGATGAAATGATACCATGAAATTGTGGCTAATTAATCAGATGTCTGATCTAAACATTGTAAACTTGATTGTTTTAACAATTTTTGAGGAAATTCTGATTTATAAAATGATGTTCATCACGACTTCAGATGCTTTTTTTCTGATTTACATGAAAGAACTGGAGATTAATTGCACTTTGAAGGCCTTGTTCACTTTACAGTATATGCTATTTCCTTTAACACCCACAAAGTATATGATTGCAGCAGCTTTTTGAACTTGCCTGATCTCTCACATGCTTCTCTAAAAGACTCCTCCACACAGCAACTCGTCTACATTCAGTTAGGTCTGAAGCTTTGAGCTGGAAGGACAGGGTCAAGAACTGCTTCTGTTTACTGGGACATTTTTCTCCATTTTAGTGACCTTTTGTGATGGGTACACACTGTGAATATAGCCTATCATCCTCACTTGTCACTGCAAGCTCTTATCACTCCAAGAGGTTTGGATCTGCCCTTGGCCTGTGGGGGCTGAGAGCGCTTTTCCATTTCTCTTTCACTGTCTTTCCCAGTATGTTGGTGTTGACAGACAGGTTAAAGGCACTGGAGGCCGATTGAGCCCAGTTTTGTGTGAGTGTATGTGTGTGTTTCAGTGCATGTGTATACAATGCATTTGACCTCACCCAGCTGAGTACCCTACGGGCTGCCTCTTCCTCCTGCCAGCGGAAGGGGGCTGGTCTGGGCTCGGACTATTGCCAAGTTATGTGGGTTGGATGGTCAGCACCACACACTCTATCTGGTGCCAGAGAGGGTCCCAGCTTGTACCCAGGCCTTGTTTTACTATAAAGCTCATCAGTGGTGTCAAGACAGGGGAAAAAACATTTGATTAGCACCTGGAGTCTGAGGTCAGGGACAGTGGTTTTCATACAGCGCATCTACTTCTACTATTTATTGAGAAGGGGATGCATTCCCCATGCATTTCCAATGCATAAGCTGGACAAAAAGGCCACACAGAGGTATTCATCTACACCTGCTTCTTTCAAGGACTGATTCAATTTTCAGGACAGCCAGTGGACACTTTCTTGTATTGCAAGAGATGAAAAGTACACTGGCTCTCAGCTCTATCCATGTGTTGTGTATAAATGTCTACATACCCACATCTTTCAAATTTTGGTTCATAAGCCTTTATGAGAAGCCTTACATCGCTGATAGAAATAGCAGAGGACAACAATAGATTCCATCTAGTTCTCTGGCATCCTGGACACACACACACCTACACTGATACACAAGCAGTACACACACAAAGAAGCAGGGCTGGCATACTGGTCTGCCCAGGACGAAGACCTCTTTCAGGTTGAAGAAAAGCGGCAGATATTCATAGTTGGTTAAAAAAAGTAATACAAACATTGGTTTACGTGCGCATGCTGAGCCGAGAGCTGCAGTCCAGGAATTCTGACTTCACAGTCTAATGATTAGAATCCCTTCACTCTGGTCTACCTGTGAATGTTTAGAAACCTGAAAATAAGGATGTTGACAGCATTTTTATGACCAAAATACAAAAATAAAACCTGTGCAAATGAGCACAGGTTGATAAAGACATTGTTTCAAAGAAGCGGAGCTTGAATCATCTCCTCAGGCTGGTACTGATTTTTGTCTCTCAATTTTTGCAAAACCTTACCTTGTAATTAGAAAGAGACAGAGAGGCAAAGGTGGCAGATAATTATCCTTCCTTTCAAAATGAGTAAGTTGCAGCAAAAGAGACAAATATCATAGTCTAGTAAAATATGACAGCAGAGCCTAAACATTACTCCCCTAAAAATAGTAGTGTCTACATATCGTACTATATCATTGTGCCTTATCTGGCTGTGTAGAAGGGCAACATGCATCAAACCAAATGCGACCAGGCATCAGTAGCAACCACAGTCTTGCAGGGTATGTGTTTGCATTAACTGAAAGAAAGGAAACTAAAAAGAAGCATAAAACAGGGCTGTACCCGACTCAGAATGATTTGTTCAATACGATTATTCAACTATGCATTTCATTTTTACATGCATAATTTGAGTTTGAACAGGGTTTAGAAGGAAGTTCAAGGTGACAGCGATGTTCATGTAATATAATTAACAACTCAAGTTAGCCCTCAGAGCTAATGCAAGCTAACAGCACGATCGACAGATCAGAAATGGGCAGCAACTTGTGTTTCTGACACTAGATATCAAACAAAAGCTAGAGACTATATCCTATTCAGTTGCTGTGAGCTGTAAATTCACCACTTCTAAGCAGAGGGCAGAGGATAACATTATGTCGAGCCTGAACTCCGCAGCTGCCTCTACTGGAGAGCAACGTGAAAGCGAGGAGTGTTCACTCTGCAACTAAATCTGAACTGTTTGACTTGAAGAATCTCAGTCTACTGAGAGCTCTCCAACTGATGATTTTAATCCTCGACTTTCAGGGGGCAGCCCTTGCATAAAATAAAAGAAAAATTTGAAAAGGGTTTTAAAGTGCCTCACAGAGGAACCAGAGGTTAATAGAGACATTCTGGTCTACTGATGATTAAAAAAGGAAAAACTATTCAATTGAATGTATTGTTGCATATGTACCTAAGAGGGCTTTGATTTCAGGTTGTGGTTGGCATAGCCTTTTAAAGACACCAGCATCTCATAATATAGCTTGCATCAATATGACTTTGTATTTATCATCCTTTTACATCTGTCACCTAGCAACATGTTCAGCCAGTAAATATGTAATATACCCTTTATTCTCACTTAGTCACCTGGGTGAGAGGTAGGAGTTTTATTGTTGTTAAGGATAAATGGTACAGTCAGTCAAATCAGTGGAACAAATGTAGAATAGATGGCACCAAACAAAGTTCAGATGTGTCCGCTGATCGGGCATTTAGTCAGATATGCGCATAGCATTTGTTTTGTACAGCACTCTGTATTTTTGTAATACACATTTTTTACGAACATATTGCAAATCATTGAGTCATAGTTAAATTTCTTATGCCTGTGTGTGAGTAAATGCTGGGTGAATTTAATATGTGAACTGTGTGCGGGTGCATTGTGTTTCTCATACAGTAGGTGTGTGTGTTTGGGGGGGAGCTTGTGTGGCCTTGTGTCTGGTACTAACTCATCCGGCTATTAATTGTGTTAGCACCGCAGCTGTTTGCATTGGCCAGATTGAGAGCAGCGCTACAGGGCCCTTCTGCTTCTCTCCACTGGGATGAGCTTCCAGACCTCCCCATTCCCACTGATCCCAACCAACCTTTTCATTTTTTTTTCTCTATACTTCTCTGCGTCTGTCTCTCACTCTTTTTCTGTCTCACTCATTTCCCTCTCTGTTTTGCTTTATATTCCTCTCTCTGTGTCTCTCTTGGGAGGTCGACAGACTAGTTAGCGTAACAAGAGGGAAACATTCCTTCACATGCTGTTCATTTTTAGGGCTGGCGAGTAAATGACATATGTGCTTTCTACCATCCTCACCCCTCCGCCCACCCTTCCTCATGTGTCTGCACGAAAAGGGCATAAGACACAGAGACTGCGTCTGTATGTAAGGGTGGGAGGGTGACTTTAGGCCCTTCTAGACCTCCTGTTTATGACCTGTGTTGAGGGCAGGTGGTTGGCCATCTCTCCCAACCACAGGCATAAATTCTTGGGCCACATGTCAGCTAATTTCAAAGGAATTCTTCTAGGATTATGAATGGCATTAATGATTGGCTACTAAACAAAACAATATTTGACTCCTTTAAGTGACAGAAGATCCATTAATGCTATACCAAAAAGCCTAAAGACCACTGGTGTCCATGAAGTACCAGTAAAGGACCTTCACAGTACTATTGAGTGTTCTAATCCCCCGCCCCCTCCCTCTGAAAATCCTCAACATTTGATTGATAGTTTCTTAAACCAGTAATGTGGCCTCTCAGTGTGCCCGTCGGACCAACCTGTCCTGTGGTTATGTGGCTGGCTCGGCCCAACAGGTTGCAGTGGCTCTAGCCTTGGATGCCCATCTGCCCCTGGCATCTGTCCTCACATCTGCTTCACCGTGGACGGCCAGGGGATGGACCAAGGAGAGCCTCCCCTCTAACTGCTCTGACATTAAAGTCCAGGAGGGGTGTCCACCAACAAAATGGCAATAACACAGCAAAGTGTCAAGGCCATAAAGCTATTGCCAGAGTGGCAGAGCTGTGGTTTGACTACCTGTTGTAATTATTTCTGAATAATATTTATCTTTGTTCTGTGTGGATAACTTTTGTCTTTTAATGGACTTCTGTGATAACCCAGAGGAACAAAGACTGCGTGAAATGGATATTCACTTTAGTGTATTGTCTACATGTTAAGATTTCCCGCCAGCATTAATGATGACTGAAAGTCTGTATGATCATTTTGAAATAACAGTATTACATGAAAAATGCAAGAGGAGAGGATCTAATATATTACTATGATAATTAATTTCAATAATTTGAACTTTTTGCTACAAAGGAGAGCCATAGTGCGCCTAATTTTGTCATCTCATATTCCATGCCTTCATGCTTAACAAGATGTGCATTGTTAAAAAATATCAGACTTGCCAGCACACTGTGTTTTTGTTGGGAAAGGCAGTGTGGGGATTTTTGCCCAGCGGTGTGTCTGAGACGGACAATAAATAAGATGATGAGTAAGCAGCAAAAGATGCATTAAACAAGAGCTGTTATTGTTGTATTTTAGATGTACCTGATTTCACACATTTCTTCACTGTTAAGCAGGAAACAGATGGTCATCCTGATAAGGAAATTTCAGCAAGCACGATCTTTGCAATAGATACACGTCTTTTTAGGTACAACTTAAAGCTAAGGCTAGTTGCCAGCTGTGGTGCAACATGTAGACAGCTTAATGTACATTGACTCAGCTTTTACTAGCATATGTTTAATAAACTGTTAAGTCTTTCCTCGTCAGGTCTATGAAGTTAGGCTATTGTCACATATTGAAACATTAAGATTTAACACATTGAAAATATGACGGCAACAACTTATCAATTAAATCAAAAGTGATCATAAAAATAGTTGGCAACGAATGTCATCACTGATTAATTTGGCTGATGTTATGATGCACAGCATGCGCTGTAGTCTCCTCAGGTGAGGGCAGTAAGCCGGCTATTGCTGCGCCCTGTTAAGCACATGTGACAAACGACAGGAAATGATGCAGTTTCCTTTGTCTCTGCAGTTAGCATCTGATTCAGTGTACTTGGGTGTTGCATTGTAGAGTTTTTTGTTTTTTTTTCTCCTAGGATGGCGAAAGTCATCACGCACCCTGCTCTTCCTTGCTCTGATGGCTTACCCTGACATTCTTACCCTGACTCCAACTGATCTCACTCTTCTTGACTAAACTTAACCAATCCATCTAACAAAGGCAATGAGTACTCACCATTCAGAGGGAGAGCAGGGAAATAGCCGGGCTCCTGATGAAGCTATTTTTAAGCTAACGCTTGATAAAGCTGAGTAGTTTTATCAGGGGCCCAGCTTTATTGATCCATCGCAAAACAAAGAGAAACAGGTGGAAGGTATTTCTATTTTTGTTTTTTAAATTGGCCTGTTATTATGTGTTTGGACGTCAAAACAGACACAATCTGCTGGAGACGGCAGACTTAGCTAGCGCTAATTAAGTAAAATTAGGTCAGAGTCACACAGGAGTATGACGTAACATTATTAAGTATTTGAAATATTTTATTCCATTAGTCGGGGACAGTCAGAAGTGAGTCCTCTATTTCTTCATAACAGAAACTGGAGCAACATCTGATCAAACATATACAAGTTGCATTTTCTTTTTATTCTCAGTGCATAACAGCATCCCCAATGTCCATTTGATTAATTTAATTTGTTTATTGTAATGGCTTTGTCTGTACTTCTCATAATCTAGCATACATTTGCTTTTTTCTTTACAAGGAATATGTTGTGTTTTTTGATTAAAAAGCTGGAAATACTAAAATTTTGCTTTTCTCCTTTTATCCGATTGATAAGTTAATCAAAGTAAAGCACAGAAGAATCAGTTACCAAACTAGGTGTCAGTTGCAGCCGTAGTTGAAAATATGTTGTGAACTATTAATTTAAAACAACAAAAAAAGGAATAGGATTCAAACATTGGAAAATGTGCTTTAAATATTTGAAACTATTGCTTTGCTCTGACAATGTTTGCAATGTTTGAATATATAAGATGATTGGCTTACAGTCTATTACAGACTGAATTTTTAGTTCAGAGCGTTTCCTCTGTTAAAACGCTCAGAAATCCCAGACTGCAAAGCTGAAAAAGCAGGTTTGAATCTATGAAAGGAAAAAAAGTGAGTTGGATTTCTGATGTGACTCTGATGATTGTTAATAAAGCAAGTTTCAAAACTTTGAAGACAGATTTGTAACACTGAAAACATCAAACTGTGAACATTGTAAGAATGAAGCAAATTTTCAACCTTTCAAATCTTAGTTGAAATGTTTTGATATGTGAAAGGAATCAAACCTCATATAGTGGCTGGCAGGATTTTAAAGATACAAAAGTGAAAAAGCCTTGAAAAGGGGTAATGGGAGTTTTCTCCTTTTTTCATGTTTCTCTATAGATTTCAAGTGCTTGTGTGGTAGTTTCCTTGCTTTTGACTTGATTGGGTTTGATCACATATGTTGTAAAAATGTATAACTTTGATAAAATGATTGTAGGCAAATATTTCTGTTTTTTCTTGCCAATAGGTAGTAGTCTTTTCTCGGCTGTGTTCTGCTTCCTTTCACCTTCTTTTCATAATTTCTGTTTCTCTGTTGTTGACTTTCATCTATGTTTTATTTTGTTTTTTTCCAGGGCTCCACGCTTCAAGGGCTACCAACAACAAGACAGCCAGGAGCTTCTGCACTACCTACTGGACTCCATACGAGTAGAGGAAACTAAAGTGAGCTTCCATATATACACATACACCTGTAATGGCTGTATAAAGCTTAAGCCCACACTGTTTTTCCAAGTAGAGAATATATTTGGTGCAGATCTTTTGTCATGTTTTTCAAAGTTTACCAAAGTTTTACTTTTCATCAAAGAGATGTCGCTCAAATCGGTACAAAGTACTCTTTGTACTTCTGGTATTTGAGGGTTTTTTTTCAAGTGCTTTTTGAACATTTGGTAGGAGAAAATGTGTTAAAAAATGAGGACACTGTATGTACATGCTAAAACTTTTCACTGAAGACCCCCTTCTGTGAAAATGGAGTTTTTAACCTTGATAACATATCCACATGGTGTTTTTATAGGCTACACCATATCTTGAGTGAAAAAAGCAGTCCAGCCCATGGCTGAGCATTTTTGCCTTTGAACTACTGTGTACCAGTGACAGTCTCAAAAACACAGATTCTGACTTCCAGGGTTTCATACATCACATACCTAACGGACCAATCCTGTCAACATAGTGCTAAAGCAAAATGGGGGCTATCCGAGGAGAAACCAGGCCATGTCAGTCATCGCCATCTTTTTTTTGGACTCAGATGTGACCATATTTGAATGAGGGGGCAGAGCTGTGGAGGAGCGAGGGATGGATCTGACTTATAGACTGTAGCGATGCCTCACAGACAGCTTGTCACTTAAGTGGCCCCACCCCTACATATGCGTTACTTTAAACCTTAAATAAAATGTAAACAGGTGAATTATATAAAAATATATTCCCCATACAGTTGTCATGACCACTGAAATTAGCTCTAGAAACAAGAACTGTATCAGGCTGTGAACATGTTTATTTTATTTGTAAAGCTGCGCATTTGAACATGGGGTTCTGTAGGGATCAACTCGTTCTTGGAGCCAGTCTCAAATGGTCACTCACGTAACTGCAGTTTTTGGCACTTCCACATTTGCTTCATTTTACAGGCCTGGAGGTTGCTGCTTGGCTTATCAGCACATTTTACCATGCTAACATGGTGCTAAGATGGTGAACATAATAAACATTATACCTGTGAAACATCACCATTATAGCATTGTAACTGAATATTTTAGCGTGCTGACGTTAGCATCCTGAGCACCATTGTGCCTACATATAGCCTCACAGAGCCGCTAGCATGGCTGTAGACTCTTACTTTGTTGTCCTCTATTTGACTTGGCAAATTGTATTCGTTTTTTTAATTTTCAAATGTTTGCCTGGATTGCGGTAAAATGCACTATGTTTTATGAACTACATTTAACAGTTAATAAAAAAATTAAGCAGTCAGCAATGATTATAGTTCACTGATAGTATTATGCTAACATCTGAATTGTCTGGAATTGTTTGTGTTTGTTTTGAAAGCCATCCTAGCCTTGTGTAGTATTAATGTAGAACATTCAGCTGTGTGTTTGTGGGTGGCTGTGTCCTCTCACATAACCCAGTATCTTGGTTTTGCTTGGCTAGCCAGTTTTTGTGTTTTATCCTTATGGTGCCATGTTTTTGGCAAGTACAGAGAACCCCCTCCCCCTAGGCCTTCACAGGGCAATTAGGAGACCCCACAGCAGCCCTTTGCAGGGCTGAGCTGGCCCCTGTGGCCCCACCAGTGGCTATGTGAACCAAGGAGGAGAAGTTAGCGGGTGTGTTTAGTGGTCAGCCTCAGACCAAGGAGGGGCCGCAGGCTGGGCTCCCCTGCTCCCATTCAAACTTGTGAACACTGACAGTTGTGCCACTTAGGGGACTTGCAAGTGGCACGACCGGCATCATTGTGTGATCTTGGGAAACCCACAGCTGCTGAATGAGCTCCAGGGCCGTCCTATTGTGCTTGAGGGTCACCCACGGCCCCCTCCCTCACACATACACACAGACACACACACACACACACTCATCAGCCGATCTCCCAATCCAATCAAGGAGGTAAAGAGGGAGGGGGTACTGCGCCCTCTATTCATTCACTCAGAAACTCATTTATACAGCCAAGCACAGTCAGAGATACAGTGGCATTTTAACCTACATTGTTGAACAATTATTAAAACAAATGCTAACATTAAACTAGGGACTAACTTTTCTGATGAAGATGAGATGTATCATGGAAGTTTTGTTGATATAGCTTCTTTAAAGACTGGACAAACATGACACAAACATTTTTTCTCATGCTGACAGCGATTAATCTGTACCTAGTGAGTCTGAATAAACCCATTCATTTTGAATAGGCATGTTTGTGTAAATCATTAATACTATTTAGATAATATATACACACTGTCCTGTGTGAGTGTGTGTCACAGAGAGAGACTGGTATTTTTGTAGTGGGTGTCACCAACCTTTTAGAGGCCCTAAGTGTTTGTGTTGATTGGCCATTAGTATCAGGGATCTAAATATGCTAATTTGGCCCCAGTCAATTATCACCAATTAGCTGAGACGGTAGGTATTACTCTCTCAGGGCATGGACTGTCCTTCTTCACCCTGTCTTCATTTTAGTTTCCACCCCTGCACCCTTGTACCAGCAACCCTCTCCACCTCCCCAACCCCCTCCCTCGGCCCCATCCCGTGTGGGACAGTGCACGCTGTTATTTTGGGGAGGGAGAAAGGGAGATGGGGGGTTGCTGGTAATTAATTAGTAGGAGAGCTTCAGCCTGGTTTGACTGCTGACTGAGTGGGGTGCACGCCGGCCAGGCTGGGATTAACAGGACTTTTTGACCTAAATAGCCAGTCCAGTGCGTGGGTCCCGGGACAATGGGGGCTGACTGGTCTCGACCACAGACACAGACCATGGCCAATTATCTATTGATTGGTGCTTTACTGTGGCTGTGCCTCTTCACAGCTCTGTCACCAACACACTCACTGACCATGTCACCTTCAATAAGAGGGCCCTGTGAAGGACTTATAGACACACACAAACATGCTCTGTTAATTAAGACTTACACGATAACGTTTTTAGACAAGCACAATAATTATTTTACACTAATGATGCTTATAATAGGTATACCTGTCAAACTGAGCTGTAGGCTAGATTTTGATATTTCACTAATGGATGTAATAGAGACAATGCAAGAAAAACATCCTAGGGTGAATTTTATTTTAATTGATGTATTTATTTTGCATCTAGAAATATCACATTAAGTCTGCATTGTTCTGTTATTTTGTGTTTGTGTCCAGAGGGTGAAAGCGGGAATTCTGAAGGCTTTCAACAATCCCACTGAAAAGACAGCAGATGAGGAGACCAAACGCCAAGTCAAAGGTTCATACACTAGCTGCAGTGGATAAGATGGCCAAGACCAATAGTCCCATCTTGTGGCAGTTAATGGAAATACAGCTCAGTTGCTAATCAGGCAAAGGGTGGTTTGATGGAAGACAGAGCACAGTATAGTCTTTGTTAGATAAACCTTCTCTGTTACCTGCAAAGTTCCATTCATATGATCAACAAAACATACAGTAAGTCCTCAGCCTTTGTTAGAGATATAATAGTGAACAGAATGGTTTAGTGGAGTGAATTGACAGGTTATTCATCACATTTTTCAATTAAAAACTGTCTCTCTTTCTCCCACTAGCGTATGGAAAAGAAGGTGTGAAAATGAACTTCGTTGACCGCATTTTTGTAGGCGAGCTGACCAACACAATTATGTGTGAAGAGTGTGAGCATGTAAGTATGTGGTTGAATGATAGAACAGTCTGTGTGAACCAATCAGGTAGAGCTCGATGCAGTGCCCTCAATGGAACATGTATGAAACACAAGGTCGCCAAGTTCACATGTTATTCAGCCAACCTTGACTTTAGTCAGTACAAATACAGTAAATGTATAACACTGTTAAACTGAAAATTCATTTTGTTTTGCTATTGCTTTATGTAAACATTGGCTGCAGGAATTACTATAGATTTCCACACAATTTCTGTCATAAATTGAATTAGTCATTGACCTGAAGCGAGGCTAACCAACATTAGGTTGCCATTTCTTGTCAGCTTTTACATCCAGGAAACATTTTTAACTTTGATACCCACAACCAAAGAATGTACTGAAAAATAAGTCAATGAAAGCAGAAGTCAACAGAAAAAACAAAACCAAAAAGCCCTTCAAGAACCAGCTCAGACACCAACTGTTTGCAGCAGGCATTTTCAAAAATGTGTGGGAGCTCAGCTCAGAGTTGTTAACAAAGCAAATGCCACTGTGAAAATTAATGAACATCCTTGAAGGTAGAGAGGACCAGGTGTGGAGCTGGAGAGGAAAAAGCAGAGAATCAGTAGTTTCCCAGATCTCCTCTTAGTCTTGATAAAAATCTGCAGCAGAAGTTTATTAACAACATGCTATAATTTTGATTATTTAAGAAGGTGATGAATATATATGCTGACACTGACTAATGTGTGATTTCTCTTTCAGATCTCCACAGTGAAGGAGGCTTTCATAGACATCTCTTTACCCATCATAGAGGAGAGGGTGAGCTGCTGCAGTTCATAAGAAAACCAATGAAAATAATAATCAAAGGATGATGATTATCACTGTAATACAGCATACCTATTTTAATGAGTAAGAAAATAAACACAGTTAGGTGACAGGTTGAAGTGTTGTCAGAAGAAAAAGTTCTGCTGTATTGTTCATGGTTCCACTTTGAACCGATGATTCTTTATCTGTCAAACTCAGATATCAAAACCATCCAACCCTGGTAGGCTTGGGAAGGGCAGCCGGGAGCAGGACACACACATGACTCACAGTGACCAGGTTTTTTCCGCAGCACACTCCGTCAACAGAAACACCAGGAAGCTGAGCGGGCAGGTAGGGATGTGTATGTAAAGTGTGTAATGTGTTAATTTAAAAGTGATTTGCTTTACTATTTACAGTCTCGCTTCTCATAAAGCAGTGATCTGCTAGGTTTGTCCATTTGATTGTTTCTGTATCATACCAGTGTTTTTTTCTCCATTGTATGAAGACAGATGTAGGTAAACATACTTATGCAAAGTGCTAAAGCCTGAGTGCTAAAGCCTTCTTTAAAAGAAGACACAGTCTGGCCCTTTAGATTCCACAAAGAAAAATTCTCTTTGTAACTTCATCACCAATTGAAATACAAAGCAATTACAGTATATCATATGTGGTGTAACGTGGGTAAGCGAAGAGCAGATGTTTTTCAGATGTTTAATTATCACTTCATATTTATTAAATTTGATTCTTATCCTCTAAAGTATTTCACATCCATGTCATACCCTATTTCCATGTTGGCTCTGCTTAATTAAGACTTTACCCTTGCCGATAGGGCCACACAGCTTACACAGTATTTAGATTCTGGCACACCAGACTACATCCACACTGATACATACACAACTCTTGCTATGCCTAGCGTCCCCATTACTCCAGCTCACTGCTAATGCAGTTTTGGAACCTTTAACGAAGACCTTTGAAAATGCTGCTGGCATTGTTTGAGTTTTAAAATCTGCATCACATTTTTTTCTAGATGGGCAGAAACTGAGACTTTTAGAAACAATAACGTAGACACCTAAATTTGCTTCCCGCTTGGGTCTTATTGTACTATAGCTAGGTCTGCATACCTTGTTGTGTGAGTACTCCTTTCTCATTACCATGGCTTCCTCCTCCTTCCTGGCTTGCTGTATTTGCTTTGCAACAATTCCCTATCTGTTTTCTGCTGCCTTGACTGCCTTATACTCCTGTGTTAATTTCAGTAACAGTTCCATCTTATCGTCGGTCTAAGCAAAGAAATCTCTGATCTTACTTTTTGTCATCTCCGTAGTATTGTCTGTCACTAAGCAACCAGCCGCAGAGTAGACAATCTGCTTCCTGTTAACATTGGCATGTGAATGCCTAGTGTATGTGAATGGTCATGTGATATGTGTTTTCATGCGTTTTAATACGGATAGAAATTATTTCTAAAACTGTGCCAGTACTCTACTGTATTTGGAGATCGTTTTCGTTTCAAAATGCTGTTTTTAAATGAAAATATATTGGCGTGGATGTGACCTATGCATCACAGGATATTTCATATGTAAGGTGGAAAATTTTTTTTCACAATGTGTCACCAAGCTGTCTTGCTATTTCTTTCTGTTACATCGGGTCAGGGGCAGAAGTTTTCTCACTACAATGTCAGTTTCCAGCCATTTTTACGAAAGTAGTAAGCTAAATTTTCTCCTTAGAGTCAATTGTGCTGCTTTAAAATGATCTTTGTAATCAATGCACAGTATTTAAAGCATCCCTTCCTGGTCTCTTGTGTGTCATACATATGAATGTTAGAATCTTTGCATGCCTTTACTGGCAATGTAAGTCCTTTTTTCACGTTTGAGCTGTGCAAAAAAAGTTTTTTGGAAAATGGCCAGACCAACTTTTATGGAAAAAAATGAATTAAGATCCTTTACATGACTCTAACATGTAAAATTGCATCTCTGAAAGGGGCTCATTTATCTGTTCTCATTTCCCCCCAGAAGCAGCAGAGCAGGAAGTCTTCCAGCTCTGTGGAGGAGAAGGGAGCAGGCTGCAGTGCGGAGCGGCTGGAGGAGGAGGGGGTAGCTGTTGGATCAGCCCGTGGTGTCTCTGTTTGCAAGATGGCTGCTGCCGGCAGCCTATCAGATGGCAGTGAAAGAGACTCAGGTGCTCAGGACAGCAGTAATGACGCTGACAGTGAGGCCTCCGAGAGCGAGTGGGCCCCACGCACCTCCTCCTCCAGCCACAGCCACGGGCACATGTCCACCCCATCGTCCACTTCCACTCTCACTCCATCCCCTACACCCGTCTCTGCCTCCTCCCCCTCATCATCATCCTCCATGAGGCAAAGTGGTGCAGTAGAGCAGCTCGTCACTGCAGTGTCTAAAGTCAACGTCGGATTCACTTCTGCGGACTGCTCTCCTTCTACACACTGTTCTCAAGAGGAGCAGGGAGAAACGCAGTCCCGAGATAACCTCCACCATCAACACCACCAGGGGGCCTTCCAGGCACTGTCCCACAGTTACACACCCAGCTCCAAGGAGTGCTCCATCCAGTCCTGCCTCCACCAGTTCACCTCTGTGGAACTGCTGATGGGCAACAACAAGCTGCTGTGTGAGAACTGCACTGAACGCAGACAGAAACAGCTGCGCAAGAGCAGCTCAGCCGGTAAGACAAAACATCTTGGACAACAAAGAGCTTTGAAGATGAGAAACCAGTCTGCAAGTTGCTGCATGCAAATAACTTACATGGTGCAGTGTCATTACAGAGTGATTCTACATGATTGCTAGTAGGGATGCAACTAACTGTTTGTTTGTTGTTTGTTATTATTGATTAATCTGCCAGTTATTTTCATGACTAATCATTTTGCCAGTAAAATGTTAGAAAATAGGTGAAACCTATTAATTTACCAGAGCCCAAGCTGAAGTCTTCAAATGATATTCATCGCATCAAATGATCGCATTTAAGAAGCATGAAACCGGTAAATGTTTAGCTTTTTTTCTTAAATATATTTCTAAAACAATTATTCAGTTATCAAAATAGTTTTATTTAATTTTCTGTTGCCTGACTAATCAATAAATCAACTAATCGTTACAGCTCTAATTGCCAGATTATTGTATCTGACCTTTACTTACAGGTCATCCCCTAGGAAACCCTCTAAGTGATACTTCATATACAAAATCCATCTTTGAATATCGAACTCTCATCCACTGTGGGCTCAGTTGTTGGCTGTAAATAGTTCTGAGTTCTGTCCTTCAAGGCAGCTATAGGCAGCTTGAGTTCTTGCCAGTTAAAATAGATTCCAACAATGACCAGATTTTGCTCT
Source organism: Cephalopholis sonnerati (assembly GCA_019142605.1). Taxonomy (NCBI): domain Eukaryota; kingdom Metazoa; phylum Chordata; class Actinopteri; order Perciformes; family Serranidae; genus Cephalopholis; species Cephalopholis sonnerati. Next base: position 12,300,474 of record JAGQAX010000008.1, on the reverse strand, counting down.
GAAAGAAGTATCAAAATGTCCATAGAAACTTCTCAATCTACCTCTGTGGTGTACTTCACTTCTTTGCTCTCTGATTGTGTGCTCACTATGTTTCAAACACTCTGCCATAATACAGCTGAGCATGTGGAGTTCACCAGTAGCAGCTTGTGTTTGCACACATCAGAACAAGTGTGAATTCTTACACGTGTCAAGATGAAGGGCTAGTCTTTTTTTTTTTTTTTGCAATTGTCAGTTTCTCTATGGCTCCAGATGTCCCTGTGACCCTGTCATGAACACACTCTGTTTTCAGTGTTTGCCTCAATCACTCAAATCTTTATACAAGAGATTCATCCCTTAATTCATTTAAATACAACAAAATTTATGTTTTAACAGTTAAATCTGACATTTCGTTGTTTTTTGTTGTTGGCATAGACAAGAAGGTGGAGAAGATTTACACCAGCGCTAGGAAGCAAATGCTGATATCTTTGCTGCCTCCGGTCATCACACTGCATCTTAAACGCTTCCATCAGGTGAGCAGACACACTGTCTTTTCCATTATGTCACACCAACAGTAAATTGTTGAGTGCAGTCATGTGTTTTTTACATATCCTTAACAGTGATGGTGTAGGGCTCATGTTGTGGTCTACAGACCTAAATGCTAAATTGCTGCCATTCCGGTTTTGTATTTTAAGGCAGGGATGAACTTACGAAAAGTGAACCGCCATGTTGACTTTCCCCTCATCTTGGATCTTGCTCCATTCTGCTCGGCATCCTGCAAGGTAAAATATATGCTGTGTACTTGAATAAATCTTTTTTAAGTTAAACTTATGATACAGGTGTTTTAAACTCTTATACATTTACCACTACTTTATTATTTCAGTCTCTATTACTCAAGTAGTTCTGTTTGTAATGAATGTTCTTGGTTGGTAGTGCTCCTGGAGACTTCTGTCTCTGTATCTATACGTTTTTAGCTCTTTTTTCCTCTCAGCTAACCTTCTTTCTCCTTCTTTCTAGAACCTGGCAGCTGGTGAGCGTGTCCTCTACAGCCTGTATGGGATTGTTGAACATAGTGGCTCAATGCGAGGAGGCCACTATACTGCATATGTAAAAGTGCGCGCTCCCCAGAGGAAAACAGAACAGCACCACAGGAACCTGTCAGGTCAGGGTTTGTCTCTCTGAGCTCTTTTAAGACCTTTAATCTATTTTCTGTGTCGGCGTGTTTGTTTGCTGTTTATGAAAACGGTTAGTATTTTGCAGCAAAGGCCTTGCTCCTTGTAACCTCGAAGATGTCCTCAACAAAGGACAGGATGAATCGAGGTCTCTGTGTTCTATATATCAGTGTTGTCCTCTTTTTTTTTCTTCTCCTCTCAAGAAGAGTGTCCAGGTTTACACAATAGCGCTGGGAGGTAGTTTTAAAACTCAAGGAAGCAGTTGTCCTAGCTGGACATGTTGTTATTAGAGCCATTGGTTGGTGATGACACAAGGATCAAACGTGTCATTATGTTGACTGCTGACAGACTGTGGTTTAATCATGTGGTATACAGAATGTACCTGTTCTAACACCTACACCTTTGAACATTCTTCACCTTAGTCCCCCCAAACATTGCTGTTAGATGCTTTACATGAAAATATTAAATGAATGCAATACAATGTTTTCAGTGAAGTCTAGATAGGGTGACCAGATTACATGTTACCAGTGGGGAAATTCAGGACAGTCCCAAATCAAAAGTAGTTGTCCCAAATCACGAATCCTGTCTGCTTGTCGCAAAAATTAAACGTTACAGTAACTCAGAATATGAACAAGCTAAAACAAAAGCTGTCTGTACGCTGTGAGACTCAACTTGAAGGCAGAAATGCTGAAAAGACCTGACATGGTGACACAGTAATATTGGAAAATACTGCACTGAAATTATTGTGTATTTTTTCTGATAAATTGTCATGAATAATGAATAACATCACAGAAATATGAGCGACGAGCTGCTGCTGTCACAAGAATAGAGAAAACCCTAATTCAAATGAGAACCCTTTCATTTAATTATCCAAAAGTCAACATGAATTGGTAGGTAAATCTGTTTTTTCACTCTGAATCTGTGAAAATATTCTGATTTAACTAATTATGTGGGCCAAAATTCCAGTTTTTAGTTATTAAAAAATGTACAGTTCTAAGTGTATACGTCAGAGTATTAGTGATGTGTTTTCATTGGTCTATTGCACCGATCAGGCTTTCATAAATAATGGACTGTTGATGCCATTCGACCTTTTTAAAACCAGATGGAGAGTGTAGCTGCCACTGCAGGAAGAATTTGTCATAGCTCTTACAGTTAAATGACAATGTTGGCTGCTGAAAAGACATTTAAAATGACTGTAATATACCTGTCATCTGTGCGTAATGCGCCTTATAAACACAGCCAGGACACTGTGCTTCATGTCCTCCTGAATTCTATGTAATGGAAAGTGATTTACACACTGTTACATACAACACAGTCATTGTTTTTCTTTTTCCTCATGGCAGACAGTTGTCTTCATGAACAAAAATTATATTTTGAGCGTTGACTTCACATTTATGTGTTATTGTTTGTTGACACTGGTGTACTGGAGGCCACACCCACCATGGCCATGCAAACATGCCCACCCCCAACTGCTCTGTCTTCTGTTTGTATTCAACTAATTTAGTAGTTAAGTGTACAGATTTGCATCATTACTCTTATATTTATTATAATATTGAGATCAAGCAGGAAAGTGTTTACAAGCCTTTTAGCTATTTAGTAAATTGTCTAATTGGCTATTCAGATGTTCAGTGTCTGAGAATTTTACTAAAGCTAAACTAGTTATGTCACTGATATACAGAGATACCTTTAAATCAAGCAGACATGTCCCAAACATATTTGACTAAATTTACTATTGAAGGGGAAAGGGGCGCAACATAAAAGACGGTCTCTGTCCCTCCTCAGTCCCCAAATCAGACTTTGTAAGACTGTAAAACTACAGTTTGCTCATTCTTTACACAATTTCTCTACTATGGCACCACAGGAATTTTGCTCTACAGGTTGAACCCTGGTCAAGGTAAAGAGAAAATCCTAACAAAAGCAATAAACCTTGTTAAACAGGGGACATAAAGTGCATGAAAGAAAAATGCGATATAACCCTGCAATGTCCGGTTACAGATGGAGCATCTCCAGTAGATACAATGTAACGTTTAATGCTATTCACACTATGTTGAAGTCAGTTAATGTGAGGACACACATTGTGACGATCATGAGAGTGATTTGTACATGACGACTAGGTCGCAGGACATTCAGACACAGCAAATTAGCAGGCGCACACACCCCAGCAGGCAGGATACAGTGCACACAGCAAAACACTAAGCAACTGAATACAGTAATGTCAAGGCTTTTTGTTGCTGTACTAATTCTTTTGGTGCCAGCATGTAGCAGCCAGTAGAGGAATCTCAGTTCAAGGCATTCTACACTGTCCTCACCCTTTAGCTATGATGGTGGTTGCAGCTTGACTAACGGGTGCAGCAGAGTACAACTTTTAGTCCCCATGTGACATTGAGAAGCTTTAAAATGTTTCACTACTTTTTCACTGGATGTATTATTTAGCTTTGTTGTTGTGGAGCCAACCTCTGACAGCTTGTCTACATATCTGTACACTGGACAAGACTGTTTACCCACACTGGACTTCCAGTTTTCTTGATGACATTCCCTGCTATGAGAAAAATACAGCACTGCAAAGCTACTTATTTCTCAAATACTTGATAATTCTTTGTGCCCTGCAATATTGACTCTGAGTGTGTTTTTTCAGGTGCGAGGGATGCCGGCAGCAGCTTCCAGGGCCAGTGGGTGTACATCAGTGATACCACCGTTCAGACAGTACCAGAGTCAAGGGTACTCAACTCTCAGGCATACCTGCTCTTCTACGAGGAAATGCTGTAATGTTACAAACAAAAGTACTTTTTTCCGAGATCTCCGTTAAGCTTTGCATTGTTTTTGGTACATGCCTGTACTACTCCTCATACTGTATCTGTGAGTAGGTGGAGGGAAGAAAAGGGAAAGACTTCACTGTACACTCACTTGTCTTACATGAAAGAAATGACCCACTGTGTCATTTGCATACAAATTCTTAATTGAAATTGGCACCTCTGAATATCTTAGATTACAGGCTGTAAAATAAAGATGAACAACATGACAGTCCAAAAGTGAAGCCAAAATGTCTTGATCGCACCCTGGTGGCTGGCTGCAGGAAAGGTCATAAACCCCGCCTACTCCATGTTAGCAGATAGGACATGGGCAGAACTAAAAGAAAAAGAGCTAAATTTTTCAAACTAGTCACTAGAGACCAACATAAATGCCTGAATCTAAGGCCATTTTTAGTCCACACTGATGTGTAGCCATGCAAGTATACCTGTTTTACGTACTTACTTAGGCCTTTGTCTTCCTTTGGGAGCATAGACCATTGATGAGTGGTTTTCACCCTGTAATATACTTATATTGCTGGGCTTTTAAGAGTGGATCAAAGCAAAGTAAAAACAAACTACGGTTTCAGGCAATACTGAGAAGACTTGTTGATTAAAACCATCCTCGATAGCAGCGTCTATCTTGTCTATAGCTCTGCCATTGTTGTTGTTACTCCTCATTGGTTCCTGTGCACAGCTCAACAACACTTGACAACAGCTTGACAACAGCATTAGTCCTGCCCATGGTATCAGTTAGCTAATCATAGTCCCCCCCACAGCGCTCATTGGTTGTTTTTTACTTAAAGCGAGAAACTGCAGCTTCATGTCAAGATGCCAGAATCAGTCAACTTGGTGGAGTAGGCTGATTCAAAGGTCTGGACTCAGGCAAGTGCAAGATGGCAGTGGCTGCATCTGGGATATTTTGGCCTCATTTTTGTGCACTCGTCCATCTTTATATACAGTCATTGTCTTTGATATATAAAAAAACAAGTTATTTTCTGATTTTCATTCCTGTTTAAAATCCTAAAAAAGAGGAAAGTGAAAAAGAGGTCAGGAGAAAAAAGTTTTACGGAACTCATGATGTTATCATCTATCTCTGTCACGATCACGTGCCTGAGATATTAAGTGCATGGAGTTTTTTACAGTAACTAACAGGAAACAAGCAGAATTATCGCATGCTAAACTGCACTCAGCACTGACTAGTTGATGTCAAGTGTGTGTGCGTGTGCACATACACACGTGTGATTGGATGAGTGAGTGAGAGACAGGGGAATGTAGATCTAAGGTGCTATGTGTATCATTTTCACATCAGTAAACTACTGCAACATTAAATTTGGTTAGTATTACAGCTAGTGTAATTAAACAAGATGGCTGATGTGGACATATTTGTCTGTTGCATGGCAGATTTGTTAAGTCGTGTGCTCGATTTTCTGGCGATGGCAGATGATAGATGGTAAAAATGCCAAGAGAAAAATTTATTCAGACATGTTTGTCCTTTTCAGTATAGATAACGATGCATGAGGACAAGTAGCAAAATCATTCATGACAGAGTTTATGGAAAATATGGGTGTACATTTGAGAAACTCAGGCAGTTATAATACAGCACCAGTGGTAGAGCTGGGAAATATGGAGAAAATGAAATATCACAATATTTTTGACTAAATACCTCAATATCAATATTGCAACGATATTGCAGGATTGACTATTGGTGCTTTTACAAAGTATTTACACAATAACATTTTTATAAATAATCTTCAGTGATGAGGATATAATGACTAAGTGGGATAAAGGCAAATAAAAGAACAGCTGGAACAGTCCTCAAAACCAGGAAAAGCCAGCGCTTAGGATATTACGATATCCAAAGACGATATGTAGTCTATGACGATATTGATATATATTGATATATTGCCCTGCTGTAACCAATGGTGTTAAACAGTGGCTAGTAATTGTCTCAGCCTTGCCCCTATGTATTTATGATATTGAGAATAATCAAGCTATGACAGCTTATAGTAGTTAACATCATAGTACTGGTTTAAATTGTTACACATAGCACCTTTAAAGAACAGCACAACAGTTATTTTACAGCCTCTTTTGAAAGGATTGTCCTTTTTTTTTTACATCAGAATGTATAAATGTAAGACTATCAGTGACAGCCAAAGACAAGTTTTGCAACTGCAAGTCAGAGCAGAAAATCAAAACCAAACACATGAGGAGTTGACTTCACACAGTTTCTTTGACATTTGTTCTTTCAAGGTCATCAGTATGGTTCTCGAGTGCCGTTGCACAAACAAACGCACTCTATGTTTATCAGACCGACAAAGCGCCTTGTCTGCCTTCATTGTATTCCAGGTCTACTGTAACTGCGTAGGTGCACTCACAAACCCATTAAGATGTTCAACAAAGAGTCAGCGCCATGACAGACTGGCTTTTTATTCCCTAATGCTATCATTAAGGTTGAACTATAGAAAAAAGAAACAAACTCAAAGGCTTTAAGCCTGACTAGAAAAAAAAACATCTTGCTGTAATGTGCATGGGTTAATGTTCTAATGAATGTATTGCCTATTCTTGAAATGTCTGTCAAATGAGCTGTTCATCTTTTTCTATGAAAATATTTTAGATGAAAACTTTTTTTTCTTGGTTGTCGGACATTTGCCAAAACAATAGAAAGGAAAGGTTCGAACATGTGCATCAGAATCGATTTTGTTTTTGAAACAAGGACAAATTCAGTGCCTGTGCTTCAGGTTTAAAAAACCTGTGCATGGTGAGAAGAAAAACATATGCAGAGAGGGATATGTGTGGCATATTTATGTACAGTACAAGTTACTGTAAGCAAAAAGAAGAGGGGGTATATGTAATTGTACATACCAGAAACAAAACAAAACCATGGTGCTTCAGGCGTGCAGGGTTTTTCCTCAATACAGCTTTTTGTTTCCAGAAAATCATAAATTTCCTCTATGAAATGATAAACATTTGGAATGAGTACAACTACATACTGTATCAAAATAAATCTAATTTATGAACTGAAAATTCTACACTCCTCTTCCTCACTTCATCTACCTCTCTTGTGAACAAAGATTACAAAAGGAGAAGGTTTTGCTGTTTCTGCTTTGGACTTGATGTCATCCTGCTTTTACTCTAAGTGAGATGTTGTCCACCATCGCTCTCGGCTGTCGCCGTGGATCCCGTGGCGCCATACTCAACCCATCCTCGCCAGTGATCGGCCCTGACGGGTGCAAAGCAGCACTGCTTCAGAACATGTCGCGAGCTGGTGAAGAGGAGGTGGGTGTGGAATCAGGAAAAGGGCAACGTCCAAAAACATCGCCTTGCACGTCGTCTTGTTCCCACACGCAGTGACATCCGAGTCATGCTGCTGGAACATTAAAACAGGTTGTCAAGGCGCCACCAACAAAAAGAGCAAATCTTTTCTGAAATGCATTTGTCTATTTTTAAAGCAGGAGGGGGGGTGGCTTTTGGCTCGGGGACATACTGCTGAGGCATTAGATGTGATTTAATCTCACTTAATGAAAGGCACCCTCCCCCTGCGTGAGACTGTTGAAAGAAACTAATGCTGGAATGCTCATTACTGTCTACCTATCTACCAGCAGTGGAGGTTACATTTTACTGTTCTCACCATGCACACCATTGTCACTGTCAGTCTCACCTAGTTTAATGCCACACCACAGAGACCCTGCAACACATTTTCTCACGCAAACGTCTGCACGCGCCTTAGGCTCTGCTCCTCACAGTGCATATCCATCACCACTATCCATTAACACCAACACAGCACATGACAGAGCACTGAACAACACCTGCACATAACCCTTTCCTAAAACAGAGTACGTGTTAAATAGATTTCAGACACGTTTTAGCCCAGTAAGAGCTACAGGGCAACCGGACATCAGTCACTTCACTTTATATTCCATTTTTGTCTTTATTTTGCCTGTGTTAAATGTTGCCAATGAAATTTATCCAGCCAACTAACATAAGCTTACAGTATGCTGCCCTCTACTGTTACAGAGACACATTTGTGCTTTTAGAAATATCAGCACATGGTGTGTTAAATGGCTGGATTATCACCTGGGCAAAGTGGACAACTGCTTGGTGACCCCAGAGTTTTGTGGGCTCTGAGTTCACTGCAGTTACTTTGACTGCAGTTTTCTTTGGTAATAAATTCACCATGTGAATTGAAGAACAATATAAACTGACATGGTTCCTACTTTTATAACTAATGTTTTGTTGGGAGGCCCTGTGTCAAAATATACTCTATTTTCAGTATTTTAGTTGACATAATACAGTGGTAGATGAAGTACTGAGATCTTTTACTAGAGGAAAAAGTACAAAAATGGCAGCAGAATTTACCTTAGGTCAAAGTATAAATACTCACCATATGGCAGAGTGCTCTTTTATGGGTTTATTATGGTCATTGCATAATGCTGGAGCAAATTAGGTAGCTAAAGCTATAGCAAAGTATCCCGTTTTATAACCATGATGACAAGTTGTTTTGTTTTTTTAAATCAGGATCTGCAAAATAACAAGTAACAAGGTGCCAAAAACATGTAGTGCAGTGGAAGTATTTAGTCACTTTCGCTATTGATGTTGTACTTATTTTTAACTTATAGCCCAAGTGAGTTTGGAAACCCTGGAGGCTGGAATAAGGGTCCACAGCTCCTTTTAGCTCAAGCTCTCCATAGGGGATTACTCTGGCCCATGCTTGGCTTCACTGCACTTCCACAGTTTGGTGTGCACCAAACAGTAACATCCACCTGTTTGGCTGCCCAGTGTGGGATCCACTCTGACCTGTATTTCATGTTAAACCAGTGATTCTCTGGTACTCACTGACTGAGGAGGGACGGCCTCTGGACAGTTGAGCAGCCTTCTGGCATCAAACTCAAACAAAACGTTTAGTCACCAGGGCAATCTAAACAAATATACAAAGAGATCACATGTCTTTATGTTTAAATACAAGACACAATGTAGGAGACTTTAACTGCTATTTTATATTGATGTAGACTTGAAACTATAGCAGATCTTACTTGAGCTGTATAAGAGCCGATGTGCCAGCAGGTCTGTAGAGCCCGCTCATATATGGGCACCTGTGAAGGAAATAATGTCGCTCATTAGTTTGTTTTTCAGAGGTTTAACTCAGTCTGAAAATGTTTACAATCTAAAACCTTCTCACATACCTTGATTTGAATGAACTGAATTTTTCAGTTCAGCACTTAAGTCAAGAGCACTCAAACACAGTTGCAGACACAGTGTAGTCTGCAGAGAGACTCTCATATATTCTACCTTCGAGCACTGTATGACATGCTTCATATCTAGGTCAAAGGTCACCTCATTGACCTGGGATCACCACAGGCCATTATGAATGCTATAAATTAATAGACTGCACATGGAAATGTCTGGATATGTATGATGATGAATAACAAATAATCTAGTTTGAGTACACAACTCACATTTGTGCACTCATACATAAGCACAGAACCTGTCAGGGACCACAATGTGTGTGTGCTTTTTGAGTCTGTGGCTGATTTCCAACTCAATTAACTACATTAAATGACAAAACTGGGCCATATGACTAAAAAAATTATTGTTACCAAGGACTACACAAAATATCTATTACAAGGATCTTTCTGCTTATAACAAAACTCCAGACTAACACTCCTATAATGAGTGGCTTTTGAATTTAGTGCAAAATTAATTTAATAAAAATTGAATTCAACACTGTTAGGCTTTTTTAATCATGTTGTAAATGAGAATCTTTGTAACTTTATAATAATTACCCACTATTGTCAAAGTGTAAGTCACATAAAATATATTATAATTCATTCTCATTGAAAACTTAGTTTGACAGGAAAGCAGGCTGAGTTCATGTTCATGTATGTGGGTCTCTGTGTTTGTGTGTGTAAAAAGGTTTAAATCTTCAAGTATAGCTTAGATTTATTGATTGTATCACAGAGTTATAAGCAGACAGTCATGCACCATTTTTAGATTGTAATTACAGCAATCAGCAGAGTGAGTTCCATGCACTTTTTATTCATTCAGCATCACTGTGCTCATTATCATCAACCACATCAGCACTGAAATCACTGCAGTGTCTATGCTGCCTTTACGTGCTGCTTGTAAGCTCTTAGTTTGGAATGAAGACGTCATAGCAAAAAGTGAAACTCGGTGAGATACTGCTGTTACAGGTGTGTAACTGATGGTTTAAAGGGGGACACCGCTTAAATTAAGAATTCCAATATGTCATTTCCATGGCTGAGGAAAGTTCAGTCAATATGTGTGAACATGATCTACTCTCTCTTAAAGCCAGAAACCAGAGAAGTAAGTCAATTGTGTGATGTCACTAATGTTTTTAGACCGTCTAAGACCTTAGGAATAAAATCGATGAATTTTGAAAATGAGTTCCCCCTCAAGTGGAGAAACAGCCCATAGGTGTGTAACTGATGGTTTGACTCAGGGGTCGGCAGCCTTTACTATCAAATGAGCCATATTTGGCCAAAAAAGAAGAAAATCTGCAAAACATATTTGAGCCTCATAATGAAGCTAACCCAGCCTTTTAAGTTATATTTAGCCTATTAACATTACCAATAATGGTGGCCCAGTGGTGCAGTGGTTGGCACTGGCACCTCACAGCAAGAGGATTCTCAGTTCAAACCTGGGGTGAGAGGTTTGAATTCCAGGGTGGGGGAGCCCCTCTGTGCAAAGTTTGGCTGTTCTTCTCGTGTCAGCATGGGTTTTCTCCGGGCACTCCGGCTTCCTCCCACAGTCTAAAGACATACAGGTGGCAACTCTGAATTGGCCGTAAGTGTAAATGTGAGTGTGAATGGTTGTCTGTCTCTATGTGTTAGCAGCACTGTGATAGTCCAGTGACCTGTTTGGGGTGTACCCTGCCTCTCGCCCAGTGTCAGCTGGAATAGGCTCTCTCTGGAATAGGCATTCTTTGTGTGTTAGAGGTTACATTTAAATATATAAATATAAATATATATGTGTGTGTGTGTGTGTGTGTGTGTGTGTGTGTAAACATGTATGACATTACATTTAGTAGCTTCAATGGAAACCATCACCAACACGTTGGTGATTCTCATACTCTAGACTCAAAGGCACTCAAAGGCACCATCATACAGAGTCAGAGCATGGACTTAATATACAGTTTTTGAGTCAGAGACATTATGATGATGATGATGGTTGTTGTTACTATTATTATAGTTATTATTAAAATCTGTATTTCTATTGCATGGACTGAATGAACAACTAGCCCCTAATTTGCCTTACAAGGCAGGCGCAAGGTAAAAACTGAATTGTAATTTTCCCGACCGCCTCTGAAGGCAGCAGCACAGCCTGGGTTCACACACTTCCTCCGAGCGGTTCACTGGTGCAGCCATTTTGATTCGGAGCCGCAGCGCTGGAGAGAAACTGTCTGGAAAAGGTGGGGATAATGTTACTCAAAGCACAGCGCTGATATAAGTTTCCTTCACACTGTCCCTCCAGTATGGATTTTAATGTAAATGTAAAGGCCAGCTTGTTCATCCGGTGGGATAATTGTGCCACTATCTGTTAGCTTTCAGGTTTAGCTTCGTTAACGTTAGCTTGGGTGAGCTTCCTGAGCTCACAAACACATGATAACAGGCAGCTTTGCTGTACGGTGTTTCACAGACCCCAAGTTTATTTCAGTATCATGCGTCAGTAATGACACAGTACCCCTGACTACATAGCGTTTGTTTTCAGGGAGGCGGTCACTAGCTAACTGGAGTCGCTAAATACAGCTAGCCGGTCAGCTACATGAAACGTTAGCAGTTAAATCGAAGCTAGCGCTTGCTGTTTTTCTGGCTAGCAGAGCAGACACAAGTGTAATGTTATAGGACATAAACTGCAGCGGCTCTCGTCAACAAGAGATGCCAATGGTGCAAATCAACATCTAAATCTAGCTGGCCTGGATATTTTAGGTGTGAATCCAGTGGAGAGAGATGTGGGACCAGGGAGGGCAGCCCTGGCCGCAGTGGCCTCTGAGCCAGCAGCAGTGGATGCAGTCTTTCCAGCACCATCAAGATCCAGGTGAGTGAGGGATACGCATGAAAGCATTTTTTTCTCCAAAGAAATGTGACTCTGCAGGGGTTCTTCGCACATCCACCCACTTCTCAAAGCGTGGGTAGATGATGGTGTTGAGTTTACCATTACCTGGAATAACCTTGTGTATGGGTGTGTGTTTTTCGCCCGTGTGTAGGCCAAGTGGACTGGGCTGCTCTAGCACAAGCATGGATAGCCCAGAAGGAGTCAACAGGAGCAGAGCAACAGAACATTCAGCCCAATGGCCAGGACATCCCAGGCATTGAACCAGTTGGACAGGGCAACCATGGTGCCTTCCAGGGTGATCCTGCATTTGGCAGAATGTGGCAGCCGGGTACTATTTTAACCCCTTAAATCAAAGCACAGTTCTCTATTGCTTTTTTACCTGCACTGTTCCTATTTATTTTTTGGTACTGGGTATGGTATAGAAGTAATTAGGACGTTATTAGACTGAAGAGAATTCTGGATACCGAGTCCCTCCAGATGTTGAGAATAATAAACAGATATGTCTTCTATGGTTACACCTGTATGTTCACATTGCGTTGGCTTTTGTTAATCAATTATTCTGTCATTGCCAGAATGGGGAATGCATGGCCAGCCCCCTCCTCCTCCACCCCCTGACCAGGCCTGGATCCCTCCAGGGTCAGGACCAATGGATGTGGTGAACCCCAGTGAGGACAGCAACAGCCAGGACAGCGTGGAGTTCAACTCTGAAGCCCACCACGGGGTTTACCCCCAGAACAGCCATGGGTATGGGGCACAGCCCGACAGCTACGCCATGGCCCCCATGGCCATGAACCAGTTTGATTATCAGGTATGCAGATGCCACAGTAGAAACTGTTGAAGCGTTTGGGTTTTAGTGTGACAACCAAGTAACACAAGAAGGAGCAATCCATAGAAACTGTGCCGGGCCCCAGCATCTAGGTGTATCAGTCATTGCTTTCTTGATGCGGTGCAGAGGAAAGTGTTGGCTTATTGAGGATCCAGCATGGTTTGGTATTATTTATCAGCTGCTTTCTTTTCTTTCTTTCTTTTTTTTTTTGAACAAAACAGACATTCCAGCTTAGTCAGGACTGATGGATGATTTTCAGCTAACTTAATCTGGGGAAAGATATCTACAGCCCCACACAGTGCATGCCACTTGGTGGCAGATAACAGAGGACCTTTGGTACTTTGAACTACCTTTAATTTTCAGTTTGTCTCTCCACAGCATGGAGCTGCTTCATCCTTTGCCCCAACACCCGCAAGCTTCCACTCCTCATACTGGCAGGGTCCTCCACAGAACAGACGAGATACTAGACCACCTGGCTTCAGAGACCGGCCTAGATCCCCTATCCAGCTCCCTGTCAAACAGGAGGCCCCAGCAACACTAGGTGAGTGTATTTGTCTTTCAGTAGCCAGCCATTATATTTAAATTATTAGCTTCAAGACTGTTAATTGACAGCACAGTGTGTGTGTGTGTTCACCTCCACGAGGGTAATTTTCATTTAATTTTTTGCAGCAATTGCAGCAAGGAATGCCAGACTAGACATACAGAGCTATTAGAAGTATGTCTTTTATTATCATTAGGCACTATTTATTATGAAGTACTATTTAGATTTTTTTGCTGTTCTGTATAAGTTGTCATCCCATACCTGTTCAATCTAATTAATTTGAAAGACCTAAACAACAACAAAATGAAAACACCCTTTTGTCTGTCAAATTACAGAACCAGTAGAGCAATAAGTTTGATGACTGACAGCAAGTTAATTTGCAGCTGTTGTCATTGTAGATTAATTTGTTAAGTCACTTTTTAAGCAAAAATGTCAAACATTACCTGATTTCAGCATTTTAGTTGTGAAGATTTGCTGATTTTCAGAATATCTTTAGGTGTGTGATTGTTGGTGGAACAAAACAAACAGTTTCTTGAGAGCACCTTAAGTTTTGGAAAATCTGATGGGCTTTTTTCACTAGTTAGTGACATTTTATAGGCCAAATGAGCAGTCAAGAACATTGTAAGTAGAGTAATCGATAATGAGAATAACCATTAGTTGCAGCTGTATGTAACATTCAGTGTTCAGTTCATCAACTCATTTCCTAGAAAAAGTTTTCTATGGAATAGCATAGAGAAGAGCTGAGTGCTTGAAAACTGAAAGCACATCAGTGCAAACAGACTGCCACAGAGTCCGAACGAAAGGCACTAATAAAGCATTTTTGGATGATGATTGTTATTTCGGAAATGCTTTGTTTAGTAGTAGGGTAGCGAAAATAGTTGTGTTTGGATTGCCGTGGGCCCACAAATGAATGCAAGACACTTGGATACTGCTAGATCAGTGTTGGTGACAGCATCCAACAAAAAACCATGCCGAAATTCATTGCCGTACAATGATTTGGTTTCTGTTGGCAGCGTAGGATATTTTGAGCAAAGGCACTACCAGTCTGTGTTTGCTCTTGGCGGCTTAGGTTGTGGAGGGTCCCTGTCGGCCATTTCCTCTTGCACTGCTAATGCAGCTGCAGCCTCGGCCTCTTTCTGCTGCATTTCTTAGGCTGTATATTCTGGCTAGAGTAAATTCGGCCGAACATCTGAGTCAACCAAAACACTGTAAAATGTATCCTCATCAGTAAAATCCTCTGCACTGATACTTTGGAATGCCATATTCACTGTTAGAAATTTAGCTAGTTTACAATACAAGAAAAAAGAACAAGAAAGTTCTGTTTTTGAGCAGCAACTGGCGCCCAACCCCGGGCTAGCTAAAATAGCCTGTAGTTCACCTTGCCTCAAACTATGTCACTGTCTAGTCAGATGACGTTGCTGGATGCAGGAAGAACAACAGATTTTGCAGCTGCAAACTCAGCTCCCTGGGTCAATATAGCCCACACTGAGAAATGTATTGCTTCATTCGACTACATTTACCATCAAAACTGATTAGACAGCCACATAAAAGGTGGTGAATTTTCCCTTTAATATTACAGAAATGAAAGTTCATCTCAGGAAACGGTCAGCATGGTAAAAATTTATTTACAAGTGTGTAATTGCTCAAAAAGGATTTATGAATCTTAACAACATGGCAGTGTGGGTTTAACTCATTTTGACCTTGTATTTCACCTTCAGATGCAGTAAAAAGGCGCACACTACCTGCATGGATCCGAGAGGGCCTTGAAAAGATGGACAGAGAGAAGCAGAAGAAGCTGGAGCGAGAGCGAATGGAGAAGGAGCGTGCAAAAGACGATGGCAAAGAGCATGAGGCAGACGAGGAAGGGGATGGGCCACGTGTGCCCCGCAAGAGTAAATTTGTAAGCAAGTAATTTCTGGCCTTGACAGCAAAACCGTTTCCTTTGAAAAGCAGTTTACACTTTTTGTGTTGTGTTTGTGATGAAAGGACTTCTAGGTTCATGAACCATTTTCTCTGGCACATGTATATGGACTATAGCAATGATTACCTTCATAAATGATGCAAGCTTTGCCGCTTGTTGATAAAAGCCTTGCTTCCAATTCCAACAGGACAGTGATGACGAGGGGAATGATGACAATGATGATGAAGAAAAGGCCTCCATCAAGAAAGAATTCTCTGGTCGAAGCCCATCGCCTCCCGCAGAGGACAGCGAACCTGAAATGACTGACGAGGAAAAGGAGTTCCAGCTGGTCAGTTTGAGCCATTCAGATGATATTTTTTGCATATTTGTAGTTGGTTTGACTATTTTTAAGATGATTCATTGAAAATAACAGACTAAATGATTTTTCCCCTGTCTTTAGATGATCATCACAAAAACACTTTTGACAGAGATCCTTCTTGAGGTCACCAACGAAGAGATTCGGCATGTGGCCAAAGAGACTCACCGAAAAGCCACTCGAGGTCTGCTCTCGTCTTTTCCAGTTTATGCATCATCTATGCTTGTCACCAAGACATTGTGTTTAAATCTGAAGAGAATCCATATTGCATAATAATGTGCATAATAATCTCTTTAAATGAAACTCAATTATGCCCTGTAAACTAGGGTGATTGAGCAGCAAACATGGGCGTTATGTCTGATACTCATTTTTAACCATTCTCTGCTAATGCATCAGAAGGAGAGAGAGCAGAGCAATGCTTTTTACAAACAGTATTTGAAAACCTGCTCTTCTGGTACATGGTACAAGGTACTGCTGAAAGACTATACTATATGACTGAATAATTCTCAGCACTGAGTGAGAATGAGTGACTTCCTCCATTGAAGCGACTGTGCATTAGTACAGATTGGTTCTTTCCCTTCTGTCCGACTGTTTGACTTGGATTGTTTGACAGAATTATGTTTGTTAACCCTTTCTCTTTTCTCCATTTTTTTGGTTTTGTTTTTGTTTTTTCTTCTCTTGTTACCAATGACAGCTCTTGTGAATAGTGCTTTATCTTTGACCCCCTTCTCTAGCGACTCTCTTGCCTTTGAGAAAATGGCAGTATGTGTTTTAACATGTTGTTCCTGTTGTTGATGTGAATCAAAGCTCCTGCAAAACAGCTGGCACAGTCAAGTGCACTGGCTTCTCTGACTGGTCTCAGTGAGTATCCCTTTTTCTGTCACTGGGGGGGAGGGAAGGAAAGTACTTATTAATTTATGGTGGGGTTTTAGTAGGAACATGGGAAACGCTGTTAGCACGACACTTAATAGAAGTGGAATCTCAAAAGATAGAAGCATGCCCTTGAATTCAAAGTATTTCTATTAGTTTTTCTGTTAGGCTACATGTATTAGTTTGTTTTTAAGAGTGTTATCAGAGTGAAATTGAAAATCACACAGGATTAAGTGCCTTTCAGTGGGACTGGGGTTGGGATTGAGGGCTTTCAAAAGTGAAACCTGATTGTGAGAATATGTCTTCGCCCTTATCAACACTCAACAACCCGGGGGCTCTGTTGTGGCAGGTGGGCTTGGTGACTATGGTTCAGACGAGAGTGACGACGAGGATGAACGTAGCGTGCGAGGGTCTGAATCTTCTGACACAGATGAGGAGGAGTTGCGCCACCGTATCCGAGAGAAGCAGGACGCCTTCCGCCGCAAAGAGCGGGAGCTGCAGCAGCTGCTAGAAAAACAAGCACAAGAGGCTCTGCTTGCACGTGGTAAGACATGACGTCTGTGTCTTTGCAAATTTAGACCAACGACACACTACATTGCTTGACTGTGTTCTACAAAGCTGAACCAAAATATAAAATTATATTAAAATACATTTTAGAATTCTATTTTCCAGCTTTGCATATTTTACTACTTAAATTCGTAATTGGCTTTTTCTGTTTCCATTAAAGTTGGAGTAGTAATCCAAGAACAAGAAAGATGTTGGTAACAACTTACATCAGGAGTTAGGTGGATAACATGTTTCAATCTATGCAGATGCTCACAATGAGGCTAGATCTCATCTTGAACATCTCTCAAGATTACAGATAAGGATCTCAGTCTTAGTTAATTTGATTTTGATAGCCTCGACCCAGTACACGGTAACTAACCGCTTAATTTTCTAGAGGAAAATAACCCCACAAACGGACGTGTGTAACAGGTCAAAAATATTCTTGACGGTGAACCGATAAATGGTTTACCATTGACATCCCTAATTACAACTGTAATTAGCGTTAAAGTTGTGTAGTGTGTTTCTAGTATTCACAGCAGCTGATATCTCCTTATTTATTTTTAACTTTGTCTTTGTTGTGTGTTTCTACAGAAGACATGGTGAAAGAGAGATTGAGCAGAGAAAAGATGGAGTATGATGAGGGCCAGCCAGAGAATCCACACAAACAGGAAGTAAAAGAGAGGGAGGCGGAGCCCTTGGTAGAGAGACGTAGGTCCCGTAGTGAGAAGGAGGGTAGCGAGAGCAAGCACTCGGGCAGAGGGAAGGAGCGATCAGGGCGAGGTGGCAGTGATTCCCCAGCCAATGGTCACAGCAGCAGCTCCCGCTCCACCTCCAGCCACAGCAGCCGCCGTTCTACCTCCTCCTCCTCGTCTTCTTCCTCTGCATCTTCCCGCAGTTCATCGCGATCCTCCTCCCCACGAAGGAAGAGGAGGCGTAGCCGCTCCTCCTCTCACAAGGCTCGCAGGCGCAGCCGCAGCCACAGCTCCCACAGGCATCGCAGTGAACGTAGTGAGAAGGGCAGGGACAGGAGAAGGAGCAGCGCTGAGAGATCAGGCCGCCACAAGAAAGATCGCAGTGATTCCAGGGAGCGCAGGAGCCGCAGGAGTAGATCTAGATCCAGAGATAGAGACAGGGGCAGAGCCAGAGCCAGAGACAGCCGCAGTCGTAGCAGAGACAGAGAAAAGGAGAAAGAAAGGGATAAGGAGAGGAAAAGGAGCCGGGATGGCAGAGACAGCAGTCATAGTCGTAGCAGCAAACACAAGCAGAAGGCCTCCAGCAAAGACAGAGAGAGGAGGAGGGAAAGGAGTCATAGCCACGAGAAAGACAAGAAAAAGAAGGATAAAGATAAAGATAGGGAGAAAGAGTCAGATAAAAAGAAAGAAAAGCCAAAGACTAAAGATAAAGAGAGGGAAAAAGAAAAAGGAAGCTCTGTAGTAACAGAGGAGAATGGCAAATCAAAGAAGAGGAAAGAGAGTGACTCGTACACGGACTCTCAGAGTGACAAGCACTCCCGGCAGGACAGCAAAGCCAGCAAGAAGGGCTCCGCCAAAGCTAGCAAGAAGCGCTCAGACTCTGACTCAAGTAGATCCCCTACCCCTGAAGTTAGCAAGGAAAAGAAATCTAAAAAATCCAAACGTAGTCGCTCAAGGTCGACGGAAAAGTCTCACAAGTCTGGTAAGAAGGCAAGCCGCAAACACAAGTCTAAGTCGCGATCAAGGTAGTATTCGTTTATTTCCCTTTTTTTCCTACTGTATGTTTTTATTGTATGTGTCATTGTGATTTCTCTCAAGTCCTTTTCATTCAGTATATTTGCAGTAACCTTAAAAAGGAAAATTGCTGACTGAACATTATGAAAATGTACTGTCAACTGCAGTCACGTCTTCTTAACTCTGTAAAGTCAATTCTGATGCAATAAAAGGTTTTAATGCTTTTTGATGGTTTTATCTATCAAATTCAAGTTTGCCTTTTCTGAATTTCTAACGAGTCACATGAAGTCTTAATAGCTGTCTGTTGCCTTAGTAGAGTCCAGTAGAGTGTTTTGTAGCACCTTGTTTAGATGTGAAATCTTTTCTTCCCAGATTAAGGTCCTAGTAATGCCAAAGTGAACCAAAGACATTTCTTGCCTTGCACTGTGCTGTAGGTTATATGGGCTTCTCTGGAGTCTACAGAACATAAGTTTCTATGAATTAATTCACAGTTTTGTGTACTTTAAGAGTACAGTATGTCTGGTGGGAGAGGGGGGGGGTTTGTGCATGTTTGTATTTTGTAGTGTGCGTGGGAAAGTGTGATTGGTGCAGTATTAATGTTATGTCCACATCTCTCTTTCAGGTCAACATCTCCCTCCCGTCGTAGCAGACGCTGAGGAGCACAGTTAACCTCCTGATCTGTGCACTTTACCATTTTAAATTCCATGAGTTGAACAGGCTTGTCTCATTATAGAGGCAGTTGTGTAGGTGAACCCCGCTCATACATCTTTCATCTTTGTACATATGTTGTTATTTTTAAAGTGTGACTGAAGAGCAGAAGTTTTTGAATGGTAGGAGTTTTCACTTGTATCATTATGCAAAGCTTAATAAGACTCTGTGGACACTAAAAGCTCAAGTTGTAACATTTTAAACCATAACAGGATTAACTTTTTTTCTCCAAACATTATTGTATGTGTCCAATAAAACTGTTTGTTCCTTGTCTTGTCGCACTGTCTCTTTTTCTTAATGCTACATAAAACAGTAAACAGCATTTCTTCAACACAGAATCACATGTAGGACAGAAACCTGGTTTGGCTTTTGTGGGTTTATAAAGGTTCATACTTCTGTTGGCAAAGGACTACACAGTGAACTACACAACACTTGAGTAGGGACTACACACTTCAAAATATTGCCCAATCCCATCAGTGCAGCTGGAGGTTTTTCTGCTAACACGAAACACTGCAGTGCAGATTTTGCCTTACAGCTGCATTTCAAAAACACGCCATTATCCCACAAACCTGACAGGTGATGTGATGTCTCAACAGATGCTTATGAACCTTAGAGTGGCATATTTTACAATATAACATGAATACATAAAGCTTCTAAAACATACATAAAACCTGTCGCTTAGGTAAGCAGCAGTGATTACATGGAGACATTTATCTGAGCCATCATACATGATAGAATCTTTACACTGAAATTGTCAAATTTATTACACATGTTGCTCTATGCAACATTTCCTCCAGTGTTAAAGGGCAGTTTGGTATTTTTCAACCTGGACACTATTTTCTTATGCTTTGAGTCTTAGTGTCCAATGAAGAAAACGATTTTTGAAATTGGTTTTGAGTGAGAGCATTGCGGCTGCAGTGTAACCACTTGGGGCATTTGTGCACTGTCACTTTATGTTAGGTTTTGCCACTGACAGACTCAGATTATTGAGCCAGACCTTTCTGTTAGAGTAAGATCCTTATTTTTTAATCAGAAACCCCCAAATCTCTATTTGCAGATCCACTAGACTTGATTGAAATAAATAGTAGTATTAGTGAGTATACAGCCTGCATATTTTCACATCTGACTGGATAAATGAGGGTTATCTTACCCAAACCAGAGTGGGTGATAGTTTGAAAAGTGAAAAGACAAACCAAGGTGGTTTTTGTGAGTTTTATTTTGTTTCTGTTGATTTTGAATGAACTGTGTTTTACAATGATAAAATTACTGGGGGGGTATATGTAGTCTGGTGGGTTTGTTGATGGCGATTTCGGGGCTGTTTCTAGGGGAAGAAAAAGGATCTTACTCTTAAACAAAAAGGTCTGTCTGTAGGGATCCTTTCCATAATGTTGTCAGACACTTATAATGATAATCTGAGCCTGTCAGGAGTAAAAACAAGCACTTGTAGTGTACATGACATGACAGCGCATAAATGTCCTGTGTGGTAGCTGCTGTGGTTTCTCTCAATACTGGACAAATTAAAAAAATTGTTGTCTACGTCATACCAAAACATGGGGAACTAGGGTCCAGGCTGAAAAATAACAAAGTTGCCGTTTAATAAACCACTTGTTTTCCCTCGGCATCACCAATTCATGAATAGTAGGAACTAAAGTGAGTATTGTTTCTGCCCGAGCTGAAAAGACGTGCGCACTCGGTCAAACTGACAAGTGCTGTGTACACATTTACAGTAGCTAGCTGCAGAACTGTGTTATGATATCATGTATGCTAATAAGTGTGGCCGCCTCATGTTGGGGCTGTACAGCCGTAGGACAGGCCGCGGTAGGACGGAGCGGGTTCAGCTGGACTGCGGTGTGTAAACAGCGGACACTGTTGCTGCAGAGGAGCGGCTGTCTGAAGACCCAGCTACAGTCACACTGTGCCCTGTCACCTCAGGTACTGCCAGACAGGGCTAACACTTGGTTTACGATTACTTACCATCATATGTCACAGTTCAAGTGTCCATAATAGGGAGGAAATGTGCAGCAGTACCGAGGATAAATATGACTTCTAGCAATCGTTATGTATGCGCTCAAGTTGCCGAATCAAATAAAGGTCGAATAAAATCACAAACTAAGCTTTTAGTGCATATGTTTGCTTTAAAGCTGCAGTGATGTTACTCCAAGTAACTAAAATCTTATTAGGGTCCTGGATATTGACTGGGCTATAAGAAAGATAGGAGGCGTGACTAAAACCAACAGTTGTTTCCATCACTGAGAAACGTATCAATTACTTTCGATTCATCGATTGTTATATAAATGTAAAAGAAAAAATCCTATCAATAATTTCTTTGAGCCCAAAGTGACTTCATGTGGTTTATGTTATGCAAACAAACCTTTACCCAAACATTTTTATGATTCAGAAAAAAAAAAAACCTCACATTTGACAAGCTCAAATCAGCAAATTTAAAAAAAGAAAAAAAGTTTTGCTTGATAAATGACTGAAATGTTTAATTAATCATCAGAATTGCTGTTTTTTTGTCCTTCTTCTTCTCCCAATTAACTTATTATTTCTCCACCAATTGGAAGATTTTGTAGCGTCATAGTAGATACAGTTTTAAATCCATGGTCCCAAGAAACGTTTTCAAGGTTGTATGCATCATTTGCTGTTGCTTGTTTCCTGTGTTAAAGGAATACTTCAGCCCCCAAATGACTCTTTGTATATCAGTTATTTTCCCTGTGTTATGTTGAATTCCTGGAGAAAAATGTGTTTTTCTTGTGTGCCTCCAGTGACAAGGAATCCAAAATCAGGGAAAATTTGTGATGAATTGAAGTCATAGGGGTCCACGTTAAATATCAGCAAAACTACTTTATATCAAAACATCAATTTAAAAACTCATGAAGTGTAGTTCAAGTCTCTCTTATCCAGTCGTATGTTCAGTACTTCCCAAACACGTTTTTGCTAAAACCTTAGTATTTACTAAAGGGAAACCTACCTATGCTCTCTTCAAAGCCAGAGTCCATTGACCAAAAACGTAATTTTATCTCACGGAACACAGGAGCTGCTGCTTCTCAATCGGTATAGTGTTTGTGTTACTGTGCCACTTTGGTCATCTAAATTAAAACCTTTAAAACACTAAAGTCCCACAATAACACAAACTAACGAACTGATCGAGGCAGTCTTCGACCACCAGCTCCTGTATTTAGTGAGGTAAAATTACTTTTGTTTCCCTTTAAGTTCAGTTTTAAATAGTAAGGTTTTAGTAAAAAAATGTACATGTTTAGGAAGTACTGAGCATACGACTGTTTAAATGAGGCCTGGATTATCCTGCTTTGATATTATTTTTTGCTGTTGTTAAACTTCATCAGAATTTTTCTCAGTTTTTGGATTCTTCGGTCACCAGAGGCAAAGCTGTCTTCACAAATTCAGAGTAAGACAGGGTTATGAATTGATACACAAATGATCATTCTGTGGATGAACTGTCCCTTTAAGTCTCATGTTTAGCCATGTACAGTGTTGATGTGGTCCTGTCTATGTTCCCATGCACAGTGCTCGGTCAGCCTCCCAAACCACAGTGGATCCAGATGAGGTCAGACGGTTCCAGTTACTGGCCGGCAAGTGGTGGGATGAACAGGGAGAATTTGCAGCTCTTCATGCCATGAATGACCTGAGGGTGCCCTTTATACGGTGTGTGTTTGATATATAACATCAACTTCAATAGTTATATTTTTAAAATACCAAGATGTCACGCCCAAGTCGCTGTCGACATGAGATTGACTGGCAGAGGCGTCAAGCAACCGTGTCAAAGCATAACCTGAAGGAGATCCAGCCTTGTGGTATTTGAGAGCAGGAAATACATCAGGGATACATAAAAGAAGCATCAATTGAAAGTGACAAGATTCCTCCACGCATCAGCACATTTTCAGCAAATAGCATTTCAACTGCCCCAACGCTACATACATGCATGTTTGGGGTGGGCTGCGTCTGTTTTGATTGATAAGATCTGCTGTAGGGGCCCCACAACATAATCATTACATTACCCATCCAGCTAAGAGCCCGTTGCTGCTCTCCCCTTCCCCCTCTGTGGTCCTGGTGGTGGTGATGATGATGATGTGTGTTCGTGGTGACAGTATGACAGATCCAGTGCCAGTTTATGTCTGAGTGTGGCTGATTTGCCTGATATGAGTCTGCCCTCAGGGTGTGTCTAAATGAGACACAGCAGCAACACTGCTACTGTTGCTGCGGTACCTTTTAGACTCTGACATTCTTGCAGTGATTCGGTCTATCCTGACTTTGGTACACTTGAATTTTATTTATTGAACATGCTGTGGATATGGATAATTAAGACTGGAGACTGACTTTACACACTACATTCATAAAAGGCAAATTTGTCAATCAACTTCACTGTGTCTGCATTAACCACAAAGGTTTTTATTCACTACACGAAACATTAACATAAACATAAATAATTAAACATAACGCTGCTTGATGAGAGACTGTGGACAGAGCAAATATATAAATATTGCTTTCTACTTCCTGTATTGACAAAGTATTGGCTTTTTACTAGCAAAGGTTTTATTGCACCTACTTAAACAAGTGTAGGTGACGTCAACTAGAGTAATTGAAGAGTTATATTGACTTTGTCTGCACTGCTGCCCCTGCTCTGCTGTTCACTGACTACACTGTGCTGTGTGTATTTTTTTGTGGAGTCAGGCCTGCAACATGCAGACAGCAGGAGAGAGTCTGCACCATAACAAATGAAACCAAAACTTTAAAAAGTAACAATGAAAGAACCTATAACGTCTGAGATTATCAATACTATGGTCTTTAATAATGTTTGTGAAGATTCTCAGTCATCCAGGTCATGTTAATCTTGATCCTCAAAAATGCCAAGTAAACGTGGTCTTCAATACTCTGAATTAAATGATTGGCCAACAGAAAAACATCAAGTCAATTACATTAGATTTCATTTGGGAATTGCAAAAAAATTTGGCTTTTGAGAAAACATTTGGGGCTGGAGCATCAGAATCCACCCCTTCGCTCTGCTCCTTGTAATAAGCCTTTAGTCTTATCCTCTTTGTACTAGAGGAGGGCATTTTGTGTTTAAAAGTAAGAATTTAGCAAGTCGGTTTGGCTTTTTTGCCATTATAGTTTTTCACATTAAAACGTTGTTGTGAAAACGTGCCATGCACCTATACAGCAGTCTTGGAATACTGACATACATTTAGGTCATGATTACAAATTTTGTTTGTTTTTGTATGATTTTTCAAATCAAAGAGAATGACATTAAGAAGTAAAAAGGAAATAAATGTCCTGTTTTTTATTACAGTTTAACAGTAATTTAATATATGTGAGTATTTTCTTTATCACGAGCATAATGGCTTTTCACATAGTTGACATGGACATGGCTTGACATTTCACTCAGATTGCAGCTAAGTAGCTTTTGTCTGTGTCTTTTAGTGCTATGGTGAGGTTAGGAGCTAGTTAAGTGGATGTCTCCAAACACCTAATCCTCTTTCCTTCACTGTTTGCACGAATGCCCTTGCACCCTAGCGGAGCTTTAATGAGGACGATGCATCCCCAGATCTTGGCCTGTTCTGCATGTTTAACGCCTGAGGCATCCTGTGTGTCAGGGAAGGTAGGGAGGAAGGAACACAGGAGCGAGGTAGGGATGAATTTGTAGCCAGAGGATATTTGTCGTTAGCTGGCAGACACTGAAGCTCACGGTGAAATGGAGATGGTTCTGACAGAGGATGGTGTAAGCAGAATATAGAGAATCTCGTGGTCCTCAACCTCCTATACAACTGCATATGCTAAGCAGCATTACGTAGGCTGTAGATGTTTAAGAATATACACATCTTCCCCCAGTCCTTTTTGTTTCAGATTCAACAGTCTGTGACTGTAACATGATGTGTGTGTTTTGGAGATTTGGAGGAGGATAGGTGCTGATCCTTTGATTTGAGTTTTAACCCACTGCTTGTTTACCTGTTCAGGGATAATCTGCTGAATGTACACAGAACACGTCATCCTGGGAAACCACTCGGAGGGCTCAGAATACTGGATGTGGGATGTGGAGGAGGCCTACTGTCAGAGGTAACTGTGCATGTGTCTTTGTGAGAAAGATGCACCCCCAGTGCAAATAAGGACACGCAGACAAAAATATCTCCCCCTATACTTTCTCTGTCCGCTCCCAATTGCTGCCTTTCACATCACATTGACTCACTGCTTTTCAGACAGCAGTCTGTTTCAGATTCTGCTTTAAGTGCATTACAGTGCCAGTCCTTTCACATACATACCAGTGGCTAAAGAACATTTAAACGTCAGCCTAATTCTCCTTTTCTGTTGATCTGACTGGTCTCAGTTTGGTGGAGCAGACAGTTGGTCATTTACAGTTGTTTATCTGTTTGTTAGTGTTGATAGCTGGGCAGCCAGGACAGGGCTTCTGTCTCTGCCTTTATTTGAACTGAGGACATACCAGCTGTGTCGTGTGATTTGAGAAGACAAAATCAGGTCCTAGACTTACATGGCTCTGTCACACAGGCTGTCATATTCAGACACAAAACCCCAAAATGTGTCTGTTAAGATTGCAACTGTGGTTGTGTCTCTGAGCGTCTTGTCTCTACAACACTTCCCATCAGAAGAGATCAGCTGTGGGAGGATGGAGAACAGCCCCTGGGCAAGTGCAGCTAACTGCACAGGCCTGTGTGTTCACTTTTGTCCAGAAGAGGGCATTGTAGTTCACATCCAGCCACTTAGGATGCTTACCACCTGGTGTTAGATGCTGTTACAGTTTGTTTTTTTTTACAACATGCATGTCTCCATACTATTTTAAATATCTAACATAACACAAAATTGACACATAAAGATAAAAAACAAGGTCTGGCCAGCTCACTCAGTGTAAAAGTCACACTCTGATGAAGACGCTCCATATATTAATAAAGGATTTTTAACTATAGTAACTACCGTGCCTCGGATGTATTTTGGACTGGTTGCCTGTACCATGGACTTTTACACTGAGTGAGCTGGCCAGTTGTTTTATATCTTTATGTGACTATTTGCCCCATCCTCAAAGAGCACCTGATTTTGTTTTATAACTAATTACATAGTGCCTTAACCCAGTACAGCACTTCCTATTTTTTTCCACAAAATTAGCCGTTCTGTTTGGAGTTTGCATGTTCTCCCCGTGTCAGCATTTTCTCCCAGCACAAGCTTCCTCCCACAGTCCAAAGACATGCTGGTTAGGTTAATTGTTGACTCTAAATTGCCCGTAGGTGTGAGTGTGAGTGTGAGTGGTTGTCTGTCTCTATGTGTCAGCCCTGTGATAGTCTGGCGACCTCTCTGAGGTGTACCCCGCCTCTTACCCAATGTCAGCTGGGATAGGCTCCAGCCCCCCCGTGACCCCTAACAGGATACGTAGTCACGGAAAATGAATGAACACATAATTACTGTACATTGGGACTACTTATGTTACATTCAGCTGCATCTACATCTTAAAAACCAAAACAAGAAACCTATAGAGGAATTCTTTACCTCATGGAGGTGGGAGGGTGGGATTTTAGATGTAGATTATGTAGATGAGAACTTGTGGCCAAATGCAAGAGACAGGGTATATTAACACTGTTTATATGTATACATATATATAACTGTTTATATATATCCTTTGCATGTGTAAATATGTAGTGGATATATGTTTATTTTATCCTTTGAATGAATTTCATTGAGAAAAATAAAGCCTACTGAAGCATACTGTGGCATCTTTGATTGTTTTCTGTAACATCTTGTGTAAGGTAGCACAATGCCATTCTTTTTGTTTTAAATGTAATCTTGGTTTATGCATCAACAACAAAAAGAGAATAAATAAAAACAAAGACAATAGTAATTCCTAGTGTAATGCTGCCAGCATTAGTCATTGTGTACTGAGTGACACAGTGTTAATGTGGGGAGAACAATGTCAGTGCTAGGGTATATAAGTTGTTCCTTAGATGTGTATGTCAGTGTTTTGGATGCATTAGTTCCTTTTGGACATGAGATTAGCTGTTGTGCTGGACTGCATGTTGGTAAAGAGAACTGTGTGAAGACTATATATCAATATAAATATATAAATACATATTAGGTGAAAAAAATTCAGATATTTAATTTTCTCCATATTGCCCAGCCCTAGTGAAAGGTTGCGAATTGAACTGAACTCAACATAGAGAAATGTGTGCAACTAATGGTAAGAAAAACTGATTAAAAAATTCTAGTGCATGAAAACTGTAAAATGGTGTGAGGACATTTAATTTATTTATTTATTATCTCTACAATTAAAGCACCTGGTTTTATTGTAAAGTATGTAATAACTGAAAATACATGATGACTTTGCTTACATCAGCAGACATCAACAGCATCCACTTTATCACAAAAGTTACAGGCTTCATAGGAAATGTAGTTTCTTCTGTTTGTCCTCTATAATTGTCTTGTATTGTTGTCGACACTGTGTGATGACGCCAAAAGCACTTTTTCACAATGCAAAAGTTTATAACTAACTGTGTCACCCTAGCAAGGCATTTGTTTTTTTTTTTTAGAAGTATGAAATGCAATAGATCCCATTTTGACTTTTCTCTGTCCCCTCTCTCCTCCTTGTCCTTCACAAGCCCCTAGGTCGCCTTGGGGCTAACGTGTTGGGTATCGATCCAACAGAAGAGAGCATCAGCACAGCCCAGATGCATTCGTCCAGTGACCCAGACCTTCGCGATCAGGTCCGCTACCGGGCCTGCACTCTGGAGGAGCTCTCAGCAGAAGAGGAGGGAGGAGAGGAGGAGCAGTGGGTGGGCCAGTTCGATGCTGTCGTAGCCTCTGAGGTGGTGGAACATCTGGCCGACCTGGAAACATTCGCCTCCTGCTGCAGCCACGTGCTGAAGGTGTGTCCCGGGATAGTGTCTGTGTGTGTGTGTGTGTTTTCCTCCAGCTGTTAGCTCATGTTAGATATTTCTGCACCAAAACAGTATGTGTCTGTGTGTTCATCTGAGCGCATGCTAATGTGCATATGGTGATTTTGTTGTGTTTGTTGTGTTTGCATCTGTTGTGTTTCACTGGGAATAGGTGAGCATGTGTTTTTATGTGTACGGGCTGCATTGAACCTTGACGAGCTTAAGTGAGAGCTGTACATCAATACTGAGCGCAGATGATTGTAATCTCCCAGGTCAGTGGGCCAGAGGAGTGGAGAGGGGGCAAAAGAGCCTAATCTTCACTTAATGCCCCTGCATTTGGTTTAGGCACGACTCCACTTTCTCTCTCTCTCTGGCCCAAATCTCTCACTTCTGCTTTTTTGCTAAAAAAAAAAGTGTCTTGCTGCAGGGAGCCTATGCAGAGATGCCTAAGTATGAATTTATGTATTGTTTGGATTCATTTTACTGCACTCTTTTATATTCAGTCTTGTCCCCTCTCTCTCCCTGTCCATGCTCTTCCCTCCTCCTCTGTTGTTGAAATTGTTAATCTTGACCTAGCTTGAACCTTGAGGTTTGGCACTGGCACTTTCTGCTCTCTTCCTCAGACTCTACCCATCTAATCCATTCTATAAATACCCTTATTACTAAGGCAGCACCTCACTTGTTTACTGTACCTATAGGGATGTGATCTCATTGTAAATTACTTTATCTGAATGAATGGTAAAAACTATAAATCTTTCATAAACTAACTGTTCCTTTTTCTGTGTGCAGCCAGGCGGCTCACTCTTCATCACTACTATTAATAAAACCAACCTGTCATACGCGCTGGGTATTGTTGTAGCTGAGCAGCTGCTGCGCATCGTTCCCAGCGGGACGCACGACTGGGAGAAGTTCATCAGCCCTGTAGAGCTGGAGCGCCTCCTGGAGTCCAGTAGGTCCCTCTCATTTCCATACTGGGGAAAAGAATACACACAGAATGACGTGGTTTCCCCTTTAGATGAGAAACAACAGATTATGAGGTGTTATTAATCAGCAAAAGTGCTCAGTTAGAATAAAAATTAATTATGTAAACACCTCAGTCAGAAAGTGGCTCACTCCGAAAGATATTTCATTCTGTAAACAAGGTCTGGTTTAAAAATTACACAATCTGTTCAGCAGATACAAATCTGATATGTAATGCAGTTTACATTTTTTATTTTCTGCACACGTTCATCCACATGCTGTTGAGTAGTGCTGGGGAGATTCCAAATTATACAGATGTCTTAGGAGTAATAAAAGTGTTTGGTCCACAGACACTTGTAGTATTTTATTTGTTTGTTTGTTGTTGTTGTTTTTTTGTTCAATAAAAAAAGGAATCATCAGTCCCTGATTGGCTCATTCTGAGCTGCAGAAACGATGGGTTAAATCTAGAATAAATGTATTACTGAGCTCACCAGATGGGAATTTCATCATTTATAGGGGCTGACATTATGTTCAGTTCCCAGCTCTAAATATGGGTCGAATAACGCAACATTTTACTGTCTAAACAGAATAAATTAAGAATAATATTTTTTCCTTACAGGCAGTTACATTTGTTTACATTGAATTGGTAGGGGAGACCAGGATTGGTTGGCACACTGTTCTGTCTCTGTATCTCACTGGCATAATTTATGTGAGAATATTCTAACCAGCTGTAAATAAGATGTTAATGTCTCAGATAAAAAATATATGTGTTTTAATGTACACAACTTTAAAATCTTGTATCAAAATGGAGCTGATTTCTATGTCTGTTAACTAGAAGTAAAACATTTCCAATATCTCTAATATGTTTAGTCCACAGACATCTTTTTTTTAACTTTTGATACTATTAAACTGAAATGCCCCGAGATGTTTTGACAAAGTATATGAGTTCAGGTGAAGAAATCAAACATTTTAATGTTACATTTTGTGTCTGTGACCTTCAGAGGTCCAGAAAATATCTGTGTGCCAACCAGCTCCAGAGGCTAATGTTTAGTGTTGTAACCAGTCATTAAAAACAGCTGCACTGTCTCTATGTCATGTTGTTGCAGGGCCCAGAGTTGAAAATATTCTATTACAGGTGTAAAAACTAAAAGAAGTTTATCTTTTGTGTTGCTGTCATGCCCTCTCTTCTTCACCCTCTAACCTCTCCCCATCCCTGTCATCCTCTACCAGATGGTTTCTCAGTGCAGTCTGTCCAAGGAATGCTGTACAACCCAGTATCAGGAGCCTGGAGCTGGACTAACAGCACCGCCATCAACTACGCCCTCCACGCTGTCAAAGTGAGAGACGATCCCCACACAGAGTGGGCTGAGGAAAGCAGCTCCCGTCCAGAGGACCACACTGCAGCCACACACAGCTGAGCCAAACAACTGGGGAACAAATCAGGAAACAGAAAAAAAAACATTGAGATGTGTGAAGCCCTGACTTCCCCGGGGTCCGCTGTGATGCAGCGTATGAGACTGAGGTTATCAAAGGAAAGGGACAAACACCCTGGAGACAGAATTAAAGATGTGCTGTATAAGATTGCATTACGCTGATGGTTTCCTCTCAGCCTTTGCTTTACTATGAAGTGTTGTTATCAGTTTGAGATGAGCTGTTCAAGGCAGCACGCTCTAATTGTGTCATTCAGTAGCTGGAGCTTTATAACCACATAGCGTCTGAGCTTATAATGTTCACATGCATCATTTTCAGAATATTCTGTTGAATCAGCTTTATATTTTGGGTCAAATATTTTGTGATTTGCCACATACTCTGTTGAAGTTGTTGCATTTCTGAGGAGTGAAAATACAACTGTGAGAAATCTGATAGATTTGTTTGTGGCTGCTAACAATAAATATGATTTCATGTTGTTTTTCGCTGCACACTGGAAGGCGTTTTTATCCTTTAGAAGATGTGTCCACATGAGGGTGGGACAGTCACTTCCTCTGGGATTATAATGAGTCTCATGTGGAAGTATTATATAATACAAAGCAGGCCTGTGGCAGAGAATAAGTCATGCTTGCACAATGTTCTTAAAGAGACCAATAACCAGGCTGTGCATTCTTGCAAAGATTTTTTTCTGATGTAGCAGCTAACAATAGATTTTGGGAACTAGGGATTCTGATGATGGGTTTCAGGGGTCCTATCAAAGCAAAGAATGTTATTTCCCTTAGTAGAGGTGATCACATTTGTATAAGATTGATCAATCTACTGATTTGCATATTATTAAGGGAAATGGAGGAAAACAATGAGAAGCCCCACACATTTAGTACATTGAGTACGCTACAGTGGTGCCTGCAGTGGACTGTTATTCCCACACTACTTCAGCTGTCTACAATAAACACTCCTGCTCTAATGCGCGCTCCCTAAAGCCGCGGGAGTGCGCACCTAACTTGCAGTAGCCATGGCTGCAGTGGGCACTTTGAAGTGCATCACCGTGCCATAGATTACATGCACATCGGACAGGTCATCCTGTTCTGGTTAAACACACTGGCTCTTATCGACCTGGACAGATTGTCACCTGTTGGCCGGAGGGACACGGGGTTTGATTGGCACCAGGGTGGCACCGATAGTGATGTAAGCTGTGGGATCTTTACCAAAGCGTCTTTTCTCGAAGTTGTTTCCATCCACCTCCCGGCATGCTCCACAAACAGGACTGACAAAACAACCGGTGGATTTATCCGTCAAGATGAATTTCTTCTTACACTTCCGAGGTTGTTGCAGAGTGAGTAGACTTTCCATCCTGCCTCTGATGACATCCATAGATTTCCCATGTTTACATTATTGACACATCAGTTAATTATGAAGTCAGTTTGGTCCTACAACAGGTGATCTGTGACACCTGCTCTGAACGGATAAGCTTAAAGACTTCAAAGTTTCCTGCTCTGCATAGTTTGTAATTTAGCATTTTAGACCCATATTGCAAAAAAATAAGAGTACTTTACAAATTAATACGTTTTATCTTTAACCTATACGGAGTTTATTGCCTTTTAACCCCTCAGAGGTAAACAAATAAAGTCTTCAGACTACAGCACATAGATGAAGGATCTCATGCTTCCTCCACAGGCTGCCACACACACACACTTTAATATCACATATTAATATAATACACAGATCTGTCCTGACGTAGTGCTGTGGGACAGAATGGCCAATAGGCGATGTGTTCATCATGGTGAGCCACTGGTTTCACTGGGATGCAGGGGGGCTCGTCAGGGCGGGGTGACTCCTCCACTGGAGCAGACAATAGGCCAGCTGCGTCAAGCCACCACTGTTTGGCACATTAACACCGGATGTTGCTCGAGTTCGCCGTGAAAATAAAAGCATGAGGATATTACACAACATAACATTGGTTCAAACTGCAAGCTCCTGTTTACATTGATTAATTGGCTATTACCAGTGATGTATGTGAATGGAATTTTATAAAAGTTGTAGTATTGTAAGATCTGATGATAGACAAAAAATATAATCCAGTTCTTTGCTATATGATAATAAATACATATCTGTCTAAACAATATGAATGTGTCCCTTCTGGCTCTTGGAAACTATGACACCTGACATTTCATTGACAAAACAGTGATCTGGAAAATAATTTGCAAATTAATTGATAATTAAAAAAGCGTGTTTGAAGTCCTAATTGTGAAGGAATTTTGTTGTGTTACAGCTTGTAGCCTTGGTCAGTAAAGGAAATGGATGATAGTTATGTGTGAGGTAACACTCAGGTCAGCAGAAGGCCTAAAACAGGCCTTGAGGTCAGGCTACTTGACTCTTGTCATGAACACACTCCATCTATCATCTCCCAGTTAAAGTGGTGGGAGCGCAGCTATCAGGTAGTTAGTAGGTAGCTAGTTTTGTTGCCATAGCTGCCAAGGTTAAGGGGAAGGGAGATTGTCCTGTGCCCCAGGCTCAACAGATGAGAGCTTCGTTTTAGATGTGTGCATTCTGTAAGCATCGATACAGAATGACCTTATTTGGGATTGTGGAGTAATTCGCAAGGGAATACTGTCTGAGTTAAATACAAGAGGACACACTAAGAATCTGAAAGTTCTTCACTAAAGACATTAGAAAAGACTGAAGAGTTTGGAAAAGTTAGTGCTCAGCTATTGAAAATAAAAGTATATTCTGGTTAACTGGGAGTCCTGAAATGCGGATTCAATAATTTAGTTTTTATTGTTTGCAGAAAATGTAATTGACACCATGAAATGTCAGTCTTTGTGTTGTTGTTTACAGAATACTGTAGAAGCCATCAAAACAACATTGCAACACCCAACAGTGACATTTAATTTTGAAATCTGTGACCGGAAGTCAGGCTGCTGTGTTCCTGGGTAGCTTGACAATGTTCTGTAAACCCTGCAAAGGGAAAGCGGACTGGGTGCAGAGCATCATCCAGGGGAGGGCGAGCCGAGATGTTTACTCCTTGTGATTTTCTGGAGAAATATTAGCCACACCGCCGCCGCCATGCCGTAGACAACCCGCCGGGCGTTTAGATGAAGCCTAACGGGGACCTACAGCAGGGAGGAAGCGGGGTGGCTGTAACCGAGGGAGGGAGGATGTACTGGGCTGCTGGCTTCGCCTCTTCCCGGCCGTGTGTGGTTGAACTCGGGCGGAATCACAGCCTGCCCCTCGGGCTGTGCGGCTCCGAGCAGCAGCAGTCTTTGTATGGCTATATCATCGCCTTCCCTCTACAGGACTACGGGGGCATCATGTCGGTTCTGGGCTCGGACTCCTGGTGGAAGAAGACTCTGTACATCACCGGGGGGGCCCTGCTGGCTGCTGCAGCCTACCTACTGCATGAGCTGCTCGCCATCAGGTAGGCACCCGCAGCCTCATCACTTGTTTTTATCCAGCCCTCAGAGCTGTGCTGTTAATGTGCTGACACTGACTGATTGTGTCATTGGAATAGAAAAACATGAATGGATGTGGGAGTCCTTCCATAGATGTCATGTCTGTGCAGATCTCGCGGTGGTTGCTGCGGTTTCAGCCCTCCGTGTTTTCCTCCTTCCAAGGACACGACACTACATGGAGGAAAAAAAAAAAAATGAAATAAATAAAAAAAACGAGTCACGCGTCAGCCCGTGTGCCAGCTCCCGTGCCATCTCCGTCGGCACCTGAGCGTGAATAAACGAAGCGCTCCTCAGGCGCTGCGGAGTCACACCGACCTTTATTGAACTCTACCGTGAAACACACATCTGCCTCGAAATATTCAAAGAAAACACACATACAGTGCACATCCAGAGCTTGTGATGAGGCGGGATTAATAAGACATGACCAGGCCCTGATCAAGTGATTAACTCAGCACTATTGTTAGTGCACAGAATGCGTGCCTGTCAATGGAGGGATTATTTTTGGACCAGGCCAGTGCCGGGGAGTAAGTACATCCTGTTACAGTGGCCTGGTAGTATCTGCTTTCACTCTCCCTCCTCCCCCCCCCATCCCGTGATAATCTGTGTAACCTTGTATTTCGTGCAGAAAACGCTGCTGCTGAATCACGTGCAGCCTACTGAGGCTGGACCCGCAGCCTGCCGGCATCATCTGCTGCTGCCATGTGATGTGTTGTTGGCACTGGCAGCAGCTCCGCCACAGTCAGCTGTTATTCTCACTGTCCCCTCCATGAGAGATCCTCCTTAATGTTCACAGAGCTCTATAAGTGGCTCCTCAAAGAGATTTCAGCACCACATTTAAATAGGCAGAAGGATGCAGAGGACAGAGGAGGAGGAGTAGAGAGGATGAGGGTGAGATCTGGAGAGGTTTCAGCACCACGTGACTGTGGACAGCGACTTTCAGGACTTGGATCAGTTTCAGCACCACCAGACAGTCACAACACAGTTCATAGATTTTGCATACTTTATATAAGCTCTATATACACTCAGTTGCCAGTTTATTAGGTACACCTTGCTAATGCAACAGGCCTGCAGCAAATCCTCCCTTCAGCTTTTGTTGAAACAGTTCTGCAGAGGTTTTACTTCTACCAGTCTTATTATTTTGGAGACTGCAGTTTGTACTGTATTGTTCTCCACATAGAGGTGTTTCTGTTATGTGGCCTCTCTCATTCATATTAATGGGATGAACCAGAGGGGCGTAAGTGACTTCTGACCAACTTTACAGGACAGCCACAACAAAAAAATGACAAGACTTTGCCCTGACTTCATTTATTGAATATAAAAGTTTCATAAACATGTGGACATTATACTTAATAAAGAAAATTTTGACTTGGCCCCAAATAGTTAAGTGTTAAGTCTTGTTTTTTGATAAATAACTCTGGATTAGTTCAGAATTCACAAGTACCCTTTTGACAGTAGAGAGAGAGCTCATCAAGAGCTTTCATTTGACACACACATATATATGTGTTGGACTTATTTTTGTCCAAAATGTTACTTACGTGACTCTGGTTCTCATCCCTCACAGTATTAACACAATACAATTCAGCAGCACAACAAACTCCATCTACAAAAATGATCATATGTGTCAAAGTTTTAAAGTGGTTTTGCCACAGACTAGAGTTGATTGAAGGTGTAAAAATATGGACATGACCCTAAGTACTGTTATTACGCCAAATAAGCAAATGTTTCATGTTTCATATGTTATCAGTGGTGTCCAAACTGACACAATCGCTGCCCCCTGCCCCCCGGTTAAAAGAATTGGAGGCCGATATTCCCGTCTTTAAGAGGCGTGCTGTTATTTTCAGCCAGCGTGAAGGTAGTTATATCTTGTGAAATTAGACAACGTAAGGCATCCATTGGTACTAACTATGTCAGCATAGCTTGTCAGGAAGAGGGCTAAATGATGCTCCAAATTTAAATTTTCTTGAACTCTCACCTCAAGATATCTGAATGAAAATGGGTCCTACTGGTACCCATGAGTCTGGCTTGTTCCCAGAAAATGTTTAGTTTCTTATAATCAGTTTACTACAAATTACAAATTAAAGCTGTATATTTGCTTTTTAAGGAAAAGTACAAACAGCCTATTTGAAGAACATTGAATCACCTAACATATATTAATATAATGACACAGTAAAACAGGATCGTTGTGGAGCTCTAAATGTTATCAGTCTGTGCATATCAGATAGTTAGTGATATTAACTCTAAAATAAGAAACCAAAGTATATCAGTATGTCATTCCTCAACTCTCCGCATTGACATAGTTTTCAACTTCTATAACAGCATAAAAGAATTCCTGAAATTCAGTTTTGGTGTGCAACCCTAAGATTTTCAGTGTCCCCATCTGGCAACCCCTGCGAAAAATTTCTGGGGACGCCACTATAAGATATTTGGGCTATGTTTGCTTGTGCCACAGAGTCACTGATGGACAAAGACATGTACAGTGTGTTTTCATACAGAGTTGTATGGTGTTATATTGCAAGTAGTCAGCTGCTGAAACATGTCATCAGATCATACTTAAAAGCAGTTCTTATACAATTAGAAAAGGTGTTGAAGTATAAGGTGACAAAGCAATGTTAAGTGTGTTAAGTACTGGGTCTCTAGCACCAGTCAGTTTGTGGTTTAGTCCCATTTTCATCTTTAAACAGAAGCCGTCTGCACAGCTCAACAGGGAATTAGATGTTACCTAATCATGTTTCAGCCCAGAGAGGTGTTGATTTAACTTAACTGTCACTTTAGAGGCTGTAGTTTGGAGTGCTGTTGAATTGTATTGTTTTATACTCAGAGGCATTTCTAGTATTTTTCCAAGTCCATTATATAACTGAAGGGAAACTAAATATTAGAAATGTTTTTAAAAAAGAGCTTTAACAGAATCAGAACCTTCAGAAAAGTTTTATTGCGGGGCTGTTGTATTAGATTGCATCATTTTGAGCTCATCATATATATTAAACTGACAACTGATTGTATTACTCATACAGTAATGTTAGATCAAAATGAAGTATGCTCCCTGTACAGTTAGATTAAATTAATCAGGCTTGAAGAGCTTTGGCCAGTGATAAAAGACATGCTAAACAGATCAGACAGACAGAGACAAATGATGCTAATGCCAGTTTGTAAAGCCTTATTTTAGCCCTTCCTGTGTGCTGCATGAATAACATCTGGTGAGGAACACAGACACACAGGTTTGACATTATAGATCAAAACGGTATTTCTCCTTAATTCAGGTTAGCTCCTAAAGTGGCATAAAATGCTTCAGCAGGCCATGTCCAAATGTTACAGAAATGGAAAATAAATTGTTTGTTTTGTGTATGCTGTATTTTATGTCCCTCTTGATAGTAACATTTTTTATTGAAGACCGTAAGTCATCAATGTCTGATGAATCAAACATTATTTACCAAGTGTGTTATTGGCCCAGTGATAATGATACAGGAGTACACTGACATCCCTCAACATATGTGCATATTGGCACATTTGCTACGGGGACAACAGACCCACAGCATCCAGGGACCACAGACCGAGAGAAGAGCATCAGTAGAGTAGTTTATAATTGTTTGTGCTCAGACAGCAGGCACAAATAATGGGAAATGTCCAGCAGTGTGTTTGCTTAAAACTGGAGCAATGTGATGACTCATTTAGTCGATAATTTCAATTCTAAAAGAAGCTCTTAATGCCACACAGCTCTGTGGTGATAGTGATGCAGAGGATCAGGATCAACAGTCTTTTCCACATTCCAAGAAAGCTTTTCTCATCTCAAAGGACAGCCTACTCTGAAAACAGCCATTGTTCATATAATACATTTGGTTTCTGGGGTCATTTTGGGTAAATAAACATAAACAAGTAAACACAGGAAATCATATACATGACAAGATGAGACATTGAGTTCGAATATTGACTAAAATTATTAGACCTGTGATCAACTGAGCACTGCAGATTAACAGAATGTATTTCTTTCTTTTTGGAGTTCAACCAGGACAACAACATGTAGGTCTGCACAAAGCTGTTGTTTAAAGTTAATGAAGTGAAGCCCCCGTGGTCTGAAAATAAAAATGCATGGT
The DNA here is from genome assembly GCA_019142605.1 of Cephalopholis sonnerati. NCBI lineage: Eukaryota > Metazoa > Chordata > Actinopteri > Perciformes > Serranidae > Cephalopholis > Cephalopholis sonnerati. Next base: position 12,262,184 of record JAGQAX010000008.1, on the reverse strand, counting down.
GGGTGGTTGAGAGCTCAGGGACACAGGGCCTACTTGCTGTGTCACCATGCTATAATAAACTAAGGGTTGTCAGAGCCTGAAACTGAACAGCAAGTCCCACTCTCTGTGCAGATGCTGAGTTCTGTTTGGTATTTATCTCACAGCACTGGCTGACCTAGAAAACAGGTAGTAACACAGCTCGCTCTCAGCCAGACTCGTGACGATTTAACATTTTAATCAAAGGATGCATTTCTGTCTTTTAAAGTTGCATCAGTGCTCTCTTTACTATTGCTAGTGTCTGAGCATCATCAGCAGGGTTAAAGATATCAAAGCTGATATTCCTCCCTGAAAAATCAGCCATTTGCTGTGGTTTGTTTCTAAAAAGCATGAAACACAATATCCACAGAGTGGGAAAATCCATTACAGCACTACACACAAAGCTTTGGAGTTAAGTGCTTTTGAGTTCTGCTTATTGTCAATCAAATGATTCCTCAAAAGCAAATAAATAAAACACCATGGACTTTAAGTTCAAATATACCAGTATATGTTTAAAAACAATAAATAAGAACATTATATTCAATTATGTTATACAGTATGCATTGCAAACTGATCTGGGAGTGTGAGCTTAAGTGGATTAGTCCAAACTACACTGTCTGTTTACTAATGATATTGTTTTCCTCCTCTGTAGGAAGGAGCAGGAGCTGGACTCTAAAGATGCCATCATCCTCCATCAGTTCTCCAGGCCAAAGAATGGCGTGCCCAGCCTCTCACCCTTCTGCCTCAAAATAGAGACGTACCTACGCATGGTGGACCTGCCCTACCAGGTGATACTCAGCAGACTGTCTCAGAGATTGTTAAACACAGACATGTATTGAAACACTTAGTTGACCGATGGTTCCCAAACTATTTGATTTTTGACCCCTTGAAAAAATCTATCTCTACTTGCGACCTTTCATCGCAAGTTTTCCCTTCTCAGATGGAGTTCAGAGGCCTTCATTGGCCTTGCACAGGCTCACTCACTGGTACATATTTATTTACAGGTCCATCCCTGGTCTGCTCCCCTCTTGTCTTTGTGGGTATAGCTCACTTAAAACTAATGACTATTGTTTGCACTCAAATGACACCCTGTTGCTGTCTGTCCCTATGGCTCACACTGAATTGGACAAACAGGCCTCTATGCTCTCTGCCCCTGCAGCCTGGAACCACTTGCAGAGAGATGTGCAGCTAGATAGGCTGATCCTAATTAGGGAAATTAAAAATATAGGGACAGATTTGGAGGGTAATTCAATTGGAATTTGCAATTGCTTCTCAGCAAGGGCTCCCCTGAAATAGATTTTTATTTTCAGTTTAATAATAATAGTTTTATTTGGATACTTTTTAGGGGCCTGAGTAGAAAAATTGTCAAGTAATTCATTCAAGTAAGCTGAATTATAAAATAAGTGACAATTTTGTGGAGCAAAATACTTTCCTTTGCTTTCCTATCTTGTAAACAGACTCCACTTCTGAGAGAATGGTAAAAATTTGTGCCTAACTTTCAATCCCTGGTATGTGTTAAGCTCCAACAACAATGGATCCTACAATTCCAATAATTCAATTTAAAGGCATCTTACATTATATGCTTCCTGCTTGGTAAACCACATCTTTGAAACTCCAGACCTTCAGGATATCTGTTATAAATTGTTCTGTTGTCACAGTGTGAGCAGTATTCCTCGTGATGAATGGATGGACTTTCTGTGTAAGATCAATGCAGTGATCCTTGAGACATCCTTGGAAATCAGTGCATCAAAAAATGGCATGTCAGTCTACAATGACGTGCTCTTATTGTCCCGAAAAATGTTTGTAGAATTCTGCTGATATGAATCTGTTTACCTCTGCAGAACTACTTTGATGGGAAGCTGTCGCCACAGGGTAAGATGCCCTGGATCGAGTACAACCACGAGCAGGCTTCAGGGTCAGAGTTCATCGTAGACTTTTTGGAGGAGAAGCTGGGTGTCAACCTCAACATTAACCTCACCCCGCAGGAGAAAGCTGTGTCCCGAGCCGTCACCAAAATGGTCGAGGAACACCTGTACTGGTAGGGGAATCATACATGTAGAGAGTATGAAGTATGGGACAAGTTGTCTTCGGAAACCTTTTATAATGTATGATTCCACTCGCTGCAATCTTTTTTAGTCTCCAGTGACTTTAAAGAAAAATCCAATTATTAAGCAACTTTTAGCTGATTTTAGAGGCAGAATACAGTTACTTTTCTGTAATTTGGGGTAACTGTTATTGTCTGAGGGCTGATGCAAATATGTACATTTGCATTTACATATTCGTATTTAAAGGTGCATTGTGTAGGCTTTCGAGGCATCTAGCGCTGAGGTTGCAGATTGCAACCAACTGAACCGACTCTTTCTAAGCGTGCAGAGAACCTTCGGTGGCCTTTAAGTAAGGTAAAAACCAGGGATGTCAATGGTTACTGTTAATCATTTAACTCCCAAAAATAATATAAAAGGCAAGACATTTACAACACAGGACAGTAAAATTTCACCCCCTCTAAACAGATATCACTTTGAAATGTCGTGCTAAAGCTCATTGCATCAATGGAGCGCTGAACAAAGCAAATGCTTCTTGTGTTTCATGTCATTTTTCTTAAAAATTAACCAGTTAGTTACCAATTAATTGAAAGCAACATTAAACAAAACTGACATCCCTAGTAAAAACACAAAAGGCCCTCTCTAGAGCTGGTGTTTGGTTTGTCCGTTTTTGGCTACTATAGAAACATGGCGGCGCACCATGGTGGACTCCGTGGAGGAAAACACGCTCCCTATATAGATATAAAGGGCTCGTTCTAAGCTCATGAAAACACGTTTCTTAGTTTTGTTTGATTATACACTAATACAAACATAGTTATAAATATTTTATTCCATTTCTGCTTGTAGATTCACATAAATCCTTCACACTAGACCTTTAAATAAATGTTAAGCTCAATGTTAAACAGTGTCTTAAACCACCCACACAGATCGCTTTGAAAACCAACGATGGCGCATTGATTTTAACAGCTAAAAAATACACGTTGAGATCTTTATTTTATTTGTTTTTAGGCATTATTTATGCAGCCTTTCAGCCCAGGCTGACTCTATCCTTATCAGCCATCCTTTGCTGTGGTGAGTCACTCCAGTACCTCTGGGTGAGAAACACACTGCTGCTAGGAAATCGTTTACCACTCCTCCCACGCCCACATAGGCTCAGAGTGTTTTCCATTACCTAAAAGCTCTATCCATCTTTCACTATCCACTCACACACACACGCACTGATCTAACACAGTTTGATCCAGTTTGACATGCCCTATTCTTCTCTATTTAATAATGTCAGGACACATTTTGAACTAAACCTGCGGATCTTAGTCGTCACCTTAAGACCATTTAAGGGTTTTCATCTGTAAAGAAAGAGATTAAATGTGGATGTGACATGTGTAACCTCACTGTCCAGAAATGGTTTAGAAAAGTTGCAATTGTGTAAAATATAGATGTGAGATTGCACTTGTGTGTGTTGTAAGCAGGGAATTCTGTGCAACAGAGGTCATTCATGTAACCCACATCCCCTCTCCCTGTGTCACCTCCTTGCTCTCCTTTCTCTGCTCCTCCACCCACCCTCTGCCATGGTTAGACCCACATATAGACCTATTGATTGAATTATTTATGTCAGGGAAGGGCGCTGTAGCAGCTTGGTTGCTCTTTGAAGGGCTACAGAGTGACTGGCCAGCAGCAGCAACTGATGGTTAGGTCATATACACTCTGTTTCCCACCATCGATGATGCTATAAAAATAAGATAACAGGAAGCTAAAGAAATAGCCTCTGTGGCTACTGTGCTTCATGCTTTATCCACTACTGATATTGAAGCAGTTACTTGAATTATTTAGTTTGTTAGAGATAAACGTCAAGACAACTAGCCTTTCAAAAACAATTTGATTTTCAATAATTATGTTAAAGCTGCACTTTTCAATATTTTTGTTGTTAACGATGAATCAAATGAGATAGTGTAATGGGAACTGGTTGCTTGTAGTGACAAATTCACAGAGAATAATTAGAGACTGCAGTTGCACTCAGCTCTACGGAGCATTTTAGCCCCTCTTAGTCCCCTGTATTGGTGTTACAACCCACAAATTAAGGTTGTCAAAAGTATCAATATTTTGATCCTTTGTCAGTACCATGTTTAAAATGATACAATCTCCATTAAAAGGGCTCTAAGCAAAATTAGGAGTGTATAAAGTGTCAGGACATTGTTGTCAACACAGTGTAGACAGAGCTAACGGTGATAACCACGGGAACAGGAAGGTGGGCGCTATACTTCCACAATGTTATCGTCCTGATATCAGCTATAACCACCATATGAGCCTGGCTTACCACAATGAATCACAGAGAAGCTCAAAATACAACACACAGAGGTAGCGTGACTTCATTCTCTGCTCAGGATGCAATTACTCCACCATATCTTCACACAGCAAATACTGGTTTGCTGCTATAGTACTGAAAATACTAAAGCAAAAAGAAATACATAGATTTCTTATCAGATAAGGCTGCACAGATGATACAACATGAAAGAAAATCAACTGGTCTTCAACCTGTGGCTGTTACAGTACAGCTTTATCTCCAACATTGAACTCACCACGTGACTGGATGCGTGTGTTTAGTAACTTTTTTCTGTATGTTTTGCTGTATGGTATTGAAAGAGGTATTGAGTATTGCTTTTTCATTCTAATATTGTATCGAAGGTTAAAATTCTGGTATTGTGACAACCACTCTAAATAAACGCTATTGTTGCTCTGTGTCTACTGGATGTTTACATAGGCAACTGCTTGCTAACACGTTCGAGAACAACTTTATAAGGTAATATATATGTCAGATATTTTTTTACAGCTTTTGCAACTGCCTCAATGGCCAAAATAATCAATAAATGCAATTTTAAATCTAAATTTGATCAAATTATCTGTCCAACATTTTTATGAAATTAAATAAAAACAAAGTTCGTTGGTCGTTGGTTTTTTTGGAAAATCTAAATAGTATTCTAACACTAAAAAAGCCAAGCTGCCATCCTCTGCTGATGATGCAAAATAAGTCATACCACCTTCAATATTGTGCCTTTATGACTATGACCACCAAAGTGGTTGTTACAGTAGGACCAATACCACTATTACTCACCATTATTATCACCTTACAAGTCACGACTATAAGCGTAAGGAAAACCTGTGGTCTAACTCCCTTTACATTGTCTCTTGAAACAAAGGACTGTACATCCTCTAGGGACAACAGATAATATAACAGGAAGTTATGTATGGCCCCTGGACAGTCACCACTCCCAGATGTAATGCAGGTCAGATGCTTTAATTCAGTTTCCATTGAGTGACTTGTCATCCAGAGTGATCCAGAAGCGTGCAGGCTGGAGGCAGGGGCTCAGGGGTTAACCTTGACCAGCAGAATTAAGACATGAAGCTTCCAGGCTCTCAGACGAGCTGTGGGAGAAGTTAAGTCTGTATTTCCAATGAGGTGGTGTGAGAAAGTGTGTGAGGATATTGCAGCTTAATCTTGTTAGTGTCTACACGCACAAGCAGCTTGGTTGGAAAAACGTCCATTGTGCAGAGTCTGTGTGAGTGTACCAAACATTAGAGACAGTTACTTTTTTATTATGCTTATTAATGAGATGAACTGTGTCTTATTGGTTTCCTTTATTGAATCTCTACCCGTCACAAAGGAGGAGATGCAGATAAATAGAAGCCGAGTTAGAGAGGGATTTTGAGGCTTTGAGTTGGGCTTGTTTGCACACACACACACAGGATCTGTCTGTGCACTGCTGTGAGACAAATCTCTACTTGACGTCAGCATGGCTCACGTAGCCGCCCAGGTTTCTTGGTTTTTATATTTTAACACAAGCAAAAGGGAATCTGAATGACTCAACGAAGAGGCCGTGCAATGCAGCAATAAGTGGGTGCTTTTGTCCAAGAATTTTTAAGCCTAATCTGTGATGGAATTTATGGGATATGTGCACAGTCACCTTTTCTCCTCTAACCTATTTCTGGAGGAGAGGCAGTGTCAGACTCTCAGCATTTCCTCATGTACACAACAGCAACCTGACAGTTTGAAGGGCCGGATATATGACGTTGTCTCCTGGCAGAGAGCAGTATAGCTGATAAATGGGCAGTAAGACGGAAGTGGTGGTGCACTTGTATTGATTAGGACGAGGTCAATTGTCAGAAGTGGAATTGCTGATAAGGAATTGTATGCTGGCGTAAAGAACTGCTTTTGGTATCCTGAGATTAAAGCGTCTCAGCACGTGCTGCTAAAATCAAGACCCTAACCCAGGTGCCAGAATAAATGTTTGCTTGTACGTCTCTCCAACCATGGATATGTTAGATGTGTGTTTCACATATAGTGGATATGTTAGAAAGCTATTTTTTGTATGTTTCAATTTTTAGTTTTATGTTGTGTTCTGTGATTAACGTGGTTAGGTTTAGGCACAAAAAACACGTAGGGTTAGGAAAACATCTTGCTTTGGCTTAAAACTATCATTGCAAAACACTCACTGTCCCAAACTGCTGTTAAAAAACACCAGCTTTTGTTGCTACAAGCTCAGCGCAACATGTCCTGAACTGTGGATAAAAAATACATTTTTGCATCTGCAAACTTGGCTGGAAATATCTGGAACTATTGTTGCACAACACCTGCTTTTGTTACTGTTATCACATCCGGACATGTCCTGAACTATCCTGAAAAAATCCATTTCTGTTGCTACAAACTCAGTGCGACATGTTACAAACGGTCATTAAAAAACATCTGTTTATGTTGATCTCAAACAGCACTCTGCTGCTGTCTGCTGCTTGGCAACCGTCTTTCCAAGGTGTCATGTCATCCATCACTACCCACCAGTAGGGTTCCAATCATCATTTTAAGATCTGTGATATAAGTAGTTTGGTGCCAGACTTATTCCTGCTCTGACTCAGTCAGGCAACCAGTGTAATGTTAACCCAGTGTTGCTGTGTGTGTGTTCTTTCAGGACGATAGCCTACTGTCAGTGGGTGGACAACCTGGAGGAGACTCAGAAGCTTCTAGCGATGAGCGGCCCCCTCAGCGACACACTGAAGTGGCTGCTGAGCCACCTGAACGGCAGCATGGTGCGCAGGGAGATGTACGGCCATGGCATCGGACGCTTCTCGAAGGAGGAGGTCTATGCACTGATGGAGAAGGATATGAGGACGCTGGCCACGCTGCTGGGTAGGGAGAGTGTGTGTTTGTGTGTGTGTGTATGTGTGTACATGTGTACATGTGTGACATTCTCAATGCCACTTCTCTAAACCTTTGCATTTAAACGTGCTCCATTAAGACCCACTTACCGCATCAAATGTATGAGCTGAGATTACCCAAACTCTGTTATATAATCTGATAACAGATTTAGCAAGTTCTTTAAAATTTGGGATAATAGAATATATGCATTTGTTACCACAATACTAGTCTGACTCACTGGATGTAGCCTGCCAATGAGCACTCTCCCATCCTTCCGCTCTCCGCATGTTACAAATCCCCTTTGATATGGGAAACAACAGCAACCTCCAAGCTAACGTATACACTGAAAATGGCACATTTTGATGACGATTTGATTTTGCAATAAGGCATGCCTGCTTTGTTCTTTCTGTGTATTGTTATGAAGATCTACAACTCCATCTCACAGGACTCTTGTGCCTGACGTTGATCCGTTTTCTGACAGAGCCAGTCAGATTTGATTTGCCACATCTTTTAACCTTGGCAGCGTCATGTGCCAGTGACATTGACTCTACTAATGTACCGATCCGTTCCACTTCACACGAGCTTCTGTGATATAGTTGTAAAAATGTTCTGCTAGAGCCACAGCCAGCAAATAATCTGTGGCTTCAACGGGTCCAGTGAGCTCCTCCAGAGATGAAGTATAGTCAGGCTTCACCTCCAGGTCACCGATTTTCAAATTGTGTTTATCTCTTTTTATCACTCAAAGCTGAATCACACAGTGACAAATGACTGTCAGTGTTTTTTGTGCCGTTTTCTTTTGTTGGGCCATTTCAATGATGTCGCCTTCCCACATGCAAATGTTCTACCAAAACAAGTTCACCCCCGACACTATGTTGCAAAAGCATGCTCAAGATGACTGTGATTGGTTTAGAAACAACCTTTCTCTAGCACTGACACAGTGCTGTGGAGATAGGTCTGACAACATGACTACTACAATACAGATCTATAGCCATTTGTTGGAGGAGTTCTGCTCTGTTTTACTGTATAGCCTAAAATGTATTTAGAAACCCAGTTTGGTGGATCGTTGCAGAGAAATTTGGCAACTCTTCCAAAACAGCTGCTGAGTTATTTCAGGAAATCAGAAGTGACACCCTAAAGAAAAATTTGTATTCATGTTGATGACAATGACATCTGTGTCAAGCTAATTTGTTACAGACTTGCTGGGCTGTAATGACCAAAGTGAAAAGTGTTGGATGGCTCTGACAGACTAATGTGGCCTAATGAAGCATTAGTATTAATGACTGATAGGCCCTGACAAATTATTTCAGAGTACATATGTACAGTGATATATCCTGAGATGAAAAGGCCTGTTTTATTATATCAATGAATCATTAACATGTGTCATGGAATTAAGTACCATGTACATGTATCTTATTTCCTTGCAGACAAATATCAAAGAGTTACTCATATGTGTCAAAACAAAACGTGTTTGTACTCAGTGAGGTATAGAAGAGATGAATGAAAACAAGGAAAGTTCTGGATGTCGGCCACAGGGATACAATATCAGTGTTCAGATGGAAGCAAAGAGCCAGATGCTGGAAAGAAAAGTGATTTGCATCGATCTGTTTGTGCCATTTCAACCAACGACCACTTGTTGTAAAATGGAAAGTTATTCGCAGAGCAAAAGCGTGGGTACACTCAGCTTCTCTTTGAATGTTTTCCAGACTCGAGTGCCAGATGTGTGCATCTAAAATTTGTTGTTGCTGCCCAAAGTGCGGCTCTTCCAGCTTCAAGATGAAATTAGTTTATTTTGCAGTTTATACTCTGAAGGGACAGGGAAGGAGACGATCATTGATTTAGCATAAGTCATATCTAATGCCACAGATACTTAATATCAGCTATTTGTACTTGGCCTGTTTGTAGTGTTTTCTCTGTTCTCTCTGATGGGACGTGTTGATGAAGGGGTATTAGAGTTCATCTTGCAGAGCTGTTGTGTTACTCCTGACAAAAAACAACTGCATTAGAGTATTCTAATTAGGGATTGCACTGCCAATCAACCACCATTAACTTGTTTATTTTCATTTTGTTTAATTGTTTTGGAACTGGAAAGGTATTTTTGATCATAAAGAAATATTAGATTGTGTCTTATAAGAATGTTTAAGTTGTGCATTAGTTGACCTGAGAAGCATCAGTGCCCTTCGCACTTAGTAAGTTTTATGTTGAAAGGCTCCTGCCCGTCTGGAAGATAAGATGTCGACTTTGTCGATGCTCCTGAGTAACTCACAAACTTTGTCTGACTCTTGTCCGGTGATGTGATGAGGTGAGGATCTGACTGACGTGGGAAAGACATTGCATCAAAAACGATGATTGTTTTGTACATTCAATTTAGGGAGAGTGCTCTCCTTATTTCTGATCCAGACGTTCAGGTCTTTACCATGAGCCAAATTATTTGCAGAGGTTTCCTTCTCTCGAAAACAAATGGATTTGGTGATTTAAAAGCTACTGTAGAGACATGGCAGTGCAACATGGCGATCTCCCTACATGAGGATCTGCTCCCTATGTAGATATAAACTGCTCATTACTGAAAAGACTACAGTTCTTATTTTCAGGTGATTACATGCTAAAGAAAACATACTTATTATATTGTATTCCATTTGTGCCAATATATCCCACTAAATCCTACCGGACCTTTGCTGGGCCAAAAGTGTCTCTGATTGATATCAGATTTGTGTTGTAATTAAACTCATACTGTATATTCAAGTACAAACCACTCAGGCTCTTGGGGTTTACTTTAATGTTTATCTGGATGAAGTTTTTTTTTCAAATCAAGAATATTTTAAATATTAAAGAAAGAAAGCAAGAAAGAAAGACAATTTCTCTGCATCCAAACTTCAAATTGTCGTATATTCTCTGTCCTGTAGGAGATAAGAAATACTTCATGGGCTCGAAGATGTCGACATTAGATGCTACAGTGTTCGGGCATCTAGCCCAGGCCATGTGGACTCTGCCAGGGACACGACCAGAGCAACTCATCAAAGGTCAGTGGATCTTTAAAGTACCCAGACATGAGTGCAACAGAATATTCTGATAATAAACTAAATTAATGAATTAAATCCTTGCATATTTACTGTAGATACTGTTGCTTTAGGTTGAGCTTTGTTGTTTTCCCTTTTTTGCATTATTTGTGTTGTTATTTGCAGTTTTCCTTGCTGGTTCATCATAGATGTATTTGTCTGTTCCAGCCACTAGATGGCAGTGATATTCCATTGCAATGCAGTGCTGCTGATACAGGCTTTGATTGTTGCTTTCACATCTCACACAGTGAGACGCCTGAGTCTCTTATGTTTTGGAGAGAAAAATCAGAGCTTGTAATGTCACAAATGAAGGTTCCTTGTTGTTGTATTGATACATCATTTCTGATAAAAGGACTCATGAAGAGATAACACAAAATGTGTTAAGTATCCCAGATGTATTGTGATCCTCTGTATCAGACTCAAGATGTCAGTAAGCACCAGTGCTACCTCCTGCTGTGTTTACTGAACCTGTAAAAGCTTGTTCATGTGAACCTGTCATGCCCAATGTCTTTACAGGAGAGTTGATCAACCTGGCCATGTTCTGCGAGCGGATGCGGAGGAGGTTCTGGCCCGAGTGGTTCGTGGAGGTGGAGGATCTTTATTTTGACGGAGACAGCGAGAGCAGCGGCGGCGGCGGCTCCCCTACAGGCCTGCTAGACTTTGGCCTCTTCTCCAGGACTGACACTCTGGACGACAGCGACGGCAGCTGCCACTCAGCCGGACACACGCACACACACTCCCCTGATTCTGACCACTCGCTCTTTGACTCAGATGTGGGCACGGGATCTGACAATGACATTCAGCTTAAGGAGGATATAATGCCCGACCTGGAGGTTTGACCTGAGAATGGATGAGACTGACACTGACAGGAGATGAGAACTGTGTCGGTTAGCTTGAAAAATCTGGCAGTCTGGACAGGTTGCCAGATGGCAGCTCTCACAGCTGAAGAAACTATTCCAGCTCCTCCACCTCTAAACGATATACCTTCCTGATGGACAGACTGGGTATTAATATGCAGAGCATTCAAACTGAACCTCATAATACACATGCTACTGTATGGTTTGCCCCCTCCTGTAACATCAGAACTGTCCCAGTGGCAGTTTCTCTTTGCCTTATTTGTCTTGTCCTAAGATACAGAAGCTGGTGCGAAAGGTTAACACAAAAGAAACATCTCATCTCATGAAAAGCGCGGCAACGACAGAGGAGCGGTGCAGACAAGACAGGTGGCACTTCACTTGCTGTGAAACGACGCAACTAATCACCACTCTGCCATGTGTCTTAACGCACAAACCCATTCGAACAGGTGGAGATTGATCGTGTGGCTGAAAGGAACAGCTGCCGTGTCTCGGCTGTTAACCATCCGTGTGCTGGAGAGGAAACACAGATGACATTGAGTGCCAGTCCATGCTCTAGATTGATCCTTGTGTCATTTCCTTTATGCTACTATATGTGGGGAGAATCTGTATCAAAACATGATGTATGTCTCCATCAGACGACCACAAACCGGAGATGCACTCAGAGGGAAAGAGGAGCAGATTTGTGCCTGTTTTATTCACTGTTTATTATCCTTCTTTCTCTCCATTTAGTAATTATTTGCTTGCACTTTGTTATTGGGGAAGTTGGAGCTTTCAATCACTGTTTTTAACACCTCTTTGCTTTTAGCAACAAGCTGTAACTCACATATTTGACCACTAGATGGAGTCAACAGTCAGCCTGATGCCTCCTTTATTCCGTAACATCAAGGTCATTCAACCCCGAGGACCTGTAGTCCATTAAACACAGCAGATATTTTCTTCTTTAGTCCTAAACTTTAATATTATGGTTCCCATTCATAGGTGACCTGTCAGTCTGTGTGCAGGTGTAATGTGCCCACACATGCGTACTGCTACTGAGCACAGCAACGAATCAGCCTTAGTTCTTTCAGACTAAAGAAATGGGTGAAAATAGTCTGCAACACTTTTTGTTGTGATATAATTTATTATCAGTGCCACTTTGTTATTCTTTCTATATGATCTTATGTGTCAAATATATATTTTTTGTTAATTTCTTTTCTTATTGCTCTCAAAGAGAGGCGTTATTTTGCACTAGTGGAAATTTATTTTCACCTTATTTCAACGGGAGCAATCTGCTGTGGAGGTAGAGAAGAGTACAGGCCAAATGAATGGGAAGCATTAATGTGTATATCAGTAGTACAGGACGCTGAGTGTTCTGATAATGATTGTTATGCGAGGGTACCGTGCTGCTTATGTTAAGTTAATTTTCCTGGGTGTGAATGTCATCAGTGAAGCAGTTGATGAAGTCTTTGCAGAGACAGTCAGAATACCAAATCAACAGATTTCAGCATCGCTAGTTTAAAAACCTTGGGTATAAAATGGACCAAAATGTCTCGGGAGGTGTTTGCTTTTGTCTGTCACGTTAAGCTTGGTGGAAGTGCTCGTAATGGCAATATGATTGCTGTAAAAAGATTGTGGTGCATATAGAGTAGATATGACTTAAGTTTCAGGGTCAGTTCACCCAAATTAGAAAAACTTTCCCACTTAAATCTAGTGGTATTGAGCCATGCAGATAGTTTTGGGTTTATTCCTAAAGGTTTTGAGATGTATGTGTCAATAAGATTTCTGCCTCTGCCTCCATACAATAGAGGTGAATGGAGTTTTGTTTGTGGTGCTCAGAGTATTCAAAACAATTTCCAGTTACTGTTACTTTGGATTTCTTTGGGAGAAATAAGTTCCAATGAAAACTGTACATCAGATTTTCAAAAAAAAAATCCAGTTCAAGCAAAAATAACTTAACATGTGAATCATTCAGATTAATTTTAAAATTTCCTAAATCACTCAGGTTAATGTTACTGTAAGGAAGTTTTACAAACAGTCTTTCAATCATGATTTTTCCTTCCATCTGTGGTGTCAAATCTAAAATGCTCTTCCCCTTGTTGTTTGAATTTGGAGTACAAGTGACAGCCTAATAAATTCCTAATGACATCTGTGGACAGTTTCTTCACCTAGAGCTGCTGTAATCAGTATTTTTACATTAACAAAGGATCAGATAACAATACATAATGTGAAGAGAGCGGCTTGAAATGATGAATCCACAGAGAATTATCACCCGACTGTAGATTCCCTCAGCTCTATGAAGCATTTTAGTGTCCTCTGACCTGTGGTGCCCCCAAACTGGCGCCCCTGGTACAATTGCTGGCCCACCCACTGGCACCCTGGCAAAAATAATTGGAGGCTAACATTACAGTCTTTAAGAGGCTGTGGTGTGTGCATCTTTTGTAACTAGAGAGCCTATGTCATCCCTTGGTACCAGCCATGTCGACATAGCTAGTCAGGAAAGAGGCTAAATAACACTCCAAAATTAGGCTAGATTTTTGGTGAGGGAACAACTGGCATGGCCATTTCTAAAGGAGTCCCTTGAACTCTCACCTCAAGATATCTGAATGAAAATGGGTTCTGTTGGTACCTACGAGTCTCCCCTAAACACGTGAAGGCTTGGTCCCGGTAAATGTTTAGTTCCTTAGAATCAGTGTACTCCCTCAAATTAATTATATTAAATTAAAATAATTAATAAATAATAAATAATTAATTAATATCAGTATGCAACTTTCCATATTGACATAGTTTTTAACCAACCTATATACTTAAACAGCATAATGGAATCCTGTGAATCCAGTTATGACTTTTGGTGTGTGACTCCAAAATTTCAGCCCCATTGCTTCTGACTCTTTATTTTTGTTTTACAGCCCACAGCTTCACTGTGTGGGTTCGCTCTCAATGATCTCATCAGCATCATTTAAACATAGCAGGCAGGTGTTTTATTAAATAAAAATCCCCACTGTATTCTATCTGCTCCGCACCAAATGCCGACAGACAAAGTTAGTGACTAGCTGGTGACCATAGTGGAGCATTCAGCTGCGTGAGAGGCAGAGATTTCCCTCAGGAGTTGGTGCAGAACATTGGACTTACATTTATCAGATGGCCAGAAACACGACTCCACATGAATGCTAATGTTGTTCCGTGTCTGCTAGATGTAAATGTTTGACAACAAAACAAAATCTGAGAGACTAATATGAACACCTGGACACACAAACCAAGAATATCTGCATGGTTATGTAGCACTTAGAGAAGATATGTGAAGATATGTTGTTTCGAAGTTTGGGTGAAGTGACCCTTTAAATGAGAAGCCTGAATAGATAGGTGAGTTAGTGACAGAAGGCCAGAGTTTGATCGAGATACTCAGACTCTAGAGACAACCTTCTTCCATCATGTCGCCCTGTGGTTCACATCCTGACCCGCCCTGGCTTGGATTGTGCGTTTTTCAGTCACCTCATCCAGTCTGGGCATCATATACAGTTGGACTGCTTTAATCAAGCCATATTAAAACTAAATGTCTTGTTATTGGAAACCATGTCATAGCATTACTGCTGGGGTAATGTAAATATTGTATGTGTGACAAAGTGTACCATACTGTATGTAGAGCTGACTGACTGATCAAACTACCTATGGATGTGCAGTCACAAACTGGAGCGACTGGATGATTTCAATAAAGACTAGCTGTGACAATTTTAAACAGACACTCGTTATGAGTTTGATTTGCATCTGTATTATGTGTCTCGGGTTAATAAAAGGCTGTTGATGTCATGACGCTGCTTTACTGAGCTCTGCACTGTAGTTTCGTAATCATAATAGCCCACAGATTGTGTTATTTTGTCATATCTCTGACTGTATTTTATGTGTGTGTGGTTGTGTGTTTTCAATCAGGCTAACAAGTTGCAATCATTCAGGTGCGGAGGGGGGCTGATTAAGACTCTGCCAGCTGCTGGAGGCGAGACGAGGAGGAGAGAGGAGCAGGAACTGGAAGAGGAAAAGTTACAAGGAAAAAAAATGTAGGGGGATAGGAGGAAGTTGAGCCAGGGCAAAGAGGCACAACAAAATGTGGAAGTAACCAGGAGCAAGAGGAGAAGGAGGGATAAAGAGGAGGAGAGGAGCAGGTGGTGGAGAGGAGAGAAGGGGTGAAGAGGCCAGCAGTGCGGAGTGAAGGGATAGATAGGAGTCACTGGGGAGGAGGAAAGAGGAAAGGAGCATCAGGAGTTTTTTGGTGGGGAGAGATGGAGAGTTTAAGTTTAAGAGGAGGATGGAGGCGGCAGAAGGGAAGGAAAAGGAGAGAAGTCGATGGGGAGGAGAAAAAACAGACAAGAAAATAGGAGTAGGAATTAGAGGAGAGGAGAGGAGGAGGCGGCTGGGCTAGGGGCCCGGGGAGGAGAAGCGAGGGCCACGGATCAGGAACCAGGCTCCCCGGGGACGGAGCAGGTGCAGGCTGCGAGCGAGGCCTTTGGGCCTGAAGGGGCTGCCAGAGCTTAAAACAATCTGCACTGCTCCTTTTTTAATTTGGCTCTCTGAACAGCCCACCCTCCGCACTGACTGTCTCTCCCTCTCTCCCTCTCTCCCTCTTTCTATGCTTAACAGATCAGCGATCCACAAAGAGGGGTAAACACACACAGAGCAAAATTAAAATCGGAACTCCCCTGGCACGGCAAAACAAATTAGAGCAAACAAATTACAGAGAGTCAACACACAAACAGTGGAGCATCTGTGGCTCTCTGGACTACTGGAGCCGGTGGCTACCTCCCACACCACCACCACCACCACCTATAGTACATGTTCACAATAAACTCTGTGTCAATCCTACACACTCTTAGCAAATTCTCTTCAAATCACTGTGACTGTCTGCGCTCAAAACCGTCCTCCGTATGGTGTTGTTTTGGTCATAGTTTTCAGGAAACATCTTTCTTCTATTGCATGTTTAAGATCAGCTTTAGAAGGTTTTTAAGACACTTAATGTTTGGTGGATTTATGTGTATGAGCATCTGGGTGTCATTCATAAATACATGTACAGTAGTGCAGTCTTGAATCATAATTTTCTAGTCTAACTCTTTAATGTCATGCACCTGCTTTCTCTGTTGTTGTGTAGTGCTGTCATTCATCTGCTCTATTTTTCAGTGGGGCTTTGAGCTAAGTTGCTAATATCAGTGTGCTAACATGTTGACAGTGACATGCGTACATGCTTATGTATAGCAGTATCAGGGCTGGGTGACATGGAGAAAATCAAATATCACAATATTTTTTACCTTACTGATATTGTGACATATTTGTAGGGTTGACTATCAGTGCTTTCACAAAATATCAACACAATGAGATATATATAGGTATAATGACAAAGTGGGTAAAGGCAAATAATAGAACAGCTAAAACAGTCTGATGAGTTCATAAAATTGCATCGTTTTACTGTAATGCAGACTTTAAAACCAGGAAAACACCTCGCTGAAGATATTACCATATCCAAAATCTAAGATGATATCTAGTCTCATACCAGGATATCAATATAATACTGATATATATTGCCCAGCCCTAGCAGGTATACTGTTAAACATCTTCACCATCTTAGTTTAGCATGTTAGCATGTTAATGCTAATCAACATGAAACACAAACTACAGCTGAAGCTGATTTGGTCATAAACCAAACTATTGGACAAACTGAAATTTTGACCTGATTATGGCGCTAAATGAAATATCAAGGAGCTCATCAAAGTGATTACAATTCATCAAACGTCTGTCCCAAATTTAATTTCAATCCATCCAACTGTTGTTGAGATACTTAACTCACCATAAATGTCAACCTCATGGTGGAGCACAGGCACATCAAAGTCATTAACATTCATCCTCAGGGGACCTCGAATGACTGTACAAACATTTGTGGCAATTCATCAGAAAGTTTTCAAGATATTTTAGTCTAAACAAAAGTGGTGGACCTACAGACCATCTGTCTAACACTGCCATCCCTAGAGCCATGTAGCTAGCTTGGCTAAAACTGTAGGCTAACATCAGGATTTGGGTCCAGTGCCAGGTGAATCAAAACCTTTCACAGCTCACACGTGGGGGAAAGAGGCATCCCCAGTGCTCCGAAGAAGAGCCACGTGGACAAAAGCTTGGATGTTTGCAATAAAGAGAAGTGTGCAGATGTTTTGACCCTTTTTTTTTGCTACTTTTTTTCAGTACCTTCCTATCTTGAAGTAGCTGGCAGTAGTTTTGTGAAAGTCTTGCTGAAAGTAGAGCTTATACCAGGAAAGACACTGATACCAGTCGCACCTTGATGAATAACCTGCAGCTTGTTTTCTTTATGTTTCCAGCCTTGTTTGGGCCAGTTTTAAAAGGCATTGTGGGAAATGCTGGGACTCACTGCAGGATAAGGCCAACTGGTTTACAACTTGGATCACAATTTTGTAGGTTTGGACATCATTTCTATCAGATATGTTAACATTGTACTAAAAAATAATTGCTAAGATCTGGGATCACAGTGACATACTTAAACAGGGCAAAAAACACAAGAATATGGAATTCAGACAGGTTGTAATCGATGAATAAACTACTTTGAAAGTGAGACTAAAAGTAAGTGCACTAAAAATGTCTCTAATAATCACTCACTGCAGAGGAACAGCCTGCACACACAACAACAGCAAGCACACTAGGTCAAAGCCAAACCAGGAAGTCAGTGTGTAAACTGTGATGGTTATTTACAACAGACAGTTTGGATGATAATTTTTATTAGTTTTCATTTTCTCTACCAAAAGAGTTTGGCTAACCTGAGGGTTTGTCAGACTACTTGTGTTTCTTATCCTGTCAAACTGCTGCGTTCCCAGATCTCAGCGATTACTTTGGTGGAAACAAAGTTAACATAGCCGATATAAATTATGGCCAAACCTATAAAAATAAGATCCAACTTGTAATAAAATGAAATTATGCTTTAAGGGTTAGTGGAGCAACTAAAAATGTAAATTACAACGTAACTCATGCAATGCACTGCACACCTACAGATCTTAAACAACACAGCTACAAAGTTTAATCTCTGTTCTTCTCTTCTGTTATTATTGTTTGCAAACTAAGGTGAATACCTCTCTGTGTAGATCATGTAACATTTTGCAATTCAGAAAATATGGTGGAAATGATATAATTAGTATCTAAGAAGCAGTATAAATTCAGTGAGTTTTGTGTTGCACATGTATTTCATCTGTTACTGTGTGTGTATGTATGTTTTCTTTTTTTGTGTGTGAGCGAGCTCAGTTGGTCTTGGCTGGTCCTCTCCCTCGGCCCCGTGGCCCCTCTGGCCCTCTGGCAGTGGCTGTGGCCTGTCCATCTGCCTCCTACTGTCTGGGTCTGGTGGGACAGGGGCCATGGAAGACCCCCCGCACCCCTCTCAAACCTCCCCCCACCGAACACCCTCACCAGCCCCCAGGCCAGCTGCTCAGGCCCCAGAATCTGCACAGCGCTGCCAGGTGGGCCCCAGGACACGCAGTTGGACCCCTTCACATACACACACGTACACGGAGGAGCACACAAACACACACACTCTCACAATACCAACACATATGCTCGGTAAGCCTCTTTACAAATGGAAGCCATACAACACACATGGTTACACGGGTGGCCCGCATGAAAAAAACTTCCTCTCTCTCACACCCGCACACACATCGTGCATGTGTGCCAACCCTTTAACATACAGCCTTTGCAGGCTCAGGTGTTTCCCACAGCACCCTATAATGGTCTGAGTTCACAGGGGTGGGACACCAACAGGTGGCGCTGTTTTCTTTACTAATTACAGCTTTATTTATTCATTGGCATGTGGAAGCTTCCAGATGACTTTGGCTGGCTGGTTCATTCACAGGATAAAAGCCAATATGTGTGTGTGTGTGTGTGTGTGTGTGTGTGTGTGTGTGTGTGTGTGTGTGTGTGTGTGTGTGTGTGTGCGTGCATGTGTGTGTGTTTTCCAGGATGCTTTATTCACTCCCATGGGACACAAGCCATCACCTGCCTTTTAGTACTCATAATTTACTTTGCAGTATTTTAGATGTGTTCTTCCTCTGAGTATTTGGCTTCACTGGAACAAAATGAATTATGTTAGATGACATATTGTGTCATCTATAGCTCTGTCTACCAATGCCAACAGTCCAAACAGGATGCTCATGCGGCTCCTGAGCTAATAATGAAATAATAAACAGACTGAGTGTCAGAACCACAACATGTTGTTGACAATAAAACTGTATCGTCTTGTTCTAAGGTCAAATACAGAGTTCCGCAGAGGTCAGTACTTGGACCACTTTGGGTCTTTTGCTCACATGCTTGCACTTGGTCACATCTTTTAAAAAACACAACATTACTATGCCAAGGACCCAGACATCCACTGTATCCTCCAGTGGTTGTGTAAAAACTTCCCACATTTGATTGTACAGAGCCCAGTTCTAATGGATGTTTCAATAAATCTTGATGGCTGTATACTATGTCAGAGCCATACAGTTAACACGTTGAGAATGGTCTGAACTTTTTCATAATTTTGTCACACCTTAAGAATTTCACAAAATCTGTTTTTTTTTTAATTTATTTAATACAGCAAAGATCCATTCCATTTTATCCAGTTCAGACACTAAAATCCTCGGACATACTTTTATAGCTTCCAGAGTTGATTGCAGCAACACAGTTTGTTTGGCCGTCTTATGACAGCAACAAGAGGTCATGATTTGGTCCAAAATGCAGGCTACCAGACTTCTTACTAAATGTAAATGTAACACCTGCCCAGATGTGTTTGCTTTGGCAAACAATATGAGTCCAAGTTTACTTAAAAGTCTTTCCTTTGTTTTACAAAGCTTTGGAAAAAACTCCCTCAAATCAAACAGTACCCACCGTTTTTCGTCTGCTATGCTATGGTACTTTATAGTTTCACTGACTGGATACTTTGATAACTAGTTACTGGAAACAAACACAAAGTGCGCTTTCATCCATCTGTTTTTACTGAGCGGAAGAAAAACTTGAAATACTGCAAACAAGTTTTTAGACTTGGTAAAGGTGGGAAAGTTGGTGTAGCAAAACCAACAAAATGTGACACAGTGCTATGGAAACAGACTTAGTGAATAAATCATGATGTACATAAAGCATGTAACTGTTAAGTCAGGCGGTAGATTCAGAGAAAAACAGCAGCAGATAAAAACATCAGATCTGTGTGGATGGATGAGGAGACTGTGCTGCCAGCTGTTTAACTTGAACCAATTCCTATTTTGGAACAAGTGAATGATCTGAAAAACACATTCACAGCACATGTATTGCTTATACACGACAGGAGTGTTATAGGAAATATTTAGATATTTAACACTCCAGTCCTGCATTGAAATGCTACACCACTAATTAATTAAATATAAATCTTGCTTATTCACGCTCAAGAGGAGAAATTCAGGGTGTTACAGTAGCATGAGGACAGAATAACTACAGAGATTAGCAGAGAAACTCACTGGAGAAACAAGAATAATATATATGCGGTAGAGAGTGATTGCACATAAAATGCTCAAGCAAAGGACATAATGGTGCTTTTAGTGATTGTTTCCATTATGTTTTAATCTGCTGACTATTTATCCATCACTCTATTGATGATTTGGTTTGTAAAAAAAAAAATCAAGGAATAGTGACATATGCCTGCACAATAACCTGCCCACTAGCCAGAAGATGGCTAACGTTACTAGAGCACAATGCACTATGGATAATACTCATTTTAACTTACTCACTTTTTCTCTTTGCTGCCCGCAGCCTTTCTTCAAACAAAGCTCGTCTCCTGCTCGTAATAAATAGCTACATACCATGAAGAGAGAACATGCAATGTTCAATGTCCTCCATTGTGTCTTATGTTTCCTGTGTCACGTTATATGATGTCACGCCAGTTACGTGGTTGATGCGGCTACGACCAGCCAGTAACAACCACACGCTAAGGTCCAGGTACCATATCTGAAGGGTTACTTTTGGTTCCAATGGTACTATACCAATAGTGTTTAGTGGAAACATGGCTTTTAATATTCCCATAATAAAATCTGTGCCACATTTGGACAGAAACATGGCTACTTACAGTCTCACCTTCTAAGTGGATATGGCTACTTGTAAGCAAACATTTGGAGCTGAGTTTCTTGGCCACCTGAAGAATGTAAGCCCATTACTCACTCTCCTTTTAGCTCTGTTTTTGCTCTATGCTAAGTACAAAGGAAAACATCTGTTTTTTTAGCTGTGAAATTCTCCACAATGTTTACCAGCTAGTGGCTAAGTGTATCTGTCTGCTGTTTTGTGCTGTAAAGTTAGCATAAAGTCGGCTGTTAGCCTGCTGTGGCCAAAAAAGACCCTGTGAAAACCAAAACATTCAGGATTCTGGCCCAAAAACACAAACAATGAATTGAATATTGCTATAAACCACAACTGCCAAGGTAAGTGGTAATTCTCTGTCACTATGTGTGGCCTCTGTCACATACTAATAGTCATGTGATCCATTCTTGAAATAAAAAAATAATGATAGCAGCTTTAATATTTTTTATTTATTAACCTCAGTCTTGTTACCTGTATGTTTGGGATTCTGCCTGTGTGTGTTTTTGTACACGTGAGTCTTAAGTTGTGTGTCTGATGTTTATATTTTATTCTGTGCAGTGTAAAGAGAAGTTGAAGTATTCTGTGATGGACGTGCTAACTTCTGTTCTCCTTCTTTTTCTCAGATTTTTGTCGATCCATAAACTGTCCAATATCCAAAACTTTTCCTTGTCAAGTTTCCTTCACTTTTGAAGATCCTTGGAGACAGAGTGAGTCAGTGAGTCTCCTGATACTGTGGTGTGTCGTAGCAGAGAGACAGAGACACCGCCATGGACCAGACCCTATCATAGCTCCCCTTCTGTCAACCCATTATCTTTCTCCCCCATGCTCCTCTTCCCTTTTCTCCCCTTTCCCTCCCCTCGCCTTCCTCTGGATGTTATCTCCAGCCGCTTATGCCCTAATACCCCAATTGTTGTACTGTAAAAACAATAATTAGCAATCCCAAACGAGACTGAGGGGCGAATTTAACAGCTTTCTTCTGATGTGTTTTCCCCCCTCTTTTTTTCTCTTTATCTCCCCCTCCTTTTTTCATAAGAGCAAAGAGAGGTGGAGGGGGGGTTCGGGGAGGTACTGGCAAAGCCTCTTTAAACTCTCTGGTATTATGGAGGATTATTTTGTGCAGAGATCCTGGCTTGTGTGTCTGTTTTTTTCCCCTCCTTTTCTCTTCCTGGTTGTGGCAGACACGCTAGGTAAACAGTTTGTGTCACACTTGATTGCGTTTGAGAAATTAAAAAACAGGAATGACAATAGGCCGGGGCTGGGGATGAAGACTGGGGGGACACTGACACCATAAGACCCTGGCTCTTTGGGGACCCCTGGTACGCCGTGTGACAGAGCGGCCCTCGCAGCCACAACAATACAAGACCTCGTCCTTCAGAGAACACTCTTCGCTCCCAGTCTCTGAGTCTATCTGCGCTGGGCCATCTGCTCTCCTTCTCTCTCCTCTTCTTCTTCCTCCTCCTCCTCCTCCTCCATGACTGTTTGAATCTGGCTCAATTATTCAAGTGTTTACAAGCACAAACACTCTGCCAGGTTGGAGGTGTGTATGTGTGTGAGTGTGTTTTCTAGACATATTCCCCCTGTGATTCACATACAGTCTGTGTATATACACATAGACAGTGCAACATCTGCGTCTGTCACTGAAATCACTGCAAAAGTTATAACAAAGCGAGCCATTTACAGTTTACACTGAACGAAGCTCAACTGAGGAAAATGTTGCTTAAAAAGCTGATCATCAAAATGTTATTCTCTCTGTGCTGAAACGCTGATCAGCAGAGTGCTATGAAAACAGCTGTATATCACTGAAACACCCATCTCTGTGTCGAGGATCAGTGCAGTGCAGTTAGGTTTCATCCCTATAGAGGGCAGTGTGATACTACAAAAGAAAACTGGTCCCACCGTCATGTTTTCAAACACAAACATCGAGCACTGAACAACAGGGAGGTGTAATAGTGCTCAATATTAACAGCCTATAAATATTTCTACAGTGTTGCTTGTTGCTAGCTTCAGATTTAAATAGCACCAGTCACAAACAGTTAATTAAAGATGGTTACATGTCAAGTTGAAGAGGTAACAGATTCAAGTTTAAGGTGGGGAGGCTGCTCTACAAGCCTATTTATGTTTGCTTTTTCTCTTTTGCATGTTCAAGTTTTATTATCTTCTTTGTAAAATATCAAGGGTTGTATAAATATTTTACCCTATTATATGTGTGTATAATCAAATCTAACTTCAATTCCAAATAAAGCTAAACAAAACATAGTGTAGCGTTAGCTAAAATTACAGCTACACTCAAATCTAATGTGTAAATTTATAAATTTCATATTATTTCAGAGTACTTAGCTTTACCTCAAACAAAACAAAAGCTAAAATCTAGCTACATCTAAACTTCCAACTCTAAATTTGAAGTAAAACTTTAAGTCAAATTGAAGCCAAATTACCTCAAGCTAATGCTAAAGCTAAACACGTAACGTACAGTTTAAGAGAAATCTATAAATCTTACAGCAGGGATACTCAACTTGCTTTGTGCAGGGACAACTTTTGCAAAATGACAGGAGGCCAGGAGCCAGTTAATAAACAAACATTAATAATTAATATACAAATAATTAGCCTGAAACCTCCAGGGGGCCCTGGGGATCCCCTGGCCCTTTTTTTCAGAGGCAAGCTTTATTTTGATACTTTTTAGCACACTCTGGCATCTTTAAAAGTACATTAACTTCAAAAAAATTCCCAGTGTAAATCAATTTATTTTCATTGTGAATTAGAAAACAGTCAGATCAAGTATCACTGTCTTACAGTAATCAGAAACATTTATGTGACCCTGAGACTAAACTTCATTATACAGCTAAGAATAAACTGTGAATGAAAAGGCTTAACTTAACTTTCAGCTTTAAAAAAAACTTTAAAAAAAATAGTCACCTGGAATTTCATGAAATGGGTGCTCTGTCTTGTGCTTTGCATGTGAAAACTGAGTCTGTCTCTACCACACAAAAGCACTGAATGAGCATAGACTCTCTACAAAAAGGCAGCCATGTGACACTGAAATGCAGCTATGGAAAGCAGAAGTGTCAGGGTGGAGGAGAGGTGGATACAGTTAAACTCTAAGGACACATATTCATGATGCACAGAGGAAAACTCCTCCAAATCTTCATTATTACAGCAAATTATTTCAGTTGCCTAAAACCTGTTAGCCTGTAATGTAAAACACATTAATCTGGAGTTTTGAATCATGTTCATGTAATCTGCATTTCAGAGTTTATCCACATTTCACAACTTAAAAACTGATGTTCCAGGAGGCTGAAGTATTTCAAACTAGTTTGTGTCGGCCTTAGAGACCCATGCCCTGTCTCATTTCCTTTAGTCTTTACTTTGTGTAGAAGCATTTACTTGTGGCCGGCCAGAGCCACAGAGACTAGCTTAAAGCCAAACACGGGCACTAACCCATTTATCACCCTGGGCTTCCTTGCTTTCTTGTTTGTGTTCTCCCTGTGTTACAATCAATCATGTTTAATTCAATAGGCCTCACTTTGCTAAATCAAATCTGGAGTTTTGGATACGAGTTTGTGTTTACTCGTGCAGCGCATTTGCTTATGATTATTTGCATTTGACAATTTAGCAGGAGTAAACCTGAGACAGGTTCCACCCAAACTGTCACACGTCGCGCCTCTGTCGAGGGACCAACCTGCACCGGCCTGCCTGCAGCTCGCAGGCCTCCCCTAATATATAATCTGTTGTTACACTGTCACCGCAAGGAGCACAACCAACCCCGCGGAGACGCCACCGAAATTCATTAATCTAATTAAATATGTCGTATTGCCCAAATGAGACGCTGGTATGGCTTTGCTGCAGGATAAGTGCAAAGTAAGGCTGGGTCCCACAAGAGTAGCATACAGCCGACGTGCGCTAACGCTACTGCGCTTCATTACACTCTTAATTACCTATTGTTTCTAACTAGTTGGTGGTGTTTTAATGAGAATCTACAGGCAGTTAAATGTAATCTAAATTTTCTAATCTACTGGTCCATTACCAAGGAGTCAAAATGTTATTGGTTTTGTGAGTAATCAGACTTTTAAATGGTGCTGATATCACTCCCGGAGGGCAAGGAGTGGGTTTCGACTGTGTAATTGAATTCTGTTTTTTTTCCCCCCTCCTCTCTTCTTCTTCCTCTTCTTTTTCGGGGGAGCTGTGAGGAAGATTTTTCTGTTGCGGCTGGTCGCTCAGGTCGAGGAGCATGTCTTCAGTTCCGGTCGGATCACAAGGTTTTTCCGCTCACGGGTCACCATGGCGACCCCTTCAAGAAAATGTGTGCGCGTGTGCCTGCAGAATGTGTGTGTTTATGTGGGATGTGAATATTTGTGTGTGCGCATGCATTGTTGTGTGTGTTTCTGTGTGTTTGTGCCCCAGTCAGCCTCAGCGCTCTGCTGTGCTGTCACCTGCAGCCAGATAAGCCAAAGGATTTATCACCCAGTGAATTGCCTTTGAGTGGTGGATAAAATGGCTCCAATACATTCTCATATGAAAACGCTGCGAGGTTAATGAGAGCCAAATTCACAGAGGGCTAAATCTATTAGGTTTTCATGGATGGAATCAATCAACATGCACCACACCGGCTGATTTGTCATATTGAAGCATTGCCCGTTTGAATTCCAAAACACAATCCTCCTCACGGAATGATTCACTTTGATTTTGATTGCCTCTTCATCAAGAAGATGACAGCTATGAACTAATTTTCTTTTCTATCATGTTACACACTTATTAGCTCCGGCTGTCCTTGGCAGATGACTGATTTTTTTCCTTTTATAGAGCTACAGTTGGATTTTCCTCTGGTCTGTTCAAACAGTCACAGTGTTCCTGTTTTCTTTTTAAATCAAATTATTTAGTTTTCAGGATTTTCATTTACATAAAGGATTAGCCTTTGACTAATTAAATTCTTTTAGAGATGTGCCTATGCACGTTCTTGCAGATGGATTTTCCTGATACTGAGAGTTGATGCTTAGAGTAGTTATGTACATTTACATCCCCAATGATACAATATTTAAGATGATTAAGTTAAAGGTACAGTTCAGCATTTTGGAAAATTTGCTCATTTGCTTTGCTGCTTAGAATAAATTTGTCAATATAAAGCTACCACCAGCCGATGTTTAGCTTAGCTTAGCACAAAGACTGTAAACAGAGAGAAGCAGTTAGCCTGACTCTGTCTGCGCTAAATACGCCTAGCAGAACCTCTAACTCTCATTAATTAATGTAATATCTTGATTGTTTCATCCTGACAAAAGTCAAAGTGTAAAAGCAACCAGCCTGTTCTCATTCTGAACTTGTCAAATATCATTGCTTTGTCAGTGATCTGGGTGTTAAATACTGATGCAAAAGGCACCTTTCGTGGTGGTATAATACTAACCGGGCAGCAGCAGTTGTTGACGCAGTGGCCACAAACCAAAGTTATTAAATATGTAAGTGGACATCCACTTAAGATAATGACACACAAAGGCACCTTTTGCTGCGTTATGAAATGCACTGGTCAACAGCAACAACGTAATATAAGGAGCTGGAAAGTCCCCATAGGCCTGCCGTTCACTTCCCATGTGAATGTTAAGTCAAACCATAATGTTTTTGTCCAAACCTAATCATGTGCTTTTGGTGCACAAGAAAAATAATTGTAAACACAAGGTGTTTTATCAATGTTGTAAGTTTATTTTGAAAAAGACTGAATTCATCTAACAAGCAGAAACTGTACATTTCCAGTGAAAACTGAAGTGTATTTTGAAAAGACACAGTGCATGTTACAAGCATCAATTGACACGCCATCCTGGAATGTCCATAACTGTACGCAGGAGGATACCTAGTACGTCATGTAGATGGGTAGAAGTGGCAATATTGATGAGTTTAAATGACACATTGTGGTTTTGGGGGGTTATTTTCGGCCGGGCACAGTAACTTCCTGAAGTCACAAGTAGTCTCACAGTCAGTGTTGGGCTTATATTACTCCTTCCTCTTTTCACAAGTAATACATTACATTTTACTCCCTGCCAACAGTAATTTGTTACACTACTCGTTGTATTACTTACACCCCACAAAATTGGTAACTACACCCTTTCTCAAAATTCAGAATGTCCTGGCTAGATAGCTTGCAAATGATTTTTTTTTTTTACCTAAGGGGTCTTCTGTAGCCTGTGACTGGTATTTTGCCAAGAATCTGTCTGAAAGACAGAGCCAGTTGTGGAGATTCGCAACATTTCATCCACTGCATATCCAGCCACAAGCTTCATTAGTTGTTTGTTGCTTGCAGCCTGCAGCTGCTCATGATTTAAGTCTAGTTTTGGATGTTTAGCCATTGTAGGGCTACAGCCATCCTCGACAGCAGCACAGGGCTGACAATTGGTGGGGTGTATTTCCTGGAGCTTCCTGTTGTTGTGCTGTTGTAGTACATGTTTCAGACTGGAGGTTTGAGGTTGTTTTATTTGCAATGGAAAGAGTCTTAGTACCACTACTTGGAGCAATAGTGTTCTTGTCATCTTTCCACTTAAATAAAGTAGTGGGGTTATTTCCAGCCACTGAAGGTAAGCATTTCCATCTTCCTAACGAGCTTGCTGTTTGGTGACGTGCATGTGTGATGATTACAAAAATTAATCCAGGGATATGATTGATTATTGGATTTCAAATCAGTAGTGTGGTGATAACAAAAGTAAGGTTGCAACAAGTTATTTGGTTTTGCGCTAATTGCAACATTATTACTGCTAAGCGAACTGCCTGCTGGTGGTAACTTCATATTTACCGTATAGACATGAGTGGTATCGATCTTCTCATCTAACTCTTGGAAAGAAAGCAAAAAAGCAGACTTTTCAAAAATGACGAACCATTCCTTAAACAGACTAAAGAAAGAAAACAGAGAAATCAAGAGTCAAGTATCTGGCTAACTCAAAAGAAAAATCCTTGGAAGCCAAATTGTACTGATGTTTTTGTGTCTGGTGAGCCAGGAGCTTCATTATTGTTTAGTGTGCTGATACTAGAGTTGATAAAGGATTTCCAGCAGCTCAAGTCTCCACTGGATTTTCAGATCTTTCTTCAATAGCTCTTTTCAGATGGCACCACGTACAGTATGAGAGAGCTGGCATCACTTTATTCTCTCCGTGTGGATGCTGTGATGCTCCACCAGAGGAAATGTCTAATCATTGCGGAGGAAATAAAAAACAGAAAGACGCATTTGTCTTGGGCAGCTCGTACCTTTCTCTCAGTGCAGTGATGGATGACAACCTTGGTGTTGAGTGTGTGTGTTTGTCTATCGCAACGGTGCAAAGTGACCAGGGACAGGCGCCAACAGAATAAGGCCCTGTCCCCCAACTAATGAGCAGCATTATTCAAATGGAGTCTTTGTTGTCAGTGCACTGCGCTGTAGTCCGCACGCTGCTGTCACAGGCAGCATCGCCTGATGCACCACTTCCTCATTTTGATGCTCTATCAGTTTATCGCCTATTGAAATGCATGTGGGAAAATAAGGCACCTTGAAAGTGTTGGTAGTTCAGATTTCACTCGCTGTACTGTATGTACATCCACCTGCAGGTGATCATACTGTATGATAGTGATCATCTAATTAACATTCTCATCTTCTATAAACAATTAAAGGAGTCATTTTGTTGCACTGTAGCCCCAGAGGATTCAGATGAAAGCCGTTTCAGAGGAGGATTACCCTCTGTGCTGCCAATACATGGTGTCAGCGCAGGATCAGACAGGTAGGTGGGCACTGAGCAAAAGGCACAAAAAAAGGCAGCAAACACAAAATGTCAACAAATAGAGAAATATCACCCAGTTTGTCTATCACACTGTGGAGTCACATGAAAAAAAAAAACGAGTAGAGGAGCTTTCAAGGCCTACGCCAGCTGACAGGAGGAGCAGCGGTGAATAAAGGAGGAGGGAAAAAAAGATGGGATTCGAAAGAGAAAAATCAGCCTTTCTACAAAGAAGGACGGGAGGAAAAAAGAAGGCAGGGTGTTGGAGGAAGCTCCTCCGACCGAGCCCATCTCCAGCTGTCACAAATCATTTCTGCTCGGGAAGTGAGGGGAGGCGAAATGTCAAAATATTTGAATAAATTCCACAGAAGCCTGTTGAGAGTGGGGCGGTGCGGTGAGAGGGGTATTGTTGGCGCAAATGGGGTGGAGAGGGGATGAGAGGGTTGGGGAATAAAAAGGTGGGGTTGGGGGGCAGTAGCGGAGGGGGTTTGCGTGTGAAATAGCCTTCACGGGCCTAAGGAGGAACACGAGTTAAATGGAAATCAAAGGCTTTGGCCACTGCAGCGATATTTCGGCTCATTTTAAACAATTTCCCCCCCTGGTTTAGATTACTGATAATGACACTGACAACACAACATTGCAGATACGCTTTGCACTCTCACTGCTTTTGTGAATACAGCACAGTTCCTGATTTTTAGACCACTAGAGTCGCCTCGCCTTGCCTCCACATCTCTGTACATAATGTTACCTGCTAACGTGAAATCAGTATGTTGATGATGTGTGTGTTTTTGCAGAACATCTACATTTTGATCATATTAAGCTGTAACATGTTGTTTTCACATCTTGTGTCATTGATTTGAAAATGATTTTACTTAAATATGTTTCCCCTTAGTTTCAATTGTATATATTTTATGTTCATATCATATGAATACTCCACTGCTGTATTTTTACTTGTTTCTTTGCACACCATAATGCTGCAGTAATCCATACATTTTTCCCGTCCACATATTTTTAATTAAACCTCTTTAATGCTGACATTGTTACACTGACGTTATTCCCATGTGTCATATTGTTAGTATATTCTACCACATATTTGTTTGCTGTATCCTATCTCTATTTAAATCTGCAAAGGCACCCTCGGGTGCTCCTCCATTGAGACTGAGACTGTCATCGTCCTGCAGTGTGTCAACTCTGCAAAGGTTAGCAGCATTACAGAGACGTTAGAAGGTGAAAAAGTTCTCCTGCCTCAGGTGTGATGTGTTCTCCGTCTGTCTGGCTCTTTCTGTAGAGCACCGAAAAGGTAACAACACCCGTCACTGAGGTGAGTTCAGGTCCTGCTTGACCATCATATTACCCATTTAATCCCCTCTGTCAAGGGAAAATAACATGACTGCTCCTCATGGATTTAGGTAGTATTTTCATAACAATATAGAAACTAAAGAAAGGCATGTTACCAAGCTAAAGACGTGATTTCTTTCTATTTTATTATTCTATTTCTGTTTCTGTTAAGTTTTCGAAAAAATAGGCATTTTAATTGTAAGTTTTTTACCTGACAACAGCCCTCTGCTCCTGTCCTATCCTACTGAAAGGCTCCAGGTGTATGTACTGTAATTATGCAGCAAAATTTAAACAAGCAAATAATGTATTTAGCTGCTGCAACAATTCACTATGTCATTACAGCATTTTAAAAAAGTGGTATTCTACCGATTATGCAAGAGACTAAGAGACTACAAAATTTTAAGAGAAAAGCTAAGAAGAATTTGAGAGACATGGACATGTACCACTGGTAGGGAATGAACAAAACAAAATATGCTATTCAGTTGCATTATGGGACATGTAGGATCCAGCATTTTTTGAAGCCTCCTGATACACTGGATACTAAAAGTCAGGATATTGAGGTCCCGGCTGCAACAGTTTTTATTTTATTAGTGTGTCTCTAGCAAACCACCTAACTTCAAGGAAGTGAAATACTGAATTGCTGGAGTATTCCTTTAAAGTATTGTAGCTTTAAAAAAGATATTATTCTTCATTCTCTGACATAAGCAATATAATGCTGTGGCAAACACAATGTATTTTTTTTAATCATCAACTTGCTGTTTCGAGGAAGAAAAAGGAGAGACTCCAGACTATGAGACTTCTGTTCTATAAGTCTTTAAAACAAATGCTGTTTTACATGTAGCATAGAGTAAGTATAGCCCAAACATTAAAGGTACAGTTCACCCTCAAATCAAAAAAACATATTTTCCTCTTACTTGTAGTGCTATCTACCAGTCTAGATTGTTTTGGTGTGAGTCGCAGAGTGTTGGAGATATCAGCTGCCTTCTTTTGGATATGATGGAACTAGATGACACTCAGGCTTGTGGTGCCTCTCCTATAAGAGCCTTGACATTCTCACATCAACTATTTCATGCAATATTACTCTGAAATGAACACCTCCACACAACACAATGACATATGTTAATAATGTGATGAGCTGTTGATGGTTATTGACAGCAGAAATTTCGGCTAAACTCAAAATGTTTTGAAGCCTGTTTCTGAAGGGTTTTAGAAGGAATAAGTGGACATCCAGTGACTTTTAGATCATAGCTTGCATCATGAGCACAGTTGGACATCTGGTGAAATGGTGACATTTTTACTAGTGCTTATATATATAGTGTTTGTGGTGCTTTGCTTTTCACCCTGCAGGCCTGAATCGAAGCCAACATCATCATGAGTTAATGTTTAGTTTTGCTTTTTTTTTCTCCTCTGCCCTCCCATTAGTATTTATCATGCAAGGTGAAGAGTGAATTAAGGACAGGTTCTGGTAATAAAGGTCTGATGATGCTTGTTTGTTCAAAGTCTCTGAATGCATGTACTCTATCAGCCTGTGTGCATCTACTCTCTTTGTTCAGATGATCCCCGGGGTGCAGCAGAAGTCGCAGGGTCAGTGTCTCCTCTGTTTGCCTCTGAACTCACTAACACTGTATTTAATTAGGCCTCTAATCAGCCACTAAACACACAATAAAATGAGACAATCTGTATCTGTTTACCTCCCTCTCAACTCTCTAACACACATACACACTCACTTTGCATATTTGCATGTATAGTTGGTAAAAAAAAAAAAAAAAAAAATCATTTATCGGGGAGAAAGATCAAGGTCATGACTCCTCTTCACACCCGATTCCCTGAAACCAATTAAACTGTCGGTCGGTGAAGTTCAGTTGGAGGACACCGACTGGAAAACAATAGCAGATGACAGCTTCTCTCCGCTATCTCTGGCTGGGTTTTCTTGCAGCAGTAATTATATTTGCAGATTCTGTCATTAAGACTAAAAAGCCGGAGAAGTTTTGCAATCAGTCAGATATATTCAAAACGTTCTGCTAAATGGCATCGTCAGCATTTGGAAACAGAGTCAGATGTCAAAGATTCTGAGGGAGGTCAGACTTGAGTGAAGACTCAAATAGTGAAAAGATGTGAACTGCAACAGGATATCAATCATATGGGGTTCATGAAAGGCAAAGTTAGTAACATGAAGGATCCATAACTGTACAAACACTTGAATGACTGATATAACACATTAAAAAAATTGTAGCAGTCGTTGTGTTTGATCAAATTTATCATTAAGCACATGAACAAATCCTCACAGCATTTATTAAGTGTTTATACATATGTATAAATCATTTGCTTTTTAAATGTTTATTAATGTGTTCAAAACACAAAATCAATTTCTGGCAATTCAAAGTCCACTTACAAGATTTATCCCAGTACTTTCAGCTGCATCTTGTGACTGTTGTTGTGGATAGAATTTGCTCTGTTGTCACTGAGAGTGAGAAGTGTTGATGAATAGATCAATACTTTATTAATAAATTTAATTATTGCATGTAACAGATGGTGTAACAAGTGTGTTATATTGTCAATTTCTCATTAACTGTTACCACTTACAGATGCTTTTCAGGATAAGTTATACTAACTGTGAACACATGCATTACTAAATACTTTAAAATATCCAGTTATTGGCTTATTACATTATTGTACCTTATAAAGCATTTATTATTATTGTTATATATGTTTAATAAATGCAAAATCTGAGGGATTTAAAATAGTGTTACAAGACATGTAGTCTTTTTATAAGTCATCATGGTTTCTTAAACAAAATGAGATAACTGTATTAAGTATTTTAAGCTAGGCCAGTTGTGTTGGTGTGTCATTAACCACTTAGGTTGAGACTGAAATATCATGACAACAACTATCTAATGGATCTCCATGAAATTTGGTTCAGATATCCATGCTCTCCATCAGATGAAACCTACTGACTCTGGCAATCCTCTGACTTTTCATCTAGCAGTTTACGATGCTCCATACGATGAATCCTGATGTCTTTGGGGATCCCATGACTTTTACTCCAGAGCCACCATGGAACTCACATTTCTGGTTTTGAGTGGAATGTCCCAACAACTATCAGATAGATTTCCATAAAAATGTTATCCCACCTTGATGGTCCCAGTGAATTACAATACCTTGGTGAACATTTCCCACAGCACCATCTTCAAGTCAACTATTTAATTTGTTCAATAGTCTACTTTGGTTTATGACCAAATATCAGGCCCCAGGGAAGTGTGCCGGGCTTTGAAGCAAATTTTTCTAGTGGCCACAGTGTAGCTACACCAACTTTTTCCTATTGACTTACATTGTTTTTAAATTTTCAATGCCCAACTCCCCTCAAAGCTGCATCCAGTTCTCTTTATACATCCATGGTGAATAGCCTACCTGCAAATCTAATAACACTCCTGGTGGACATGGCAGCCAACACATTATAGGCTACCTGATAGACGCTGACATTGTGAGCATGTTAGCATGCTGACATTAGCATTTAGCTCAAAGCACTGCTGTGCTGATCTGTAAGCATGGCTGTAGACTCTAAATCTTGCTATAATAAATATTCCAGTGTGGTGCATTTCCCTTATTGACTTTGACACGCAGTATACCTTCACAACGAGCATTAACATATATCTTTACTTTTATTATTTGGTTATTCACTCTAACAGTTGCACTCAACCCTGTCACCCCTACTGACTGATTAACAGCAAAGTAAATCTTTACCTGAGAACAACTGCACTGCCAACTCTCTGTTGTCAATCATATGCAACCCTCTCAGCCCCAGGTACTTCACACTTTAACTGCCCATGTACAGGTTTGGCACCACTGACATGCCTAAATGCATAAAACATGTTGGGCTCACAGATATATTTAAATGTATGTGAATAATAAATGTCCTGCCACCTGGAAGTCATGTTTATAATGGCACTGACCACAGACCTGTCTGAGGTAAATTATGCTGTACCATAACTTATGAAGATCCATTTATAAATCACAAGCGTCTACAATGCTTCACTGTAGGCAAAGTCCCACAGTGTATAAACTAGGACAATACATATGATGCATTGCTACGTGTTTTGTTTTTTTTCCGGGGGAAGTCCATTAAAATAGGAGGTTAGCTACAGTGCAAGGCTGCCTATCACTGCCTCAATCTAAACCAAGATGGGCAGGCATGCCTGGATATTCTCCGAGCCTCATGAGACGTTTCCCTATGTGGGCTGACCGTGCTGCAGCTGGGAGAAAGGCACCCATATACTGTTCTATACAAGCAATAACCAGCTCCTCAGCTTCTATGCAAAAAGGAAGGAGAGCAGCAGACTCGTTATTTAACTGGCTTTTGACAGCTGGGGCATAGCAGAGGGACAAAAAGTGTGCAAGTGCATGAATGTGTGTGTGAGTGACACTGAAAGAAAAAGAAAGAGTGTGTGCGTCTGTGTGTGTGCGTACGTACACATGTAGCAGTGCATGTGCTTATGTGTGTGTCCATCCCCATTTGCATTTGTGTGTGCTCGGCCATGTGCATATGTATGTGTGGCACAGTGGACCAGAACAGAGCTCTGACAGTAGCAGGACTGCTGCTCGCTGATGCCTGCCTGGAGGAGCTGACAGCAGCCCAGCCTGTCAATCACTGAGCATGCCCACTAGCCCTCTATTCACATCATCCTATCTTGTTAACTCTAAATCTGGCTGGGCACTGTTTATACACTCTGTGTGTCTTTGTATGTGTGTGTGTGTGTGTGTGTGTGTGTGTGTGTGTGTGGGGTGGTGCATCCTTTTCTCTGATGTGTTTCTGTGTTATGGTCTTAGCTGCATGGGTCTGTTTCAGACTGAGATCAATCAAGACAAAGTGATGAAAAGCTGGTACAGGGATTGCTAAGAAACACACCATTCTGTGGGAGTTAATCCTCTTTTGTAGAAACAAGTCCAAGCAGTTGATTTAATGCATTGATGCCAAAGTGTAACCGATTATTCAACATATTCAAGAA
Organism: Cephalopholis sonnerati; assembly: GCA_019142605.1. Classification (NCBI taxonomy): domain Eukaryota; kingdom Metazoa; phylum Chordata; class Actinopteri; order Perciformes; family Serranidae; genus Cephalopholis; species Cephalopholis sonnerati. The sequence goes on along the minus strand of JAGQAX010000008.1, from coordinate 12,226,887 downwards.
CTATAGTGTATTACAATCAAAGCACCTTGCAAGTCATAGACATGCCTCCTATCAAAAAAAGAGAGCGATTTAGTCACACTGGGTGTATTTTTTATCTCTAAAGCTGCCCACGTTCTCTATGATAGGCCAAGCATTGTTGCCATTGGGAGAAAGAGAGCAAGAGCTCTTGTAGTCAAAGGTAATTATCTCCTCCTGTCACCCACAATGGATGCCTGCTAATGAGAGCTGGACTCGTGATTGGTTGCCCGCGGGTCTGTGGAGACGCTCGGCTCTTTTGGTTTTGACAATAGAGCGTCGGTGCACTGCAGAGACAGAGTGACTGGACAAGTCATTCATCTATGCAAATGCCAGCCAAAATGTGACCACCACCGTACAAACACGTACAAGATCCATTAGGCTCTTAATTATCAGCCCTGTAGCCCCTGTGGGGTGTGTGCATGTGTGTGTGTGTGTATGTTTGTGTGAAAGAATCTGTGCATGTGTCTGTTGTCTGCATTTACTTTGTAATACTTTCACCAGAGGTTATGGTGAAAAGAAAGAAAGAAGAATACTCAATACTCATTGAATACTCAAGTTAAAGTACAGAATACTTTAATATTTTATGTATGATTAATTTTATAAAGCTGTATCATACCAACAATATTGGTGTTAATATCCACACTTGTTCAATAGTAAGCTCAGCAGAACTCTACACACTCAGTTTTTGTCTGCTTGTTACTGCCTTGAGGTCTGAAATGAAACCCAATTTAATCCTACTCTTGTTTTATTTTAAATTCAGATATCCAAAAACCCAAGGTCAGAAAGCCTTCTTTTGGTGGTATTGGACACAAGCAATAATTTCACTGTGTACTCTATCTACCAGACTAGAAAATGTCCAATGGCATGAATGTGCATTTGAAGCTAATGTGTAATTTTCATGATTGAATAAATTTGGGGTCAGTGAAATCCCAACCTCTAAAGCTGCCTGTGATCATGCATTTGTGAGCCAAGGAAGCTCACCTAAGATAACGTGAGGTAACGTTAGCTAAGGTTAAACTTAAAAAGCTCAAAGATAGTAGCACTGTTATCTTACCAGGCGAACAGATGTACCTTTACAGTTTAATTAAAATCTATATTGGAGGGAAAGTGTGAAGGAAACTGTGCTTTGAGTAACATATTCTTCACCTTTTCCAGAGAGTTTCTCTCCAGCACTCCGGCTCCAGATCAAAATGGCTGCACCAGTGTACTGTGAAAGTTAAGTAGTAAATCATCAATTTTGGGGGATTGAGGCAAACACTAAAGGCGTATTTAGATCTTATTAGATCCAAATATATAGTAGTAGCCTGCAAGACATTTATGTGCAGATTTTGTCAATGATAATGAGCACAATGATGCTGAACAACTTAAAAAGTGTGTGGAAGTCACTCAGGTGATTTCTGTAATTAAAATCATAGATTTGGATCTATTTACACACAAGCATACACACAGACCCCCATACCGATTTATGAACATGAACAGTGAACCTGCTCTGCTGTCGAACAAACACAAAGCAAACACTTAACCATGAGATCTAAGTAATACTTTTTAATGAGGTACACTTTGGAAAATGGTCGGCAGTTATTATCAAAGCTGTAACAATAATTTAAAAAAACTCATTTTATGATCTAATTTCATCAATCTGTGATATGTCAGATTTATTATATGAATTACTGCTGATATTACTACTACGACTCAGAGAACATCTTTGTCAACTCTACAAGTTTCGGAGGAAGCAAGAAGTTGGCACCATGTGCATAGATATGTTCATTGTCTGATTATTAACATATAAAAGTCCTCATTTTAATGTTGTCTCTTGTAACAGCACTCTGCAGTGGGTTGCTGTGTCATACAGTCACTTAGCTGGAACATGATTTTAACTCTAAATGTGTATTTTAATCCCTTTTTGTCTACATCATGATAAAAACAACCTGGTAAGACCATCCTGATATTTGAGCTCAACATTCTGTTTCGCTGTTTGTATCAGTCTGGACTCTGTGCTCCTGATTGATTGCACAAACGTAACTTGTGGACTTTCTTCTTTTGATCCATCTGGTCATCGTCACACATATCCAGACATTTTCCGTGTGCACTATAACAGTTCATTCATAATGTCCCTTGGTCCTCCCTGTTGTTTGACGCACCCATATATGAGCAGCTCTACAGACCTGCTGGCACATCAGCCCCTATAAGGCTCAGGTAAGACCCAGTTTAGTTCAGAGTCTATGCGAATATAAAATAAGTGGCAAAGTCTCCTACACTGTGTCTTAAAACAAAAAGACATGTGATCTCTTGTGTATTTGTTTAGATCGCCCTGGTGACTGAACTTTTGAGGCTTCAGCAGAAAAACCAGCTGAAGATATGACTGAGCTGCTGGTGGAGGAGAGCAAAAGCACACTGAGAGTGCAGTGAGTTACTGACACACACACACGCAGTGCAACACTACACCTTAACTCATCTCTGCTCTCCCCAACCTGTCTGAAATAATGACAGCTAAGCTTGTGTTTTCTTTCTGTCTGAAGGCTCTGGGAGTTTGAACTGGAGGACTTTGATGAGGCTGACGCCAGGCCTCTTTTCAAGCTAGTAAGACCACAATCCTGAGACTCAACAGTAGATGGAGTCAACTGTTTCATGACAATGTAAATATGTCAAATCTGCTCATCATATCTCTCTCCTTGTTTCAGGTGTGGGAGGTGACTACCAGCATGAAGATGAGGGACGCTGAGTTTGAAGCCAGAAGGCTGCTCAACTGTCCAGAGGCCGTCCCTCCTCAGTTTCAGTGACTCGTATTTGACACACATTTACTCTCACATAGAGTAAAGTGGTTGTGATGTCTCTTTTTAAAACAAATTTTGAATGACTGTGTCATACAGACAGCCCAGGATCATCAGCCAGGCTCAGAAGTACACCAGGAGCCTGACAGAGCAGCACCAGGAGGGCCCGGCTCCAAACTGCTCAGTCCAGAGGATGTGGTGAAGGAGGTGGTTCCTAAAGTCCTGCAGGGCTTCTGGTTGCTTCCACATCTCCTTCAACATGCCCTCCCAGCAGCTCAGCAAAAATGGCTGGAGTCACAAAAGCCGTTGAGGACCGCGTCTCAGCTGCTCTGTCCACCATGATTCATCACGTTCTGCTCCATCAGAGACGACATGGTCCTGTCTATCCAAGAAAAGGCTAGATAGAATTACAGTCAGGAAGTCAACTGCTTTACAGCAGAGGTCCTGCACAGCTTCACTGATGTTGCAGTGGCAGATCTGTTTCAGCCTCAGACTCACACAGAAGTGGACTGTACCCAGCCAGCAGATATGGTGGATGGCGCAGAGGCCGAAACATCCTCTGCTGAAGGCGTGAATGAGCAGCCTGGTCTGGAGGAGGCGACTGAACCAATCAGAAAACAAGACTCTGCTGTCACCACTGCCACCCACCACAAGCCATTCTTGAACAATAGCCTGGATGAAGCAGAGGATGGGGCAACACCCAGTTTAGACTCTGATGTGGTTTCCACTACACCTGCTGTGATCCCTGCAGATGAACCTCCTCATCAAAGCAGTGCAGACTGAGCTGCCCACAAGTGCTGAGCCTCCTGCCAACACTGGCCTGGATAAAGCAAAGGAACAGCCAATACTCAGCCCAGAACCGCACTATGTTGGCAATTCTCCTCCCCCTGCTCCTCTCAGCCTCCCTGCTGAGCCTCTTGCCAAAATTGTCTTTGATAAGACAGAGAAACAGCTAGCAGCCAGTCCAGAACCAGACTCTGCTGAGGTTTCCACTCCACCAGCTCCTGTGATCCCTGCAGATGAACCTCCTGTCACCTCTGCAGTGCAGGTTGAGCTGAACCCTCTGCCAATTTTCCCATACATAATGATTTAAACCTGGATGAAGCAGACGAACAGCCAATACCAAATCCAGAACCACACACTGTTCACATTTCTTCTCCACCTGCTTCTCTTACACCCACTGCTGAACCTCCTGCCAATATTCGCTTCAATAAAACTGAGGAACAGTCAACACCCAGCTCAGACCCAGACTCTACTGTGGTTTCCACTCCACCACTTCCTGTGATCCCTACAGATGAACCTCCTGTCACCTCTGTAGTGCGGGATGAGCTGATCATCACGTAGCAGCCAGTGAAAGTGGATGAATCCACCAACACCACAACAGGTAGGAATTATTATTCAGGTTGACTTGTGTCTGAACCATCAGGGCCATTCACACTGTGGTTAACTGTTACTTGTGCTGTGTTGAGTTCAGGTGCTGACTGTCCTCCTTTGCTTTTGCAGAGGTCAAAAAGAGAAAAGTGAGTGGATTCAGCTGCTTCTTCAGTTGGCTGCAAAGAAACATCTGCTGCTGCTCACTGCTTGAAGATGACACAGAGACACAATGAAATTCGCTCTGTGAAATATAATTTTACTACTGTGCTGTTGAAACAGTCAGTTTTGTTTGTTGTAAAGTAATAACTGTATTAACATTAAGACATGATACAAGAGTTCTGTGTTGCATACTGCAAATCTTACATATAATACTATGTATGTTTAGCTTTAATAAAAGTGCAACTGGAGGTGTGCTTAAAAACTACTTCAACACACACAAACAGACAGTTGGAGATGGAGGGATTGACCTGGTCAATGCAGATGCTACAAACAGTTCAGGACTTTGTGATACATCCTGTGAGTGTAAATAGAATGACAGATGATACATGTACCAAAGAAACACTGGTTTGATGTGAAGCACAGGTAGGACTGGGACCATTTATTTTTTTCCTTTTCCAAAATGTTGTTGTATTTATAGTTCCCACTGAAGCTACTAAACACTCTGTCATATATGTCTCAAAAAATTTTGCTTTATGCTGAGTTAGATTCAAATTATTTTCTCTCCTACATGTGGTTTATCTGCTTTATGTCATCAGAAAGGATAGAGGCAAACACAATCATACCTAAGCATAGCTGGCATTTACACACACACACACACACACACACACACACACACAGTGAAGAAAGCCTATAGAAGTACTGGCCACCCATAACAACTACAACAATGGCAGGAATCCGCTAAATCAGACACTAAACTGAAACTTCGCATGCAGCTGAAAGGAGCCATTCGCAATGATGATGATGAATAATGCTGTTTGATGGCAGACAAATCAGAAAGACATGTGATGTGGTGGAAACCTCTCCGACTAAGAACTGGTACGGTAATACTAACAGCACTATAAAATGTTTAATACAAAACAGGCTTAAGAGTGAGTTTTCAAAACATTAAAGCTGGTATCTGTAATGCATTTAAATGACTAAATCTTTATCCGTCATCCTCCATTTACTGTAAAACACACAAACTAGCACCCTTACTGTGTTTTCACTTATGCCTTCTTTAGGGTGTTAAAACAAGGACACCTTTGAGAGAGTGTATGTTTTCACCATCTCATTTAAAAAAAAAAAAAACAGCTACAAAGTAACTGGTCTTCCTTCTAATGAATCTTGGAAACACTAGACTGGCGAAGTGCTCTAATGATTTCTATTTCATGTCATCTCAAAAGAAACTCCGCGAGTGGTGTCTACAGCAAATGATCAACAGCATTACGGCTTTATGGGTTCAACAGGCTGGCTGAGTTTAAGATACATGAAAGCCAAGATCTGTGTGCTTTGCGAAACATCCATATGACAAAGGATGTTACCTTTGCAGAACGGTAGGACTCCAGGAAAACAAAATACGTCTTAAACCACCAATAACTCACCACAAATTGCTTTAACCTTTGCAGGACACGACTGTGACTTTGTCTCATTGTATTTATGGGCATTGGAGTGTTTCCCAGACACTGAAGACATCGCCACCTTTTCTCTGGCGAACACGGCCTCTATCAGCTCACACACTATCTTCTTTTTTTTCCTGGAGAGATGATGATATGTTTTCCTTTATGATCACTCCTTTTGCTAGCTCCACCTGAAATGTAAAAACCTGCTAAAGTTACCACTGAGAATAACCTCCAGGATCTGCACTGAGAGGAACTCTGTTTGTCCCCATCAACACTGGATGGATTGTGGTATGAAAACTAACCTTGTCTGCTGTGGGTGGAGGGTTTGGGTGAGGTGGAGTCACAGTGGAGGTTGGAGGTTGCAGAGAAGAGGCTTTTAGCACATGGAAAACTTTCATTTAGACTGCTAGTCCCAAAACAAATACACCTTTCTTAATATTTGTGAAAATGTTAATGTTTACACCCATTAAAGTTAATGCACCACTAGAGATGACATTACAGCACGCACATTCAGATTACATTTGAATGTGTGATTATTTATTGATTGAACTACACTGTATCTGAATTTTAAGCTATCTGTTAATAATTAAAGTGGCATCCAGAAAGCAAGCGGAGTGCTGAGAACATTGCCAAAAATATTTAATGGTTTATTTGGCAGTAAGAAATGTTTTCCAATACTTTGGTAATAAATTCAATTGTGGCAGATAATGATGCTGTTAGAGCTTCTCAGATGGGAGCATTTGCTTGTTCATTGCTTTCACACTTCAACTGTAAACCTTTGTTTTGGGTTTTTTTTTTTTGTTGTTTTTTGACTGTTTGTCAGGTGAAACAAGTGTTTTTAATTTTAAAGGTCCAGTGTGTAAGATTTAGGGGGATATATTGGCAGAAATGGAATATAATGTAATAAGTATGTTTTCTTCGGTGTATAATCTCCTAAATATAAGAAGGTCTCCTGAAGGTCTGGATCAGAAATAAGGTGAGCACACAAAGGATAAAAAAAAACCTAATGAACAATGAAAACTCAAGGAATCCTAACCAGGACAAGTTTCAGCTGGTTGCTATCTGCAATCCTCACCGCTAGCCACCATTTAAACTACTTAAATCTTACACACTATCCCTGTAACACATCTCTTTGAGCTGCTGTAACTTGCATCAACCATGTTTTAAATGATCAAAATCCAGCATTTTATTTACTAAACAAAATAGCATCGATTAGTGACAAAGAAAAAGAACATTAGTTGCTGCTAAGTTAATAAGCTTACAGTCAAGTTTACCAAATGCTATTAAAATGAAAATTGCATGTTAATTACTGTGTAGATTATATGTCATTTGCAATCTACATATCCCTAGCTAAAAGTTGAGCTTTGCATATACGTATTCTTTTGATCACTTGCTTTCCTCAAGTCCTTCATCTCAGTAGAAAGCAGGGTAACTCAAAAAATACACACACACACTTGAAATAAATTACAATAACGCAGCAGTCCTCAACAGTACTCAACAGTCAGGAGCCAAACTGTTTTCCATGATCATTTTTATACAGCAGTTAGAGCCACCTCACACACTGTAAGCAAGCTACAGTCCTGTTCTCAAATAAGCCCCCTCAGGGCAGACCAGCCCCTTACAGTATTAAAAGCTTTATGTGTTAAAAGTCTGTGTGTTAACTAAATGTATATTTTGACTGTAAGAAAACTGAGGACTGTATTTTGGAGTCTAGGCTGTCGGCACGGTGCCAATATTTTGATGACAAATCCAACAAAGCCCTTATACAGTCGTACCAATTTGTGGTAATGTGGAATTTTTTGTTGTCTTGACAACCTTAATTTGACCAAGAGTGACGTTCACATGTTTGTTTAATATGAATACCTGACAAATTTTCAACTTCAATAAGAGACAGGCATGTCAGTCTGGCATTTTCTTGCTTCAGCTCTTTCAGCCTGTGGTTTGCTCTGCAGAGCTTCATAAGAAATTCTGATTGACTTTGTCCCCCATATCAGCGTCTCTCTCTCTAGCCTGGAAACAAACAGTGTTAAAATGAAATTACCAACTGTCAAATAACAGTTCTGGGTGAAACACAGAAAACAGATCACTTCTGTCCATAAAGAAGGTACATCCATTAATATTTATGCTTGAAAGAACACGTATTTTTGTATGAGGAATCACTCTAGATCTGACATTGAACAAAAATATCCACATATAACTCAGTGTGGAAGGAAAAGCTAGAAAATTGGGACCATACTGAGAAATACAAGTCATTTCCAATTAGATTAGTTTTTGCCTCATAACACAATATTTATCGGGCTGTGAACTAACCATATACTGATCATGTTAAATGTTACTTTATCAAATAGATAATGAGTCATGTGACAGAGGATGAAACTTAATAAAAAAGAGAGTATCAGAATTTTTCGATTTCCTGCCAGAAAGTTGTTTATGGTTAAGATAGTTTATCAATAGGAGGAAAAAAGTGCTTGAATCTGGTCAAAATGTTGGTTATAGCCTATGTGTTGTTATGTCATGATGCAAGTACAAAAATACATAGATTTTAACAAAACGTATAATCAGCATGGGTCAGTGTAGAATTAAAAGAACATGCAAGGGAATTGGCTTTAAGCGAGTCTGTGTGGAAGCTCTCACTGACAGTGTGTCACAAAAAAGATACCACCAAAGTCGTCTATTTAAAACACTCTATCAACCTGAAGAAACGTGTGTTTGTTTTCGATAAATAATTTTGAGTATTCATATGAATTATACCGTTTATTTTTGCAAATCAAGGTTATAGCCTACTGAAGGATTCAGTGCTCACATCAAGGTTTTATTAAGAAATTGTATTTTTCATGTTAATGGCTAGTGGTGGTATCTATTCGTCTATGTCGAATCCTGACCGGATGTTGATACTTTGTTGTACGGAAGTGATGCGGCATTTAATGTCGCTATGGAGCGCCCAGCAACTTCAGACGTCTGAAACTCGGTAAATTCAGTCACTCATTTTGAGCGAAGCTGTCATAATGGACATGTTATACTTTATTTTTAGTCACATTTTTAAAATTTAGGTGACAATGCCATGACATTGACAGTGACATGATTGCTGACTTTAGTGCGGCAGTGGTGCAATGAGGAGGATAAAAATGCAGTTCTGCAGAATTAATCACTTTTATCCTCAGCTGACGACACGACTTTTGAAATACACTTAGTTTAGTCAACATAACAGCAGAAAAACTCGATACCATACACAACGTTGGTATTCGCCGCATTGTTTTCCAGATGTGTTGGTCATAATGTGCGCTCAGTGAGAAGTGTATTGTCCGATTGTTCGGGAAGGCATCACACGGTAAACTGTAGCAATGTGGCTTGGTGGTTGAACGGGAGGAAGAGGATTGATCCTCATGATTGGATACATCGACCTGCGTTTACCGTAATTTGAAATTAATTCCTCTTTGATTGCTAGGGTTTGCAAAACTAGCTGCGGAGGCTATGACATGTTTTGACAGCTCAGCTTGTTAATAAGCTAACGTAGCCAGCTAACGTAGACTAGCTAGCTCGCTAACAGCTTTTTAACGGTAATACGAACAACATAAGCTGAGGTAGGCAGCTCACCTCTCTGTCTAATGTCACTTCAGTAATAGTCCTTTTTAGTGTTTTAACTTAACTATGGTCTTCAGAAGACAACGGTTTCTTCGCAGTAGTCTATGTTAATGTAATTTAGCTAACGTTGCAATAGGAAATGCCCTGAGGTAACCTTAAGGTTTTGGGATAATTAGCTACCGTTAGTTAATAAAATATAGAGGAGATGACACTTTACTAAACTGACTCAATGCTGAACGGCACAGCCATTTCTCAGTAGCACTGGTAAAACTGACTAGCTTAAATTGTTTGTGCTGTTTTCCCATTTGTGTAACGTAAACACTAGAACTGTTATTTTATACTAGTGCTCATAAAACATTCATGCTAAAGCGTCAGCAGCATTTGTAACGTTCAACATTAACAACGAGTCTAGTTGTCTTCAAGTGTTGACCCGGGATATAACAGACCTGTTAATCCAGTATTTATGGATACCAGTAGTTCCAGTACGGCTTGAATGTTGCTGTATGCCTTTGTTTACTTCCTGATCACACAGGCTGTCCCTTTAAAGTCTTGCAAATATGCCCTGCTCACTGCAGCCTTCAGCTGTGTAACATTAGCTGCTTGATTTGAATAACTGGTAAACAAATTTAATTACAATGAGGTGTCATGTTGTGATGTTCCACTGAGCACAAGTCACTGCCTGCATGTTGTTTGTATCATGAGGACAGGTCATCAATAGAGACAGGTATTTTTCCATCGTGTTAAAGCAGTGGTGCTAAGCTACCTTTTGCTAATAGGGTAGTTGTGGCAGCTGTAGATTGGCAGTGTCACCACCTATCACATTAATGCTAGGTGTTTGCTAAGTAAGACAGTACTCCACCTATGGCAGGGCGCCATGTACCTGTCAATACGCTTTAAAAGCCACAACTCCGATCAATAAGCTTTACTTTCTCTCTCTGTGAGATTTTGTCCTCTGAAAGTTGTCCTATGAGTGCTTAAAGAGAACAAGGATTTGTTGATTAAATATTTTCAGACATGGATGTATCTCTATATTTTGCAAAGGTTTTAAATACATTAAACTACTAATCTTGATGGTACCCCCCCCTTAAATCTGTTTTGTAAAATATATAGGTGTAAGCATTCAGAATTATGTTGAGTTGTACTCTGTGGTGCTTCAATCAAAGCTGCTGTCTTGGTGTTCTCACTTGTGTTTGTCTTTGCCTAACCTACAGGTCATGCATGCAGCCAAGCCTCTTGCCCGTGCTTTGTACACCCCCAGGCCTTGACCCAGTGCCCTTCCAGTAGGTGGAGGCTCTTCCTCCCTCTAGCCTCTGTTTCTCCCTGCTGCCCCCATCAGCCCCAGAGTTCCCTATGTTAACCCTCTTGAGCATGTTTTACTATATATGTCTGCGGCGACGCTCCAGGAGTGGGACTCGAGGCGAGGCCCTGACCAGTCGGCGGGCTGTGGAGTCCGGCCAGCGGGCAGTGTTGCCAGTGAGTGTGGAGGTGGAGCAGTATGCCAAGGAGGTTCTGGACTTCAGCTCCCACTATGGCAGTGAGAATAGCATGTCCTACACCATGTGGAACCTTGCCGGGGTACCAAATGTCTACCCCAGCTCCGGGGACTTCACACAGACGGCTGTATTCAGAGCTTATGGGACGTGGTGGGAACAATGTGCCAGTGCTCCGCCACCTTTCCGCCGCACCCCTAAAGGATTCCACAGCCAGGATTATATTGAACTGGGCTTTGAGGACCCTGTCTACCCAACAGCAGTGGAAGTGCTTGAGACTTATTACCCTGGAGCCATCGTCCAGATTTTAGCCTGCTCTCACAACCCCTTCTCCCAGAACCCACCTACTGATGTCAGGTAAAGACAATCATCTGTCCAGGAAAGCGTCATCAGTCATTCTCAGTGCACCAGTGGAATGTTTAGTTAATTAATACTTATAAGAAAACCATGCAATACCAGCACGTACACATGACTTAGAACCCAGTCTTCTAGTTTTTGGAATTAAACCTGGAGACATTATTGACATTATTTGAATTATTTTGTGTTTATTTCTTGTATTATCATGCTCTTACAAATCAACCTGGCATTTGCAGTATTAATTAAAAATGGCTCTCCTTTCTTATTCCCCTTTGTTTATAAAAACATGCCATTGGATTGTTATGGAGAGTCCTCCATAAATAACGTTTATGGCTACTTTAGGAAATTGTTTCAACTCCTACAGCGTCCTAGCAGAGTGGCATTAAAGTTTCTGCTTTTTAACAGTGAAACCAAAAGGCACAAATGTAAGCCTGAAGTTTAAGTGTTTATAGTCTTAATTGAAAACTGTAAGCATGATAGTATATAATGTGTTATTTGATTAATAAACTGACATGATATGATGATAACTGATATGATTTGGCACCCGATGAACCTGTGAGGTGCTGTGGATAAACAGGGAACTTGTACATATGGTAGGTACTTTTGTGGAACCAACCTCATCAGTTCAGTGTTAGCTATGAACCAGAGGTGAGGTTTAGAAGTAAGCCGACTTTTATTACTCTGGCAGAGACACACTCGGTATCAAGCCTTGAGGGGCACATTTATACACAACACTGAAATGACACTGTGCACCAAAGTCCAGTTTATCCCAATTTGTAATCTGTGGAATAATCTGTGAAATCTTTGTATTTCACAGATGATAACAGGTTTTAGTGACTAAGCTATTATATTTTTAGCCAGATATTTTGTGGGAACAGCTGTGTTTACAAGTTAAAAATGATTCATTTTTTATCATGTTTTTGGACATGTATTAAATTAATACTCACTTAACTCATCTCTTTTTTTATTAACCAGCATGCAACAGTGATTGTTGGACAGAAATATGATTACAGTGAACACTAGTTCCTTGTGTGATTCATAAAAAAAAGGATGACAAAAAAGTCTGTTTTTGAAAAATTGTTTCTTTTAGGTATGTTTGTGTACATACAGGGGGCCGAGGGGGCCGAGTAGGAATACAAGGTCATCGTCCTACATAAAAATTCATCTCCAAATGTGATTGGCTGGCCTAGTGTCCCTGCAGAGAGCCTCCATAAGAGCACCAAAAGAAAAATGGATTTCTAACCAGTGTCAAAATGAACATAATGAAACCTTTACCTGTTGCCAGAAACATAAATCTGACAGTCCATTACGATGCTTTTAAACCCAACCTGTTTGGTTCAGTTCCAACAAACTCATGTCCGTTTGCCTGGTTAATACAGTTGATTTGGGCTGATGCAAAAGCTGTCAGTCGAACTCTGACTAAACAACAGAATGGAGGTAGCTTGAAAGGGTAGGCCTCGGGTGCCGTTCCTTTGCGGTGTGAAAGCAAATAAACTAACCACAGGACTTTATGACAACAGATATGTGATTTTAGCATGATTTCAAAAGCTAAGCTACAAAAAAAAAATCCATCTGCTGATCATTACATTTGTTCATAAAGCGATATTATAAATATATATATGATATATGTCAGATCATGTATATAACCATTTTGTGCAAATCATTTGGTAACCATGGTAACACATGTGCATCAGCGTGGGAATTTTCCCTGATTAAAAAGCTGTTAAAACTGCTGTGCTTGTATTCGACTCAGTGTCCTTTGTCAGTTCATTAAGTCCATTAAAAAGTTTTTAACAGCAACATCACAGTAATAAGCCCTGAATCATCACTGTACAAAACGCCTTGTTTTCATCCATTCTCTACCTGTTAGTAATTATTCAATTTGCAGTCTAATAATGCTTATAATAAGTTATTTCTTCGTGAGCTCTTTGTGACACCAGCAAGCAGAAATATGCACATCAGAAACATTAAAGTGCTGCGTAAACATCCTGATGATGCAGGATGACAGTTGCCAAAACTGACCAGTCAACGACATGTCAGTCTCTCTAACTACATGTTTACTCCTCTTGGTTTGTTTGTAAAAAGACAGTGTGAACAATCAACCTGATCAGACAATGTATCATATTTTTTTCCTTGGTCACAACTAAATGAACTGAACTAGGTGTGAAAGCAACCTTAGAATACTACTTTATAATCATATTGTAATCATGGTATAACTCATATCCTTTGGAAGTCTGCAGTGTGGACAGCAGGAGGGAATTAAAATAGTTAATTACTGCATATCAATCGTCCTTTACGAGTCTTTGCTGTTTTTTTGTCAAATCAGCAATCTGTGAAGTTGTGAATGTGGCATGGTGTTGTGCAATGACAAAGCTTTTTCAGATTGGTCATTGCTCACTGGATTCAGTGCATGAGGCACATAAAGCAAACTTAGAAACAATAAGGCGGCAGCTGAAGATGTGAGACAGAAGTCGGGGAGTGCAATCCTGAAGGATTATGAATGTGGTCAGTTGTCAGAAGACATATAAAGCACCATAGTGCCACTGCAGAGTTAAATAAATGACTGCACAGATCCGGTGGATGGTGTGCACAGTACTACAGGTAGACTGGAGCCCACAAATCAACACAGTGTTGCAGGCCTATTTTCAGGGGGGATAAAAACTGTGATCATAGATACTCACTTGTGGCTTTACAGTACAATTCTGTGTTTGTTCCAGGTGGGAGGTGCTGTGGTCAGGAGAGCCCACCAAGATGCTGACCCCCCAGGCACGTCAGTTTTCCCCTACCATCAAGCATATCAGCTTCCCCACCAACCTGCTGCGTCTGGAGGTCAACAGCTCTCTGCTGGACTACTACACCGAGCTGGATGCTGTCATCCTGCGAGGGGTAAAAGAGAGGCCCATGCTGGCCCTCTATAAGATGCCTGTCATTGACATTAATGACCTGAGTGACAGCGAGGAGGAGCTGTCTGATGTTGGAGGTCCATTCAGACAAGGAGACAACAAGCACCAGAGGACAGGCAATGGCTACTTTGACAGACTGCCCTATGAGGTGATTACAGATGTTAACAATGTGTACACTGAATCACTCAGAGTAGATATACACAAAATTAATTTTTTGCTTTTCAGGCGTGATTCTGTAACTCCTGAGCATTGGTAGGGTTAGGAATATTTTTGACTAATGCAAGTTTTATAAATACAGGGTTAAGGTGTCCCTCAAGTGATCATTTTGTTGTATTTTGAGGACTATGAAGGTCCCACCATTCTACTGGCACCCACATTAGTACCATTTAATTTGTCCTGTGGAGTTTTCTTCTAAACATACAAGTTTACATTTAGTGTTACTTATGCGACACGGTAAAAACTTGTCTTTCCTTATAAAACATTTGTAAAGCTGGTGTTTTAAGTGTTCTGAGTTCTTCATTCTTAGCATCCATGTTAACTACTTTGCAGTCTTCTTCATCACTGCCTATGTGCATAGCAGCCTTTCTTGACAGATTACTGCCACCTGAAGATCAGTGGAATAGTGTGGAACCATTGGCAGGGCTGTGTATCATGAACCATGTGAACATGCAAATAGGTCTGGGTATTTAAATGACCTACTCATAAAAACACAGCTCCCCAGTGTTACTAGAGGTCAAGAACTCCACAGGATACCTTAAAGCTAGTGCCAGTAAATCTCAAATGTCTGAGTGCTTTTTACATTTAAGCATGAAAAGAAGTAACTTGAATTTTGTCGCATGATTTTAGAAACATTACAAATTTAAGTACAGTGCTAACCACGACACCACCCTGCCACCCATCATTATTATTTTAAGTAGTAGCCCAATGTGACATCTTCAAATTTCTTTTTTTGTCTGTTAAAACTGTCTCAAATCCAAACATGAAATCCTCACATTTAAGAAGCAAGAACCAGAGAATCTTTGTCACTTTTGCCTCATAAATTACTTTTAATCAACTAATTGATCACTTGACTGTTATAGCAGTATGACACTGCAACACATTTGCATTTAATGTGCCTGACTTAGAGAACTGAAGTAGAAAAAATCTGTTTTGCCTCATTTTGTCACCATATACCCTAAAATAATTCATATAATCATCTGTCACAATATTACATAGATTCATATAAAATGACTGCTGATCATGATCATAACTTACAATAACCTCCAAGGTCATTGGCAGCAGCCGGCCCCAAAATCATGACATGTGCCCCTGAGTGTATATGCACACTATAATAACAAGTATTCCACACAAACACACGAACATTGTGGCTTGGACTCATTCTGACACTTGATCTTGTGTGCACTCACGGACACAGAGTCATTTTCATGCCATACAGACGTATCATGTTGTCTGTAGCGAGCTTCAAAACACCGGCAGTACTCTTGATATTCGTTCTCTTATCTCCTCTCCAAACCACTGCCATTAACAGCAGTCTTCACAACCGCCATGTGTTTGTTTCAGAAACACAATATAGCTATTATCTGTCAGCTGATACCCGCTTGAACACCGTGTATTGTTAATTCACTGCAACACACACTCACACGAGCACAGTCATTCTTTCTCTTTGAGAGGCACACGAACACAGTGCAAAACAAGCCGGCTCACCTCTCCACTGATCCTGCTATCAGTGCTTTGTGTCCCAGATAAACACTATTTAGATCTGCCTGACAGAGGGGACGCAATTAACATTCTCCAGACTACTCTGTTATTCTCTGTTCTCTACTACATTCTACTACTCTTTAGTGTTCTGTATTATACTTTGCTTTCTGCTATGTTCTCCTACCGGATCTAATAATCCTCTATTTTCTCTCCTCTTTCTTTTTGTTCCCTTTCCCCCCTCCTCCTTATCCTACCCCTTCCTTTCTTTTCTCCTACCCCGTCTCCCCATCTTCCATCCACAGCTCATCCAGCTGATACTGAGCCACCTGACCCTGCCAGACCTCTGCCGTCTGGCCCAGAGCTGTAAGCTGCTGCACCAGCACTGCTGCGACCCGCTGCAGTACACCCAGCTGAGTCTGCAGCCCTACTGGAGCAGGCTGAGTGACGCCTCCTTAGGACACCTGCAGAGCCGCTGCACCCTCCTCCAGAGGCTCAACCTGTCCTGGACCGGCAACCGCGGTGCTCTCACCCTGACCGGCTTCAGCAGGTCAGACTGTCAGCAAGCCACAAGTGCTAGAAAACAAGGATATGACCTTGGAAAACTAGCCAGTACTCGCAAGCATTTGTTCTATGGGGGGACATGCTGAGACAAAGGAAACTGATTAAAACCTTTTCTGTAATTCATGTCAAAAAGAAAATAGGTCATGTTAAAGGCCTTTTTGTCTAAAATAGGGACAGGTGGACTAGTAGGTTGCTGTTGGGGGGTGAATTTATTCCTCTCATGTCTGTCCCTCTCCATCCACTCTCCCCCCTCAGCTTCATGAAGGCCTGTGGCCTCAGTCTGGCCTGCCTGGAGCTGTCTTGCTGCCACTTCTTGAATGAGGCCTGTCTGGAGGTCATCTCTCAGACTTGTCCCAGGCTGCAGGAGCTCAACCTGTCCTCTTGCGACCGCCTCCACCCACAGGCCTTCACACACATCTCCAAACTAACAGGCCTCCGTAGGCTGGTGCTCTACAGGACCAAGATAGAGGTACGCACGGTCAACACTGTATCTGGGCAACCACAATCAGAATGACATTTTCACCTGTGCACTTACGTCTGTCCTGTCCAAATACAGCAGGTAGACTGTAGATCGGTTAATGATATGTTTGTATTCCAAATGGCTGCCCCAGCTGTTTGAGTTATTGGAATTTAAGGGTTGCGTAGTTACCTTTTAGACATGCAAGGCTACATTTCTCCACCTTTTCAGTATTAAGTATTACTTAATATAGAGGAGATACCATGCTTAGTCATAGTAGGATTCTGTTCGCTTTGAAGAAGTTACATTTATTGTCATGTCAGATTTCCACAAGTCATTGAATTATAAGAAAATAATAGAATAAGGAGAGGTGTAATTCACAGCAGGAAAGGTTCAGGCAGTTTGATCAATTTTCTGGTAAACTTGTTAAATATTGGGACATTTGCAAGCAAGGCAATTAACAGAGATAGTGCAGCTGTAATGGTGTTTTTTCCTGAGCTTTTGTAGGACATCTAGTCTGTGTTGGCTTAACATTAAGCTTTACAGTTCATTTTTGAGGATGTAAACAGCAGCTGACATACGTTTTCATGACAGTAAGTAAACTTCACCTGCTTTACCTGCTGATGAAGACTGTTATACAGTTAAAAGCTCTAAGTTGAAGAGTCAGTCAGTCAGTATAAATGGTGGTTCAGTGTAGATACAGTACATTTCCTGTGAACTGTACCTCCGTCTTCTTTCGCAACTATAATGTAAGCTGGTCATGAGCACAAGAAGCCAAAATCATCACAAGCTAGTGTTAAAGATCAAATGCTAAGCTAGTTAGCATACAGATGGAGAAATCACATCTGTAGGCTAATTACAAGGCAGAAAAAAGGCCCTGGTGAGTGCTCACATTTAAAGCAAAAAGACTGACATGCTTGGGCATCAGCGTGTCCACGACATTAACATTAGCATTTAAACAAAAGCAATTTTATAGTCACTCCTTATTTCCTACTGCTTCATTTTTTTGCATTTCCAGTTCAGGGCAGTTCTGTTATGAATTTTGTTTGGCTGCAGTAGTAATCATTTTCTGTCTTGTTTGCTGACATTCTGCAGAGCAAATTTATCTAGTGTTGGCAGAGGAGATGACTGTGTCTTCACAACTGTTTAAAACAAAACTATATAGTGCTGTTTCTGCTACAGTAGGAAGCTTGCATGATTTCCAGTGTACCAAGAAACTACAGTATGTCTACAGTAAAATGCAGTAAGCCCAGTCTAAGTGGACTAGGTTTAGCTTGTCACTCTTTACACCCAAGTCATACCTACTCACATCCTCTTGTCACATGTTGCTTACTGTAGGTCTTTAAGCTAAGAGCAGTACAACTAAAGAGTGGTGTTCCCTTTTCAGATTGTTTCAATTTGATGGTTTTTAGAGGCATTAAGAGGAAAAACAAAGATTTAATCAAAGAAAGACCCCTTGGGTGGTCGTAGTCTCCAAGTCTGGAATAGTAGCCTTAGCCGCTGGCTGTAGTTTGTTCTGTACATGCTGAATAGCTTCATTGATAAGAAAATAAATGTATCATATAATAGGTTTAACTTCAAGTTAATAAAACTCTCAGAAGCCCTGCCCTAATGTTGGACTAATGATCTCCACAAGCTGCTTATTTGATGGTATGTGTTTTGGGTTGGGTGTGACTCATTCTGTGTTGTTGTCTTCTGAGATGAACCGAGTCAACTCTGAGCACAGGGGATCTTAAAGACCCACACTGCATGTGTTCAGGTTCAGGCCTGTCTGACGCGTAAAACCACTGTATTGTGTTTTGGTGTTACACCTCAGCGTTTCTCCAGTGTTTGTCATGTTTCAGAGCGGCGTCGTGGGCAGGAGGCAGTGTAGAGTTTCTGCGGTGGAGCCAGGCAGCATGCTGCAGGTTGTTTATACCCAGGCAGACAGAGCAAGCTGTGTGTCTGTTTGAGGCCCTGACATCTCAGCTGTCATTACCCTGTCACTGCTCTAATTAAATGGCTAGCTCGCCGGAGAGAGGCGTTTATAAAGATGCCAGCGACAGAGTCAAGCACACACACCAAACAACACACACACACACACACACACACACACACAAAAGGCTTTCACTTTCATGTCTGACACTTTCTCCTGCCACTGAGGTACATGTGTTGGCAGTTGCAGTGTTGAATTCCCATAACTCTATCCATGCTGCAGAGCCACTGGAGAGGTCTCTGTCCTCAATATGCTTGACTTTGTAAGGAGACATAAAAACTAGCTGTTGTGCTGTATTAAATTCCCTTAAATACAATAAGAATTACCTGAAGGCCCCAGGCAGCAGACAGGAAATCACTTAGGAGGGACTTTGGATGACATGACTGGACACGTTTCTGTTATTTAAGTGTATATTGTTATTTTAATGTATACCTTTTAGATTTACACTCAGATAGGATGTCTGGGGCTTTAGTTTGTTGCTGAACATTTGGCTCCAATACAGCAGTTATTTAAATGAAGTTTACTTTTTTCCTGTCTTATCTGTGTTTTGTCCCCCTTT
Organism: Cephalopholis sonnerati; assembly: GCA_019142605.1. NCBI lineage: Eukaryota > Metazoa > Chordata > Actinopteri > Perciformes > Serranidae > Cephalopholis > Cephalopholis sonnerati. Next base: position 12,207,544 of record JAGQAX010000008.1, on the reverse strand, counting down.
GTTTCCTGATTTGTTGTGATGCAAGGTTCTAATGTCTGACACCTGTAGACACGCTGCAGGAGTCGCGTCAAAGCGAGCCTGACCTGCCCTCATGCAGGTTGTGGGGAAGCTGGCCTTTGTCATGATTCAGTGATGATTTTAGATCAATTCAGGCGTTCCGTTTCCATTTTTCAAGCAATACGCGGTAGACGCCAAGAGAAATCGTAACAACAGGTTGAAATTCCATGATGGCAAGTGGCTGGTTACTAACAGCTGTTGCACAGTGCAGTAGTAAACACTAAAGAGGGTGCAGCTTTTAAATGTCATCAACTCAAGACAAGTGCATCATCAGTTGAAGACACACCCTCAAACAGGAAGCTCTGTTGTATAGAGACGCAAATCCCTGCTGCGCTGGGCTGATGTGCCGAGTCAAAATTGGTCAAGCCAAGCCAGCACATGCGTAAAACATGGAAAAGTGCTATTGATGCCCCTCCCACTGTGTTAGAGGATGTCCTGGCCAACCTCTACAGGTGGGGGCTGACATGGGAGGGTCATCAGCTTGATTAAGCTCACCTGGGACCTATAGGCTACAAAGGTTTCCCCATTTGTTACCTGTCTCTCCCGTCCTACAGCCAACATCTAGCAATCATCTTCTTTTCTGTTTGTCCCTTCAATGCCACACATCTGTGCATTGCTTACATTGTTGACATGTCTGATCTACACACTCCATTTTTCATTTGCATTAACCTTAGCTTAATAAATTCTTTATTTTATGTAAATCTCTTATGTGGACTCCCTCCATGTCACATTCCCTGAACCAGTTTGTGACATATATGACAAATCCAAACTGGAATGCATAAGATTTTTTAAAACAAAACATAATACAATACTTTTGTGTCTTTCTCCTTGTTGTTTCTGCAGCAAACGGCAATTCTGAGCATCCTGACTTTCTGCATAGAGCTGAGACACCTCAACCTAGGAAGCTGTGTGAGGGTGAGAATGTACACACACAAACACACACAGGAAGAAGTCCAAATAAAACACAATCTGTTAACTACACAACCCACCATGTGGCCTTGTTGGATAGCAGCTTGTCCAAAAGATGGCAGAGACATCAGTAGTGTAGCAATAATTGAGCTGCTAACAATAAACTGGTTGGGTGTTACATCCATAAAGGGCAGTGATAATGAGACTGAGCACAATTAAGTGAATATCTCTATTGTCTATCTTTGATGTCAGTCTCTCTTCACAGTCCTCAAACACATTTCTCTCATTTACTGACTGTCTGCTGTTGGCCTTACAACTTTTCAAGCGATTTCACTGTCACAGACAAATTTTCAGAATAAAATCCTCAGAGTTTTGTTATAGTTGGTGCGCAGGTAGACAATAAACATGGAGGGGACTGCAGCGAGACGTAAGATTGTCTCTGTTTTCTTGAGGAAAAGCAGGAGAAACCGGTGGAGTTGTGGAGTGAACAAGATTCTTTGTTTAATTTGGCGTGTATGTGATCCACCAGCCGGCACTTATTTTATGTAGAAATCTTAATTTTTGAAGCAGCTCGACTCTCATTCCCATGGTCTCCTCCCACTAAAATAGCGCAGCTAACCAATGGCACAATCCAAAATGTAAAGTTTGTACACACATACAGTTTATCTTCATAAATAGGGTTTCCATCCACCTATTCTTATTCGAATTTTCAAAAATAGCGAAAATAAACATGAACGGAAACACTAGAAATTTGAAAAAAAGGCCGAAAATTCGCAAAAAAGTTTTTACGCTTGGAGGAGGTGGATTTGTCTGTGTATCGATAAAAGGAAAGTACGACTTTTTGCTATGGAAACAGGTTTTGCGGCTAAACGATGACTGGACCGGATACCACGTCACACGTCTGGACAGGTCGATTAGGAATCTGGCCATGATCAGTTGTTGACTGTCAGCCGAGTGTGTTGTTTGTTTTGTAGCAGAGAGACGCTCTCTGATGACGTCATCTCATGGCGCACTCTCCTCTCAATAATCGCAAAATAATAACAAATGGAAACGGGCATAAAGTCGCATTTTCATTTTGCGCATTTTCACTAAATTCAGTCAAAAATTTCGAGACATTCAGATGGAAACCTAACTATAGACTATATTGATGCTGAATTGACAAGAATACTGTCGGCATGTGACACCTTTTATCTTGTGTTACTAGAGCCATGGGTTTTTACGGACACATAGGGAAATGTTAATATGTCCTATTTCTTAAAGGTAGTTTGGCGTAATATTTTCCACGAGGAGCAGGATGGGAAATAATCTCCAAAGGAATCTAGCTGTGGTCTTGCAAGTAGTGACCCTGCAAAACCCCCAGTTTTGAAAACTGGTGTGAGAGGGTGTCAGAATTGAGTCTTTAAAAGTCTTTTCAAAGTCTGCTAGTGTGTGGTAGGCATAATTTGCACTCACCTGGTCTCAGACTGAGTGACTCAGTAACTCACCCACCCACTGTGTCATGAGTTTCCATCCAACTGATGGATACTTCAAGCTAAATTTCAAACTATGATGTAGGTAGTGAGAAAAGGTGAAAGGCAATTTAAAACTTCAGTACAGTTTCCTCTTGTCCTTTTTTAAGGCTTAAGTCCTCATTGGTGATGAAGCTAGAACTTAACAATGGAAATACATAATAACAGCAACCCTTTCAGCCAAAAGTTGTAATATCTATCCACTTCTAACTCAGAGGAATGTTCTGCATGCTATCATTACTATGGAGAAGGTGTCTGCACTGGCTATATGGCTGTTAAATTGTGTTTCTTTGCTTTCATCTTTGGATGAAAGGATGAAATATGGCCAACATTAACTGACACCAAAGAACAATAACAGCTCCACAAACACAAATCAATTCTTCTTTCTGGTCAAGGTGTTCTCTGTAGGTGCTTTGTTCTCTCTTGTGGAAGTCAGGTTATGTCCCTCAAACCAGCCGATGCAGCTAATCAGCTTTTCATTATCGCTACATTTCAAACGTTTCCTCAAAATACACAAGAAAAGACAACTGACTGACTCATTACTTTATTCCTTCTCGCAGCATCATTTTCTCACTCTTGTAGGATATCCTTAAGGCAAATTAATGAATTCTTTGACTGTTTGACCTGCTGTGGAGGAAGAGCATTTAATGGTCACAGAGTCATTGCCTCTTGACAACGTTGCTTATGACTGTCAGACATAGTTATTATTTACAAATCATATCCTCTGAATCAGTTGCAACATTTGAGGAGGCTGCTGCATATTTTGAGGCTTCACTCTAAAGCTAATGTGGACTTTTTAAAGGCCCTCCATTAAGCACCAAACAGTCTGTTGCTCTGCAAATGTTTCACACGATGGAGAGAGTGTGAATACTTGTTAACTGCTGCCTGTCTCTGTTGCAGATTGAGGACTATGATGTTGTGGCCAGTATGCTGGCCGCTCGCTGTCGCTCACTCTGCTCGCTGGACCTGTGGCGCTGCAGAAACCTGACTGATCGAGGCCTGGCCGAGCTTGTCTCTGGCTGCAGGTAGGCAATACCAAAGGGTTGAGTGCTGTAAATGCTGTTTGTCTTGTCTAGTCTCACTGAGGGAGAATAAGCAAGATTGAATTTTCCCATAAGTGTTTGATCTTCTTGCTTTGACTGTTTGACTCCTTCTTCATGCTGTAATGCAGTCTAGCAGATGAGATGTGTAAATAAAGGTACAGACCAGTAAGGGCTACCAGTATTCTCAGTGATTACCTTGTGCTTGTTAAATCACTAATACCTAGAAGCTATTATCATTTTTTAAAGGCAACACATATAATCATATTAAGCACCATTTATTTAGATTGCACTCTTTAATGCAGTTAACACATTATAAACATAAACAGCTTTATGTGGCAGCTGTAGACCACAGAGGCAAAGCAGAGCTTATCGGTTTTAAGTCAATGTCTGAATCTGTGGACTGAGTCACTCCAGTGCTCTCCTGCCTGGTATGTGTTTGCTCAGGATGCTGGAGGAGTTGGACCTGGGCTGGTGTCCCACACTGCAGAGCAGCACCAGATGTTTCCAGCACCTCGCCCGCAGCCTGCCCAACCTACGCAAACTCTTTCTCACCGCCAACCGCACTGTCTGCGACTCAGACGTAGAGGAGCTGGCTGCCTGCTGCCCCTCACTGCAGCACCTCGACATACTGGGTAACCTTACACACGTGGATATCTCTTCATAATGGGACTGCTTCTAATGATTATTCTTTCAATGATTTATCTAACAAATATTTTTCCCATTAATCAACTAACCTAATGACTAATTATTGATTATTCTAAAGATGATTTTTCATTGATTAATCTAACAGTTATTTTTTTAATTAATCAACTAAGCCAATGACTAATTTATTTATTATTCTAAAGATTTTTTTTTTTTTTATTACTTGATAAATTTAACACTTAAACAGCATAAACTTGTCTCATAAATATTTAAATATTTTATTCAATCATCTTCTCTTAAAAACAATCACAATGGCAGCATATTTTAAATTAGTTTAATTTCCACATCACTGTTGTGTTATGATGATAATAATAGGCCTACTGTGTCAGATACCTGATCAGAAAGTACTGGATCTCAAATTCAAAGCAGTAACACAAATGAATTTAATCACAGTATATCACAGCAACTTACTACTTGTCTTGGCATGGTTATAACGTGGATTTATTTCATCACTCGAGTAATATGTATTTAAGATAATAACTGACAAATGTATTTTTACATCAGTGTTGGGCAAGGAAAATAAATGAAACGATTTGCAGACTGTAACAATGGACTGTGATGTTAGTTTAAGCCGTTTTCTCGCTCATGTACGCCATTAAAGTAAACAGAAAATATAAAACCGTAGAATAACAATGGCAGATAACACACGTGGTATCATTATTAGTGGTGCAGTAAGTTTAAGTGACTACTACTAACAGTACTAACAGAGACACGTTCCTCGTATTGGTAATCCTGACATATCATGCTTGGGTGGGGACAAAATGTTAACAGGGCAGGTGCTGTCTGCTGACATTTTAACAAAGAGCTCCGGGATGTTTTCACTTGGAGTGTCTGTGCGCTACAGTTGTTCCCCTGTGAGAAGTCATTTTTACTACTTTGTAGGCAAGGTTTTCAGCTGCAGCTCGTTCTCCGGAGGAAGCCATGCTTTCTCCAGGTGCAGCCTACTCTACTGACGTGCTTTCGTAATCGATGACGTTGATAAGGTTAATAAATCGCCCCACCCCTACTTCATAAACATTTGTCATTCATAGACCTGTGATGATAATTAAGTTATGGACTTATTAGGGTTAGCAAAATGATTGAGGTCATGTGGTATTATACACCATGATATTGTCCTTGTGTTTACATGCATGTTTGTAAGAATTTCACCAAAATTTTAGCCAATATGAAACCAGAATAAACAGCAGGGTTTTCCCGACCATTATAAGACTTGGCGCAGCACTGCAGTGTTTTTTTCACAGCACCTAAGCCGAGTGGACAAAAGAAAAACTATGCTGAAGCATGATTCGCTGTCATTTCTGATCAAATAAAAAGTTCATTGCTCTTTGCAACTGCATTATTAAGCTATTGTATTATCATTATATTTAAGTTTCATAACATGGTCTTAAAATGACAATAATGTTGTTGATTGTGGTTATTTCTGTGATTAAATATATCAAGAGTGGCTATCTTGACAGGCCTAGTCATTTATCAAGCATTTGTTAATGGTGTTCATAATCAATTTATTTGACTTTAGCAACCAATATGTTTCTCATCTTGACATTTAGCACTGTGGAACATGATTGGATGTCAAAGTAAACAGCAGCAGACCCAGAGGAGCGTCTGAGGACAGAATCACAGCTATATTAATACGCAACCATAGCCATATGTTTAATGGCTTGATGTCAACAATGTTGCCTTGTTCTTTACGCATGGCTGTTATCGCAAGTGTGAATAAAAAAGGCTGCGTCAAAGAATCATGGAAATAACTTTGCATGGTGCACTTCATGTGTACATGTTTTTTTCCTTTTTTAAATTTCAAATCTAAGATAATCATGTATACACTTTTCTTTTTCATGATCATACCTGTTAAACCTTTTTCCCGTCACAGTTCTTGCATGATACTTTGCCCGCAGTCAGTTACAGTCTTGTGAGTATGCAGTGTGAAAGTTGATTGTTGGTATGATTACTCATACCACACTCACTGATGACTTGGCCATGAAAGGTGGGAGTTGTGCATATTTTCTGGGATAAACACAAATATTTTCTGAATACCTGCATTTATTTGTGACTTTGCAGGGTCAGAATTGAGGCATCACTTTACATCGCACATGTCTGTGGCAAATCCCAAGTTTGCATTTGAGAATTTCTGAAAAAGTTAACTGCAAACAGAAACCCAAATAATCTGCTTAATATTAATATGAATAAAATACTGCTCACTAAGCAACGTTGCAACAGCATCCCACCGCAGTAACTGCTGTGCACAAACATTATAGTTCCAGTTGCGTAAGGTGATGGGCTTGGCAGGAGAATAGCATGACAGGTGTTTTCCAGGCTGGCTCTACTGGTGTGGCCAGTCACAGGTGTGCTTTAGCATCTGGGTTGGTCGGTATGCTGGAGGGTAAATTATATGGTGCAAGTAATAAACATGATGCTTGTTATTTGGGTGTGGACATTATTATAGGTAACATTTGTAGACATAAGTGATTTTTTACTCAGTTAATTTACTCAGAAATTTGCAGATGCTGTTTACTGTTTGTGTGTATTTACTTGCTTTGTCTCTGATTTCTCTGCTCATGTTATGTTTTTGTAATGTATCTTCTTATGTGGCTGGCCTCATGTTCAGGTACGCGATTGGTGAGTGCTGCCTCACTGAAGAAACTCCTCCAGTCTTGTCCACGACTTCTCCTCCTGGACGTCTCCTTCTGTTCGCAGATAGACATGCGGGTCGTCCAAGAGCTCTCCGGCCTCTTCCCCAATGTGGCCATCAAGAAGAGCTTCACTCAGTGACCCCAGCGATGTCTCATTTCCCACAGTCCAGAGGAAGTAAGAGGAGGGAAGTGCTCGCCAGCAGACACTGCCCCAAAGTGAATAAGAGGCAGGTCAGATGCTGTAGGAGATTGCTGACCCGCCTGCGTCTGTATCACAGACGAGATCTTCTTTTAGCGGGTCAGTAAATAAAGCAGTTGCACTGGGTGAGGAGGTTCTTTGGATTAACTGTCTGAACACAAACAACCACAGACTTGCAGTCACAGGATTATAGAACGTGAGACTTTTTAGTTGTTATTTTTTTGGACACTTTAAATCAGGGTCGTTGCAGTAAAGCTGCTACATCTTCCCAGAATCTGAATCACCACTCGTGTATTGCCAAGCAACACAAGGCTCGGAAATATGCCTTGGTACTGGGTGCAAAACACAAAACAAAAACATTTGTGAGCAATCCTCCTTTGAGCATCTTGTCAGGACAACAAAAAGGGACAAAAAATGTGTGAAACACACCCTTATTGGAAACAGTTGGAAAAGCTGCTGTAGGATTTGTTAGTCATGTATTTATTTTAGCTGGTAACATAATTAAAGATCAGGGCCTTGGTCAGTGCCTTGTCAGAATGTGCAGCAAACATGCTGGCTGTTTAAATGCACGGGGGTCATTCTGAAGGCATCTGACAACATCAAGCCAGTTTGATTTAATTATCACAAGTCATACTTGATGCTTTTGTGTTTGAAGGTATCAGAAGCTTAAAGGGTGAAAACAAAGGAGTGAATGCAGCCTTATTTCACACTGTGTTGTGTGGATTGTGTCAACTCAAACCTTAATACAAGTATCACAAGTTATTTGTTGTGAAGAATCATACACAAGGATCTCAAGCTGAAAAGAAACACACCACGAACTGTTGTTGCACCTGAGATTCACTGTCATGTTTTCATTAGAAACATGTGAGAACTTGTGAAAAAACAGACTAACAGAGTACCGTTTGTTTTAATTTACACATGAGCTATAAATGCAGAAAAGAAAAAACACCCAGGGCATCAAATCAACAGACTGACTCATTTAAAATTAAAGCGCTGAGAAGTAACACAGTCCAAAGATATACAGTTAACAGTGATATAAAACTGCAGCAAATCCTCACACTGGAGGAGCTGAAAAGTGACTGTTTGGCATTTTGTTAGGAACACATTTCTAAAATAATTAGTAAATTACTAAGTTTGCAATTAATTTTCTGTCAGTTGACTAAACAGTTAATCAGCCAATTGTTTCAGGTCTAATAAAAAAATATCTCTAATGTAGCAAATCCATCACAAAATCTATGACAGCATAATACAGAAAAGTCTGCAACCACAGCAAATGTGTTCCAATTAAAGGTATACTATGCAGGATTTTCCTAAAATGCGATGTATTCACTCCAGGACTGCCCCTTGATCAGTTAGAGACCCCCTGCCAGTCCGTGTTCAGTGTACTTCTGGGGAGGCTTTGGTCCCCAGGTTTTGCTGCAGAGTGAGCGCTCTTCACTTTCACGCAGCTACAGGAAGCTGCAGACACAGAGGCAGCTGTCCAAAGGAGGAGATGCTTTGCCCCATACGGCTCTGAAATAATGTTACCTTCTGCCTTATGCTGAGGAACGGTGAATGTAAAGCTCACAGCAAAAACAGTCTCTGGCTTTGACAGCAAAAAATGTCACATTTCTGATCCACCATCAGCGTAGTTGGCTTGTTTACTATAATGAATGACATGAATGTCACTGTCACACTGAACGTACTGCTGAAGCCCTTACAAACTCTGAACCTCTATATGGAAAAAGGTAACAAATAGTTGAATATTTGTATTGAGCAGACAAATCTGATTCGACTTGTTTTCTGAGTCGGGCACAACCCTAATAGACTTACTCAAAATGAATCCCTTTCAATCAGTTCTTATGACCCAATAGATGTGTGTGGCAGTGTATTTATCTGCAGAGGCTCTGACCTCTGCCTGTATTTTCTTATTTTCTCCTTACTTTGCTGTGTTCAGGACGTTCCTGGGCTCAGCACGCAGGTGAGGTTGGGACATAAAAATAGCCAGATCGTAAGCAGCACACATGAAACAGTAATTCAGGAAGGCGAAACACCAGTCTAGGATTGGCTGTCACTTTCGCTGTTTACAAACAGTAACTGACAATTCCTGCATAGTGTACCTTTAATATTTCTTTACATTTACCCTACAGATGGATATGATAATGATTTAGTGATTAGGAAAGAGCTTTAATTAAGATTGTGGTGTTGTAGGTGCCTTCTTTATCAAATATGATACAACAAGAACTACTTTAAACGTAACCTGAGACTTTCATTGGATTAGATCTGTAGATAAAGTTACCAGATCCTATGTGCCTGATTCAGGTCAATTTCTCTTTAAATCTGCCCTTTAAATTAAACAGGGTGCTTCATTGTTTCACTTTTGGTTATATAAAAAAAAGTTTACTCTGGCCAAGTGAGGGAAAAAATCAGGTCAGGATTTCAAGTCAAAGGTAATATTGGATTTATTACTGTGTTTGCTTAGAGATCATTATTTTTTGTTAGTAATTGTTTTGGCTGTGTAATATTTAAGGGGAATAATGAATGATTTTTGCCTCCAAAGATAAATAATTAAGTTTGAAAGTCACCAGTTCACAATGCTTTTGTAATGTTGCATGCTGTTCCTGTTGTCTTTCACGCTGAGCTGTCACTGCTGTTTGACTACAGCCACCTATTTATGTTTTACCTAACAAAATGAAGCTCCACCAATGGCAAGGAATACTGTGGAATAAGTTAAGAATATTATGTTAAACATTGTTAAATACTCTATGTGACCTCAGTATTTTGTCCTGAAACTCAGGGGTTTTAATATTTCATCTGGTTGTAATTTTTTTTTTTTTTTTTTTTTTTACACATATTTAGCTCCAAAAACCAGCACAGCAGACATCTTTGCAGAGCGCACTGAGTCAGCTCTGAGGTCATCTGTCGTCAGTGTGGCTCTTAAACAACAAACACACATGAAACAAATGATCACTCAGCACTGATGTAAAAGTTCTAGCTTATTGGGTGTGGAATGTTGCAGTAATTGTATGATTGTGGAAAACATATTGTTGTCCCTGATTATTTAATTTTTTGTAATATATGAAGCCACAGTTGTAATGTGACAGAAGTGCTCAAAAAGCATTTCTTTTTTGAAAGAAAAAAAACTTGAAGTTTTCTTTTAAGCACATGCTACTGTACTAGTCAATATTTGTGCCTTATACTCCTGTTTGAATGTGGTGTGGTGTCCATGTGGTCTAGATTGTAGTGAAGTGCTTTGCTTATACGCCCTTCAACCAAAGTAATACGCAGAAACCTGGTCTTTAATCCCACAACACTATATGACCAGTTTATATGCCATATACTGTATATCAGCCATGGTAATTATTATGCAAAATAATATTTATTTATGATTCCCTGTGTGATTAAAAATGTCATGTAAGCTTGTTATTCTTATATACTTAAATAGTAATACACATTTCGGGAAATACAGTGGTTTTGATTTTTATTTTTTTTTGCCCCAAATGAGAGGAATGATTTTAGTTTCATCTTTCTGCATTCAGTTTGTGTCCAACCTAGTGGACCACAAAGAAGAAAGTGCATCTTTGTAATAGCACAAAGCACAAGCAGCAAACCACAAAGAATGGAAGCAGAGGGAAACTGTTAGCCTAGCACTGTCAACTGGAGAAAAAATGGAGATAAAAACAAATGTAAATATTGAACGTTGGAGCTTTTATTTCTCCAACAAGTGCTGTGAAGGTGAATGTTGAGAGTGTCAGACAGGTTGTGAACACAGAACTCTACAGTGAACAAAACACAAGGATATATTAGTGACTAGCTTGCTAACTAGGAGATACGTTGTGTGAACAAGTTGGTTTTGAAGGTGTTGGAAGCATATTATGTCTTTTCACTTTTGAAAATGCAGTGTAGCATGTGCTGTAGCAACCACAGAGATGACAGGTCATGTTCTTTTTTGGGGGAGGGTGTGGTATTTGAAAGACCTGAAATGACTTACTGTTCTGTGAATACACTCAAATTACATGTAGTTGTGTTTTTTTAAAGCTTATTCTCATAATGTTTTAGAGGTAAAGGAGCTTTATGTGGCATTCAGAGCTTATCTTTGATTATGAGTTTGAGGCTTGTCTGCATGTGGCTCTATGGATGTGACTGAGCTGGCGGCTGGCAGCTAACAGTGCGTACAGCTCCCTTAATGTCTTTGGATCACTTTGTTTTTTAGGCAAAATATTAAGTTAAATCAGCATTGAAGAATTTAGTGTTTCTCACCAGCATTGGGGCGTTAGAGGAATCTGAACATCTTCATTCATTCATTCATTTTCCGTTATGGCTCATCCTGTTAGGGGTTGCGGGGGAGCTGAGGCCTATCCCAGCTTGCATCAGGGCGAGAGGCGGGGCACACTCTGGACAGGTCACCAGAGTATCACAGGGCTCATGAACATCTGCATTTCTCGAATCCTTGCTAGCAGTTAACCTGCTTCCACTCTTTGTGCTAAGCTAGGCTTAACATGGCACCAAACAATCTTTGTCCTGAATGCCCCGATTTTAGATAGATATGAGCCTTCTAATGTAAGCGTGGGTTTGATGGGAAACCCCACAATGCTGGACTGTCCCATCAAAACTGCACTTATGTTGAAATGTATATATTTTCAGTTCATTTTCAGTCTGCTTTGTGTTTTAAACAGAATGGGTGTGGTAACAGTGTGACACACCAGCTCTCCCATTCAGATGATGCAAGTGTTACTTCACTGATTTGAAAGCAGGCAGTTAACGATGAAAGCTTATTCTAGCTGGGTGACTGAAAGCCAAGAAGTGCATCGACACATATGCCTGTCCCGCCCAAATCCAGGCAGTCATTTTGAATATATTTTGAGATAATTGTTTCTCAAACGACTATAGCAACACAGTGAAAACACTGACAATGTATAGTGTGTACAGCAACTATCAGCAACAGCATTTATTTATAAAGAAACTATTTGAACATTCTCAGATGATCACTGTCTGACTGATGAAGCAGTTTGGTTCAACACCTTCCGCTGTTTGTGTTGTTTTAGCTCCCCACCTTGAGTGAGTGGAACGGCCCTGCTTTTCTGTAATGAATATGCATTCTCTTCTTCTCCTACTCTGGATGTGTGATCAACCTTTGTGCCATTGGTAGGATATGCAGTGATGCTCCCTGTGCTGCAGTGTGAAAGCCACTGTTGTGTGGAAAAGATTGTGCCTCTGTCATGATGAAACTGGGTGCTTCACTTTCACCAGATTTTAAATAAACTGGAGGCTGATGACTGATGCAGCTCTAGACTCTGTGTCTGTGTGGCTCCTTTTAACGCTCACAGCCTCTGATCCTGGAAGGGCGTGGATATAATAAGAACTGGACAGTAACAACAAAGTGTCTATGTTGGTAGAATTGACTTGTTAATATTCAGTTTTCCCTTACAGTGCACCGTCACTGGCAAAACAAATGAAAATTGTTTTACTGTATCAGACTGAGGATTCATAAGTTAAGTTGTGTCAGTGTGATTGGGGAAAAGCAGGGTTGTCTACTAGGGCTGCACAATATGAGGAAAATATTCGATAACGAATATCAAGGTCACGATAGTACTTGAGATAAATAAACAGAATTAAAGGGAAACTTTAGTCATTGTGAACCTGGACTCTATTTTCTAGACAAGCCAACTGCGCTGACGACAGGTTGGAAATGTGCAACAACATTTCTTGCCAACACTAGATGTCAAACAAAAGCCAGAGGCTGTCACATTATAAGTTGCTGTGAGCTGTAAATTCACCGCTTCATAGCAAAAGAGAGAAGATGTTTTCTTAGAGCCTTCCTCTGTGCCACTGACTGCGTGTTCGCAGCTCCCTGTACAAGAGTAGCGTGAAAGTCAAAAGCGCTCACTCTGCAGCAAAAATCTTCGGGACAAAAATGGAAGTACACTGCACAACACACTGCATAGCAAAAAAAAAAAAAACCTTGACTGCTTGACTTGAAGCAGTCTCAGTCGACTTAGCGGTCTCCGACTGATGATTCGAATCTTCGACTTTTAAGGGGCAGCCCTATCTTCCCATGATTTGTGTCTAAGTGATTAATGGAGACAAGAATTTTTGAAATAGGCTCAGTATTCAGAGACTGCTGCAGTGAAACATGCTGCAATGCCAACTGTGCACTGTCAGTTTACTGTACGTCCACTTAAAGTGCTTGTTTTGCCACTGACAGACTCAGATTTTTACTACAAGTGTCTGACAACATTACAGAAAGACCCTACAGAGAAATGAAACGCTGTTTTTTTTTTTACCTTTTACTGATTCCAGCCTGTTTATATTGTGTGTAACAGTCTCAAGCAAAGAGAAGTCTCATTCTGAAATCTTGCTTACTTTTCCACATTATCAAAAACAGCTAAATATCAAGCTACAACACTTTTAGTTTTTTGAATAACACTAAGCTACGCTTTCTGTACTCTTAACACAATAAATTGCCTACTGGGCACAGGCCCCTCAAAGTGTCACTCACACAGACACATACTGAGTAGAAAAAGACTCAAAATGATGACAAAAAAATATAAAATGACCACAAAGAGACAAATACGCAACAAAAGGATGCAATGCAACCACAAAGAGATACAAACCAAGGAGAGGTTTGTAACGACTATAAAGAGACACAAACAACAATAAAAGAGGCTAAACAACTATAAAGGCTGTGTGTCTTGCTCATATGTAAGAGAGGTCATGGGGCCCTCTGCATGTCTGTGCCCAGGGGCCCGATGTCACATAATCGGCCAATGGGTTGAGGTTTAAAAACAAAAAGCTTCCCTTTAAAGTGTGTACTCAGTCCTGCCTTTCTGCTGCTTTCAGTGTACTGGTGAAATATAACAAATTGCTTTGTTGAATTAAATAAATTACAGAAAATGATGAACTGATACTGCTGAAACTCTCCTTTAACCAACTCAAAAAAATTCCTGAGTGCATTATCGCAGTCTCTGGCGATGTGTTGGCAATGACAATAAAAAAACGATGTATCGAGCAGCCCCATCGTCCACTGAATCCACAACAACTAGTGAAGCCATTAGTCAGGATGACTGACTGGATAGCAGTGGTGGAATGATCCTTTTTGCCTTAACCCTCTGCCATTTTACAGTCTATTAATACCACAGAGAGAAGTGACATTAGCTTGTCTTCTTAACGGCCTTTTAATGAATTGTTTATGCCTAGTTTAATGATGTATATTGTGGCCCTGTAATGTGCCCTAATGACGGAGAACGAGGCGGCCTCGGCTGAAGTATTAATTTGGACTGCCTCCCCAATGATTATTCCTCAGCCAACAACACCACTGCTGCTGCCTCTGCTGCCGCTGTGCGTGTGAGGACGGATACAAACGTGATTCATGGAGGCTTTCCGCTCCGCGCTACGGCTTGATTTCTTGCTGTCACGCTCCTCTATGAGGCTGATATATCCAGGGGGGATCCACAGCAATTAGTTCAGCTTTTTATTTGTCTTTCAAGAGCTTACAGACGAAGCTTGATGAATCTGCAGGGGGAATATATGGATGGAAATATTGTTCCTGAATAATAAATCCAGCATTAAAATGTGAACATGGGAAGGGTTAAGGGGGCTGGCAAAAGGTTGCCCTATGCTTCCTTTCTTTCTTTTCCTCTCTCTTTACAAACCACATGAGTGACACCAGGACATACCTTGACAAATATGGCAGCGCCCCACCGGTGCAGTAATAGTCCTCTCTTCAGTGAGACACGTGTCTGCAGAGTGCTGTGGTGTGCCTCCTCGGAGCCGTCCTCAGGCTGGGACTCGACAGGCCTCAGACCTGCCTGAGGGAGGCCTCACTCTGATACCCATCATTATGTGGCTTGGTGTTCCTTCTCTAGTTTCTCAACTTAGACTCTAATAATGAAGACATCCTTGTCAGTCCTCGCACTGCTGTGTCTAAAGCTTATTATTTATGTTTTATTTTTGAGGATATTGTGAATGTCAGTGCAAAGTCCTTTAAATCCAACGAAATACTATAATCCATAGGTAACTTTTTGAAGTAGCAGTGGTGGGCGATGTTTCTTTAGCCAAGTCTGAATCCACAAGGATTTTTAGTTGTAAACTTTGTCGAGCTGTGATACTCTGGTGTAATTACTGTAAATAAGTGACACTGGAGACTATTCATAACCCTGATCTGATGCTAGTGGTGCAGATATAGTGCTAGGGTTTCGCAAAATTAGGACTGAATGTTACATAAAACTCAGCAAGTTACAGCAAGTCTTTGCTTGTCTTTTTTGCTCAGAAGTTGTTGTCTTTTTTGAGGCAAGGAGTACATGTGTGCAGAAATGTGTTCCAGACGAAAGGTTTCTAATCTAATATTTGATCCCTCACTACAGGACATGTTCTCAGTGTGGACGTGAGTAATGGCGAGTTCAACCAAAGTGTTAATTTTCCTTTTCAGTTTGTTTCATTGAAGGGTTTTTAGGTAGCCTGACACTGCCAGACCAAATCGCAAATGCAGGCTAGTTTGGAACCTCTCAGTTCATTTTGGATTTCCAAGGGGCATTATCAACAACAGTGGATCAAACACCTCTGGATGCAATTGGATAGACGTACAACCAATCAGAGCAACAAAACGTGATGAAGAATGGACAAATGTAAACAGATTACAGCATGCAGAGATGAGCTGTGATGGTGTAGTATCAATACGTTTATGAACGAGTGTCGCCATTTTTGCCTTTTGAATAATACAATAGTTAAACAGAAAGTTCCACATCAGCTGCAGCCATCTTGGTTGTTTTTGAAAATGCCTCGACAGCACGCCTCTTTACTGAACTAGGTTTATTCTTGCCATAGTGTCCTGGCACGAGGGTGCATACGCAAAAACTGATGTCAACGTGTATTTCGCTTAAAGTGCAATGACTCTACATGTCATCGTCTCAAACACGCCCTGTATGAGATATGATTGAGGTCGGCTTGAAATCTGTCCAAACAGGAGGGGGACCAGCCAGAGCTAAAAAAAAAAAAAGAAAAAAAAAAAGCCTGTGCTCGCAGATTCGTCAGGTTCCTAGGCTAGTTTTTAGCGGTTTGGGAGGTGAAAGTATCCGGTAATACGCAAGAAAAAAAAAAATTAAAAGATATGCTTTTCTATTTTCTCCCTTAAACCTTCTTCTGGCCCCACAGCTTTATGTTGGGACTCCTTAAGGGGTCTCAACCTCCAGGCTGGAAAACACTGAAATAGAAAAACAACATCCTTTCCATGTTGTGTGCAGTAATGCAATTCAGCAGATTCCCCACAAAAAGGCACTTTAGAGACAAGTCTGTGCGTCTGAATTATTGAAGAGTATTGTCTGGATACAATGACCTTAATGACATCTTTGTTTCCTTGAAATAGAACAAAAAATGACTAAGATTGTGTCTGAGTCTGACCACGGGATCAGTATGGATGACAAGATAATCTTAACTCAAAATCCAGTTACCAGTTTTCAACTGTGTCTCACAGTTTTCATCAGCAAACGAGCCTGGCTCAGACTGAGTCGATCCCATTCATTGATGAAGGCCATGAGATGCAGTTGACAACTCCAAAAAGCTAGTAAGTGGACTTTTTTATTCACATGTGAGAAACGTATGGTAGATTATGTTAGGTAAGTATTATTTTGGTGGCACTGCCTTGTGTGTTACGTGTGCATTTTGACATGAAGTGACACCTTACTAAGACAACTTTTAATTTTCTACCTTCTGATAATCTTTGTTACTTGTAAACTCTAATGAGTGCTGTCCATCTGAAGCTTCCTGTTCTCTCAGCAGCCTTAAACAGAGCCGTTTAGAGGCTCATGGTCGTTGTCAAAGAGGATCTGGCACAGGAGCCGTGTGAGATGGCCTCGCTGAGAGACGAGCATGTTTCACAAACAGGCCGAGCAATTATAGCCTGAATAATTACGCGCTGAAGGGGAGACACGATTCGCCCCACTGATCAGCAAAGTTCATGTGAAGTTATAATTAAACAATAACTCGTTTACAAATGAACGCACACACGCATTTGTGTACTTAAGTGTGCAAAGTGTAATTAGCTGCGATGCATCTGAGTGAGATTGAAGAACAACAATGTCAAATGGTGGAATTATGTTCTGCTCGTGAGCTTGTATCACTGTTATCTGTGTGCTGGGGGGAGGGAGGAGGAGGAGGAGGTGTGTGTGTGTGTGTGTGTGTGTGTGTGCGTGTGCGTGTGCGTGTGCGTGTGTGTGTGTGTGTGTGTTGGGGGGCAAAGAGAAAAAGACAGATTGAACAAATGATTGATACAGAAGGCTGATTCATCCTCACACCATTCAGGGATGGACATGATGTTTGACAGGGAAACTTTGTACAAAGACATTAGATGAAGATTTGTGTGGAGTAAATAACGTTAGCCACAGAAACATTCATTTTCTAAATGAATGTAATTCAAAAACTAAAATTACCCCAGGAAATCATATTGAAACATTATGTTGTTACACACAATGTTAAATTACATTATGTGATCTGAGTAAGATTATGTTTTAATGGTGTCCCTTCAGACAGACAGAGATATATCCGCCTGTTGTTCAATGACACTTTAATTTCTCTCTCTTTTTAAATGACAGCTGAATGTGCTGAGTCAGCATTTAAACATGTCTTGATGGCAGAAAAAGTAGGGGAGAGCGGGGTTGGGTGGGACACAAGATACGCTTCCATTACTTACAGACTGCTTGAACAGTAATGAAAATAATTTGAACCTGGAACAGATACAGATATCTGCAAATAATTATCAGGTTTTTCAGAGCCCAACCAAAATGTGAAAATCCTAATTTTATGAAATGTACAAGGAGTGCATTTTCCCAAAATTCTGCCTCCCCAGGCTGGTTGGGACAGTGGGCAGGGTTGATTTGGACACTAAAAATTTACTTGGAAAAAACTGCAGTCTAAATTTGAACCGCCTTTATCTACGGTGTCACTTGTTCACACATTTCTTTGAAAAATATTTGAGAAATTGAGAAATATTTTTTATAAATTGCTGAGATATGGAATGTGGCTATCTTTTGGAGTCTTCATTTCAGTGGCACCTATCAACTCAGTGTAGTTACCATAGACTACATGTAGCCCAGAGGTTTATGTGGGCTATTGAGTTTCATTTTGCAAAAACAACTTTGTGGTTTTAGTAATTGAACTCTGAGTATTCAAAATATGTTTAGGGGCTGAAATGTATATGAAGTGTTTACACTCAGTGACTTCACAATGAATCTTATTTAATTAGCTTAAGCCTTTAGTTTGTCTATTTTTGTTGATTTGTACTAATGTAAAAACTACAGTATAAACAATACTGTCCCAACTGACCCCGCTCTCCCCTACTGTATGTCCCACCTCATTACCTTTAACATATGAAAATAATGTAATTGATTAACAGCTTTAAAATAAAACAGATTTACTTACAGAGGAGGCCGTTTGAATGCAGGCTGGATGGGGAGAAGAGAGGGAGAGTACACAGTAATCCTGATAACCTGATAAAAATGTGAGTAAAAGACACTTCAAACAGATTGAGCTGATACCCTGCGTGATGCTGCCAGCTTGCCTCAACAGGCTCTACAGGCTGAGATGTCCTTTCACATTCAGCGTTTGATTTTCTCAGGAGCAATTTGCAACAATAAGCACAAATCTGCAAGGCTGATGTGGAGTTTGGTTAAAGGTCTGTAAAACCAGCGTATGGGTTATTGTGATTGTCTTGCTCCAGCTGCATTTTTTACTGTTGAGTCTGGGGCTGCAACCATAATGATTACTTTTGCTGTGAATTGTTTCATCTATTTAAATGTCAGGTGTTAATAATAACATTAACGATGGCTCTGTTTTATTCAAGTGTCCCAGTAAACCACAACAGCGTGACAGTGAGCCAGAACGCACATTACCAAGACCCTGAAAATGAAGCAGTTATATGGAATTCAGCCATCATTCATTTTATTATTTAGATCTGTGTTTGTCCTACATGTGACGTGTCACATGTCTTCGGCTGAAAAGGCCTACTGCTTGTTTGTCTGATCAATGGTCCAACACCTCATTTTAAAATAATGTCAAAGTGACAAAATCCTCAGATTTGAGAAGCTGGAGCTGGAAATGTTCTTGTTTGATAGATGACTTAACACTGTTATGGTATTCTCTACCATTCGGTAGAACATATTTTGACTTGTGATACATGGTTGAAAAAGTACTCTAACTCTAACACAACCTGATAAAGCTATCATGGCGCTCTGCAAAACAAACATCTCCAGAGTGAACAGCGGCTTTCAGAACTTTTCGGGTGGCTTCCTTCCTTCATTTTACATGTTTGACTGATCAGAATGATGTAAATGAATAATCCTCCAAGACGTCTGATAACTTGAAAAAACTTGTTCCACCAGTAAGTTAATGTGTCTTACCAAGAGTGCCATTGAATACAGAGTTTTCTAGTCACAAGCTGCTGTCAATTTGATAAATCTAATGTTAATCCATTGTGCATCCACTGAAATGATTATATCAGTATGATTTTTCTGACATTTCCCAAATATTTTTTTGAAAACAAAGTAATCATTAGGTTAATCCGGGGTTATATTGCTAACAGTGGTAATAATGAGTCAACAAAGTCAAGTTTAAGCACCATAACAGCTGCAGATTGGGACCACTTCACTCTGATCAGTGGGGATGATGCTGCTAGAAAACAGAGAGATGGTTTGAGGAGAATCACAAGAGGAGAATCCATCACCCAAAAAACTGACAGCTGAGCAGAGCTGATCTCTTCTATAAACTGTACTGACTTTTTTTTTTTTGTACGACTTTAGGTTGTTGTATTTTTTATTTGAATGTTGCATGTTGATGTTTAATTTCTTGAGTTTTACACTTTGCCCTAATCCATAAAAAGAGAAAAACTGTCTTTTAATTTGCTTAAATTGATTGTTAAAAGTGTGTGCATGGAGGAATTAAGACATACCAAAATATATTCAGCACTGCGATACATTTATAGGCTATATTCCATTGAGTGGGACCATATGAGAGCTAAACAATTCATCTGTGATCAAAATTACTGACACCTTTCTGTTTATCAACTAATGGATTCATTGATTATCCCAGCAGTAGTTGAGACAATAATAACAGAGAAATCAATATGAAAATATGAATTATTTTCCCTATTAAAGAGCCCTATCATAAGTCCTACAGGGACTGACAGTGGTGTGTGTGTGCTGTGCTAAGTATGAGCAAGTGTGATTTAGCTCCACAGAGACCTATCATGTCTACTGACCTTATTGCATGCTATATTAATATTCTTTTTATTACTTTGGTCCTGACTAATCTTGCTGTGAAGGCCTCTAACTATCTTTCTCATATTTGTTATATCATGGCAAAATGTTTCCACATCTCTGTCAGACAACAAACTTCACTATTATATTATATATTTCTGCCATAAGTTCATGATTTCGCATATATTTGAATATTATATTGATTTTGGACCCAGCCATCACAGACAATAAAATGACATAAGAGCTTGGACTCACCCTCGGCTCATGCTGCTGTCGCTAGATGGCGCTAGAGCACCGACTATTCCCCTCTCTGCTCCTCCACAGCTCAGCTTCACAACACTGGAGTGTGTGTGTGTGTGTGTATGTGTGTGTTTTTTCTTCCCTGGGAGCCTAATGGGAAATTTCAAGTCACCTAAATAAAAAGGAAGGTGTAATTAACGCGACGCGCTATTAATTGCATCTGCTAGAGAGCGGATGAAGGGCACGAGGGCGCACTTTTTTTGATTACTGGGCTCCACAAAAGTCTACTTCAGAGATCAGAGAGGGGGCTTTATTTCCGGGTGTCGTTTCGTGCCAGGCATCCAAATGGCAGGTCAAACGGCGAGCGATGATGATGCAGAGAGGGACATCTTTTATTTCCCTGCATCAACAACAAAACAGCATGTGGAAATGATACTGATACACTGTGTGTAATGTGGAACACCTACTGGATCTCTGAGGGATAATATCCACTGTGCCTATTAGCCCATATAGAAGTAAATTAACCATAGTGCCGTTGATTAAAAATACATTACAGTCTATGAGAAATCACAGACTCTGGTCCTGTGAATTATGGGAATATTATGGTACATTTTTACAAGGATGAGACGCTACTTTTATGTCATAATTCTTATCAAAATAAAAAATAATAATACCATCTGCTGTTTATTCCCTCAATTTAATGGATAAACGAAATTAAAGAGCGACCCTACTTTTTTCTTTATGATCAGCTTAATTGGTCAACACCACCAATAATCGATCAGCAACAGATTCCCATCGATCTTCCACGTTTGCTTAGTAATGCTGAGGTAAATCTCTCATTCATCCACACAGGCTCATCTTTTCCAACATCAGGACTGGCAGCTTGTGGAGTGAAATGGAGACGAATCCGATTGTAATTAATATTATTATGATAAACCACAGAGGGCAACACGTGTGACATTATTTCTGTAGTTAAGCAGGAAGAGGCAGGGAAATAGCAACTTTGTATTCTGGCTGTCAGCTCCAAAATAAAATGAGCTAGGATAGATTTTAGAGAGATGCTCATACAAATATCACACCACAGGATCCTGTGGGAATATTATAGAGAAATTACATATCATAGTGAATAAGGAAATACCATCAGGGTCACCACTGTCAATATCGCTGTCACTAGAAGTCCCTGCGGAAATGTTAGAGAGGATTTTTTTTCTTATAAGAGCATTTTTTGAATCTACTGATCCAGAATTTCCTGTTTTAGATGCAGACGTTTTATTTTAAAACTATTAAAACCTCACAAGCTATGATGCGTTTAAGGTCCGGGTTGTTTTGTCAGCCCAAGTAATGTGAGATTTAAAGCAAAAAAAATGGTCAAACAATGCAAGTTTTTGTCTTGTGTTTTTTTTTTTTTCTTCTTTTTTGCTTTAAACAAAGCTCAAGAAAAAAGCAGCTATGACCCAGGGCAGAGAAATGATGGAGAATTTAAAAGCTTTTTGCATTTTGGGAATTATAATACATCTAAAAATGATACTAATCTTTGTTTATAGCTATATTGTTCTATTTTAGTCCGCAATGCTGAGTGTGCAACAGAGAAAGTGACACCTCTTGTTTCAAATACAGTAGCAGTGAAATCAAAATATTACCATGCCGGACCTCTTTCAGTCTTTTAAGGACCACTGTTGGTCCTCGGACCTTACTTTGGGAACCCCTAATTTAACCCTAGATGGAAGCTGTGGTTTTCCCAGCCAAAGCCAGTCCATTTAAAAGCAGCCTGGGGCAGAAACAACACATCATCGGCTCACAATCTTCCATTCATCAGCCCTGATTTTCTCTCAACCATTAATTCCACCCAAACGAATGAGCTCAAAGCAAGAAGCATATTTTTTTAACACCACAGATGTCAAGCAGACAGTCAAGTCACTGCAGCAGCTGAATCAAAAGAAAAAAAATAATACATTTAGCCTCGACGTTGGAAAAAAGCTGTTTAATATCAACCCCATTATTTAAAAATGTGCAAGTCCGTTGTTCATGTGTCAAGTGATGAAACACCAACAGGCGTTTATCACCTCTGCTTTATCTACCCCAAGTTCATCCAGTGAATATGACATAGCCTATATCCCCCCCCAAAATAACCAAACGACTGGTTTAACAAGCAATTAAACAAAAACAACAAGAAAACAGCGTCGGATTGCTACAGGTCTACATCCCACAACTTGGATTTTCCAATGAATTATGAGTTGGATCGATTCATTAAAGCTACTGAGGAAAGATTTCAATGCCATGATCGTTTCTGCTTGTTGTTTTCTGCAGGAGAAACATAAATCAGGAGAGGGGAAAGGAAAAGCTGTTTCCACATGAGAGGAGAAAAATAACACAAGTCCCTGGATATCTGTTTTTGCATAAAACGAAAAGCAAGCTACTGTACGGAGAAAAGATGTATATACATTTAGCTGTGACGGTTTAAGCTGTGGCAATCCCGCTGGAAAAAAAAAAATCAAAAATATGTCTCTCTTCTTCCCTACAAAACAAAAGCCTTCTCGGTGTCATTTCATATAGTATATCTCGCACTTTGTGTCATCTATAAAAGCCATTGTATAATAAATTACAATCTCATTAACAATACTAAAAAATAAAATAAAATGTCTACGAGCAATTTCCCCCATTGTAATAAAGCAACATAGACGAAGATGAACAAAATGGCTGAAATGAAATGCATGGCAACGACCTCACAAACAAATTAAAATAACAGCATAACAATAATAATAATAATAATAATGATAATAATAATAATAGTAATAATAATAATAATAATTTTGATCATATGCTGCAATTTTTGGAATGTCACTAAATTGTTTTCTGGGAAGAAATCTAAAGGCCTTATTATTATTTTTCATTTTAAACACACTTATCATGTTATTGTTATCCCCGTTTTTATCCTCTCTAGTCTGATTCATTGTGGACAATAATATTCTCTACAAAAGTGTTATCGATTAATCTGAATTCAGTCTTCAAAGCACTATATTTTGATTGGAAACACAATCTAATGTAATTTCAGAGCGGGCATCAAATGGCAAAACAGAACTCCTTAGACAATTGAAACAAATTAAATTGATTTCACATTTTAAAAAAAATTATTTAGACTGAAAATACAATGCGCCACAAAAAAATATTAAACCGTAAACGAGCATAATTTCGGCAACAAAATTAACGTTAAATACACAAATACAAGGCAGTAGGTAGGCTATGAATGAGACTGGATTTAAACAAAAAAAAACCTCAACCTGTTTGTTCTTGAAAACATCAATCCAAAAAAAGTGCCCCAGTGAAGAAAGAAAAAAAAAGGGATGAAGCCATGACTTTTAAAGTTATACAATATTTACAAAAGTGGATCCAAATGTTCTGTGAGAGTTGGTGACATATATTTTTCTGTAGATATCTATATATCTGTAGCCCATCCTGCATGTTGTGGAAAAGTGCCAGATAATCCAATCAATCGCCACGGAGCCCTTCCTGAAGCTGGGAGACTCTCTGAGGGGGGACAAATATCATTTAACGCTTGTTGTGTGAAAAATATAATGGACTTTTTGTTTGTACTGCTGTTTGACTTATGATAGAGGTCATACACTTTTTAATCACTGCAGTCAGGCTAATTATTGAAGAGTTTAGCCAGTGAGCTGCACACATATAATAATAATAATAATAATAATAATAATAATAATAATCTGTGTTCATAACTAAATCCTGACCTCAGTCCTCACAGAATAAATAAGAGCTGAATGGCCTGCAGTTTCCCAGCAGTGTTTTGAATGAAAGCGGCTCTGTGCTGCCTGGCTGACAGATGGGACTCAGGCGATGCTCACCCTCAGCTGGACTCCACTGGACTGGGGCTGCAGCCTTTACTGGCCTCCAGTTTACTCCATTAACGCAGCTCCCCTGACCCCCCCTGCACCACCCACCCACCCATCACTGCTGGACGCACAATTTAGGGCTACAAAACTAAACGCCTTTGTATTTGCTTTCCCTTTTACGCACAGGAAAAAATGTGTTCTGTGATTTGATAGGTATAAAAGTGGCGAATGGAAACCATTCAGCTATGCTTTTCGTCTAAAACCAGGTATCCCTCCTCCCCTCCCTCTTTTTTTTCGTCAAGTATAATTTCAATACACAATAGGGGCTACACCTTGAAACTGCGTCGACTGGAGTCACAGTGCTGGGCATGTATCCTCGGAGAACACAACACAGGCTTATGTTCCTTTAGCTCTGGCAGAGGAAAAAAATGTCCTGTCCTCCCCTCACTCATTTTCCATTTCTCAGATATTCACTGCAGATATTGTGTAAGTACTCACTGCAATCTATTATACATAAAACACCCACTATAGCGTCTCATAGTTCAGTGATTTATATATAACCTTGGGGATAAATAAAAAGGATAAACATGTCCTGGAGGAGCGGTCCAGCAGAGTTCATTGGACCGGGGTCTGGACCCCGTGGTGCGGCGGCGTGTCCCCGTACACATCCTCGCTCCCCGGCAGAGCTCCTCCGGGAGGGGTCATGCGTTTCTCCTTCTGTCTCCTGTTACAAAACCAAACCCTCACCACTTCTTTCTCCAGGTGCAGACTGTCCGCCAGGCCGATTATTTCCGACGCTGCCGGTTTAGGGCACTTCAAAAAATGGCTCTCCAAAGCTCCCTTTACGCTTACCTCGATTGAAGTCCGTTTTTTCCTTTTCCTCCCCTGCGCCGCGATTTTGTCCAGGCTGGTCGGGCTGCCCGAGGTGGAGTCCGCCTCCTCCAACCACTTGTTCAACAGAGGCTTCAGCTTGCACATGTTTTTGAAGCTGAGCTGCAGGGCCTCAAACCTGCATATGGTGGTTTGGGAAAACACATTTCCGTACAGGGTCCCCAGGGCGAGTCCCACGTCCGCCTGCGTGAAGCCCAGCTTGATCCTCCGCTGTTTGAACTGCTTGGCGAACTGCTCCAGGTCGTCCGAGGTCGGCGTATCCTCGTCCGAGTGGTCGTGGTGGCTCTGCGGCCGGTGCTGGTGCTGATGCTGGGACGGGGGGTGGCCGTGTTCGCTGAGGTGCGGGCTGTGGTGGTCGTCATGACTGTCTCTTAGGTTGTGGTGGTGCATCCCCTGCCCGCTGCCCGGGATCAGCCCGTTGACGCTGAAGCCCGGCTGGGAGTAAATAAGGCTTTGGCCGTTCGTCGTGGCCATGCTCGGTATGTGCGCCGCGGTGGTGGTTCTCCACGCCCGGCCGTCGTGGTGGTTCCCGTGCGTCTGGTGCACCAGGTGGGGCGGCCGTGACTGGTGCTGCAGGTTGCTGCTGGAGTTGTGCATCTCGTCCCGGGCGCCCTGCACCGCGGGTTTGATGTCCTGCTCCGCGCCGAGCGGGCTGGAGGACCACGGGGCTCCCTCTCCGTGGGACAGCGCAGTGATCCACTGGTGTGCGTGGCTGAGCGTGTGGCTGTTGCTCTGCAGCGGGTAGTCGCTCTGCAACAGGCTCTGCGCGTCCCGGTACGCCGTGGCTTGCTGCATGCTGCCGGGCTCCGAGTGCACGATGGATGCGCTGGAGGTGAGGATGTTGTAGTGGTTAGACGCTGCGGTCGCCATGACTCTCGGAGCCGGACTGGTCGCTCTTATTAAAGGAACCTCGCATTTGACAGATCCTCTCCTGCCCACAGGCGGCTCTCAGGCGCTCTGCCAAGTGGACGCCGAGGCGCACCTGGACTCCGCCACGCCCCCGCCGCTTATTGGGCGTCAAAGGATGATGGACGTGGTTACCAAGGGCAACGACGCAGTGATTGGCTGCGGGGAAGTCTCAACAAACACTACTCTCTTTGTTGGAGAGGTGCGAGTTGAGGCTCCCGTGGAAGCGGAGAGCCGGAGTGCAGCATGGGGAGACGGAGCACCGGGATCAGCAGTGCAACTGTAAGATACAGTTGATTTACTTTGATAATCATGTTCTGTGAAGACTCAGGCTGAGGGTAGCCTAGATCCAGAGACCAGCTTCCCCTTCATGGGAAGATTAAAAAAGCTCTGTTGTGTAGGATATACAATTATTTACTGAGGTAGACTTTAAATTTTGTTGTGAATTGTTGACTGTAATTCTGCGCACATTTATGATACTAAATGTTATGGAAACGAGTGTGTAAAATCCTATTTTGATTAGGCGATGTAAAGCTTTTTATTGCAGCAAAGCTTGGTAGATTTCAAATGACATGCATATATATAATCTGCATATTCATAGACGAGGCCTATACTGACAGGAAAATGCAGTTTAATGTTTTTATGAGTGCTGCAGTGTTGCAACATTACTGCTCAGACGCTGTAGGTGTATGCATATTAATATGTTACTTATGCAGCGTTGTGTGTGTGTGTGTGTGTGCGTGTGTGTATGAGAGAATATAGAGTATTGATAATTTTTACATAGTCCATCACTCAACCCTTAGTTTGGAATTAAAATAGCATAATTCAAACATTGACGTTTTAAGCTCATGCACTTGTGGAACAAAGAAAATAGCAGAAATCTAATTTATTCAAACCGGTTTTAAGACAACAGGCAGATAAAGCACATAATGTCCTGTGAAGTTCACTTTGTTATTGAGATGTGAGGCATGGTGCTTTGGAGGAGAAATACATCAATAATAAAACCAGTTTGTTTTCTAAATCAAGATATCTGGTAAAGAGAAAAAGCTCAGGCACGTTTCAAATCAATTTTATTAGGAAAAAAATCTTCCTTGTAATAAAACGTGAATAAACTGCATAAAACTGCGAGTAAAATAGACAGTGTTGGACCTCATTTTGTTGACCCACACTGTTCTCTTATCTGTGCTAACAACATCCGAGTAAGTTTTATAACAGTTTAAATTGACATATGTTTCATTTAAAAAACAGTGACAATTGGAGTCCATTATGTTCCTGCTACCTAGACTGAATCCTGCAATTTTACTAGCATTCAATAGTGTTTGTAAAAGTGTAAGTTAGTACATTTTTCTCAATGAAGTCTTGTAAATGTAGACATCTTTCATATGTCTTGACTGAAAAACTTTTAACAGCCCATAAAGTAAACAAATCCACTTTTGTATTCAGCCAGGCTGTAAAGTGAATTAACAAGCCTGCACTGGGAGGAGTGGCTACACACACACACACACACACACACACACATTGAATTTGAGGTTCTATATATAGCTTGAATGACTTGAAGATTAAAAAAAAAAAAAGATTGAAAAACACCATTTATATGGTTCTCAAAATGCTCCTTTAACACATGTAGTTTGAAGCATTTCATGTGCTTCTAAATGGTAGTTTACAGCACTGTAAAGGGTCTTAGTGGGTGGTTCAGCAGTATTGAAAACCTTTTAGGATTCTTTACATCATCAAAAGAGATTTTGAAATTATTTTCAGGTCTTATATACAACTATTTTAGAGTTAATAGTGTGTGAAAAGCTTCTCTGGCTGCTCATCATCCAGTAAAAGTGAGAAAAGACACAAGTGAAGAGGAGGATTAAGTCCAGACTCAGGCCTCCAGTCCAGGGCAGGGAGGGCAGGTTTCCATCCCGTCCCAGCTGTCGTCCCCCCAGTGTCAGCTTCAGGGACCAGGACTTTGTCCAGAGAGGGGACATTCCTGGCCGACCGCTGCTGGTTGCCATAGGGAGAGGTAAATGAAACAACAGCAGTCGCGTCGCTGCTGCCCCCCCCCTGTTCCTGGACTATCTAAAGGCCTCTATTTAGAGAGGCTCTCTGCTGCGGGGACAAAGCCTTCGCAGGGATAAAGGAGGGAGGGGTAAAGAGCACAGGGCCTTGAGAGGGAGAAAGGACTAGAAGAAGTGAAAAAGATGAGAGAGATTATGTCTGTCCTCAAAGCTGCTCCTCACACTGCAGTGAGATAAAGCAAACTGTGTGAAAAAAGAAATTACAAACAAAACTTCAAATATGTTGTTTGGCAGAAGTATGTTTCAACTTGCTAACTTCTGAAGCAGCTCCTTAATTTTGAACACCAGAAAACATTAATAATTCCTACTGTACAGATGCAATTAAAAAGCACTTTTGGTCCGTCTATGGCCTATAACAATTCAATCCACCAGAAATAAAGTAATACATACTGGCCACAAATTAAACCTATAAATCAATGGAGACAGTTCTTCAATATCCACAATTTATAACTTCTAAACTATGCAAATGACTGAAACTGTAATTAAACATTTTATTTAATAACTTGGACCTAGCAGTAAAATTAAAAGGCAATAAAAAAGCAATTATCAAAGAAATATTTTCAGCAAAAAAATATTCAAACTGTGCAATAAAAACAGAAAGTCCACATGCTGAATATGCACACTCACAAATCATTCTTAGCAATGTTAATTTATTCGAAAAGTTCACACAAGGACACATGTCATGTGCATAGACTGAGGTCTGAGAACAATACAGGGACATGCAACAAAGGGCAAGTGCTAATTACAAAATGTTCTCTGTTCTCTGCTTTATATGACCTGAATTAGTTTACACTCATTTAAGTTGTTCTTCAACTTTTCTTTTGTTTCAATGTTGCTTTAGTGGCCAAAATACACATTCTTAATCTCTGATGTTACAAAGAGGAATAAAATATAAAATGTAATCATGGTTAAATAAATTTAAGGATACAAAGTTGTATATCTAATGCATAGTTTGTTATATTCATCCTTTAAAGACACAATGTGCAACCAAAATGTGCCAATATTTCAAATAAGATTAGAAATTGTTATGACTTGTAATTAATAGAAAAGTCATTTTTGCAAGGATAAACAACAGTAATTAGATGTCTGTAATGTTTTCTGATCTCGCTGGTCTGTTTACATTAATAATATCTGTAAACAGTGATATAAAACAGGCCTGTGATGATCAGTTGGACACAAAATGCTCCTATTCCATGTATAACTCGAGCTCTTCAATTAAGTATTACTGATTGGGCCTTTAATGGGTCTCATTTCATAGGCTAATAATCCTTTATGGATGTGAATCCAGCTGCACTGATAGCACATGAAGCTGCCAGGATTTAAGTCATACGAGGAAAAGTTTCCAGGCACGGCTCAGTAATTCATTCTGGTAATATTGAACATTATTGTGGCGTAACATTGAAATCGGCCAAATCAAAAGAACATTGTGGTAATTAGGCTGTAATTCAAGGAATTACCACATCGCCACACAGGCTTAAATAGTCGTGTTGGGAGAAACGCAAAGCACATTATTTTAATGGTGTAATATGCAAACTATGGCTCGTTTCAATTACATGGCTTAACAATGCATAAATGATGCGAGCCTTGTTATTTGGACTGCAGGGTCCTCAGTTATTCAATCACTCAGAGGGGCCAATGTTAGGGGCCATGCTGCCTCCTCTCGTACAGTAAAAACACAGCGCTGAGCAGCGAGGGCCGCTGCCAAACTACGTTTAAGGGAATAAAAATGAACAGCAGAGAATGTAAGCGTTAAATTAACAGTAGGATAATTATATGACCCATGTGCTGTAAAGATTCAATTTCTAACGCTCTAATTAGGCGACTGTCTCCCCATACATCAGCTCACATCCCTCTGCCAATTTCTCACCAGAAAGCGTCCTGTGAGCGGAAATAATTAGATTTTATTAAGACACGGCTCGCGTAATAAAGAAAATCAAAGGAGGGGCTGGTTAAATATGATATGTTTTTAAAATCATTGGTTGTTCCACACACACAGTCCACTGAGCCCCATTTAAAGACAAGGACAGTTGAGTCCAAACTGGAGGGAAAGAGGCTGGGATCTGTCTGTGTGATTATATTAACCTACTTAATAAACTGGCCACTGTCTGCTGCAGGAGGAAGATACAATAACTTGTGGTCTTTCTTACAGACATCCAGTCCATGTGTGATAACTTAACAACAATGTAACTGTATGTAAGGCAGCTACTAACAATATTTTTTTGTCATATAACCGGTGAAAATAGCCAATCACAATTTCAAAGATGACATATTTAAAGTCCCCCTCCAGTCAAAAATATATTTTGCTTATTGTTACTTAGCTGTGCCGTTGGAGCTTGACTGTGCAGAGTTTGACACTAGTAGGCTGTTTTAAAGTTCGTCTGCCGAAGGGATGTTTCTCTGGGCTCATCCTCAGTTTAACACCTGAGTGTACCAGCAGGATTTTGTGACATCACAACTAGTTTGGAGCCAATCATGTTCCAACTTCACCAGTGTGATGTGGAAACCGAAGCCTCCAATGCACATACTGTACACTGAGAATAGACTTTTCTGTGAAACAGGAGACATCTTATGTCTAATAGTTAAAGTGTGTAAACAAAACATATTTGCATATTCATAGATTATGTACTTTTGGAAGAGTAGATGTAATTTTTAATGAAGTAATTCAAAATTTTCTTGTTTGTTGTTGTTTTTGTGTGTGTATAAAAACCATATGGGACACAAATTATTATTCTGAGCAATATTTTTGTGTTTAGAAAATGTCTGGAGGGGATCTTTAAATTGCTTGTTTTGTCCAACCAACGGTCCAAAACCCAAAAATATTCAGTTTATTATCACAGAAGTTGAAACCAGCAAATTTTCACATTTGGGAAGCTTGATTTTTTTTTATCCAAATGAAAAAAGACTTAATTTGCTAATCAATTATTTAAATTGTTGCAGATAAATTACCTGTCAATCCACTGATTGTTTTGACTCTAACTATGTACATGGATGGGTATGTGCTCCTATTGAATACCGTTATGATATCAGGACTATTACAACAGGAGATATAATCCAATGAGGTACAATAAGATGTTTACCAACTTAGCATTTAGTGCCACAAAGACATAAAATAGTCCCTGTTGGAGCATTATTGGTTTATTACAGTCTCGTCTTAAGGGAACAATCATGACTAACTGAGTATTTCGTTGCTCTGCTCCTACCAACTGCCACAACTTTGACTTGTTTGGCTCATACCAGACCAGATACAAAATCAGAACCAATCTCCTTTAATAGACATGATTGTATTTTCTAAATGAAAGATATCCTGGGTTATAACAAAGTAACTTGCATTGTGGACTATACAGTAGAAGACAAAACATTCAATACTTTTTAATCAAGTGCAGATCAATTGCTGCAAAGTAATAACAGAGATGTCATGTTGTCGAGGTTTTATTTCAGATTAGCTGTTCGGATATCAATAATTCTCGTCAAGGCTCGTTTCAAGTCTTACATAACGGGAGCCGACCCACGCCTTTCATCCTTACTGTAATTGTTGTGTGCATCAAAGAGAGGGAGATTGACAGGCTGTATGGGAGGATTAATACAGTGGGTGAGTGACTACACACTGGGTCGGGAGGGAGGAACAAGAGAGAGGAGAGGAGAGAGAGTAAGATACGGGGTGAGAAGGAGGAGAATGAGAGAAAAGTAGAAGAGGACAAAAAGTGGGGAGAGAGTTAACGAGAGGGAGAGCATTAATTGTGTGCATTGTGCCGGGGCTCTTTTGCTGAGTGTGGCTGTCGAGGTGCGGGCGCTAACCCCTCCAGCAGCCCGCCGTGATCTGAGCCAGCTCTCAGACTGCTGTATTCCAATGCAATTAGGCCACTCAAAGGCCTGCTTAAAGCTGCACCCACACACACACACACACAGACTCGCACACACTCAGATAGCAACAGCCCCTGTGGGTCCCCTCCATTGTAGCGGGGAGGTGTATTCTGCCCCTCTTTGAGGCCCTGGATGAAGAGACCACCCTGGGGAGCAGAAAAAAGGGAGGATTACCTCTCTTTCTGTCCCTTTCCCTCTGTCTTTCTCTCTTTCTGTCTCTTTATCTTTCTCTCTCTTTTGGTTTAGGAGTTCACCTCTAAATCAGCTCATGCAGGCACAGAGCTGAGCTTTGGTTAGCTCCTCCAAAGAGACACAACTTGGGGAGTTTTTGCAGGAGGAAACAGAGGAAGAAGAGCAATGAGCCATTTCTGTGATGGATGTCATTGTGGGACTGCTTTAGCAATATCACTTTCCTCTTCCTCTTTCATTATTCATACAGTCATACATTCCAACAAGTGGCGTGGGGCGTGTAGCTCACTAGCTCGTCCCCGTTGGCATCAGCGCCGCAGCCTCAGTCAGTCAGTCCCCTCTGTGTGCTGTATTAAGAGAAAGCTCTTCACGATAGCAGAGTTCTCTTGGCTGGGTTTCAGCGTGTCTCATTCCCCAGAAAGCATTTAAAGCAGATTACCAACCTAACGCTACACCTCCCTAATAAGAGAAGAGAGAGAGAGAAAAAAACCTGGCACATTAACACCTGCAATACTACTCAATGGCATCAACAGATTAACGAGGTAATCCACACAATGAGGTCTTTGATTCGTGTGGTTTGGCAGGCAATAACGCCAGGCATAATGCACACTGTTATTTCAGACCGTCCCAGCACGAGAAAACCTGGCAGAAGCCGTTCCCTTTTTTTGTCTTCCCGTCAGATGAGCTTTTGAAGAATTTTAACTCGTGCATCTGGTGTGTTTGCCTGTTTCCTTGTCAGAGAAATAACCTGCTGGCTGCTCCTGTGGCACATGTGAAGGGAGAAGGGGAGGAATCACAGGCTTTCTGAAGGCTGTTTAAACAGCAGGGCTGAGGAGCTCTCCCTCGTCTTTCCCCCCATTTTTCTGCATAAGGACGTGCGTATAGGACGAGTGTGTGCGTGTGTGTGTGTGATAGATCTCGTGGTCCCATTGCTCATGTGCGGCTCGATTAGCCCCACGTGCCTCGTTCGTCAGACGTGGAGGCAGAGCAGATGGCAGGAGACGCACCGTGTTACCATGCTGCGGCACTATGTAACGCTGCTCTAATTGAAACATCAATACTGCCCTGTCAATACACTACTGCTACTTTACAAAACACCATTACCTACAGACCTGCACTTGACTCAGAAAAACTGACATCTTTGTTTCACATCGAGATGCACTGGTAAAAAGTTTCTGGCTGATTCCAAAATGGCAACAAAGTAACTTTTCTCAACACGGTCTGTAACGGTTTCTGGTGTTTTTAATATCCTAATTTCAATTAAACACTCGAGTTGATTTCTGTTTGTATACAGCGTTGCGGTGGTAAAGGAAGCATGCAGAAATAAGAGAGAGATTTTTCCTCTGTAGCATCTCCGCTGTGGCACATTTTTAATGAATTGATAAAAAGTTGAGGGAGTTCACATGGCTGTGATCAGTAATTCGACGTTATCGGAAATTCAGTGGAGAACAGAGAGAAATTAGGCGGCTAGAAATTAATTTGCTATTTGTCCAACTCAATGAGGAGTGACACAGCCCCTTTAATGAATGGGTAATCCATTTCTTATTGCACTGAGCTGAATTCACCCTTCAATGAAGTGGAAAAAGACAAACATATCTTTCACTAACCTTTGCAACATCTGAAAGCAAAGAGGGGGGGTGAGTGTAGAGACCTGCTCCTGAGACTATTTGTTTTTGCAGAAAGATTTATATGTTTGTGTGTGTTTCTGTGGAGAGAGATTGAGTTTTAAAGCCAAGCTAGGAATCCACAATAAATAATCTGTGCCAACACTGAGGCCACACAGTCAACGTACTGTACATGGAATTGATTCATGATCAATTGGCTTTCTGCACAGTGGAAAATAACAGTCTTTATTTACCCGTGGTTTATATTTGTTTCTTCAGTTTCCTGCCCGATGCCCTGTTCCTTGTCCTGACTCTCTGCTCACACTTTCTCCTCCTCCTGGACCTGATGAGTCTGCTTGTTGACAACATCCTGGAGAACCTGTGATGGTAAGGACCTGCTCTCTCTGTCCACATTGCCCCTGATGGTGTTTGGCTCATGAAGCTCCTGCACAGGATAAAGTCTTGACCCCGTGGAGAACTTCTGCACAACATCTGCCTGCTGTAACTGTTGGATATAGTATTACAGTAAGATGAGTGTATGACATGAGAAAACTTAACCTACAGGAAATTAATGTAGAAGCATACAGTAAAAGCCACCAGATCTGCAACTACTTTCAACATCATTCTCAATTAATAGACCGATCTTCTGTCTTTAACATGTCAGAAAATTAGGAAAAAATGCCTGACCAATGTGATGTCTGTGTTAATGTCAAACTCTTTGCTTTGTCTGACCAACAATCTGAAACCGAAAGATGCAGTCAGTTATCTCATAAGTTAAAGAAAGACCTCAAAATTGAGAGGCTGGAACCAGGAAATGGTTATCATTTTTGCATGAAAAAAGACAGGATGAAAGGATTAATTAATCAGAAAAAAGAACTATAAAAATTGCCAATCAGCTAATCAGTAAAATGATGAATTGTTTCACATGTAACAGCAGCCACATGTCCTGTAAGAAAAACAGGCATTTTGGCGACCAAATGGGGTAGCACGAAAACACACAATTATCTCATTCATAGAATCACATTGTCTCCCTTCATCTCTTCCACAGTCAGAAACAATCAGTAAGTGCATTCCCATCCAGATGTTTTTATGCGCATTTTAAATTTGCGCACAAAAAGTCAGAGTGAAAATGCAGTACATTTGAAACAAAAAAAAGAAAAAAGAAAAATTGCAAAACATTTTTAATGCTTGGCTGAGATATGGAAATATTAGTGTGCTGATAGTGTGTGAAGACAAAAAGCAACCGAGTGCAAATAAGCTTAGCAGGGGGAGAAAATAGCAACTAATTGAATAAATCGTGATGCACTCGAAGCATGTGACTTAAACGTCACTCAGACTTTCGCTCCACTGGAGAGACAAAAAATAGCAGCAGACGAAAACGTCAGATCTGCGTGTAGCGATGACACTGTAACACTCTCTGAGTGAACACATGAAACAAACACGAATGTGATATTTCCATCACGTTTTCGACATTGTTTGGTGTTTGACTATTGCTCTCTTTATAAAGTCATCTCATTGCGCCGCCTTCTGCTGCAGTGGTTCAAGAGAATTTCGCCACCAACTGTGATGAACTACCTCCCAATATTCAGTATAGTAGACAAAGACGTGCATTACTTTGCATTTTCTTTTACCAGTTATCTAGATGGAAACTTGACCGAAGTATCTGGACTTGTGGTGCTGCAACTTACCTGGAAAGCCATACTGGAAGCCAGAGGCTTGTTGCCTGTCTGTTTATCCAACACTAAGTCTCCAGAAATCTTCGACATCTGGAACAGATATTTGACGTTAAAGACAAATTAATGGCAGGATAGTATAGAGTCATGGATCACATCCTGTTTCTAAGGATGAAACCCAGGATCACAAAAGATAATTCCAGGAGTCACTGCAGTAATTAAATTTAAGTTGTACTCCAGTGATTTTGTATTCAACTTGCATTATGGCGGGGGACTCTAAAGAGACAGATTTTAAAAAGAACTGTCAAAATCAAAGCAGCAGAAGCCAAGATATGCTGACTTTTAGTCCCTAATATAGGGCAAGCTCCAGAACACCAGGTACTACATTTCCCATAATGCAACCAATAGAACCTTTTTATTCATCCCGCCCTCTGTATAACACCTGCGGCTTTCAACCTCCATTACTGATTTGTAACATAGCCTTTCTGTTAAAAATTGCATATCTACTTATGACATTGTCAGGGGTTGTTTTCTCACAAATTTCTTACAGAGTATTCTGTCAACAGGAGACATTACACAACAGCTTGCGCAGGCAAAGTGGCTATGACAAGTAAACTGACCTTTACATCTATGTGTAAAAATCTGTGGAATGGCCCTTTAATCTGATTCTAATATGCCATGATTTATTTATAGTTGTTGTGGTACACTATTTGTTCTTGTTAGGACTCCTTGAGGTCCTCCATCTGTTGCACTTCACACCAGCATCACTTGCAGCAGGGGTTGTGACTCCTTCGACATCCTTTCCCCCTCCTTACGGATGTCATGAGTAAAAAAAAAAAAAAAAAAAAAAAAAAGCACCAGAAGTAATCTGATTCAACCCTGTTTTCTCAAGGAAAAAGACAAGGACAAACAGCTGAATTTGAAATCAATCAAAAACTGGCTCTGTCCACGGGAGCGACGTTTCCGACTCTGGTTACGATTTGATCTTGGCTCAAGTTTTCAGTGAGTGTTGACGTCTCAGAGTTGTGAGGAATCCCGAGCCGGCAGCTTACAGCGGGGGCTTCAGTGATACAGTATTTACAAGGCATGAGGAAGTGGGAGCGCTGCAACAGACGGCACCGTACACGGCGCTTTCAATTATTTCTCACAGCATTCATGAAAATAGAAGCACAGCGGGGAGTACAGTATGAACAGCAAAACTATAAAAAGACATGGAGCGAAAAGAGAACTCCCAAGCTAAAATAAAATGGCATCGTATGCTGTTGTTGGTGGAGAGCTGAGAATAGTATATGTCTCAGAAATAGGAGAAATAGAAATAGTGTGGTGGAGTGTAGACAAGGTAAGCGGTGATGGAGCAAAATCCTGAGCATAAATAATTGGAGTCAGCGTTGAATTTTTTTAAGAGCATTTCAAAATGTTATTTTGAGACTGAAGTTGGTCTGACTTAATGTAACTGTGTGTAAGAACCACTTGTCTGAGCAGTGGTCCAGGCCTGTCGTATGAGTCATGTAGAGAAAGTCTGCCTTTCTCCACAGGGGAGAAACACTTCTTTGACTTAAGAATTTGAAAGCCCTAGTCTGAATCAGTTAAGAGTCTAAATACTGAACTAAAACAAAAATAAAAGAGTAGGAGTCTAAAGCCACGCTAGCAGCTCTGTGAGGCTGTAATGCATTTGAGCTGAATGCTAATGTCAACATGCTAACATGCTAATGTTTAGTAGGTATTAACACATTCTGGAGGACTACTACTACTGTCCATTACTGGAGGACAGTCTTCAGAACCACTCTGCTCATTTAGCATGAGCTAACACAGCAGCAGCAGCTAACATTGGACACCGGGCTATAAATGTGTCCCAACAAAGTCACACAGACACCAAAATGGCCCGACTCTGTCATTAAACCCGTTAATAACGATTAGTTTGCGTTAGCTGTGTGATGCTAACAGTTAGCCCTGTCACTCATGCCTCATTTCCACCCCATGGTTCAGCTCGACTCAACTCAATTTTGGTACCACGTCCTTTTCTCTAATTCGTTTTCCACTGCGGCTAATACCCCCTCAGTGTAGGATGGATTCTCAGCTGATCGCTACAATGACACAGCGTCGACAGCCGCAGATGTATTTCCCCATATTTTTGATCCTCTAACACCAACACTGACACTTCTTAATTTGTTTTTTTTTCTGCCGGTTTTCAATACCAGGGCTTCGAGCTCTGCAATATTAAGTTTTTCTTTCTACGTCTGTATGAGATACTTATGAATTTAACTTCCTCAAAAACAAAACGGAACAGGCAGCCTTATAAAGCGTTGATTCTAATGATCAAAACCTCATGAACAGGTGGCATTCATTAAGTAGAAACAAGCAATTTATGTCAAGTCTGTGCAGTTAGGAGAATTTGGTGAATCTGACTTGAAACACTTGTACATAAGCCTCACAGACATTTAGGACAAGAATATGAAAATGGCCCAAATGAGTCGTAAAGGATAACTGTGGGCTGTGTTTTTGTAGTTTGGGTTATGATAATGTAAAAAATCTGTATGATTGTGTTATTTGCTCTTTTTTTTATAGATGTCACCGTGTTCCAAACTCAGCAATTAACTTAGTAAGCAGTTTTATTTATTACCCATAATAATGATAACTAAAACTACAGAAAATATAAAACCCATGTGGTGATACACCGTTAATATCCCTCAGGTTGAAAGCGTCAGATTGGCAGATTTAGCATATATTCAAGCACTGGAATGCACACACCTACACCATATCCTCTCTGTCCTCTAAGTCATCAACAGAAACAGATGACAACCAGCTTTTCCCGGAGCTGATCTCTCTCTCCTCCCTTAGATGAGAAGCTGTTAGTGAGGGAGAGAGAGAGAGAGAGAGAAAGGGAGAGAGAGGCTCACAGACAGAGATGTTTGTTTCCCAGCCCTTCCACCGTCTCTGTGGGACGACCCTCCCCATCCACCCACCAACCGACCAACCCCCCCTCCCAACCTAGTGGATCAAACAAAGGACATCATTTGTAGGCCAAGTCTTTTTCTGAGCGTCTCTCTCCTCAGCTCTGCATACCAATCCAATACAGCCCAAGGAAAAAAAGCCACGCCGTGCTACGTGTGTGTATATGTGTGTGTGTCT
Organism: Cephalopholis sonnerati; assembly: GCA_019142605.1. NCBI lineage: Eukaryota > Metazoa > Chordata > Actinopteri > Perciformes > Serranidae > Cephalopholis > Cephalopholis sonnerati. The sequence continues at coordinate 12,168,869 of JAGQAX010000008.1, read as the reverse complement.
GGGCCGGGGGTTGGAAGGTCTGTTTGCCTCTCCGCCAAGCATCGATTTATCCTTTTCTCCAATTTATTTCTCCTCCTTGCCTCTACGATCCATTCAGATCTGCCTCTAGGGGAGGAACTCGGGGTAAAGACGTTGTCAGGGCTCGTCGTTGCCTCCTAAGACCAGCTCAAAACTCATCTACAGGCCCGGGGACCGTGTACCCCTACAAGGACATGTCAGGCAGCAGCATGCACACAAACAGAGCTACCTGTTGTCCAGCGGCACACTTTTATCAGAGCTGTAATTGGCCTCATAATGCAGCGTAAAGGACACAGATAGAAGGCTTCAATGATTGTGAGAGGATAATGCATTATTAGTCTGAAAGGGAATTATATTTGTTTCAGTTCAGACACTGTGCTGAAAGATGATTCAGTAGACCACAAAATGTCCTCTAATTTCAAAGAGGAGTTATACCCTGCTCTTCTTTCTGCAGTAACAACTGCTGGTGAAGCCAGAATGATATTTAATTGTTCCTCATAATCAGGCCTAGACTCAGTACGAGCAGATATGATCAGAATAACAATATCTCAAGTCCCCATTCAACTGTCTCCGTTTGTATGATTCTGACATTTTCAGATGTTATTACTCAGACTCGAGGATTTGTATCCTAAAGCCTCGGTAGTGACGACAGCGTTGAACAGAAATGCTGCATGTGCACAAATCCCACTGTCGTACCCCTACACACAGACACACAGACACACACACACACACACACACACGTATGGCAGAGATCTGTGAGCCATTCTTCAGTGTCACAGTGAGCGACGCCTGGCACATCCTTACACCTGAAGTTGATCAATGCAGATATGTCCAGGGGGAAATTGAAATCCATAGGAAATTAGGCGGCGCCAGTGATTTATTGGAATAGTAAATCACAGTGTGTGTGATGTGTGAAACATGCGTGTTCCCGCACTGTGTACAGTACCGTACCTTGTGTCTGGCCGGGACGGTGATATCAGCAGTCTGCACCTTCCTGTCTCGCTCCATTTGGTAGACCCATTGAATCAGGTCCAGAGGTGGGTAACGGTCCCTCTGGTACACCCCCCTCTGAGGGACGGGGTGAGGCGACCCCATGGACACAATGCTCTGCAGGGGTCCCTCTGAAGCCAAAAAAAAAAAAAAGAAAGCGTAGAACTACTATTAAAGTGATGCATGGCACTATCTGCCTCAGTAGCTACGTTTCAATCCAAATGTCAAGTCAGTTTTGCGCAAATGTTTAAAATGTTGCCAAAGATACGTCTCTAAATACATTTACTTCGCTAGAGCAATAAAAAAATGAAAATAAGAGAGCTGAAAAAGTCTTTCAGGGTTACTTTTGCTGACTTGAAATCCTTGAATGTATTACTGTTTGCTGCGTATATAGTAAAAGTTACAATTGTTTTAAGAAATCACTCCCTGTTTTTAATACTATGATCAGCAGAGGCTGTTCAGTGTTTTTTAATTCTGCAATTTACCCCTGAGGGACTGACAGCAAAAACTGTTTAATCTCACTGCTATTATACTCACTGTTAACTCTTCTACAGCCATACCTGGGCTGAACTGACACTTAATACTTTTGCTAATGCCAACCAAATGTTTCCTACTGCTGCTTCTTTACATTAAATGCATTAAACTAACAAAACACGGGGTAGCTTTTATTGTTAAGAGGTCAAAATAAGATGTGACTTAAAATGACCAAAATAAAGACGTGAACTTGTTAGTTCAATGACAAACCAACTGTGGCCATCAATCATGACAGCATCTTGTACACACGCATAACGAACAGGGAACTCCAGTCTGTAAAAGGTTGTGGTAAACAAATATATCAGGACACTTAACAAAATTCCAACATTTCAAAGCCAAATCTTTAATAATTAGAAAAATGTGTCTCCAATTTAATTTATTGCTAAATGTCTGCTGTGTGGTACAACACCTTTATCATATGAAATGTATTTGCCATATTCATTCAGTCTTTCTAATGTTACATTTTGATTAAAAAATGACTTTTTATGGAAACGCAGCCATTCCCTCAGAGTGTATCACATCCTCTAAAGTGTAATACTGTGGGTGTAGAAAAAAAGGAAAAAACTGAATCACAGAACTAACCTTATGTTTTACCTTAACCATAAATCAAAGTTTTAATCCTAAACTAGCCCCTTAAAGAACATGAGCACCAAAATGTCCTCACTTTAGAGAGTTTGTCCTCAGCTTTCTACGCTTGTGAAGTAATCTGATCCTTTTAAGAATCAAACTGTAAGACAGGCACACTTGCAGTACAACGAGAAAATCAAAAATATATACCCGACATTGAATAGTTGTGTGAGTCTCTTAGAGGAGATTGCATTCATGCGTGAATGTTCAAATAAATCCAGGAGGATTTTCTCGAGAATAAAACAGAGATAGTGTGTAGTGTGAACCCCGACTGAAGAATCACCGCCCCACACACACACACTCCCACACCCCTTCCCTTGCTGTTTTTTTCTTTTTCCAGGTACACTGCTTGTGTTCCAGCTTGTTTTTGTCCTGCTTTAATTGCTTTTTTTTTTTTTTTTGCAGAGAAGAAGAAAAGACAACAACAAGGCGGCGAGGGCTGCAGCTAATGGAGAGGCTGTAATTGTGAATGGAGGCATTCATCTGGAGACGTCGTCCGTGAATTGCGCCGCACAATACGCAGCGGCGGGCTGCTCAGATCACCAACCAGTCACCAAACACACGCAGATGCACACATATAGACGCACACACTGAACCCCTTAGATCACTGGTGCTCAGAGGAGGAACGTAATCACACCTCGGCAAAGAGCAAGACACAGAGCAGGGGAGGAGAGAAGGAGAGAAGGAGTGAGGAGCTGAGAGGGGGGAGTAAGAGGAGAAATTATACAAGGAGAGGGAGGAGGAGGAAGAGAGAGCATGGTGAAATTGATGTTTCCTACCATTTGATTTGGGCCATAGAGCCCAGGAGGCAGATCAGATAGAGCCACATGCACGCACGCACGCACACACACACACACACACACAGATAGAGTACATGCAAGTAAACACAAATACATGCACACAAGCATGCAAACACATTCATTCTGTGGACAGACTCAAAAACGTAAGAAAACAGGATGCACATCATCCAAACGCATATATCGACACATACATGCAAGCAAGGCTGCATACACACGCACTTTGACAGACAGGAAGACACACACAAACACATACATTTAAAATACTGTACATCCTTATAAACAACTTGTCAGAGCTCAGAGAACCATCTCACAAACCCCATGCTTCCCTCTACCTGGTGAAACAGTAAAACCCACACACACATCCTTCAACCAAACAAACACCATTAAGCCAAAACACACAGAAACACGGCTTAAAAAAGACACAACAAAGCCTACGTGACGGTATATAGAAAAAAAAACCTCTCATCTCGGCGAGGCGAGACGAGGCACCTGTCAGCGCGGCGGCTCCTGCTACTACAGAGAAACATCAGGAAACAACAACTCAATTAAACACACCATCCCTGTTCAATTACTGCCACATAATCACAGCAATTTACCTTCACTTGCCGCACAGCCACCAAACAAACACACAAAGGGGCAAGCACACACACACACAGACGCAGAAACACACACAAACACACACGAGGCCGGATCATAAAAGACACCCAGGCTGGAGCTGCAGCTTCATCCTACACATCGTGAGCGAAAAGCTCAGTCTTTGGTGTCTGCTGGCTAACTGGCATATATGAGCGATGGAGCATGTTGGCAGAGTGCATTATAAATGGACTGCTGATTTAATGTAGCTCTAAAAACAATTACATTTATAAACATGTCCAATACATTATAAATGACATCCTAAGTACCAAAGTTTCTGTGCTGTAAATGCAGCTGACTTTACTTTAGGGTGGGCAAAAGTACATACGTTTACGTTAATGTTATAAATGTATAAAACTGTGTGAACACTAAAAATTATATCTGGAAAGTGGTCAACTGTGAATTAAAGGAATGCATCAGGGTTTAAGGAAATTTGGCATCTTCTTGATAATGAGATCATAGCCATCAAAATAACCAATCAGCTGCCATCATGTAACAGGCCCACGTGATTTGGCATGCATTATGTCAACTGTTAAAGTAATAGAAAAGAATAACAGCATTATTTTCCAACAATAAACCCCAAATTTGTTTAATTGTTCCTGTTTTTTTCCCATGAAAATTTGTGATTTGATCCCATCCAACATTCTGTTTAACTTTGTTTCAGCTAAGATAACATGTACGCTGAGGTGCCACTTTATTAAGTACACCTAACTATAACAGTGTAATACAACCAACCTTCATTAAATCCTTCCTTCACGAAGGTTGTGATGGTCAGTGTTTGTTGAAAGTGTTTTAAAGAGGTGTCGATTCAACTGTATGATCATTCTGGAGGCCGCAGTTTGTGCTGCTGTTAAACTGTGTTGCATTAACAGTGGTTCTCAAAGTGAGGCAGGTGCCCCTGGGGTGGACATGGAGCCACTGAGAGAGGGTGTGGATGACCAGGGGAAAAGTTGAATGAATGTGATTTAAGCAGGGAAAATAAATAAAAAAGAATCTGCTGATGCCACATGCTAACCTTAAATTCATAGGAGTGGAGGGGAACATTAACTTCTTCAGCTTCTAAAGGGGAGCATGACAGAAAAAGTTTGAGAACCACTGCATTATAATGAGGGGTGTTTCTAATATTTTGTCCACCCTAATTAACATACATAGGTCGACAAAAGTCTCTCTAAAAGTTTCAACAAAAACTGGACAGTATGACCTGCTGCCTACTGCTGTCGTAGACTGCATTAGTTTTAGCTTGGTATACTAAATAAACTGGCACCTGTACTGCTTTTTATTCCAGTGAACTACAGAGGTGCCAGGACTTTGACAGAGTACACCATGGATCACAGAAAATCAGTATACATTTTTTACATGGTGATTTCTACTCCCACTGGGATGCGTGTGTGGTCTATGATAATCACAAAGTTGAGCAGAACAGAAATCATTAAATCACAACAAAGATCCTTTAGTAACACTGAAACTTTCTGGACAGCCAGTGTGATTATTTTTCTGATACCCAGGTGAAATTCTGACATTCACCGGTGCCAAAAATGTGGGCTCTGAAGCTAAAAGAACTGTATAACTATAATTATAGGTGGACATTAGGCAAACTTTTTTGATATTTTTGGTCTGGGGTTGTTTTTTATGGTTTGTGCTTGGCCACTTAGCTTAAATTCAGAAAAAGCTTCATGCAACAAACATTTTAAACAAACACTATTCCTCTAGCTTTGTGGCAACAGTTACTGAAAGGCCCTAAACAAAGCCAGTTTGGTAAAGAAGAACTTGAAAGACCTGCACAGAGCCCTGACTCCAGCCCCATCCAACATGTTTGGGATGTATTAGAACCATAACATCTGCAGGCCATCACATCAGTGGCTGACCTCACAAATGCTCTTGTAGCTGGGAATGGGAGCAAATCCCTGCAGCATGGTTCCAAACTCTGATAAAAAGTCCATGATTTGGAATGACATGTTCAACAAACACATATGGATGTAATATACAGGGGCCATACTTTGTTCAGGTGTCCAAATACTTTTGGCCAGATACTTTATGTAGCTACATCCCGAGATTGGTCTCTCTAACTCATGAAATATGGTGTAAAAATAACATAACGTCTTACAAACACTATTACTCTATTTCAAAACTTTTTTACGACTTTTCAGGGACTCCTAATATATTTTATTTCTTGCCCTAATTGCCCAGCGTTTGTTAACCATAACAGATTCAAACTCTATTAAAACATCATTTCAGCTAGCTGACACACATGAGGAGAGAGGGAGCACGGGAGCAAAATGAAAACAAAAAAAAAAATGTCACACATCGATGCATAGTAGAGCTCCGTTAAGTTGACAGCTTAAGAAAATAAATTTACTGTTATGTTACATTACATTGAAGGTTATCCACGGAAAACTACTGCAAAACTGTCATTATACACAACCAAATTCCATGACTTTTCCAATACTTTTAATGATTTTTACTAATTCAATGACTTTTCCAGGCCTGGAAATACATGACTTTTTCAGATCTTACATGACCGTGGGAAACCTGGAAAGTAGAGGTTGGAGACAGTTAGCTTAGCTTAGCATAACAGCTGACCTAGCTCTGTCCAAAGGTAAAAGGTCAGCCTCCAAGCAACTCAAGTTTTTATCTAAGCTAAGCCCCTCTGGCTCTAACTTCATATTTAGTGTACAGATATGAGAGTGGTATCAATCTCCTCATCCAAGTCTCTGTAAAAAGGAGAATGAGCATATTTCCCAGCATTTCAAAGAATTTCTTTATATAATAATATATTAAACAATATTAAAACCGTCAAATGGTATTCACATATATGCTGCATACAGCGTTACAGGAGCTCGTCTGGAAAATGTAATCATTAAGTGACTCTGTGAAGTTCAGACCTGGCAAACTACAGAGTGATGTCACTGGGGAAAATATCGAGGAATAGCAACACTGTAAGAACCTGTGAATGAGTAGTCTGTGTGTGTGTGTGTGTGTGTGTGTGTGTGGACAGCAGATTGACTAACAGCTTGAACTTGGGTTAGATCCAGGAGCACGGGGAGGGATACATGGATGGATGGAGAGAGAGGGAGAGGAGGAGGAGGGAGAGCCATTGATTTCTCAACAGAGAGATCAGCATCTTGACAGAAAGAGACGAGAGAGCAACAGAGCAAGACGCACACACACTCCACACACACACACACAGACACACACATAGAGAGGGTTCCCACTGTGGCCCTCTGGTGAAATTCCACGACCTCTCCATCTCTTTCCAGGTTTCCAGAACTGAGCTTGAGTACTTTTGTGCCCTCCTTCTTCCCCTGTTGTCTGGTTTTAATAAAGATTGACTAAAATCTAGGTTTTAATGCAGATAACGAGTGAACAGATTGTCAAATAAATCCATATGTTAAATTCCCTAGCCTGAACAGTAAATTTGTTAAGGTGCTTGACTTTCCCCTGACTATCTTTCAAAAGTCCATGATATTCCAGGACCTCCTTGACCGGTGGGAACTCCTGTTGACAGAGATCAACAGGAAAGTCTGGTTCAATGTCTCTCTCCCAGCATGCCTCGGTGATTTTAACAACCCTAAAACCCCCGACAGGGACACGGAGGATGGTGCTGTGGCTTCGTGCCGGTGTGGCTAACGAGGTGTGTGTGTGTGTGTGTGTGTAGAGGTTGTGGGCACCGGGGGAGCTGACACACATCGGTGAGGAGGGGGTGGGATTGGGGAGAGGGTAGCCAGGGGTCACGCTGTAATTACACATCACAGTCCCTGTGGTCAGTGGCCCGGCTGACTTCTACTGACTACACTGCCTCAGCCAAAGAAGCAGAGATGGCAGGTGGAGGTGGAAGTACGGGGTTGGGAAGTTCTTGCTCTACACTTGTTGAAAACTTTAGAACATTAGAAATTTCTCTTAAAATACTTGTTTATTTTTTTCCATTTTCTACTTTTTAATCAACAGAATGATTCAGTGGGTGTTGTTTTTAAAAAGTAAGCAAAGTATGTGCATGTGTTCAACCTCTGCAGTAACCCTGCCTCCATTCTCACCTTAGTTTGCATGTGTTCAAAGTTGCTCAAGTGGTTGACACTCTCACATACCGTGCGTGGTCCTGTGTGGGTGGTAGGTGCCGTAGAGGATGAGTTTAACACTGAGCAAGGCTCCGGATGCTTCCTCGTCACTTGACCTCGTACAGCTCCTCACTGTGCCTTTGTGGTCAGTCACCTGGAAACGAAAACATAAGCAGGGACATCACCAAAAAAACAACAATAAAAAACACTGAGTTATGTGGAAAACTTATTTGTATGGACTGCATTCATTAAGAAAAAAAGAGGAAATAACAAAAATGCCAGATGTTATCATTTGGTTTAATGTAGTAAATTATTACACACTGCTCAGTAAAATATTCCTGACACAAATATGGTTCCACCTCAGGTTGAAGCCAAAGTTATTGTGTAACTTCTTGGTCATAAGCACTTTCTCCAACAATCATGCATTTCAAATGATACATAATCCCACTGCCATCATATTCTTAAAAAAACTGAATAGTAAGTTTTGATATTTTCAATAAATTTGCTAATATTAGATTCTTCAGATGCTCAGTGGTGTCTCTCACAGTTCAGTAACTCAGTGTGTATCTATGGGAAACTGTAGAGTTATTCATTTTAAATCCTTATCTGGACAGAGATCTTTCTCTGTTCAGGGGATCAACATGTGGCACTCCTTACTTACAGTTCTCAAAGTGGATCATGACTGGAATCATTTTCAACTCAAGCTGAAACAGTTTTTACAGAGAGAGATCAGTCATTTAGCTAGGAGTGATATGGTGTCATTAAGTTTTATGGTAATTTTATTGTATCACTGTTTGCGTTTTATGCTCCTCTGTATGTTTTGTGTGTGTGTGTGTGTGTGTGTGTGTGTGTGTGTGTGAGTCTTTTTATCAGAATCAGAATAAGGTTTATCATCAAGTGGATTTTACATACAATAAACATCATTAAGAGGAAATAAAAATAAAGGCAAGTACTGTAAAAGCCAGGAAGCATAAATATAGAATAGAAGAATTACAACAGAAATATGAAAATATACTATGAAAGTGTCAAATGTATCTGTTTTCTAAAGGCCTGTGTAAGGACAGAAATTGCAAACTACCACGTCTTAGATGCTGCCTCCTCTATCTTCCACTATGACACGTTACATGGGCAACTGACGTGTCCGTTGGTCATTTTTATTCCTGCCTCTGAGAGCTGATGTCATGTAGTTTAAATCTGGCATTAGGTTATTGCAGAGGTGTGGACTTGAGTCATTTCACTCAGGCTTGAGTCATGAATCTGATGACATTATAGAAGACTACAAAAGAGAGATATGTCATTCAACTCTGACTTTAACTCCATTACTAGTGGCTTCACTTTAGCTTTTTGACTCAGAACTTGGAATGGTATCTCCCTATGCCATAACAGATCAGCATGATTGGGAACAGTTATTTGAAGCATTCAAATATAGTTAAACTATAGTTATCTGAATCTCCCCCAATTCAGAATCAATACCACAATTTGGATTACAGGGTTAGTTTGGATCTTTTGAAGTGGGGTTGTATTACGTTCTTATCCATAGTCAGTGTTTTACATACAGGGGATGATCACTGGCATGCCACCAGTTTGAAAAAGCAGCAGGAGTATTGCCATGGAAGCTAAGTGATGTACTAATGTGCGCAGGGGGCGGCAGCCAAATGTATTTTAGCCACCTAAAAAAATCTATCTCCATTTAAGTGTATGCGGCACTGAGAGTATTTTAACCCCTTTACCTAGATGCAGACAGCCCATTCCAATGGGCTAGTCTGTGTTATTGCGTAACTTTGGTGAAGCCGAACACACAATGACAAAAACAAGCTAACTGGTCAAGGCAGCAGTAGACCAGCAGCTCCTATGTTCAATGAGCTAAAAGTACTGTTTTTTGCAATGGAGTCTGGCTTTGAAGAGTACGAAATAACAGTTTCAGTTCCCCGTCAGAAATCATTGGGAAGGTAAAGCAGTGAAAATATTGTAAATACACTTAAACTGATATTTCTTTAGGTGGGACTTTTTTAGGTGGCTAAAATAAGTTTTCCTGTTGCCCCCAGGCACAGCAGTACATTGCTTAGCTTCTGTGCCAGTAGTCCAGCCTGCTTCTCCAAACTGAAATTTAATGCCTGTAATACACTCACTATGGATAAGTACCTCATACAATCCCACTTCAAAAGATCCAAACTATCACTTTAACGCTGCTTATTCAATTTTTATTAATAAAAAAAGAAAATATTAACCTTACTTTAGATTGTATATACAAACAACTGCTTGATGTCATACTCCTTTAGTTCAGAGCAGGTCAAAGACTTCACTCCATATAAACTCTCTGCATCTGCCAGAGCAGTTGTCCAGACTGCCTGTGTGTGTATGTGTGTGTGCTATATATGTGTGAGAGTGTATGTGTGACTGCTCCCAGCAGACCAGAGGCCAGGCATGGCGGCCCCCAGCCGAGTGCCGCATTGATTTGTTGTTGGTAAACAAACAGCTGGATGCCACAGGTGGATCGATATGCCTCGCATGCCTGCCAGCCTCCCAGCATGCCTTTCTACTGGGTCGACATGGCTTACCGAGGAGCAGCGACCCCGCTGTCGCTTGGAAACCTCATGAGTCAAATATTTTGAGTTGCCTGATTGTTTTTAATTGAGCTGAAGTTAATTTTTAACATACATTTTCTCTCCTGACACAGGGGTCCATGAAATTCATTAATACTGTTATTGGATGCCATAACTTTACAAACATTTTATTTCTCTGAAGTAAAATATCACATTTTCATGTCTGGAAATTTATGGTGTACTACTGACATGATAAAAATGATGTTTAACTACAGTGGAAAGAAAAGTGTGGGAGCTACAAGCAGATGAAAAGCAGGGCATAAAGGAAGGAGAAATTAAACTGACTTTTAGACAAAAGAGAGACAAAGAAAATGAAAGGATTAGCAGAAGCAGAGGAACAGAGGCGAGAGGGGAAGGATTTCAAAGCCAGAGAGAGAAACTACAGACAGAGAAAAAAAGAGAGGTGGGGGGGATTAGTGATGGGCGAGAGATGGCAGGATATCGAAACGGGTGAGTGTCAGGGAGAGGAAAGTGAGACCCAGTGATAGAGGATGAGCCTGAGAAGCGAAAGGGGTTCAAAAGGAAATAGTGAGACAGAGGCAGGCAAACAGAGGAAGACAACACCATCGAGAATGACAGTAAAGGAGACGCAAGGGTCGGAAAAAATTAAGAAAAGAGAAACATGAGTTGGCACCTGTTTGGAGATGACACTTTGAGATGAAAATTTGATGTTGGAGACAATGCCAGTAAGTCTCTTGAAACTCAAAAATGGCTCTTGTTTGTCCAAAGTTTAAAAGAAAAAAGTTTGTCAGGACACTCTGCACGCTCTGCACTGATGTAGCCCCACACTGGGAGGCTGCAATGTGCCACCACAGTCCTCTACTGCTGGACACTGAGCAGTTCTACTGGGGCAGCATGTTTTGCACCTTTAACTACTACTGCCAAATGTACTCTTTCACAATGTTAATGTGATTCGAATGTGCTGCCAAATTTTAATGGGTTCTTACACTGTTCCACCAAGTTTCATGAAAATGACGCCCCATTTTGAACCAAAACCATAACCTCCTTGGTGGAGGTACTAATGATAATGATTGTCCAAGGTTTGCCATAGATCACAAACAAGTAGGAGGGAGGACGACAACGGTCACTGGGAATTAAAGTGATTAGTGATAGAGGGTTTTAGCAGAAACTGACTTCTGACTTTGGTCAGAAAAGTACAGCTGTCACTAATAACATTAACAATGGCTCTGTTCTAGTAAGCCATGGCAGTGAGCAAGCATCCACAGTAGCAGGACTCTTAAACTGAAGCAGAATTCAATCATTTTCATTATTAACATCTATCTATTATTACATACTGTGACATGTCAAAATGTCTTCCAAGAAAAAGGCCTGTGATTCACGCTAAAAATTAACTTTTTTTTATTACGCCACAATTGTGTATTACATCACTTCCAGCTCTTAAGAACATTTTTCTTGAGGTAGATTTACCAAGGGTGAAATGAAACCAGTATTGGATTTGCTTGTTGAATCTGATTCTTTTGAACTCCTAATCAAACCTGTCAGGTTTAAAAAGAACTAAAACATGTATTTGCTTTGCTGTTTTTTTTCTTAATGACCGTCTGACATAGCTCACTGCTAATATTGCTTAAAGAGGAGATTTTTTAAAAATGTGATGCCAGAGTTGTTGGTCAGAATGTGTTTACATGTCCAAAAAGAAAAACAACTTTATTATTTTACTTGTTACATTATTCGTATCCTAAAATGTACTGAGGTGAATACTGTATGTGTAGTCTTGTAGTCTGTTGAAAATATACTGCAGTTTCTTCCTTTGAATGTAAACTTAAAAACTTAACAATGACACTGATAGCTCTGCATTGCAGCTGTCTATAGCTGATATTTTCATACGTTTCACATATGACACATATGATTGAAACAACATCGACAACCATTTTGTGTTTACACCAACATTTTTGTGATGGTGGAAAAGTATATAGACCATCACAATTTCCTGAGAAATACAGATAAACAATAATCATAACACAGGTGTGTCTGTGTGTATCATATGTAAATGTTTCATTAGAAAACAACCCTTCACCTACCAGACTCATAAATTATTACAATTCTTTATGATCTGGCCATGAGACAATAAAGAGGTAAAACTTATTTTTGTCAAAGTCTAAATAAATCAGGATTATTATCTTCACCCACAGCACCTCAGAATGTACTGACAATCTGGTGTAAAATGTGAAACAGGAAGTTGCCAGAAAAAACACATAGTACTCACTTTACTTTCATGGAAAAAAAGAGAAGCTTCAAAATAAAACCCTAAAAAGGAACCTGTGAGCGTTGGCTGTGTTGGAGAGGAAGGCAGAGTCAGATGGGAGGGGAGGAGGAGTCTTGCTGTGTCTACATATGTAAAGCAGCAGGGAAGCAGCAGTGTGTCAGACTGAGGCTCTGGCCCAACCTGGGCTCCTCGCTGATCCCTCCAACACATCAATCATCCAAAACAGGGCCATCATGGCCACACTGCATGCTGGGAGACACACACGCTCAGGCACGCACACACTGCAGCATACTTAGACACAAACAACTGAAGTATTACACACAGGGTTGCACTAGCACGAACATTTAAAGTGTGTACATGCCCACTCACACACACTGCACAAATATGGATTAAATTGCAAAAACATGCGTATACATTCAGAGGTAAGACTTACAGATACCTACAGTGTCACAGTGCACACACACACGCGGATGCAATTACAGAAACGAAGACTCCGCAACACACACACAAACGCAAGAACACACTGAAAGAGTGCGCACGACACATACAAACAGCTACAGTGCATACTATACACACATGCACACACACACACACACGAGTGTGTACACACAGAGTCGCACTCCCTCTGCCTCCCAGTCTCACACAAAGCACGCAGACAAACAGAAATAGGTATCCTGTGCCCACAGGGTGCCCTCGCCCCCGACCATCTGTGACGGGTGCCAACACACAGTGGGTGATATTTACATGGAGACCCACCCCCCCTCCATACACACACACACACACACACACACACACACACACACACAGACAAATAAAAAAAGAAAGAAATACCCACAAAGGGCCGCTCGGATCGCTTGATCTCCCAAAACTCATTAAACATGCAGATATATGCAAATATATGCACCTCTAGAAATCCACCTTGGGCCAGAGTGTGTCTGTGTGTGTGTGTGTGTGTGTGTTTGTGGCTGAAAGTACACGTTAGTAAGAATGTGCGTGCGTGTGTTTGTTTCCACTGTAGCAACTACCGAGGCTTCAACAGTGTGTGTGCCAAACTTGATGCTGTGTGTGAGTTAGTTAGTTACTGTATATGCTGGTAGAGTAAAGTGCGTTTTCACATTTGTTTACCAGTGATAACAGCCAGAGGTACTTCTTTTTCTTGTAAGTAAGGAATCGTATTACATTATAACCTTTAAAAGTGATAAAACTGCATTTACAAATCCAAAACAACATTAACCCTTTAAAATAAAATATCTGGAGCTGAAAGTTTTTCATTCTGCTTCTGTTTCCTCACTTCTAGCTGTCTCAATTTCAGTATGGATTACAAATAGAGGACCAAGCCGTGTAACAAAGTTCCACTCCCACACTTCACTCTTTACAAAAGTAAAGTAGAACCATTAGTTTTGCAATTAGTAAGTCATAAGTTAGTATGCTGTAACCACCCGCACTAACACCCACTGTACCTGTGCTAAGTGTGGATCATAACAACCGGTTAATGGAATAAATTATCAAAAATGTGTTAACGTGTCTTAAAACAAATAAAACATTGTCATTTCAAAATGGCCTGACATTGCCATCGTTATAAAGGGTGCAGAGGTACATGCACCATCTAGTAGTCTGTTGAGTGTTTTGTACACTGATTAACTTTGCAGTTGGAGAAAGTTTTTAGGAATTGGGTGAAAGGTGCTCATTTGAACTCCTAACAATGATACTGACAATTCTGCAATACAACTATCACAAGTTATGTGTTGATACTCTACATCTTTAATTATGACATATTAAATTATTTAAACACTTAGAAACCGGACTGTCTATCACAATCCCCACTGTAAACAACAATTATAAAACATATTCAGGTATACTTGTTTGGAATCAGATCTAAATGTCTTATAAGAATCACTTTAAAGAAACAGTTCAACCCTAAATAAAAAATACATATTTTTCCTCTTACCTGTAGTGACATTTATCAGTCAAGATTGTTTTGGTGTGAGTTCCTGAGTGTTGAAGATATCAACTGTAGGGATGTCTGCCATTTTTAAATATAATGGGACTACATGGCACTCATCTTGTGGTGCTCAAAGTGCCAAAAAAATACATTTGAAAAACTCAACAGCAATGTCTCTTTCCAGAAATCATGACCCGGTTACTCAAGATAATCCACAGACCTTGTTGTGAGCAGTTTCATGTAGGAACTATTTTCTCTATACCAACTACACCTGCCAGCCATATCGCCATGCAGAAGGACGTGTGCATTTAATCATGGACAAGAGGCTCATGACAGCATGAAATGTAAACATTAATGGCGTCCTCCTCTGCAGAGCTGTAATGTTTTCTAGCCCAGTGATGCTAGGTGAGTTAGCAGTACTGTAGATGCACACTTCCTTCTGTGCAGTGATACATTTGGCAGGTGTAGTTTGGTAAAAAGAAATAGTTCCTCAAACTGCTCACAACAATGTCTGTGGATTATCTTTAGTAACCGGGTCATGATTTCTGGAAAGAGATATTGCTGTTGAGATTTTCAAAAAAAATTTTTGCTGCATTGAGCAACACAAGCCAAGTGCCATGTAGTCCCATTATATTGGGGACAACTACAGCCAATATCTCAAACACTCTGCAACTCACATCAAAACAATCTGGACTGATAAATAGCACTACAGGTAAGAGGAGAAATATGTGGGTTTTTGGTGTGAACTGTCCCTGTCCCTTTCCTACAGAAAACCAGGGTAATATCTGATTGATTTCTTCAGTGAATATCAAACAAACTGCATCATATCCATCCCAACACTGATTGGTTAATATTAATGTTTCCTATTGGCTGCAGGCACTGATCAAACTCCAGAGTTATCTGCTGGTTATTCCATTTGTCACTGTGTGTTTTGTTTGTGTAGGTGACTCTAGACGGGGCACTGGGGATGATGATGGTAAACATATGATCTGTCAGTCATGGCCTGCAAGAGTGGCTGTGTGTGTGTGTGTGTGTGTGTGTGTGTGTGTGTGTGTGTGTGTGTGTGTGTGTGTGTGTGTGTGTGTGTGTTTGTGTGTGTATAGCCACAGTGCTGCAGGCTAAATAGTGCCATTATATTCCTACAGCAGCACTAGTCACAGTCAGCTTGAGTCTCAAAGTCCTCTGGGATATCAGAGATATCTCTGCTCAAAGACCGCTGCCACCCTGCTACACACAAACACAGACGCGTGCACGCGTGCACACACACACGCACGCGCACACACACACACACACACACACACACACACACACACACACACACACACACACACACACACACACACACACTCCCTCTGGGCATGGCAGCATGGAGCCAGGTGGGGTAGAAGAGAGGGCGATGCATGTGTGTTTATGTTTCTGTGTGTTTTTTTGTGTGTAGCACAATGCAGCAATGCTGTCCAAGTCATTTTACCAATTAAAGTGTTGGTTTATCCAAATGATCGAGGAGACATTTTTATCTTAGAGAGATACTTCTAAATCGGTTTTGATTGGGGCTGTTGCAATAAACACGATATCACAATACTGTGCTTTTGACAAGTCAACCGCAGGGGATAGCAAGCAACCGCCGCTAGCGCTATGTTCATGTTTTTTCTTTTTTTTCATGGAGGCACCGTGTATTTACACTTTGCTTCAAATGCCAGCAGTGTGGTGAGGCGCTGAGCATCTTTTCTGTGCTGAGCACTGCACGCTTGTTGGTTTTTTTTCAGTCACTGAGAGTGTTGAGCATGAATGTTCAGCTTTGGGTAAAACGCTGGGACAGCTCATTACTATCACTTAGTACCTAGCTGTCCAATCCCAGTGGAGAAGGGGCGGGACAAATATCACAAAGACCAACTGTAACATTTCTGAGAACTTCACTGAGAAGTTAATACTGAACCTACACAGAGTGGTGGGTCTGTCCTCTCTCCTAATGTGCTTGTGCTTTTCCTTAATCCAGAGCAGGTACTCTACCTTGTGCCAACATTTTAACACCTGTGGATATTCTGTATCATAGCAACCAAACACAACCAAAGCGTCTTAGCTGAAAAAACGTTGTGCCTCTTATTGCGCCTCATTGCCCTTCTGTGTTCTGTGTTTAACAGTGAACAAGTATTAAATTTTTTTTTTTTAAATCTGTGTCATCTTTGTCATTTACAAAGCAGCAATACACCTAATAACAGCCTAATGATAAAGCTTACTAAGAAGACACTAAAATCAGGATAAATGAACGTATTTGTGAAAACAACCAAAAAGAGCCACCCTTAAGGACTTTGCACACTGAATGTCTAAAAATTAATACGACCTCACATTGTGTCAATCACGTTTGCACACTGAATCCGAAACTTTCTTTCGTCATACAATTTTTCAGAACAAGTTTGATGTTCTGTGTTTTTTGCATCCATCAGAAGCCCTCAGAGCGCCGTTTGACCAAGAATCAGTGAAGAAAATGTGGCAGCGAGACACATCTGCAACAAGACAGACGAACGGGGTGCACCGTATCATTTCACAACTCAGATAGTTCATATTCAACAGGTCAGATAGTTATATTCAGGTGGATGATGATGACGAGAGGGAGGATGTGGACCACACACAGAATGTGGAGACAGACAGGGAGCACAGCGCCGCCCCTCATGCAGCTGCAGCGCCAAATGTAAGACAGGGAGGGAGCTGTGACAGCCAGATAGGTAACTCTAGTGGACAGAGGCAAAGGAGGAAATATGTCTTTTCATTTTGTCTCGAATTGAGAATTTTAGCACCGAATAGACTCAGTGTGCAAGGTTTCTGTGCGTAACGGTTTTTTTTTTTTTTTTTTGGATGACGGGTAAAAAAAATGCATCTGAAAAAAAAGTCTGTGTGCAAAGGCCTTTAATCACTGCAGGGAAAATTCCATCACCGCAACAGCCCTGGCTCTCATATTTCTGCCTGCACACCAATACAATGGAGAAATGGTGGGATTTGGCTTTTGGTGCTCACCACAGTGAAATATTACATATAAAAGAAATCCTAAGTAACATTTTTTTCCAGAAATCGTTAACTTGTGACAGAAAGTTCCTCTGCTAAAAAATGCTCAGTGTGTTCTGTGGATTAGCCAAAGTAATGGGCGCACTAATTCAGGAAAGACATGTTGCTGCTGAATTTCTTGAAGGTCATTTTTCAATGCTGTGAGCCCAACAAACAAAATTCCATTCACTTCCATTTTATTTCGTGTGGAGGGAGAGACCTCAGATATATCCTAAAGCCTGGGCAAAAAAAATAAAACCACCTGCATGGATTTTTTATTTGGGTGAAGTGACACTTTAAACTGACCCAATACCTACCATAAATATGGTATACTAATGGCTTGACTGTCATATTTTACCATTTCCAGCAGCAAGTTACCTCTTAGCCGTGTCTGCATGAGGACAGAGATGCTTTAAAGGAAGAAGAGGAGAGGGGGACATGTGTGTAAGAGGAAAAGAAATGGTAAAAAGTAGAGTGTGAAATAAAGGGCAGAGCGAAAAAAGAGAGGAAGGATATAGAAGGATCAAGGACACAGGGTGAAATAACATCTGATACATCTTTTTACCTGCTAATGAACGATCTTTAATGGTTATCATGGATATTGATAATTATATATTGTTGTTTTCCAATCCTACAGTCATGTCATTGCAGTTTAAATCCACACTGTGCACTGCTGGAAACAAGCATATTCTATATTGTGCAATACTGCCTGCAATATTGTCTCTGATAAACAGCAGTGAGTTGAGCTAAGGCACCACAGATGGAAGAGCGAGCACAGAGCAGATATGAGAAGAGAGAGAGAGAGAGAGTGTATTTCCAGCCCCGCGGTCTCGTCTCCTTCACAGCGCTGGAAGGTCAGCCGAGCCTCGAGCCATAACACTCGCTCCCTTTTCACTTCAGTCCCGCTTTTATTCCAGCAGCACCACAGCGCTCTTTGACAATTGTCATCATGACGAATCAATATAGACTCTCCACAGACCCCCTACCCCCTCCTCTGCTGCCCTTGAGTTTTTAAACACTGATCCAGCAGATAGTCCAGTTAAAGTCTCTACCCAGGCCCTCCATTTTAAGGTTTACCCTTCACTCTCTACCATCCCTGCTTCTGTCTTTTCTATTAGTCCTGTGTGTCCCCTGTCTCTCTTGTCTTGTCCTCTGGTTCTGTCTGTGTGTCATTTCAAGATTTAATTGGCATGCCATGATGAAAATACCATGATACATCAAATTGTTGTACAGGTGACAAAAATAGTCCTTTCCACCGTTCTTTCAGTGGGACAATTCGTAGACTTAAACTTAGGGTGTACCATGATATTACATCATCCCTGTCTGTGATAACAGTTTAGAAACAGAGAGATTTTACCATGTAAGTTTCTGTTTTAGGTGTGTGTATGTGTCCTTTTTCTCTCTCTGCCCCTCTTTGTGTTGACTTTAAGCGTTATAACATGTCTTATTTTCAGGGCCCTGTAATTGTGATTGTGTGTGTACATGTTTCTCTCCAATCTGTGGTAAAGTTGACAACCGGCGTAAAAACCAATCAGTGTGTGTGTATGTGCTGATTAGCGGTGTGCTAAGGCATGCAGCACGTAAGATGCGAGCGTTAATTCGTGTTGCGAGCATCGCGGTGACTTGTCTCGGCCCTCCGGTAATGAGCAGCGCCGTCGTTATGTGGCTCGGCTTCACGGTGTTTCCTCCCCGTCTCTGCGACATACTGGGCCTTGGTAATTGGTCACAGAGGGGACAGTAAATCTGCACGAGGACGTGGGAGAGACACAGAGACAGAGAGAAAGAGTGTGTGTGTGTGTGTGTGTGTGTGTGCAGGAAGAGGTAGGTGATAGAGGACAGGGGGTGGGTGTCTTTCATCTTCACAGCTTTTTCTCTGTAAACCTCCAACTGTTTACAAGGACTGATGCCTATTTGCGCACACACACACACACACACACACAGAGCCCACCCCCCCCCTACTGCTACCACCCACACGTATATACAGTAAATGACCTCAGCGCGCTACTGTCTGTGAGTATGGATTCTAATCAGACGTCGGCAGTATTGTGTCTGTCAAACCCGGCCAAGGTTACTTAACCTTCCAGTCTTAATTTCCCTTCCATTTTAGCTCCTTCCTCCATATCAAACATCAGCACATCTATGAGAGAAAAAAGGAAAAGAAGAGTGCGGGGAGGAAAATGAAGATTGCCATGCTTGGCTGAAACTCGGAGATGAAAGTAGAGGATGATTCACATTGCTGTGGCAAAATGAACTGAACCGAGCTGAGCTGTGCTGGGCTGGGCTATTTTTAAACTTCTATACGCTGCAGCTACTGGAAGGGGACAATGAAAAGCAGAGCAATTCATTTCTATATCATGAGAGAAGGTATGTGAAATATGGTTTCCAGGAGAGTATGCAAAAATTAGTATATATGAGGCTCTGCCAAGAAGCATTTTTGGTGCATGTTGTTAACTAGTTGAGTTAGTAATCGCTTCAGAGATGCGGGAGACATGTAAAGACAAAAGTACAAATTCCTCACCAATTCAAAGTCATATCAAAGGACTGAGATATGCTAATAAAGTTGAAAATTTTGGAGCCATCTTGAATAATATACAAGCAAAAGAACCCAGTCGAATGACATGTTTTCAAGTAATTTCTACTTTTTGTAGAGCTTAGAGTGACCATTCAGTGTTATGGTTTACACAGAGACGGATAAAGCCTTCTGTCAGTACTTTGCGTTCATTTCAACCGTATTTGTGCATGTTTTCTAAGAGCTTAGGAATACAGACTAATTGGAGCAGTACCACTGGAGATAGTGGAGGCGGTGTTGCGTAGTTCAAGTGCCATACAACTGCAGGTGACGATGAAGAAATTTAAATAATAGTGACACAGACTGAATTGATAATACATAATAATATATAGTAATATGTGAAATTAGTGGAAAGAATTCTCCATCCACATGTCGGGATGTATATAAAGGCTTCACAGACCACGACCGTCTACAACGCTGCCTCCGTTTAATGCTACAATAATACAACCTCCTCCACTGTCGCCTTGTTTGTTGATGTGTGAAGCCTTTGACTCTGGCTGTATCTATGGTATCATAAAGGACGCATGGAAGTATGAAGGCAGTGACTTTTACAACATTTGAAACAGACAAATCTATTTTGGTAGGTAAAGGGAGTATAAAGGAGCCTTAATGCTGCATTCAGATGAAATCAGGTGGGCAGCAGATGGCAAACTGGACATCGTTTTAGTGGACGAGGCTAGGACGGTGAAATTAGTTGAGGCTAGCAGAGAATACTGGCAATGTTAACAGACGATGGCATTGCGGTTCAAAGTATTGTAAAAATATTTTAACTTTTTTGCCTTTCTCCATTATTGAACTTATGTGACGCGGCTCCGTCACACAAGGTAAAAGCATAGGCAATCTGGAAATTTACCAGACATGACTGGAATAATTACATAAAATAACAAACACAACATAATTCTATTTATTATATTCAATACTGCAACATATCCTCACGCATGTTTTGTTTCAGTGTCCTGTTGTGGGACTGTTTGTTTTTCCTGTGCTGTTCAGAAGGAGTTGTCTGTCTGCATTCTACCATCTGCCAGTGAACACAGCATAAAACAGTAATAAACGCTGACTAAAACCCAAGAATGAGCAGACTGTGAGTCTATAGCCATGCTCACAGCTCTATGAGGCTGTAGGTGCAGCAGCTAAATGCTAACATCAGCTTGCTAACAATGCCAATGCTAATTTGGTGATGCTTAACATGCATAATGTTAACAATATTCACCATCTTAGTCTTGCATGTTAGCATTGGCCAATTACCACTAAACACAAAATGTAGCTAATGAAGTGTAGCTATGTGCTGCTAGTCTGGCTAAAAGTGAAAAACTACAAATAATGATCGCAGCAGTGAAAGTACATCCGTTCTCTCACCTGGATGGTCCAGAGGCCTCGCGGCTGCTCCCCCCAGCAGTGCACCGTCATCAGGGTCCAGTTTTTCAGGCCAGCAGTGGAGGCGTCATTTGGCCGTGTGTCCAACAGCAGTGACACGGTGCCGGCTGGGGACTCCAGGCTTATGGAGAGGTCACCGCGACACACGGTGCTGATGCTCATTCTCACCTGGTGAGAGACAGGTGGTGAGGAATAAAAAAAAAAAGGAAAGCGGTGTGAACAAGGAGATTGATAGAGAGATAGGGCGAACAAGAGAGAGAAGGTGGGTGGACAGAGATAGAGCAACATGTAAACATGTTATCTCTCAGGTCATCAGAATATGACTCCCTGTGGCTCTTTACTGAATGTGAGGCAACTGAAACAAAGACTTGTCTTTATATTTAAACACAATTTACTGATTGATACCTTCAATTTTTACCTTAAAATAATAATTTGACATTTGTTATCTTTGCTTTCTTGCAAAAATCCATATCAAAAACATGTGAAAACAACAATTTTTGGTTTCTGTACTTAATGACTTTGAGTTTCTGCTGTACTGTTTGCATGGAAACTCTACAGTGGCGACAAGTTTCCAAAAAATTACTGCGCCCGGCCAAGAAATGGTCCTGTACATACACCCCCATAAAGGCAGAGGCTAGGCAGATTACATTACCTTTAGCAAGAGAGAGCCCGGTTAGCGGTTTCCCCGTTCCCAGTCTTTGTGTTAAACAAAGCTAGCCTCAAATTTAGTGTACAGACATGGGAGTGGCATCAATCTTTTAATGGCACTCTCTTCAAGAAAGCAAATATGGATATTTCCTAAAATGTTGCACAATTCCTTTAAATGTGAAGCAACGCCACTTCAGACCAATTGCTGAAAGTACTGGACTTCTGTGATCATCATTAATACATGTGACACACAGATGATTAGGCCAACACAGTAAACCTGTCAAGTGTAAATGCAAATCCAGTCAGTATTATCTGAGATACTGTGCATGTCAGACAGATGGACAAACCAATGATCTGTCCCCTGTCCCCCAAAGATGAAGACAAAGACAAGTAGGGAGCAGAGAGAGAAGACACAGTGAAAAAAGTGGCTGAGGGGAATATTAGCTAAATGATTTAAAGAAGCACATGCAACCCCTCCAACCCCCCACCCCCATGATTCCCACCCAGTAAACACTCTCCCTGTCCCTGTTCATCACAAGCAGCACATCTGGTGTGACAATGGCACATCGCAGAGAGAGCCGCCAAGCTGCAAAAAGACTGACAGCCCGCTCCTGTTTACAGCGTGTTACCACGGCAACACGTCCATCAATCACACCTCGCAGCGATGGCCTGACCCACGCTTTCTGCCAGGGAGCAGAGCCGCAAAGATGAAGCCTTTTCAATTTACATGCTGACACACTCCCGCTCTCTCTCTCCTGCTATTTCACAAGTACACACAACACACTCACAAACGGATAACTCGCACAAACTCAAATGTGCACGTACGCAGACACGCACAGTACGTATGCCTGCTGACACAGTCAAACATAAACACATTTGCATGTATGTGCCTGTACTCAAGAAAACAGTTTTGCCATTTTCTGCAAATGACACAGCCAACACATTACACATCACAGTATGATCCTTTTTTATCTCTTCTATTCTCAGATAGATCACATGACACAGACACACCGAAAACAATTTGTATGAAAAAGCTTCCCCGGTTGTGGACAGAAGTTAAGTTTTAAAAACACTTTGTCTAGATTTGTATAATGTCGAGATCAGGCGGAAACATCGAAAGGCTGTAAGAGGCAGTTTACAGCAGAACCACTATACAAGTGTACAAGAAACTATCTGTACTGTAGGTGAAAAATGGCCACTTCACCTTTCCACATTTTAAAGGAATAGTTCACAATTAGAAAAATTCTTATTTGCTTTCTTGCCAAGAGTGACAGGAGAAGATCGATGCCACTCTCATATCTGTCCGTTAAATATAAACCTACAGCCAGTTATCTTAACTTATCATTAAGTCTGGAAACCCTGTGATGTCACAAGAAGTCGTGGTTTAACGGGGATTATGTCTGGGACTGTTTGGTACGGATTAAACAAAGAAGATATAACATGTTCAGCAGCCCCTCCAGGAAGCAACAGTTAACAGAAATTCAGCCAATCCCAGCGAGTTTTGTACAAATCTTGCAATTTTGTCCAATCACCACAGCTTCACAGCAAATCTGACTATTTAAACTGGTATAATCTCTTTACATTGTGTTGATTCGCTCAGCCCCTATTGCCCCACTCCTCTGTTTATAATGATACTACTGCTGCTGGAGTGTGAGCTTCATGCCTACGACAGAGTCACATACAGTGACATGGCTAACAGTCGCACAGCTTATTTTACCCAACGGCTGTAATGACAGATTTGAGCCATTTCTGTGTTGGTGTGCGACTGTTGAGGCGGCTGGGTGTCGGATGCTAGCCGCTGCTGCTGTCTTAGCTTGTGCGAACTAGGCAGAGAGAACAGGAGGAGAGTAGCTCACGGAGACAGTCCTTCAGCGCTGCGCCAAACAGTAGAAACACCTGATTCCTGGCAATCGGTTGTTACTTCCCCGCACCCCATACCATCACAGATAGATTCTAATTCTGTGGGAAACTCTGAATGCTCATAATAATGGGCTCAGCTAAAGTATTGCAATATTTGTTTTGCAATTTTCACTTGCCTGCAATTTCATAAGAAGAAAAAAGCCTAAAAAAACTGCAACTTGCATCACAATTTAAAAAAAAAAAAGCCTCAGTGACATCAGGCATTTCTGGACACAACTAACCCAAAAACTGCCCACAAAGTCCTGGAGGGACTGTTTAATTAGTTAACGTTAGAGGTGCTGGCAGGTGGATTTTGGTACTTTTGGAGAGAGCCAGGCTAGCAGTTGTTTCCAGTCTTTATACTAAACTATGCCAACCAGAAAGCTGGCTTTAAAGCAACTAGCTTTAGATCTCTCTGACCAAAAAGAAAAAGAAGTGCTACTGATTCTCTCATAAAACTTGCAATAATAAGGTTATTTACCAAAAGTCAACTAATTATTTAAGATCTTTTTTAAGTGGAACTGTTTATTCTATATTTTCATATCAAAGTTATTTTCAAACGATGTACTGCATGATCATGCCATCTGAGTGTATTTTAAACCGCTGCCTGACCTGAACGTGCTCCAGAGTGTTGATCTCATTGGTCCTCCCATGGCAGGCCTCTGATTGGATGTTCACACTGACCGCACCTCCTGGAGAAATGATCCTAACCAATAAACACCATTATGTGCAGTCAGTAGCCAGACCTCTTTCTTTCATGCTTAACAGACACTCATACACATGCATCATCTCTTACAAACACAGACAAAGCAGTGACAGTGCAGGTGAACATAAGATGAAAGATTATTGACTCCTGTGGGGAAGTCGTTCTGTTGAAGAGCATAAAGTAATGTGATACAACTAGGAAAACCTTAAAACAAAATTAAAATGTAAATGACAACATATAAGCAACAAAAATCAGTAGAAACAATAAAAATCAGCAGCTATGGCAGTTAAATAGACTCACAGTATGTAGCTGATAAAGATTTTTACCTGATAGGATGGACTGTAACTTCTTGCGTGCACTTCCTCTGCGGGGCAACAGTGTGAAAGTGCATGGCTTTCTGCACCATCAGCCCTGCATCCAGCAACCCAAAACCATACCTGAAACACGAAGGGGACATGCACTCCATTATATACTGTACGTGTTTGTGTATATGATAAGGGAAAGCATCCTTATATGCTCACGCACGTGAACTGGAGGCTTTTACGTGGGCAGCTGAATGTGCTGCAGAGGAGAAGAGTAAGTGCTAATGGCTCCGACATGAGGAGGCAACAAGTCATTGACGAAGATGATGTTGTCCTCTGACACAATCGCTTCCCGCTCTGTCCGGGCTGAGGCTGAGGGCTGCTGTTTGTACCTCCCGTAATTGCCTGGAGGATTGATTCTGAACAATGTGCCATCTCACGGACTGTAATCAAGCCTCATTATTCATTCTTTACCACCCCAATCTGGGTGCTGGAGACACAATGGCCGACCCTTAAGCGGCGTCGCTGCCTCGTGACTGTATGACCACTGCCTTTCTTACTCTCTCTCCTCCACTTTACCGCTACTGCTTCGCCATCTCTTTACGTCTCTTTTGAATCATCCGCTCTCATCTTTCCTCTTTGCCCCCTCTTTTTTTCACAGAGCAGCCTGCTATTCAGCGTTCTTTTCCTCTCTAAATTCTCCTTCACTCTCCTCCATCAAACCTGAATTTCTTGCATCAGAACTCTCCTCCGCCACTTCAGTGATGCTGAAATCGCAGTCCTCATAAGTCTCTTCTTAATTCTCCCACAAATCTTTCATTTTCATGCACTTCTTCTCTTTTCACTCTTGTTAAAATCACAGTTCTCAAACTGAGTAACAGGGCTGTAACAACCTTCATTCTCCCCCAACCCCTCCTCTTAGAAATCCAGAGGGGGTGACAAAGAGCTAATTTCTGCCATTATTACCATACAGACCTTATGCCGTTAATCTGCAATAAGTG
Organism: Cephalopholis sonnerati; assembly: GCA_019142605.1. NCBI lineage: Eukaryota > Metazoa > Chordata > Actinopteri > Perciformes > Serranidae > Cephalopholis > Cephalopholis sonnerati. Next base: position 12,142,905 of record JAGQAX010000008.1, on the reverse strand, counting down.
AAATTCATTATCCTGATGACGGGGTCTCTCGGAGCAGCAGAGAGAGAGACAGAGACAGGAGAAAGGAGAGAGCTGATCAATAACTCAATCTGCTGCCCTGCATGGGGCTCCATCTCCGCTGTCTCAGACTGTCAGTGTGTCTGAGGAGGAGAGGCAGGAGCTGCAGCCCACACCGTCCTCGTCCTAACAGCACGCCGCGCGATCAATGGACACAATCTAATCAGCCACTATCACCACCAATGACTTTTAGCATGTAGGCCCAGCATAATAGCATTAGGCAGACGGGTGTGTGGGGTTGAGGTGCGCTGCTGAAGTTCAAGGTCAGTGGAGGGGTTTGTGAAAGCTGTGAAGAGTTGGAGCAAAACACAGCTGACAAGAGCTGAATGCAGAAGACTAGACTAGCAAAGCATCGACTGACATGGATCCTAATAAAGAATAAAGGAGTTAAATGTATTGTTATTAAGCTATTCAAGTTCCAAATGTGCTTATACTAAATGATTTGAAGTAAAAGCGTCTTTATTGAGTCATCAATGTTTGTTAGAAGTCACCAAAAATGAACTGATTACAAGGAACTGTGATCCTGAATGCTCCCTAATGCATATTTAAAGAAGCATCCAAACTAATTTTACTGTTGTTGCTTAAACTTTGCTCTGCTGTAATGAGAAAACCTAAAAGATACTCTTTGAACTCACTTACTTTTAAAAAGATTACTGGGGCATTTAATTTGACCGCTGGCGCAGCAATGGTCAAATTAAACCCTCCTGTATCCCTACATGTAACAGGGGTCCCAAGCCAGAATGAGACACGTCTTCAACCACTTGGTCAGGGGCGGCTGCGGCTCAGGAGTTAGAGCGGGTCATCCACCAAACATCAGGGTGGTGGTTTGATCCCTGGCTCCTCTAGCCTGCATGTCGAAGTATCCTTGTGCAAGATATTGAACCCGAAATTGCTCCGGATGGCTGTTCCATCAGTGTGTGAGTGTGTTTAAGCTGAATAGCAGGTGGCAGCCACACCCAAGACTCTAATTGAAAACAGCCCTGCATTAAAACAGTGCAAGAGGCATATTTTTTAGGTAACGCTGAGAAAGTTAAAGAAACAACTACTTTATGTTTTTCATCACTACAAATGCAAAAAATAGAAAAAAAAAACAGAAATACAGTAAACTACAAGGAATGTGCTTGCACATATTTAGTTTTTTCTCTATTTACTTTCTGACCTCCCCAGCTGCTCTGTCCCACAGTGCCCCAACCTTATTTATTCCTACTAAAGACACAATTCTTTAAAACAGGTTACAACTCCAACTATTTCAATTTAAGAAAAAGGCTAGCTGGACTTTACAGTTTTTAATAAACACCAGACAAACAGGAGTAAATAGAGTATTTGTTGGGAACTATTTTCAATGGCGGATCAATCCACATCTTGTGCGCTAGTGAGCATTGAAAGTACAAGTTTTTGGACTACAATGTCACAGAGGAGTAAGATACATCAGACTTTGGCTGCACAGACAATTTTAGAACATACAGAATATTACCAACTCTATGTACTATGCATGAATTGTTTACAGTTTGTAAACATAATATTCAAGCTTGGCCCCTCCTCCCTACACACTGCAAGCTACTGTACTATTGTAGGAACATTACATTTGTTGTAATGGAAAAGCCGACACTTTAGTAAGCTGAGTTAACCACCAGCACCTACCTGTCCAACAGAAAACAGGCCAACTCAGCACTGCTCTTCATCCCCATCCTCTCTTTCAGTGGTCGCCAGCAAAAGTGAAAGCCAAACCCAGATTCACTCTAGTTTTGGAACAAGCTTTGTCTGTTTGGCATACATTAATTTGTTTGCTGGAAAATCCTGCGTAGTATACCTTTAAGTATAGAGCCCACACAGCTGTTCGGCATGGCACTGCTCAGTGGCAGAATTACCAGCAAGAACACCAAAAATAGGCTCTTGAGCTGCCTAATGTCCCGGAGATATTTAATGTAATGGGAGCCATAATCACCATTGCATTGAATGTATCTGGTTATGCTATTTAGATCATTAGCTCACAAATTAAAGGGGTAATTCACCACCTTTAATGTGGATGTCTAATAATTGTCAATGGTAAATGTAGACAATTGAAGTAATAAATTCCTCAGTGTGTGCTATATTGACCGAGAAAGCTGCATGCAGAGCCGTGCCACCAGTGCCTTCATGTACCAGGATGCACTGCACGCTAGTCTTTGCTCCTGACAGCTCAGGTTATAGTCCCTACTGGCTATATCAGACAGAATGCGGAAGCGCCGGAAAGCACTGCCCACTTCCTTTCACACACACTTTCACGCACATCTCTGTGGTTGGTTTGCGATCTGCAGCAATAGTTTCCGCATCTGGTCTATTTTCTCTGTGAGCTGCATGTCAACACAATGATAATCTATTATAAATGATATAAGGGATATCTTATATATTATATATACGATCTGATTCTGATGTATGATAAATGATGCATCGCTTTCTTGCCAACCTTTTTGATTTTCCTGCCATTCTCCTGGAGTTTTAACTACCCCTGTTTTTAACCCCTACATTTTACAATTTCAAAAATCAGCCCATCTGCTGTATTCATGAGAAATAACCATGTATCACTGCTGCTTGTGATAGTTTTTTTTAAATTATGTACTTATTCCACGTTTGTTGTGTCCAAACACAGAGCAACAGAGACAAAAAGACACACATGCACACACACAAGCAGAAGAACAGACAGACAGAGAGAGAAAGGGAAAAGAGCAGAATAGCAGAATCGCCTTGGCCTCTCTCTGCTGCATTTCTTCAGCTGTATACTCTGGCTCGAATACATACGGCTGAATATTCAACTCTGCCAAAACACCGCAAAATGAATCCTCATCCATTACATCTTCTGCACTCATATTTCAGGATGCCATTTTTGCAGTTGGACATGTAGCTAGTCTGAAAAACAAGCAAAGAGAAGAAGGAAGCTCTGTTTTTGAGTGGCATCTGCAGCAAACCTACTTGCAAGCTAAAACAGCCTGTAGTTCCTCCTCCATCCAACGACATCATTGTCACGTCAAATGACGGCACTGGATGCAGGAAGAAAGACAGATTGTGCAGCTGCAAACTCGCTCAATATCACACGCACTTAGAAGTTTACTGCTCCAATCGACTACGTTTACCATCAACACTGATTGAACACCCACATGGAAGGTGGCGAAATTTCTCTTTAATGCACTAAGAAATATTCTTCTGTCCACTTCTTGCCCTAGAACATATGGTCTATTAATATGTGTATCTGGCGTTTTGAAGACATAATTCTTCACCAGAATTAGTAATGTTTAAGATTATATTTATGTTATTTCATATATAGTTCTGAATTTATCGTGTTATCATGAAACACACACTTAGACATTACAGCGTGACTACGAATATACTTTAGTTTAATCTCCTTATTTGGCTACCTAAAATGATTAAGTGCAATAAAAACACCAGCAGTAACAATAGATCACCTAACATATTTCACAGTGGAGAAAACTGATACCCTGACTTCTCATAAAACAGAAATTGTTGGTGACCGGGGCTTGCCACCCTGCTCCCTTTTAGTGATTAAATATACCCTCCCCACCCCGTACCCCTTAGTGAGAACTGTGCACCTATTAAATCCTACAGCTCCTGCAGATCGATCGGGCTTGCCCCAGCTCCAAGGCCATAAACCCACACAGACATATATCTGATAGAGAAAGCTGCAGGAAACAGGTTTACCCACGATAGAACATGATGAAAATGACAGATTTTATGTCCCCTGCCATGTCAGTGAAACACCACCGCTGAGCTGAGCCGCTCCCCAGCCTTTTCAGCCATCTCATCATCAGTAGCAAGAATCGCAAAGACTAACACACTTTCAGGGAGAGCCTTGTGATCTCTCCCAACAAAAATGTGCACAGGATTTATAGCTGTTGTGGTGTGTGACACTGCTGGGTAGTTTAGTCACAGGATTTGTGCATTTTCCTTTAATGAGTGTGAGTGAGATGTTTGGAAACACTGCAAAAATGTTTAAGATTAAAATGTCTTTAAGATGAAACCCACATAATGTAATTCATATCAAGCAATTAGTCAGAAAACATAGTCATCAAATTTTCAACTTGTTCTTTCTCCACCTCCTGCGTGGTCGGAGGGAGGTTGAGCCAAGCCGACTACAGAGTGACAGCTGATCTTCTGTCCACGCAGCACGAAGCATGTTAAACCCCCGACCCCCCGCCTCCACACATATCGAATCTGCGGCCCTCGCATTTTCTCCATCCACTTTCACTCCTCGATAGCGAATGCCCTTGCAAACTCTTACTCCCTCCTTCTTTTTATCCATTAGGATGAAGGCCACTCCCCCCACCTCTCCATGGGGCCTCTTTGTAACTGTCGAGGAACCCTTTTCACTTTTTGTTCTGCAGGCCTTCCCAGGTCCTTTCTCTGTTGATATTCACACCATCTGCCAGCAGTGGAGGAAGGTGCACACAAACCCAACTAGCACGGCGACATCAAGATCTCCAGGGTCGAGGTTCTCGCTTCGTCTTTGCACACCGCATTAGAAACACAGTTTTAACAACTGGTGTGCTGCAACCAAAACAGATTTTTGCAGCCATCCAGAGACCTAGCTACTGCGGTCTCACCCCTTGTTTGCAGTGGTACGTCCTGCTAAGTCCCCCCCAATAGAAGTGGCTGTAAAGAATCACTCAAGCCGCACTAAGCAGCTGCCTGTGAGTTAGGTCATTTTCCCAGGAGCCACAGAGTGGGCATTGGCAGGACCTCAAAAAGAGGGGACACCATCTGTTCAGCGCCTGAAAAGGTTGGTGACACCTTCTGTGGTACCAACAACTTCTAATTAAGTGGCCAGGAATGCAGTAGCAGCTCCAGCTCGTGATTGGTGGGCTTGCTTTAGTTATCCTGACGACAACACAGCAGACCCCCGGTCAGTTTCACGCACCTCTCCATCACATCTGGCCATTGGCTAATGAAAAATGAACGAAGAGAGAATACAATAAACACTTGATGAAGGTGACACATGACTAGAGCAGCCAACAAAAAACTACATTTACTTTTGTTTTCTCTGATTTTTGTCCCTTTTTTTGTAGCTCTTAATTGAATGTTTATCAGGAGCATTGAAAACTGCATTAGCCCTATGGTCAATCCCAGCGTGGTTTGTTTCTGTTATATCACGATGCACTAATTTCATTAATATTAGGATTTAAATGAAATAACAAATGGACTTAACATTCTTCTGATTTCCATCGCTCTTACAGCCAAATCTGCTGCTCAGAAATGTTACTAATTAGGCTTATTAAGTAATTAAGAAGAGGTCTTAATTATATCTGCGCCAGTGGGACCTGCATGGCTGTAACCATGAAATGCTGTGCCGCGCTGCTCAGCTTTGTTGGTTTGGTTGTTATACAATTTCCTTCATTTAACTGTTCTGAATGTGTGTTTCTAAAGAAAAAAAAAAGATTTTGGAATACATTTTTGGGCTGTATTAGGCAAATATCTGTCTGACTTGAAATTACAGAGAAAGAAACACTCAGCAGGCTTCAACAGCACAGCCTCAAAATGTCAAGTGAATTACCTTGCAAAGAGTTAAAAGTTTAATGAAATATATTGCGGGGAGGAAAATGAGGGGTTTGGCACAGGCATGGACTTAGTCTCAGGAGAATGGGCACCAAGCGGCCCTCTCGGTCTCTACAGCCATCAGTCAAACTAGCAGCCACCCGTCCCCGTCTCTTACACAAGGAGACTTCTCTAGAAGCCACAATGATCTATACCCCATGACCTCACTCTCAGTGTCCAACATATTTTGATTTGTAGCTCGAGTGTTATTCAAACACAAATTCAAAAGAGGATGAAATTCAGCAGAGAGCTTTTGTTGGACGCACACCAAGGTACAGTCCTTTTAGATGTCTCTGCCCTTGTGGGGAGAGAGAGAGACAGAGAGAGAGAGGACTGAGTAAGCGCCGCGCTACAAGCTTGGCATAAGATTCCCTCCCGGGTCCCGAGTGCTTTTCTTTCACTCTGGACAAAGCAAACACTGAACCAGGAGCCTTTGTTTGCCTCTTCAAAGGCACAAGTTTTTGATGCCATATCACTAAATGTGATAGAGCAAACAGAAATGAAATGATCAAGAACAAAGTCTGTTTCTGTGTGTTTATTGACAGGTATGACATCTGCTACATGATTTCACCATGGAAACCACACTGAGTTCAAAAGTTATGTGTTCAACATGCAATATTACAAAAACACTATTATGCCTTTAGGTTGCAGCTCTGTTTAAGGGCATATGCCATCATTTGCGCTATGGCAAAGATCTCAGTGAGCCTGGATCAAATTCATAAAATGTAACATTAGTGACATTACTTATGTTTAGGGTTATAAAACTCCAAGAGTTTCAATTTAAATAGAGTTATTTGGGATTTGGGAGGGGAAGTGTTGCAAGAGAATATAAGAGAACATAATTTGTCCGTGTTTTTGACCATGTTTTACAGCTGTGATTTCTTGTAATACTTACATTTTCTTTACAGACTTTTGAAACATGTCATCGGTTCGAAATCATGTTTTTTCAAAAATTCAATAAGCCATAAAGTATCAAGGTTAAGCATGTTTCTTTAAGTGTTACAGAGGGACCTGGGTTTCGCTAAGACAACATTAGGATTACCCAAATACCCTAAAACTTCAATTAACAGCCCCGGCTATTATTTGCTTCAAACACTGAAGGAAGTCACCACCTTTTTTTTTCGTCCCTTTTGTTTACCAGGCCAGTAAATCTGAATGAAAACTGTAAAATTAAGTGAACAATTGAATTTTGGAGAATTTAAACATTTACATTTGTATGTGCGATCTAAGCAGCTAAGTAATGTTAGCTCAGGTGAGTAGCCGATGTCTTGTTGGGCTTTGAGATGTTTTATACATCCAAAGAACTTATTAAAAATGAGTGGAGTTCTACAGTAATACTGAATATTGCACTGTTTTGCAGGAATTTTCTCAATATGGATGTGGAAATGTGGTTTTTCTTTAGAGTATTGCTAAAAATGATGATATGGTGATGTACTGGTGGAGACTTCTGAGCTCTGTAAACTGCAGAGCAGATTCAAGTTACCAGCAACTTGCTGTGAGCTAACCACGGTGGTGACATAATTTAACTCTGAACAAGAAAAAAGAAAAGAGAGGTGAGGAGGATGAGTACTCATGCTGTTGTGGAACTTTATTTTGAAATTTCTTCTGTTTTTCAACCCCCCTAGTAAAATATCAAAATTGTTACTAGTACATGAATTATGCATTAGTGGAGGTTTGGAGGAGCACAGGGTCCCTACAACCCCCCACTCGTCTTGTAGCACAGTAGGGTGGAGTGGGTGATGTCTGTGTGTGTATGTGCGTAGGGGTTTGGGTAGAGGGGTGTACAGGCACCCCTCTGTTTGCCTGCTGCACCCCCCTGCCGGGAGACACGGCACCCCCTGCAGGAGGTGCAGCGCTCCGCTTCCCCTGTCCCTCGGGGCGAGTCAGTGTATGTCACACACAAACACACACTCGGCTCATTCAGCCCAGTTTATCTGCTGACCCATCAATCAAATGCATATCCACACAAACACGCACACACACAATTAACATCAACATTTTGCATCTGTGCTTACAACTGCAGTGTAACAATACTTCAGGCTTGCAAAGGAAAGAAATACTTTCAGTCATAATCCACTCAAAACTAAAGTTCCAAGAGAGGAAGTTAATAAGGAATAAGGAGAAGGGCTAAACACCGAGATGTCATGCCATTTGTTTATCTTAATAAACCTATTATGTCTAAATAACACACACACCCATAAAGAGCTTCCACTTCCTCTCAATTACCCAACAATTACCCACACATAGATCCACTCTCCTTTCACAGGAAACAATATCATTGCATAGCTACAATAATATTAAGTGATAGTGGGATTGTTAGACTGTGGATGAGCTATATCTGTAATCTCTCTGTGCACACACTCACACACATACACACACACTTTCTCTCTCTCTTCTAAAACACATGTATATAGACCACAGGCTCAGTCACGGAGTAATTGGCTCAGCAATGAAAAAAGAGGCGGTCTGGATAATTAATTAATCTATCTGGCTGGGGCAGCGACGCAAGGCCAGTTTTACAACCCCACCAGGGAGACGGAGGGAGAGAAAAACAGAGAGAGGGAGAGCGGAAGAGAGTGGGGGTGGGCGGGGGCTGCCCTGGGACGATCTATGGCCTTCTATGAAATAGAAATGGCTTGCCAGAATGCAATGAGTGTGCATACTCTCACATTTTACACACAAACACACATATATTCCATTTTTTCAAACACGCACAAACACGTGCACGCATGCACACACGCACACGCACGCATGCACGCACGCACGCACACACACACACGTAAACACAAAACAGCAAAATGCATACACACTCTCTGAACTTCATATTCATTGAGATTTATAAAGCTGACAGAGTTGCGAGGTTATTGATCTTCAGTCAATTCACAGACAGACCAAATGGGAACAAACCAGACTACTCTCAACATATTTTCCAAACAAGATTACACTGCTATATTTATGGTGATAAACGTGGGAAAATCACAAGAAGAAAAAAATTCTGATAAAATCCTTCCCACTGAAAACTTCAGCTCTGTATTACTTGATTCTTACAAGGGCACTGACTATTGGATTTTTGGTTTCTTCTCATTTTCTATGATTGCGCCTAGGTATTGAAATCCTTTATTTTTTTGTTACTAACTGAAATGTGTTGGCCCATTTGCACGCACGTTCTCTTCCAGGGGCCCAAAGACCATGTCAGGGTCTCAGGAACGTTACCTACTGTTCCTGGTGCCAAAAAGTCCATGCTCTGGGGGTTAGGACTTCTGAATGAGCCGGAACCTTTCAGGGCAAAATATGCAGTGCTCAGAATCTCTTTCACATTTGCAGGTCCCTTGTGTCATTCCCTACATCCATTCGAATATCAGAGTTGTGCAACAATACAAAGAAAGAACAACATGACTCAGTGTTTTTCCTCAGGTGTGAAAATTGCTTCTCAAACACTGGAGTTGTTTTAAAAAAGTTACTGGACTAATTTGCCTAAAGTTTAGAGCTCTTCAGATGCAGTGGAAAAGCCAGCAGGGATGCACAAGTGGGAGTACAGTGCCTGATTTATTTCTGTTGCATTCACATGCCCTTCGAATGGTCCCATTTCCCGAGTTGGGAAGTCGTTTATGTGCTTTTAACTTGTAATGAAGACACAACATGGACACTACAAAGAGGATGTGCTGTATTTACTTGCTCAGATTGTTTAACCTCCCAGCAAAGATTCACATGCTATCTAAATATGCTGAAACAGTCTGAAGGTGAAGTGATTTTGTGCCAGAATTGTTGCTGGACCAGTGGCCTACATCCACTTAAATACTGTTTTACCTTTGTTTTCAGGGTTAATGCTCCTAAATACCTTTGCCAACTAATCTAAGTTCTTCTGCATAGACAATAACAACATATTACAAATTACATGTAAGCCAAATTTAATATGTAATATATATTCAGACATGAGGGGGCGGTCATGAGAATTTTGGGTGGGAAATTCTTTGATCAGATAGTTGCTGATTTAAATACAAATTTAGCTAATTTTAGACTGTTTTATCTAAGTCAGCTTCTTGTATGGCTTCTTGTGTGCACACAACTTTAACATTCGAGAACTTTGGCCTCCTCTTTTAAATGAAATAAAGTTTTTCTTTCTTTCCTTTATATATAAGTGTATATATATGTTTGTGTTTTTTTAAAGTATTGTTTTGGCATTGGTACTGCAACTTCTGTACTGAATACACACAATAACCAAAAAACTTTTGATTGCTATGCAGCCTGACTGTTAGCAACTGAACGTTTTATTATTCTGTGTCCCCTCTCTAAATGGTGGGGAGGTTTTGTGGGTTTGTGAACGCAGCGCAGGTGGAACTCCTCATGAGTTCTTTTTTTTCTCTCAGCAGCAGCTTGTGGAGTTTGAGTCGCAACATGGATAACTGAGATCAGATCAGATCCATAGATTGAAAAGCAACTGTTGCAGAGGCGTGTGAATACAAAATTTTGACCCAGCACAATGCATGGTGAAGTTTCACTTTCACTGTATCTGACGCTCTATTGCTCCCTCTATGGCCAGAGTACACTCTGCGCTTCAAGAGTGAGGCACAGTGAATAACCGAACAGTATATATATTACAGCTGTTAATGAATGGTCCAGCTCCAAATATGAAAAAACAATATGTGACAGCAGATGTTGTCATTGTGGCGGGCCGCCACAAATAAATTAATGTGTGAGAAACCCTGATGTTATTTTACCCTTGAACAAATTGTATGACAGAGCTGATGGCAGGTAAGGAGCACCTAAATGCCTAATGGGGCATGGAAATATAAATGAGCCTGAACCAAACAAATTTGGGAACCTTCTCTTAAAGCAACAGAATATCATATTGTATTGAGAACATACTCTTCTTTAGAGAATAGTGTCAAAATACACTTCTTGGCTGCTTAAACCCTGGCAGAGGAGTGAGATGAAGAGTGGAAGAGAGGAGTGTTGCTTTTCCACAATCCCAGACAGTTTGTCTGTCAGACTCAGGAAGGGATCTGGAACTTGAGAGTATTCTTTCCCCCTTTTTTCACCACGAGTCTGTGTTAGTGGTTGTCAGATCTAACAACAGGATGGGAGAATACAACACACACACACACACACACACACACACACACACACACCTCAGCTGAGGAGGGAAGTGGCAGGTACATCACGTCTATGGTAATAGAACAGCAGATGGAACTGGCAGGCACACACAGCACCTTGTGCTTTGACACAAACACACACATACTCTTGCATGTGCACACACTCACTTGTTCATACGTTACAAAAATGCACTGACACAAACACGCAAGAACAAGCTGCTTTTACCTGACGGTGATGAAATATCACGGCTGAAAATAAATAAACAGCCATAATCCACACATGTGCTTAACAAGATGTGAGTTTGAATCTCTCCCGTCAGTGTGCTGAGTGCAGGCCAGCTATAAATGGCTCCTTCCTCATGAGGAGGAGAGAAGTGTTGGTCCTAGAAGGTGTTGTCTGCTTCTGACCTGTCTCTCCAGGGCATCATATGAGCGACGGTGTAGCTACTGGCCCTGATAATCTAAGAGATAAATCATCTTTAGTCACTCTCTAACAGCCTGACAGACAGACAGGCCTAAGTACCTGGGAGGGTGGCAAAGGGACACTTTAAAATCTCCAGTGATGAGGAGTATTGCCGTGAAGAAAACAGTTAGCCGCCCCAAGCTCCCTCCTATCCCCCCGAGTCTCTGGCTGCCATTTTGGCTGCGTCTCAAGGCGCTATTCCGGCTCTATCTCATGTCACCGTTCTGGCTGTCGTTCAATTCTCTCGTTGGCTTTCGTTCAGGCTTCCATTCTGGCTCTGGTTCAAGCTCCACAGTGGCTGTGTTTTGGGGGCTTCATTGTGGCTCTGTTTCAGCAAACCCCCCCCTCCCTCTCCCTCCCTCCCCCTTCAGTTTTAGCACCCCAGGTAGCTGGCCTCCTGCCCAGCCTGCTGATCAGTGGGAGATTCAGGCTCAGGCCTTTTGTTTGGGGTGGCATTTTGCCTTTGTTTTCCCATCTCGCCTGTAATCTAAACACCCAAAACATCTCATGCTTGACAAATCGGCCCTGAGACGAGGGAGCAGCGGAAGACAAACGGCTGGAAGCGGTTCAACCCCAGGCAGGACTGATGGTGTCCGACTGGGCCTGACCTCCCAAAGGTTAAAGACACGTTCACTTACAAAGCAATCAATTACCCAGGCTGTGTGGGCGCTTTTAACCAACCTCCCCTCCTGCCTTCTACACAGCCGGCGTTATTGATGAGGGTCCCAGTGTACAGCACACTCCAACCTGGAGTGTGTATTACATTTCACAATTGAAATAAATCTCAGATTCTTGGTGTTACTGCCTACCTGAGCCTCTCTCCTGCTTTATATCGTCTCTCTCTCCCCCTCCTCCTCCCCTCCCACCACCTCCTTCCTCCCTCCCTCCCTCTCTCCCTCCTCTCTGCAGGTTGTTGTAGCAGGTTTATTCTGGTAGTTTGGGCTCCGTGGGCCCCGGCAGGCCCCTCAGCTGTTCCGCTGGGTTTGTAATTACCATTTCATTAAGAATGACAGTTTCGGGGGTTGAAGCACCATTTCATCCGGGTCTCGTGGGGAAGGCGCTTGCCAAATTTCCAGCGTGAGTGGCAATTATCTCTCTTCGTGTCTGCAATTCACCATTTTGTACTTAGTGGCTTGACAACGGCTAGGAACATTTTGTTGGAGTAATAATAGGTCTGGGATATTTACACTGTAGCCCACTCAGGCTCAGCTCTGTGAACAGACTGATATGAGCTATCAGAAGAGATAGAAACAAACTGGAGGAAACACTACAGAGACAAGCACTACACTACTTCTTTGGCTAGTGCGGAGCCTTGAGAATTGATTTGAGGTTCAATTTATTTCATGTATAAGGTCATTCTGGTTCTGAGTAAGTGCTCGTGTAGTATATTTTTATTTTGGATTCAATCATCATGTGTTTGTTTTACTGCACCTCTGCTTCTTCTAATGTTTCTCTTTTGGCCAGTAGGCAAAAATGACTCGTAATCTCAGTGGAGCAACTTAGTTCAACTATAAAAGTTAAACTAAGGCATTACAAAAGGTTTTTCTGCCATGCGAGGAATATCTAAAAAGTGTACTATAGCACTGTTTTAAAAATGAACACATCACTAGCCAAGAGACTGAACAGAAATCAGTTTAAAGTGTATATGTAATGAACATGTACAATAAGCACAGCAGCAGAAACTCAACCACTTTACTTGTAAACATCTTTCATTTTTATGTGATCTACATGACCTTCGTTCTCTTTGAATGCCAACATTTTTATAATTGCCATCTCTTGTCTCTTAATGTACAGTTTGTACACTCACGCATTCATCTGCGTGCCAAGGTACGTGCATACACGTGCGTTAAATGGTAGTCTGTTATTACAATACTCACATGCCCACATACGATTAAAAAATTGGTTGGTGGCAATAATTATTCATCCTGGCCTTGGAGTGATCCTTTTTTAGTGTTTTTAAAGTGTTAGAGATGGAAGACACAATCTACAGCCCTCGATCCATGTAAAAATGCATTCTTAAGTCCAGGCAAAGCTAATGTGAGGCTTCAGCAGTCTGCGTTAGAAAACTCAAGTGGGTATTTTCTGATGTTGCCGTTTAAGTAAGAAATTCCCTCTCTCTTTCCCAGAGTGAAAGTTTTGGTGACCTGTCATCTTGCAACACTGTAATACTCTTGTGCTTGTACAATGTAGTGTGATGTATATCCGTTTTACGGACTGCACATCTGTTCACTTTAAGTCAGCTCGACAGAAGCAATACACTCACCTCCAACCTTAGTGGCTTTTTCCATTCTTAAGTTAGTTACTTCACTTCAGCTTGTCACTCAGTGAAGCACCAATGTTAGCCTGACTTTCAGAGCTTAGCTAACGTTAGGTCACCATGGATCTTTTTCACACTCTTGGATGAGCTGTCAAATATTAGAGTAACCAGTGTACACCATCTTGGGAAAGCGAGCTCTGACCTCACTGCTGGAAAGTGGGTTGAAATTGTACGTGAAGCCAGCTGGGCTGGCTGGCTGGTTAACCTCGCTATTTAAAGACTCTGAGGTGATTAAACAACCCGTGAAGAAGATAAAAACGTGCTGCGATCACTAAGGTTGGAGGCAAAGGTTACGTTACTGTAGAGTTAACAAGGAGTAAACAGACATGCAATCTCTGAGATATGTCACAGTGCATTGTGCAAGTAGAGAGTATGTTATGGTATGATTACTAAAATATGCATATAATGCTGTGCTTTATATTTCTGGGGATTTACATCAGCGTTGGCCTCACATGGACCATCAACTCCTCTGCCCTGGTTAAAAAGGCTCAATAGTGACTCTACTTCTTACAAACACTGAAAAAGAACAACCTGTCTGCAGAGCGGTTCAGAGCCTTTTCCAACTGTTCCATTGAAAGTGTGCTAACATACTGTCTAACAGCCAGGTATGTGAACTGTGCAGAGGTACAGCGGAGAAGTCTCCAGAGAGTCATAAGAACTTCAGAAAAGATCATCGGACTCACCCTGCCCTCTCTGGAAGACATCTTCAGGACCCACTGCCTTCACAGAACTAACAACATCCAGAAAGATGCGACCCACCCTGTCATTACCTGTTCTCTCTGTTACCCTCTGGGAGGCGCTACAGAGCACTCAAAGTTTTCTATCCAAGAGCCATCACTGAACTTGTAGGTCAACCTGTGCAATACTGCTTTTAATGTTGTTGGTTTATTTTTTTACATTTATTGATTTGGGATGATTGTGTAAGTGTATGTGTTGTGTATTTATTACTGTCTATTTTCTATTTTTTATATTCAGGCATGGCAGCAGCAAATTTTATTGTAATTCTTGTGCAATGACAGTAAAGTCTTTTCTATTCTATTCTGCTGATACTTGATATTTAAATTATCTGTGTCATTAAAGAGTTAAAAAATAAGGGATGGAAGTGAACAATCAAACCAGAATTGTTCAGACTTCACCCTTGAGAGTGCCAAAGAAGGGACACCAGAAACAGAAGAATATGCATTCTATACCATGATATGGGGAAAAGGATGTTATTAAGTGAGATTGATCAGGCAGCAACCTTTATACTGTGTTCAGGTCTAACTCAGTCTCAGTTCCAAGTCACTGAAAGAGTGACTGAGACCCATGTTTTTGCACTGTGGTTGCTTTGTCAACACCACACTACAGGAATAAACACAAAGTAAGAGCTGGGTTATTCCAGAAAGTACTGATTAGTAACTGCCACAATCAAAGGCAGAGTTAAAAGACACAATTTAACGAGGACTTTTTAAACACAAAAAGTGACATAAATAGCTGTGTTACATGTGAAAAAAAGAGAACTTGAGAAATAAGTTCAAACCTTTCTTACTTTCTCACCTTCACACAGCTGTCCAATCACTGCATTAAGTGAGCGCAAATTTCAGATCATGAATTATGGAAACGTGAGAAATTGTTAGTAGCAATTCTGGTGCTGGAAAGGTGTGGGCAGAGGGGATTTCTAAAGCCATCCCACCTCACGACAAACACTTCCGATGAAGTGTACTGACAGCTTTAAGCAGGTGGGGAGTGAATACAGCCTGAAAAGAATACAGAAAAGTTCCAAGTGGCTGAGTTCGTAGAGGGAAGTGAATTAATATCTAATACATTTACAAATGTAACTTATATAAACACTTCACCCCCAACACAATCATTTGTTTATTAATTACTCAACCCATGCTACTTTGAGTACTTGAAAACTTTGTTTTACACATGAAACAAGAGCAAAACTATGTCAACACATCTGTTTGCAAACTCTCACACAACTAGTGCAGTATAATCCAAGTCTAATTTATCCAATCATATACTGCAATTTTGCAAAAACCTAAATAATTAAAACACAATCAGTCTCATGTGTGGATGAGTAGCGTGCTAGGCAAGTACATGTGTTTGAACTCTGCCTGTGCATTTCTTTGAAATCCTGCCTCCTCGCTCGTTCATTGGCCAGGAAATGACAAGTCTGGGTGACTGACAAGCAGATCTCCATTCCATGAGTACAATTTTTCGTCTATTCTTGATTTCTTAATGGTTTTCCCAGGACTATGTCCATGCTGAGCTGCAGTGAAGGGACATGGTAACACACAAGAGGGAATTTTGTGGAAGAGACCTACTGCTTAAGTCACGATAGTCCAGCATAGAAGACATTCAATATTACAGACTGAGGACTATGGTTTTGTCCACTATTTCTTCCAGTGTAGTTGCTCCAGGAAGAAATTACCTTAGGGCCAAAATGTAAAGGGCGAACCATAGTAGCAGCCAATAATTCTTTTGATATGGACATACAAGTATTGCGCTAAGATAGACTTGAAAAAATCGTAATATTTATTGTTGTGAATGTCTGTAAATGACAGCAAATGGACGACAGGAAGTGTGCAAGCCTTTTAAGTGTGTGTCTGTCTCTGTGTTTACTCCTCCCTCTTAAGAACAAAAAAATGGCAGGCATCCGCTGTGTTGAGTTATAGTGACATGACTCACGCGATGTCTACTGCGAGTGACGACTGCAGCTCTTTTAATTGCATGTCTGCGCTGAATGATGGGATACTTAATTCCTACACATTCCACACAATTGCTTTTCACACTGGCAGAGGCCTGGGGAGGCAGCGGAGGCTTTCTGTGGCCATATGGAGAGGGAGGCAGAGCCCGAGCTGAGTGATCGGGAGCTTACCGCCTCATCCCTGCACCAGACTGGCTGCTATACTGTACTGAAGCTGCAGACGGGCACATGAAGCAGCACGACTAATGAAACACATTCCACACACACCGCAAACCACGCACACACGTGCATGCAACTGGGATGTGGTTAGATTTAATTTAGCTTTAGTCTCCATAACACACTCCCAGATACCTAAGCAAACACACACTCATCAGTCGTCTCTTAGTTGCACTCAAACACACACATATGCACACAAACAGGCTCACACACATTTGCAGTCTCTTACATAAAAACAACCAAACGCACAGCAGAACAAACACACTTTCACACATGGTCTCTAACACGCACACACACACACACACACACACACACACACACACACACACACACACACACACACAGTCAGCTGTATAAAGCGTGTTGACAGTCCTGTCAGCTCATGGTAGCACCATCAGGCTCCCTGCTGTCCTGTGAATGGGTCACTTCTCCTTCTCCTTCATCTCTCTTATCACTCGGTCACATCGCCTGTTTTCAGTTGAGTCTGGAGTAAGAATAGCGCTCTAGTGCTACAGTAATTGGATAGTGCAGTAACGCTCTGACCCCAGCTTTTGTGATATTGGATTCTCAGTGGCTGATGAGTAACTGGTGATGTGGTAAAACCAAGCATACTGAACCAGCATGTCGTTTAAACTACCACACTGCTCAGCACATGTTTTTTGAAGCAGTACGGTGAGTCTACAGTCACGCTAGCTGCAGCCTGACTAACTGAGACTATAATTCTCAGGGTAAGGCAAACTAAATGTCAAATGTTTTTAAAGATCCCCTCCACTGAAAACTGTGGTTTTCTTCTGTTTATGTCACCTAAAATGTCTGACCTTGATTATACTGACTTACATTTGTGCAAAGTTTGTAACTAGAGGTGTTTTCACATTCCTCTACCAAAGAGGGCGATGTCTGTGCACTTCCCAAAGATCTGAGATTCAAACACCCTAGGCAAGCTAGATTAGACACATTACAAATAAGACAGCCAAACGCTGTCTTATATGGGAAACACTTATTGCTAGGGAAACAAACTTGACACAACACTGACAAAGAAACCTGAAATCTGAAGCTGAGAGCAGACTTAAATGTACACTAATAAAAAAAAGCTCAAGCAGATGGAATTTATCTTTCTGCAAACTTTGATTACACCTCCCTCTAATTACGTGATAATGTTAAAGGAGAAGTCCAGTATTTTGCACTTTGAGCCCCATTCCTGGGTTGTTCATGATGAAATAGAGTGGTTGAGACCAAAATCTTGATGCCTGCTCCTTCTCTGACAATTTGAGAGAATTTGGCTTTCCCCTGCCTGGCTTAACAATGCTGTCTATGTCCATGTGTAAATCTGTCCTAAAACCACCTTAAACATTCGTTTTCAAAGCCATGAAACTCACTGAGTGGTCAGTGGTGTTTGTTGATATTCTGACATAAAAATCTTAGCAAACTGTGTGAGTATTTTTACTTATTTTAAAACTTGTCTGGGGGGATCTTTAAACTTTAGCAGCTATGATACAGTAAATTAAATCTGATACCTGGGTGGCAGATGTTGTCATAAATAATGGAAAAGTCTTTGCTATCAATAGATATTTCTCAGGTCATGTGCTTTCACTTGAATAAGTCTTCAAAGATACACAAAGATACAGTCCTTGGTTTTACTTTCTTTACATCCACTTAGTATATGAAATATGAACAGATTCTTCCATTGTTCGTGTATTATTAGTCAGTAATTCAGTTTAGCTTAGTATAGCAGCATGTTTATATTTGGTACCATGCAAAGTAGTATGAAACAGTTGAGACTGATGGGAGTAACATCACTTTGGAGGTATCTGATCACAAAACAAAGTGTTAGACAAAAGAGTTCACAAAGACCACAATGTTTGCACCAATTTGCATTGCAGTCTATTAGATAGTTGTCATGTCATTTCACTCTGAATCATAAATATGAACCTGTCTGTGGCGCTACTGTACAGGAAAAGTCAGGGGATCTCCAAAGTCAGTGGGACTCATCCTCTGGGAACCATGAGTATATTAACTACATTGCACAACAATCCATCCGATGGCTTTTTGCAATACTTCAGTCTGGTCCAAAGTGGTAAATTAGGTTTCGTTGTCTTGTCATGTCCTAAACACAGTATCAGAGATTTTTTTAATTCTGACAATAAGAACATATCGCTCCAAAAGTGAGACTTTGGAATTGCATTAATAGTGGTTCAACTTGTAGTCATACCTGTCATGTTCCTAGTCTTCTGATTCACACAGTTGCAGTGTGTTTCTACACTTGTCAGTCAAACTGGTGTGTCTAGCACCGGCATGTGAAACTGGAAATGTGAAAAACATCAGTTCCTGTGTGCTACAGGATTGTTCCTGGGAAAGTCCTATCAGACACTGTCAGTTCAGAACTGCAAACATTAAAGCCTGCATGACTTGGAGATTAATCAAAACAAATCTTTTTTTTTTTTTTTTTTTAAATGTTGGTGATTCTTACTTGAAACACCCTGAATGTCAGCACAAGTATTAGCTATTGGCAGAATTAATGCTAACATACTGGTATTGGCCTAAGATGTAACGGTTAAATGTCAGCTCCAAGAACAGCCAGGAGTACTGTTCATTGATGTGACCCTGGAAATACCCTGGCCCCCACAGACCCCAGCAGGCCCCTGTGCATGCAAAGTAAGGCTAGAGAGAGACATATAGTATATATGGAGAAAGACAGAGAGCCTGCTAATGCATTTAGTAGCCAGGCCTCGTTTAAGAAAAGCCCTTAATGACTTTAATTGATCTTTATTAGCTTCAATTAGTGAGGGACACTGGGGGGAAAACAAGGTTGCGATTCCTGCAGATAGATCAGAGGAGGTGAGTGCGATCTAAGGGAAATCTAGGAGAGAGAAAGAGATGTACAGCCTATGTGCTTTTGTAATTTGAATTAGTTTCTTACGTTTAGTCTCTTGAGTTCATGCCGTAGATTACAAATGAAGTAAAAGCAGTTAACATTACTTAGATGACATTCTGTCGTCCTGCAACACAGTCATACTTTCTGGATTCAGTTAAGTTAAAAAACTGGGAAAGAAAAGTGCACATTGTAATTTGCTCAGTTTGTGCACACAGACAGTAAAGGCGTGCTCAAACAGAATGCCAGGCCAGTTTTAGAGGTGGCTTGATCGCATACAAAGACAATGGAAAGACAGAGAATTAGACGCCAACTCACCCATGGTGGCACAATGTGAGGTGAAGACACCATTATGGATGCTGAAAATCTTTTAACTTCAGCAAAAATTTGTGCTTACCCTGAGACTTTATGAATCTTTTTCATAAACATACAGAAATGGACACAACATGTGTGTGTCCATTTCTAGCTATCGTACTGCGTCTGTACAATTGGTACACATGTTGGTAAGGGCAAATTAACATGGACTGCACCAAAGGTCCAGTGGTCAAATTCATGTGAATGACATGAGCACACTTTTAAAGGGATAAAGAACACATACTGATCTCAGAATTCCAACTACTTGGGCTGCAATGCATGTCAAGCTTGGTGTTCTTCCTATAGGTTGGTAGCAGTGACATAAAGTAGGTGTCGTATATCATGTGGTTGGTTGGTGGACAGCCTGGTCCACTATGACTTCACAGCAGTGGTCTATGGATGAACCACACAGTACAAAGAATAGTGCAATAAACAAAGCCAAACACAAGTACAAAAACCAATGAGTTTGTGGTGGACCACCAGAGGAACAAGACAGAGCAAAGTTGTAGCCATGACAGTAGGCTACATATTCTGAAATGTGGAAGCTCCACACACAGCTTCAACCTGGCAGCTCAGAAGATCTATACACTCAGCACAGTTTCAAGGTGGACACCAGGAGATTAGTGTCTCCAATTCAGTATCTGACCAAATGTCTCCCCTTCTGTTTCTGAGTTATTACACTAAATAATGGCCGGAAAAGTGTTTTCGCAGATCATGATGATGTCACAGTGAAGTTGACCTTGGACCTTTTGGATATAAAATGTCAACATTTTATTATTTTATCCTATTAGACATGTGTGTAAACATTAGTCATAATTAGTGTATGGATTCTTGAGTTATGGCCAAAAATGTGTTTTGTTTAGTCCCAGTGACTTTTGATCACCCAATTGCAATCAATTTATTTTTGAGTTCAAGTGGATGTTTGTGCCAAATTTGAGGAAATTCCTTCAAGGCCGTCTTGAGATATCACGTTCACAAGAATGAGACAAACACAAGGTCACAGTGACCTTGACCTTTGTCCAACAAATTCCAATAAATGCATCCTTAACTCCCAGTGGATGTTTGTTTGCACCAAATTTGAAGAAAGTACCTCAAGGCATTTCCGAGATGTCACGCCATGAGAGTGGGATGGACAGACGTACAGTCAGCCAGTCGCTGGCACAGAAGCATAAAAAGTATGCTCTTTTTGTACATGTGACTGCATAGCATGTTGATCCCTTAAGTAACTTCCTAAGATTCCTGGAATAACATGGATACATTTTTTTTAATTTACAGCCCAGAAATTGAAGGCAGTGAATATTTGTGAAATTTACAAATACTTTGAATATATAATAATAATTATTATTATACAGTTCATGCTAGCCGGTACTAGAGTGGAAATTTCTGTCTCCTCTCCAACCCTACAGTCCCCTCATCCAGTCCACCATCCCATCCATCCCTTCCTCTTCCCAGCACTGTGTTTGTGTTTCTAGGGGGAGCTGGCTGACCCCTGACCCCGGGCTAATGAGAGCGATAACGAGGATTAAAAGGGGGTGACTGGAAGGTGTCTGAGAGTGGGGTTTAAACAATTACACTGGGCTGCCAACATGCCTTTCTTCATGACTCAGGAAATTACAGTCTCCCTCTCTCTCTCCCCCCACACTCTTTCAGTCGGCACACAAAAGAAAGGGCTTATGGAAAATAATAAATTATCTCGGGGCCACGTTAACTTGGATGTAAATCGCCGGGCAATTATGTTTTAATAGCCCTTTAAAAGAATGAGTAATTGGGCTGACACTACTGGGGTTGATCAGGCTCACCCGTCTCTCTCCCTTTGTGCCCACTGGCAGCGAGCTCTGGGTCTGCGTGTCGGTCAGCCTACAGGATGAATGTATGTAAGGCAGACCGTCAGTTAGCTTGAAAAACACTGTGACGGTAATATCAGAGAATCTGGACGACTATTATCATCATGCTTAAGTTATAACTTTACTGTGGTAAACCAAGCATTGTCAGTATTTTATTTTTCATTTTGTGTACTCTGTCTTTGGTGATATTAACTTATTACTGAGATGTTTTTTCTCTTCACTTCTTAGAGATCACCTATATATCTGGATTTAGTTTTTGTTTTTTATGTGTGGTGCTCTTTGGTTTGTCTCATCATCCATTGTGGCTGTCTGTGCCCTCATTACTAGCCAATTCTTTATCTGTTTATGCTAAACTTAACTTAACATAAATAGTAATGCAACGCTACTGTATGTATATATGTATGGCATAATAGCCCACTGGACCATCCTGTACAATAAAATTAATAAATAAATTGTGATTGTCCATGCAGTGGGAGGGGGTCTAGATAAAAATGAAGTTTGTTAGAAGTAAGCTTGGGCAGTAAGGTATTAAGATATACCAGGGTATTTTGAAATCCCAAAGGTATAATTTTTAAAACAGTCAAAAATACAGATGCTCCTCTTTCTATTAAACCGATACGAAGATGCTGTATTGAGGCAATGCACTGTAATGCACAACACTCGCCACCAGAGGTCAGTCTCTTTATTATATTATCATATTAGAAACACAGCATTTTAGGTTAGACAATGACATATATACCACAGTAACTTCTATCACCAGTAGCTTAGCTTTTATGTTTTGTTTTTTGTTTTTTTTACACAAATACTGTCATGAACCTTACACCCCAATGAAATGTAAGGAAGATATCAGAAAAATAGATAGCCTAATGCTAGTTATAAGTTTTCATGATAACAAAGCTCTTTTGGATCTACTTCCTGTCTACTGTCAAGTTTGCAAGGCTTCAGTATTTAATCATGAGGTAAAAATACAGTAACACCACCTGTAACACCTGACCATTAATCAAGCGTTGTCCTGCACTACTCAGCAAATCTGTTGAAAACTGATGAGAATTTTTGAAAGATGAACCTCAAACAATGTCTGAATATCCATATTAAAACTAAAAAAAAAGTCAATTTTTCCTTTTTTCCCCTTTTTTTGTTTGGCATTACGCATATTTGGTTACATTTTAGCAAATCTGCATCATAGAAAGTCATGCTACTTTGGCTACAAGCAGTTCCTGTTTGCACTGCACAGTCAATAATTTGGATTTACAGACATTTAAAATATAAACAAAAGACCCTGTCATCACTGCCGACAGCTTGTATAATGTCTGTGTGTTTGGATTTGACTGTGTTATGACTCTGAGAGGAAGTGGTTTGATGTTTGTGGCAAATTGTGTCAAAAAATGTGACTAATGCAAAACAAATTTTAAACAAAAATAATTCATAAATAAATAATAGTACTGCAAAAGTCTGTATCTGTTCAGAGCACATGTTACATCTGAGTAATGTATTTATATTTATTTACAGCCACAGCAAATAGAAGATTCTGTATGCCAACAACATGTGTATGATGGGTATAAGTCATGTATCTAAGTGTTTTTGTGTCCATGTGACATAGAAAAAAGATGTCTGATGAGAACCTCCATCACTATAATCATCTCCACACACAAACATACACACACAGAGGTGAGCAAGACCCTGGCCATCTCCCTTTGACCTCTGACCTCTGGCCCGGACTGTGACCTGTGGATGATCGGTGTGTGTCTTGATTTGGCCAAACCATGGGGGGAAATGGAGGCAGGATCGATGTGAGAAGGAAAGAGATCACAACAGGCCAAACCTGGTGAATCGAAAACCACCAAATGAGACTGGAACAACACAAACAGCGGGGGAAGGAGGAGAGAAAAAAACTACGAAAAATGAGAGAGGAGAAAGAAGACACACAAAAAAGAAAAAAGTAGTGATAGAGATCTGAGGCTAGACCGCGTCTGACACACTAGAAGGAAATAATCAAAATCCTCGGCAGGATGTCGGACCTTACTGCAATGAACAAGCAAATGGTGGGATAAACCTATATTTATCTCCTCTACTTTCATCTCAGGAGGAAGACAAACGGGGTAAGAAATTGATCAGATGAGCATCTGTTAGGCTTGGCAACAGTCACAAGTCTGCAGAGACGGTTTTTAAACCCCATTTTTCAATCTCATCTCCATTACTGTCAGCGCTGTGCAGGCACTTAAAGGACTGTTCCACAGTAAAAGAAGAAAAAGAGAGTTGTATATGCAAATGCAGGCCACTGCACCTCACTCCTTCACCTTGTTAGTGGTCCCTTTTAGATAGAAGTTCTTTAATTCCTGCAGCCTCAGTGAGTGCTTGACACAGACAATTTGTGCAGTTAGTCTCCACAGGAATAATGGAGTAAAAGAGTAAAATGTTTTTTTTTCCTTTGATGATACCTCTTGATATTTAAAAATTAAAATGCTATCTATATCTTATAGCTGCACGATTCTTGGTATATCTTTATGGAAAAATAATAGAGGGTCAACTAATATGTGTTCTTGATGGTCCATACTAAGACCAGCATTTTAGCACTGCCAGTGAGATGGTGGGACACTAAGGATGTGAGTGTCATTCAGTTAGTGGATTGCTCAAATTATTTTAGTTGAGTAGGGTGTACAATAACAACCAGCACACCCTCTAAGGGCCACTTGCAAGCACTTATACTCTGTATGTGTGTTCAGACTGAACTAAAGTTGCAACAACTGATTATTTTAACTATCGAGTCAACAGTCAGAAAATAGTAAAAAAAAAACATCCTAAAACCCAGAGTCTAAGTTTAAACATTTAAAATGCTACATTGTCCAGACAATAGTCCAAAAACAATATTCAGTTTGCTATGTTGTCCTCAGACTATTGCTGTTTTAATGTTGCTTTTTCACAAAAGTGTTGTCGTACAGGTTTTGGAATAAACAACTGAAAAATTATTTTGGAAGTCCACTTTGAGAAATGCATCCATTACTTTTTCCTCACACACCAAAACACTGGACATTGTCAGACAAATATTTTTGAACCATGAAACTTAATCATGACAACAATCACTTTATCCTTTGTTGAGACATTCACAAATTACTTTGTTCACGTTATGAAGTAATCTAGCAGGAATGTGCCATGCACATATTTGATTGGACACCACAGTGCATTGCTGGATGACATTTTATCATGCAAAAACTGATCCAGGTTAAACTTTTTTACCTGCCAACCCTGTTTTTCGCCAAAACCCTCTCAGTCAAGGCCTCTAATGTGCCAATGTAGTAATGTCATTGAAATGAATGGGAGGACTGAATTTTTTTTAGCATGAAACCATGGCCAAACACACATTTGACTCAAACAGTTATGATGTTGCTCTGCACACACTATCTGTTTGGGTCAATTAACTACTTAACATTGATTTTGTATTTCTTTATATCCCTCTAATTTTCTATTTGTGTTAAGTCTCAACACACCTTTGGTCATCTCCACATAAAAATGTTTTTAACAACAGCACTTGCAAACATTCTGTGGCTTCGTAAAGGTCTTTACTCACCAGGGGCATGACAAACAACTCGAAAATGGTAGATACTTGCCTGTGAATATTTTGCTTCACAACTTATTACAGGCAGCAATGCAGATTTGCAACAATTGCAATGCTTATTCATTAAAAGGTTTTGATGTAAATAGATTCACCAGCAGTGATGCAAATTTGTGACTACTACTAGTATCCTATTGACCCAGAGCAGCACCTGGCAGTCTGTCTGAGGTGTGTTGTTGTTGTATAACCTGAGCTACATAGGCTTTTGAACATAGGGCTTTTATTGTGAAAGGTAAGAATGGAAGGAGTGGATCTGGTATGTGATAAAGGAGTGATAAAGTTTTTCATCTTTGTTTGGATTACTTGACAACGGAGCCTCTGGTTGGTGCCTTTATTCATGATGTGAAAGCTCAGTAAAATTGACCCTGCTACAAAAAAAAAAAAAAAATCAGTTTCTATTGCACCATGCAATAATCACAAAAAAATGCCCCTAGTGTGTCAAGGCCTTAAGAATTTCTTTGTTGTCAGGGTGAAATGGCATCTGAAACAGCATTTGCAACCCTGCCTCCCAGAAATTTCATTTATATACGTCGAATTTGTTTTGCTACTTAACTTTTGAGATAGAAATGTCATTTCTGCCAGGATTTTGGTCAGTTGGAGTTTTTTTTTTCCCCGCCAGGTAACTATGTGTTGCGTTCACTGCACAGAAAACGTAGGGTTAAAGTCAGGGTGAATGGACAGAGTATAGAGAGCAGGACCAGGGTTCGCCATGAGGTACTGCAAAAAATAACAAATGAAATATCCTCTTAGATAACATTTTAATGATGAGTTCAATATCAACATTTTGTTTTGTATCTTCATTTTAAATCTCTAAAACACATTTGCTGTTGCAATCATTACATCTAGGGTTGGCATTGGCATCATCATGATTAATGTGGATTAAATAAAATTCATAAAAGGTGTTACTGCTTTTTGTTGATGTAGACATTCTCAAAGAGGAACCATATCAAAGTGGATCATACTGATACTGGATAAAGATCCTTCATGCACTCACAGAGTCTTCTACATCCTATGCTATGAAGCACCTGCTGGTATGTGCCTGTATCTTTTTGTAGTGTGTCTGTATCCCTCCTTCTCTAGCTCCCATCTTCTCTGTGTTCCTCACTGAGGCTCTTTTATTCCCTCCTGAGCGGCTCCGTCACCCATGTCGCCGGGGGACAAGGAGAACGTGGCGTTTTCCCTGGATCAAAAATTTACGAGCAATTAAAAGTCGGCCGACGCCCGGCATCCATCAGCCCTGCGTGCTGCTGCCAGGCTGGGTGAGGGGGACTTGCAGTAAACCACAGGCTATATACTTTTATATCTGTTTTCCCTCCAAAGAGGGAAGGTTATGACAAAATTATGTTTTACTGTCCCCGGTTTCTGGCGCGATGTAGACATCTTTCACAGAACAGGCTCGTTGGAGGTCAGAGCCCCTGGAAAGGAGGCAGGGATGGAGAAATGTGTGTAAAAGTGTGTGTTGTGTTTATGTTGGGTGATTTTTTTAAACCAGTGACAGAAGCCTTTAACACAATAGGAATAACATAGTATCTGCTCCTCTGGTCGATCAGTTACCGAGGGAAGAGTGACCTAATTACTCTGTTGTTTATTACTGCAGAGCTCTGATTTATTTCCCTATGCTGATGTAATTTCAACACTGAGTCTTTCTCTTCAGTAAAGGCAGCAAGACACTTTTTTTTTGTTTCCAAATACACAAACACACACACTCATGCACAATGATCCATTGCGACACACCTAATACACAAAAAAGCACGCAAACTCTCATACATCAACGCAGTCACTCTTTCACTTTTTCTGGCTCCTCGCGACAGGCCCAGACTCATTTGCATCCTTAATTGTGTTGTAATGTACTTTTAATTTGAAAATGGAGGCAATTAATTATTTTGATATGGAACAAAATGCCGCAAATGTAAACACTCTAATAGTTCTCTGTGAACAGAGTATCATTTTTCAAAAGAGGGATTGAATCTTATCTAATTTTTTAATGCCGTACAAGTTTTTTTTTCTTTTGGTAAGATACCATTTTACCACTCATGCATTCTCCTTGATATTCACTTTGTCTTTGCAGAGAGGGCAGCGTTTCTTTGATCTATTCCGCCGCTGTTATTTTCTATCTAAATCTCCCACAGGATAATTACTGTAGTTTCACCTATGCTATCAGAAGAGATTAAATGAAATTAAGCCTGTTTGGACATTCTGCTTCTTCTCCATACGTCATCCCTCCGGTGCAAGCCGCTAACACCAGACTCTCCACTTTCTATTTCTGGGTCAGAGAGGCTTCAAGTGGAGATGTGAATCGCAGATTAATTTTTTTTTTCCTCCGTCAACCATGTGATCAATAGGTGTCAGTGTTCAAAGGATAGCAAGCATCGCTGGAGGAGAGGAGAGGAGGGGGAGATCCATTTGTACAGGCCCCTGGAAAAAACTGACACTTTCGCTCCCTCAACCTGATAAACTCACCACGGAGAGGAACAGGATGGATGCTGGTTATTTTTTCCCCTCTTTTCACCCATCTCCATCACCTTTTCCCCCTGCATTCCCTTTCTCTCCTCTCTCGCACACATATTTTCTGTCCTCTTATATCTCTAAACCCCCACCCAACCACCACCCCTCACCCCTATCTCTTTCACTCTCTCCCTTCTGATTCTCCTGAGGGTGCTGGGAGCTCGCTGACATCACAGCCGGCCTGGCAACAGCCTATAAATTATGACTGACAAGTCTTTGGACCAATAAAAGCACCACCATATTTCATGCACAGTAAATCTGATTGCAGATTGCTCTGGCGTGTGGCGGCTGACATGTTTATTGTCGTCATGGTGGTGGGAGCTGAGGGTGAAGGGGGGGCTGGGGGACGGGGGGGGTTGCTCCCCAACATCAGAGTTTCTAAAGCTCCCAGTCTATATGGAGGTCAAACAGATGGGAACTCTGGGATGCAGGCGACCTCTTCCACCCACCCCACATCCCCCCAAATCCCCAAACACACACAGACATAAACATACATTCACACACATCAATGCCAACTCACCCAACTTCTATAAGGCAGCTATTTTTCCTTCAGCTTTTACAAAGCCATGCAACTGCTTCTTTCACTGCAACCATCTGTCCTCAATCCGCACATGCTCCCTATGGAACTTTTAAAGAGGTTCTGAATTGATTTCCTTATTTAAAGCAAGACTATGTAACTTTTGAAAGAAAGCATACATATTCTTCCTCTTACAAATGTACATGTAAACCATAGGCAATAAAATGCTGTTGCTCAATTCAATACACTCCGGGCTTTTGCTGCAACAGTCTTCCTTGTTCAGGTATCATCACTAGCATGCTAGCCAACTTGTGGAGCGTTGTGTCTTTGAAGACATTGACTGACACAAATAGCACACACAGGATGTGTCATATGGTCAGAGGAAAAAGTCAAGGTACAGTAGCCACGATCTAGGGAGCACATGTGGTAAAACTGCTGACACATTTGAAGCTGGGAAATACACAACACCTTTCCTCTGCAATACACACTTAGGCCACATGGTACAGTGGCTAAAGAACCTAATGCATCACAACTTACAAAAACACACACAAATAGATTAAACACAAGCGAATGAAGAAATGCATCCAAATGTAACCACTCATATATTGCATTACAAAACACACGGCAAGTACAGAAATTCTCCAAGGCAAAGGCGAGACAACAGAAGTTTCCAGGGGACACAAAAAAGTAATGAATTTATTGATCACTTGTCAATAATGTTTGAAACTGAGCGAACAATGTTCATTTTTGACATTCTGATGGTGCATCCCACAGAAACTTTTGTTGTGTTGTACTTTTGTTCAAATGTTCTTTGCGACTTGCAGCTTTTGTTTTCATGCAGCAGGCTTTTGCTTTCTGTGCAGCATGTTTCTTTATATGTGTGTTCAAACAGGAGAAGGTGTTTCTTAATTTACCTGTGATCGTTTATTGGCATGCATGTTATTAAGTTGCAGTGCACTGACCCATTTCACCGTAACAGCGGCTGCTGTATAGGGCCAGGTATTGCTTAAAAATGCCAGTACCAATACCAGTGTCCTTACAGTGATACCGATACAAATAGAGAACTTCATTTGATACTTTTTTTCTGATACCTATCATGTGAATGGATGCATTAAGTTGTGTAAAATGCCACCAGACGCATGTAGTTTTGCCATACTTTTGAAAGTTTTGGTGACATTTCAGCAGGCTGAACTGGCGTCTCTGTCAAATACACTGCCCTTGATTTCACTACAACACAGACTGTATTGGTTGTGGTTGCTGCAGTAGTGGCCCAATCACATGCTGCATTAAATCGAAGAACACTCGCAGTAATTCTCTGCAAGTAAAGCCACACAAATAGTCTTTTTTTCTAGATCAGGGTTCAAAAAGGATCAAATGCAGGTATCGTTTGACTTGAGAAGTTGGTACTACTGGGTCATTTTGGTTGATACCTTAAAGGTATTGAGTACCGATAACCAGCCTTACTGCTGCACGACAAAAGTTTAGTTTTACTAAATAATTTCAGTGCTGCTTTTGCACTATGCTTAAAAATAATTAGCAGCACTGGGGTTTGTTTTTTTTCTGTTTTCTTTTGATGAAATTTGAATTTCTTTTTTGTCTATTTTGCAATGTTGGTTATCACTGCTAATGCTAATGAAATGATAAAAATCACTTTCTGTGTGCCTGAGGACTTCTCTAAGGAATAGGACATGTGCTTTCAGAAACTGGCCAAATCACCAGTGAGTCAACTGCAACAACATGTGGATGGCAACGGTAAATGGACCTGCATTTGTAAAGCGCCTTTCTAGTCATTAGACCACTCAAAGCACTTTTCACACTTCAAGTCACATTCACCCACTCACATACACATTCAGACACTGGTGGCAGAGGCTACCATACAAGGTGCAACCTGCTACTCAGTTTTTTTTTAACACACTCACATCCATCGGGAGCAATTTGAGGTTCAGTTTCTTGCTCAAGGATACTCAACATGCAGACTGGAGGAGCTGGGGATCGAACCGCCAATCTTTTGATTGGAGGACGACCCGCTCTGCCTCTGAACCCATGTATGTATATGACATACATGAAAATATTCAATCATCCAGTAAACAACAGCCTACACTCACACAGCACACATCTACAGAATCCAAAGAAAGGGTCACTAACTCCTCACTATAACCTATAGGCATTCAGTGTTATCTTCAATTTTCTTAAACATGGATCCTCTCATTACAGATATCACATCTAATCTTTAATGTATCGTAACAACCTCATTGATGCTAAGTGACCCTGTGCTCATTGCACTGTCTAGTTCAGCCGTCCTTCCTCATGCAATAAACCATTCTTCATAATTAGCGTGGCCGCTGCAGTATGATCTGGGCATTACAAGTCCTCAGCCACAGCCCCTAAATGGACAGATTTCAACAGACGCCCGCTGGTGTGATCGGCATCATTATATTTTAATTAATCCATTCTTCTCACAGCAACACAGTAATTACAATCTATTTTATGACACTGCATGCTGCGAAAGAGGGGATGGAAGAGAGGAACAGGAAGGCAGTGAGAGGGAATAATAGCCAGAAAAGGGAAAAGACGGGGAGAGGAAGGATGGGAAAAGAAACTACAAAGAGAGGTGAGGGCAGTGAGTTAGAGCCAGCACCAGGAGAGGAAATTTTAAGGTGAGTGAGACAGAGAGCAGAGGAAAAACATCACAAACGCTATGACTGATTACCGATATGTCATCGCCCGGCTGACATTGTAAAAGCATTGTAAAAGCGTTTATACGATGTCTGGAGGAGCACGGTGCTCACTCTCTCTCTCTCTCCCTTCCAGATTCATGCTTCATACAGTCAGAGGGAGAAGCTCCATTTCCTCCAGCCTGTGTCTATATAAATCAGAGCAGGTACGGACACTCAGACACGCCGTGGGTGTGATAATAACATTAGAGGATTACAATGACACTCCTCCCCGGACAAGATCACCTGTCTCAACTGTCATAAAACAGCTGCTTTTTGTGGTTGAAGCGCTTTATATGAGGAGAGCGTGTAGGTGTGTGTGCACATTAAAGTGGTGTGTGTGCATGTGGCAAATGCAGCAGTGAACAAGTGAAAGAGGACACCGCCTGTGTGATCCATCATGGACTGTTTACTAGAGTACACTTGTAATAAGTAATACCTGAGTTTAATACATAACTCTATGACTTGCAGCTAAACCTTACTTTCAATTTAATATATTATTTTAAACAAGCAGTTTTGTGTCACAGAAGCTCAAAAAGAAACCTTCAGGCCACTTACGGTGGTTTATGCAGGGATGAATGAATTTTACGTTATTTAATTTACCTGGAATTATCGCAGTTAGAGACCATATAGGGATAATTACTGTAATCATACATTTCATATCCACAACCATACACAGTTTAACTATTCAATCACACATCTGCCCATATGGGGAAATATCTTTAGGGGGTCTTCGACATATAACACAGACATAGAAACCACCTAGTATGTTCACACTCACAGCCATGTCATGCACCATGCAACACTAGTGTAGCTTTCTATATCATTATTAGCATCACCTACTAGATAGTATCCCCTTTTTTAGAGGCTGTTGATCTGATACTTGGTTTGAAAGAACAATAGTTAAGAGTCATCATAAATCAGTTTGTGTGATCCAGTAACTTATTAATGATAAGAGTTACAGATAAGAAGGTTGCTTAGCTTAGCAAAAAGACTGGAACAAGGAGGGTGCAGCTAGCCTGGCATACTATGGCTTTACAGGGGGTTATGTGCCAGACTATTTCTTGGCAGGGAGCAGTAACTTCCTGAAGTCTTTGCTGGTTGCCTGGCAACCTGACTGTGGTCAGGAAGTTACTGCTCCTGGCCAAGAAAATAATCTGGCACATAAATACCCGTAAAACCACAACTTGTCATTTTTACACTTTGGTTTTTATACGGATTAAACATACAATATATAACGATTATTAGAGGTGCTGGCAGGTTGATTTTGTCACTTTTGGACAGAGCCAATCCAGCTGTTTCACCCGTTTGCCAGTCCTTACGCTAAGCTAGGCTAAGCTAAGCTAAGTAGCTGCTGTATTTACTGTACAGAGTGATACCAATATTCTTATCCAAAGTAACTTTTGGCAAAAAAAAGCAAATAAGCGTCGTTGCCAAAATGTTAGAACTACTGCTTTAAAGACACACAACCAAACCTGATTGGCACATGTTGCTAGACAGCCATAGCAACAAGTGATCAAAGGTTTCAGCCAAGTATAGTAGTTCACTTTTTATTAAAGAAAAAGGCTACTGATATGTATATGAATTGATTAATACATCCATTTACAAAGAAGCCTCGTTTAAAGAGTGGGCAGAATGGCCCCCTTTACACCTTGCATGTATATCTGATAATGTGTCTCCAGTGTCCACACTGAGATCAGATTGAGATCAGATTGTGTGTAGTTCAAACACCAAAACGCAGTCCAACCAGCCCCGCTAACATGATTGCATTTACACTCACATTCAACATGGCCACAATGCATCCCTGACCACCTGCTGAAGGGGTTTTGGACGATCTGATCCCAATCTGTACTCAATGTGTTTGGGTGTATTTGCACATTTTCCTGTGGTCAAGCAATATCCGAGTGCAATCCGATCACACACAACACATTTTAATGCAAGGTGTAAGAGGGTTTGATTTTTTTTTTTTTTTCTTTTTAGATTTTTATGCCTTTTTTGGTTAAGATAGACCAACTGTGTGAGGGGGAGAAAGATGAGATGATATGCAGCAAAGGGCCGTGGGCTGGAACCAAACCTGCAGCTGCTGCGGCAAGGATAGCACCTTTGTACATGGGGGCACCTGCTCCACCCACTGAGCTACTGGGCGCCCCAGGGGAGTCAATGTTGGTAGTATGCTAGACTTAAATGTAACCCTGATGACAGTAACACATTTGTGTTCTAAACCATTAAATGTTTGTGTGCATGTATCACAATACCTATGGTGAACATGGTATCCTGCTCCGTTGATGCTCCACCCAGGCTCTTTGGGGTCGGGGATCTTTGCTGTCTTAGCGATCAGATGCTGAACATCCCTCCACGTCAGCTCGGGACTGGGGCAAGAGACATGAAACAGAATATCATCAAACACACCCTTCCTTCGGCCCGTGTTCTACAACGACTGATACCACAGAGGAAACACTTCAACTCTGCGTGATACTCTGAAAAGAAACCTGCAGGGAGCTCAACATGGGCTCTAGTCTTGTGTTGAAAGAGGCTGGAGGACTGTTTTATGGAGCTTACAGCACATTCTATCAGACACCAATGTAATGCTCATACTGTATTAATGCTAAGGTTTATTGATACATAAACTGCTGCGGTGAGACACTGCCATACCTTTTACAGCAGGTCCTCTAGACATAAAAGCACCTGTTTAAGTCAAGCTTACGGTTTTAATAATGGTGTCACTAAAAAACTGTGAATCCAACAAAGAATATTTGAGACTTTAACAAAAGAGCCTAGAGAGTCGAATGCAGAAAAAGTCTTCTTTTTAATCCCAGGCAGGGGAATTCTAATAGAGCGGACTCAAGTGTCATGTCAAGCAATATACTAATGGAATCCAATTAAGACCTTTAAACTGCGCCGAGAGCTGGAGGATATTAGCTCAGTTTTCTATAACAAAAGACCAAAGGGCCGTCAACGAGGGCTTTTTCAGGATATAAAAAGCATAAAGGAAATTGGGTTTTTCTGCTTTATCCACTCATTATTGTTCCCTAAGAAAATGAGTTGAATGGAGTATAAGAAAAACCGCTTGGCCACCCATTCTGAATAGCCTTTTCTCTTTCTGAGAAGAAGTTCCTCCACTGTTTGTGTAACATCCGTACATGGACAGTGGTTTGTCCAGTACAGAAGAACAGAACAAAGGTAATTAAAGGTGTGCCACACAATTAGATTTAATTTTTCCCATCATTAATGACATAACTGCGATACATTGCGCATGTCTACTCAGCCATGTCAAGGTATATCTCCATAGTTTTATCCTATGTCTACACAAAGATGTGAAGAAAAGGCCTTGGAAACAACTAAATCACAAGTAGCCTCTTCATTATTGTGTTGTTGAGCGTTAGACATCTCAGGAAATATCAGGCACAGATATAAACAGATGTATTCCATTCACGTATTGGAAAAAACGAAGCAGAACAAAAGCGAGGAGAGAAGCTTTCATTAGCAGCATAAAACAAAACCCCGGCAAGCAGCGAGAGCAGGCAGCTAAAACAACATGATAGGAATAATACCAGTAACACTAATAATAGACGGATAGAATGAAACAAAACACAACGCACAAACAATTATTTTAAGCTTTGATTTCAAAGGGATTGGAGTGTGTGTGTGTGTGTGTGTGTGTGTGTGTAGGGGGGGAATAGGCTTTGTACTTTTGAACTGTTGCTGCTCGCTGCATGCATCTGTGTGTATGAGTGTGCGTTCTGTATTATATATTAGCGGCAGCAGCGTGATTCTGTTATGTGCACTCCCCCACCTCCATCATCAGCACCACCACCACCATCACCCCTCTGGTGGAATCAGAGAAACCCCCGCGGCCCCGGCTGGTTTGCATAAAGCAAACAAAATTAAATTTGCTTTGCTAAATCAAAGCATGTATGGTATTCCAAGCCGCTCTCTCTGGGACAAATTACTTCAAACGGCCTCCTTTGTATCATAACAGAATAAAAAAAAAGAATCAGCCCAATCAGCGGCTCTCCAAAACCCTCGACTCGGGAATTAATTATTGAACCGAGGGCTTTTCTCTCTCCTAGCAGTCCGCGACACAGATCTATTTATTTTGGAAAAGTCGTTTTGCTCTTAAAAACACACTGCTGGCTGAGAACCCAGTTTACTGCTATCTCTCTCTCTCCCTCAATGTTTTCACTCCTCTTTGCTGCACAGCCCCTGAAGGGACATGTGAATAGGTTTAGGCCACGAAATTAATCTGAAAACCCCACGACCAGCATCCACCATAGTGCTGGTTAAACAGAAGTATTGCTTATGCTGTAATGGACTTAAGATGAACTGAGCTGTTAACTTGTGAGGTTTCTTTCACAGAGAGGTGGCACTTTTTTTTCTTTGCACTACCTCTTTGTATGAATGCTAGACCATGTGTTTTCTCCTCCTGTTGGTTTTGGTTTGGCTGCAAGAAAGCAAAAATCACTATTTATGAAATTTGATACGCAGCTCAAGTGGAAGAATACGGACTAAAGCAAGGGATCCTTTAAGACGATTTTCAGGGTTAGTTGATGTTTGGGTTGCAAAGGGTCTGAAAATTTCTATTTAGAACCCCCCCTTAATTATCTTTGACATGTTACATGTGATTATATTTAATATCAACCCTTTTAATTATTTGTAAAATACAAATTCTATGGTACCAAAGCTGTAACTGGTGAACAGCTGTACTGTGGCTGGCGAGCTAACATGCTAGCTAGCCAGGAACATGCTACTGTGAGCCAGCTACAGCAGCTCTCCAAACTCCAAGCTTGTGATCTAGCTCGGTAGCTGAACAGGCAATAAAGTAAGTTAACAGAGTTTATTCAAGATATGAGTTTGTAACATCAAGTCGTGTCTAACTGACTGCAAACCATGGCTCTTTTGTGGAGCAGGTACTTCAGCAGCGGAGGGTTATATAAAAGTGGATGGTGCAAATGATAGCTTTTCCTATTTTGGACTCTTCAGTTTTCAATGAGCTTTTTAAATGGGAGACATTTTGGCTTGCTTAATTCCATTTAGCAGTTTCAGGGTCCTGGTATTTTGCATTCTGCCTCACTGTCACACTGTCATGGCTTACTGGAACACTTAAATAGAACAGCGCCATCGTTAATGGTATTAGTAACACCTGTGCCTTTCCTTCTGTGACAAGTCTAAATGTCTCTCAAAGTTCAGCGATGTGAAGATGGTTTGCTACGGTGAATCACAAGTCAAAGTTTACCTAAGGTGAAGTCAATGCGAAAGCGTTGTGCAGACTTAAAATTTATCGATTTCCCTCCAGAATTGGGCTGTTTTAAATGCTGGTCTGATCAAACCAAAAACACACCTTAAGAAACACTGGACTGATTTTTTTCCTATGGCCATCTGGTTACTTACAATAAGCAAAACATAAAGTAACCTGAACACTGACATATGACAAACATTCAAGTCATGCATGCAAGAAACACTACACACTACAACTTACCTTTAAACCCTTAAAGAATAGACAGCAACAGAAGAAACAGAACTGACATCACAGTTACAAAGACAATCAAACTAGAGCATGCTGTCCAGCACACCCATGAACACGACTGGGCTGCAGCTCACAGGAGACTGGGGCAGAGCGCAACGATATATGAGCCTCCTCCAGACCCTTACAGCCTTCATCCCCTCGCCAAGGCTCACAAAGCAGCACAGCAGCCGTCACAGTGAGCACACAACTGTTTACAAATCCCCAGTTAATAGGATCAGGCCTCATTGACTGGGCTGCTCCGATGTGTCTGATGTAATCTATTAGCTGTATGATAGTCAGTGTCTCAGTCCAATCGATAACCCTGGGCCTCCATATTGCTCCACTGTGGACTGTTACTCCTCTTTAGTGCTGCTTAGAATGCAGGCTTAGTGACTATAAAGTGTGCGTGTGTGTGTGCGCGTCTGTGTATGCAGAGGTTTGTGTCTATCTACTTGTCCCTGTGTGTCAGATCATGCACTTCGGTGAATTTTTAATTTTTAATGTTGGAGTGTGTGTGTGTGTGTAGCTGTGAAAGGAAACGTGTATTCAACTGTATTATGTAGTGTAGTTTATATATGTGCAATGTAAAATCATGAAACATACATACTGTAGCTGATACTGAGGCAGATGTTAATGCTGTAACACTTTAATGCATGGATGCATGTGGGGATTGCGCGTGTCTGTGTGTGTGTTGTATAATTATGTTGACATTTGTAATATCCACGCACCTATACACGGGTGTATTACTGTACAATGGTGCATATGTGTGTATTAATGCAGCTTTACAGTAGATGGCATGTCTGAAAGTGCATGTTCGTGCATTTGTGTGTGTGTGCACTGTGTTTGTGTGTGTCGGAGTGTGTCTGTAGCTGGTGTAACTGGGTTTCCAATTAAGTTGAACCACAGGCCGGATCAATGCTAGTCCTCTGTGTGCAGGAATGAGCAGCCCTGGGCCCTCAGAGCATGCCCACGAATAATTTATCACTCACACGAGGCCCAGGCAGAGAGGAGGAGGAGGACGAGGAGGAGGAGGAGACGGGGAGCGCAAGGACAAAGTGTCCAGCCCAGGGGAGAGAACGCAAAAGATGGGCAATCGAGGGGACAGAAAGATGGAGGGGTGAAGAAAGAGAGAGAGAGAGATCAGGACTCTGAGGAAAACACTGTCAGCTCCTGATCATTTAGAAGCATCACACTCAACGTTTTTTGTCTGGTAAACAACCATTGAAAAAGAAATTCTGCAGGGAGCACAAGCCACATAATTCTTTTGAATACAATATATTGTATGTTTGCAAATGCTGTAAGAAGTAAAAAAAGATCACAGTGGGTGACTTATGATCAGCCAGTTTTCCAGTAATTGCCTTTTGCAAATCACATATCCAGTCAGTGTCATCTACTTCTAGTTCTGTGTAAGGTTTGTGTTGATTTAATTATTAATCAGTACTATTTCGAATTGATTAGAATGGGACAGTTGGACTGAATATCACAATTTCTCTGAATTACAATCCTTATCTTAAGAATCAGAGTTTCACTGTAACATCATGAGTATTATAAGTATTTAAAGGAAACAATGATATTTGTAGCTATCAGCTGGATCCAACAAGTACTCAAAATTAATCAGTGACATGCATTGTCTGCACAACCCGGTCTTACTCTGAAGTCGTCGAAATCTGGCGCTTGGTCTGTGACTTCCAGCATCAGACACCGACGTAAAAAGCCGTCCTTTCACGTCAGCATGATAAATGGCTGGTCAGAATTATTGTTTAATGGCACCTGGCAGCCTCAGGGGAAAATGTGTAACAATAAAAGTTAAGGCAGCAGAAGTCTAAGAAGCATAGTGGGAGGGGTGGTGGATGGATCTAAAAACCTCTTACTTCTTACTGTCACACAGGAGGCCAGTTTTCACGCCCTGTAAGATTGTAAAGTTAAACCCTCTTTTCTCCTAAACTCAACCTCGTGCCCAACCACGTGCTTTTGCTGCGTAAACCCAAACAAGTGTGTTTGTTGTGAAAGAGGAAAAAAAAGTCAATTTGCAGTGTTGTACCGATGTAGTGTGTTTTATTTGAAAGAGACTGTACACAAACGGTACATTTTCTGTGAAAACAGACAATACATGTAACAGACCAAAGCTGACATGATGTCCCAGAATATCAATAACCAACGCACCCAGGGTACCTTGTACATCTTATGTCGACGTAGAAAGTCCACGACCAAGCGTCAATATGTGACAAAGCCAGGGTGAGAATGTGTTGGTTTGCAACTGCCATTTAAAACAACACATAGAAGCATTTTTAGAGCCCCAAAATGTTTCAAATCACTGTTGAAAAATAAATTTGCTCTATGCTATGACAACACTATGATTGAGGTTTGGTGTAATGTTGTCAGGGATGGTTTGGGTTCAATTACAACTTAATTAAGGCTAGGGTACCTTCAACGTCATGGCTGCAATAACAGTTATGTGGCTAAGTGTTAGAGATTGATTGCAGTCATGGTAAAAAAAATAATAATAAAAAACACAACACTTACTCTTGATTGGAAACAGGAAACAAACAGTGAGACTCTCCTCACTCTCTACCATCAAGAAAACCCTCAAAGCGCATCTGTTCAAAACTGCCTACAACCTCTAAAGTCAGTGTACTTCGCCCTTTCTGGACAATGTCCCTCCCGACTTCCCTATGGATTTTTTTTTTCTTTTTCTTTTAATCTTATTTATTTATTTTTTGATTGCTGTAGTTGCTCTTTGTAAAGCGTCTTTGAGTATCCTGAAAAGCGCTATATAAATCGAATGTATTATTATTATTAAAAACACCATTGCAGGAGCTACATGGCTTAGTAGTTTGATTTTCGTCTAAAAAAAAAAAAAACAAAACACAAAGTCATGCACAGGTGAAGAGGTTTGGTGAAGAGGCGTAGAGGCATGTGAATAAGCTGACAGTAGACTTTTCATAGGGCTGAAGCTCAGTACTGTTTGAAAGGTCTCTATCTGCTTTTAATACCCACAATCATACAGTAGGAACTGTGTGTGTTATAGGGCTGTGTATTGGCAAGAATCTGGCGATATTATATGTATCACAATACAGAGGTTACAATTTCATATACTGTGATACCGTAAGCAAGGCGATACGCCCTTTATGACTCTTCTAAAGGCTTGCTTTCTTTGTGTTTAGGTTAGGGATACGTTGTTACGTTGGAAGAGTCATATGGCTGAAAATAGATTACAACTCTGCTATCTCGCAGTCAGGAGTTTAAACACAACACAAAATGAACCACTGCCATGAATCTTTGCATTTAAACTATTAGTTGAAATAGACAGTGTTTTGAGAATCAATCCAGTACACAAAGCATAATATCCAATACTCATGTGTATCAATATTTTCTTACAAACCTAGTATGTAACATGTGTTAGACAAGTTGGATGTAATGTGTCTTTGTTATGAGGTTGATGCATTGTAATGACGCAATTTTATAAATCTTTAAACATTACAAATTAAATGTGTACAAGCCTTAAGCATGTTGATTTATGTGCATCCTTACTTAAAGTTAAGAATTGACCTGTAGTTGAAGCCTCATGTTAACTTATACAAATCTTAATTAGTTAGATACAGAGAGGTTTATAGATTTTACATTTTGGAGAAAAGAGCTAGTATTGGATCAGTATCTTGAGTTTAATATCAGAGAAGAAAGACTGGATCACTTCATCGCTGAATATTTGTTATTTTGTGGCTTGAAAAGATCTGATTTAAATATGAGGAGTAGCACCAAATATGAGCCATCATCAGCTTCGACTCAAACATCAGTAATAGTCTTCACTCCATCGTGTATCATGGACATATTTGCAGCCTGAAGAGATTGATGCATTTACATTCAGCCTAATGCTTGCTTTACTGAAGCTCAGCATGTCCAATTTTCTTGTTCATCTCTTTTTATTTTAACAGAAACTGAAGGAGATATCACTAACAGTCAAGCTTGTTAGTCAGCAGGGTATAATGTGTTGGTACAAGACAAGCAGCAGTTTAAACCCCACTGTTTCATCCCAGGAGGCACATCTTCTGCTTGGACACTTCGCGTTAAAATCTTCTGCAGAGCCACATCGCAGCTTTAGTTGAAAGGCAGAAAAACTAACACACACATGGATGTACATTTACAGAGATGCATAGAAATGCCCACATGTAGAGAAAAACACACACAGTGGAAGCAAAAGCGCGCACACACACACACACGTACACACTCATAAGGTGGCGTATCACCCACTGCATCATCACTGCACAAAAACGTATGTAGATGCACACAGACACAGAAAAACATACAAACACTCATGCAGACTCACAAAACACCGGGTGTACAACTACACACACACACACACACAGACTGTCCCCACCCTGTGGAGTGTCAGAGTCCAATGTTCTCTCCGTCTCTGTCCTTAGTTCGTCTCTATTAATCTCGCAGTAGCGAGGCATGGACTGGTAAGACGCTCCGCATCGCTCTGTAATCTTCTCTTAATGTGCTGCACTCTAAGCCTAAGTGAACCCATTTGGAGCGACTGTGAGCAGACTGAGATTCCTCCCATGTTATCTGAACAAGTGTTACTAATGGGTTTATCAATTAGGCCAAGTCCAATAACTGCATGCCTGCAATCTCCTTTAAATACACTCCACCGGCGTAGCCCTGATTCCTGTGGTTAATGAGTACATGTGTACACAAGCACCCGTGTGTGTGTGTGTTTGTATGATGGACAGTTTGGATCTTAATGCCTGTATTTATGTGTGTGTATATATTTGTGTGCATGTGTGTGTCTATGACTGGTCCAGCACCATGTGCTTATAGCGCACAAATGAATGAGTTCTTGTGAGAGACCAAGATAAATGTGGGATGTTCATATGTGAGTGTGCTTGTATGACAGTTTGTGTGCTTATACTGTTTGTATGTGTTCATATATAAATCCCTGTCCATGTGTGTCAGCATATAACTTCTTGTACACCAGTGTTGTATACTGTATATTGTGGAGTGCATTTATTGCCTTTGAACATACAGTATTGTACTCGTTTGTGTAACTGTATGTGGTTTTGTATAATGTGCACCCCACCCAAATATAAGCACAATATTTATACATATTTTGTAGTTTTGATGATGTCTACAGTTGATCATATTTTCCAGTTTACTTAAAAATATGTTGCTGTGGCATACAACTTGACTTTAATGAGGTGAATGAACAGTTTTATATTGAAGTGTTGAATTATTTAATGGTTACAAAGTAACTCTTGGGAGCCTGGTTAAAGCTGCACTAAATTTGTAAAAATGAGAGTTTCTTTGTTGGAGGACTGGTTTGGTACAGTAAACTAAGACTGAGCAGAGAACTGTCATGAAGAAGAAACCTACAGAACAAAATAAACCTGTTGAATGCTACATTAAACAGGGGCTTTATTAGCTAACGTAAAAAGGAACGGTCAAAAATGAGTTTCACAGTGATGTTAATATCAGTATCATCATATATAAGGCATGTAGCCAGGCTCTGTGTGTTTTTTTTCAGAGGTCATGCATGCTGGTGACCTTCAATGCATTTTTAAATGAAAAACATTAGTGCAGCAGACGCCCTCACTGAGGACGAGTGTGTGAGTCTGGCAGAGTGTTTGAGTTGAGACCAATTAGAGAGAGTAGATTCACTTTTCCGTGTACTCTCCCCACTGAGATCACTGGCTGATTACTCCTTAACTCCCCACAGAGAACGTTATATACATTATTCCTCTTATTCATTCAATGCACACAGGCAGAAGCGGAGAAAGGGGAAGAGGGGAAGTGAATCAGTGTTGACAGAAAATTTTACTTTGGGTGTACAGATAAACTATATGACTTTTATGCTGTTGATAGACCCAAGCTGAAATTGTCATATTCTGTAGATAACTTAAGAATAAGAATCAATTAGGCAGTTTGTATTTATATGTATCGGTGCTAAATGTAAACCACTGATTTATTAAGTTAATCAGTCATATTTTCTATATTTTAAGAATTTGGGTACTGCAGGTGGCCCATCAGCGCTCCACATGGAGATACACCACAGAGCACTAGAGCCAGAGTGGATGATGTCTCGTGTTACTAAATGGCTAAACTGGCCAAAGATTAAAAGAAGTTAAAGGATTATTAATA
Organism: Cephalopholis sonnerati; assembly: GCA_019142605.1. NCBI lineage: Eukaryota > Metazoa > Chordata > Actinopteri > Perciformes > Serranidae > Cephalopholis > Cephalopholis sonnerati. Next base: position 12,100,433 of record JAGQAX010000008.1, on the reverse strand, counting down.
CATGGATGACTGTGCGAATGAATGAAAGGCTTGCTGAAAATCACTTGTCACTTGACAGCACAGAACGACTGGGGCTAAGGTGGAGACAATACATCTTTTCGGACAGTCAAAATAAACTCAGTAAAAGCAGGAAAGGGTCGAGAGAAAATGGACATCTGCAGGTGTAAACATCCCAGAACATGAGGTGGAATCACAGTGAAACCAAATGTTCAGCTCCAAATGGACAGACTGGATGAATGAATAGATGAAAGAAGAATAAAGTGACAGAGAGGCTGACATAGTGATAAAGTGAACAAACAAACAGTCAGAGACAGAAAGACTGACAAACGGGACGAGCGAAGAATTGATTTACCCGGATGGTTTGTTGGACAGGCATCAAGACGGATGGACGGAGGCAGATGGAAACACAGACAGACAGGCCAACACAGTGTCAGAGAGACAGATAGACAGTGACACCCTGACATTGTCAGGGCAGCAAAACACTGGAGGGTACCCGGATAACATAGCAGGGGTGTGCCATAGCATAGAGTGGTCCAGAGATGAGTCCTGAACCCTGAAGTGAGCATTTTAGCACTCCTGTTTCCTTCGTCTTGAAGTTGGAGGATTTTTTTAATGGGTTTTGGGCAAGTTGCCTGATATATGGTCTGTAGTTTATATAGGCTTAAGGGATGTTCACATTTTATGTTACAATATAAAATACATCAGTAAATACCCCACTCCTAAATTCTGAAGCCTTTACGTGTCTTATAAAAGACAGGTGGCTAACAAGTGGCTAAATGAGACTAAAGAACATCATCACGCCACACACAGCTTGACAGCCTCATTGTGGTGGCCACGTTGAAGTCATGTGACCGTGGTGTAGTTTGTTTATGGCCTAACGTTAGGTGATTGCATTTACGGTTGAAAACCCTAAAAGTAGTGTTCATCTGTGAAGATCATCTTGCTGAACAAAATGTGTAAGTATACTCGTGTTTGCCACAGAGCTTATTTTCTGCAATAATCCAAAATCCAATAAAAAAAATCCCATTTGATTTTGGTCGAGGACTCCAGGGCAATGTTGACTTCCATGTTGGCGTAAAAAAAACATCATCCCTGCAGCAGTCAGTAATAATATTATATGTAATATAATATTCATTGTAATAATATTCATATTGTGATAGCTGCAATATTCCAACTCATTAACGTAATAACATTGTACTGTCATGCACAGCAACATAAAAATGTCTGAAAGCAAAATTGCTAACAGCTTCACGGTGTAGGAGTTGTTTTGCAGTACATGTAGGCTATATGCTAAGAACATGTCAGAAATGACTTAAAAGTAATAAAAGCGACCTTCTTGTGAACATAAAAGTCAATCTCACATTAATTCAACAAGTCAGACAGTCAGTCTGTCAATAATGAATAAATAAATCAACATACATCAATAAATATTAAACAATAAATAAAATAAATGCTAATTAAAACAAATAACTACCACCTGCAAACTCTATTTTAGAGAAACGCTGAATTTCAATTGTGTAAAGGACTAGTCAAACTTAAAAATCAAGACACGATTTCCAAAGACCAATGTGACTTCAAAATGACAGCACACCACCTCAGAGCGTCACTCGAACATTATCAGAACATTCTGATGCAGAATTTAAAAAATAGAGATACATATTGAACATTGCGGCATAGCCCAAAAATATTGAGATATTATTCTTCAACAATATCACCTAGCGCTATAACATTGACAACATCATACTGTGCGCTTATTTGGTATCAACCCTGTCTTCTGCATTATCAACTGTTCCCAGCAGAAAACCTTCAGAAACTGCAATGTCATAATCATTTTTGACAAATTACCAAAGATAAAGGAAAAGATTGCAAGAAAAGTTGAGCATTTTTAATGAGACACAAAAGGCTGAAGAGTACAGTTGCATGAAGAGGAAAGGGAGGTGGAGATAATGAAGTGACTGACAGGGGGATTAAAATCTGTAATCCCAAAGATATGTATTTAATGTACCCTTATGTCTACATATATATATATATATACATACATATATATATATGACTGTTTAGGGGCTTGGGGATATATGTGGCAGTTTGTTTCTGATGAATGGGGATCAGAGAAAAAAAAAAACTCCAGGTTTGCATGAGTGCGAGAGAGTATGGCAGAATATATGAGTGAGTGTGTTTGTGTGAAATGTGGGGAGAAAGAGTGAGACACAGAATGAGCAAGTGTGAGAAACGGAGAAAGAGAGAGAGAGACCCAGAAAGATATACAGACAGAGAGAGAGAAGCCAGCTCCATAAAGACGTGAGCAGAATGCTGCCGATCTGAGCCAGAGAGGTGATATATAGTTTAGTCAGTAGCAGCGGGTCACGACAAAGCCTTTAACAGTAATGTCCTGGGAGTCGCCTCGCCCAGGGGACCCGCGCTCCATTTTACAGCCAAGCGACTGAGACTGAGGCGCTGTGGCATGACAGCTGGAGCAGTAAAGCCGGCCTCTAGTACCATCCATAACATGAAGGAGGCGTAGACGCCGCTGATACCGCCACAAAACACCAGGCCCGAGGCCACACCGACAGCTGGCGAGTTAAGAGGGATGAAGAAAAAAAAAAGGGGGGCTTGGGAAATGGTAGGAAGTGGCAGACGAGACAAAGGAGGAAGAGAAGGGAAAAAAGAGAAAAGAGATATATTTGCAGATTTAGACAGACACAGAAAGAAAGGGCTGGAGCTAAAGATGATCTACATCAAAGGAGGGAGTCAGAAAACAAATAGAGAGAAGGAGAAATGGGGAGGAGAGATGAGGTACAGCTCAAATGGGCAAGGTGCAGAATTTTAATGTAAAAATTCTTTCAACAGTTTCTTTTAGTGCTGAAATAACAGAAAATGAATCTTTAATAATTTGATAATTGAGTAATTGTTTAAGCCATGTGTAAAGTATTATGAAACACTGTCTCTATCTCACATTGTCTTTATAGGACTGTCAGCTGGACACAATCTATTGAAGACATCTCCTAGGACTCCAGGAAACATTTTATACACAAACAATTATTGATAATCACATAAATAATCAGCAGATTAAATGAAAAGTTAAATAACCAATGCATCAGACTGATTAAGAGCAGAAAGAGGAGGAGGTTACTGTTCAGAACAAACAGAGCTAAGGACTTCAGATTTTCTATCAACAGCTCATATAAGACAGAAAAGGGATGATGGGCGAATGACTTTTAACAAAGCTGTCTTCTTCAGAGAAGACAAAGACGAGGAGGTGTTAAGGAGGGACATGGGTGAAAATAGCAACAACCTTTCTGTAGAAGAAAGCACAGGGGGGGAAATAGGGAATGTGGTCTTAAATATGAGAACAAATAACACTGACAGCTCCACTGGCAGAGAATAGAGCCAATCAATCATCAATCACAGCCATGACAAGAAATCAAACTAAATACATCAGTGCTGTGCACTGAAGCCCCTCAGACAGTAGGCATACACATTGCTGAAGTGTCCTTGAGCAACTCACTGAGAAATTCACAAAAGGATTGTGTGGCTTTACGGCCACAAAATGAGCACAAATAAGAAAAACAAGAAACTTTAATTCTAAAAACACCCGGAAAGGGTGAAATTCACCACGTCAAGCAAACTGTGTCTCTGTGCTCCTGTGCTATTTTTACGTACTTAGGTTAGATAATATACAAATATTCAGCCCAAAATTTCTCCATTTCTCTGCTAATGAGCCTCAGTATAAAAACAGTCCAATTCCCAAAGATCTGTGCTAGCCACACACAGTTAAATCATTAGCATCTTCAGACAGTTGGTGGTTGGCTTAAGTGGTATCACAGTATACCAGGGTATTTAGAAATCCTGATGACATGATTTTCAGTATCATCAAAAATACAGATGCTCCTCTTTTCATTAAACTAATACAGAGATGCTGTATTGAGGCGATGCAGTGCACAGCACACGCCACCAGAGGTCAGTCTCTACTGGTGGAACAGGCAGCTGAGCTGAAAAGATGGCGACTACGAGTGGTAGGGATAATGCTACAGGACTGTGAAAAGTCAGCCAGCAATGGCAGAGAGAGAAAGTAAGGAGAAACAACATTTTAATATCTTACTCAGTGAATTATGGGTTTACTTTGACCAAACCAGACTTGATGATTGTTGGACCAGTAATAACAAGCCAAGACAGTTTCGGTGAGTTTTATTTTTCTGTTTATCAAGTTTAAATGAAGAGGACAAGTTAAGGTAATTAAAGTAGTCTTAGCCTGGTGAATTAGAGAAACTTGAATTATTGAAGTGTAGCTTAAGGAAAATAGGTGAAATAATATTTCCTTTCTTGATATTTTGTAAGTTTACTAGACTAAAAAAAAGCTAAGAGAGCTTGTGAAATGTGCAGAAACCGCTGCTGGGGGTGTGGGGGTATTACATTTTTTTTCCTCCATACAAATACTGTCATATACCCCTGTGAAATGTCAGGAAGGTATTAAGGTATGAAAAATAGATAATGCCCAGGCGTAGTTGGTGGTAACTGAAGCGCATTTATAGGAGGTGCCACTTCCAGCACTGGCCCAAATATGCTTTCTCTCCATCACATTTCAATTCCTTGCCTGAAGTTTTGAGGGATGCCTCTGCACCCTGTTGGTCAGGACCTGTAGAAAATTTCAGTTATCTTTTTCTCTCTTCCATTGTTCTGCCTGCTTTGATTTTGGCTCAAAGGCAAGATTTATACTTTGCCACCTGGATAATTGCAATCAGACACAAATAAGGGCAAACTGCTGCAAAACTTTATAGGCGTGTTTGCACTGTATTATCATGACAACAATGTGCTTTGTGAATCGGACCTTGAAAAAGGAAAGACAGCAGTTGCAAGTGATGTGAAATTCTTAGTGTGATCCATTCTTTGTGAATTTGCCCCTGAGTCCCAACAAAAATCAGTAAGGTATCACCGATATTGTAGTATAACTAGTGTGCAGTATGACTGGGCAGAAAGACACTCACTTTACTTCTAACATAAGAGCCAGAATCCCAGCAGCGGTCGGAGCAGCGCTGGATGTTCCTGGAAAGTGTGTGACACAGCCATCACCGATGTTAGTCACAGAGACCTGGAGAGACAAAAAACCAAACATGTTACGAGATACAGCTATATAGACATCATGTCAGTAAATAGAGTAAAAGATGGGGGCATGTTCTCTCTAACTGCTCATCTGAAATGGATTCCTGTGGGAGGTTTTTGGAAAAGAATACAGCTTTGCAGAGGAACATGTCAACAGTTTTACAGTGAAGATAATTAAAAAAACAACTTGTGTCTAGTCTGACCACCTCCTAATGTGAGGTGGAAAAGGGCAGACATCCCAGCAGACATAGGTGATATCACACTGATAAAATTGGCCTTTCTGTTTCTGTAGCCCCGGAGTTCTTCCTGGCTTTTCACTGTTACCTTCGCCATCAACACCTCGGCTCCTTCCTCTCCCTTTCTCAGCCACTACAGCCATGCTTTACCTCCAATTAACACTCGTTTGCTTCTGTGTGTCTACGTGTGTGTGTGTGTGCCCAGCAGTCACCTAGGTCATTTGGCAGGCCTCTATAAATATCACACCAGTCGCTGCTCTTTAACAGGCTTCTCACAGCTCACACGAGCCAAAGAGCAGGGCTGCTGGCACACACACACATATACACACTCATTAATGATAAACACTGTTGTTAGATGTGTGAGGCGGAACATGCACACTAACCAGAGGTAGTGAGCCTCCCACGCTGGCCCCTGTCAGAGTGACGGCCATCACACCGGGGCAGGGCTCGCCGAAGTAGGCGGGCTTCCCCATTTGAGAGACAGCGCCGATGGCAATGTTGTAGATGGAGTTAACATAACCGTCTGCACCGCAGTGGTCACGCTGCATTCCACCATTACCTGACGCCCACACAAAGATGCTGCCCTTCCCACCTCGGCCCTGACAACACAAACAGAGGGACGTCAAAGTGAAAGAGCAAGAGAAAAGTGGATTTCATAAAGAATGTTTCCATCTAGCGGTCAGCAGAGCATTTCAAATAGCACATATGAAAATAGATATCACACTGTATATAGTTACATAGGGCTCAGTCATAGGGGAAGAAAATAAGATTAAGTGTAGGATAAAATCCATATTTAAAATTAAAAGACAATTTTTAAAAAACACTAATATGGGGTTATCTTTTTGTTAGAGACAGTTTATGATGTTAACTTTACTCTTTTTATGTAAGGATGAAAATTCTTGTGGGTAGTAATGGTTGTACCAAGTGGATATGAGAGAATTTGGTCATCTTTTAACTTAATGGGAATTCTGCTTTTCCTTATTTTCTGTCATATAAAATGTCACAATGGCGGATGTTCATATTAAACATGGCAAAAGTTTCAAGTAATGAGGTGAGTGTATGCAGAAGTAATCTCTATCAGCAAAAACCTCAGGCTTCAGGCCATTCTGAATACTCTGTTTCTAATTGTTTATTCTACTTTGGCTACAAGCTGACATCTACTTTCTTTATATGGTCATCCAGCCACACTACTACAAGTGTTGACGTTACATGGCCTACACTGCTACATGTAGCTACATGCTAACGTCAGAGAAAAATGTAGTCTTGGCTACTGAAGCTGTTAATTTTTACCTGATCTTAGATCATATTCCTGCTGAACATGTCCAACTGTGCTGTAAAGTCTTTGATCGGTGACTTTTAACCGGAGATAGTGCGCTATACACAGTCATTCCCTGCTGCAAGTACACTGCTTTACGTAGTAACATGCTAACATAAGGGCAAATCATATTTCTGCTGGAGCATGTCAGCTTGTATTTAGAAGCGTTTAATGGTGATTTTTCACAGAATAAAGTGCCACTAGTCTCCATGGCAGTCATTCCGCAGCTGCAATGACGGTGCAGAGATGCAGAGATGTGGAAGACCCAGAAACGCTGACCAAGTAGAGCAGACTGAGCTTTTTTAGGAGGGGACAGACAGAGGGTGAACACAGGTGTTCCAGCACGGACAGTACGAGGAAAATAAAGTGTTTTTGAACATTAAACTATTTAAACATGTTTTTGTAGAAACCCAAAATACAAGTATGAACTTGAAAAGATAGGTCCCCTTTAAGTTCTGTTTTTAGTTGTTTTGATGTGTTGAAATCTGTTAATTTCAGCACCATATGATACTATGATACTATTTCATATTTCAATAAATTCACAAGGACAGGATTACACAAATCAAAACTGGAACTTAAGTAAACCAGGATGGATAATAAGGTGGCCCCCTGGGCTCAGACATGTAAAAGAGAACTTACGATGTTCAACTGAGGAATTGTAATAACTGTTACTTCAAACTCAGGGACTTCAGGGAGGCGTTGGGACCTCTGAAAACTTGGTCCCTGGGCCTGTGCTCAGTAATCCATCCATTACTCTGAATGAATTAACACAATAGGTTTGAATCTCAAAACACCCAAACAAGCTCACGCAACTGGAATGAACAACTATAGACTGTTGGAAAAATAACTTCTGTATAGCCAAGTTTTAATTGGACCAGTTTTCAATATTTCTAAATCCCCCTCTAATCTGAAACACTTGGTATAGACAGTCACTCTGTAAACTCTTGAAAAGAAATAGGTGTGTATTTTAATCCATCTACATAATCCCAACACTCGACATTTTGCCCTTCCAATCTCAGCTCCACTGACAGTGAGGATGTCTGCTTTACATCTGACAGACAGCAGTGTGAACTTGGAGATGAAAGCCGTGCCTTGTGAGTTCCTAGCCGAAGGGCTTGCGCTGTCAGACTGTGCGGCCCGTCCATCTCGGCGCCGTTGTCCCGCGGGCCCCAACTGCAGACGTAGATGTCGATGAAGTGGATGTTGAAGGTCAGAGCTGTGGCCTCCATGGCATCAGTGACAGTGCCGTCCAACAAGCGGATACCTGGACGGATCGAAAAGGTCACACGGATCAGAGTTCGGAGGGAGGCTTGTGGAAAAAAACGAAAGATGACATTTTTCAAAAATGTACCAGAAGAGCATTTTACATCCTGGTGCTGCTTCAAAGCAGACAAAAGGATTATGTTTTATGTTGTAAAAGTTAACGTGATATGCCATCTACAAGAAGTTAATACAGACACAGAGCTGTGATACAATACTTGAGGTATAAATGCATCACAAACACGATGGAAGCAGCTGGCCTATAGCAGAGTCTGCTCCTGGTGTCTTTGCTGTCTGCTTCTAATGTGTCTGTATTTTTTGTGTTATTCTAGGCCTGTTTTATCTGTCTGTTTATTCTTCTTTTAAATTATACTGTCTCTCTGTGTAAGTGTTTGCTCTCATCTCTATTTTCTGTCGCTGTATGAATTCCATCACTCCCTGTCTTTCTGTCTGCTCTCGCTATATTTTTATTTTTCTGCATTTGCCCCATGACTCAACTAATTATGAGAGTGTGCAAGAAAGTGACGACAGTGACCTGGCTACTATCAGCTGTAAAATAAAATTGCACAGTTTCTACCTTTTGTTTCTTCCTAATAGTGGTAACTGGTTTTAGTTTGACAAATATTGGCGACAAAAAAAAGCTCTTCAAGCTTGCTGGTCAGGTCTGCGTTGCTGACTAGCTATCACATTTTTGGACATAATGGCTTATTAGTCACCAACGGGCTTTTAGAAATATCTATCTGCCCTTGTAGACTTAGAACCTCTGCTGGTTTTTGTGAAGGGAGAGCTCAATCATTTACCAACTCCCTGCAGTGCAAATTAGTGTTTGAATGTAAACTTGTAATGTAAACGTAAAGTTATATCCATCTGACACCTTTTCATAAATTGACTCTTCAATGCATAAATAAAAAAATAAAACAAGGAAACAGCTGTTCACACCCCTGATGATAACAATAACATTGAGACAAAATACATATATGACATACATTTAACATATACATAACTCTCGGTGACAAACTTACAATAAAACATGATTTAAAAAAAAAACCTTCCCTCCATATACAAAAACTTACCAATTGCAATAGCATTAATTTCACATAGACCTATGATTTATTGGAGTGGCAATACTGCTTGCAATACTTGCAACATGAGTGCAGCCATAGCAGTCTAGGTTGCCATGCAATGTTATATTTTGACATCAGTGGATGACCAAATAACTATAGTAACACTAAGAAAGCTGAGACAAGTATTCTCTTCTATTCACCTCCAGGGAGCCTAGAGGGCGTCACACTCACTTACTGTGCTATCAAAGTTGAGAATGGCAGCCAAAATAACATCCCAATATGCAGCATTCACATAGTACATGGTTGGAATTATGGATTACTTCACATTATGCAACATCTTGTCAGTCGTCTACTGAAGCATTGTAACAAAAAAAAGGCAGTGGTTCAGGCTGAAGCCAAAAGTGTGAGACTTCATTTTCCAACAGAGAGACTGGACACTTGCTGTTAACACAACATTCAAAGTATTACATCACCTTTTAAGTTGATATGGCAAACTTAAAAATCCTGTCAATACAGAGCGCCATAAGTACTGATTTCTAGCCACGTTTCAGATAAAAGCAAGTTTTCAGACACATTCAATCTCATTTTAGCTCTGTTTTGGTTCCCACCAACTCCCATTATTACAGACTTCTCTCATCCCTCCAACGGACTGTTCAACCCACTGCCATCTAGAACAAGGTTCAGCAGCATCGGGGTCAGAACCACAGGACTGTGTAACAGCTTCTTCTCACAGGCCGTTAGGCTACTGAACTCTTGCTCCTCCCTGCAGACACACACAAATGGTCTAACAAAAAGTCAACTTTCTTGCACTACTGTGAAGTGTTGTGTTTGTGCTTGTTTTTTGTCTTTCTTTGTCTTGTATGTGTTATTATTGTATACACTGTGGCACTGAAGAAACACAACTTTGTTCAAAACAATAAATCCTTCCTTGATCCTTCTGAGGGGAATATCTGGCTCTTTAAAGGCTAAATGCTCCACTATGTTCACCAGCTAGACGCTAACTTTGTTTGTGTAACTGTTTGGTGCTGGATAGGTTTTATAGTGTTTTTTGGTGGGGTTTTTTTGGGGGGCTAAAACAGCTGCCTGCTATGACTGATAGTAATGTTAAGAGAACAATGAGAATGAACCAAATCAGTGAAGTTGCAGGCTGGAAAATAAAAAGAAAGAGCTGATGCTATAAAGCGCCGTAGAGCTGAGTTGGACTGCGGAGTCAGGTGATTCTTTTGGGTTTGTTACAACAAGTGACCCCTCTCACATACAAGAAGTCATGTGACCTATTATCATTATATAAACACTGACTATAGCCACTTTAACACTGCATAACATGGCAAATTAGCTGCTAATGGTATATAGTTAGTAAAAGTTAGCATCTCGCAGACCCCTCTGATGATAATAAATATAACCAAATGTGAATTCCAAAAAGCTAAGACCTAAGCAGGATTTATACTTCTGCGTCAAATCGACGCCATACCTATAGCGTAGGGTCTGCGTCGATCGTAGAGCCTTTGCCGTACCCTACGCCGCAGCCTGACGTGCACCGCCCCAGAAATGTAACTGCACGTCGCAGCGATGCAGACCTCCTGTCTATTTTTTGTCAACTGAAATCATTTCCCTCAGTGGAAACAATACTTTTATTTACTTTTATTTCACAGATAAGTAACAATAAATTGTGAAGACAATAAAAGCCCCTCAAAACAGCATTTTAAGTCCTGTGTGTGATTTGTCCTAACTTCATATGAGTAGAGAAAATCTCTGCTAGTCGCTAGGCTAATTTATGCAATACCAAATGCCATAGGCTTGTGCTAATAACGTTAGCATGTTATATTTGTTCGGAAAACGTGTTTAGTGTAAGACAGTTGCTTTGTCGGGGAACCTTGTGAGTTGTGAGTTGCTAATTCGTAATGTTACCTTTGTTAAATGTTGCTGTTGTCCCTGGCTTCATAAGAGTGGAGGGAAAGCTAAATTATACAATGTAAAATGCCATAGGCTTGTGCTAAAAACATTAGCATGTTGTATTTGAAGGGGAAATGTAACCAGCAAAAGACAAGTGCTTTGTCTGCGAATGCTGCGAGTTATAGTGAAACCAATTTGTGTACTTGAGTTTGAAATTGTCACTATTAAGCCATGTTTAATGTGTGTTTTAGGTGTAATTTGAATCAACTAAACTTTACAGCACTTCACAGAAACCCAAGCACCAGCTAGTGTTTTGGAGGTGTAACTGCAGAGTGACACAGGCACATCAACACAATTGCTCACAATGTCATAGGCCACGTGCAGAGGCTACAGCGTAGGCTCTGCATAGAGCTGATGCACAGGTATAAATCCTGCCTTACGTGCCAAATTTCGGCCTTCTAGGGCAAAAACTGTGGCCACCAAAGGGTGGGAAAATTTCTGCGGACCAACCGAGCAACCAACCAACTGAGAGAGCGAGCTATAGAGCTGCTGCAATAGCGATCGTGAAGTGAAGCCACGATATTCAGTTCTCATCCATATACCCATCCATCAAACACAATCCTAAGCAATGCCTTTGAATGCGAGCACACCAACTGGCACACACAACTGTCAATCATGATGTCATTCCCCACTTTTTATAGCATCAAATAACAGAAACCATACAAAAAATGTATCTGACATGTACTTTGATTTTTAAGTTTGGCCTATGTGTACATATAATCTACTTGCATCAAAATGTCTATCAAATGACAAACATGCATCATTAAAGCTGAATAATCAGGCTTAAGTTGTCTTCTTTCATCATATTCACTCAGTGTTAACTTTCAAAACAACATCAAATCTAACAGGACCGCATGAATTCACTGAGAATTTCAAGTACATTTTCTAAACAGAAGCTCACAGAGAGGTAAAGCTCAGTCAGTCCTCATTGTCACGCAGTGAGCACAGGTCTCAACAGCACCCAGTAGTTCGACATGCATCTTTCATTTGGGTCTTGCCCCTTCATCTCCTGCGTGCCAGACTCTGTTTATGAGTCGGGATAAAATAGACTCAGAGAGGTGAAATTAAGACTAACCGTGGAAAGAGATTCCTGGTCTTGCCTCCCAAACAGTTTTTTTCTGGTTTCATCAATTCTGCAAGAGGCTCTCATCAGCCTCTGACAAATGAGGGAGGGTCAAGGGTTAAAGATCACAGAGCAGAGTTCAAATGTCAGAGTTCAGACGAAGGATTCCTCTATTCGTACTCCATGTCTCGTGCTGATGACACCACTGTATGAACGTTCATACAGCTGCGCTCAGATCTCAGTGCTGTGGGAAATTTTCTTACTCAAACATATCATGTACTCCTCATTAACTTGTGCTTTATAGCACTCTTAGAGTATCCTATAAAAATCTTTGATTTCACAACAGAAAATGGGCTATCTTGTGTATTCATCCCTCACCAATGTTACAACCAACACTAAAAAAGCCATTACTGAAGCTCCCACTAAAAAATGAGCTGTTAAATAGGGTCAGCACGGCTCAATAGCAGCCAGTCACCGTGTAGTCTCTCGCTGTCACACAAACCCAAAGCCATACATGCACACGAAATAAATTACACACTCTCAGTCTTTTTCTTTCTCAAGAAACATGTAGGATCACTTAAACCAAAACTCTATCATAAAGAGTTTCAAACAGATACATGATGATACAAATACAGATACACGGTTGTTTTCAGCTGTAATTTGGCAACGTGGACAATACTAACACAGACTGGGTAAGGCTCAAAAAAGACAGGAGACTGCCAGAAAAACTAAACTAGCAATGCTTTTCTGTCATTTTCTGCCAAATTTTAGAATGCTATGTTTACAACCAACAAGCCATAACATGTTAATTTAAATTCGAACCACATACGGCACTAGCTCTCTGGTTTAGCAAAATTTGAAATGCCATGCTTCATTGTAAATTGCAAAATTGAAGTACTGGACATGCTAATTATTTATTTGTCTGTTTTGTTTTGTAGAAGTCAGAATGTGGGGCAAAAAATGTGAGTTTGAATTATTTCATTACGACATTGTTTAATGCATTTTGTTTAATTGTTTTGTGAGGTGAAGTTAAAAATGCTGGGTTCAAGAGATCTTTTCACAAATCACATTTTATGTCCTAGAGGAACTGAAAGGTGAGAAATTAATCAGTCTTTCATGAGCCTTTTTATTTTCATGGGGTTTTTTTTGCATCAATACAGAGAGCCAAAGAGATCCACCTTGTTATTGTTAAAGATACTGTTCATGTTAATCATCTTTTGTCCAGATTTTAGTTGCTTTTTTGAGTGATTTTTTTCATCATTATCACACAATAGTGGTTACTTTTAAGAAATTAAAGGCCTACTACAAGTGTTTTTTGAAAATGCCATGTCATAGTCTTGGCCACTGCAGTATACACCCACAATGCACTGCCTCCCACTGTCTTGATGAGGCTGTATTGTTTTCCTCACCTCCGATCCTGGCATTGAAGGCGATGCCCACACCGCAGTAGGAGTTGTTGGCCTCCATGGCAACTACCCCTGCACATCGGGTACCGTGACTGAAACAGAGGGGGAAGATGTTAGCCACTTACTGAGACTGAATATGCAGAGATGTGAGTTTTCCTTTTTGTTGGATGTGTTGACCTGAGCACACCCCAAATTAAGCCTGGGCAGACAATTACATACAGTGCATCCTGCAAATTCAGACTGGTGGTTCAGACAAACACCAAGATACTGGAAACTGCAGCTGAAAGCAAGGAAAGCTTTCTGCAGCTGATTTGCTGTTCATACACAGCACTGAAAACATGGAAATATTTCTTGACTTGACATCTCATACGTGTAGCTGTTTGCATTTACTTCATTTTCAAAATATGTTTAACAAATATAGCATATAGCATTTGTAATATTATACTGTGTGTACAATATCCTTTGGTGGGCTAACTAACTGTTTGTTAAGCCTACTGCTATAGTTAAGCTTGTTAAAGCTGAAGCACAGAAGCTGTCTCCCTCCTCTGGCAGTGAGAGTTATTACGTAAACTCTGCCGACAGGTGAATCCGCCTGCATCTCTTCAACCACCAGGAATGCTCTCTTCAAATATTTTTTTCCTTTTTACTTTATCCTTCGTCTGAGCACCAAATATGTTTTTTTTTCCTAGAGAATCCACATCACAAACTTTTCTTGGACACTTCTTAGGATTTCCCGCCTCCACCATACTCCTAGCTACTGATCCGTCACTATGGTCCCTCCCCCCTTCCCTTTAATGAGAAAAAAAACAACTTTATTTCAAACTGTCAACTTACACAGTATTTGATGAAACATCAGAATCATGCACATACAGATGATGCATTGAGAAAACAAAATAAAAGCAGCTCCAACAGAAAACGAAAAATGAACCAAATGTAACCTAAAATTAAGAAAAAGAATCCCTCCCCCCTTTCACTGGCTGGTTGATTTAAAACGAAGCACTTCCAGTGTGCCTGTTTGGGAAAGTTGCCACAGACACCACAACTCCAGTATACTGTGAAATACAGCACAGAGAGCTTTCCCTCGTGGCGATAGACTTAATCAGCATTGTGGGAACTTGTTTGGCAATTGCTTGAATGTAACAGACTTTCACTTATATGTAACTGTCTGGCACTCTAGCTTTAAGTTTCTCGTTCTCACACTGAACAACAATTAGTTTACAATAACAACAGCGGCAGATTTACCACTGAAAATGAGCAATAATTTTTGAAACAGTGTGGTCCTTGATTACAGACAGAGGCAGACAAAAGCCACCTTACCAGATTCTATTATCTAATATACAGCTACCTACATATACTTGGCTACATACAAGATATCGTGCTAAAGACGTAGGCTGAACCTAACACATCCCAGTTGGGTAAATAATCTACATCCAGCTAATGTTTCATGGAGGAAATGTGCAAATAAAAAATAGGCCTTATTATAACATCAAGGTTTGATTTTACACTTTTGCTTATTTCATTTTTTCACTGTTTTACCCTGTTTGGCCTCCTAGCTTAGCTACAAACAACACAGAGGTTAGATTTCATCTAATGTAGTCGACCAGCTTCCAAACAGCAAGGAAATACTACACTTTGCATGTGCTTTTGTGAACAGAGCTTTTCATCATTTTTAACTTGTAACCCCACAAAATACAGTTAACTAATGGAATGTAGTGTATTTTTAAAGGTTGATATAATAACAATAGTTTGCAACAGGAAAAGCAGATAGCAGATTTTTGGCCAATATCTCTTCACCCCCTGGAACATTTTTCAACAGTGTTGGAAATTAACTTAACATCTAAGTTAAGGTAATACATAACTAAAAAAAAAAAAGGAAAAATCTAGGTGGTAGTGATTTCTTTCATTTCTTAGCTAATTATTTTTCTTGAAAGTCAACCTGAGATTCTCAGGTACACAATGACATTATTTGACTTCATGTGTGGAGCTTCTATGCAAAATGGCGATCAAAGAAATGAGCGGGATTTCTGTTTGTATTTGAAATACATATTTCAATTTGAGTATTTTGTAATTGATAAAAATTCAAATGTAATTTGGAGTTGAATAATTTTGTATTCTAGAAATACTCAAGACTAGGACAAAATCTAGTGAATGGCTGGACTGTGTATGAAACACTAAAGGGCTTATATTTTAAAACAAGGCCTTTTAATTTGAAAGAGGAAGTGGTGGCATTCACTCAGTCAAACTCACAGACTTTAGCTCTAGCACTAGTCGGGTGACAGCGCTGGACCAGCTGTTGCTGTACAGGTAAATACATGTTAAAATGAAGAACAATACAGAGAAAGCAGGAGCTGTACCCACTGATCATTGAACACAACCCTGCCTGTCCAGCTCTGCTCAGTCATGGAGGTCCCTGCAGGACTGGTGGAGAATGCGCAGCCATCAGATAGTATTGGAGGCAAGTTCTGCCTATCATGATAGCTTCTAAAGTGTCCTACTTGCACCGATTAATAGGCCAAACCAATAAAGTGGTCAACCTCTAGTTTGCACCTCACATTAGCGCAGGTAAATACACAGTTTAATCCCCCTCTTACACCTTTTCTCTTGTGTTTTTGGTGTTAGACAAACTAAATTAGTCAGTTCATTGACTCTCCCAAGAAAAGAAACGTAGGACAACAGTCATTACCTGTTCTCCTCATCTCTGACAGGCATGGGATCATGAGACAGACCGTGTGAAGCACGCAGGTCAAAACTCGCGAGGGCCTCCTGTAATCCAGACAGAAAACAAATGGAACACGGTGTAACACTCAAAACAAAACATCAGAGCGACATGACAGGAAATGAAGGAATCCTGTGAAAAACTCTTGATACTGGCACTTGAATTAGTCTGTCAACATTTTTCTCCTGACTGACGGCAATCACTGTCACTGAGGAGATGCCTGTGACTGTGTCTGTGTGGTTTATGCGTGCCTCATAAAAGTGAGCATGTTTGAATGACTTGTTTGCCAGTGTATATAGGCATAACAGGAGGAGGATGTCTTGGCAGCAAACCGTACAAGAGCAATTATGTATCTCTCTCCAGCCAGGCTTATCCATGCCAGACAATCTGCTCTGACAAAGTACAAGTTGGCCTGTGTGCTTCAAACTGCCTATAGGATTATAAACGACAAGGCAGGAGCAAACAACACTGCCACTCCACATATGCTTTATGGCTAGCCGGTGTAACACCAGCCTAACAGAATAAAACAGCTTTATCACTATATAAGCATTTTATTGTCTTAGGTTTTAACTAATAGAGAAGTTGGGCAGTTTAAGAGAAAGTCAATACACAGATTTCAGTCTAATGAAAACCCAGGAATGTTTGTGTAAACAAACAGCACTGATGGAAAACTATAACCTTATAAAAAGACCGCAGAAATTACATTGCATACCCATCCCTGAGATCCACTTGGCTGAGATCACTATAATGACATTTTACTGCCGAGCTCAAAGGTTCAGTGTGTAGGATTTAGGAAGGTATATTGGTGGAAATGAAATATAATATGATAAGTATGTTTTCTTTAGTGTATAATCACCTGACAATAAGAACCACTGTATTTTTATTACCTTAGAATGAGCCCTTTATATCTATGTAGGCAGCGGGTACTCATCCACGGAGTCTGCCATGTTGCACTTCCATGTTTCTACAGTAGCACTGAACGGACAAACCGAACATCCGTGGCTCCCTTTAAAAACCTCCTGAACATCTGTATCTTAACAGAGTTAACAGAGGCAAAAAGGTGAGCACACGTAAGATGTTCCCGTGTGCAAAGGGCCAAACAGTGTAGGAGAAACACTAATTTGTATTGCAAAACTGCTTTATTTAGTTTTTTTTACCTTTTTTTTTATTATCTGGTTGGTTTGTTTTGGAGAGGAAGAGACAAATGTAAATAATTCCGCTCCCAGAAAAGCCTCCTGAACAATAGTTTCAACGGGTTTCAATCTGCAATCCTCACTGCTAGATGCCACTCAATCCTACACACTGTTCCTTTAAATAAGATCTGGTAGACATCAATTATTGTTTGAAAATCTCATTTTAAGTTTACTTACAAAATTTTTCTTCAGGTCCTTGTTTGTGTGATCTACACCTGAGGTCGACAGAAAAGAAAACGTTACAAATTAGTCAATCAAACTGTGATCAGGGTATTTAATACTGAGAGGAGACATCTGATGCTCTGGACAAAGAAGTTCAAAAAATTAACCGCACATTTTAATGTTTTGGTATGTCAGACCATGCCTAAGTGCACTCATTGTTTCATATTTTCTGTGGAGCCATGTAAGAGCTGTTTCAAGTCATTTGTGGTAGACAGGTTATTAAAACTTTGAAATTTTGAGTACCCTGCTAATTGGTGTAATTAATTTGCCAAACTGTAACGGTGAAGTTTTGTCAAGATCCAGGCTTTGCTGTATGAAGCACTGCACATGACTGATGGATGAGTGAATGAACAAATGAGCACCGAATAATCTCTCGTCCCTCAAATTTCAAATGTATTCATTTTGCCATTTTTTCCTTCTTTGCTTCACTCTGCACCTTTCCCTGCATCTTTTTTTTATCATCCTCTCTTTCCACATCAGTTGCCTTTCTTTCACTTGCCCCCTCGCCGTCCTCCCCCTCTCCTCACCCCGACCACCACCTCCTCCTCCTCCTCCTCCTCCATCTCTGCTGCATCAGGGCTCCTGTGGTCTCAGCGAGAGACAAACGAATGAGGGCCCCAGGAGGGCCGCGCCTGCTCTGCCAGACATCACTCACTCTCTCTCTCTCTCTCTCAATCACACACACACATACGCACACACACGGGACCTGCCAGCCTTTGTCCCATGCAGGCAGTGCCTCCGGGTTGTCATGGTAACCTGCAGTCGGTTTTGCCGTTGAGGCCTGATTGTGTTGAGCTCAGGCGGGATGGAGCCCTGGGTGGTTGAAGCCTCATTGGAGCCTGCCATGTCGTGCCATGCTGTGCCATACCATGCCAGGTCAACCTGCTACGTCCTCTACATTACCACTAATGCTTTATTCTCTCCTCAGTTCACCACTCTGGATCTTCTTCTTTACATTCAGTTTCTTTTAAATTCTCTTTTTCGCTCTCTGGTTTAACCCTAGTTGGAGCTACTAATGCTCTGGGTCTCTTCAACAGCGAAATACATTTTTATTTCCTTGGAAAAATACAGAATTTTATGAGCGTTAAAGTTACATTCTTTCACCTGCTTTCATCCACATCTCACGGTCTCCATCTACTGAGATGCAGTTCAGATTTAAGGTTATTTTGTCAAACAACTGCATTTTACTGTATGCTTATAGCAAGTGTGGTGAGTACAAGAAAAATGTAGCACCAGTTGATACTGAGCATTTTCATAGATTTTTAGTTTCTTATTCTCAAGGGAACAAGAGAGAGGGCTCTCTGGCCAACTTTCCTCCTTGCCTGAGCCAAGTTGGATTTCCACACTGAACACAAGGCCAAGCGAGGATGCTGAGCAGGTTTTTTGCATACTTTTGATTTAAAGAGGTATATTGAGTGATACTGTGCTATGGGCCAACATGATGTCTTCATATGGAATTCAAGTGATTCATTAAAGACTTATGAAATGTCAGATATCTTTTCCAAATGCCCCCTCATGCTGATCTGTTTTCCTTCATAATCTTCCAACTTCATCATCAGTGAAATCAGGAGACTCTCTTATATTCCTCTGCTCCAACTCCAACTCTTTTGCTCCAGTATTTGTCCTTTTCAGTTCAGAATCTCTGCCTCAATTCTCTATGATGCTACTCAGTATTTTTTTTTATGTATAAATGTATTTATGCAATTATGCGCAAAACACTGGTCACTTAAACACAAAGACATCCCACCGATATTTGGGTACAATGTACAATGTGTACATGTTAAATGTACTAACCCTGTGGTGACAATGTCCGCACCACTGATATGTAGTGGTGCGGGCACAACTATTATTATGCAAACGGATATTTAGGGGCATTCCTACTTCTACTTGCAGGCATACGTGAGGGTAGAAATGAGGTACATGCACGAGCGCCTACAAATCAGAGGTAGAGAATGCATTTGTACATATTTGTCTTTGTGCGTACACACTGACCCCCTTTACACCTTGCATCAGCATGCGTTTTTTGCAATCGGATAGCAATCGATTGCTCGTGACCACATGAAAGTACAGGTGTAAATACACTCGAAACGCATTGAGGACGCATTGTTATCCGATCAGCCAAACCACTTCTGAAGGTGGTCAGGGACGCATTGTGACCACATCTAACACAAGTGTAAATGCAAATGCGTCTCCAATCCACATGCAACAACTCCATGGATGAAAACAAGTCAGTGAGGTGCGCCAGCTGGACACAGGAAGAAGGAGGAAGAAGATAACAACAACACTCACCTGGTAGCGACTGCAGAGAAAAAGAAAACACAGTGGTGAAGATAGTTTGACGTTTGATATTCACAGATATTCACATTTTCATTTTGGGTTCAACACTGATTTCCACCTCCATGTCATAGGCAGAAAACAATGAGCAACACAGGGTAGGGCTATTAACCCAATAGCTTTCACATAACTGGACCCAGACACCACACACAAATGTAAAATGGTTTGTTGAAGTTTGTTTAAAAATTCTTATAAAATAAAAAGTGTGTTTTTGTGAGTGTTTGTGTGTGTGTGTGTGTGTGTGTGTGTGTGTGTGTGTGTGTGTGTGTGTGTGTGTGTGTGTGTGTGTGGGCAGGGGGTTAATAGCCCTACCCTGTGTTGCGCATTGTTTTCTGCCTATGATATGGAGGTGGAAATCAGAGTTGAACCCAAAAAGAATATGTGAATATCTGTTGAATATCCAACATCACACTATCTTCACAATGGTAAAGAGACGCTGAGGACAGAGTCACGGTGAGAAGAAGTGTCTGCTCTCCATTTGGTCTGACAAAAGTGTCCATACAAGAACGCAACTTCATGGGTGGTTAACATCTTGTTGTTATTGTGGTGCACATGATATGACATTGTAGTGTGCCAGTAGGATGTAACGTCGGTGGGACAGAGCGTGATCGGATAGCAAACGGATCTGGATGTGGACACCAGAGACGCATATTAATACCAGGTATAAATGTATGTGGTCATACGCTATCCGATTGCTATCCGATTGCAAAAAACGCATGCTAATGCAAGGTGTAAAGGGGGCCACTGTTTTATTAGTGAATCTACATGCAGTTTTATGCATCTGGCCCCAGGTGTTCCTGATATTATAGCCTCTTTTACAAAGCCTCTTCAAGGGAGGAATTTCACACTATTATGCCACCTCGTTGTTACATATAAACGATACAATCACGAAACAGGGCGGCCTCTAGCTCAGCGAGTAGAATGTCTGCCACATGTAGGCTGAGTCCTTTGCAGCGGCCTTGGTTTGATCCCGGCCTGCAGCCACTTGTTGCATGACGTCTCTCTCTAGCTGCACTGTAATAAATGCAATAAAACCCCCCCAAAACTAATTTTAACAACAAAAAAAGTGGTGAAACAACCTCTGTTTACAGGTACAGCTGGCAGTACTGGACCATCGACAGGATGGGTGTGAGGTTTTGACAATGTGTTATGTTTGCAACCCACTGCTAAGAGATTTTAAAAGCAGCTGATAGCAGTTAGCGGCTAACTCAAAGAAGATAAACGGCAGCCAAAAATGTAATTGGCAATACAATCATGTCCGGGAGGTCCTTGCCCTCTAAGCAGAGGGCAAGATCAGCCGTCATATAAAAAGGGATGATAAATGACTGTTATTGCCATGTTAATGCCATTGTTATTGTTTATAAAGCATTGCCAACAAGTATGTTTAATGTAGACACTAGAGGAAGACACTGCTACATGTCACCCCTGTCACGCTGTCTAAAATCACACAGTGGAGCAGCATGATGCTGCATGATTCCCCAGTAGCTACATATAACAGTAAACAACAATGAAAGCAAGTCTAATCACAAATTTGG
The DNA here is from genome assembly GCA_019142605.1 of Cephalopholis sonnerati. NCBI lineage: Eukaryota > Metazoa > Chordata > Actinopteri > Perciformes > Serranidae > Cephalopholis > Cephalopholis sonnerati. Next base: position 12,079,039 of record JAGQAX010000008.1, on the reverse strand, counting down.
CAGAACCTTTCAAGCTTTTAAAGGAAAGAGTGCAACCTGAATATGGAATTCAAACTCGTTTTTTCGAAAGAACATCTTTTTCAGTGTGGGTGAGCTTCCCCTCAGTACATAACTGCAGCTTTACAAACAGTGGATCTCTGCTGTAACGTTAAAATAATTGCTTCTCTGCAGGAGGCAAAGCAGCCTGCTTTATTAAGAGTTCATCTTTGTTTCAACTAAGTTATAAGAAAGATGTCTTTGTGTGCATTTACACTGTTCTTGTGCAACAATCTTTGTGTGTGAGAACCTGCCAGAACACAAAGACGACCACAGCGTTTAAAAGGTCGACACCATCCCTTCTGCAACTTTGTGATGGAGACATCTTTTATCAACGTTATTAATGTCAGGGCGCTATGGAGGGAACAAGTAACAAGTGAGCAAACAACAGAGGGAGCGAAGGAACAATTTAAGCTATAACATCTGCACCCAAACCCCATTAGACTGACACTGTGTCACTCTGGTACTGTGAGTATGAGTGTGTGACAGCAGTGACAATGATAGGAGGAGGTGACCACATTAAAACCTTAAAATGAAAGGATGAATAAGCAGTAAACTGACAAACCTATGCAGGAAAAAAAAAGTTGAATTACCGACAGCAGAGTTTTAGTTTGGATATGGTCACATCAAACTTCAAAGCATGTGTAGGATAGTGACAAATTCAGCTTCTATGTGCCTTAAATTCGTCTGTGGAAAAGAGAAAACACCCAAATCACAAAATGTCCGTGTTCTCGAGGGTTCATACAGAGAATGCGTCAGAAACATAATTTGGTCCAAATTCAGTGGGTGATTTGAGGACCAGCAGCAGTATTGATAACTAATGCATGGGTCTAAACTAATGGGTCTATTTGTGCATATTTCATATACACACATAAGAGGGTTACAATATTCTAACCTGTCTGAGATAAATGCACTTTTCAGTTAACTTTTTAATATCATGTTTGAGCCCCCTAGCTCTAACAACAGTTTTTTAGATTACAAAAGGCTGATAACTGATTTAATATGACTACTAAAATTTAGATCTGACTCCAAGATGGCATCCACATTTCTGACCTGATACACTGTGTCAGTGGGACTATAGTCCTATGTATTGCTGCTGCATAAGTGTGGAAATTAATGTTACTGCTCTGAAAAATCTGGCTTTATTGCAGCATGTACAGGCTGAACAGGAAGGGGCTCTGTATCAATCCTTGTGGTACTCCACAGGTAATGCTTACCTGCTTGGAAGATCGCCAGTGGAGATTAAAAAATGCTTTCTTGCAAATAAGCCCTGCACCAGGACAGGATAATACAAGAGCCCAACTCTGTTTAGCAACAAAGCGGTGTGTTTAACTGTGTTAAAAGCAGCGGTCTGAGATCTAATAATACCACAAACGAAATTTTGTCATTGTCAGTGTTCATTCAAAGGTAATCTAGGACCTTAATGAGAAGCTGTTTCAGTACAACGATGGGGACAAAATATGCCAAAACAGAATTTAAACTGATGAAGTTGTTGGTGAGCATTTTTCTCAATTATCTTTCCTCTACTGTGTAAATTTGATATGGATCATTGGTACATATGGTTACATGACATGTATGTATGACATGGCTATGGAAGAGCTCCGTGGTTTGGCACATACATGAATGCATCTGCTTTTACATGCTTCTCTGCAATGGACAGATTTGGATTGGGATCTACACGTGCACAGCATAAGCACATGTATGCTCAGAGGTGGTGTGTCACAAGGGTCAATTTGAGCATCAAAACACTGCACCTTCAAGTATTTACAAGTATGATCTGAGTGGAAAAATGCATTCAGTCAGGTGCATTCACTCAGGTAGCACCATACTGCCATAAATACAGCCATAAACGCACTCCAACACAGTCCAAGGTCTTCTGAGTGTGAAAGTAGAAAGCTACGTCCCACAGTTAGATGAAACACTGTAGGTGGTGGAGCCAATGCAAAACCTTCCATGAATACAAATGCTTTGAACCTGGCTGACCCAGTCTAGATTGTGATTGTGCGGGTGTGTGTGTGTGTGTGTGTGTGTGTGTGTATATGTGTGTGTGTGCACGTTTGCTGCTCTGCATGTGTGTCAGCATTCAGCGGCAGCAGCTGCACTCTATCTCCTTGCTCCCGCAGCATTCACGCCGGTCCTCGGGGTCAAACACACACACAAATCAGCCACAGAGATGTGTCGGAGGCCATTTTGAGCCGACGGTGAGTCGTGCCTGAGCTGCCGCTGAGACAATGAGCCGACATCACTTCAGAGGAGGCCCCCGCTACACCTGGGGCCCCCCTGGCTGGCTCTCGCCGTTTAGCTCTCCTCTGTAGGAGTTACTGTACAAAAAAATGGCAAAACTCCTCATGCTGTCTCTGCTGCTGCAAGGTGGAGTAGGAGAAGGGCTAAGACACATGAGGGAGGAAAGCCATAAAGAACTGATAACAATATTTCGGTAATGAAGCTGCACATGGCTGATAATTTGCGTTTGCAAGTGTGAAAAAGAAAAGGAAAGGTGTGTGTGTGCGTGTGTGTGTGTGTGTGAGTGAGAGAGAAAGAGAGAGAGAGCTGCAGAGAGACAGGGGTGTGTATCACCACCCGCCGAGGGTGAGACTTCCTGGCCCTACACCTCCGTCTCATTAATCAGCTCGGTATTTAAGAAGGGCTGGAGTGAATACTTGCCTGTAATTAGCTGGCTTTGTCAAGGATGTGTGCGCCCGTGTGTTTGTGTGGGTTTAAAAAGTGAATGGCACAGAGAGAGATCTTGGGGAGAAGACGGAGTTTGATGAGTGATACAGGGCGGAAGGTTTGATACAAGGGTGTAGAGGGAGCGTGGGTGATGGAAAGCCTGGCGCAGGGAGGAGAAGAGAAGCGGACAGGAGTGAGAAGACAGAGAAGACAAGTTGGAGGAAGAAGAGAGATGGAGAAAATGACTGTTTAGAGTAGTGGGGGAGGTGAGAAAAAAAATAGACAAGAGAAGGCATACAAGAGAAGACTGGAGGGAAATGACGGCGTGGAAAAGATGCAGGCAGAGACAGGGACAGAGCAGAGGGTATTTGGGGATGGAGAAGAGGTTGACTTCTAAAGTGGAACATTAGTATTCAAGTGGCACGCATTCGCCGCCCCCTCACCACACCCCGCTGCCCTGACTGCCCAGCGGCCAGCTCTCCTCCTGCGGTGGACCCAGACACGAAGCTGGAGGTGGCAGAGGAAGTGTGTGTGCATTGGGACTTAAGTTCATTGAAACGCTTCCTTCAATGGAGATCTCCACTTTAGAGAAATGTCTTTGTTTTTCCATGGTGTGTGGGTGTCAGTGTGCTTTCAGCTGTTACATTGCTGTTATTACTTCTGAAATTCATTATCAAAATTTTACCTGTGAGTTAAACATTTTCAGTCAGCCTGTGAGCACAACTTATTTCTTGTTACTCAACACAAGTGCAAATCTGTAAAGTGCCACACACCTACATACACAAATGATGATCCGGGAGGGCAGATAAACAGCAGAGCAAGAGAGTGAAGCAAGACTGACCTGTCAGGCTGACCACTGTGGCACCAGTGCAGCACATGAATCATGACTTTAACTATACAGTACAGCTAATGTTGCAAAAAAAGTGATGTATCAACTCTAAACATCATCTTTTTTTATTTGTACAGAATAATGCTCAGTCATTATACGATGTACGCAAGAAGTCAACGTTACTTATTTAAAAGTAAAAGCAAAACACATACACTGCCCTAAGAAAATATAAAGTTGTTCAGCACTACCCACACCGTCCGCTGGATGTGGCTGTGTCAAATCCTGGCTCCTGTGGTGACTGCCAGTGACGATCCGCTGCCAATGAATGAACGCCCTGTCAGCGGCTCATTTATCTGCTCCGCTTTCTTTATGCACCGGGTCTGTTGTTGCCAGAGAAGCTCAAATCTTAGAAGTGTGAAATCTACTTTTGAATGTATATTGATGCCTTCATTTATTGGATATTGACTTGACATGTTTATCAAATGATGCATTTCATTTGTTACTGACTTTGTCACAATACACAAAATTTGTTTGTGTGTGTGTGTCCATGTGTGTGTGTTTTGTGTACAACAATACTGCCTTTGCCCAAATACAATGAAGGTGAATGAAATTTTACTTTAATTTTCCTTCGGATAAGATCCAAACCTCACCAGAAACAGTACACTTTACTGATAAAATAGGCATTAACTGTTCCCAGCAATGTCTGTGGATTATCCGGAGTTAATAAGTTACTGTTTCTGCAGAGAGGTGATCTTGTTGAATGTTTTCTAAATTTTCACAACACTGAAAATGCTGAAAACATTCAACAAGAGTGAGTGCCCTTAACAAAATTCTCCTCACCTCCATTCTTTCGGGCTGGAGGCAGAAATGTCAGAGACGGATCCCTCAAAACCAGGACAGACAAAACCAAGACTATCAGTACGGCTAGATGCCAATAGAGGTAAGTGAGAAAATATGTTCATATTCATTTCATGTAACTACAGTTGGATTTTTACAGATTAAGGCTGACAGCTGATGTTATTCTATTTTTTTTTATTCTATTCAATGCCCACTATTTCCAAGTAGGGATATAAATCTTTAAAAAAAGGTCAAAAATATAGTTAAAAAAAAGGCTGAGTAATTTCCTAGAAGAGCTGGGCAATGCAGTTTTAGCAAACTTAATTCAGACTAAAACTAAAATGTGTATTTTCTGCTGTGGAGTTATACTTGTTTGGTGCAAAAGTCGGATCACTGCGTCAAAAATAAACTACAGTGTGTGTTCACTGTAAAGAAGAGACATGCTCAAAAACATATATCAGGCTTTGGCTACACAGTCACCACTTGTTAGAACAAAGATCAATTTCTTAGTTTCAGTCTTTTCATTGGATATGTAGACAGTAACAAAAATAAAGAACATCCCCAGCTCTATACTTAACACCAAGAGAAAATTTACCAAACTAATAGGTGAAAACAAAGTCTCGTAAATTATTACTTTACTTGTAATCTATGGACACTTTCCTTCCTCTGATGCTCCTGTGTTATATTTGTTACATGTGTAACTGCCACAGATAAATATGTTGACTTCTTCTGGGAACTATTATCCTCTCTGCTGCTTCTGCTTGTAACCATTGTGATGCTGAAAATCTTTAAAAAATGAAAGGACAAGCAACAATACTGAACGTCAGTCCCGGAACTTAACGACACCATTCAGTGATATACAGTTGGCATTATTCAGCATGTCTAATAAGTTGTTAATTTTTCATAAAATGAACTACCCTCTGGGAGAAAAGGGGTGACTTTTTTCTCAGTATTTGACATATCCACTGGTAATCCCATTCGTCTCCATCAGCATCACTCGACACACATCATGGTGTACGACTCTCCATCTATTCAAATTCATAGCTCCCTGCTGCAGTGTCTGTGTATATGACTTCCTTTTCTTCCTGCTTAACTACCTCCAACTCCTCCTCTGGTCTCCTCCACTGCTTTGCTCTCATTTGACTAATTATATTCACGGAGAACGGTGTTGACAAATTCATTTTGAAATCCATTAGTCCCGTGGCGTTGTTTAAACAATGTGCACGTTAATGTCCATTGCTTTAATACCCCTGATTCACATTCTAATAGCCGTCTGATAAATCAGGTTATCTGCGACACCTTCTACACGCCGTGAAGAGCGGAAATTAGAGAATTATTAACTATCCGTGGTGTTCTGTCGTGTCCGGGTGTGTTAGGGAGAAGAGGAGAGGAGATGACAGAGCGGAGGAGGGAGAGAGAGAGAGAAAAAGGGGAGACAATGATGCAGAGAGAGAGAGAGAGAGAGCAGAGAAATTAGAGAGATGGGTGAGGTTAAAAAGAGACCAGAGGGAAAAACAGAGTAAGAAAGAGATAATAAGGAACAATGAAGAGCAGCAAGACTAAGTGACAGTAAATCTATGAGACTGAGACAAACATTAAAGAAGAGGGACTCAGGGCAGAATATGGAAAAACATGCAGGAGGAAAACAAGTGGAGTGTCTACTTTAACCCCTTGTCCACTTTATCCCCCCCCTTTTAGATATAAACTCAATACTACACACACTACACAACCTTTTGAAGTCCTGCACACACTGGACACTAAATATGAATCACAGGTGAGTTTCCATCAGCTGAGCTGAAGCAAATAAACGGATTTACAAACACCCATGGGAAAATGGAAAGGCTTCCAACATTTGTGTTATACATCTTCCATGTTATTTAATACTAAATATGCATTATATACTGTAGTGGAATGTAAGTTACATGTAGGAATATAAGTGCATTTACTAAAATACTGTACTTCTGTACTACTACTACTGCTGTACTAGACCTACTTGTACTTTACTTGAGTATTTGCATTTTCTGCAATCTTATACTTCTACATCTTAGAGGGAATATTGCACTTTTTATTCCACTACATTTATATGATTACTTCAGATACTAGTTATTTTCCATAATCAGATTATTAATACATAATATAATCAAGTAAAAAACATTGATATATTATTATAGATTAACCTACTAAGCAAAAAGTCAGTAAAATTAGCTCCTCCTTTACCTGCTGCAACATTAAAGTGATGAACACATTAATGCATCAATGAATACAATCCAGTAATATGGTATACATATACACATATTATTCCAACAGCATAATGAGAACTTTTGCTTTTGGTGCTTTAAGGATATTTTGCTAACACTTTTGTATTTTTACTTAAGTAAAAATGTGAATGCAGGACCTTTACTTGTAACAGAGTATACCTACACTGTGATACTGCTACTTTTACTTTAGAAGAACATCTAAATACTTCATCCACCACTGACTGTATTTAAATATATACCTGTGTAACGTCTGTACGGTGGTATTAAGTAGAATTAAATTACAGCAGACCTAAAAAGATAAATGTATCTATAGAGGCTATTCACCTACTGTGTCTATACCTCTCTATCTATCCATCCATCCATCCATACATGGATATATCCTGTACTGTAGCTACTCATCCCTAATCTTGGTCATGGGCTATTAAGGTTGTAACACGGAATGGGACGATACACGATTTTATCGTGGGTTGCAATAAAACCCTCACAATAAGCTGATCGTGGTGAATTGTGAATATCATGTCCAGAAGTACCTGAAGAGACTGCTGGGCAACCAACAATAAAAATGACTGCAAATACAGGCTGCATATGCACCAACCTAAAAGAACACCAAAGATCTTATCAAGCATTGGCATATTTCAAATCAAAAAATATAATGCCATTTCAAATATTTAAAAAGCTTTTTTAAGTTTGTTTGATTGTTTTTCACTAAAAATGATGACCACTTAAAAAAAAAGAATCTCCCTACTACGAGGCTCCCAAAAACATTTCCTATTAAGCGTGTGCATTTAAAAAATGAAAGGACTCATAAGTGGGGGCGCATTGTCTCCAATACCGGTAAAAAATACTACGCATTAGCATTTACTATGAGAAAGGATTTTACAACTCTAGAAAGTTATCATGGTGACTGTCATTTTTCTTTAATTGTGACAATCAGCTGAATTATATGTATTTGATTGGCCAACTCACTGCTTTACCAAATCAAGTTATATTGCATTCCTGGATTGTTTTGACGGAGCCTGCTGCATTGGCATCCCCACAGCATCAACACAGTGGTGTCACTGAAATGAATGAGGGGGATGCATTTTTTTCCCCACGGTGATAATGCCTATCTGAACACCCTAATTTGCAGAAATACTTGGATGAAAAGTATATATATGAACAAGTCCTGCCTCTCCACGCTTGTTCCTCCTCCTTACTGACTGGATCAACCTCCTCATATGAACTTTCTCTAAATTCCCACTCCCTCCTCCATCTACTTTGGCGCTTCCAACTCCACTTTCACCTCCTCCCTCCTCCTCTCTCTTGCCCCCGTCTCCAACCAAATCCTGGCTGCCTCTCCTACTCTTCCTCCCTCCTCCTTTCTCCTCCTCTCAACACCCGCTGAACAGAAAGAGAGAGTCTGTTAGTGTCAGTAGCCCTGCCTGTGGTGTCTGGTGGAGTGTGTGGATTAGACACATAGGCCTGATTAGCTGCTTGTTTACCGACCAGCACCACCACTATCACGACCACGGGGCTTCAAGGGCAACACCAGTGGATCATCTCCCCACACACGGCCAGACAAACACACAGAACACAGCTAACAGACACACTGCGTTGAGCACTTCTCGTGTGCATGTGTACAAGTGTCTGTGTGTGTGTATGCGGTGTGAGTGCCATCATGCCCCCGTTGAGTCGCCCACCATGGCACAGGGCTCTTAATTAAGAGGAGTGTGTGTGTGTGTGTGTGTGTGTGTGTGTGTGTGTGTGTGTGTTCTGGGGGCGGAGCAGCTGGCAGGAGGCACTGGGGCCAGAGAACATCTGCAGGAGGCCTCAACGCAACACGCCTGCACACACTCACACACCTTAACGCACACGCACAGACAGAGGCACCTATACACACATTCACAAGCATATGAACACACACAACTACACACATCGTCGCCACTTGGCAACTCACACCCCCGAGAACACAGAAATACACACTTGCAAGCACACACGCAGACCCGTTGAACGCTGCCATCGCCACTGCCGCCATACCAGTGGGACTGTCACCATAGCAACCCAGGACTGGTCATGTCACCCTGGTTTAGTGAGATGGGTGACAGTGAGAGAGAGTGAGAGATAGGCAGGCGATAAAAAGAGCAAAAGACAAAGACAGAGAGCGAGGGGCATTAAATACCCTCCACAATGCTCGCCTCAGTCTTGTTTTGAAACAAAAGGGTAAAGAGAGAAAGAGGGGGAGAGAAAGAGAGAGAGAGAGAATCCAAAGGCGTCTCATCCAGCGAGCAGCTCTGGATGTGAGGAGGTCAGCAGCTTTGAGGACTTCAGACGCACCACAGGGCCCTCAGTAGTCAGTCTCCTTTTTCAATAAGTCAAGAGGAGCTGTTGTGTGTAACACAAACACACACACACACACACACACACACACACACACACACACACACACACACATGCACGTGATGTCATCATGTTGATAGAAAGTGAAAAGGTAGAGAGGGATTTTGTCCTTGCTATGGGGCAAAGGCTACAGCCGAGGGTAAGGGATTAAAGGATCATATCAGCCTTGGTGAGTTTTCTTTGTCTCCTGCCGTTATCTGTGTCAGCCCATATAAGGAAATTTAGTTTAAAGGGACAGTTCACCCCAAAATTAAAAACACAGATTTTTTTTTTCTCTTACCTGTAGTGCTATTTATGAATCCAGACTGTTCTAGCGTGAGTTGCCAAGTGTTGGAGATATGAGCTGTACAGATGTCTTCTCTCAAATATAATGGAACTACATGGCACTGTGCATGTGGTCCTTAAAGCGCCAAAAAAATAAATTTGAAAAACTCAATAGCAATGTCTCTGTCAAGACATCATGCCCCAGTTACTCAAGATAATCCCTAGACCTTGTTATGAGCAGTTTCGTGTAGGAACTATTTTCTTTCTACTGAACTACACTCGCCAACTGAGTGCTTTGAGCACCACAAGCTGAGTGACATCTAGTTCCATTATATTTGAGGGGAGGCAGACATCTCTACAGCAGATTAACTCCTACACTCAGCAACTCTCACCAAAACAATCTGGCTTGAAGTAAGAGGGAAAATGTGGGTTTTTTAAAATTAATTTTGAGATGAACTGTCCCTTTAACATCAAGTGGTTTGCTTCATTTTTTACCCCTTGTGACATGAAACTACCGTAAGAAAATTAAATTAAAAGCCCAGTCCCAGTTAAATGCCCATTCTGTTTTACTAGCCCGGTGTGGCTACACATTTTGACAAATAAACGCCTACTCTGGTTGCCGAGCAGTTAATTTTTTAATAGAAGTTCTTCAGATTTTTAAAACAGTGTTGTTGGCGACCTCAAATTATGTGTCCATTCCTTGATTACCCTGTAAGTTATTCATATTGCTTTAGTCCATAATTACAGATCAAACGAATCTAAGGGTTTCTCATAAAAATTATTTCAAATTGTGTGTTATTGTTTTAACGGGATAAAGTGGTGTTGTTTCTGTGTGCCAGGTGACGTAATCCTTGAGTGCCGTAACTCACTCTCTCTCTAAAACTCTGTCAGAGCTAGATCAAATGAATGATTCATAACTGATGTATTATCTGGAGCCTAATTTTTATAAAAGTAATATTCATACTGGTTTAAATAAAAAATTGATTGTATTTCCTGATCTTTGCTGATTAACAGTTTTGTGTGAAAGGAATTAAACACCTGTCCCATATCGACACCTGTGCCAAATATAGGCCTGTTGATTTCAGTGATTTGAACAAATAATATCCCGGGCTATTAATTGAAGGTTTACAGTATGTCTTTTACTTTGCTATCAATAAATCATTGCCACATTGAGTAACATATTTGTGCATTTTCCTAAGCAAACATCACAAAGTGTGTTTGCATTTGTGTTTTTTGCTTATTCTTGATTTGGACTGAAAAGCCAGAAATATGAGTCAAATCAAAATATTGCAAACATTTTTTAGTCACACTTGAAATATGTAATCCTGTTGAGTGTTTAATATGGTGCAGTGTTTTGGATTTATATGACTGCACCTTCCACTACAATTTGGAGGAATACCAACGCTGATGATAACACTGGTGTATCCCACTGAAAATCTGGTGTCTGAACTTTCTTCCCTGTGGAAAAATAAATGTTAGTATGAGCAACTGTTATGTGTTTCCCTGAAAGATGAAGTGAGATACAGACTACCAATCATCCAGTCCACGGCCTCATTTGTTTACAGTAATTGCACCAGGGTATCACTATTAATGGCGTGATGATGTTTAAAGATGGGACACAGAGCACCTTTAAATCATCTTCTGTTTGTGTTTAGCATGGACGTTCCATCACTGCGTTACATAACAGAGGGATGAGCTTATTAGCTGCTAAAGCTGATTTGTCAGAGAAATAAGCTCATGTGCTAAATAATAAAACTCAAGTAAAGAAAGTGTTGTTGCTTTAGGAGGCATTTAGAGGTGGTGAGTATCTTTTGGTTTGAATTTCATAAAGAGCTAAAGGTTTGCAGCGAAGAAGGCAAGGGTTGATGTAAAGTGATTTCTGGCTACTGGAGGAAAAAGGTCAATAGCACCAGTATGATCCCTTGAGTCTCTAACTGTCTGTGCAAGAATTGGGAAATGGTCCATAACCACATACGCAAGGACACACACAAACACACATCACTACATATAAGCTTCTGTAGCTTATGTATTTATGTCAGGCTCAGCATGTGGCAATGTGTGTGTGCATACATGTAAAGCCTTGTGTGTCCTCATGTGGATACATACATGTGTGATTATTTTCATATGTTTGTGTATGTGTGTCTTAGAGAGAGAGATGTAGTGTGGCATGAGATTTACACATATTCATTAATCAATATTTGTGCTCCTTGGGCTGTTCCATACAGTATCGATTAGCAGCCACAGCCTAGAGTATAGGCTCTTGACCCTTGACCCCAATAAAACAATAATATACCTCTATAAAATACAATGTGTCCCCAGTCTGCACTGACTGAGCAATTGAACTGGAGGCGAAAACTACGTCAGTCCAGCCCAATATGACAAATGAGACATGAGTGATTACTTCTGAGCTTAATTCACTGCCTATAAGGACCTATATTATGAAAAGTGACATCACTATACATCAACAGCAGATTTTCGGGGACTTACAGGACTTGTACTGATATATTTGTGAAGTGGCAGGAATTATTTTAGGCGCACAGAAGTACAAGTCATGCTCATTTTCTGCTAAAACAACATTAGGTGACTGGTATTTGGAGCTCTTCCAACACTTGGATGAAGATAAATCTCACCTAGCTGAATCATCGGTACAAAAAAATTAAAAGTCAAAAGGGTAGGTAAAAATGTGTGGCGTTAACTACACCTGCATTTATGTGAGATATATCCAATCACTGAGCTTAAAATGTTGTTGTGTGCACTGTTAATGTCAAACTAAGATAGGGATTACACTTTGTAGAAATATTCAGTGGTTTAAATCAGTTCTCTTTTTGATTCTGGGTCAACTTTGGGTGAATTCGGCAACTATGGTGCAGTGCTATGCACCCACTACAATCAATAACATTTTGAATTTGCTACAGTTCTGATTCATTCTTGTGATCAGCTGCTTCATGATAGCAACAGCAGTTGAGATTGGAGGCATCTGACCAAAAAAATAAAAGTTGAAAGTTGACATAATTAAAACGCATGATGATGGCAGAACCCTATGGCACTGTTCAAATATCCAGGACACTACTGTACCTCTATGTTGAGAAACATTGATGATATCATCAGCACAGTATTGTCAGATTTTTTTTTTGGCCACCTGGGGGCAGCAGAACAAGCTGTAAACACAACACTGACACATTATCAAGTTATAAAGTGACAAAAGGAGCTTGTTAACAAATGGCTCCTAATTTAAACATCCAACATTAGCATTTGAAGTTGTTTTGGCCAACTTGTGTTTCTGACCAACAAATAGAGGTCCAATGTTTACTCTCCTTTTAGCTGTTTTGGTTTCTACCAAGCGGCAACCTCTGGAGCTGAAAACGAAGCCACCTCTAAGTGCCACAAACTGGAGCTCTTCTACAAAATTCCCATCGACACACACTTTTATAAAAAAATGTTTTTGTCTGAATGAAAATGCTAAACACAATTGAAGCGCTGTCAAGAGCATGCCAAACCCATGTATAACCATAACCCTAAAGCCATGCAAAGAAGAAGAAGAAGAAGATGTGGGCCAATCAGCAGCCTGAAAAAAAAGTTATTACCGGACAGCTATCTGAAGCAGTGACCTCAGCGGCACATTCTGACGCCTCCATTTCAAAAGAGTAACTGTACATTTATATGTAAACACTTAAAAAGTCCTGTTAGCAAGGTTAGAGCCCGCAATATTTTGGTCACATCTGCCATTGCACAAAACATTGCCTCATTTGTGATGCCTCACAAAGGAGATTAAGACGCGTACTCTGCCAGGACAAGCCAGAACTCCTGTCTACATAGCAACATGGAAAACAGAGTTTCTGACAATCTTCACCTTGGACGGAGTTTTAAGAAAGGTTTGTTTTTAGTGACCTAAAATGCAGTTTGTGTGCGGATAAAAGGCCAAAACGCATAACAAAAAGCGAAATTGTGTCTGTGTGGACTTGACCTTGCAGCTTTGACAAAAATTTTATTAAGTAATTAAAATAGAAATTTACAGTGGTGAAAAATACTTCCAGAAGTTCAAAAGAAAAGTGGAATACGTTGATAGAAAATGGATTTCACACATACATATAGCGACAATAAAGTGACTCGCTATACATATTCATTTTTGTTTTTTACATAGAAGATGTAAGTATCAGTCTCCATCCGGCATATTTATCAGTGTTGATTTCACAGCTAACTATAACAAATACTGGTCCATTGGTCGGCTGTGGCTCATAAATGTTAAATCTGTGAGTAACTTGATAACAGGCCGAAATAAATCTTGGCTGTTGTCATATCAAACTGCTTTCTGCATGATGCTGTCTGTACTCATCAAAGATTGTTAATGTTCATTGCGTCACATTGCAGTCACCCAGTTAAACTTTCATTCATATCATATTATCAGTTTAAGCTTATGAACATTTTTGAAGCAGAACCTTAACTCAACAATACTTAAACCATACTCTAAATCAAAGTGACTGAAAATGGCTGTCAAAATGTTTGACGTTTGTCTCATACTTTTATATTTATATGTCTTCCAAGTCTGTAAAATCTGAAGAAACAGTATTTTCTGTTCGCTCTGCAGGGAGAAACGGCAAAAGCAACACACTGTGAGTAATACAACTGAAGCGCTGGTTTAAATTTGTGAAGATTCGCTGGAGAAGAAAATCTGTTTTGTTGCCATAACTAAACCAGCACAGTTAGACTGAGGAAATAAACATGTTATGATTAATTTAGGGACTCTTACATAGAAGATCATAATAAGGACATAATCTGTGTGTAATCTGCATGTTTGTGTATGCGAGTAATACAGTAATGAAAGCGTGCTCTGGTTCCAGCCAAATTCAGCATTAATGATGGACCGAGATCAGCTCTAGTTGTGGGATCAAATACTCCGTCTGCTAAATAATGTAGCGTACGGGGCCGATGACAGTCCCATATGGACCAGAGAGAGAGATGTTGGAAGCCTAACGTATAGCAGGTACTGTAAGTATGTCAGCAACCACTGTTAAACACTGGGGCTGGAGGAAGCATCACTGCCAAAAATATACAGTATTTATGTGTGTGCGCGTGCACACTTGAGGCTGTGTTCGTGCAATAGTGCATGTAGGATGTGTATGCGTCAGTGTTTGTGTTTGTGACTATGTCGGCAATGTGTGTCAGTCATCAATAATGTACGGCTCTTGGTTCTTCCCTCTTCAAAGCTAGTGACGCTCTAGTGTTCCACATAATTAACTCTCTCTCTAACGCACACACACAAACACGTGCACACACACAGCTAAATACAGTTGAGGAAACGGCAGACAAGTATACAAATATAAATGAGCTCAAATTTTAAGACATCTACAGAAAATCCAAACAAAAAACCTGCCTCAACCTCCTTTTTATTATGTAATTGTGGCAGAAAATGACTGAAATGTATATATAAATTTGCTGAATCATTGTCCAATCAACTGTTGGATAACTCATAAGGGGCACTGCAACCTTTGACATGGGGAGGTTCAGATTTTCCATTCATAAAGCTTAGAGGACCTCAGGGTGTCTCAATTTCTTCAGATACGCTTGCTGGAGACTGGTTCTGATTAGACTTTGTTGTTTAAGCGAGAAGAAAAGACAGATAAGAAGAGCCATTAACGCCCTTCTTTATGACCTTATTCTCTCTGTAGTTTTGCTAAAAGTAGGCTGGTGGATGGGGATTGGTAAACAGATTCTACGCTGTATCCTCCTGGTACCAGAACTTTGATAAATACATTCATGTAAGACAACGGAGACGGAGCGGAGTGATTCTTTATTTACACTATACCATTAAAGGTCTTCTGTGTAGCGTTTAGTGGCATCTAGCGGTGAGGGTGCAGAACTGACACTTCTACCGAGTGCCAAGCTCATAGAGGAGCAATGGTGGCTGGCACAAAAATGCTAAGAACGCAAATAGGCCTATCTAGAGGCAGTATGAAATTTGTTCATTCTGGGCTACTGTAAAAACATCATGGCAGACTCTGTGGAAGAGAACCTGTTCTGTATGATATAAACGGCTCAGTCCAAGGTCATGAAAACACAATGATTATTATTTTTAAGTGATTATAAACTAATAAGAAAAACATTGTTATGAAATTTATCTACATTTTTGCCAATATGTCCCCCTAAATGCTACACACTGGACCTTTAATACAATCTATAATGTTGTCTCAACATCATCTTGGTAAAAAAAATGACATTTTGGAACAATAAAGACCTGCTATACCATGTCAATGAATATCCTGTGTCTACTGTTTTGTTTTGTTTTTGTTTTTTTAAACAGTGGATTGCATTTGCCTTGACTACAAAAACTTGAAAACTTCTGGAGAAGCCTGGGCAAAATCCAGTAACTTGTAACACGTAAGGTTCTCTGGCTTCATTTCAATGTGCTTAAAATTGACTGATTTATTTTTACTCATATTATATTGTATAAGTGGATAGTTTAATGATATATCACTAGTTTTTATCTCAATCATAGTTATTATCATACAGTATAAAACGTAAAGTAATCAACAACAAAGTGACAGATAAAATGGAAGTTAATGTCTTTTGCCTTGGCATGACGCTATATTTTTTTTATATTCAGAGTACCTTAGCTCCCCAATAAGAGTCAAAGATCAAGTTTAAACTCAAGATTTTAATGTAGATAAATAACTTAACATTAAAAAAAGGAACTGCTACAATATTATGCCTACCATGCAATTTATTTAGCTAAGCACCAAAACAAATTTAAAGTCATTTTCTCAGTTCTGCACTCTTATCAGTTAAGGTCTATTGCCTTCGTAGGGCAGTAAAACTCAAGGGCAAACTCTTCTGACAACATAAGATGCTCTGCTTTCAAGGTCCACTTAAGGAAGAACATTTTCCTGTAAACACTGGGGATTAATTTAAATTCTAATTTTGACATTAAATGACCTGGGAAACCTATATACAGTAGAATCAGCCATTGTCATTTAAATCTATTGTCCTTTCGCTGTTTTCTACATCTATGATTAAAAAATCATTTAAGATACAAAATAGCTGGGAAATACAGAAAATAACTTCTGTTCATTCATTCATTTACTCACTAATTCACTACTTGGCTACAGTATGTGCCTTCTAGTGGTGATTAGGAAGCAGGGCAATCCCTACAGATGACACATTAAATCTGAACTGTTCCCAAGCTTCTTTGTGGGAGAGCCAGACATGCATACTTGCAACATGACAGTGTATACTTTAAATCAAAAACATTTCTTATTGTATTAAACCCTGTTTGAATCAAACCTATTTTTCTTATTCTCATCATGTGCCATTAAAATACAAAAAAAGTGTTATCAATTAATTATATATTGTTTGTGTATCAAAAGTCTGATTGTTGATCACATTAAAAATAACAAAGGCACCATGAATAAAAACACATTCCTGTTACTAACTGTGTGTAAAAATGCTGTATTTGAGGAGATTATATCCAGGAGGAGACGTTCATGTTCCCTCCTACAGGTGTCATGTGATGAAGAGGAAGAGGAACGTGACATTGTGCAGCACAGAGATGTGAACACAAATGCACACATTGAAATGAGCACAAAAAATACATTAATATTGACCAATGAAATGATGCCCTCAGTTGTTTTCAGATTATGTCGCTCTAAAGAATTTATGCCTAAAATCTATGTCAGGTTATGGCTACTTAAAATGCCAAAACTAGCTCCAATCTGTGAATTAATCTTTAAATTAAAATATTACAAATGCTGACATCAAGTCAAGTGTTGTTATACCATAAGACTCCTTTACAGTTTACAGAGCACACAACAACAAGGTGTGATGACATCATGAGTTCAAGTTTGGATGCGCTGCCGCAGCATTTTAAACCAATTTCAGTTCATCTCTAATGGGGAAACCTAAATGAAGACAGAGTCTGACAGATGATCATTATTCAGGAAAAATAAATGGCTAATAAAGAAATAATCAGGCAAGAAATGCAAAGATGGCCAGGATACATTTTTTGTGTGTCTCATCGGATTCTCCTCTTTTGAGCTTTTATTGAAATGGATTAAAATAGTCAGAACGGCGGGGTGGCGAGGATCTATTTTCTGACAATTGTGTGCTTTGAAATTGTGCTTCAGCGAGGACAGGATGTGTAAAATACACACACAGACACGCAGAGGCACATCTGCACATGCATACACATACACACACAAACACACACACACACACACACACACACACACACACACACACACACAAGAAGTGAGTGGTGTTGATGCCAGCTTGGAGTGATGGTAATATCAGAGACTGGAGGAGCTGCTAATGAACAGTGCGAATGGGAAGAAAGGCTCCAGCTCAATCCACTAATTGCCTTAAAAGCTTTTCATACAATTTACCCTGTCAACAGAGATGGTGGTGGTGTGAGTGTGTGTGTGTGTGTGTGTGTGTGTGTGTGTGTGTGTGTGTGTGTGTGTGTAGGTGGGTGGGTGGGATGTGGGATAAGAAAAAGAGATAATTCTGAGAAAACATATTGTAAGAAAGCGAGAAAAGAAATGCACAATGGTTTTACACCTACGCAGGCCCAATCAGACACACAATCTCACACATACACCGAGACGTCTTATTTAGTTGAAGCCAGTAACATTTAAAACTACAGCCAGACATTTCAGACACTCCAAAAGAGTCATAAACACTGATACACACACACTCGCCCAATCGCTCATTCCAACACACATACATTTGCATATATAGCCATATCTTTTACACACACAGACACACTGCTCGCTCTATGCCACACACTACGCTGCACTGCAGTGGGGTGCTGTAGCACGGCCCGGCCCTCATTAAAGTAAAAAGCCTGCTGAGTGTTTTAAGCAGCATTAAGGCAACAGCAGAGTCATAAATACAGGTAGCTCTCCTCTCTGCTCTCCAGTACGGCTCCCTGGCCTATTGCTCATAACACACAGCTCAAGGACCAGAGCGACACACACCACAGCACTGTACAGGCACACAGAACTCTCTGTAGCAAAGACTTCAATAAAACCAAGCTGTCAAAATCAAAATATTTCTACTGGCCCACAATACTCAAAAGGTCTGGACATTTAAATGAACAGAAAGTGTTCAAGAAATACTAGTTGTTATCTGAAAGAGCTGTGCATTACAAGGCAACTCAGTCAAATCTCTACTGAGTATATTTAACATATTTTTTGGTGCTTTCAACATACCCAGTTAAAGTCTTTCGGCCTTTTTGCTCTACTACTATCTCGGTAGCAACAAGTCCTGGTGCTTTAACGGCAGTGTAAATGCATCAATTTGCCCCAACCTCATCCCTACGGCTGCTCACTACACTATTAGGCTATAGCCACATCCATTTACAACAGCGACCAAACTGGGACCAGAACCAACACATTTCAATGGTATCACTGGAATCAGCAGGCAAAATTAATTACAAGCATGTCTTTGGTGGAGAGTTCAAATTTGACATGTAAATTCAAGCCACTACGTGACTAGAGCTGAAATGATTAGTGAATTAATGGATTAGTCAACCGAGAGAAACATTTCTTTGGAACAATTTTAATATTAACTAACTAATTAATCATTTATGACCTTTATTGAAGAAAAATGCCAAAAATTATCTGGTTCCAGCTTCTTCAGTGTGAATGTATTGATTATCACAGCCTTCTATGCCAGATAACTGAATATCTTTGAGTTTTGTACAAAGACTTCGTTGGACAAAACAAGATTTTGGAAGACATCCCCTCAGGCTCTGGGAACTTGTGATGGATGTGATTTTTTTTTTTTTGTATTTTCTGACATTCAAAACACTAAACAATTATTTCATTGACTTGCCTTTATTTGTGACTTTGGAAACTAAACAGCAGCTTAAGAAAGAAAAATCTAAACAGACGGTTGCCCACAGAAATGTGGCTGAAAAGGTTGGGACAACAAGTGAGATGGACTTTTTTTTTTTTTTTTTTTTTTTGGTCAAGACCAAGCAATTCATCATGAAAATAATCACCAGATTAATGACTAAAGAAAATTTTCATTGGCTGCAGTCATGACAGTTCTGACTTTTAAAGGAGCAAAAAGACTATTACTGATCAGACTCCAAAATGGGCGAAATCAGTATGCCACCAAGTTTCCAGTGCCACTTTATTTGCGGCAAAGTATTGTGAATAAGTGAATTCTGCACCACTTCCTGGTGCGATCAGGCACCAGGAACTTCACACTACTGCACATGCATGTGTGCAAGCATTGGATGGATATCATCAAACACACACACACACACACATGTTCCCCTACATACCTCCATAATATGTACCAAAACAAATACAGTAAACCCCTCTGTGTGTTCCCATAGTTTGATGTAAGGCTTTGCACTGTGAAGATCCTCATCTTCAGTGTATGTGCATCTGCGAGCACCCACAAGTTTCTTCTGTATGAATGTGTATGTGTCTGTGGGACTCCATCAATGAATGTGGATCCTCAAGCCGGTATGTATTTAAGTGTGTGTGCGTGTATGTGTGAATACAAGCTAAAGATTAGTCTAGAAAGCTGCTGACGAGGAATTTCATTCAGCAGGGGTAGTGACAGTGAGGGGTGGGAGCAGCATTTAGATGTGTCGCCCAATTCTTGTGATCAGACAGACAACTATACACCACCAATTGTTGTCACATACGATTGCCCTGTAGATATCCGTTACATGTCCTGCATAAGCAGCATACTGAATGAACATGGATGGGTGAGGGGTTGATGTTGATTGTATGGGTGTCTTTGCTGGCAGCCAATAGTGAGACAGTGGCAGGTCATGACCAGTGAAAAGGGGGCATGGGGGGTTTGGCAGGGCTGTCATGGGGCGACTACAGAGGTCGTAGGGGTCCTGGGTCAATTTATCAGTCGATAGATGGATGGAGGGTACGATGAATAGGTAGGTGGATACCCCCAAAGGGCTGATGATGAAGGGCTGATGGTGACGAATAGAGCTGGAGGTGATGATTGGGGGTGTTTGTGTAGGCGGAGGGTTGCACGTGCATGCCTGAGTGCACTCAGTTTTCATGCACGTCCTCAAAAGATGTGTTGGTGCATTTCTGTGTGTGTTTGTCTGTGTGGAGGTGTGGACATCCTGTTCAGCGTAGGTGTGTGTCTCCAGTGTACAGAGGCCTCCAGACCTCGGACTCCTCCCTGGAGTCTGACGTCTGTCAATACAGACAGCATGGAGAGGCAGCGCTGGCCCTGGGTCAACACCAAAGCCAATACCTGAAGACAGGCAGCACACACATGTGCATACACAAGCACCAGGATAACACACACACACACACAGCCAGCAAGCCAATAACTGCAGCCCATTATTGAGCTGGCCAGGTCCAAGTTCTGACACGAGCCACAATTAACCCTTGAATCCTCAGTGGGCTGCTGGGTGTTCATTCGGAGCGGCTAACGAGGCTAAATGTAAGAGCAGTGGCTTCTGTAATGAGACAGGATAACTGTGCTGTGTTCCAGCCTGAGCGGGTCAGCTCTCACTGGCCCTGAGGATAATATCCTACTTCCAGATTCAGGTTAGACCTGCTTTGCCTAGAATTACCTAGTTTAGCTTCTGGAATAGATACAGTTGACTGCCATTGGACCAATAAACCAAACTCCTCTTATCTCTGTCACACACACACAAACATGGGTGGCAGCCTAGAGGTTTGAGAAGCAGGGTAAAGGCTGCTTTATGCTTCAAACAAAGTGCTGTTCAGAATGCCTATCTGCACTCGAAACCTCTTTCCCCAGGTAGAACTGGGAGGGTGGTGTGTTTATTTCATGACTGTCCATCAGCTGTATTAAAATCAAGTGCTAACCAACTATGTTGTCACCCATTGGTTGGTGAGCTACCATTCTGGAGCCTTGAGTTTGGCATGTTGGCCACTGCCATCTTGGAGTTGAAGCCAGAAGTGACCATATTTGAATCTGACAGAGAACCTGAAGACATCACTGTGGTAGCAAATTCTTTATACAGTCT
Organism: Cephalopholis sonnerati; assembly: GCA_019142605.1. Classification (NCBI taxonomy): domain Eukaryota; kingdom Metazoa; phylum Chordata; class Actinopteri; order Perciformes; family Serranidae; genus Cephalopholis; species Cephalopholis sonnerati. The sequence continues at coordinate 12,057,789 of JAGQAX010000008.1, read as the reverse complement.
ATGGTTAAAAAGCTTCTTCTTTACTGCACAACAGTTTTCCTTGAAAAAGGTACAAGCAAAAAATCTTCATCTGCATTTGTGATTTGTTGTGATTTGATGTTTAGTCAATGTCCTACAGCCTCAGCGACACTAACCCCCAAATGTCCACTGGATGTGACAACCCTGTGTTCCAGCTCCATCAAAACAGCGACTCACACACTGCTCTTATCTCCACTCCTCAATCTTTACACCCCAGGTCTACTTTCTCCAGAGCATTGTGCCACTTTGTCATTAAATTTCTCTGACATCTGTGAGACAGTAGTAGGACTACTAGGGGTTTCCTCCTGTTAATATACACTATTCAGGAAATACACATGCAAAATAAGAAAAGTACATCCTGAAAGTTACCGCATTGATCGTAAATGAGCTGCAAATGTATATTAAATTTGCTTGTACATCACAAAAAACGGCGGGAAAACGATTTCAAAAATTTTGCAAAGAGGGATGCTGGAGGGCAGACTGCTTGAACACAATGTTCTGAAATGTTTCCAGTGGACATCTGAACAACGATGAAGCGTTGGCGTCATCAGAAGACAAACCAGCTGCATCCAGTAGACATCTGAGGTTAAGCTTCTTAATGTTCTGATATAATTCCCTCGTCCTTGTCAGCAAACATTTCCTTAGCACTTCCTGCACCTGTCTCACATTAGCATGTACAGTAGGTGCCTTAAGAGGGCTTTTACATTCAAACAGCTGTGGCAAGTCTTGAGTCAGCCACCAAGAGCCACTGGTGCGCCATAAAAGTTGCTTGAAATTTGGATTTATGTTCTGAATATATTTTCATTTTTACACTGAATCTGTTTGAATCAATGTGAGGAATGGACCTAATTACAGCTCCAACAATATGAGTGAAAGTGGGGCTAATCTAAAATGTTAAAGTTTTAATTTTCAGGAGCAGTAACATCAGTTAGCCTTGAAAAGCCTGACTAAATCACATGCTCGCTTTTAGTCTGGAAATCATCCAATGAGAATCATTTAAGCCCAACAGGTAGAAAGCTGGTCCAGTAAGCACGCTGAGCAAAGACGATGTGCAGGCTACTCCTTTAAAGTCTTAAGGAACAATTCATACCAAGGGATGTAGATAAATGAACCATGAGATCAGAACTGCAAAGACAGAAGGTATGAGGCACCATACAACACGGCATATTTGGATTATACTGAATTTGTAAAGGTTATAAGCGCAGCTAGAAAGGGGATTCAAGAGAGTGAGTAGCACTCATTCTCTTCTCAGCCACAAGCAAAGCTGTTACTATCAGCAACTACTAACAAAAACAACTCAAGTCAAGCTTCATTATTTCAAATTTAAATGATCTAGATCATTTAATTCCCTCAGATACCTTCAGATAAGAGAATGTGTGTGGAAGTTCTTACCATATTATGAAACTATAACTGGCTCCATACTTAGATCAAGCTCTCATGTATTCCTAACCTTGCAGCTATCCATTACACAGCTCTGTAGGATGAAAAGATGGACACTTCTCGCATGTAAGAGAAAGGCAGCGAGGGAGGAGGATTTAAATATCTAGATTGCAGAAGAACAATGGAATCATAATGAATCTGCTATTAATGTCATACCATGTCTAATGCAATCTTTAAAATAGTACATATTTTCCACATCTCCAAATCTAAGTTAAGTAAATGGTTGCCCTCCTTTTCTTCTCTGTGCGATAAGTGCCAACCTAATGAAGCTACTCTAGTGCACTGTTGTATATGTGTCCTAAGATTCAGACTGGTGCAACATTTTCCATATAATATTAGAAATGCCTGACACAAGAATTGAGCCTGAGCCGCAAACTTTTATTTTTTACACTTCAGAGACATTTAACAATCTCACACTGACTGGCTCATAGATGACTCATCACTCGTTGCCTTATGCCAGCTAAGAAATGCTTGTTGATGTTGTGGAAGGGTAAAGACATTCCTAATGGTGAAATGTGGCTTGATGATCTTGTCAAATACTCTTAAGGTGGAGAGGATTAGATATATTAGAAATGAGCAGGTGAACTTATTTAATGCCATCTGGCAACCTTTCATTCAATATTTGAGGAAGAAAACAGTCTAATGCTATTTGCAGATTTCTGATGCCAATATTATGTAGGATCCTTAATGTAGGATTCTGTGTTGGGTGTCTAAAGTTGGTGGGCTGGATGTTTTTGTCTGTCTTGTCCTTTCCTTCTTTTTTTCTTCTGTACTATATTTAAAATAAGCCTTAAATAGAGAATGTTGTCTGAATTAGTTTTGTAAATTCACAAATTATCTTTAAATTACATTTGAATGTCCACCAATTATTCCTACACTTGTATATTTGCTAATGACTTGTGCGTACTCTTAATAAAATGTTTAAAATAAGCATTAGTATTTCTGCTGGCAGAATGTACCATCAGAAGAAGAAAAAAGTGAGCCGGGCAGTGGAAAAAGTGATTTGTAAAAAAAAAAAAAAAATGTATCAACCAAGAAGAGCCACACTACATTTCCCTTCCTCTCAGTTCTATTCCTCTCTTCTCCCCACTGTTTATTTTCCACCAGGGCCGTTATCAGACGCAAATGTGCGGTGAGCGGAAAGGAGAACGCAGAGAAAATAATTACCCTCTGCCTCAACCAGCTGGTTTGTTCATAAACACGCAATTATGATTTCATGGCAGTCCATTATATACAAGCCACTCCAGGGCAGAAAGCTCTGCCAAGGCGCGATCACTGAAAACATCTTAAACACTCTGAAACGGCTACTACCTCAGCTACTGAGTGCAATTTTCTGATTTGCTTGGCAGCTCCTCAATAAGAAATCAATTATGCTGTGAGAAATATGAGCAAAAAGTCCTGTACAGCCAATGTGCATGCCCTGGAAGAGCTATACATGGCGACCACACATTCAGGACTGGGAGCAGAGGGGCCATTGTAGGTGTGTGAGGGGGTCAGTCGCATTCTGTCAGTTTATTTGTTTGTTCATCTGTTGTTAGATATAATATTTCAGCGCGGGTGATTGGGTCTTGATTGAATGTGGATTGAACCTGTGCTTTCTAGCAATTTGTAAAATTACATCATTTGGCTGCAGACTGGTGCTACAATTACCAGACAGATAGATGAGATAAAACAGATAGAGAGAAAGGATATAGATAAATAGGAACAACCAAATTATATAAACATATCAGATTTTATTTAAATAGTAACTAAGACTTGTAACTGTGACCTTTTTTCATGTGTACTCAACATGTCACCTATAAACTGATGCACTGTTTGTGCAGGATGATGTTTATTGTTGTCACTTAGGGGCATTTAATAACTTTATATGTACATTTATAAGAGCTGATAACATGGCACAAAAATTTAAGATAAATTTTGATGTTCTACAATGCAAAATAGCATTCTCACAATATCTCTGCATTCTTTCTTTCATTTACATGCACACCCACTGTTTCTGTCTGCAGACCTGTCTTTTGTTTGTTTTCTTTTGGTTTTGCCTTTCATATTACCCCTGTCCTATCCTTCATTCTGATCACATCTCATTTCTAAAATGGCACCTGGGCTCCACCGTCTACAATACCATTGTGCCTTCCATTTCTTGTCATTCATGCCCAGCTTCAGAAAACAAAAATGCCTCACAATCTAGTGAGAGGAGTGGAAAGGAGGTTGAGAGAGAAAGTAAGCTTGGTCCTGGAGTGTGTCCGTACCTTCAACATTCTCCTACTATGCAGGCCCAGGTTTTTATTCAATATACTTGAAAATAATGTTCCTCACTGTCACTGAACTTCATGTTGCAGACATTTTAGCAGTCTGAAATTAACTAACATCTATGTTTTTGCAGTGAAATAAGGAAATGTGGGAAAACGTGCCTTTAAATGGCAATGACGTCTGTCAGTCAGTTGGTCTGTTTGTCCACGACTTTGGTCCAGACTAAAATATCTCAATAACTAATGGATGGATTGAGACAAAATGTTGTACAGACATTCATGTTTCCAAAGTATGAATCCTACAGAGGAAATGTACGGACACATATTTGCTAGATCAACAACGAAAGACCACATATCTCTAGCTAACCTAACTTGTTGACCTTTCTGCTTACGCTGTCTCTCAATAATCCCTTCAGAACATTCAGAACATATAAGACATACTGGTTTTTAACTGCCTGTGGGAGGAATGAAGATGTAAGAGTCAATCTGTTCATGATTAAATGCTGTTACTGCCTACCTTTCTTTCTTTGGAACACACAATGTGAGGTTACTTTTCTTTAACTCTCTTATTTCTCTGACCTTTGGCTCTTGTCTCCCTGCTATGTGTATCTAAACCACTTGAGTCAGAGTGCACAGATCTGATTGGCTGAGTAGCATCACGTGAGATGATTTAATGCTTAAAATAGAAAAGCAACCTCAAAATTCAGTTAAAGGCTTGGGTCCAGATAGGATGGTGTCTAGATCTGAACATGGGGAATAGAGAGGGATGGCAGGTTAACAAGGGGGGCGCATGTTGGTCATTTTCCAAAAAAGGGGGATGGCGTCCCCCCTCAAATCCCCTATTGGCCATAGACATCTCTTACAGGTGCCCTGTTTTTGACTTAATAGCACTTAAATCAGTTTATCAATGAGTCCCCATTTTGTTTGTCTCATGCACACACACAAGGACGCACATGCACAGCTGTGACCTGATACACAGTCCTCACAATGGTTTCATATTTTTCTACCTATCGAAAGGTGGTGGTTAGGCACCAACATTTATATCAGTGTGCCACAGGCACCTGCAACACTTTTATGCTTATAACATGATAACCCATTCTGTATTAGATTGCCAGCTGTAACACTTACTTCACCACATCTGCTCAAGATCAAAAATACATTTTTGGCCTGAATTTTTAACCACCTAATACTTGGATTGTCTTTACAATGAGCTGTACAACCTCACACAGACACTAGGGTGGCTATGGACTCTTAGCCTTGTTTTTAAGTAAACAATAGAGACAGTGAACACGTCGTTCCCTCATCCCTATCCTCATTCTGTGCTGCACTGCTACAGTAGGGGAGTTCCTTTTTTGTGGCATAAAATCTGTATTTTGCTCAATAACTCTGAGATAACAAACTGAGCTTACAAAACAAAAACTTTTTCTTGCTTACTTGTTTATATAATTCAAATTTTCAAAATATATCAAGCTAATTACATTGTTTTCTTTTTCAATTAATTTCTAATGCCCTCTTAAAAGTACTGAAGGAAAGCACCACATTAATGTACAACCTCTTTCACACCATGAGACCATTTTTGTCATAGTTTTAGTCTTAAATCTCACTGTACACTAATTATAAAGTTTCACATTTTAGATTCTGTTAACACATCTCAGTTGTGCTGCACCAGTGACATTTCTGACTGCTGAAATAAAATTTCATTATCACATAGACAAATTACTTTTCAGGGATGGGACTGGATGACGTGAAAGATAAATAGGGGGCTTATTTTCCGAAAAAATCTGACTCTCACCAGTGAGCAATTCAGTCCAATCTGACTGCAGAGTTGTTAACACCTGCTCTTACTCCATTCCATTGTCCAGGTACTTCCATATTCAATGATTTGAACCTGTCCTGCCAATTTCAACCACTGCAGTGCTCAAATTCACTGCAGCTTATTAAAAAATTTTCATGGAAATAAGAATCTCTGCTTGTCTAGTTATTATTCGCAAACACAGTTGGTGTGCTGTAGTGGAGCCCAGTTGAACGGTGAGTCAAAAGGAGTGCAGCTAAGCAAAGCAAGTCAGAAGCAAAGGAAGTCAGAGTCATCTAAATTTAGGTCAAGATGAGTTTCCACCTACTCCATCAACGACAGATTCCTGTGGACATCATCAACTCCGCTTTCTTTAAAGTAGAGCACGGAGCATCTGTGGCGAGCTGTCTGCAGACTTTAAACCCATTCAACATCCACAGCAAACTGACCAAAGGATCAGAGATATCTCTGAAAAGAAATTGCATGGCGTGTCAACCTTGCCTTGAGTTATTTCTTGTTGCTGTTAAAATATTATCTGATGTACTGGGCCACTGGATGTATTCTTGTTCTCTCCGTCAGCCCTCGACCACAATATGGTGACCCTAAACTGTGAGTTCAAGAATGAAACCACTCTGTTAAAGCAGCAGAAAGAAAGAATGAAGTGACTCAGGCAGGAAACAACGGATGAATACTGCTAGCAGCAGGCTGACAGATGCGTGGCAGCAGCCTCCAACAGGAGCACACACATTGTGTGCATCTCTATGGGAGCCACCTCGGTGCATTGTGGGAGTTGTGCCTCAGCAGGGGGGCGTGTCACTTCCTGGTAGGAGAGACCTCACTGTTAGAGCAAAGTCTCCCGGGATGTTTGGCTTTGAAATACTGATGCATTGTGGGAGCTGGGGTGTATTGTGGGGAGTGGTATGCCCAGCGGGTGTTGTGCTTGTGTGTTGTCCCGATGATTGTGCGAGAGGCAGTGATGCACATGCACACACGCGTAGACACACAAATACACACACCTCTGGTCTACGGATACACAGCAGCCCAGCAGGATTCTGCCTTTGTTGGTTCGGAATACACACAGAGAGTTCACTCTGCGTGTATATATATGCACTCATAAACACAGATCCTGATATACACACACAGTACACAGATTTACACGCACTCAGTCTCACAGAGGGAGTAAAACTCCCTGATGCTCCTGCTGCAAACACATGGGAGAGAGATGAAAGACTTTCACATTCACAGCAAGCAGCCAAAGATGGATCTCTTAAACTTCATCCACTGACTTCCAGCTTCACTATCAATACATACACGGTTAACACATTTCCCAGAGCTTATCCACACTGCGGCTACAACATCCTCAGCCGCCGCTCCCAGCCTTCTCCTCAAAAAAGGTGGAAGTGTTGCTGTAGTCGAGCTCTGGCCATCCTCAGCTCATCCAAACTCCTCTGCATCCACACCATCCTCTCCCCCTTTCCTCCCTCTGCGATCAATGCTCTCCTCCAACCTGGACTCACATCAAAGTCGCCCACTTCCCCTCACCCTCCACCGCCCCCTCCCCCTTCCCTTCTGCGCTGAAGGTTGGCTGATCCACAGGTAACCTTTTTCTCTTTCATTCCTCATCTCTGTCTTTCTTTCTCTCTCTCTCTCCCTCTTTCCCCCTCTCCTCCCCTCTCTCTCTCCCCCCACAGAACCAGAGAGCATCAAAGACTGCTGGGCCTCACGCCAGGGGCTCCCTGCTAAGCAACCTACCCCGGACCCCCCGCCAACATCAACCCCCCTAACGCCACTACACCTCCACCGCCACTGCCTCCTCCTCGCTCCCCGCAAAACCCGCATGTAACACACACACAACGGCGTATCCACCTCCTGCCAGGCCCCCGATCAGCGGTGGCTGCCCCACGCTGGCTGCACATACTGTAAACAACAAGCTGTCAACAGGGCTCAAGTGTGCCAGCCATCTGATGTGACCTATGGAACAGAAATCTGGCTGTGCTGTGGGGCTCAGGGCTCAGCAGGGGGGTGGTCAGGGGGTACTGCGTGAGTGCATTTGTGTGTGAGTGTATGAGAGCGAGGAAGGGGGGGCGGGGGCAAGCTTTGACTCTGCAGGTGTAGCAAAGATGGACTGGGTTGCTCTCTAAATATCATGCCAGTTTTTAACATATCAGTGACCGCAGTTCAGGACAAACAACACATTTTGTTTAAAGCAGGATGTTAAAGGTTCTCTAAGCAGCATTTTAAACAATCATTAAATGAAACATTGCCCCAGAATTGTAGGACAAAGCTTTGCTGTAGGCTACACTGTCAATGACATGTGCTTCCTTAAAAAAAGAAACTACTATACGTGTCAGGGCTATGGGGCACGATAGGGGCACATTGAGATGGCAATAACTTCTAAGATTAGTCAGTATGGGCTGCTTGTGTTTTCCCCTACAAGTTTCTTGTCAGTTACCATTTGTAAACATGATCACGAGCAAAAGTAAAAGTCAAAAAGGTAACTCCAGATTCACTTTGCTTCCTCTCACTATATTTGCGCTTTCGGGTGTGGTGTCTCTTGAATGCCTGCTGCTTACAGTCTGGCACCTGACCAGACCTCAGCTGAGCGCTGTGGGGCTACACCCCATAAACGTCCCGAGCACAGAAAACTAGAAGAAAATAAGAAACATCAGGCAGCGGGCAGAGTCTCTACAGAAAAATACACTGCCAAACACTTCTAGTGGGTCATAAGATTGACTGAGAGGGATTACTTCTGTAGGCTATACATTACTTTTTAGGGAAATCCTCCATGGTATGTCTTTACAGGGGAGCTCCACAGATTTTACACATCCACGTTTTTGTTTTCCTTTGTAAAAAATGAAACAGGTGTTTAAATCCTTTTGTGGCTTAGAAGTGATGTCACTTGAGTCAGCATTGTTGGGGTTAAAGACAACAAGTTTGAAAAAGAATATTCTGGGGGCCTGGATGACTCTGCAGCCTGCTCCTCATCTCTGCTTGAGGCTAACGGGTCAATGCTACATTAGCCTCTAGTAACACAGCACACCCAAATCCCCACCAAACTGTCTGCAGTCGAGTTGCATTGTGGGTGATGTAGGTGCCAGGCAGAAGAATGTGTGGTGTAAAAAGATCTCTGATTCCGCTGCATCAAATTTAATCCTTTTTTTCAACTGCTCCATCTTGAGTCTGACAATGTTCTAGGTGTTCAATGCCAAAAAATGCTGGAGCTCTCTTTAAAAGAGAGTCTCAGTATTCTCTCTACCTTACAAAAACATTCCCACTGCAAACCCTCTGCTCACCATGATCACTGCTCTCCATCACAGTGAATGAAAGCATAAAGACAAAAAGCAAAAGCAAGGCAGTAGTCTTCTTTTCAGTAACGAGACAAGGAAAAATAGAATAATAGGTAAAAATACCTTGATGAAACAGTTCTGCAAGTACCTATATTATCGCTCCACAATATATCACAAAGAATATGTTTAAAAGAATGGATACATAGTAAGTAGGTAAATGGGGTGTTACATGCTGAGGCTGTCTTACCTCACCTGTATAACAATGATAACTCTGGCACCAACTTAACATTGTATTCTGCTACAAGCAGCACAGCTTCATGGTAGCATTGCTAATAACAAAATTATTGCATGAAGGCTCTCCATAATCCTTTGTGTGTTCCCTCAAACAGGAGTCATGCAAGATCAGAATTAAAGCACTATCAATCAGTGAACTATAACGACACTGAACCATTAATCAAAACATCAAAACATTAATCATCTATCAAAACTAAACTAACATTTGTTATGAAGTTTTTTAAAGTACAGTTTTTGTTTTGATGTCAATATGATGTAACAGGTTTGACAGGATCTACTGGACAAACAGAGAAAAAACTAAATCATTAACAGCCATTATGATGTTATACGTGGGTTAACTAATGAGATGCCACTGCACTATGGTGGATTGTTTACTTCCATCAAAGTCAACGTTTTTTTCTAGCCTATAAGTGCTCTGTTTTTGTTGCCACAGGAGTAAGGATGTGGTCAGGGTGGATGGTGAGCACACAGATTTCATCCCAACCTTAACCAAGCGCTATGAGCTAACTCAACATAATAAAAACATTTATCATGCTTTAGATGCTGCCAAGCAAACAATAAAATACACTGAAAATGAACATAACCTGGGCAGCGCTATGTTTCTTAATAACATATTTGTTTTTGTAAATTAGTTGTATATAAATGTAATTTTTTTAGGAATCAAGTTGCATATAGTCACCACAGAGTAACACATCAAAGAGGTAAAAAAAAAAACACTCTAAGATGTATATTTACTTGTAAAAATTGTGCAAAATGGGGGGTCTAGTGTAATTATTTGCCCGGAGTCACAAATCTCCATTACTGCCCTCAGCAATGCAGGAGTCACTTACAATATCCTGTATCTACACCTGTGCTTGTAGTACATTATCCCATAAAATCTAAATTCACCATTTAACTCCCGACAATAATGGGCTAAAGAGATGGCTACTCCTGCTGACTTGATAATGACATAATAGACCACGAGGTTTAGAAAATAATAACTGCACCAGTATTGCATACAGATTTGTAAGTTCCACAGCAAATATTAAACATTAAACAGTATGAAGAAAAGTAATGGGAAATCCATGGGAAATCATGAAGGGATGAGAATATATACAGTAAGAGGCCGTTGGTGTGAAAGATAATTGAGCATGCAGTAAAAACCACAGATAGGAGAATTCACGCTGTGACTGAGATAAGACGTTGTGACAATACTGTATTCAACTCCTCTCTTCTCAAAACGAGATTTACGTCTGATATCCTTTTTCTCTGCACATCCTGTCTTTTGACACGACTTGTACGACTGCACTCAATCGCTGTCTCCCTCCCTCACTATTGTCTATATGCTATTATTAGTGTCATCTCCCACACTCTTCCTCCCTTCTCCTCCCCATCCCACCCCCCCATGTCTCCTCTCAACTCACACTCAGATTTGTGGCTCTTAATATTGTATCTGTCTACCAGAAGGACAGGAGCACGGGAAATGACATGTTTCCGCCTGGGGTGAAAAGACACACACATACTCACTCGCGCACACACACACACACAGATAGCACACACTAAGGCATCGGAGACTGCGTCAAGCTCACAATGTAATTATGGGGAAACAGAGCAGTCAGTTACACACCTGAGTGCAGCTCGGATCAGAGCTGGGTGTTACTCTGACACTGATGGGGAAAGCCAGGAGTTAGTCTGTTAAAACACAATGACAGACAGCTACATCTACTGACATGGCCGCGCTGACAGACCAAATATTTGGACTGAGGAGAAACGGAAAAGGACGAGCTCCGATGTAGAACATGAAGGTGACAGTGCCGTGCCATTCATGCATGTGAAATGTATTGTGCAGATGTATGTGGACCAAGATGTGTAATAGAAGAGATTACACAAGCTTATAACAAGTCCTGCACCCATTTCAATGTCCCATGAACTGACACTGTGTGTTTGACTGCATATAGAGCTGCACAGAAGTCTGGTACTGGAGCTCTAATGTATATCATTTTCCCCCAAATGAATAAGCAGTGAGTGTTTTTTTCCCTAATGTGTCATAAAGAACTGTGAGTGTTTTTTCCAAGATACCTTTACAAAAAACATAACATAAATTTCACTCAACTTGCACTGAAAGGAAAACTGTTACAGCATTAGCCATAATCATAAGCATACATAATATCACACTCAACTGGTAAACTTTGCAGCCTTAAAGGAATTGATCAACTTTTAAGGAAATGTGCTTACTTTGTAAGAGTTGAATGAGAGGACTCTACTTTCAGGTCTGGGCGTTGAGTACTGAGCTGTAACCAGGGGGCAATTAGCCTATCTTAGCACAGAGACTGGAAGCAAGGGGAAACGCTACCAACACCTCACCGACTGCATCTTGTTTGTTTAATCTGTACACTAAGAGCAATGTAAAAACAACAATTTATGTTTTTAGGGGGATTACATGGTGCAGTTATTTCTTGGCAAACAATAAGCAGGTGCAGTGACATCCTGGAGTATTGTTATCATAGTAAAGTAGCCAGGCATGTAGTGCTGCAGCTGGAGACGCTGCACACACGTGATAAAACAAAGAGTCATTTTTACATTTCTGTTTGTGTATGGCTGACACAAATTGAAGTGAACATGTTAGTTGGTGAGCTTCAGAGCTGTTAGAAGGGACATTAAAGGGACAGTTCAACTCTAAATCAAAATACACATATTTTTCCTCTTACCTGTAGTGCTTTTTATCAGTCTAGATTGTTTTGGTGTGAGTTGCCAAGTGTTGGAGATATCGGCACTAGAGATGTCTGTCTTCTCTTGAATGTAATGGCACTAGATGGCACTCAGCTCTTGGTGCAACAGGTGAGAGGAAAAATAAACATTTTTGATTCTGAAGAGAACTGTCCCTTTAACAAGTGAAACCAGATATGAAACCAGATACAAGGTAACTTTATATATCTCCTTTTAAATCAGCTATATCCATTGTATTAGCATTAATATCTGATTTGAAGTGGGGGATTACAACTAGGATGCTGACATAAACGTTTTTTCAAACTCAGTTACTCATTATTATGGTCTAAACAATATGATGTGAACACCCCAAAGTTCTCTTGTAACTGCCGGAATGAAAGTTGATCAGCATATTTAATTGTATAAAAGGATACTTCATAAACCTTAAGTAAGGCCTATATGCATTGAATGCATTTGTTCAGGCCCTACTAGGGGTGAATGCTATATGAACCCATGTGAGGTACAGCTCTAACTCTTTAAGTTTGGCCCCAATAGTTAGTAGACTTGTGAAAAAAATCACCAAGAACCGAATGTGAGGCCCACTCCTGTTACTGAAGCCATCATGTGAATAATAGTCCAATGCTAGTGATGAAATAGACTTCCAATGTTTTGGACTCTGACTGATGTCTTTTTATTACCTGACAGCACCACTGGCTGTTCTCTGCAGCTGCTTTACAAGATTACCTTGTGACCTGACAAAATCCCTAACAGGGAATCCTTCAGTAAACGAGCTGCTGGCTTAGTGTACCAAAGCTTCATCCTTTGCCACTACCGCTAAATGTTGGACTATACAGTACCAGGTCAGGTCTTATAGTCTGGTGTTGAATATCCCTGATAGGGTGGTAAATCATTTCTTTTCCTCAGTTTCCCCAAACTGCCTTCATTCAAGCCTTTTTAATAAGTATTTCCACTCATCTTCATTGTTGTGTACAAAGCCAGTTTGATGCCATATTATTTATATTTTTTCAACTAAAAAAGAACAATTGTCATCACACGTAATTTAAGGAGACTGTGAAACAGCAATTCAAAGAAACAGACTCCAGCAAAGGGTTCAGTGAAAACACCAAACTACCATGCTCAGTGGTTCAGAAGCATTCAGTATGACAGACTGCATTTGACTTGTATACGATAGCACCACCTACGCTCTAACCATATTACCATGCATAAAGAAGCATACGGTTTGAGGAGAGCATGATGTACTGTATGTATCAGCAGTTTCTCTCTAGAAGAATAGGCGTGTAGCTCATTAAGGCCACGGTCTGCCATGTTCACGCTGAACCTTATCAACCTCTACATGACACAACATGACTGTACAGCAGCACCAGACTGAGAGAATGTAGAGTCGGTGCAGCACAGTATTCTGATTCATTTCTTCTTCTGTAATGCGCACCGTTCACTTCTGTCTCTCTTTGTTCTGTTTGCCGTAGGTTTAGTATTCTCACTCAACCAAATGGAGGAAGGATCCTTTCCTTTGTGTAACATCCTTCCCTGATTTGAGTATGCATACGTGTGTGTGTGTGTGTGTGTGTGTGTGTGTGTGTGTGTGTGTGTGTGTGTGCGCGCGTGTTCGTAGTCTACCACGAGGGACGAAAGGGCCAGTTTGATAAATGGCTTAAATAATGAGGAGTCCCAGGAGCTCTCAACTTAACTACAGTGTAGGACTGCTGTGATGGAGATGTAGATAGATACACATGTGTGCCCACACACACACACACACGCACACACAATCTGCAGTGACTACCATAAGCTCACAATCTAATCTTAAAATCATACATTTGTTGAGCTCTGTGTGCACATACACATGGTATTACTGGCATCAAAGAAATTGATAAAAATAAACAGAGCTGTTAGATGTGTTTCTTTGCTCAGCAACACAAAACTTAATGCCGAAACATGCATCAAACAGTCAAGATGTCATTAACTGTCATGCTATGGTATGTACACAAATAAGACCATTCTTGATGGCATTATTGCTGGTAGTTATATGTTGGTACTTCTAAACTCCATTTGATACTTATTCCAACATCTACTGTAAATACAGACACCTCTAGTTTAATGGCGATACTGTGCTGCCAAACAAAAACAGTAGTGCTATATGCAAAACCAGCAGTAAAAGGCAGACCTAATAAAAAAGCTTTGCTGCGTTGGTTGCCATCTAGGCGACTGATATCATGAACCTAATCACAATCTAGCAAAACTTTATCTGTAAAAATTTCAGCTCACCACTGAGAGCAATCAGCCTCCAAACAAACAAACATTCACCTCCAGCTCGCTCACTACATCAGCTTAAAATAGGGAAATGAGTCCGCTATCTTGGGATCTCATTTATTGAGTGGCTTATTTACCCAATTCCGATTCCATGTGCATAAAAATATCAAGTCTAACTACTATTGCTATTGATTATGCCAAATATATTTTATGAGAGCAGCAGGAGACATATTTCTGTATTTATTTTATTCAACAGGACTGAGAGACAAACAAAAGTAGTATCAACACAAGCTGAAACATTCCAACAATTCAATACAAGCTTTTTGTTATATTTCTATAATGTTCCTATAATTATCATGTCTAGATTTAAAACATGGTTTAGTGATTTTTTTCAAGTGTAGCAAACTTTACTCTGTTGAATGTAAACCTTACTTCAATATATTCACATATTCCTTAAAATATTCCTAAAGTAACTTCTGTTTGTAATTAGTGTCGTATTCTGTAACTTTATACAGCTTTGAAATTAGGTTTAATAATATGCTAACACACCACATATGATATCACATATGCCACTCAGAGGTGAGTTTTATATTTTTCTTGTCCTGTCATCCTGTCTAGAGATTATCACGGCAGAGATTTGTCCCAATTGCTGCACTAGTCATAGCTTAACAAACAGGGGAGAATATTCATGACACATCCACTGCAGCATCCTCACAGCCTGTGTGCAACAGCAACCTGGAGAACACACTGCCAGTGGTTGTTACCATCAGTTTACCGTCATGAAACTAGAGGAGTGTTGAACTAATCTGATACCAGCTCCTTTTTTACTCTGTTAATCTGCACACCTCACTGAGTGAAACTTAAAGGGTTCATTATTCTATGTATGAGTGAAGATGCTGTTGAGATGTTCATACACTTACATTAGTTTTTGGCATGTGCAAACTTAAATTATACTGTCCTGCAAGGTGTGTAAAATTAAACTGATGCAATTTTCTGAAAACAGAGCCCCTGAGGCTCTGGAAATTATGCCCATGGATATCAGGTCGGCTGAGTTTTATTGGGGAGCTTTTCCTGATTTTACTTGAGTTAAAGTTCTTTTGAACTGTATTTTAATGCTTTTTTTTTTTTTTTTTTTACACCAAAGTGTTTTTATCTGTTTTCTTTTGAGACCTGTTGTTTTTGTCTGCTTTATTTTGCTGCCTTGAAAAGCACTTTGTAATGCTGTTTTGAAAAGTGCTTCACATATAAAGATAAGATTAATTTTCTGAAGAGGGTTATAAATTGTGTCTGATGTCCACTGGTCACATTTGGCCAATCTGTTGACAAAGTTCAGTGCTGATTCAGACACTGATCTATCAGTGGATCAGAGCATCACTAAAACCTGTAGCTTCTGTCACAAAGAAAATGCTGCAAACCATATTTTCTCTCCTTGGGGTCAATCTTTGTTCATTAGTTTCCTCTGTCTCTTAATCAGAGAGGACTGACTAAAGTGGTTCACAGTATAAGTAAGGTTCTCACTCTCAGCTGATACTGGGAAAATCTGAAATCCTCCAGTCATAAAGCAACCGAGCAGATATTTTGCAAAATTTATCACAGCAGCATAAAATGTTTACATAGAGGCTGCTAATGTAGAATGTGGTAATGATGCTCAATGTTATAATGTTACAGCACATGTAGCACCTTTAAATGACTGCATATGTTCTGTGTCTGTGAGCATACACAGTCAGGTTTAATATTGTGCCAACACATCAGAGAAAGAAAAGGAGAAACAGTAGCAGACATAATGACCCAGTGAGAGAAGCAGCAGTGTGGGTAGGGCTTCAGCACCAGGCACAGGGTACAGCACCCTGCATGAATATCAAAAAGCTCCCTCCCTTTGACCTTGAGATTAATATTTAAAAGCTGGCTACAGTCTGCACACACACACATACAGACGTGCACGTACACACGATCCGCTGTGTGCCCCGCGGCCAGTGGTGCACTGAAGTCTACCTCATTAACTGACTGTTCTGTTCTGTTTCTTGTATCTATAAATACTGTATAAAGGAAAGCTGATTATATACTGTATATGTTATAATAGATGTGGATGAATGACATAAAGGTGCTGATGTGTTTCTAACCTCAGATATCTAAACAGCACATTGTTATCGCATGCATTTGCCTGTCACTATAATTAATTATCTATTTAAAGCATGTCTGTGTGTGTGTGTGTTTATTTTTATACCATACATCACATAATTTAAAAAATGCCAAAGAACACTGACTGGAAGATAGAGGAAAGTAGAACACAAATCTAAAACGATCAATGATCCTTTAGAAAATGGTGGCAATAACATAAATTGACAGTAAACATGCAAAAACACTTGCTCTTTGAACTTATCCAACCTTTGGTTTTATTTTTATTATCTGACTGCCAACTGTGCATTTTTGAAATAATCATCAATTTTGACTGGGTTTTCGTGGATGTATGTTTCATGTGAAACAGCAAGTAAAAGGGACGACTAAACAGAAAATTTAAAAGGAATAAATTTGGGAGGAAATGGCCTAAAATGCTGCTTTTGCCCACAGAGTTTAGTCATTTTTATCTCTCTTTTATTAAACGTTGCCCTGGTGTCCTTTGGTTTATTTCTACCTTTTAGTCTCTGTGGTAGAGGAATGCATATTCTGCGTCTGCTGCTGTTCAGGGTGTGCAAAATGTTTGTTATTTCACAGTTTTTGGTTTAAACTACTTTGACAAACTTTAGAAGCTGACGCACATCTGCGACCCTGAATGCCTTGGTAAAAGTGTTTATTAAAAAGTCAGATCTAATTACCTTAAAATTTGTTACTCTACTCACCTAACTTAAAAAAAAAAAAATCAAGACAAATTTAAAAACATATTTGGCTTTGCCCTTTGGCTCTAATTACAGTGTTGCCCTGAAATCACACATATTAGGCAACAAGCAGATCCTGGATCAGTACAATGTTGAAGTCTGACTGACTCTTGTGCTTTATATCCATTTAATTACATTACTTTCCTTCACCACCAAAACAAAAATAGCGCATATCTCATTATGTAATGAAAGCAGTAGAAAGTTATCTCTTGAAATGTAAAACAGGGAATGTAGAAAATTAGCAAACAACTCCCATCAAGCTGTCTGTGTTTGTTGTGTTTGCACTGTGAGACTGTCTGTGAGAGACTGCAGCTTAGAGCGGATTCATTTAAATCAAATCACTGTTTGTGTTTTCGGGATAAAATGTGAGCTTGTTTGGGTTTTGGACTAAGAAAAATATAGCTTGTATTGTTTCTGTGTCATAGATTTTCTGTGGCTCATAAGCTTCACCTTTTCTAAATGTAACTTTGACTTAATGGAGTATATCTACCTGAGACTAAAGCCTAATTTACCACTGTAGCTCTTCTTGTTTCACTTTTGTATCACTAGGAAAGAAACAGAAAGAGCTGGATGACCACCTTCATAGCTGCTGAACACTGACTGCTGTGATGTCTGTGAACAGTGTTTCCAGTACTGTGATGTTTCATGTTAAAAAAACAGCTCTTCATCTCTGTATCCCAAACAAGCCATGGTTGCTTTTACTTATAATATAAAACCCATTGTTGTTGTTGTTCACTTGAAGAAAATGCACCAATTACAAATTGTTTATAACTGTAAATGTAAAAAAACATCATTACATACTTAAAATATATAACTGTGGTCAGCAATGGAGAACAGCTGTGACTGGCTGGTTTCCATTTCTCAGGGCTATTTTCTTTTTTTTTTAAATGTTTTATTTTATATTGGACATTACATGATTGACCATCACTATTTCTAACTCCCACACTCATCTCACTTGCTTTCCTGGGTGGGTGTGGGTGCAACAGAAAACTCACACACAAAACACACACATACTAATCAGAAATCCCCAGCAATGCACAAACACACACACACTGTCCCTGCTTGCAGCTCTTTCTTCCACCCAGTATGCTCTAACCCACTTCTGTCCACCGCTGTGAGGGATGAAAACAAACACACAAACAAACAAAGTGATGAGCGGACGTGACGTCTGAGGCTTCGCTTTTGTTTCATCTTCTTTTTCTTGTCTGTTCCTCTGTGTTTAGCGCAGTGTGTGAGGCCCCGGTGCAACACACTTCTTTATGGAGAGACGATGGGGAGGCAACCTCACTGCCAGAGCAGGTTTATTTTGCCAAGTGTGTGATCAAAGCGTGTGTGTCTGTGTGTGTGTGTGTGTGTGTGTGTGTGTGTGTGTGTGTGTGTGTGTGTGTGTGCACACCTGAGTGTATTTGTGCCATGAGAGTTTGTGTGTGTACTGTAGGTGTGTGAGAGAGAGACAGAGTCTGAGCAGCAGTTGCTGTTTGGTTTACTGGTTTTAAGTTGATATATTTGATGTTACAATGATGGGTCAATGTGGATATTATACTATTGTGTTGTGAGCATATACAGTATTTACATATTTAAACCTGCAGTGCCAACTGCATGACGCATTAAATTACAAACTTAAACTGCAATTTCATCAACAACTGGTCGGGACCTCAGCAGCTTAGTGCCCACAGCCCTTTGCTTCATGTCATCCCCTTTTCTCTCTCCCCATTTCAAGCTTCAAACTGTCCCGTCATTAAAGGCAAAAGAAGGCCAAAAAATAATCTTCAAGAAAAAAAAGGAACCTCGTTAATCAACCAGAGTAATAAACACACCAATCAAACAATGATTCGTAAAATCTGATTACTGCCTGGGCACTGACAGGTGATGTATAACAATGGAAGGAGACAAGGCAAACTGCCAGTGATCGCAGATGCTGATCAGGAGCCAAAGGAACAAAAGAAAGACAAGAAAAAGATGGGTCACACAATCTTACTCCCTCTTAGTGTGAATGGCTTTATTTATCCAGTGTTTTAAAGGTCCTTGTCAGGGCAAAGTGACGACACTCTGACAGCTTATGTACTGCACTCAGTGATGCACTGTAGCTGGTACTGCTAGCGGGAACTTGGCTGTCAATCAAAGGAAGGGACAGCAGCTTCATCTCAGAGGCACTGCACTAAATTCCAACTGCAAAAACTGTGACCAACTTTGGTAAGCTTTCTATATATTAAAAATGAACACGGATTGAGCTATAAATAATCAATAGTTAACACAGTGGGGTTTAGCAATATATTAGTGATGTCAAAAATACCAATGTATATTGATTCTGAATATTTGAAACAGTTGCAATACTCATTTTCCGCTGTATCGATACGCTAGTACCAGCAGCGCTTTCTCACTCTCTCTTATTGTTAATGTTTACTACAGTTATTCTGCTGTTCTCTGCTACTAAACGAGAAAAGAAAGTCATTGTTGTCATCTTAAAGCCTTCTAATGTTTATCTTTTATTGAAAAATTTGAATGTTAAGCCTTCACTGTCAACTATCAAATGATATTAAATATTGATATTTTTCAAGGTATTGTATAAAGGTTAGAAATTCCAATATTGTGACAACACTACAATTTTAGCATGTTGTATGTGAGCAGTTAATTTAGAGGCATTCTAGAGATCTTTAGTCATCTGTAATGGGCCGTTTTCAAAGAAAACATTATGACATGTCACAGTAGGAGAAACGTGTAAATAATAAAATGAATGATGGCCAAATTTAATTAAGTTTCAGTTTCAGGGTCATGATACTGAACATTCTGGCTCACTGGCACTATGTCATGGTATACTGGGACACTTTAATAAAACCGAGCCATTGTTTTATTTCATTTTGATTTTTCAAATATGTTTGTAAAGGATTATAGCACATGGAACAACAAAACATTCAACAATAAGAATCTTTTTTTTTTTAAAGAAACATAATATTATAGAATCCAAGTACTGTGCATCTCAATGGATGAGAGAAAAAATAAAACCAGGCATGCTTTATGCATTTAAAAGGTGTAAACATACTAATAGAAGAGAGCTTTTGTTAATGTTATTCCCGTGCTTCAGTCACAATGTCGGCTGTGAAAAGGCCTATTTGTGTGATTGTATTAAATCTACATTTTAAATGTGTGAACAGTTGCACAAATTCTTATGGAAATTTAAAATACTTTGTGGACTATGAGAAAAGATTTCTCAGTGATTTCCAAAGTTGCACTTTATATGGAGAGACATGAGAAATTAGAGCCTGATATTAGCCAGGCCAATCAGATGTTTATAATACAGGCTTGACCATGCCACATGCTACTTTTGTATTGTACAGGTTAAGTTTAATTTACTGTAGTTCTAACTTTTAAAGAAAGGCTTTTAAAAGGCTTCAATTTAATACATTTGAATCATATTTTTCTCATCTTGATTCCAATACATTTTTGTTGCATTTCTGTAGCTGCTCAAGTCTTTTTAAAAAAAAAAAAAAACATGAGATTATATTTAAAGATTAACTGTTTTACATGCATGTTAGTGTTGTGTTCATTTTTTAACCCATTACTTGTTCTCTTGAAAAAAACAAATTTATGGATGCTTACAGAAATGTTAATGCTATGCTATATTATCCACCAAAATACTGTTATCAGATCTTTTAAACTCTCAAATGTTGCAATCAGCTTCAAGTATTCAGCACTGGTCAGGCTCAACACCTAATCTAAAGAACTGTTTGTATCTATACATAACATAGAAATTTGTATGCTGATGATATACACAGGTTTTGTGCTGTGTATTAAAGCAGTCTTGTGTGCATCAAAGCAACAAAGGAAAACCAGGCAGGGGGTACAGTATTGACATGTCACACACATCCAACATG
Organism: Cephalopholis sonnerati; assembly: GCA_019142605.1. Lineage (NCBI taxonomy): Eukaryota > Metazoa > Chordata > Actinopteri > Perciformes > Serranidae > Cephalopholis > Cephalopholis sonnerati. The sequence goes on along the minus strand of JAGQAX010000008.1, from coordinate 12,037,011 downwards.
ATACTACAAAGCTTCTCTCTATGATTTCATCCCTCCCTCTATCTCCTTACTCTCTTTTTGCCTTATCTTTCCTTCCGGTGCTGCTCTCATTCTCTCATACACTCCCTCCCGCTATCTGTCCTCCTTCTTCTTATCCTCCTCTCTCTCATCTTCTCTGTCTCTCTCTCAGACATGTAATATCTCTTAGTATCTCCTACTTACTTCCTGTACCTTTCTGTTCCTTCCGCTTTCACAACATCTCCTCTCCCTCTTTCCATTTTGATATCCTCCACTCCCTGCATCTCCTCACAGCATCTATGAACACATCCCTCGTCCCCACTCCCTATATTTATCTCTTCCTTATCTGGATCTCCCTCTCCTTCTCTCCATGCATGCCTATCTGTCTGTATCTGCTCTCTCCCAGTCTCAGTGGGCTCAGCTCTCATAAGGGAGGGTGCAGAGGGACGAATGAACCTGAAATGGTAAATTGTTTATTTCTGACAGCTCAGCGGCCGCATTAAGCACCAACCCATACCCACTAAAACCAGATGAAGGTAGCAAAGTAAAAGAATGGAGAAAAAAAAACAAAAACAAGTCATATTCATCACGGTAATTGTGTGGGCGCTTTGGGCACGCGGGCGGCCGGGTGCCGATGAGGGATGGCGCTGCTCACGGGCCTCCCGAACGTCCATGAATCACAGCCAGAGTCGCTCGCCGGCCCTCAGCCGCCATAAAACAAAAGATGGAGATGAAAAATGCAGCAATTAAGTGATTTGATTTCTTCTCTACCCTCCTGTCCTCCTTTCTACCAGCCCCCTTTTTGGCCACACACACACACACACACACACACACACACACACACGAAAACATATACAAACTGAATAAAAACCACTGACTTCTCCTTTGCAAACCCTGCAGCACATGCTAAATAACACACACTAGCATACAGACACTGATGTGCACACAAACACATCTAAACAAACATACAAACACATGCACACAAAACATACACACACTTCATTTCAGTTTGTTCCTGTCACACATGCTCACAAGGGAATGAGGATTTACTTCTTATACATTGAGTTTATTATGTATCCAGCTCCAGGCTTTAGGAAGCTGAGACGCCTGCAACACTTAAATAATAAAGTGAATCACCTTGAGAAGCTCGGTGTGACAAATGGGTTGGTATGAGGGATCTTAACAAGTGCAACACCAACTATCTGAGATCATCTCTGACCAATAAACTGCTGTAGTCATGCAGACTGATTACAAAAGCCTTGTAATTGCAGTGATGAACCTTAAAGTCTACCTTATGTGTGGCTGAATGTAGCTGATGGTGATACAGTAAACTGTATTCTCATTAGTCCTAAGATATTCTCTACAACAAAAGCACCACAGAGCACTCTGAGCTACAGTTTCAGGAGAAGGGCTCATTTAACCAAAGCAAACAGCTCTGGCAATGTTAGCTTGCTAATTAGCAAGCAGGCTAGTTTACAAAGCAAATACTAGTCACAACGAGCTTAGAGCTAGGAAGTTATTTATGAAGCCACTTTGGGATGTTAAGAAGTACTGCAGTGATTTAGTATCGCACTTCCAGAAAAACAGTGTTTGATCACGTTTTCTCTGCAGATTAATACATCCTGGCTACCTGTGTGTATTAAGTGTCCAGTGTGGGCTACAGGGGTCAAAGAATGGGCCTTATGCAGGAGGCAATATGCGAACTAATGTTCTCTCTCTCTTGTTCATGTCCACATTTTGTTTTTATATTGTTAGTACCCATTCATTTCTGGGATTTACCATTACCATACCATTTATTTTTGCTCTTTTCTTAGGTAAAAGAAAACTTCACGAGCGGTTGCAAACATTTTTACCAAAATGGGAGGAAAACATGTCCCTTCACAGTCCACAAATGGTTTGTCCAAGGCGAGGAAATCTCAGTGTTAAATTTGAGGAACATACAAAATGCATGAATATCATATAATCACATTTAAATTATTATGTTTTAAAGTAATTATAATGCTTGAATTATTAAATTTGTCGGCTAAAGAAACACCATTGGCCCATTAATCCAAAGTAAAACTATAAAACCTTGGATGATATTGCGAGTGTTCCACTCCTGAATAGCTTACACACTGCTCTGAGATGCTTTGGCCGTACAGGCGTCACACAGAGATCTCGTTTTTAGACATCTCACAGATCTATTTGATGAGACAGATGAATGAGTCGTTTCACACTGCAAAGAGCTCTGCTTTTTTTTAAATTTTAGTTACTGTGCGTCCCTTCGCTGAATAGTGCTGGAATGTGACTAAGTATGTTTACTCAAGTACTATACAAAAGTGCAAATCTGAAGTACCTTTACTTTACTTGAGTACTTAAATCTCATGCCATTTTCTCTTTCTACTCCAATACACTTCAAAAGAAAATATTGCACTTTTTACTTTGCTACAATTATTTGATAAATTTGGGTACAAGTTACATTAAAAATTAAGATTTTTGCACACAAACCATAAGTACATATGCAGTTGAAATGATTATTAGATTAATTAAAAAATTAATTGGGAACTATTTAATAATTGTTTAAGCCATTTCTTAAGCAAAACATTTCATGGTTCAAGCTTCTCAAATACTTTTTACTTTTAATACTTTCAATACAAAATATTTTTTGCTGCTTTTACTTACCCTGTTACTAGTATATGCCTGGCAATTTTACTTATGTAAAAGTATGCATTTTTTTACAGTGTGGTATTAGTTCTTTTACTCAAGTAAAAGATCTGAATACTTCCTCCACCACTACTGCTGACACAGCTTTACAGCATCACAAATGTTTTGCCATTGCTGGGTTTTAGATTTTCCAACACTAGTACTGACACTCTGGAAAATCATGTTTACGTTGTTTAAGCTTATTTAACAGTGCGTTGATTTTACCACTGCTTAAGTTCTTCTTCGTCTAACAGCCCTTTTTTGGTGGCATCTCTAAAATTCCTTGGCATGTGCTGCTGGAGTACTTGCACACAGCTCAAGAGATGACCTTATATAGTGTTTAAAAGGCGTTACCTATACATGTAGGTTACGTGTGATCTAGTGGGGATCATCATTCAGCACACCTAAGTAAGAGCAGATTCGGATGGTTGAGAACATTTGGTGTATCTGGTCTCTTAGTTCTTCTCTTAACAGAAATTTAAAAGAAAATATGAAAAAATATGTAATTTGCAGCACGAGGCTCAGTTTGTTGCAATGTAAACAGCGTGTGTTTTACGTCTTTGGTGTGGGATAAGCTCCAAAAACACTGATTCCAGCAATTCTTTAATGCGACTTAATAGTGTTTTTTATGAGACCTTCCGGGCCTAATAAGCTCCTACGTCTTTTTAAATTCCACACGTTTTTCCGTTAATGAGTAGTCTCCTCACCTAAGCTTCAAACTGATAAATTTGCTAAATGCATTTCAAGCAAGTCAGAGAGTAATGATTTATGACATCCATCACTCATGTGACACCCCAACAAATTATTCAAATGTATCATAGATAAAATGTTACATTTTTGGTCCAGATAGCACATGAATATTAGACTTTTGGAGACCGGTCTTTTGTCTACTGAAAAACATATAAGCTGTTTATTACATAAAATGACACTGCAAAGACAGCCAGCGGGGGGGTTTGTTACAGTAGGTCACCTGAACTCTTTTCAAGTTGGTAACCTCTCAGGCTACACACCACACACCCAAGTTATTTGAACTCTATCTTTACACACAAACTAACATGACAATAATTAAAACACAACAATAATTAACAAATTTTTGGCACTAAATTGAAACTTTCTATTGAGCATCACTATCTCTTCCCATGTGCCTCTCTGGAGCAAACGTATTCGAACAATTTACCTCCTACACGCTGCAGTGTGGAGACTATATTTAAACACTGCTCTCTATGAGAAATGTGGATGCTTTAACATTGTTTAGCATGGGGGGGCTTGCTTAATGGGACTTGGCTAAGCATGTGTAATTAAGAGCAGGGGTAAGTGGTGAGTTGCAGAGTGCATAGTGTGTGTGTGTGTATGTGCGTGTGTGTGTTTGTGTGTGTGTGAGGGATATGGTAGCAGCATCAGGCCATGATGGAGTGCTTTGTGGAGCCAAACACCCATTCAGCAAGCTGTGTGCTCATTAATCCTGCCAAACTCCACTTGTTACATGCACGCACAGGAAATCATGAGGCTAGGTAAACAGGGAACTGCTGCGATCCATCACTGCACGCCAGCGAACACAGGAACACACTGATATGTAAGTGAACACACACACACACACACACACACACACACACACACTAATGCAGTGCACATGCAAAATGATAAGCTTGCACCCATACAAACCTACAGTATAAACACTCAGCTGCACAAACCCGACAAATACACAGAGATAAACAGATGCAAACTAAATCATCATTCAAATTTTTATCTGTTATCTTACAGTAAGTACATATATCACTATTTCTCCCATCTGAATGTTTGCTTTGCTATAAGTTGAGATGTAAGAGAGACAGTTTCAGTGTCAATCCAGAAATAGCTCTCTGCTGTACGTTACAGAGAAATCACATCCAGCGCTGGCAAAGGCCTGTACGCTATTAGTAGAAAGAAATACTGCCACAGAGCCTGGAAAGAAATCAATAGAGCTTGACCCCAGTTTGACCTCTCGTTGAATGGAGAAGTTATGGTACCACACTGGCCTTGACATTAGCTTATTTGATGTGTATTTTCCCAACAACAGCTCTCTCTGCTCTCCGTCTCTCCTTCCTTTCTTTCCCCTTTTTCTCTTGTCTCCCCCCACTTGCTTCAATTGCTTTGTTTCCCCTAAATGCTTGTGAATACACACACATACTGACATGCACACACCCATGCACACACACACGCATCACATGACAAATGCAGTATAGGGCCAGTTACACAGCCCAGTGGTTAGATGCAGTGTTGGAGCAGATCTGTTATATCTCTACGCCTGCCTGGCTGGGGCATTTACTGAAGCCATCAGCGAAACGACATTCCATATATCTTTGACAGAGAGGGGAACAATACTATTTACACCAATTTAGCCCTCGGAGGGGCTGTGGGTGTGGGGGGGTTTCCAGTTAATGGCCAACTTTTTTTTCTCCTCTTGTTTTAACATCCACTTTTCAAAATGGCCACCCTTCAGGGGGACAGATGAGACACGCGCCCAGACTGCTACGCACATGCTAATAAACTCCATTACAAGGCACGTAAAAAAAAAAACAAACTACAAAACAGGGTAGCGCCTTCGCAAACAAATCTGCTTTCTATTTCACTACACTCCTTTATCACACTCACACTATAAGCTGCTAAATAAGATACTAAATCCTTATGCAAATAGACCTGACCACAAAACAACCAATGCAATGCAAACACAAACAGCAGAAGTTGATTTATTTTTTATGATTACAGATTTAACAGTTACAGCTTTCACTCTTCTTCTAATCTCTCCTTTTTCCATGTCACGGCACAGATGCACGGTTCACCCAAATGAGCAACTCATAATGTTTACTCAGCATGGTCTCGCTCCACAGAGGCAGCCCAGGAACACAAGACCTGATAAGGTTAAAGGTCATGTGTCACCCAGGGGCCAATCAAGGGTTAGTGGTGGAGCAGGTTCAGGTTTGGGCTGGATGTAAGAGGTCAGCAGGGTCAGGTCATGTCAGACAGAGGACTAGCTGTCTGCCTGGGTTAGTAAAAGGTGACAAGAAAATTAGGGACTTTTTTCCCAAAATGTAAAAACTGCCATGAGCATATAACACTGTAGGTGTTGGAAGAATATATATAGAATCCTGTTTTCAGCATATCCCCATGTTGGTTTTAATATGTCTGAGTGTTTACTCCCGAGTGTTTGACCATTTTTACAGTGCTGACCTGAGGTTATTACTGCAAGACCTGTGTGTAGTAGCAGATAAGGACAATCCATTGTATTATTATGTTATTTAATGGTTTGAGGAACAGGCACACTGATTTTGGATGCTTTGCTGTAACATTAAAGCTATCTACTCACGCAATGCTCCACCTGTCGAATGCTGCCCTGCATTCTGAATTAAGCATGGAGTCTCTGTCCTGCATGTCTGATGAGGTGTATAGCCTTTTTTTTACAGATTTACTACGCTGCTTCGTTCACACTTACTCTAACAAGCTAAGGAGTCTACAGTCACACCTACAGATACAACAAGAGCTTTGAACCGAAGGCTAAGATGCTCAAAACATTTAATAACACATTTAATATTCACCACAGCATTACTGAGCTTATGGCCCGCAGGCCAAATCTGGCCCCCGATGGGTGCAAGGTGGCACCCTGACCATTTTCTAATTCACAGTGAAAATACATTAATTCACATTAGGATTTTTTTTGTACTTTTAATATACATTAAGCTTTTTGCACACCACTGTGCAAAGACCAACCGGACAACCCCCTACCCGCAAGTGCGTTCCCCAAAAATGCAAAGCATTGTTAAAAGCAGCTGCTGTCACCACAGTCCAAGGCTGTGATGATGGGCAGGTACTTTGGTGAATGTTGGAAATGCAAGCTGGATTGGCGCCATGTAAATAACCGCATGCTGCTGCAAGACAACCAAAATTACTGAACTTACCAAAGATTTCTACAGATTTAGGTAATTTACCAGTTATCTGAAGTTTGGTTGAAATGTTATCTCTGGCCTCATATATTGCTAGTGCTATGTTGTACAACTACAGGTATTCAGACACATACATTACTAGCTCTATTTTGTTGTCTCTCTGCCTCTCTGTTGCCCGATCCCTTCTATTTCATCAGCTGGGCAGCTGCTGCCAGAGGTTCAACACAATGAAGCGTGCTTGTCCAGAGCAAAGTCTTTGCGTGTTCACGTGGCCAGCAACCACTTTTTAGCTCTACTGCCATGTTTAAAATCCCTTCTCCTCTGCCGCCTTCCCCCCACTGAAATGACAGCAGGCGGCAAATTGCCACAAGGTGATGTGAAAGCAGCTTAAGGTGCCAGAGTGTGTAACAAAAATAGAGTAGTGCTTTTTTTTTTTTTTAAATCAAAAAACAAAAGTGCAAGGAAAGGATCCTCTGCAATCCCTGACAGAGGTCTGGGCTTCTCCAAATGTCCTTAAATCCTAGAAACACCCCCGCATACATGTGCAGGGCTGCTGACTGGCTCCTGACCTCCTGTAATACTGCAAAATTGGCCCTTGGGCAAAGAAAGTTAAGTATCCCTGGTTTACCATGTTTACCAGCTGAGTTTAGTGTGTTAGCATGCTAACATTTGCTTGTTAGCACTAAACACAATGTATAGCTGAAGCTGATGGAAATGTCATTAGTTCAATCAATCATATCACCGTGCAGAGGGAAGCATGCATCTACTGCTAGCATTGGCGGACATACCGCAGAGATACACTGTTTTTTTCACGGCAGTACGGAAAAAATCCACCAATCCAACGTCAGCCATATCCAGCATATATGGCAAAAATAGAGATGGACAAGCAAATACATGCCAGAAATTCTAGGTTCCCACAAGTATTCCAGATATTCAGCCCTTTAAGAATGTGATGAAGTGCGCAATGATTAACCAAAAATTTGTAAATTATAAACATAGTTTGTAAAGACATTGCAACTGCAGGCTAAAAACAAGCACATTTTCCTTTTACCAGGATCCGTTTTTCTTAAACCTTCATAGCACTTCACAAACAACTGCAGAGATTCGGTGAACATAGAAGTACAAAAAAAATAATGGGCAACAGCTCCCTTTAGACCTTTTTCCTCCTTCCATTTTAGCGCCTTATAAACACAGAAATGACCCACTGAACGCTTGGAACCACTGTATCAATGCCTGACTGACAGAAATGGAGCTCTACCTCCCTTCTGCCCAGCCTACACAACACAAACAGACTTACAATGAGGCCTGTATGAATGGAGACCTGTCAATCACAGGAAACCCATCCATCACCAGGCAATATACAAATGATCATCTCCTAGAATCATATTCACCAGGCGTGAGCAAGTACACACACACACACACACACACACACACACACACACACACACACACACACACACACACACACACACATATGGGTACTGTAGATAAATGCACACAGACACAAACAATCAAACACAGGCATAAACAAAAATACACACATTCACATACAAAATGCACATAAACATACACACAGCCCATCCAAAGCGTTGGCGCCCAGACTGTAGAAGTCATCAGGGACCTGTAAAGCATTACCCTCTGTGTGACTCGAGCCACTCCAGAAATAGCCTCTGTAATGTATTCTTACCGCCACCGTCTCTTTTGCACAATAGTGCCCTTAATAACACACTCCATTTCTGTTGGCATAAATAAGGGCTCCATTTCCATCTTATTTCATGCAAATGAGAACGCCGGCGCCCAAACAGGTAGTGGGAGTAGTGTGTGAGTGGAGTGTGGAAGTGTGTAGTCGCTGAGTGTAGTGGCATGATTGGGGACGAGTGAATTCAAATGAGCGTTGGAGAGACCCCACAATGTGCCAACGACTCCCACGCCAGCCTGCCAACTGCGTGACAGACAACGTCACTTACGGGCCCCGCAGCCTGCACAGGGTGCCATTACAGGGGCCTACGCAAAACCAATATTTATCCAGGCAAATGGTTCTCTGGAGAGAGATTATTGATGCAGACACAAGAGTTGCATTCCGGTAGTAGGCGCTGGTGCAGCCCACTACCATGACATCTCTCTGATTTGCTGATGGCATTGGTACGCTGTGTTTTGGAAAGCAGCGATTGGCTCCCTTATTTTTTTTTTTCTAACCATGCCGAGTACAAGCTACCCCAGCAAGAGGCATCTAGATTGACAGCGTTTCACAGTGGGGATCATTTGAATGACGAGGACAGGCTTTTCTGAAAACATGTCTGCGCACAGATCATGTAAAAGTGCTATTTCAAAAGTACTGGTATGCTACACTAAACTAAACTAAAAGTGGACACCCTGATCCAGGTCTCCATCCTCCAGCAGAATCAGCCACACTTGGCTCTGCTTGGTTTTAACTGCACTTTCATCAAGTTGTCTGCAATTGACTTCTTCCTCTTTTCATGACTCGTCTCTTCTCCTGTGTGAAGGGTATCTCTGAGTTCTGTCTCTTGTGTGTATTTGAAGTCTGTCCTCTTTCCAGGTATCCTTGGTACAGAGGATGTTTTGTAGTCAAGGTCCCACCAGCAATTATTGGCGGCACTCCGGACGGTGCTCAATGCCGTCTCTCTGATTTTCCATCTTCACTCCACTTCTAACTTGTAATAGTTATTTAAAAGAGTACTCCACCAATTTAGCAGCGTTATCTGTCTTTTCTATTCCAAACATTCTTCTTTCATTCGGGTGTCTTATGCTGACAGCAGCTAATGTAGCCTCGAGTCGTTAGCCTCAAACAGAGATGATGAGCGGGCTACAGAGGTCCTGTAAGCTCACGTCTTTCTAACTCTACAAACTGACTTTTTTTCATGTTCGGACTTATAGTCTCGATGCTGGAGCCTATACTGTTATCTGGCATTGGCTCCAGACCACTGCCACCCTGCAAAGAATAAGCAGGTTAAGATGTATAGATTAATGTATGGGTACAGGTCATGGTGTAGCTACAATGCCATTTCTCAGAAATGTAACTACATATCAGGACTACAGCGAGTATAGAGATGCTACGTGGGGCCCGTAAGAACTGTGATTGGAGATTGCGGATTGTGAAGACAACATTAGGGATGTGGAATCTCCTATTCATGAAGGCAAGCTCGAAAGATGCAAGATGAAACTAAAGTTAACTGGATGTGTATTAGCATAGCCCGCTGGCACTCTAATACATAGTAATAATACTCTAATACAAAGTCAATGAAATAATGTAAACACAATAACTGGAAATTTGTAACTATTAATATCTATAATTATCCGTCATCATTAAAACAATACCTGATCATGTATGGCACATCTGTGTTGTTGATATTAATGAGTGAAGTCTGATGTCTGCAAAATAGCCGCTGGCTGTTCTGTGCGTCAGAGTTCAAAATGTCCTCAAACAACGGTTCGTATGATATCCTACAAATGATATTACATATTTAATGTAAGGTTATGTAATTAATGTAAAGATAAAGAAGTTAGATTTAGCCAAGTGAAGTTACCGTGGTTAGGTTTAAGAAAAGAAACATATTGATGACATACCTTAAAAGGGCTAAAAGTTTACTCAAACTTAACACAGTTCTAAACAGTGGTCTCCTGAGGGAAAGTCCTGTATTTGTTGACCAATCCAACACCTCAAACTGCTTTCTTTAAGGGACCTCTTGGGAACACTTCTGTCTTCACTCCCATCAGGGAATAAGTCACATCATTGCAGCCTTCCAAAATACATGGTGTAAACACAAATTACGTGGGATATGCTCGAATGAAGGTGCATTACTGGTGCATGCATAATTAACTCATCACTGCATCACTGAACTGTACTATACCACAGATACACTGTGTATGATCAAATATATATTGCATCTGAAATCATATTTTTTCAAGAAGTGGCAGCAACTGATTATTGATGTTACTGATTATTTGATATTTCACTCAAATAGCATATTATGAGGTTCCCTTTTGTTAAAGTCACCTCTCCAGTATTTTCTGCCCTCTGCATCAACACAAACTCTTTTTTTCAGATCCAAAAAAGTTAGATTATATGTGATGCTATGGTCTCAAAAAAATCTACCCAAAATTATATTTGATTTTTCAAGAAGTACAAAAACAGCCTATGATGCCAGTAGCAATGCCAGTGGCAACAACTGATTCCTAGGAGAGATTACTGTATGTTGCAGACTTGCTGACTGTTTGTTACCTCATACTGAGGTGTAGGATGAGTGTGTAAAAAACATACATGTTCTGCTTATGTGAAATTTTGTAATCGCTGTATGTATAAATTTAGTTATCGAGTTTGTATCCATCTTCGGTGCCTTTACTCTACACTTCTCAGCAATATGTTGTTAGTGTGGGTGGTTTTCTGACAGCCTTTTCCTTGGGCTTTATTCTGTTGATGAAGTTTCAGTTTCTTCTGAGTTTCTTTTTCTATCCTATCCACTGCTGTTCCAAACACATCAGAAGTGTAGGCAGACATGTAGGCATCACTTTCTGTGCAAAAGACATACCCAGCATCAGGTGTTTAGAGCAACGTGAGAAAAACTTTGCTTTAGTCACTAGTATTTTGTATCAATAAGTGATTTGGTGATACAAAATAAACATAAATTTCTTTAGTGATTCTTACTTTAACTTAGTGGAGCCAAAGTTGATTATGATTACATAACACATTTGGGAAAGCCAGCCCTCGAGGAGCACTTGGTAAAGTCGGGGGAAGCGGGAAGTAGAGGTGGAGAGGAGAAAAGCTTTACAGGGGTGGATGGTGGTCAGATAAAACAGCTCCATGCTCGCTTCAAGGAAAGGTTAATGTCTCTCTCTCGATTTCTCCATCTCTCCCTCCCTCGCTTTCCCAGCTGAGGTCTGTGTGACTTACAGCAGGTCCAGACTGCATTAGATTAAATCATAAATTACCCACCCACCCCCATATCTGCATCCCCCCTCCCTCCCTATCTCACTCTTCCCTCTCCCGTCCTCTCCCTATCTCAATCTCGCTCTCCCTTTATTCTCCTATATTCCATTCCCCATGTATTTCTCCTGCTCCCCCACTATTATTTCTCCCCAGCTCTAATCATTATTCTCTTTTCTTTGCCCACCCCCCCTCATTTCTCTTGCTCTCCCTGTACTCTAAAATATGAATGCCTTTCTGTTAAGAGGACTGCTACAGTGGGTTTGGACAGCAGGCCATGTGGGTAAAAGCTTCCTAGTGTGATGTGTTGTTTGGTCTCACACTCTGTCTTTGAGGGAGGGTGTTGCACTGTCGTATAGGTCTTCATGTTAATATGTTTCTGCATGATGTCCTGTTTTCTCAGTTTGCTATGAAAACACCTGGATAGAGAGATGCGGTTTAGAAATCCATCCTGGAGGTTATATGGGTGTGTGTGGTACACTGAGAAAACCCTCAAACTTATCAAGCAGGTTTTGGTCTTTTAGTCAGCTTTAAGCCTTCTTAAATCAAAAACACAAGAGTAAAAGTGTAAGGAAAGCATGAAACAGTGTGTATTTCTACTCCAACGTATATGTTGACATGTTGTGCTAACTAACCTACTACCGAACATTTCCTCCAAGGTCCAGGAGCACATCACTTGCTAACTACAGTAGTATCTGGGGTAACAGGGGACAAGAAGAAAGACTAGCTCATCCACTGTGTAGCATTTTCCCCACTGTGTCGAAGTTTAGACATATGTAGCAGCCCTGTCCTCCTCTTTGTTAGACTTGGGAAAATGTACACTTCACTAGCTCCAGGCCAATGCCTAAGCTAAGCAGCTAAACAGGGTTATGTTTCAATGGAATAATAGTCTGATCCTATGTTTTTCCTTATTCTCAGATTTACCATCAGGCCTATTGTTGCTATGTGGCTATGGTGTAGGGGAAAGATCACTTCAAGTGCAATTTGTAGCAGAAAAGCGGCAAATTTAGATCATTTTCTTTGTGACATCTCACATAATCACCTAAACACTTCCCTGAGTCAAATGACACATATATCTGCTCTACTAATTTCTTCACAGGCGAGAGAAATAAACAAATGTCATAGTTATAAGTCCTATTAGTGACACTTCAAGTTTAAAGTAATTTACTCATACTTGTACTAATGAATCAATTGTTAAGCTAGCTTGAAGGTAGTGATATCATGTAAGACAGCCTCAGGCACGATTCAAGGGCCAAGTGGGCGACCTTTATCCCATACCTTGCCTTAGATGTCAGAAAAACCTTATATATAGTCGAACGCCATGTTGGCTTTACTATACTTCAATCAAAATGTAACTCAAGATTGTGAAATTAGGCAGAAGGTATGAAAACTGAAGCTCAAGATTTTGCATTGTACAGACCACAGAATACACACCCCTTTCCCCCAAACAAAGATGACAGCAATCTTGTGACATCACATTGACTTCAGTTATACTTATAATGCAAGGTAAAACTAGCTCTGCACTGCAATACACGGACAATGGTCTTTCTTTATTCCCTTTATTTATTCTATATCAGCTTGTGAGGATGACAACGTTTTGCACAACATATATAGCTTTAGCCTCAGTCTTTTAGCATGATTTCATGCACCATTTTTACATTGTTAAAACATGAAAAAAAGTCAAAGATGGAATTCTCAACAAACTCACGAGGCTAACATTAGCCTTATTAGCTAGCTAGCTAAAGTGCTACAATTAATACGTAATAAACAGACAGAAAATCTGAAAGTTGCTAGCAATTAAATTAATTAAGTAAAACAGCTATATAACTAACTCTAGATAAGGTTTGTGTTGTGCATGGACCCTGTTAAATAAACTAATAATAAACTAAAGCAGTTATCATTGTAAACTGCATATGAGTAAGTATAATTCAGCCAGTTTCTAACAGAAGTCGTTCATTGCTTCAAAATTTTTTTAAAAAAAGATGGTCAAAAATGAATAAGGGATATTGCTAAACTGAACAAAAAATAAGTAAGAAATGACTTAAAGCAAGTTGGTTTGCAATGGATATTATTACAAAACACTTCTAAGAGAGAGATTTTTACAGTGTATGAATAGATTGGAGAGGTGCACGTGTACATTATGAGGACACTGAGGATACTAAAGTGGACAGGCGAACACATATTTTACGAGGATGCTCGCAAACATAGAAGGGGTTTCTGGGTAATTGTAGCTCGCAAAGGCTCCCAGAGGACCCTTGTGCACACTTCCAAACTCTACACATTGTGTATATTTGAGGTCCTGTAAATCAAACTCTGTTTGGTTGACATCCACAGACACTGACAAGTTTTATTTTGTTTATTGTTTTATGTATATTTTTATTTAGCAAGTCCTACTTTCTCGTGAGGAAATAGATTTCATTTTTGGTTCATTTGTTTGCTGTATATTCTGCTTTTGGTAAATGCAGCCCTGACCCCTAAGGCACACATTAATGTCACGTCCAAGTATGATGACACACACCTACATGAACGTCTACACACATTGTCAGTTATTGTTTATAGAGTTACAGGCAGAGAGTTATGTTCCAGGTTTAACAGAGCGTTGGTGGGATATGTAAGAGCCCAGGCAAAAAGAAAAAAAAAAAAAAAAACATTCCCTCCATTCAACCCCCACACACACTTTGCTCCACCGCTCCGCTGGAGAAAAAAGGGGAATAAAATAAAGTGACCCTGCCACTAGCAGCTCTCTTTTTCCCCCACTGTTCTCTTCTTCCTCCCCCTTGCCGTGTGAAATCAAATTTCCATGTGGCTCCCGTATCTGTTGCACAGCGAGGTGATTTATCAGGGATGCAAAGAGCATGCAGAAACAATCTTTATTACATCCATTTCCTGCTTGTCAGCCGGGATCATGTTGGCTGTTCATTAAAGGCGCGGCGCAGGTGAGGAGAATGCATCCCGATGCCTTGATAGATTGTCTGCTCCCCTGTGGTGACAGCAGCTGGATGGATTGAACAGCGGGGGGCAAGGAGGGAGGAAAAAAAAGCGCTGACTCCGTCGCTCCCCCTGTCAGACACACTTTTACATAGCCGGCCAGTGTCATTTCTACCAAACAGCCCCACACACACACATGCACACGCAGACTTCTGACACTCTTTGGACGTAAGCCAGGAGCCTGCCTTAATGCATGGTTGCATACACACACCGTGAGCATGATGAAAAAATCGGAGACGCGCACATTGTAAAGATGAAGTTTATCTTATTATGCAGTTACCAGCATTGGCTCGCTCTGTTGAAAACACCAGCCTGATAAACACCTATGCAGATAAAATACACAGCATCAACTGTGACAGACTTTTTGCCAAATTCAAAAAAAGAGAACTTATTAAAATAAAACATTAAATTTAATGACCAAAAATTACACTCATACAGGTACTTCTGGGTTGCTTGGCGACCAGTTTGTTAGCTACCTGTCAATGACTTTGTTGCTTGGTGGTGAAAGATAATCATGATAATCACGCTCTTATTTTGTGCTACGTCAACAGCAGCCGGCTGTGTGTTCAGTGGTTTGTGTGTTAACATGTTTTCAAATGCGCAGTGATTTGGGAAATTATGGCCTGTATTGTTCACACTGCACATAGAGAAAACACAGTGTGTGCCCAGATACTAGTAATAGTAATGATTGAAGTCACTACATTAGTATGTGGCTGAGTTAACACGTACAAATCACATTGAATACCATTAAGTGTCTAGTGTAAGTCAATTAAAAGCAAAAGCTGTTCTTTTTACCTTTAATTTGGACACTAGCTGTTGAGAAATCCCTGTAAAATATGGTGACTAAGTATTTTGGATGACTAATATTTTAAATCCTGTAAAAATGGAAATGTTCAGCATAGCCCTTAGATGACAGCATCCCAGGTGCAGGTGCACGCTGTATCATGACACCGTGGATTACGACACACTGACCAAGAAAATCAACTTAAAATGTACAGTGCAGTTCTAAAAATACAAATGTCATTATCCAAATTGACTTTTTAAATATGCAAGGTTTTTGTAGGACGCTGACACTCAGTACAAATGTAGACATGCAGCATGAGCAGACAGTAAACGCTTTTCATGCTGTATGGACACACCTCATTAAGTCAATCAGCTGAGACTGTAGAATATCAAAAATACAGCTTTGCCTCTTACAGCAGCTACGTAAGCCTTTATAATCAGCCATAAAATGTTTTATCACAGCTCCTACATCAACAGATAAACACATACAGTATGACAGCATAAATACAGCTCTGCATGTACTGTATACTGGGCTCACTTTATTCTCTCAGCTTCTCCCTGCTTTTCAAGGTACAACTATAAAATCCCACCATCTTCACCTTACTGTAATTCCTAACACACAAAGAAGGAATGGTTCAATGTGTACATCTGCCACAGAGTGCAGTAAAGAGAGGTAGAGCGAGAAGACAGGATTGGCTCAAATTGATATTTACCTGTAAGTATCCTACATACTGTACTGTTGTGATGCTCTGCAAAGAAGACAGCGTATCCTAAAAGGACCATTTCCTTGCTCTTTGCAAATTGTTGTGTGACATAAAACTGTCCTGCATTATAGGAATCTCTTCTCATTGAGCTCAGTGAATTATCTTTGACACTGCTCAGTCTTCTTTGTGTACATCTCCCCCTATTTTCTTTCTCTCTTTCTCCCCATCCATCCAACCATCCATCCACCTCCCTTCCCCAGCCTAATTTGTGGCCTGTGTCTCTCTGTGTACCAATGACATGTAATGACAATGGCGTAAGCGCCAATCAATACTTGAGTGCTTTTGGGCCGCCCAGCCAGGAGGGACAGAGGCCACTGTTGATAGCAGGGTGACGGGGACACTGTGGGCTGTCATGGGACAAGGTGGGTGGAAGGTGGATGCCATTTCACTGATGAATCTATAGCTTTAACCCACTCATGGCTAATGACTGCTGTTTATGTTGATGGACACAATATGTGACAGTCGTCTTTTATTCCTGCAGTGAAAGGGTTCAACGGCCTCATCTATGAGAGCGTACATTGAACAAGTTGTAAATATGTATGTAGGAACTGAAAGGAGAGAAAGTTGCTATTTATCAAATGTGCATATGCACACATAATAAACAATGATAAACATCAACTGTTCCATTATAATCTGCTTGTGCATGTACAAGCTCTCTTACGCACACACAACACTCCCCAAAATGCATTTATGGTCAACCCCATCTCTTTGAAAGACTTAAAGTTGAGTCAGTTGTTGTGGACAACAGAAGCTACATGAGAGAAATAAAGATGAAAACATCACAGACAACGAAGGGAAGATACTGTAGCATCCCAGCAGCAGGCAGGCAGGAAAGCCTCCCAGCATGTTACTGCTGCTGTATATTTTCTCAATTTATCGTTTGGTCTATAAAACATGAGAAAACAGTGATAAAAGCCCATCTAAAGATTTTAGAGCTCTAGGTGACGGCATGAAATGTCTTCTTTCGTCCAACCAACAATCCAAAGACATTCAATTTACCACAGTTCTAACCTTTGAGAACCTGAAACCACATTTTCAGCACATTTCCTTAAAAAATGACTCAAACAATTATTCATCCCAGTGTAAGTACTTGCAGATTAATTAATTTTCTGCTAATCGACTAAAAAAAACAATACAAAAAAATGATAACGATAATTAGCTTGATATAATTTTCCTTGATAGAAATATAAATATAGCTAAACCACCCATTTGCCAGTAGGGATGGATGCTAATGCACCCTAAATGCTATCAGCCATCCGCTATTAATGAGAAGTAGTAGTAGTAATAGTAGTGGCAGTAGTAAAAGGAGAACAAGAGGATGTGACCATCCACCGAGCTAATACGCACAGTAACGGCAGGCTCACACTGAATGTGAAGCATGCCGATTTTCCTTGGGGCGCTGACCACTTGCTTTTGGCATACATGTTAGCCGATTGGGCTGGTCACACTGGACGCAGCGTGGCACTGAGCGCCCTAATTAAGCTATAATTTCGGCGTCTGGTCTGTTTTTTCTGTGAGCTGTGAGTAAATCTGGCAAAAAAAAAAATGCTGATAATCTATTTTGAACAATATAAAGTTTATATTAGATATATAAACGATCTGACTATGATAAATGATAGTCTATGCATGCATGCTTCCACATATTCATTAGTTGTGTCTAAACAGAGAGCGAGAGAGATGAGCAGAGCTACAGACACACTTAAATGCATTACCTTGTCCGTGATTTCTGCCTGAGTCATGTCAGATAGACTTTGACTGGCACTGAATGAACCAAGCTACTTTACAAAGTCATCAAAGTCTGTCTGTTGTTATTGTTTTGATTGAGAAACAGCAGAAACTGAACATGGAAGAAGTTTGCACGGGGGCTTTCAGCCAAAGCCCTTTCTCACAGAAATCTATTCATTTTAACTATTCTAACTTTCTAACTTTAACAGAAGGAATGCCTTTCTGGAGGAAAGTCCTCTATGCAAACTTTACTTACAGAGCAGTACCTACATACTGTGCGTTTAAAACTTGCACAGAAAATACTGACCACAGTTGAGATTTTTCTCTATTTATTTTGTTTACATTGTCAGCTAAAACACTTATAAAATGTTTTAAACTGTTTGTACCAAGAGTCTGACATGCTGCCTACCAAAATAAATATTTCTTTGTCTATGTTTGATTGTAAGTGTTTTGAAACAACCTCAGATTTGTGAAATGTTCTGCTGTTGGGCAAGAGTTTGTCATCGTGTGACAATAAAGAATAGTTCAAACCATAAATAATCATCTGGTTTCTTCAACACTCACTCAGGAGCAAAAATCAGCCTTTTAACTTAAAAGACAAAATCATTTGATATTAAGAGTGATAATCATCGATACTGACAAATGTGAAAATTTGTATTGTAACATTTTTGGTCATATCACCCAGTTATATGTACAAATATACTGTATGATGTCAAACTTTCTCTCTACAAATGTGTCTAATGTATCATAGCTTAAGAACACTGCTTCATTTGACACTTCCACATCAAACTTAGATTATTAATATGCTTTTTAAAATATTTTAGCATAATAGAAAATGTACCTGCTTAGTGTAATCAATCAGAATTAATGCAGACTGATTACAAGAGGATGTCATTAACAGATCTTTTGGATCTCCTACAACCACAGGTGCTCAGTGATGAAATCAAGATGTTGATGGCACAATTTCGCTCTGAATAAAATGTTCAAAAATAAAAACACAAATACACATCTATAGAAGCAAAAGCTGACAATCTATCAATTTTGTGTGTTTATCATTTAGAAATTAGATTAGTCATGATTACATTACATACCTGTGAGCCACTAGAGGTTTGTCGGTACACGGGGTCAGAGATGGTTCTTAAATGTACACACATTCACAGGCACAAGAGGAAATTGATCTGATTTTATGCATAGCAATAAGCGTACACAAGTTTTGTGCAAATAAAATGTGCATGTGCACGTTGATAAATGAGGCACTTGACTTTATTGAGCTCTGCTTTTTAAGGGTCATGCTGATGTCCATAAAGTACAGTTATTAAATTAGTCTAATGCAAATATATCTAATGGTGTAATTGTGAGACAATAGTCTGAAGGAAGAGAGTCAGAAGCAAACCCAAACACAGGCATACAAATTGAAGGTGGCATGGTGAATGTGAGCCGGCGCTTGTAGAAGGCCGACCTCAGATGCCAATTACATTACCTCTAAAACAGAGGGATTGGATTGAAGGGTGGAGATAGAGAAGGTGGGAGGAGGAGGGGTAGGTGGGGGCGCTTTCACTCAAAGAAAAATAATTTATTTCATTGTGATATTAAAATCAATAGGCATCGATTGAAAGGTGGCTAAAGGTGAGCGTGTACATGATCCTTCAGCTGTGAGAGGCAGACTGTCCGAGAGGGAGGGAGGGAAAGAGAGAGGGAGGAAGGGAGGGAAGGAAGAAAAAAAAAGAAAGAAAGGTGGCCAGAGGAAGGAGTCACCTCCTAGTTAACAAAGAGGGAACAGGAAAAAAGAAGAGGAAAAGACCAAGAAAATGAGAGAAAAAGAAAGAAAGAGACGGACAGAGAAAGAGTGAGGGAGCTCTTGCCCGGTGGAATCAATACAGAGAGGTGGAGCAGAGTACAATAGCCTCAGAGGAGAGGAGATTCAGTGGTGCAAGTCTAATACTCTCTGTCTCACACACACACACACACACACACCCTCACACACACAGGCGCGAGCACACACACACGCATTAACACACACACTCGCCCCCTCTCTGAATCCTTTTTACTCTTGCTTTCGCCTGACATTTCCCTCTATATCCTTCCTCTATTTAATTTCTTTCTCTTTTTCTCTCGCTTGCTTGCTCATTCTGTATCCACCCTCCACCCCTCGCCACCAATACCCACACACACACACACACACACACACACACACACACACACTGAATAGCTGTCTGTATGCAGAGGGATGCACAGCAAAGAGAAGGCCCTCTGTCCACAGCATTCCACCATAATAGCAGCATCTTTTATCAAAAACAGACAGCCAAGTAAGAATCAACACACATGCTAGCAGATAGACATGCATGGATGTGAGTGGACAAAAAACACACACCATACAAATATGCCATTTCTTAGAATAATGCCACTTTTATAGGACATTTTCTCAGAGTCCACTGTCACACACATGCTGCAGAGTCAGAGCCACTTGGATGCAAAAAAAAAAAAGAGTGTCGCATGAACACTTTAACACACACATACAAAACAGCACACTCCGACACTACTCCAGCTCTATCAGCACTTGAGACTAGTGAGGCTTCAATTAGTTCTTGATGAATGAGCCCATAAGATGCCGCTCTCTCATTTCCCTTGTTGCCAGATATCCCAGCAATCAGAGAGAAATGAATTCTCATTGTGGCGTGACTGAGACGAAGATGACGGTGGTGGTGGAGGTGGTGAAGGAAGGAGGGGGGTTACTAACATAAATCATTCACCCTCTCCACAGAGGGCCAGAGTTCAGATTCATCACACCAAACTTGACATCTCTTTGCCAATCTCAGATCTTTTTGGACAGTCGCAAACTATTGCTAAGCATGTGTCCCGTTACAAACTAATGTTTCGTGTTTGTACATATCCCAAACATGCCACAATGTTCTTATTTTGGCCAGAAACTCCACATCTGTATAATCAATCAGCAGTTTTTATTAAGCATCCTGTACCTAAAGATTCAATCAGTCTGTGTAACAGTGAAGGTAAGGACTCACCATCGTCGATGATGCTGACCACTACTCCATTACCGGTGATGTTGTTCCTCCAAACTGGCATCACATTCAGGTCAAACCCAGCGGAGCTGTACTCACCCTGTGCAAACTAAACACACAAGTAACAACATTATCACAACTCAAAAAGGTTAAACATTAATTGTTAAACATGACTCCAAATGCTTTGCTCATTAGCAGTAAGTGTACCTGCAAAGCCAGTGGTTACACGAACACAGTTGCCAAAGCATTTTCATTGGACATTCTTTAGTTTGTTGTTGTTGTTTTAAATTTGCACCTGTTTGTACAATTTTTGGTTTGGTAAAAATGGAGGTTATATTTATGCATATCAGGCAGTGCAGTATAATTTTTGTACTTCTTTTGGCATGAAATTGCACTTGTATTTCTGCCTGCTTGTCCCTGTAGAGCATTCATCTGCATCATCCTCCTCTTCCTCTTTTTCCTTTTCCACTTCCTCTCTTTAGAGTGTGGTTTGTATTCCTGACCTCTCCTTTGTTCTATGTCTGCCATTCCGGACCTGTCCTCTAGATGCTATTGCAGTTTTCCTGGTGAGCCTGGCTGCTCAGGTAGACATGTTACCCCACCGCAGATACTGTTTTCTTTCTGATGTGTCCATCCTGCCCCAACCTCTCTCCACATTATGCTGTAATGTAGTGCTTTACTGTCATCCCCTCAAATAACTTAGAAATACAGTAACATTTGTGGGCTTGAATCCTGAGTTTGTAATAGCTGTTACATTACATTACACTGTGTTACCTGTCATTGTTGCACTTTGCCACCTCTGCAAAAGTACAACCTTTGCTGTGCCAATAGTAGCAGAGAATGTTGATAAGACCTGTTGTAAATGATTCTGCACTCTACACTTGAAAAATAGTATGAACATTTTTCTCTCTCTTCAAAATGATGTGTTTACACTTTAGCCATGTTGATGACAGCAACACTTGTTGCCACAAGTACACTTTTGCCTGTAAAGGAAGCAATTTTAATATCAATTCTAATTTGGCAAAGCACCTGTTTAACTCCTGCAAAATTATACATTTACAGATATTCACAGCCTTTGGCTGCTGTGCCCATAGTCATCTGCTATCTACTACAGTTGTCCTATCCTGCACATTCATTGCAAAGAACATTACACAGTATCAAAGTCACAGTTTTGAGTAGACTATTAATATTGCTGCCATTGCTACCAAAGAAAGAATATATAGATTACCTTTGTTATTCTACTTTAATTCTGTTTCTACATATCACAAAGTTCTTTGTTTCGTTTCAGTTCATCCATGAAAAACACCTCATCAGTATCAAAAAGCATTAGAAGCAGTGCCAGTATCCATTGCTGTTGCTAGCATCAATAAAAGCCTACTGATACCCATTTCCAGTCGGGGAAGGTTGCACGTTATTACCTACTCAGTAGTAGTAGTAGTCTTCTGGTGGTCTACATATTGTATGTGAATATACTTTCCGCCAAATCTGCATTGTCTGCATGAATGTACATACTGATTGTAAGTTTAACACGTTCATGTCTCAGAGAATGTGCGCACACTCCGCTGTATTAGTGCACTTATGCACAGTATGTGTGCCCACAAGGAGCCCAGAGAGTTCATGAGGAAGTCACAGAGAGAGATCTTTCATCCTTGCACTTCAAACTACAAATCCACCCACCCTCAAACAAACACACACACAAATCCGCACACATGTGCGCAACAAAAACACAGGCATGGTGAGGCACAAGAGCCACCATCACAACTCCCATGAGTCTTGGTGGCCCCACAAACTACATACTTTCACTTGAAAACACTAACACCTTCATACAAATATAATCACACACAAACACTGTAACCATGCAACTTAAAATGGTGCAGGCAGATGTACACACACAAACTATACGCTTAAAAACAGCACAATAGACACACACACAGATAAACACACACCCAAAAAGGCAGTGAACAAACTGTCTTACCAAAAATGTCAGCAGCTGCCCACACACACACACACACACACACACACACACACACACACACACACACACACACACACACACACACACACACACACACGCACAACCAATTTGATATTCAAAGTGAGTATTTCAAGAGGCTTCAACTCTGTTGTTGTTATCATGATGAAGAGAGAGAGAAAGAGAGGAAGGGAGTGCACAATGGGGAAAAAAATGGCTCAGTGGGGGGTAGGGCATGCGCACGCAGGTGTGTGTGTGTGTGCGTCTGTGTGTGTGTGTGTGTGTGTGTATGTGTGTGCATGTGTGTGCGTCTGTGTGTGTATGTGTGTGTGTGTATGTGTGTGTGCGCATGTGTGCGTACTGGCGATTCTATCCAACAGTGGACTTAGGAGTCATTACATTGTCACCAACGGTGTCCTGACGTGCCAACACAAGACATTTTGGAGGTTCACTGTTCGTCGTGCTTTCAAACATACTAACATCATGTATAAGACCCTCTAGTGTATTAACTTTAATTTTAGCCAACAGGGGGCCTGCAGGTGTGTAAGATTTAAAGTTCATACTCAGTACTGCCCCTGCAGGCTGGAGCTGGGACTTTAATGACTCACTACCACGTATTTTTTCCACACTCTATAATGTGGATTATCACTTATACGAAACAAAGTCTCAGTAAATTCGGATGGGCAGTGTACTTTAGCGTGTTACTTTAAAAGAAGCGTCACTCATCGTTTTAATTAGATGTTAGCTTGTTAACATTTGGTAAAATATTTCAGTGGAGGCTTTGACTGCATCCCTGTTGCTATGGTTACTCATTTTAGATACAGGCTGATACAGCCAGCGCATTAATTTAGAAACGTGAACAAACAGTTTCACTGGAACCACTTAGTAGGTGTCCTATATAAGGCGTTGATGAACATCCTGCAGCCAATCAAAATTAAGGAATTCACCCAGACTATGGTATAAATGTTAAAAACAGTTTAGTAAATCAATTTCTGAGAGACACAAAGAAAGTCTTGGTATCTATTCAGTTTATGTTCATCACAGACTGTTTCAGTGTAGGCTACGAAGGTTCTTCCTTTGATCAGTAGACACTGGTCGGGGTTGGACATTCTCCTATTAACATTTTTTTTTTTTTACAAAAATACATGCTTGCATTTATATTAAAATCTATACTATTTTTTCTAAAATTACATGTACGTAGTCCACACTTGGTAGTGTGGAATGACAGTCCACTGTTGGTAATGTAGGAATGTGTGTGTGTCTTTGCATGTGTGTGTGAGAGAAAATTTTTGTGTGTCTGTGTGTATGTTTGTGCATGAGTTCGGGGGATTGCATCTAGGGAGCAGCGCTGCTTTGTAGTGTGTGAGAATAAAGCAGATGAATGGAGGCAGCTAGCAAGCAACGTCCACCAGAGCACAAGGGCCGGCCCTGGGGAGTGCGCAAACACACACACAAACACACGAAGGGTACACAGGCATATGTGCAAAAAACAGACGCACACCTTCGTGAACTAAGCCCACAGTGAGGCATCTTGAATGCTGACTCACTTTCTACACACACACACACACACACACACACAAACACACACAGTGAAAGCCAACAAAACAAGCTTCACACTTACACACAAACATAATCGTGCACAGAATCATAATCATTCTCTGAAGCACTAGAACACAACCAACTGTACAATCCCATCTCACTAGCATGTACACGTTTGCACACACACACACACACACACACACACACGAAAATAAATGCCATGTATAGAGTTGTGAAAAAGTTCATGCAAAAAAAGAGCACAAAACACATTCATTCTCTATGTAGAAGACACAAATGCAAACACTAACAACAAAACAATCTCTCTGTCTTTATCTTAGCTGCCCCTCAGCTATAGCATACAAACACACACTCTTTCTTTCTCTCTCTCTCATACACACACACACACACACACACACACACACAACACGTACGTCATCCACAGCAAGCACGTCCAGAATGCTGTATGGATTTTAGCAGCTTTGAACAAGCTCCTCTGGAGGAGCTGGACTTAGCCAAAGCAAGGATACAATAGAGTCCACTTGCCTTGTGTATATGTGTGTGTGTGTGCGTCTGTGTCTGTGTCTGTGTGTGCGTGTGTGTGTACTGCTCACCCATGATGTACACACCTGCTTTTAGCAAACATACACACCATGCTAGCATGCACACACACACACATATATACACACATCTGGTCCTGGCAGGCTACCAACCCTGAGCAGATTACTGACCCTCAATCAATATCCACGTCCACCAGAGGCTGATTAAACATAACAGAACGAGAGCAGGGACGGAGGGTGAGAGAGAGAGAGAGAGAGAGAGAGAGAGAGAGAGAGAGAGAGAGAGAGAGAGAGAGAGAGAAAGAGAGAGACGGATAGAGACGTGATCTTAACTTGAGTTAAGGATGATTATATTCTATTGTTTAGTTTATGTAATCAAGCTATATAGTTAGGGTTAGCTATGTTACATAACCTGTTTTGCGACTTCTGAACAATTTTATGCATCATACTGTGTTTCATAAACAATCTTGTCATTAAAGTTCCAAAATTGAGAACGGTGACTATTTGCAACAAATCACACTCACACAGAAAAGCTGCGTCAGATTTTTCTCTCTGCTTCATACTCCCCCCACTTCTCCTCCTCCCTTCCTCCATCTATGTCTCTACCACTCTCCGCCCCCATCCTGACTCTCACCCCACCATCTTGCCCCGAGAGCTGAGGTGTCAATCAATCTGTTGCCGGTTGCCGTGGTGAATCTAACCCCGCCTCTCCTCCTCCTGGCTCTGTCAGATTACACCCTCGCATGTCAGTCAAAAACATCCGCTGTGTTGATTGGCTGAGCCCTGCCGCCCTGCAATGTGAGTGTGGTATGTGTGTGTATGCTGGGATACATAGCAATACCATACCATAAATCTATTATAAATACACAGAAATTATGCTGTTGATTATATTTTGGCACTGTAAGAATTATTGAAATTCAGGCTTTTTGTGTGAATCAGACACAGTGGACAAATTATGTAATGAGTTATGGTAACACAAACAAACTTTAGGGAGCAAAAAATAAAAATACTCTATAAGATGTCTCATTAAATGCTTCAAATAAGCAAAGTCTGGGTGGACTGCTACAGGCTCGGCCAACTAATGTAAAGAGGTTGTTCATTAAGCACTCTTATTAGTGGGGCTCAGTACTGAACATCAATATTTTATTGCTACTGACCAAAACATTTTCAGGAGTGACCCAAAAGCTGGAATGGAATGCATGCTCAACTATACATACACACATATCTTAAACAAATATTTTTGATTTGGATAAGAGTATGTTTGTTTGGTAAGAATTCTGACTAAGATATGTACAGAGATGGATATTTTACATTTAAAAAATACACTCGTTAATGCTCTATATTGGACAAACAATGTAATGGCGATAGGGATGGGACTCGAGAACTGGTCCAATCCACTGGAATCATACGCCTCTGAGCTTATGAATTCCCTTTTATGGATGCCGGCTTGTTTTTCTGATAGTTGCACATAGCAGAACAGTGACATCAAATTAATGCGCCTCTGCAGCTGAAAACTTGCAACAAAAAGGAGAAATGATAGAGAGGAAGAAACAGGCTTCGTTTTACAAAAAAGGACAACAACACTGCCGCTGTTAATGTCTGTTATATGATTATTTCAAGTAAGGGTGAAAAACAGCAATGTACTGAAATATTTTTTTATGTAACATGGGCGTAAATTCCAGAAATGCCATGTATTTGACACTACACACAGGGCCACTGCTTCCCAACCAAACAGCACATCTGTTACTGAGCTGTCTAAAGTCCCTTTTACACTGCCTGTTTGAGGTGGGAATATGGCGCTGTTATGCTGCCTCGCCCTTCTGTATAAAAGGTACAATCAGGGAATGGGGGGACAGAGTTGTCTCGCCTCTGAGCTGGGAATGCAGATAGTAACAGACCCGAAACGGTACCTGTATAAATGAGACAGCTGGCAGGATGGGATCATGGGCGGTACAGGTGTGACGTTTTGATGACGTGTTACGCATGCAAAATGTATTATGTTGGTGCCAAAATTTAGCTAACATATCCCAGTCCTAGAAACAACACCCAGTCTAACTCATTAATTTGCTGAATTTGAAAATAATTTTGTTAAACCAGTCTATAGGATAAGCCTACTGTTTACATCCACAGAATGAGTCATTATCTCTTATTCAAAGATAGTTCTGAGAAAGACATCACTTTCCAACAGAAAGTTGGCAGAGATTGCACAGAGAAAAAGATCGAAGTAGGGAGTGGTACATCTGCTCAGGCGAATAACTTTGACTTAATTCAAGTGCATAGAAAGCATGGATATTGCAAAAATAGGACGTTATCTTTAAAAACAGTTACATAATAAATGATTCCTAAAAAGGGCTGTAAATGCTGTCACTGATTAATCTGGACTGGGGCTGATATTTTGTGCGAGTACTTTACTGTAACTGATACAACATTTTCACATCCAAACACACTGGTTTTTGTACTGCTGTTGTTGTGCACTAACACATATCGGTCAAACCACAGGAACAAGATTCTGCTGAAGGGATAAGCTTGTCTTGTTGCAGCACAGTTTGTGTGTCAGTGTTGCTCCGAGCCTCATCAATCCCCGACATCTGTCTCAGTTCAACATGGACAACCCCCTTCACCTCTCTTCTCTCTCTCTCTTTCTCCCTCTCTTTCTTTCTTCATAATCTGCCTACCTCCCTCTATCCTCTGTCTCTCTCTCTCCAGTCACACATGAAAGCCTGCCTGACTTATGCCTGTCAGAGGAACATTCTTCACCATGAGGACAAGAGCTGTGAGGAGAGAGAGGAGGCTTCCAGATAAGACCAATGAACACACAAACACACACACGATTACACCCACCAGTTCCCACTGCTTGGGCCAGAGCGGGTCATTGAAGGTGAGGGACTGGTCACTCGTATTCTCCTCAGGCTGCCTGTCAGTTGTAGACTCTCTCCTCCGGGATCCTGCAAGCACACAGACCCATCATGTGAGGATGTGTGTGCACGTGTGTGTGTGTGTGTGTGTGTGTGTGTGTGAGAAGTTTTTTTTTCTTGTTTTGAACCCTGACTTCAGGAAGTCCCCGGTCTCCAACCAATGGTGAAAGGCCTCCCAGATTCCCCTTCTCTCCAGTGAGGTGGAATACTGCCGAAAGATTACCATATCATTAGCATATCATTAGCATCTCATTACGGTGGCACAGCTTGGCTCGCTGTCTGTCCATGTGCTATCGGCTCATCAAGGCCTGCACCTTTCTCTCCATACGCTACATGCACTCACTGCCACTCTCTCGCGCTTTCCTCACATTTTCACCCCTCCACAGCGCTCCATCTCTCTGCCATACACTCACTCTCATGATGGATATGAATCAGTTTGTTTCATAATACACTGTATGTATTGAAAAATTAATTAGTATCACACTAGTTGTTAATGGAAAGCTCTGTTTCTGAAATGACCTTAATAAGACAGCGCACACAAACATGCATGAATATATTTCAAGCATTAGTATTAATTAAGGGTGTAATGCTACATGTATTGATCCTGAACCATTCGATTTGGTATGCAACTTTCTGTGGTTCCTCTGAACCGAGTAATTACTGACACGTTTACCTACTACGCTTTAATTAGGTCTAGTTCTTAGCATTTGTACAACATAAATTCTCAAATTAGTTTCCAGATGTACATTGTAATTCATATACAGAGTGCTGTCAGTGTAGTCAACACCAGTTTTGGAAAGGTTACTTTTGAAATTTAACAGGTTACAGATTAATAGTTGCCCTGTTTAAAATGTAATAAGTAACCTAACTGGTTTAGTTACTTCATCAAAGGAACAACACACATTTTTGCCCAGTTTAAAATGTTCGATAAGAAAGAAAGAAAAAAAGAAGTTATTAAAATATTTTTCACTTTTCTAACAAGTGTTGTAAAGTGTTTACAGCGAAAAACATCCTAACAACACAAGTGCATTAGTGTTGCACTTAAATTTGCCCCAGTGGCGTTGCTGATCCGTGTTCTCCGATAATGTGCCAAAAGATGACATTCCTGCTCTGCGAGAAGATGCAAAGCAACAGAATGAATGTCATATCCTACACATAAGCCCTTTGTAATCACTAACATTGTGATTAATAACTGTAATTTAATTACACTTTTTCTTAGTAAATGTAACTGATCACAACATTTATTTTGTAATGTAACTGCATACTTCTTTTAGATGTAACTACCCAACTGTTACTCTCCAATACTGGACACAAATAAGTAACTTGGACAGGAGCAGACTCTGATCTCATTTACATCCAATGTTTCAGAGTGCTATGGTTTCCAACAAGCTAAATTAAAACAGAACAAAGAGCGATGGAGTAGACCAAAATCGATGTGCCAACATTATTTAACCAATCTGGAAACAAAAACAATCAAATGTGCTAAACCTTTTGCAGCAGCATCAGTGTGAATATATTATGGTGATGGCTGCTGTAATGTCAAAGACTTTGTGGGTTCAAAATCTGGGACCAGATCTAATACAGACTTGTGGGAAACATACCCGAACCCCACATGAATATCAAGATTTTTCTGTTGCTTTTATTTAGTTTTAAAGAGGCCCAATCTGAAAGGAAACCTGAGCACAGTCACCCAAATCGATATCAGACCCAAGAAAGCTCCAATCCAAAGTGTAAGAACAGACCGAGAGACAGCACCGATACCAGCAGCAACATGATGTATTTTTAGTTAACAATCAGCCATGGTCATAAAGAGCAGAAATAAAGGACTAATATCCAAAAATAATTTGTTTATATTCTTAATATCAGAGATGTCCTGGGCTGATCCTAAAGATTGGTAGGGTCAGGATAATTTGAGACATATTGTAGAAGGATCCATATCATCTATAATACAGCTGATAAAATGCTAATCCTTTCTTTACTCTACTCTACTGTTTCCCCCTCAGCCTGCTAATGATGCAGCACTGGTCTACAGAGCCTATAGCCTACAGTGTGAGCACAATTTAAGTGTGTGAATGGGGTGGAAGATTGTATCAGCTTGCACTAATAAATGGTAACTCCATGAGTGACTTGATGGCAGAACAAAATAAAACTTGTCTGTTGTTTTGTCTGAAGTAAGCCAAAGATCTCATGTGAGGAAACACAGTCCACTCTGTAATACCACTGTACAAGAGGTGGACCACATGTTTCTGTTGTCCAACAAGTCCAACTGAGTGAGACGTTCTTCTTCTCTCTGGCTGTTCACGTTATCTCTCCTCTTCCAGTTAAACTTTCAGTCATATCATATCTATAATTAAAGCTAATCAGTGTAATAATTCTGAATGAGGACCTTGAGTATTCATTAAAGGTAAAGTGTGCCAAAGTCAATAGGCTACATCTGTTGTGTCAGTGTGCCAGATATATATTTAATCAATATTTAGGTAAGCGCAAGTATCAGATCGGACTCTGTGCTGGCAGCAGGACTGGGGCCTAAAAAACCTGATCAGGACATGCATCCTTTAAATACTTATTTATAGAAATGACTGAAAATACTATTTTCACCTCTTGCACAAGATAAGAATTTTACTTTTAACATAGCTTTTTCATTTAACAGCATAATTATTACTAATAATACAGAGAACACTCTTTTTGCTTCTGATCCATTCAGGTATTAGATTCACACACAGACTCAAGACACTACCCAAACTGATTAGTCTGAGTACAGTTTGGAAAGGCCAATAAATAAAATCAATAATTCAACATTTCATTCTTTTCTTTCTTGCTGTGATTGAGATAAGAGGTCTATACCAGCCTCAAGTCTGTGTATCATCTATGTAGCTAAAGCCAGGGGGATAATTAGCATAGCATAAAGACTAGAGACAGGAAAAACAGCTAGCATGGCTCTTTCCAAAGGTAAAAAAAAAAAAAAAATCTGCCTATACCACCACCTCCAAAGCTAACTAATTAACATGTTACACCCATGGTACAAATACTGGTTTTACTAATTGTATCCTGTGCTTTAATAGAGCTAGAAGTCCATAATGAGGCTTTTTCACACTGCCAAGAAACTGTGTTTGGCATGGAAATGGTCATATTTGAGATATTCAACACTGGCACACAGTATTGAATATTGGCAGCTTCAATCTAAAAATACTAGTAAGACGCATTAGACTTCAAAAGTTCACATTGGTCAAAACATACAAGTACACTCTCTTTTTCTGCTGTATGTGAATACACATGCAACTGCACTGTTCCTCCACCACGTCCTTGCTTTTTCATCTTTCTCTCTCTAGCTCGCCTTTATATCATCTATCAGAGCAGAGGCTGAGCGACACTGTGAGGATGATGAGAGAGAGAAAGAGAGACAGCACCGCAGCAGGACGTGAGCCAGTACATTCTTTCGCAAACACACCCACCATTTCCCCATACACACACACACACACACACGATAACTCATAATACACAATAATACACATATGGCTGGGCTTAAAGGTATACACATGTATGTATGATGTAAATATTAATAACAGACATGAAACAGCTGCAGTTGTTACACTAGTTTCATCAGCGAGGTTCATTGTCATAAAGGTCAAAAATGATATCTCAAAGGCATTTAGAAAAACATATGTAGCAAACACACATATTTAAGAAAGCCATATGCTCTTACATTCAGGGCTGGGTAATATATCAATATTATATCAATATATTGTGTTATATTTTTGATATGGTAATATCATAAGTGTTGTCTTTTCCTGGTTTTAAAGGCTGCATTACAGTGAAGTGATGTTATTTTCTTAACTTAACAGGCTGTTCTCACTGTTCTATTATTTGTCTCTACCCATTTAATCATTATATCCACATTACTGATGATCGTTTATCAAAAAAGATCATTGTGTAAATATTTTGTCAAAGTACAAATAGTCAACCCTACAATATTGTTGCAATATCAATATCAAGATATTTGGTCAAAAGTATTGTGGAATTTCATTTTCTCTCCATTGCACAGCCCAACTTACATACGTGGATAAACTAAACATTTTATGCATTTAAAGCTGTGTCTGTATACACCTCAGATATTTATTTAATGCTAGATGCAAAATGCTTTCTGACACAATTCTAAAACCAACCTTGTTATGAACACCACCTCTCATTTTGAGGATGAAGACTTGTAGTGAACTTGATGAAAAGAATTTGGTGTGTTAACATTAGTTCATGACAGCAAACAAAGGAAACATGTTGTCACAGTTGAAAATTATAACATCATGCCACAACAACAGCCATAAGTGAGCAATGCCATCTCTTTTTGCAACATTTGGTCAAACACTCTCCTGTTTTAAATGTATACAACTGACAGTAATGTGAACATGAGACACAATTACAATGACACACATTGGCACAGGACTAACAGGTTAATTCTTTATGGATATTTAATCGGACAGTTGAGAGTTTGTAATAAGTTAGTTGTCGTTTTAGCCATTATTTTTGTCAGACAAATTGAACAAGCCATAACAAACAAAGGCAGTAAAAAAATCAAAAAGTATTTTTTGTACAACAATACCAAGAATCGCACTCAACAACTAAGAACAATAAAACGCACCTCACACAGCCAGACACAACAGATTCATAACACAACAGACTAATGAGAAAGTAAAATTTGTGTTGACAGTGTTGGTGGTGGTGTTGTTAGGTATTACTTGGTAAATATGTGATAACAGGAAAACAAATATTGCAGATTTACCACAGCAGGTAATACAGTGGAATTGCTCAAAAGCTCTGCTGGTGTTACCTCCACTCTGCATGTGATTTTAACACTGCAAACTAATTTGTTAGGTTACACTTGGGCTGTAGCTATCCAAATACTGGGAAAAGCAAAATGTATTTTCTACCAGTATTTTAAGGCTGTGAAAACATGAGAATTTATTCACTAGATATTCATTTTTGTCATGTTCTTAGTTTCTCATTTGTGTGTCCGTACACTATGATGTCATAGTGTGGGAACACCCCATCATACACATGATGTGTATCATGCACATCATGTGTATGATGGGGTCCTACATGAACACACAATTTTCTGCCAGAAATAGAAGTTCTTGATATTTCATGTGCTATTTCTCTGTGCTGGGAGGCACTCAGGTACTTCTGTGCAAAGCAATATTAGTTAGCTGATGTTGATGTCCACTGAGCTTTTTGTACAACTTAAATGCGAGAGTTAGGCCTACATAGGGCCATTCATGTCTTTGCATGAGCCACCATCATCAGGAGCCCCTCTGTGACAAGTAACATCGGAGAAACACTGTGTTTTCACTGGTTTAAATTACCAGGTCTGTTTGTTTTGGAGGGGAAGAGGCCTCTGTCTATAATTCTGTTCCCAGTAAATAAAAACCTGAATAATAAACACTGAAGGAATTCTAACCAGAGGAAGTTTCAGCTGGTTGCAATCTGCAGTCCTCATGGCTAGATGCCACAAAAAACACCCTAAATCTCACATACTTAACCTTCAACACTCCGGTTATGATAAAATGGAAATTTGTTTTTGATTAATGAGGTTTTAGGGAAAAAGAAATTCAGAAATAGCTGTGAAG
This sequence comes from Cephalopholis sonnerati, assembly GCA_019142605.1. Classification (NCBI taxonomy): domain Eukaryota; kingdom Metazoa; phylum Chordata; class Actinopteri; order Perciformes; family Serranidae; genus Cephalopholis; species Cephalopholis sonnerati. Next base: position 12,003,595 of record JAGQAX010000008.1, on the reverse strand, counting down.
GTGTTAGATTATGTTGTCAGGCCACTGTCAATCAAACTGGAATGAAACCACACCCACACAGTCCAGATGAAGCAAATTAACTAAGTTCAGTGTTACACTAAAAATGAATGAGGAGGTTCTTCCTTCCTGAACTTTAATTTTGGCTTTTTTTGCATGTGTGAATAATTAATGTTAGAGGTAAGTACTTTGGGAACTAAGTTTGCAGGGGCTCTAACCCACTGGAGGTCAGCAAAAACAAGTTGCTCTTTAAGTACCTGGCACTGTGAAGTGTCACTGGAAAGATGCATGTTAACTCAAAACTTACTGTGAGTGGTACTGCGGTCCAATCCTGACACAGGAACCCTCTTGTCTCTATAATGATTGTGCTGCCTCTGCACCCAGTGAACCTGGGAATCACAACACAGTAGCAATGCATTACTTGGAGGAAAAATTGAAATAATGTTGACTTTGGTCAACCATTAAAATATTAGACATTTGACTTTTAGTCTGCTGCATTCACTTCCCTTTGAAAAGTTCAGTGTCCACACCTTTGCTTACTCAACACCTGCTCATGTACTACAGCTCTAACAATCTTCAGCCATTTCTGAAGTCTTATTTTGGCTTTGTGCGGCTTTTTGTCGGGGATCGTGGATTAATAACGATAAAAGTAAATCAGTGAGAAGCGTGGAGCAAATGAAATATTTTGTTCTATTCTGTTTCATTCCACTTTGAAAGGGAGGGAAAATCCATAGCACAGGGAGAGTTGGGTATCTTTATGGAGGAGAGTAAAAGGTTTCCTCTTCATTAGTTCAAAGAGTACTCGCTCGCTCTCTCCTTTGCAGTTCCATTGTCCTGGGTTAAAAGCAACGAAAACACCCCCGGCCTCACCTACACCTCTGTCCTCCACAGCACACATGCACTCGCACGAGCACAGACACACACACACACAATTTCTTTCATAGGCCGCTGCTTGCAGCTTTGATCTGATAAGAGGCTGGTCCTTGTGAAGGTGGGCGCACTAAATCAAACAACAGATCACAGACACACACGCACTCACACAAACACACACATATCAGTGTCAGGCCACTATTGTCCTCTTACACTTAAATCAGAGTGGAAGAGGTTGAAAATAAATACTATTGAGAGGCGGCTGCAGTCTTTTATGTCCTAAAAGCCTGCTTGCTTTATTCCCCCTTCATGTTCTTCAATTAGACTCAATTAACAAGAGCTGGTCTAAACTACCCAAGGAAGACGGGTGCAGGGTAAGGGGGGGCTGACAGACCTAAGAACGCTACATGTGTGATATTACACACAGACCACCTCAGACAGGAAGTACATGTGATACATATACAGTTCTGCAAACACACTCAAATTGACGTTTATATTAGGCTGATCATAATGATTCAAGATAAATTAAATAAAAAATCATAATGAGCTCAGTGTAATATCTGGATTAGTGTATACATGTATGTTTTAGGTGATGCCTAATTTACAACATACAGTGTTAAATGTAACATACAATGTATACCAGGAAAAACCACAACCACAAGAACTGCTATTTCTCTTCAAATGTAATTAGAATTCATGATGCAACATAGGATACTGTAATACACTCAAAACTCACCTTCTATTTTGTATCTACATTTTATTTAACTGAACAAAGACATACACATACACACAGGCAACAAGGACGTGACTGTATGTGTGTGTACGACTACCTTGTAAAACCCCTCCAGCCCCTCCTCTGGAGGAGCAGCCAGGACACAGTGATCAATACACATGATAGGGAGCTAATCGCTCTCTGTCAAACCAGGCCCTGCCAGCTACTAATGGCACACACTCACTGGGGAATGTGTGTGTGTGTGTGTGTGTGTGTGTGTCTGTGTCTGTGGGTGTGGGCCTTAATGGCAGATTGAGACTCTTTAGGGAGTGTTGCTCAAGGTTAAACTCAGGGGACGAGGGGCAATTGACCACACTGTCTGTGACACTGACCCCTCCACTGTCAGCGCATTCATCATCCAGCTGTGACATATAGGCAGCACACACACACATACACACACACACAGATAAAAAGTACAGATAAGCCTACATAGCACACACAATGCACTGCAACTGACATCACCAAACAGAAATGCACATTTTCTGAACAGGACTTATTTCAGTGGCTGCCTAGTACATGTTGTAATACAAAGTAAAGTGGTGTAACTTCAGCATCAAATGCAAAAGATACTGATACTTCTCCCTTCAAAATAAAAGCCTGGTTAAATAGAAAGAGAGACTGATAGAGCAAATGACGTTTGAGATCAGTGAAAAAAGACAAAGGCAGGACTATGAAAAAAATAAACCTTATTTGGAAAAATTGTTTTCCAGCAGTGAGGAAGAAAAGAGCCGTGGAACACTTGCATGATTGAACGGCTGAGGTAGAACTGACAGAGGCACAATGTGAATGCGTGGAGGAGGAGGAGAAGAAAGACAGTAAGATGGAGGGAGTAAAAGTGCGTGTGTGAATGTGTGTTTGCAGACATCCCATGAAGAATACACTGTATGTGTGTGTGCACAAATGTAGCTCTATAGAATAGAAGTGAATGATTGAGGAAGGTGGTGAGAAAACAGAAAGTGTGTGTGTGTGTGTGTGTGTGTGTGTGTGTGCACATAATACTCCCATGTCTCTATATGAATGAGTGGATGCGGCGAATGGCAGGCAGCTGCAGCAGTGTGATACGAGCCGAGCTGCACAGATATCAGCGCTGACATTTTGGGCTTCGCTACCCACCCACGGCCCCCTGGGAAAGTGATGGCGATGGCAGCGGCAGTGGCCGCATGCCCCCCCAACCCCACTGCCCCTCCCTCCGCCTGTCAATCACAGCACTGAGCCTCCTGAGGCTCTGTCGGCCCCGGCCTGGCCCTGGCTGGACCCATGATGCCACGCAGCAGTGAACGCGCCACATGACCAAGCGGCACCCAGACCCTGATGCACCGCTGATCCCTATCTGGACCTCAACCCACCCCCCCGTCACCCCCCACCCCTTCCCATCTACTCTCTGCCTCTTCATTCAATCTCTCATCTCTGGCTGCCAGGCTGATAGCCCTGACCACAGAGAGGAAAAAGACAGAGGAGAGGGGTTGTGTGTGTGTGTGTGTGTGTGTGTTACCTAGAAGATGAACAGTGAAAACCAACACAGAAGCACGTAAAAAAAAATGAGTGAGCTTTACAGTAGCAAGCTGCAAGGGTAGGGAGGGAGAAATTGCATACATTGAAAGAGAGGAGAAAGATAAGAAGGAGATACACTTTGGCCCCTCCTCTAGCCTTCTTTTAGGGCACCTCTTGGCCTCCTCTCCCTCCTCCTCCTCACCCTCCCTCCCTCCTCCCTCCCCACCCACCCCCGGGCCCTCTGGTGTGTTGCTCACTCCATTGTGTCAGCCTTCAGAAGTGCTCAGTTTGAGTGGCAGGCCGTCACAGATCAGTTCCCTGCTAAAGCGGCCCGGCAGGCCAGGGTGACGGGCCAGGAAGGGATCTAAGTGGGGTTTATCAGCGCTTCTTAACGCCTCTCCGGCTCCCTGACACAAAAGAGAGGGGGTATTAAACATCTAAAGCAAACCAAAAAGCGTGAAAGCTCCTTATAGGGCCGCGGGATTGCGGATGTGACTGGAGTCTTTAAAAAAAAAAAAAAAAAAAAAAAAAAGCAAAAAAATGGGAAAAAAAGAAAGAAAACTAAGGAGAGAAAAAAAGCACACAAATGCTTCAGCAGTGAGGAAGCATTGAGGGAAAATTCAAATGTATTTTCTATCCCGTGTGGATAGAAGAGTGGGTGGGAGAGAGAGAGAGACAGAAACACAGAGAGAAGGAGACAGAGAGAGAGAGCCCATCTGTAAAACTAGCTTAATAATGCTTTCTAGCTCACCACCTGTGTTGTTTGTGAGGCTTAATGTAACAGCCGTATATATGAAACTCAAGGATATTACATTTAAAATTGAACATTAAAAGTAAGTACATTCAAAGTACCCAAGTATAAACAGAATACAGGCTAGTCAATGACAATATAAAGACAATAAAGCTTCAGTGAATGATTTCAGTCAGTCTCAGAGGGGGTGAATTTTCACACTCAAATCTTCTCTCATTCAAACACACGCAAAGTGGTTTGCAGACCGTCCATCACATAGTGAACAAAGACCAGGTGTCCGAATACCAACTTTTTAAACAATGTGGATCATTAATAAAAGTAAAAGAAGCAAAAGTGAACAAATTTTTTCACAGTAGACAATATTTACATGTCATTGCAAGAGAAACACAAGCGCTACTAACAACATTAACAATGCCTTATTTCTATCCAAGTGTTGCTGTAAGTCGTGACAGAAAACCAGCATGCACAACACCAGAACCCTGAAATGAGCTCACCTAAATGGAATGCAGTCATACAATGTTAATTATTACTCCCGTGGGTTTTCTACTATTATATCCTAAAATGTCTACTGTAATAAAGCTCTGAGTCACAGTGTCAAAGTAAGTAAAGCACAGGTGTATAAAGGAAAATGAATGATGGTTGAATTCCATTTAGCTCCTTCAGTTTTGGGCTCTTGGTGTTGGGCATGCTGGTTTACTGTCATGACCTGCTGGGACACTTGAACAGAACTCAACCATCATTGCTGCTATTAGTAACCCCTGTGCTTTTCCCACTTTGATAAATCAACATGTCTTAGAGTGGGGAAAAAGCTTACCATTTCTGTTTAACAATTGGGAACTTTACAGCTAGATTTTACCCAAAAACATAAAACCTACATGGCCCACATCAAGAGCCGGATGGCTACTATAAGCACCTGCTTTGTTGGAGGACATAACAGGGGAAATACAAACTCCAGTCTTAAAGCTTTACACACTGGCATGACAAATAAACAACACCAAAATGTGAAATACCCGCCCGCAAACATTTTGCATCCAAACTATTCAAACCAGCAGCGATGCAAATTTGCAATAGTTGTAACACTTATTCAATACAAGGTTTTGATGCAAATAGATTTGCTGGGAGTGATGCAAATTGGCAACAACTACTGGGATCCTATTGACCCAGAGCAGTGTGGCAATCTGACTGAGGAAAATTTTTGTATAGCCTAAACTAGTACTGAAAGCTTTGTTTAAAGAATTTCCTTTTTGCAAAATGCTCCAATTGCATATGAGTTTCCTCTGGTAAACAGCTAAGTAGAGTAAGCTAGGGCTTTTATTGTGAAAGGTGAGAATCAAAGGAGTGGATCTTGAATGTGCTACCTTTGTCAAAGTTGAAAGTAGTAATAAAAGTTTGCTGTCTTAGTTTGGACTTCAAAGCCTCTGTGTTATTGTTGTTTTATACTCCTCATAAATAGGCATACAGTAATGGGCTATTGCTTTTATTCATTGCGAAAGCTCAGTAAAATCGGCCTCTCTCCGAAAATGATTACATCGTTTTGTCACTGCGTAATATTCATTATAAAAACAAACAAACAAAAAAACACCCCCCCAAAGTGTAAAGACGTTTACTGCTATATGTAAGTCAATGCTACAGAACAAACTCTCAAGAGACATCCTCAAGTCAAACTTGTAAGCTCAGTTATCCTAAATGGCTGAGTACATTTATGCAAGTCTTTACTACACACATAAAATGTGAATGACTAAGGTTGTGTCCAAAATCCCTTGTTTACTCATTCAATATCCCTGTGTAATGCAGTGAAAAGTCAAGTGGGATTTCTCACATCATTATAAATTATCATCATATTTAATAATAACTGACAGGTGTAATGCCGCTTGATGGTCATTTTCTATAAAATGCAATGCATTGTGGGACAAGAAAGTACTGAATATGCCATGGACACTATGTGTTTTGTTTAACTATGGGAATTTTTGAGGTATCTCTCTAATCAAGTGGTGTCTTACATACAGCCTGTAGGCCAGAGCTGGCCCACAAAAGGGTCCGATGTGGCCCACTGGATGACTCTGCAAACCTAATATTGGTGCACTTGGGAAAGCTAAGAGGTACCAGGTTTCAGCAGCAAGTTAAATAGTGAGTAGGTGCTTCATGTAAAATACTGCTTCCACCCCATCCAGAATACACTTCTCTGAAATAAAAATGAATCCTTACTGTGGTTATATTCAAAGCTATTGAACATTGTGCAAAATATTGTTAATCAGTAGATTCAGTACAAAAGAATCTGTATCAGACTTCTATCTTAAAACGATATTGGTGGAACGTTTTCAGATTGTACTTGCACTAAAAGAAAGGGATATTTGGCATTGTTATTTATAGGTTATTATTAAAACAATGGTTTTACTGGCCCAGGCCACTTGTAAAAATAAACTGGGCTGTATGTGGCCCATAGACTAAATTGAGTTTGACACCCCTGATCTAATCAATCGAGCAGTGTGAGACTAATGTTTTGTTAGTGCTGTGCAAAAGGGGTGGAGTCATGTTCGGTTGGTTGATTGACTGACCTTGACTTTTGATGTTTACATCTTCCTTTGTGGGAAAAACTGGCTTCTTCTTACATAACTTGGTTCAGTTGTTCAGTCTATATCGTGATAACTTCACAGCTGAGTTCTGTTGCATATGTTTTTAATTTCCTCTCACTGCTGAGAGCCTTATTGCTCTTCCAATGGAAGTAACAATAAGGCGCAGCTTCCGCACAGCTGCAGCTTAGACTAACAAGACAGACGTTAAAACAAAGAAAAAAAGTCAGAGGGCCGGGACAGAGTCTGCACAGTTGTTTTCTGTATGTGTGTATTAAGTGTGTGGTGCACCAGCAGGGACCAGTGAGTGTATGTCAGGAGCTGGCAGGGGGTTAGTATCTGAGACATTTTGTAAAAGGTCAGTGTAGAGTTCAGTCAGAGACATGTCTGTGTGTTTGAGAATGAAACTGCAAGAGGTACGATAGTTAGGACAGTTAGGGAGAGGGTCAATGAGGGGAGGTGGAGCCTGAAGTAAACAAGGTACGGGCAAAAAGAGAGAAGCACTTGAATGTTATTATCTCCTGTCGTACTGCAGCCATATGTGTGTGTGCGTCAACTGTCTGGTGGTTTCCTGTGGGGTTATATTCCTGTATGCATGCTCTGTGTCTGTTTAAGTCAGAATGTATGTGAGCGGTTAGCTGTGTAAATGTGCATGCCGCATACTGTGGCCTTATCTGCGTGTTGTCTCTGAGCCCTCACATGTTTGTGTGGAGCTGTTTTCCACAGCCTTGCTAATTGTGTCATTAGCAGGGCGATTAATACAACAGCTGATTGTTGCTTTGCTGACAGAGGGCTGCATCGACCGGGATTACATGGTGGCAAAACCTCCTCCTCCTCTGAGAAACCACCATGGACCTCCATTCTGTGTGCGTGTGTGTTTGTGTGTGTGTGCTGTAAACGATAGGCTGTTATAATACAGCTCTCCACATGTGAGTCTCAAAGTACGATTCCTTTGGACTGTTTTGACTCAGCCAGTGTTTGATATGAGCTACAGCAGCTGTTGCTGATTGCACTGATTTATGAAGTGTGTTTATCATTCCTCTGTTATGGAACACAATCATATTCATGACCTCAACTGAAATGTTTCACTTTTTTTAAGTATTTTTTTGGAAGAAATTAACAACAGTTTCCATCGACTGTGACGTACAGGTATTTTTGATATTATATAATGCACTCTCATTTTTGACATGGTCATATAACTAATTACACTTGGCTGACAAGGGTGGGAGTCATTTGTATAATATTACTTTAAAATAATACTTTACCTTCTTATAGATCATATTCTTATCTTATATTCAGCATAGATACTATATTACAGGTTACTATATATAACACTATATTGGATAGATCACCACACATGCAATGTGCAGAAAAGGAATATATCTAATATAAATTTTGGGCAGAATTCATATTACTATAGGAGTGACAGGATTAGTTCTAACATATTAGGATGAATCTAGTCACAAATGGTTTTCACTTGTACAGCAGTATTAACATAATCCAGCAGTTGTGTGATGTTTCCCATATGCACAGTATGGGGAATGAGCTTGACAGTTCATTCTTAACCTTTGAAACCAGGGTGTCTACAGGTATCAGACACCTAAAGTTAATGCTTTTAAAGACATTTTCAACACCTTTTTTAACCAAATTTAAGAATGATTTTCGGACAAATCATCCTTTTCTTATGCAAGGATTGCAGGTAAGGATTAAGGTATGTATATGTGGTCCTGTGCAAAGGAAGGTTTTCTAAAAGAATATGGTTATTGAAGTGAGTAAGGAAAATCTACATTTTGCCAAAAGGCTAAGTGCAAGTATAACGTGGAAAGAGAGTATTAGGTTCAGCGGTAGATTTACAGATTTGTAACATCAGAAAGGTGGACTTTCATGAGGAATATGCTGACAAAAAGAAATTAAAAGATGGATAAATTAGATAAGATAAAATGTTTGAGACCTCACCAATGCAAATCTAAGACTATTTAATGACCTTTAAGGCCAAATATTTAATTAATTCATGACATTTCAAGACTTTTTAAGGACCTGTAGACAACCTGAGAAACAGCAGTTGACAGAACAATCTGCACTTATGGTCAACTTTCCCCCTTCTTCTGGTCTTCTTCAGCAGATCAAGTTCGCTCAAACGTTCCATTATTCTGCAATGCTTTTGTTTCAAGACTGTGTGTACACATCGGCTTAAGACTTGAAACAACTGAGCAAACTTCCTCTGCTGATGATGACTGTGTGATGCTGTCAAAAGCTCCAGAACAAGCGAGTAAGTGGACCTTGAGCGGAAATTGCTTTTGCAAAGTACGGGGGAAATCTCGCAAAGCAGACACACTTTTATTTTTTCCATTCAGTTTGTTTAGCAAGCAGATATCATTACAAAGCCAAGCACAGAGAATGCCAGTTTAACCAGTGTAAATTCAGTTCTTCTATTTGCTATGTTAAAATCTCTTGCAAGGTCTGTAAAGTTTGTGTGTGTCATGCTGTTACTGGGATAAACATTATGTGAAGCTGTTATAGTCTACAGTGAGAGCCAGATGGAGGCAATCCACTTCATCCAGACAGCTTTTTATCATTTGAACATTTCTTTTAAATTTATTCTACAATAATTTTTGTCCACCTAGCTTTATATTCTGAGCATGATAGGTATTTGGTGCTGGATGAGAAATTGTGTAAAGGGTTTCTGCTGTTCACTGTACTGTATTTTAAGTTACAATCAAAATAATTTCAACATTTCAAGTGCACATCAGCTTTAGGAAAGAAAGAAGACTTTCCAGTCAGGAAAGACTTTGTTTGACCTCCCCTTCAGAGCGTGTTACTTGAATATCCATCCTTTTGTGGTGAGATTTATAAAGTGATTTTGATGGCAGATTAAATAAAAAGGATGTTGGTTTGTTTGTGAAGTTGAGAAGAGAACGTCAAAATCACAGCCAGGAAATGTTACTGACCTTTCATCATTCTTCAGAGGATGCAACCTGAACTGATGTTGCAAACACATGATTTCAACATGATTTTGCCAGTTGTGGAAGTTTAAACAAACACTTTTTTTTTTTTAATTCAAAACTTCACGGAGAACTATGACGACAAACAACAACTTGGTTTAGTTCCACTTGATATTTAACGCATGAAAACACCATCATAAAATGCTTTTGCTACACAATGCTGCATCAGTAACACTTTCAGTAAGTCTTTTATTTTAAACAAATGAACTTCCTTCAAAAAGTGACACACTCAACACCTTATGCCATGGCTGGATTATGAGACAATGGGCCCCTGGGCACAGATATGCAAAAGGCCCCATCACCCCTCCTACACAGGAGCAAAAACACAGACTTTGTGGTGGTTTTGACTTTTTTTATTGTTGTTTTGCATCTTTTTGTGGTTCTGTGTCACTTGGTAGTCATTTTGTGTCTCTCTGAGGTAATTTTGTGTCTTTTTTGGTCATTTTGTCTCTTTGTGGTCATTTTGCCCCTTTTGTAGTTATTTTGTGTCTCTTTGCAGTTCCTTTTCCTGGTCAGTGCGTGTTTCTTCGAGTGACATTTTGGAGGTGAAGGCCAGCGGGGCCCCTGGGCCTGCGCCCGGCAGCCTGTTCAGTAATCCATCCATGCCTTATGCATGATGCCAGGATTGGTATTTTACCATGTTACTCGAATACTGTTTTTACCTCAGAGGACAGTTTAAGAAGCATTAAACTAACATTAACTCTGTCTCACTGTTCCGGCTTACTAAACATCGCATGGTGCAGTAATTAGGCAGCCCAGTAATGTAACCCACCTGCAATGCAATCCAAAGTACAGCGTGCAATGCAGAGCGAAAAGCAGCACACAGCTCTGTATAGACAGAGGCCTGGTCAGAGGTGGGTGGATGGAGTATAGCTCAGGCTTTGGCAGCAGGCCAGCTGCTGTAGCCAACACACAGTAATTGTGTTTGGCAACACATAACCCACCATAAATACATCCTCCATATACCTATTACAATATTGACTGTTTTCAGCCTAAAAAATGCTAAATTAAAGCAGATTCTATTAGTGTGATTGTTTGAAGGACTACGGCATCATTTTAATAGGTTTTCTACTAGGTTCAAGTTAGTGATAAAGATTTTTTTTCTTGCCTTGATGCTAAAAATGATTAGTGCACATAAAAGAACAGCCAACAAACAGATTTCACTGCAAGGCATTTAAGGATGCAACAGCACCTGCTAAGGAGATGCAATGTCTAAGTATGCAATTGTTCATTATCCCAAAACATTATTTGTGCAATCCATTAATTTTAAGACTCATTACGAAATGTGGGATATTTTGGGGGTGCAAATTCATTTTCACCAAAAGTTACGATGGTAGAAAAGTAATTAAAGTTACAGTTTAATGAAATCATGAACCATACATGGAGTCACTGGAGATTGTGCATAAATTACTTCAATTAATCACACGCACACTGATTCAGATGATAACTCTGAATCACAAAGTTGGGAATCTTCTCTCACTTTTACTCTCTGTCCATTTCTTTCACTTGCTTTTACTTGTGTGTTTTGGTGCATGCGTGTGTGTATAAATGCACTGTTGCTTTGTTTGTGTGTGTCGCTGAAGGGGCAGTGTGTTGGGGAAGGGCCAAAGGTCTGGTGCACCCTGGAGAACGGACAGGGCCGAAGCCGCATCTCCTACCCTCCCTCCCGTCCCTCCTCCCTCACCCTGTGCTGTCACGGGATGTCTCCGTGGGTGACGGTTTCCCTGGCAACCGAAGCCCTGTGAGGAGGCTGCATTGTGCGCTCCGAGGGTGATGCAGAACGGCTTGTTGAAGGTGGCGAGGAAGAGGGGGGGGGCGCAAAGTGATATCGGATGGAACAGGCACACAAGCTACACAAGCAGGGTAAACAACTTTCAGCCATTACTCACCACATGGCTCTGTTTCTTTTTTTTTCATCCTTCTCGCTAATCAACACTAGACCCTGATTAAAACAGCAACGCCAGCCAAATGAACTTCCATTTGCATATACATGCTGTGTAAAATCAGAACCGATGCCAGAGTGTGAATTCACCTTGACGTGGCCGTGTTAAATGTATCAAACAGTCACGTCTAAGTAGCTGAACGCTCTGATTTGCTGTAGTTACAAATCCATTTCCCGCTGTGTTACACAGACAGTGCGAGTCAGGCCAAAAAAAGAAAAAAAAAACTACCTCAGAGCGGCTTCTTTTGGGAACCTGCAGCTTGATCCCCTCTTTAGATCCTAACGTGTGATGGGTATTTTATTTAGTGGTGTTTATTTAAAGGAACAGTTAACATACTTACCCCTACTGCCTTTGAAAGTCTGTTCTCAAAGGTGGCTCTATCAGGGCGCCCCCTGCTGTCTCTTAGGGTGTACACATCCTCCAGGCTGCCAACCTGTCAGCGTAGAAACAAATGTTGTGGTCACTTTCAGGACATAAAGGGTTACAGAACATTTGCTTTGTTGAGTGCCTTTTATTGAAGAATTTGTTAGAAAGATTGTGCCCTCCAAAACTAAGGATATGATAAGAATGCAAAAGACGCATGGAAAATCATACAAGTGTTTTCATCATTACAGAGAGACCAGTACGCGTACAGTGTGAGGGTCAAAGCACATAACGCATTCAGCCTTAATCACCCATATGACCCTTTGCACAACATGATATCAGCGTATCCCCTCCGGCCATCTGTCTTGTGTGGGTTTTTCTGCGAGAGGTGGGCCGAAATCAAATAGCACACAGTTTATCTAACCTTATCCTGGGCTTTTCATTTCCAAGCCTTATAAACTCAAATCGTATTGACCGCCTGGGAGAGTTAGAACTAACTAAGTGAAATCTACTCGCCGGCAATTGTGTGCAAGGCACGCGTTGTGTGTGTGTGTGTGTGTGTGCATGTGTGTGTGTGTGTGGCTTGCTGATTCTATCTCCCTTCACATTCATTCTCTCTATTCTCTGTCCCTGAGGTGCATCAGGGCTGAGACTGCAGAGTAAATTGTCCCAAATTGAGTTCCTTCTTGCCGGCAGATACAGGCCACATCCCGACCGTTTAGAGCGAGAGAGAGAGAGAAAGAGAGAGAGAAAACAATCACAGCACACATCACTCGCTTGAAAATTTTCTCTCTAATTTCTCTCTTTGCCTTTCTTTTCTACCCACCCTCCCTGTCTCTCCCTCTTTTCTCTCTCCTCTGCTGATTTCCCTGCTGCCTCTCTTTCTTCTCCTGGCACATTATTCTTCTGCTTCTCCCTCTTTATATCACTCTCTGTGTGTCTTCCCTTGTCTTTGTCTGCTGAGATAGGTATACATCAGCCTTTCCTTGCTCAGCTTGGCTTTTTCCTTCCTTTGATGATTCTCTGCCCTCCTGCTTGTTCCCCTTCCTCCATCTTTTTCTCTTCTTTCTCCCTTGAACCACTGCTACTTTTCTCCATCACCCCCACCAACAGTTTTTCTCTTCCTTCCCCATGTCCTTTCCTCACCCTGGTTTCTATCCCTCCTTTGCTCTCTCATCCCACCCTCCATGGCTGGCTGTACCCGGTGACATCGTACCCATCAGCGCAGACCTCCTGGGTGGAGGAGTCTCGCTCTGACAATAATCACACAGTAAGTTTATAACGCTGGCAGCCCAGCTGAGCTGAGCTGAACTGAGCACACGCGACTCCCCTGATGCCGGCACACTCCATTTAACTCAGCGGGGGAGCTGCAGGCTGGCTGGGGCAGGGATGAAGCCCGAGACAGGGATGGGGATGCCATAGGGTTTTTGGGATGGGGGGGCACTGGGGGCTGGTGATGGAGCAGTGACTGGAGACAGATATGGAAATGGGATGAGGAAGGATGGCTGGAGATGAAACCGGTGCTGCAGGGGATGGAGAGGGGGTAAGGTTTTGGACTTTTGGGTTTGGGCAGAAAGTGTTTTTTTTTTCCCCTTTTTTTTTAGATGCTCATGTCACCGTCTCTGCATGGAATGATAACTCCTCTCCACTTTCACTGCATGCTCTCTGCAAAATCCCCTCTCTCTCCCCTTAGCTTTTATGGTGTTTATTTTTTGTACTGGCAGCAGGGTCATAGAAACTTCTCTTCAACTGGAGAACTGAGTATTCAAGCATTTACACAACCAAGATCCCCCTCGCTGAGGTCCCTACCAGCCCCATGGGTGCTGTAACTAACCTTAACCTTTGATCTCACTAGGAAAAAACAAGAAAGAAAAAGCAAACTCCCTCTTGGAATCAATTAAGGAACACTTTGATATTTTCTATTACTTACTGCCACTCTCCCAGAAGTGAGAAGATAAGACTTTAGATTTGAAGACTAGACATATGATTGGAACAAACATAAGTAAAACTGTAGCAAAATTAAAGGTTGCTTCACCCAAATTTATGATTTGCTTTTTTCCCCCCATGGGTCTTGACTGGTATTTAGCAGTGCAGACAGCTTTGGTGCAATTGGTCCTGGCTTTGAGATGTTTAAGAAACTTCTGCCACATTAATACAATGGAGGTTAAGGGAATTTCATTTGAAGTGGCCACAGACGTTTAACTCAACAGCGTTGTGTCACTCCTCAGCATTGCGCTCTGTGGAGCTCTCCGTGGTGCTGATCCTGTAGCTGTGAGCAGATGGGGAGCCAAGCTGGGTGGTTTCTCTCGCTCCTGTCCACACCGACTTTACCTGTCGCCTAATGTTTGTTGTTTTCAGCACCATAGATTGACAGATTTCTAGTTATAGTAGTTAGATCTAGTTAGAGTCAGGGTGTAGTCATTTTCTAATTTACTAAGAAATATCTCCCTTTTTTTCTCTGTCATGCTCATGTGTTTAAAGTAGCCTGGCAAGCTAAAGGCCAGAATGGCAATAAAAACAACTTGGCGTCTCAGCATGTGTTTGTGTTTTAAATTTGGCAGCACCACTAAGGTTCAGTTGGGCCTTTTTTTACAGACCCAGGTGCGTGCCAGCTTCGGGTAACAGTTTAAGGCTCACTTCAAGTTAAAAGCCATGCTGACTGAAGAGTTTTGTTTAACCAAGATAATAAAGCTCTTTAAGTGATGGTAAATGGACTATAATTATACAGTGCTTTTATCCATAGCTCTTTATAATACTCATTCACACACACATGCACACACACACAGGCACTGATGGCAGTGAGCAACGTAGCGAAGCACGGGTCTAACCATTAGGAGCAGCTCAAGGTTCAGTGTTTCGCTTTGTGATATGAGATGAAAACCCAACGATTAGTAAACGATCTGCTCTACCTGCTGAGCTACAGCCGCATCTTCTGTGTCCAGCCTTTAACTGCACTTTAGTCTTCATTGCTCACCGTCAGCAGTTTCTATAGGGACTATTTTCTCTGTAAAAAGTTTTTCAGTAAGGTATGGACAATCAAGTCCATATACATTTTATTGTGAAGGACATATTGCAGTTATCCATTCACTCCCACTGAAGTGGCAGCAGAAATCTGGAGGCAGATATCTCAAATGTCAGAAAATATAACCATAGCTACTTGGCCAGATAGCACTGCAGCTAAGTGAGACAATCTGTCTTTTGTAATTTGTGTGAACCAACCCTTTAAAATTGTGAAAGCAGTCAGTGGCCCATAAAAACAGAGAAACACTTCCTGCTAAACGTGTCACTTTGACAACTTGACATTATTGACACTGGCTGTGCATAACATACACACAGTCAAACTACAGCTGTACATGAAAATTAGTGAGCAATTTCAATCCAAAACAAACACGCACACACCCTCACAAATACACACACACACACATCCTCGTGCCCTGCCAGAGCAGGTTCACAGCAAAACAATATGAGGCCAATCAGGGGACCATTGGTATGGCTCTCCCTCTGCTAATGAAGGCACTTTGAAAAGGTAATCTAATTCACCAGCAGCAATTAAGGCTGGGAGCGCCTTGTCACTATCAATTATCCGCTCCTTCACTCATGTTCTCCAGTGTGGACGCTGAGCCTGCCTGACACACAGCACTGTCGGACAAATCAACCCCATCAGCCAGCCAGTCACTGAGAACACTAATCATGAGAGTTTTCAAACACACACACACACACACACACACACACACACACACACACTCAGACACACAGATAGATACTGTATGCTTGAATCATTGCACGATGAACTAAGTGAGCTTGACGTAAATTGGGATGTCCTGCAGTCAGAGGTAGATCTTTACGTAGAGGATCCATAAACAGTATAGATACTGGATTGTGCAGAGTGCTACTGCAGGTGGCATGCTACTGTCAAGTGTGTGTGTGTGTGTGTGTGTGTGTGTGTAAATAGTGGCCATTCTTTTATTTATCCCTATGAATTTGATTGTCTTCAATTTTCAATTCGGTCAAATCAAACAAAATAGTATTAACCCTGTCAAACCGTAGCATTATGCGTAAGATTTTATGGAAATATAGTAAACTCTAGAGAGCTTTTAGATGGTGCAAGCCTCCAGCAAGGCTAACAAGATCCTCTGACCTGGACATTATATTAATTATTTAGTTTTTATTTATTCAGATGCAGTAGCAGGGGGCATGGACCCGACCAGGCAATGGACCGGATGTTTTCATGGTCAGAGTTCTGAAGGGTTGAGCCACACCAGATCAAATTCCTGATTTAACTAGTCGATGATGTTCTCTCCAGCCAATCCAACCTAATGTGCTGGGGCTTGGCAGAAACTCCAGTGTGCCTGCTTTGCCAGAGAAGAGGATCCCAGGAGCATAGCTAACACCCAAAGGCCCTGGGAGACCAGTGCTGAGGGTCATAGTTGATGTCATCAACACAGGGATTTCTCATAGTAAGCTGCAGTGACCAGTAAGGCAGTCCAATCACCTCGGTCAAGTCCAGCAGGAGGGGTCCTTGCTGCAACACGGGCCTGGAACAGAAGGTTGCCCATGGGAGACAGGGGCGGTTCCTACATCAGTGATCAGATCTAGATGAGACATGGACCTGGTGTCTCAAACAAAGCAAATGGTCCTGCTGGTCCGTTTTCCTGTGAAGACCAGATGAAGGAGGCCTTTCATAGAAAGAGGGCCAAGTACAAGGGGCTGGTAGGCGAGTGCCAGAGCAGGGGATGGAGGACCCATTGTGAGCCCATCAAAGTCAGGTGCAGAAGCTTTACAAGCTAGTCACTCCGCAGGGTACTCAAGCTCCTTGGGATTACAGGAGTGTATAGCAGGCAAGCCATCAAGATGATCATATATGCTGCAGAGAAGACCATACAAGTTACGTGGACACAAGTCAGAGCCTGATCACCCCCGGCTGGATCGCCTGTGGGAGGGTTTCTGATGTTAAAAGACCTGAAATACCTGAAAATCACAGGTAACATCACTAGCCTCTTTTACACAGGAATTGCGCAAATTTGCAGGAAAGCCCAATCCCTCTTCTTTCCGCATTGGCAGTATAAAAACAAAATCGGGGAGGGCGGCAAATTGCCGCCTGCCTTCTTGTGTTCATACAGAATGCGCCTTTTTCGAGGCAATGGGGGGCGTGAGCTAGTAACAGAACGTGTAGCTCAGCGTGTGACGTAAACAGTGACGTACCGAGGAAAGCCGCGGCTGGTCAGTCCTTCGGCAATTCGCTCGTACATCAGCCCGTCCTTCACGTTCCCGTCATCCGACGGTTAATAGCCTCCTCATTAGCAAGGGCAAGGAGGGCGCGCAATTCTTTATCTCCCCAGTTGCTCATCTTCTGCTTTGCGTCTCCTTAGTGCTGCTAGATACTCATTCCTGCTATCAGCTGTTTCCGGGTTTGAAGTCCACGCCAGTGGGCCGAACATGCGGCGTCATCAACAGCCCCTCCCACATGTCATCAACAGCCCCTCCCGAGGCGGAAGGCCGCCTCGCTCCGTTTATACTAAAACCGTTCCGCCGATATGACTACCCTACGAGGCGGAAAATTGGGCGCCTCAGATCAACTCGCCAATCCGGCTCTGTGTGTGTAAACGCTCGCAGCTGGCCGGCAAATCGGCCGAACATTCGCGGAAAATCTGGCAGTGTAAAAGGGGCTAACTGATGATGTGTGCATGACCACTACATTATAGACATCTTAATTTCTTTCTAATGGCAAATTATGTGAAAAAAAAAAAAAAGACTGAAATTGTATTTAAATTTTTTAAAAAGTATTTAAAAAACTATTTTGGGGGAGGGACCTCAAACTTTGTTGTGTGAAACATTTGTTGAAGATTGAATGAAAATCATTGAAAATTCAACAAGGCAGACAATCTGTCTGGAGGGAAATAGGTGTGCAGATATGAAAAGATATGTGATAAGTTATGGAGACACAAACAAAAATGAAAAGAGCTTTATGAAGAGCCACCTGGTGCTTTCCACAGCAAAGACCAGTCCATTTGTGTTTGTCTTAATGCAGAACTTTGTATCAAAATTCATTAAAACCTGATAAATAGCGTCTCAGACTAAACACCCACATGCTACTTGTTTATTATTGGTTAAAATGCAGTGATCCAAGTTCAAAGACATATTAACCACTTCAAAAGTCCTTCTAAGGTTTTTCTACAACAAGATGTCTGTGACATTGATATTGTACACAGGAAGACACAGCACCCTGACCTGTCGCCCTCCTCTCGGACTGAGGACAACACAGCAATTCAACTAGACCTTCAGACTCCAGACAGAGGTATAAGCTGACAGACAGGACTATTGAAAATGCTCTTCTCAAGGTCTTGATTGCTTAACTGAATCTCTCTAACTAATGACCTTAGTCCAAGGCACTGATGAAGAGGGGATTAGCATAACAGTACTGCTGCTGTAAGGAGAGTGCTGCAAAGCTTTCAAAGGATAATATGTGGGCTTGACTGCTGCTGCAGGAAATCAAAATTCCTGGTACTGACAGATGTTAATGATACATGAATATCAATTTACTGCTATCTGAAATGTAAATTCAATCAAAGATTGTGATGTTTAAGTCCCATTTCACAGGTATTAATGTACCATCTTTAACAACTCTTGTCTTACTTGTGTATTAATTTAGCAAAAACATAATTTTAATAAAAATTTTTAAGTTCAATTTAATTTAAAGTTTAATTTAAAAAAAAAAAAAAAAAACTGGATCATCAAAAGCTCTCATATAAGCAATGGTAGCTTAAAAGTCCAGTGTGTAGAATTTAGGGCGATATATGTTGGCAGAAATGGAATACAATATGTATGTCCGCCGTGTTGCACCGCCATGTTACTATGGTAGCCCAGAACGGAACGCACATTCATTGGCTCATATGGAGCAATTCACGTTGTTGGTTCAGTCACCATAGATAGTAACTCCTTAGCGATGAGCCAAACAGTGTTGGAGAAACACTGATTTGAAACGTGAAATGTCTTTATCTTGATTTTACTGCTTTTAATCACCCCTTATCTGTTTTTTTTGTTTGTTTGTTTGTTTTTTTTGTCGAAAAGACCTCTGCAGATAATTCGGATCATGGTAAAAACCTCCTGAACAATGAACACTGAAGGAATCCTAACTGGGAGTTCATACTTGGCACATGGGAGAAGTATCAGCTGGTTGCAATCCTCACAAGTAGATGCCACTAAATCTACACACTGCTCCTTTAAGGCTTAAACTGATGAACGGAGCAAAAGAAAACAAAAGCAAGGAGAAAAGGGGGCTAAAAACATCCCAAAATACAATATATGGAAACAACAGTACTGTTACCACAAACAGAAATCCTTTGAAACTTTAAGCTTTTTAGGATTCCTTCGAATGGAAAGAGGACTAAAGTGATCATGGTTCAGACCCCATTGGGAAAAACTGCATTTTCAATCAGTTGACAACAAGCATGTTTGCAGAGGTTTTTATGGGAGTTCGTATGCAAGATGAACTGTTAAAGCAGCCGCATCAAATAGCAATTCTGACCTCACATCAACCTAACATCACCTCCTGTCCTTTGTTAAGAAGACTGCAGAGACTACCAGCTAAAAAGGCATGCCTTTTCAGCACCCATGTCAGAGGAAACAACCCCATCTGTCCTCTGTATTTGTAATACAAAAAATACTGCAGACAGACGATGTACTAATTGCATTAACATAATGTACTAGTTGCATTTTTGTGCAATTAAAGTCTCCAAACAACCTGACCTGCATGCCTTGGGACTGTAGGTGGAAAGTCGCAAACATTGGGAGAACATACAAACTCCACACAGAAAGACTCCAGCAGCCAGTGTATTCAAACAGAGGACATCCTTGCTGCAAGGCAACACTGCTAACCGCTAATTAAACTATTAACTGTATTGATAGAATGATAACCACGACATTTTCCTCTAACTTCAGATAAGGTATTTAATGTGCCATAACTTCCTTTGTATTAATTAAAATAAGCAAAAAAACTAAACTTTTCGAGATTCCTCGACACAACTGAAAGATCTCATTCAATATGCTGTGCACAGTATATTATGATATGGAAACAAAACGACTTGGATCAGCTGCAGACCTGGCTACTAGTGCTGAGAGGAACAACTGATAAAAAGCTCCCATAAGGAGTAAATATTGGACTTAACAATTTTGGACCCCAACCAAAAATCACTGGCGATTATGCGAGTTGGAAGTCAGAGTGAAGGCAGAGAAGAATAATACATTAATCAATTAAAGAACTGAATTTTAATTATCCCATAGTGGCTTTTTATTTTGTTTTACCTAATGTGCAGCCTCAGGAACAAACACAGCTACAGTATAAAATTCACTGTGGCACACTGTACGCTTTGCTGGGTACTGTGATGCCTGAGTACAGCTAAAGGTTAACAGAACACGACATACTCTTCAAAGACACCCCAACAGTAATTACCAAAAGAAACAGTTTTATAAATCAAGGTAGAAAATACAAAAATACAAAATCTACCCTTGCTAAAATCCTTGAGCTGCTCTCCACTTACAGGTTGAGAACAACTCAGCTGGTTTCTCCTCCAGCTGAGACACTTGACAAACTAAGGACTCTAAAAGCTCTAATTAAACTCTTTGAGAGCTGCTCAATTTTATTTGCCATTGAAACAATGACAAACTCAACAATCATAAATCTTGATTTAGAAAAAAAATGTCATAAAACTGGATTGAATAATTATTAAGGCAAGTGTTTGACGTTCATTTAACTGTAAAAGCTTATCACAGGAGCCAATTGATAAGAATGCTAGCCAAATGATTTCATGGTACAACTATACTTCCCTATTATGTTAGGTAGTATTATTGTTATGTGTAGTCGAAGCATCAGTGATTTCTCTGGATTTTCTTTTGTCCTTCCACATTTTTCTTCATGTCTGTGTTTTCTTATCACTCTTCACCCGTTTGTTATTGATTCCTATGGATAAGAAATACCTTCGCTCCCTCTTCAAGTGTCAAATCAGATTATCATACTGCACAGCAGATGATTGAAGGACTCAAGCATCACAATTCAAAACAACTCACTTGAAGGAAAAAAGCAGATTTAAGGCACTGTGAAACACACAAGCTCAACAAGAGCTGCAGATACTGTGATCCACTTGTTCTATCTTTTGTTCCTTAATGTCTTTTTTTAAATATTTTGTTTATTTTTTATGTTTGTGTCCTTTCATTTTCTGACAAGTTCTTTTTTTGTTTGCTAAAAGAGCTTAAAAACGTGACTTGATATGAAGCGTTGTTATGATCCATGAGAATTGTTGGTAGCTCCTGTTTTCCTTTTTAAAATCATCTTTGCTGAAGGCAGATCTGCCCACCTCTGCATTAAAGTTGCCTGTGTGTCTAGCACTGATGTACCTAGAAGTGACATCTATGGTTAATTTTTTTTTTTCAAATGATACCACAATTGATGACAAATACCCGTCAAAAGTTAGCAGAGCTGAAACAGATTACCTTGCTGACTTCTTCCGTACGTCTTACTGAACTACAATTCATGATATCAAAGGGAGAGCTACCTGCACTGCACGAATGCCAGGCAGACCAAGTTAGGGACTAGCTGTGAACACAGCTTTAACAGCTACAGAGACAGAAACTTCCCTTCAGAGATGGTGGAGACTAATTTATTTGTCACATGAAATCATACTACTGTAGATACATCTCCAGTTAAATGTGATCCCATCAGCTCCTTCAACTTAGGCATTGAATGTAGTCTGTTTTGCCTCTTCCTACATTGTAGGCTCCTGCTTTATAACTGTCCTTGTCTTCAGATGATTCTCAATGGTTTCTGGTTGTGGAATGATTAAACTGTATTTTGTGTACAGTTGCTTCTGTGCGTTTACAAATTAAATCCACCACAGACTCATTGAATTCATGGATGTCATCAGTGATGTTAACAGTGATGTCCTGGAACTGCTCTGGACACTGATTGGCTCCATCTCCTTACTACTGATATTATCATAACACAGCAATGACATGGAAATCTTAAAATATGCCACTGTTGTCATGAGTGATTTAAATATGTAAACATTTATGAGACAAGTTTCTGATATTTATTTTTGGGTAATTAATTGTTAAATTAATAGTATAATAAAAAAATATTGTTTAGAATAATCTATAAAGTCCTTGTTAGATTAATCGACAACTGATCAAAAAAATAATCAAAAAAATAATTGTTAGATTAATCGAGGGGTAGCACGGAGGTGTGGTGGTTAGCACTGTCGCCTCACAGCAAGAGGGTTTGCTGGTTCGATCCTGGGTGCAGCAGCCCTTCTGTGCAGAGTTTGCATATTCTCCCCGTGTCAGCGTGGGTTTTCTCCGGGTACTCCGGCTTCCTCCCACAGTCCAAAGACATGCAGGTTGGGGATAGGTTAATTGGTGACTCTAAATTGCCCGTAGGTGTGAATGTGAGTGTGAATGGTTCGGCTGGTGCCCATCTTCTCTATCTTTTTCTTGATTTTGTTTACATTTGAAAACTTCAACCTGGCAAGCTAGCAGAAGTCAGCAGGAGGAGAGTTTGCAGACTGGTGAGTTCATTTCTTCATAATGAAAAGTGATTTGCAGCCACACAACACCATCACACGATACCAACCACAAAAAGCACCACTAACACTTACAACACAGACATAAGAGCATAAATTTTGCATAATTTTAGCTGAGCTGACAGAGGCGACTGGAAATGTCCATGCCTGTGTCACTACATGCTAACTGCTAATGCTACTTACTGTCTGGTAAATGTTTGCTAGCATGTTCACTCTTACAAATATATACAGTGATAACATGTCAGGGTTGTGTTTATAGTTGTTTCGCTTTTTTCAAGTGGTGAAATAGATATATCAATAAATAAATAAAATTTTATGTAGTTTTCCTAAATCGAACATCGTATTTGAGGTATCTTTGTTACGTTTAGAACCGATTTTTCTTTTGAACCTTACCTACAACTTTCTAATGCAGGGAAGCAGCAGGAGGCTTAATGCAAAACGTGTAAACTCTGAGAGACACAAGGCTTAACACTACAACACAGACCAGTCACTGTAAACAAGTGGTCTCATCTGGTTATTGTTATTATACCAATATTTCAATTTATTTATAGACCACTGTAACTAAAAAACACTACATGTTGGCATGAACACAAACTATGAGCTTTCACCAACCTCAGTAAAAAATAAAATCCAAACAGTACAATTCAAAAATCAAATACTAAAAGCCTGATTTGTTCTCCTGCATCTGATGGCAGTTCAGCAGAGTTGGACTTTGAGTCATCTCAGTGCTGAAGCATCCACAGGACACGTGCCCCACTGCTGCTGACGGCCTCCAACCGCCAAACAGAAAGAGGAGAGAGCAACAGAGATGGAGGGAGGCATGGAAGGGAAAAGCATGAAGGATAAACAAAAACAAACACAGACATCAAGAGTCATTGAAGCAGTGTGTGAGAGCCACGTGAGGCAGCCCACCCTATGGAGAAAATAGCAGCTGGTGTGTATACTAACAGCCCTACAGGGGCTGTGGCCTCCACAGCCCCAAATATGGAGAAGCAGAAAGGAGAGATAGGAGGAGGGCTGGGTGATAGAGGGGGATGCTTGGGGCTAAATGGGGTGAGCAGTTAAGCCTTGTTGGTTACAGTATTGGCAGGAAATGCAGGAGATGGGAGGGGGCGTGAAGGGTACTACAGTCCATATCAAAGTGACACATACAGAAAATGATGTTTTTTTAAGAGAGATACGACTAGTTTAGGATTGGGTGTTGAGTTATTTAGTGTAAATCTTACATACGAATTCTACTTTTTTACAACTTTTTTTTTTTTGTACTTGCCAAGTTAATTGCTAGTATTTAAGAATGTAGCAACATCGCAAAAGAGACACCCAACTGGGCAAGAAACATGACCAGTTAGATGATTGTGCAGGTTGTAACTAAACCCCTACGTTAGTATTGCATTCTGCCAAAGTTAAATGTGCCAAAAGAGATGTGTCATCAGTCGTAAGGAGGCTTATGGCAAAAAATCGTAATCACAGTTTTTTTGGTCAATATTGAGATCACGGTTATTTAATACAATTACTAACTGAATTTGGAGACATCATGCATTTACTCAACTTAGAAAAGTGGATTTTTTCTTAAATTTTAAATATAATTCAACTGAAAAACAGACTTGAGGTAAACTACACATGCCACAGCCTGTCTGTGTGTCAGTTTGGGCTTTTAGGGAGGGGTGAACGTGCACTGCTATAGAGGACAATGGTGCGATTTATAACACAAGACAAAACGAGAGAGCATCATTGCAGCACAATAATCCTTTTCACTAGATTATCTTGTTTTCCTAATTGTTGGAAGCCTGAAATCATAATTGAAAATAAAATTTGATTAATTGCCCAGCCCTAAGGTGAACAAAACACACTTAGGCCCTCTTATAAATCCTCAAAAACAACGCTGATAAAATCTTGGATTACAAAAGTACATGAATAAACAAGAAAAGACCAAAAAAATCCAAGAATGTTAGAAAGAAAAAAAAAAACACCTGCAGACACCTACACATGAAAACGAAATGGGGATATGATTATGAAAGATGAACAGACAATGGACTTTCATCTGATCCATTCATGACAACTGTCATTGTTCCCCTTTTAAATTAAATTCTACTCACTCAACACAATTTAGGTTATAGGACACCAAAACTATACAGTAATCCAAACATAATTATACTTATGTGGAACACATCAATACAGGACATCAGCGTGAACTCTGGATTGAGGCTTCCTATAGACACTGAGGGTAACCTGAGTGAAATCAAATTGACTTATTTAATAATTTCACAATGAATAAATGACATATTACATGAACTGGTGGCCAAAGGGTGTAACTTAGTATTATCAACAACTGTTTTCAATATGGATTACTGTGCTTATCATTTTCTCGATTCATAGATTCATAGATTGTTCAGTCTGTAAAAAGTTTTATCTGTCAAATGTCAAAGGGGATTTCTTCTAATTGTTTGTTTTTCTTGACAATCCAAAATCAAAACATATTAAATTTGCTACCACATCGGATGAAGAAAAGCAACAGCGAAATTGCTTGAAATGACTGAAATGAATTGGTTGTTGGAATAGTTGTCAATTTGACATACAAATATGCAAATGTTCTCTTTTCCTGTATCAATAGTTAATAATATATTCAGGTACTTAAAATGTGCTGTACTGTGAATATGTCAACGTGATGTCATTACATACATGGGAATTAGTTGAGTATTACATAAACAGGCTTACTGCACTCAGCACCCACGTACTAAGTTATTACATTTCAAGTCTAAGTTGCTACAACCCTGCTTCACTTATTTCTGTCCTTCATGAGTGCCACTCAGTTAGGACTTAAGCAGCCAAAATAAAATCCCCTCTCTGCTGCAAAAATCATAAAAATTCACAATTAATTCAACCGTGAAAAATAATTCTCCTTAGATGAAAACAATTTGCAGTGATCTGCTATTTGAAAATTAAAACTGACATGCACTGGAGTCCACTGTCACATTACACAGATTTAGACTGTATGTGTGTTCTCTGCAAAACTTTCTCAGCTTCATACTTTGCGGAGGAAACAGAAATCACTGAAACTGAGCAGAAGATACACTCAACTGGCAGCAGTAACTGACAAACTTGTCGTAAAAGTTCATCCACAAAGCTTATAATAAACAACAACTTCATAAAATCTGGTTTACTTTCACTTATTTCTCTCTAAGCTCTGTTTATAAACCCATTCAGAGCAAAGACTTGTTGTAAAATCCAACAGCAAAGCTATAAAACATGAAATTTTACAATATTTCTCAATATTCCATATCACCTATGAGAGCACTGTGTATGAGCGTGTTTGTGTGCCTCTACCACCACTCGCTGCTCTTGTCCACCATCTTCTTTTATCTTCTTTATCTCTCTCTCTTTCCCTATCGCTCTCTCCATTTCAATATTGAAGAGAGTTTTATTAAGGGCTAGACTCGGGTGTGCTGAGGCGCTCTCAGTAATTTTCCTACAAAGTGCTTTAATCCATCACACGGCCAACATGTGGCCTTTGCAGCCATACATCATCTCAGCCCAGGGAGAGAGAGGAAGGGAAAGAGAGGGAGTGGTAGCATAATTTCTGCTCTCCTCCTCCTCCTCACCCCCTTCTTCTTCTCCTTCTTCTCCTTCTTCATCTCCCGCCAGAGTTTCCCACCTGGGAGGGAAACCACATCTTCTCCACATATTCCTCAGTCAAGTCCTCTCTCCATTTACAAATGAGAGTGAGGCATGAGGGAGGACGCAGTGAGGGGAAGAGGGGGGCGGCGGTACGCAAAGAGAGAGAGAGCGAAAATGAAAGAGATGGAGATAGCCGTGAGTGAATGAGTGAGTGAATGAGTGTGTGAGGGAGAGAAAAAGAGATAAGGAAAATGGAGAAAAGCTTACTGGAATGAATTAAAATTGGGGACAAAAGCGGGTGAGAGGAAGTCAGACTGTGTGTGTGTGTGTGTGTGTGTGTGTGTGCGTGTGTGTGTGTGTGTGCGTGTGTGTTGTGCATGCTATATGCACAAGGTGTGTGCATATGTACTTGCGTGAGGAAATAGAAATAGGAAGAGGAGTGGAGATGGGGGAGAAAAAAAAGTGCTGCATTTCCCAGCATGCAGCTGGTGCAGTGTTGCCCTCTGTGTTGCCCCCGGCCAACACCTGCCTCCATTTCGCTCTCTCCGCCCTCCTCGCGCCGAGGAGCCGCGGTGAACTCTGGGCCCCCTGACTAATGGAATGGGCCCTCTCTTCCAACCATTAGAGGATTGGTGTCCCTTTTCGCGCCCCTGGGTGCCCTACGGTACAGAAAAGGGAGAGGAAGGGGCGAGGGAGGAGATGGTGGCACGTTGGCCTTTTTCCTTTCACCAGACACACACACACAAACACACACACATAGACACACACACACACCTGGCCATAACATAACAGCCTGAAGTAATCCAGCCAGAGTAAGGCTTGACATAGCTTAGCATCTGACTGAGGCTATTTCTGAGAGGATATTAGAAATTCTGAATTGGGTGCAGCGCTGCGAGGTTTCAGAGAAGAAGCTCTCTGAATGTGTACGACAGCGGCCCCGGCTGATCGTGGAGCGTTTGTGTGATTTCATTTAGCCAGTAAATCCAGTGCTCTACCTCAATTACATCTGCTTTACTTGGATGGAAAACACACCTCGTGAGTACAGAGGGAGGAGAGGGGAGTGGAAGGGAGGGGAGGGGAAGGGGGGAAGCGTGGAGCGGATTGGGGATTGAATCTCTCGATGAGCTGATAGCACGTCCGCAGACAGCGAGCCAAGCTGTGCTGTGGTAATGTTATGCTAATGATATGGTAATGATATGGTAATCTGCCAGCAGTATTCCACCTCACTGGAGAGAAGGGGAATCTGGGAGGCCTTTCACCATTGGTTGGAGACCGGGGACTTCCTGGTGTCAGAGTTCAAGACAAAAACCCTGCACACACACACACACACACATAGACACACACACACACACACTTAATTCTTAAAGCAGTGATCTCAGCTAAAATAAAAACAATGCAACACATAGACCTAATCTGGCTTTAATCGGATTTGCAAACTCTTAAGTAAGCAAGAAATAATACCTGTAAACAATGCAGTATCATGTGATGTAACTTAAAACTAGGTCGGCTGTATTGTAAGCAAGCCTGCAAGCTGAGGCTTCTTTTTAATCAGCATGTAATATCAAGTCGCTGTGCTGTTGTTCTGTGCAGGCATAAAGTGAAACAGAAAATCATCTATTTTAGATCGCGATCAGGTTATTTTTTTTTTCTTTGTCATTGTGTATGAAACCCTGCACCTGTAATGGCTGCCATTACCTGCCTAGTCAGAGCATCTCTTTCTCTCTGGCTCATAATGATTGCATTAAACCAGCACATCCTTGGTTGGAGATGAGACTCGCCATTGTACGACAGTAATCTTTGAATCCACGTCAGTGCTGCCACACAGCCGTAATAATTACAAGCAAGATATTCCTGGGTGCACTGCATTTGTTTGTTTCTTTATTTAAATTTTGCTACATTTCACTGCATCATTGAAAATGAGCCTACCGATTTAAAAGGAATGCTGACAAACTACAAGCCATCTTTAAACATTTCTAAATGAGCATGGTGTAAGACAAGTGAAAGACAAATGTGGATAGATAAACTTCATCTCTTTGAGACATTTAAAAATCATAAAGACTGACAGGAAAGGCTTCAATGCGTCTGCTACCAAAAGAGGCACCTGCAGAAAGGAACTGCAGTGCATCAGAGTAAATCTGCCCGTGCGGCATAAAGACATCATCGTGGGTATTTTGCTTTGTTTTTCTTTGTATTTTACAGTTGCAAAATGGATATGTCAAGTCTGCACAATGGAGAGACGAGATGACATTTTCCTGGATGCTGTACACTAAATCAAAGAGACCAACAATATGTTGAGTGCCAGCGTGGAGACATTTGATTCCCATTCCACTCATGCGGCATTACCACTGGAATGCCAGCAGACATCACAATCCTCCCAAGCTGGCGTAGGGCTTGACAGACTTTTCATTCCACTTCAATGTTTTTAAAAAATATATATATCACAGCAAATTGTCAAGCGCTGGCTTCTTCTTGATATTACGATATTTACAATATTTGACTTAACAAAGGCGATTTAGTGTCAGTGACATTTAGCATCAGCCTCTGGCGACAGACAGGTAGAAGAAGCCAGTCAGCAGATTGGACCTGGGGGGATCGTGTAAGTGGGGGTTGTCTGAGGCTCTTCTCAGGATATGGTGGAGCTGGGTTGGACACCTCATTAACACAAACATACTGACTACATATCCTTGACAATGGATTACTACAGAATCACACTGCAGCATCTATTCACTGACTTCTACAATGCCACAGGATTCTTGCACCATTTCACAAATGTAAAGCCAGAATAGAAACTAACAAAACTACAGTTATTGCAAATTTGTGTTTCATAGCACCGTGTTTATGCACATGTAATGGAAAAATGTCTCTGCTTTTGTTTTGGTCATTACAAGTACATCGGGGGGACTGTCAGTGGTGTATAAAAGAGCAGAAAACAATGCAGGAAGAGGCAGAGGTGTTTGTGCGCATACATGAGGGACAATGAGAGAGAGACAGGCAGAGAGGAAGACAGAGACGGGGGTGGACTGTCCAATACACTCCTGATAAAGGTCAAAGAGATGTTTTATTCATGATCCAAGCAGCAGCAGCAGCAGCAGCAGCATAGGCAGCGGGGCCAAGGTTGAAATGAGCTTGCGTCCCCGCTCCCCAGGGCCAACACAGCACACAGCCTCACACCAGGCCAGCGGACACTCCTTCTAACTCTTATCAATAATGTCAAAACACACACACACACAACTCCCGTATCACTTATCAATAACTTCAAATCACAGCTTTTTGATTGTCTGCCGTGAGCAAAATCGATGCAGAAATGTGCATCTGCCGCCAAAGAACAAAGTGCAATACGCTTTAAATGAATGAAGTGAAACTAAAACCTTTTATGGGGACTCTTGGGAGATGTAATGTGGGCTTTTCTCACCTGTAGGGCTCCTTCTATAACCAATTATAAACACAACTATGAAAATGAAAAACATTATTTCTAAAAAATCAAGATGGATCATCCTCACTGTATTTAAGGTCAGGCACTCACACTGTCTGGGTGCTTTACCAGCAGAAATTTCCATGATGGATTGCTTACACAATGTTTGTTATCAAATAGTACTTTTTATCCCAAGAATCTGTGTTGATTCTTTGAAAAGAAGAACTTAAATAAAAGAATCCCTTTTTAAAATCCTGAATGTAACAGAGCACAGCAGGAGCGGATGTCAATTCATGAGGGCTCTTACCTTTTAAATCTTTCTGACTGTGAATCTTTCATAAAAGAGAATCAGAAGAAGTTCATTTCAAAATATGTTATGCCCTTGAACAGCCTCTTTGAACTCGCTCTTACAAAAAAAAAAAAAGGACTGTATTCCACCTATCCAAGACCCGCTCCGAGCCCTTATTTTTTATTGCAGCCGAGAACATTTTTTGAGGGAGCTGACACACTTTCAGGCTCAACAACCAAAGTAACCTTTAAAGTATTGATGTGGATAAATCACATCTAGTCTTCTGACAAATGGAAAGATTTCAGCATGACAGATTAAAACTCAGGCAAATAGGTAAAGACCCAATCATCTCCAAAGACATTCAACTGCAGCCGATTCCACATATAGGAATTTTGCACATGTGTACACTAAGGTGTGTGTATATGTGAGCGTGTGTTCCTTTCTAGGTGAATGTAAGTGTCTTTTCATATGCGTGTCACACTCTGTGGACGGCCTGCTGTATGTGTCTTTGATCAGACAGGAAATCTTCAGAAACGCTGCTGTAATTTGATGAAAGTCAGATATCCCTCAAATAGGAACGTGAAGTCAGCACTTTGGCAGCTCTTTAAAAAAATCTCAGGATCCATATTTAGCAAAATAAACTGCAGGCTCATGTGTGGGGTTTTAAACATGCACTGACCCGCTGTATGAACTCCAGTCCGTGCTGGTCGGCCAGAGCTCTGGCGGCTTTGATGCCTCTGTCCATTTGCACTGCATAGAAGACATGGCGGTTGGTCCCACGATGCCCCTCTGTGGTCACTAGTTTCCTCTGCAGCAGGCAGCCAACCACCAGCACAACCGCTCTGAACATGGAGCCTGTAAAAAGATGATATAGGAGAAAATGACTGATTGGTTTTCAGATTGTTAGAATTTGTGTATTTACTAGTCTTCCACAGATTCATGTCAGTAATGTTTGTTTTAGGACACTATGTCAGTCTTAACCCACATTCCTGCATTGTAGAATGATGTTAGTGTGTTTTAGGAGTAAAACCAGTGTGACCGCCTGATGAAAGCCTTCCACAACACTGATGCAAATAAACATCCCACAGTGAAGAGAAGTATGTCAGCAGAGCTGCACATACTGATTATTTCATTTTCTGTTCATCTGCTGATTTCTTAGGATTAATTATTTTTCATATTGTCCATAAAAGCCAGAAAAATGTCCAGCATGACACATTAAACAGCTAGGTTTGTCCAACCAGCAGTCCAAGAGCCAAAGAGATTCAATGTACTGTCATATATGACAAAGAAAAACATCAAATTCTCACATCTGAGAAGCTGGAACCAGCTACTGTTTTTTTTCATTTTTGCTTGAAAAAAGGCTGGAACAATTACAATAATCAAAATAGCTGCACATTCTTTTTTCAGCTCTACATGTCAGACATCATTTAACTTTTAAAAACTAACACACAACAGTATTCAGTACCCCACTGGATATGCTCTCTCTCCATTGGTTCTTCATAATGAAGTCTAAAAACTGACATTATAAATATCGACATTAGAAAAACACAAACACCTACGATTTTAAACATTACCATAACACTCCAAATACCATCTAACTACACAAATGAGTTTATAGAGTGTGGGATTCAGCATCTCAGCGCAACAGTATTGAACATTGGCAATTGTGAAACAATTTGCCCACAGCCACCTCCTCTGTACTTTTGCATGAAATCCACAGTGGCTGCCACCTACAGCATGTGAACCACCCACCTGTAGCCACAGAGAGTGAAACGTCCAGGAGAAATCTTTCACCCAGTGCGATGAAAGCTAGAACTCTGGCATCGGGGGCCCCAAGCGAGACAACACACTCTCTCCAGTTCCCAACCCACACGTTTAATCTCCTGGCCTTGATGCAAATGCTTCTGA
Source organism: Cephalopholis sonnerati (assembly GCA_019142605.1). Classification (NCBI taxonomy): domain Eukaryota; kingdom Metazoa; phylum Chordata; class Actinopteri; order Perciformes; family Serranidae; genus Cephalopholis; species Cephalopholis sonnerati. The sequence continues at coordinate 11,972,041 of JAGQAX010000008.1, read as the reverse complement.
GAGCAGAAAAACAGCGGCGCTCTCATTGTGTGAACTAACTTCCCTCTTTAAGCAAAACAGGAACTTTATCAGTCTTTTCTTTATGCCTGCGCTTTCCTGTGAACGATGATGGAACAAAAAGTTGTCACTTCACTCTTCTTAGTATCTACTCAACAAGAAAAACACCCAATGCACTATTGAAGAGCATTAATTGCTTAGACTCCCACTCCTTCCCCCAGATTATGCAACTAACATTTACTGTCAATTTCTTTATATACAGTATATACATTACTTTATATTGAATGCGATTAGGAAAGCAATTACGTAACCAGCTGTATTCAGTCAGTTCTTTTTCCATGTACACACAGCTCCTCAACACTAAAAGGCTGCATCAAATTCAAGCTGCGACTATTAGTCCATCAGTTGATTAGGCAATTGGCAGAAAACTCATATGCAACTATTTTGATCGTCTTTTGTTTAAGTCACATTTTAGGTAAACGTGTACAATATTCTGTGGTTCCACCTTCTCAGATGTGAACATCTGCTGTTTTTGTGTTAGTCTTCAACTAAAGAGTTTAGGGTTTTCAACTGTTAGTCTGACAAAACAAGAAATTTAAATATGAAAACTTGGGCTTTTGGACATTCTTTTCACCTCTGACATTTTACAAACCAAACAACTAATCAATTAACTGAGAAAATAATCAGCAGATTGCTTGATAATGACAATAATGGTTTAGCCTTACATCCAATCATTGTTATGAAACCTGCTTTCTGCAAGCTTTGTACTTTTTGGGTCTGTTTGGGACCTTTTATGCCCAAAAACACCCACTAACATACAGTAAAACTCGAAACTAGAAGATTAAGATCTCTCACTCTATATATAATTCTGTTTGTATGTTTATCTGACTTCCCTTCAAAAGCAAAGTGCCTCCTCCTGCAGCATTTTCCCCCCAAACAACAAACAGTGCAGCTGACCACCGTTTAAAGTCTACAGCATCATTCAGCTCCAATCTCCCAAGCCGCTGATTGAAATCGATAACCTCACTTGGGGCTCGGGCCCCAGTCAATCCCACTGGAGGTGCAGGGCCGGCAGCGTACACCCCACCCAGCGAGGAGCGGGCCTCGGGCAGAGATGGAGTAGACAGGGAGGGAGAGAGGGAGGGAGAGCACATGAGACTGGAGTACAGGAGAGCCACATTGAACAGTGTCAGGGCCTCAGGGCCTACTGGGACGCTGATAAAGTACCTGGACATTTTTATAGACAAACTACTTATTTCCGTCCTCATATCGCTTGGGAAGACTGATAACTTTATATTCCTCTCAGGCAGAGGAATGAAAGGAGGGGGGGCCCTTTCAGGAGTTTAATTGATCAAACTGTAGCCACAAGGGTTTTTTTCTGGAGATAAAAGGGACTAGCACTCTCCCCTGTACAATGCAGAGATCTTTTAGAAAGCAGACCCGATGAAAAAAGAGAATGTAACTCATTATGCAAAGTCATTACAGGCCTCTGACTACACTCCTTAAAGAGAGGGAGTTAATGGCGGAATTGTATCGTACAGGATTTCCAGAGGTCAAACTACCGGTCATAGGATAACATTATTTTACAATGTCCAGATTATTACTCCAACCAAACTTATAGATGGCTGTTTTGAAGTCAAACTATTTTAAGTGTCTAACAACAGTAAAATATCATTTTATTGCTGCTCACAGGGCAACTTGCAAGGGCACAGGGCGAGTCTCAGTGTCAGCAAGCATTTTCAATAGAGTAGAATAGAACCTAAAATTTCCATCACAGCATAAACATATGTCTTTGTCTCACCTGTCAAGGCAATAAACAGAGTAAGAACAATGTGCTTTTTTACTTGTTTGTCAGTAAAAAGTAGAATTACTGCCTCACAGTTGTATGCCACCAACCACTAAAGTTGCAGTTTACATCCATGTCTATCAGACTTGAATGCAGCCATAACAGTAGACAATGCTTCAAATATGAATGTTGCTGCACATAAGCTAATTCTAAAACATGGATGCTTCACACACATCTTCAGCCAAGCAGCTCAGAAGGTCTATACAATCAGCAGAGTTAAAGGATGGGCACCCAAGATTAGTGTCACCATTTCAGTAGCTGACCAAGTGTCTCCCCTTCTGTCCCTGTGATATGGTGGTAAATAATGCACAGAAGAGTGTTTTTGCAGAACATTATAATGTCACAGTTAAGTTGAACTTTGACCTTTTGAATTCAAACTGTAATCACCTGATCATTTTAATCTATCAGACACTTGTGTGAAGTTTTGTTAATTAGTGTATGAATTCTTGAGTAACGGCAAAAACATGTTTTGTGAGGTCACAATGACCTTTGACCACCAAAATGTTATCACTTCATTGTAGAGTTTGGGTGGACGTTTGTGCCAAATTTGAGGAAATATCCTGAGGGCCATCTTGAGATATTACATTTACAAGAATGAGTTGGATGCAAGATCACAGTGACCTTTGACCACCAAAATCAAATCACTTTGTCCTTGAGTCCAAGTGGATGTTTGTGCCAAATTTGAGGAAATTTCCTTAAGACCATCTTGAGATATCACGTTCACAAGAATGAGATGGATGCAAGATCACAGTGACCTTTGACCACCAAAATGTAATCAGTTCATCCCTGAGTCCAAGTGGACGTTTGTGCTAAATTTGAAGAAATTCACTCAAGGCCTTCTTGAGATTTCGTGTCCACAAGAATGAGACGGACAGACGGACAACCCAAAAGAAAATGGCGCTGGCACGGAGGCATAAAAATTATCACAATGTGCCTCATAAATCAGCAGTAATGCAGTAATATATGAGAACAAGTTGTTACAGGTAATTGAAATCTTCAGGCACAGGGATATTTTGTTTGTTCAAAGTGATTGCACAAAAAACAACGAATCCTTTATATATAATTTTGTTTACCAAATATGTTCTATAGCGTTGTCCAGAAGTCATTAACTCACATTCAGAGTTGAGGGAAAGTTCAGTGTCATTAATATGCAAAGCCTTCCTGTAGCAAGATTACACAGTGCATCTTAAGATTTTTGTCAGCACCCTACAATTCTCTCCATCCAACAACTTAAGTTAGCTTGTTCTTGTTTGCCACAGTCAAGATAACATACCAGACTGAGATAAATCCTTACCAGCAGCTGTTCTGTAGGTGACCATAACCCATGACAATGGGTGGGGGATGAGGGGCCAAAGAAAGGCAATTCACATATACAGGTGTTACTAGTTATTTGAACAGATTAGACCTCCACTTGTGGCAGTGTGGGTGTGTACGAACTGTGCTTGATTATCACTTGCGTGACTCTATCTTAGCTTTGGTACACCTTCTACAGTGGGGGAATTGAACCTTTTGGTGCTGAACATTTGGAGTGACCTCAGCATATGGGCCTTTTTCAAAAGACCAATCAACAGATTAAGGAAACTACACCTGCACTGGCTGGTATTGTTTAAGTAAGTCAACTGCAGGTAGCTAGAAAGGCTGTGTTAGCGACCAGTGTTTTCAGGTAAGCTATGTAGCCACTCAGTCCTCTAATTGCTGCGTGGATGTTAGCCCATTTAGTGCACTGGACATACTCACATCTTAATTAGTAATCTGTAAAGTAAAGCAGGAAATGTGGCTTGGGTTAAAATATAATTTTAACAAAACGTGAATTGTAGTCCCTGTGTGCTATACAAGGAATCAATCGTGAATTCAAAATAGCTGCAACCACATATGCTCATGCATTATCATACATTCACAAACCCTTGTCACAAGTACAAGGGTGCCCTCCTACAAGAGTTTCACAATATGAGTAAAATATGCAATAATGCTGAATAGTGCATAGTGAAATTACTTGCAATAAATAAACAAATATTAAAGTTTACTCAGTTTTCTGCTTTCATTATATTGCCAAAATATTAGTTGATGAATTAAAGTAATGAAAGGACATTTTTTCTGACATTATTGTATTGAACAAATTGAGCATTGAAATAAACACAAAAGGCACCAATAAAAAAGGAATAAAGTTACATTTAAAGTGCAGTTTTCTACTGATTGTCTTTCAACTAACTCAAAAAAGCCCCTTACTGCGATATCGTAGTCTTTCGCAATGTGTTTATTGCGCAAGCTGACACTGCGAAGACGGTAAAAATACTGTGCAGCCCTACTCCCTACAACGTGGGGAAGTGGCTTAATGGTTTTGTCTATCTGTATGCCTGTATGTATGTATGTATGTGTGTGTGTGTGTGTGTGTGTGTGTGTGTCTTTCTGTCTATAAAGTTTGGTCTTGTTGTGTGAATCAGTTTCATTTGGAAGTTTTTGTTATAGGCCCCTCCCACTCCCAATTGGCACAAACACTCACACACCTTCACACATACACACACCTGACCTCCATGCCAAATTTCAACCTCTTTTGGGGCAAAAACTGTGACCTTCAAAGGGTGTAGAAATTTTTGAGGACTGACTAACCAACAGAGCGACCTATAGCACTGCTGGTCGCAGCAAAAAAACAACAGTTTTTACGATGGAGTATAGAGAGGATGGGGTGGAGTCGAGGAGTCTTGCAACCTGAGGAAAGAAGCTGCTCTGTAGTCTGGTGGTACGACAGCAGATACTTTTGCATCACTTGCCAGACAGCAGTAGGGTGAACGGGCTGTGGGTATTGTCTCTTAATATCCTTTGGGCTCTGTGTAGGCATCTCACCTCACTGTTATCAATGATGCTTGGTAGATGGGTACCAATGATATTCTGGGCGGTTTTATTCACCTGCTGCAGAGCCCTCCTATCCTGGGCCGGGCACATTCATGCCAATTTGTAATGTTTCTAGTCAGGATGCTTTCTATTGCTCCTCTGTTAAAGCTGGCTGAAACTTGGGAAATTTAGCTGCCCTAACTTTCCTTACGAGATACAGCCATTTCTGAGCTTTCTTACCCAAGATGGAGATGCCAGGTCCTCTGTGATGATACAAAGCTTTATGTATTTTTTAAACTATGTGTAATTATTTTAAAAAATGATTGTTTTTAAAGTACTTACAGCATTTATTATTCTGCCTTGTCTGATATCCTGTCACTACCTATTGTCAGTTTCAGGGCTCAACAGAAAGCACAGGTCTAACTAATAGTATTAACAATGGCTGCATTCCAATAAATTGTGTCAGGCCCTGGTTATGGGCATGTTGGCTCATTGGCTTGGCTTACACCTAAATGTAGCAAAGCCATTGTTAATGTCATAACTAACTAACACTTGTGATTTTCCTGGTCCCCTGAATTACAGGCCCCGTACACTGGGACAACTGTAACAGTGGACAACTGTATTTAAATCAATTTTGCAACCTGTGTATATTTCATAAAACCACTTCAATACATAGTTTCAGTATTTGACACATTGACGTTTATAATATAGCAAATTGGCTATTGCAGTGTAAATGATGGTGTTGAAAAGTATTACATCTGTCCCTGGTCCACCCAGCTAGAACCTGCATGAGGTCTCATCAGGCAGAAATGGGAAACACCTGTGTGGGCGTATATTTTTGACAACTGATATTTCATTGTACACTGGGTCAAAATTCACAATGCATTTGTAGTAGCCTGTCAGTAATAGTTGTATGTTGGTACAGTATTTCTTTACACACAGTTCATTAAGTTTATCATAAAGCCTCAAAAGGCTGCAAGTAATCCCAACAGCAGGTCCATTACAGACATCACATCCTTTCATTTTTAAAGATGGGGTGGATTACTAGTGAGTGCATACAGGGAATGGTCTGAATTAAGTTTCAACTCATCATTTTTGTAGTCCGAGTCTTGAAATGTGGTTTTCACAGACAAGGAAATTCACCCTGGTCCAGTGCATCAAAGCCTGGAAACGAGGCTACATCTGAAGGCGAGGGGAGGGGGGGATGAAACAGGTTCAAACCTCACTCCCTCCATGTACTACGGTGCAGAGAAAGGATTGAATGGGTTTGTAGCGTAGTGACAGAAAAAAAGGCATTTACCTTTCCCTTCCAGACGACAGAGCCTTCACACAGACGGACTGCCTCCTGTTGAAAGCAGAGCGGGAGGTCCATGCATCGTAAAGAAAAAAAATCTTCCGACGCGTCCATTTTTATTGTCTCCACTGACTCCTGGTAACAAAACGTGCAAATTAGATCATGCAAAACACCGCATCTATCGTGCATCTCCTCACTGGACAAGTCAAACGTGCAGAAATAACGAACTGTAAGACGACAAAACGAGCACATCCACGGCGAGTGGCGGAAGGGGGGATTTTGTAAAGATGTGAGAATGCATTAGAATGCAAGAAATGGTGTGATGGCGAGAGGGACTGTTGGGAGAGACAGATCTGCATATGGAAATTAGGGTTAGCGTGGATAAAATTCTACTTAAACCGCTGCATTGTTTTGTATTAATTTGGGCGGGACCCCTGCAGAGAGACTGAAGGGGACAAGAAGTGACTTGACATAGTCTGTTACATTAGAAAAGTCATGGCATAGTGCAGGTGCTCGGGTTCAGTGTATAAAAGCCCCTTTATTAGCATCAAAAGTGTATGCTGTAGGATGTTTTAATGATAATAATTTAGTGTGTTTCTTTTAAGGCCATGTATTTAGTGAAAATTAAACTTCGACTTCAACTCTGTGACTTACAGATTTAAGTGGGCCGAATTAAATTACTTTAAGTCTCGTGAGGGTGACAATAGAGCTCAGTGCTGTCAGTTTATATAAAAAAAACATTTACTTTGCTCTTTAGCAAAACTCTTGAGAAATAAAGACGTTAAGTACACTACTGTTCAAACACAAACAGACAGTGACACATTTTACTCGGAGAAATAATGCGACAAAGGAAACACGTCGCAGTGAGACCTCTTGTTTAGTGCTGACAGGTCCCGCCCACTGTGAAACTTCCGACCAATCATCGGGCGCGGGGCGAGTCTGCGCATGCGTTATGCGGACGCGCGGGAGAGCCCGAGAAACCCAAACAACGGAGTCGTGACAGCAATTTAGTCTTCATAACTTGCTTTAAATTTAAGGAATATTACATTACGTAAGAGGGGAAGATATAAGGTTTGTAAATGTTTCGACTTTGGTGTTCTGGAGGTGCTGTTGTGTTGTAATTTCCCTGTTAGAAAAGCTGCTGTTTCAGTTTAGTAAGTGCATTCAACATTACGCGGATCCTAGTCAACGTTACTAGAAAAGTAGTCAACACTAATAATCTGGATTTCTCCTTATTTACTGGCAAATACATGAGCACACATTGTAAAGAGAAGTAACCTTTGTTAACTGCTGCGGGCACTTTTACACTCTCGTGTCTTGCGGGCTGCTTTGTGAGACTTAGCTTGTGTTATGTAGCATAATGTGACCATTGCAGATTAGGTTTGGAAACAAGGCAACGATTACTAGATGTTGAAGGTTAGTTCATACAGGTGAAACCTCACGTATCTCAGCTGTCTACAGAATACTGGCAGCTTCAGTTTGATTCAACATAAAGTTATGACGTGTCACGTTATTGTGTGTATTTTATTGCGATGTACACTGTGTAGCAGTACCTTAAGATATATGTTTGATACTGTACACTGTTTTGAACATATAAAGTAGTATGCTCATGTTTAATCTGCTTTATTGACATCTCTCCCTGCAGTGTGTTGAAAGCCTGCTACTTGTGTGTGCAAACACCTTATCTCTGTTTTGTGAAACAATATTGTAATTTCTCAATACAGTATTTTTCTCATTAAAGGTGATACTGATTCTGCACTGGCAGTATGGCAGACGACTTCAGCCAATCCCTCACCCCACCAGTTTCTCCCTTTGCAGCAGACAGCCTATGTGAGCTGACTCCAGCCCATCCACCATGCTTCTGCTGCTCTGAAACAAAGGAGGACCCCACTGGAGCTCTCTCCTCAGAGGGATACACTGCAAGAGGCTCCCTGAAACGGTAGAGTCACTGTCTGTCAGTTCACCACAATCACACACACACACACACACACACACACACACACACACACACACCCATTTCGAGGTCAACAGTCTTCACTGCACCTATTTTGTGCCAGAGAAATGGTCCCAGTGAAAAGTGTTGACAGCAACATCTGTGGATTAACCTGAGAAACTGGGTCATTTTCTGGAAACAGGAAACTACTGTTGATTTTTTTTTCAAAGGTCAGTTTTTGATGCTTTGAGCAAAGGGAATGAAATTCCAGTCACCTCCATTGTGAGAGGGTGGCAGAAGAAGTCTCCACGGCAGAAAAACCTTAGTATATCAAGTCTTGACTGTTGTGAATGCATCCACTCTGTAGGTTGCTGTTGCGTCTTGACCCAGCCCCTGCAGAGTATGAGACAGACACAGTGGAGATCTTTGGCTTCTCCTGGGTAACAGAGACAGCACTGGTGGAATCTACTAAGCTACTCTTTGGTCTGCTCAGGTGAGCCAAGATGTAAAACAGATCTCAATTATGTTGTTGTGTTTTGTTTTTTTTTTAAAACACATTTTACCCCAATGTGAAGGTCATTTCCATGGAAGTAAAAGCTTAGAAATGGTATTCTTCTTCTTTTTTTTACTTCAGAACTTATTTGTTTTAAAACACTGTCCACCATGGGTCATTCACTTACATGTTACTGATCTTAGCTGATCTTTGTTATATTTCAGACAAAAGGTTTACAGACTGGAGTCTTTGGTGCAGTCCAGCTCACATGACTTCGGTAAGCTTTTGCAAAATGTAATCCACAGTCCAGCTGATAATCAGACTTTTAGTTTTCATGTCAGTTCCTGTCCACATGGTAAGCCATTAATTGCTCAGATGAACATACATCCTATGTGTTACTGCAAAGCTTTTATGTGTATATGCAAACAGTCAGATAATGTCTGTAGTGTGAACAGGAAATTTACATGTAGTTTAATATGCTCCCTCAGACGTCTCATATTATGAACTTTAAACCACATTGGCTGTAGTGTGAGTTGAACCCAAGACCTTTAAATTGAGGGGCATTTGGTCTAACCACTGAGCTACAGTATCAGCCAGGAAAATTGCTCTGCGCACGGAAGAATTTTCCTGAGGATAAGTCTCACTAGCCAAAGACCATATAAGTACAGACATATAGGGTGATTTGTATGATTAACTGAGGAGGCAGCAGAAACAGCAACGAATGATAAAGATATAATGAATTCTAAAAAATAAATTTCAGTGCTTTAGTCATGTCCAATATCTGATACAGTGGGCATGTTTTACATAAGATTTAGGAATACTGCCCACAACATTCATCATGTGTTGTAGGTCAAGCAGGCAGCCTCCACTATGAAGCAGAGGACCTGAGACAACAGTGTGTTTCATTTCTTCAGTATGTCAAAGTCTTCTTGCACAGGTAATTCTCCATGTTTATTGTCAAAACCAGTGGCACAAATTTTAATGTTTCTATCTAAATGTTTTAATGCTGCTTTTATTGCATTTGTTTCTTTATTTGGACATGCCTGTCTTTTTGTATCTGGTCAGATACCTGGAACCCTCCACCTCCATGGATACAGGTCATTCACACCCCTATGAAGAGCTGGAGGCCCAGCTCCCCTCTGCTCTGCTGGAGGAGCTGTTTGGCATCACACTACTCATAGGACGGCTCAAAGACCTGCCTGCCAATATTCAGAGTGCCTTCACTATATCTAACCCAGGAAAGGTGTGTGTTATGCAAAGGCACCGGGGGCTGTTGTTGAGGAGATAGGACTTTTATACAGGTGCAACAAAAGTGTGGATGACATAAATGTGAGCTTTCAAGAAACAGTATTAACTATTAAAGAGAATCACTCATATGACCACAGAGTTCCCATCACCCTGAACCTTCCTATAACTTGAGAAAATATTTTCATCTGATTTTCCTACTATTGACATTTAACTTGGTGCTTCCTCCCACAGATTTTTCCTCCCTCTTGGCATTTGTTGCACCTTCATCTTGACATCCACTGGTCAGTCTTGGAGATCCTTCACTTACTTGGCCACAAGATGCAAGGTGTGTGTCCGGCTCTTGCAACAGAATGTTTAAACAGGAAATAGACAATTAAAAGATAATAAAATGTGATTTGTGTTATGTTGTAGTTTAGAGACTGATTGTACATGCAGTATTGTAATCTAATCCATTGGAAACACTGTAAGACTTATAGGAGAAATACTGTGTAGTAACATGAAAATGTGGAATTGTTACGTAGATACTGCTACAAAGACACCATTATCTCTTCATAAAAGACAGTTTGAATGATTGTACAGTAACTGATGTGTTACATCTAACAACTAGGACAGTGGGCAATAATCTCCTGACTTGTAGCTCACAGTGAGTCATTATCATGGAAACAGGCTTTTAGTAATTTTACTTGTTCTTCTCTCCAGGCCAGGTGGTGTACGCCCACCAGTTTGTGAACCTGACGGGAGAGAATCTAACTGATACCAGTCTGTTTGAAGAGCACCTGTGCAGTCTGCTGTGTGACCTAACTGGTCTGGCCATAGGCAAATACAGCAAGGTGGGCGGCTGGCCACAGCTCATTACATCTTACTGTTGAGATGTAGCAGAGTTTCTAGCTTATTTTTAGCTGAAAAAACTGTAATTTTGTTATTAAATATGTTCATTATCACAATTAGTGCTTGATTAATGGAAAATGGATGGAAGCTGTAGATAGCACACACTGAATTTAAATTTGGGGTCTTTCATTCCCCAGAATTATATCCTTTTTAGGGTGGAGAAGCCTGGATGATAGTCATATCAAACCATGTTTTTGCATACTGAGTACTTTCCGTAATACAAAACGTAATCAAACTAATTGTTTAATCGTCATGTCAGTGATGGACCCCATGCATTTATGTAGAAAGAAGTAGCAGTTGGGAGCTTACTGTGTTAAATGGATCCTGTTAATTTCTAGGTGAGACCTACAGAGGCACTAAGCAGTCATCATTACCTTTGCACCTGCACCAAAGAACTTTGGATCCTGCTCATGCACCTTTTAGAACACAGAAATAAGGTGTTGCACACACAGGTAACGCAAGTACACGTGTTCATAGTTGCGCAATAAAATACGCCCATAATCCTAAATTAACTATTGTGTGTTTCCTTCTAGTCTTTCTGGAACTACATGAACTCATTGTTGAGGCCCTTGGTTTCAGGGAAGCCAGCAGCAGAGCAGTTCAGTGGCCTCCCCACACACTGCAAGGACCCTCTGGGCTTTACATGGTGGCTGGCCACTCATGTAGCAATGTTAGGGCAGTACAGTCGTAACGGCACTCTCCAGTACGAGGTAAGAGACCAAGACTAACAATACCGACACCTTAAAAAGTATTCCAATGCTGGAAAAATGGTATTTTCATAAAGATGGGCTATCCATTCAGTAGAAAGACACAAATACTTTTGAAATTGGAGTGACATAATCAGAGAAAACATTGAAAAAGGACTGTGGCATTCACAACTACCGGAATGCACTGTGCAGTACAAGACCAATAAATGCTCCCTCTGGTGGGTGACGTAATGTGTGCTCGTCTGTTTTGACACAGACAGCGACATGGTGGCTGGCTGGTTACAAATTATCCCGTATTACAGTTAGACAGTAAGCTAAAGTATGTTTCTGGAAACATTTTAGGTGAGGTAGTGCAGGACAAAAACTCTGCTCATATTAGATCAACACTGTCTAGCTTTACCATTTGATCTCAGTTTTTTCAACCTTCGTTTTCACAATTCAAGAAACAGTGTGGCGCCCACTTCTTATTCACAAACTCCTGTTATAACAGCCCAACAGTGCAGTAAGATATATTTTGAAGACATTTTAGGCAAGAAATCGGCAATGCAGTAACAGAATCCTGGTTTATATTTGATTAGCACTTCTGAGTTTTACAGTCTGATCTGAGTTTGAGACAAAGAGAGAGGGGCGTCTCTGTCACAATCCTCTCCTATACTCTTTGTGTTTGTGGCATATGAAAATGTGGAAGCACAATCTGTAGTTCAAGCAACAGCCCATAGAGCCAGCAAAAATCTTGGATTTTAGCTGGCAAATGAGCAGGGAGAACTGAGTGCCGGCAAGATGGAGGGAACTTTACAACAGTTCATTTATACATACTACCCCACTGATATGATGCAAAGCTGATTGAAACTCGGCAAAGTATCCCTTCAAGACATTGTTCTGCCAATATTTCTCTTTTACTAAAAATGCACGTAGATGCATCTTATTTTATCCACTGGTGTAATGTAAAGACAGAAATTCTCCAAAGAAATTGTGGTTTTGAAGACATTTTACCTGTCATCCGAGAGGCTTCTGCAGTTCTAAAATAAGTCTTGAGAATTAATTTGTCTTGACAGTTTAATAAAGACGGGTGCCAAACCTAGACACGTTGGTGAAAAGAGACAAATTACATTAGACTTTTTGTGGAAATAAGTGAGACTGATGATGACGGTGCCTCCACATTATCAAGAGCAGGTACTCTGATATCAGGCCTTGTCTACTCTGATCTTAAATATGAATGCAGGAGACACACTTACCTTTCACCAGTTATTCCCATATTCATAGTATGATTTAAAGAAAACATACAGTAGGTGTTGTTCGATGTTTTGTTTAAATGTATCATCTTGTTTTATCTGCACTCACAGAAACATCTTGGGGACAATTGGACTTTTGTGGAAGAGTTGCTGAAGATAACCTGTAACCCCAAGGTCAGCACTGCTTCTAGTTAAGTATAAATTTTTAATCTCATCAAAGAAATGTAGTTTAATCATAAACAGCATGCGTTTGTGTGCCTGTGTGTAATAACAGGCAGGTCTAGCAGAGGAGCAGGTCAGGATGCACGTCCACTGTTGTCTCAGTCTCTGTCTACTGTGGGAACCAAGCACAAGTGCTGTCTCTACCCTGTGGGACTACTACAGCAAGAATCTGGTGAGCACCTACCTTCAGGGGAATGAAGGAAATGAAAGGCTGTGGTCACTGATGGTGTAATACAGAAGATGAATGTTGCTTATATGTTGTATTGCTGCTACAATCAGACCACCTTTAGCTTACCTTCATAATATAAATTACCCTAATCACCACTTTTTGACATGATGTTTCACATTTTTTTCATTTCTTTGTCTTAGATGTTCCAATTGCTGTCATTTTAATAGTTTAAGCATAAGAGATAATGTAATATATTATGATGAGTTCCATCATATTTGTTGCACATTATCCTATAGGTTATAACCAAGGCCTATACAGTTACAATCTACATTATACTCTGTCCCTCCACCCCAGAGTGCTTCATTCACTGTACCCTGGCTCGGGATATCTGGTGTGGGCACATTGTGCAAGACGCCCCTGGCTCTGTTGGAGCAGGCCCGCAGCTGCTGCTCCCCCTCTCCCCTCCACTCTCCAGGACACACCCAGCTCTACCGCTCAGCCAACTCCTTCCACATCTTCCTTCGAGTGCTGGCCCTGTGCCTCGCCCAGGACAGGGCTGGTGGAGTCCCACAGAGGCAGATCAAAGGAAGGTAAAGTATGGATGGAAGGCTGGGAGGCTTTGTAGCTCTCGTTCCTTCCCATTCACTTCCACCATAAAAAGTAGGTCTCACAGCCAGGCAGTCGACTCAACACCATATACAGCATATATAGTATTGTGGAGGAAGAGAAGATAAAAAGGGAAAACATGGAACAGAAGCTGTGAGAAATGATTACTAATCAGGACTAGGCTTTGTAGCATTCCCTTTTCCCCTTGATCTTCTAATGTGTGATGTGTTTGGATTTGTGTGTGTATAGGTGCATACTTGCATGAATACACAAACAACATGTGTGTTTGCTCACTATCATGCATTTCAGTCTTGTTTGTGTGCGTGCCAGGTGCACCGCAGTCTCCCAGTGCGTCTTTGATATTTACTCAGGCCCCCCAGTGGAGCAGGTGTCTCAGGAGTCAACCACCTGCTCTTCAGCACAGACCAGAGCCAAGGAGCCTCCTACTGATGCGCGCACACACGTACACACACTGCACCTGCTCCCTAGAGCAGTGACATGGTGATGAGTGAGTGAGGCCATTGGATGGAGGGAGAGTGTGTGTGTGTTTGTGGAGGAAAAGTAAGAAAGAAGAGAGGAAAGATCACAAGCTAATGTGCACATCAGAACCGAGCGCTGGACCATCCTATATCCCAGGCCGGCTGGGCGCCAGAGAGAGGCAGCCGTAGATAAATCCGCCTAATGACTTCCCTCTGTCTGGAATGTGCTCAGTAGCACTGCAGACATGGGGGCTAATTAGCTAACGAGCGTGGCGGTTAATTCGCCTTAACGAAGCTGTGTTGGTTTCCAACACGGATAGAGGGGAGCTTGGGTGGTGGGGAGTGGGGAGATGTGGGTGGTAGGCAGTCTGGCAACAGCCAGACTGGGCTGGGACAGGTCCAGATCCCCCCCCACCCCCCACCCCTCCACCTCCCTCACCACTACCTCCTCCCCCTCAGGAGGTGTGAGGCGTGCCGACTGTATCGCTACAACATTTCGGCAGCGTTCCTACTCCTGGCCGGGCTCTGCGGGACACCCGCGCCGACCGCATTAATGGGATCGACTGCGAGCATGTTGATCTCCAACGCCGGGAGTTAGGAGCATCTGCTCGCCTCCAGAAAAAAAAGCTGTCCGGAATAAACAAACAGACAGACAGGTTGGGAGAACACAGAAAATCCCCACTGCTGCCTCCCAGCGCGCTGCTTATATCCCTGTTACATATTACCCATTCATCTATTTAAATCTCCCTCCTCTCACACTCTGACTGCATGCTTGGCCACCTTCTCCTTTTATCGTCCTCTGTGGGTGTAACTAAGCTGATTTCAGTGTTAACCTGGTCTTTCTCAGTTCCTTTCTCGTTTTTCTCCACTCCTTTATATCAGTCATACTTCTTACACTGAGTTTGTCTTGGGATGCTGGCTGTTTGTGTTTTGACCCAAACAGCAGCTCAACTCACCTGTGTGGGCTGCATCTGTGTTTGGGAGGTGGGGTGTAAAGGAGGAGGGGGGGACTCCAGCCTTCTGTGTTTTCCTGCCAGGCGAGCTAACAGCAAGCTGGATGTGTGGCAATGCATGTGTGTGTGTGGTTTTATTGATCTCTCTCTGGTGTTGCAGTAAATTGGTTTGGATGTAGAGAGAGGGACCGAGCGCCTACTGCTGTGTGTCTGAGTGTCTCTGACATTTAACATGATCTTTAAAGGCATTTCTCCACAGTGCCCGCAGGATCTAACAGCGTGCTGGGTGAGAGAACCACCCAGCACGCTGTTAGATCCTGCTTACTCCCTCTCTCACTTTTTCTTTCTCTCTCACCCACATACACACACACTCACACACACACACAGGCCAGGCAGCCCAGCCTCTCCCCTGGAGCTGAGAGGGCGATGGAGGCAGGTGGTGGGATGCACGGTGGGGGTGGAAAGTTCAGTTAGTCAGCATTTAAAGTCAGAGGTTTCAGAAGAACAAATCACCTCAGAAGAGTTGGTCAGTGGAAGTAGAGAACAATTGAAATTGGATTTTTTAAAACAATTTAACCATTTTGTTGCACTGGATTAAGTGATACTATAAAGAGCAGGCACACACATCTGTGTCTCTGAGCACTTTTTCTTTAGCAGACAATCTTGTGCTAGGGTTTTACACTTTTGACTCTTTCTCCCTTTATTGTTTCTTTATGTTTCCAGGATTTATTTCAAGTTCTCCTCAAAGAAGATGCAGGAGCTTCCAGAGGCAGGCCTCATGAACTTCCTGCTGCTGTTTCTGGTGTTGGCTAGGCAGGTAGAGCTGGAGGATGTGGCCAGCAGAGCCTGTGAGCTGCTGAATTTCCTTCCCTCTAACTGCCCCCCTGGACACCGGACCCTGATCTGGAGGGGACAGCTAGCACTGCTGTTGTTGTTCCAGGTATTGTTTGTCAATCTGAAATTGTATCTGGGAGTGTATTGTCGCAAGCCAGGCATACAAAAAAGGCTTTTTTGATGTACAGATTCCACCACTTCAGGATCTTTTGACATCATTTGATATTTTTTCCCAGGAGAGGGGTCTGGATGTTGGTGCACAGGCTAGCTGGCTGGCCTCCTCATTTAATGAGACAGCAAAAGAGTTCTACAATAAGACTACAGAGGTCTCTCGCAGACTCGCCCTCTGGGGGCCCCTCGGTTCATACCTGGAGGGTGTGGCTGAGGTGTTCGAGACAAGCACCAGTCTCAGCCTATCTGAGGAAAAGCTGCTCAACGAGGGATTTGATTGGTTGTTGCCTGCTTGCCGGGTCTCAGAGCTGAATTCTGCCCTGGGCTTTCTGCAGATTGTCCTCGCCCAGCTCAGGTGAGGCAGCTGGTGTAAATACTCACCAGCTCTCAAGTATCTCTTACTTTTCCTCAGCTTCTTTCATTCTTTTCTTTCACTGATAGCCGCTCCCTCACAGATAGTGGACACATTCAGACAAATGTTTTCTGGCCAAGGCCAAGCTAAGCTTCTATTAAAATCTGATAAGTGGCTACAGCGGAGGAGAGTGATCTCTTCTGCTCTTCCCAACCCAGCCCAGAGTCCACTCACTTCTCATACTGACAATAGGTGGATTGTGCTGTCAGCAGGAATGAGTGTCTGTAAAGACCTTGTGTTGCGTTGAGGCCCCTGTTAGTCTCAGCAGACCTAGTGGCCCCCATGTCACCCTCACCAGGTGCTGGTGAAGCTCTGAGTAGAGTTACAGGCCCAAGGGACCCTCCATGGACCCTCTTGTCGTCATGGGGACAGCAGCATTGCTGTGAGCGCGTTGAGAGACCATGGTCAGTAGGGCGTCAGGACGGGTTCAGCTGTAGGACACGGGTGTTCGTTACACCATCGACCCCTGCTGAAGGTCAGAGAGCCACAGCTGAAACAGTGTCTGTTTATATGGGGAGGTGGAGGCGGGAACAGGAGGGAGAGTAGATACAAATCAGGTGAGACTAGAAGGCTATGAAGTAAAGAATGATGTGTGATCTTTTACAGTAGATTTTCAGTTAAATCTATCACCCTGCTTTCCAGCCTTTAAGGTTGCAACAATCCTTTACTTTCCACTTAACCATAATTACTAATTTACCAAGCCATACTTGTACGTTGAATGACCTAAAGTAAGTGCCTGTAAACTTTTTGAAATCTTGGACATGGCTAACGTACCCTGTCCAGATTAAGTTATGTCGGCACTGTTAACAAAAGAAACTAAGTGCAATAACTAAAATCAATCAGTCAGGGCAGTGTAGGAAGCTGTTAACACAAGGTTGGCATTTTATCAGCCTGTTAAGTGAACAGTTGTCATTTGGAGACATGTGTCTTGCTACCTCACCATTGTAAACTTAGGACTCACTGTCCTTTAAGCTCTGTTTTGGTCTCCACCAATTCCTGAAGGCTCTGTCTGGCCATTAAGATGCAAAATGCTCCACTTTGTTCACCAGCTAGTTTCTAACTTTGTCTGTCATGACAATGAGAAGAACGATGGTAAAACACCTCATAGTAAAGTTGGGTGATAATTATCTGTGGGTACATCACTACAAGCAACAACTTTCACATTTCACATCATTTTATCCATTGTTAATATGTAAATATTGATCAGAGAAGCTTTACATTAGAAACTGTGTGATCCAAGATAAAGTGAAGAAGTGAACAAATCTGAGTCATCCTTCAAAAAAACAATATAGTGCTCAATTTTTTTCAAAAAGTTTCAAAAAAGTATTAAATGCCTATTATGCAGGAGATGTTAGTTAATGTTTGTAAACACAACAGTTGTTGTTTATTACATTTGTTGTAATTGAAAAGCCGATATTATAGCAAGCTAACTAAGCTAACCGTCGGCACCTATCTGTCCAACAAAAAACAGGCCAACTCAGCGTCACTCTTCTTCCCCGTCCCCTCCTTCAGTGCTTGTCAGCGAAAATCAAATTGAAAGCCAACTTCAGATTCACTCTTGTTTTGGAATGAGCTTTGTCCAGTTGGCATTTTACCTTGCCATACTTGTGTTTTTTTAGTACTGTGTCCACAATTCTTGTAGCTTCCCTTTTGGATGCCTGCTGCTACTACCTTGTAACTACCTTTGTATAAAGTCCTGATATCACATGCACGATATTGTCAGCTGGGGACTACATGACCAGGAACGTCACGAACATAGCATAATAAGATGAACATGGAGGCAGAGGGCAGAATCTCTGCAGAGAAATACACTGCCACATAGTATATCACAGTGATGATTGAGAGGGATTACTTTTGTATGAGCCTATACATTTTTTTTTAGGAAAATCCTGCATACTATACCTTTAAGGTTACTTTAAGGTTTTTTACCCAGTTCAAATTGGGACATATTTTAGGTTTTGCTGCGTTTGTCACTATGCATGTGATTTCTTAAATAGTTTTTATGCCTTTAGAAATGTACTGGGGGCTTTACTAAGCAAAAAGTATTACTGCCACTATATACTTACAAAAGGTTAATAAATGAGCTGAAACACTAGAATAAGGACATTGTAAAGTTAAGTGTTACAGAGCCCTCTCCCTGATTCATGTAGGTGTATGATTGCTTTAATTCTCCAGTGTATACGTTTCACCCTCTCCACCCTGCACACACATAAAAACCTACACACCTGCCCACACACCAAAAGTGAAACACGAACCTGTACTCCTCTCTTATTCCGATGCGGGGCTCCCATAACATGGTATCTCGTTAGCTTTGCTAATTCCCAAACTTCCCATCTCAGATCTCGGGGTTGGAGGGCACACATTAGCACATTAATGGCCAAGAAGAGAGAGAAGAAGAGAACTCCCAGAGGCCCTCTGTGTTATGGCCCGGACCACGCTGACCCATTTAACCAAATAAAAAAAAAAATACCATGTTCTCTCTTTCCAATCCGTCCCACCAAATTAAACATAATTCTTCAGCCTGGCAATTCTCGGTATCTCTTTGTGATTAATGCCTTTTCTTTGACACAATTAATGGGCAATTATGTAGCCTGGCAAATTTAGCCTGTGCATCATTATGTCTACTGAGAGCCGTGTGGAATCTGCACACATTAAGAGAATTATTCTGCCAATGGCTGAGGCAGTGTAGGGTCCGAACAGTCACTCTTGATAGCCATTGCCATGGTGCTGAGGCAAGAAGCCAGTCCCAGGCATAATTCCTCAGTTTTATTCCTTCCCATGACCCTCTGCTGTGGGAGAGTGGGGGTGTCGCTGGTTGATGAGGTGAGCTGGCATTGGCACACCATGTTGGATCTGTTTTCGGTACAAACAATTAATCCCCATCTCCTTGGCTTGATAAAATACAAGCCTCCCTGTGAAGAGTTTTCCTTTGTGAGCATTAAGACCTTTTACCGGATACTGAGCCTTTCTTTTCAAAGTCAAGGACAACGGTTACTTGTGAGAAATTTAGTAACAAATACACCTATACCTTTTGATAGAGATAAATGGACAGTATTAAAAAGAAAGTGGACATGGATTCAATTCAGTCTGTGCCTGCGTGTGTGTTTGATGTGTCTCTATCATTATTAGGATGCTATATTTTATTTTATGTGTCTGTATGTTAGATGCAGCTGGGGGAAAGGGTTAAACGGGGTCCCTAATGGTGTGTTGGCGTTGAGTGCATGTGTGTGTGTGTGTATGTGTGTGTTTGTGTGTACACATTGTAAGAAGCCGCAGTGAGGAGGATTAAGTGGGGTCTCTGATGATGTCTTGTACAATGAGGGTTGATGGGTGTGAAAGGCCCATTCCGCAGTAGTAACGAGGCTAATGAATTCAGACTCTAATCGATTGTCTCAGCTCTCTCTGGATTAGATGCAACCTTGCTGGAAGGGAAGGCACTGCTGAGGTGTGTGCGTGTATGTGTGTGTACCATAGTAGCAGACAAGAGTGCGTGGTTGAGGATGGGATAGGAAGGGGGGGGTTACTAGTTCTTCTGTCCTTTCCTCCTTCCACAGCACACCTCAACCCCGCTTCCCCACACCCCCATCCGGGCGAATGAGGGGGACAGGAGGATCATCTCCAGTCTAAATGAGATTACAGCTCCTTCAGCTGCTTATCTGGGCTAATGCCAGCCACTGTGGGGCTGCTGTAGCGGCTGGGGCCAGGGCCAGGGATGAGCCAGAAGAGCCAAAGTATAGTCTGTGTACAGGGGATCAGCATTAGGCTCCACTCTATGCCTATAATATCCTCCTCTCCTTCCCCACCTCTACCTCCACACTGCAGCGCACCGCCGCGCCCAGTAATCCCCCAGGAGAGAAGAGAGGGAAAACACATGAAGAAGGAGAGAAAGAGAGAAACGGGGGAGCAAAAGGATTTGAGAAAGTAGAGGGCGGAGTTGGAGGGTGTGGGTGTTGTACACAAGAGGGAGCGCTATGTTTGGATTTAGCATCGAATAGATTTGTTTATCTGCTTTCTTTGGGTATGTGTGTTTGTGTCCTTCCAGACGGGTCCATCAGCGCACTGTCCAGTCAGCACCCGCCTCGGCTTGGGCTCCTGGTAACGCCAGTGTGGTAAAAGAGCGCCACCTAGCGGTAGCAGCAGCACTCTGGGCACACTTCTTCCCTTTCCTGCGCAACCTACGCCTCTCCCAGACCCCTCCAGCACAGCTGGCAGATGCTGCTGCAGGTCAGTGACGCCCATTGGGAGGAAAGAGAGACAGAGACTATAGGGAAGAACAGGCTGCAGGAGGACAGTGTGGGGGAGGGCTGGAAGGAGTTCTGGACAAGAGTTCAACCAAAATGCATTTGAAATGGCTGATACTGTTTATTTTGTGCATTTTACACGAGGGCAGAGAGAAGAACATTAGTTAGAGAGGAGGATAAGAAAATGTCAGGATGCAAAGATTCAGAGAACATGGTAAAAAAAAAAAGCATCTAGACGAATAACTGGGGACACATGCCTACACATCTTATACTGCATTTTAATCAGGCATCTATCAAGTTTCTAGTAATTTATACAAAAAGGAAATAATTTCATATTTTCAGGCTTCACCCTATTGGCCTTCGATCTGCCGAGCTCTGCTCCCCAGGACCTTCAGCCCAACCCAGTCCAGTCCATCATGCAGTGCTTTGGCTGGGACGACATGGTTCAGCCACTTCTGGTAACTCGCTACCTTCCCCATCTGCTCCAAAACAGGTACAGTTAGCCTTTGAGATATGCCCTTTGTGCTTTTTACCTCAATCACAAAGCATTTTCTATCACATCACTCCTGATGGGAAAACATCAGGTCAATCAGGCAGGGATGATTTACACCTGTGAACCTGTCAGCTTCATTGTGGTAGATACCACTCGACAAAATTGTTTTGGACAGGTCCTGTAGGTGTATTGGGTGGTATCTAATTAATAAATTAGACGGCGAGCATCCTTGGTATTATCAAAATAGGTTTTAATGAAGAATTTGCTCCCATGCCTCTAAACAGAATACAAAGTGTAGTGCATCTTCAAAATTGCACTCAAGGGTACAAAACAACGTGACTGTTTCAACCTCAGAGGTCCTCTTCAGACAGTGCCAAGTGATATTAAGGTGCTACACCTGAATATAAAGCCAAAACAAGGACACTACTTGTATTTATTGTTTAGAAGTACCAGCCTGCCAAGCCTCCAATCACTACAGTTTGAGCTGTTAGCAATATGTAATTTATGACATGAAGTAATGGTTTCGTTCTTGCAAAAATGTAATTAAATTATCACGCCCTAGATAGAAATGTTCACCTCCCTCTATCCTTCTGGACTGATCATTAAAAGCTATATGTCAGCTCAGGAGAAATCTGATGGGAAGAGGGTTTTATGTGTTTTTAGACACAAGTAGTTTTCAATGTTAATGCATTTTTTTTAATAAAGATTTGTGACTTGTCAGACTCTCCCGTCAGAATACAAATATATGACCACTTCAGCACAATGACGCATAGAATGTGAAGTTTAACATTGACATTAATGTTAAGTGTGTTTGCGTATATGGCTTTTATTATGTCCTTTTTAGTCACATCCATCTTTATGTCTTCATATCGTGTTTGTCTTATTTCATCAGGAACTTACCGCTCACATATCGAATGCTTCTTCATATCTTCATCAACAGTGAAGATCAGTAAATCCAATAGTCGTTTAAAACTACCCACATTACACTTGTGTGAGATTATTTTCTGTCTTTTCCAGTGAGCTGGTGTCCTCACTAAGCAGCGATTCTGCCGCTGTTGTTTCCGGTTCGGCACAGAGCCTGTCAATTAGAGCCTGGTTCCGCTGTGTTCTACAGCAGCATCACAGGAACCAGGATGTGTCCGACAGCAGAACAGGTAATGCCACTGAAAAGACCATCAGACCATCCGTGTGCACCAGGCAAGATTTACTTTGATACAGATGTATGTGGAATTTCTGGCACATTATGAAATTCAGTGAGGTGTATCCAAAAACAGTAGTGATATAAACTCTTTGGGTAAGACAGGAACTATCCGGGAATTTTGCAAATTGCATGTACTCAGTCACATTCAGTGGTGTAAGGTAACGAAGTACAATTACTAAAGTATTGTGATTAAGAGTAAAATATTGTACTTCTACTCCACTACATTTATTTCATAACTTAAGTTACTTACTTACTTACTACAGATTTAGATAAATATTTTTTTGAAATGGGACATTCTGCATAATCAATACTTTTACTTTCAGTTCTTTAAGTATATTTTGATGCTGTTACTTTTGTACTTTTACTGAAGTAAGATTTTGAATGCAGGGCTTGTAACAGAGTATTTCTACACTGTAACATTGCAACTTGTCCCATCACTGGTCACTTCCCAGGTATCTAGTTCCACACATTAGATCGGGTTTTATCATTTTAGGTGATGAAAACTCAACAGTGCAGTGTACAGATCCTGAATCTTCATGAACTTTGTTTTAAATATTGAGGGAAAAATCTTAGGCTTGTTGCCTTTACCTGTTTGTCTTGTATTAAATTGTAAAACATCCTTTTTTTTGTGCCTGCACTGCTTCCAGGCCGGGCTGTAGAGGAGCAGTTGTGTGAACTGACCCGACTTGTGCTGAGACTTCCTGAGGTGGACAGTCTTTTGCAAAGAGCAGGCCTCCAGCCTACAGCCACCAGGCTGGAGCCCACTTCAGCCTTGGAGATGTTTGTCAAGGTAAGGGGTGCTTACAGGTGTCAGATACACAGAGTTTCTGTTGGATGTCTATGATTTACACTTTAACGTCCCTGAGATGTACCCTTTTTCTCACTTTATTTGTATTAGACCTACAGTACTCAGCATATCTTTGGTCTTATTTAACATTCATTCCTGCACTTTTACTCAAGTCTGCTCTATATGTGATGTATGCTCAGCATATCACTCTCATAGCAGCCTGTATTTACATGCAGATATTTCCATGAATGTATTTTCCTATCTGCTTTCTCGTGGTGTCAGGCTGTTGGCAGTGTGTACAGTGGACTGCAGGTTTTGTCTGAGCGTTCAGCCATGGTGACCAGAGCCCTGGACTACATTGGTGACATCCTGAAACACATTAAACCTTCTCTGGTCAGCAAGAACCAAGAGGGACTGCAGCTGGTTTACTGGGCTGTTGGTGGGTGCAGAACCTATATACTTTTAACACATTTTGTGATAGACAAAGCTTTAGGTGCACTTTGTTTTTGTTTTTTATTTATTTATTTATTTTTTCAATGTGGTCCCAGTCACAGACTTTACTACGGAATCACTATAGTTGTTAATGTGACTGTTTTGTGCTGTTTGATTTAGGTTGCATAGTGAAGCACTGGAGCCCCCTGCTGGCCACATCTAAAGCTCAGCAGCTGCTGTTTCGTATTGTAGACGTGCTACTGCTTCCACACAACCTCACACAGCAGGACAAAGCACTCAGGGACAGCCTGCCTCTATATTTACAGGTTAGGACAAACATATATTGTACACTGAATCATGACTTGGACAATCACGACACACAGCAGGCCTTAAGGTGTGTTGGTGTTGTGAAAAAGATCTGAAACCCTAATCAAAACCCTTTCATCACTCATGTCTGTAATGTCTTGAGATGTTTTCTTTAATTTATTCTCCTGCAGGGTCTGTCAGTGGCTTCCAGCGTGTCTCAGTCACAGGGTGCCTACCTGAAGCAGCAGCTCCGCTCTGTTACCCGCAGATATCTGGACCATTTCCTTCCTGCCTCTCCTTCAATGGGTGTCATCGCCAACCACCCCGTGCTTCTGAGTGCCTGTGAGGCCAACCCAACCAGCCGGGGAGCAGCGCTGAGGAGAACCATCCTAGAGGTGCTTTGGTAGGTCTCTCAAGCTGGCACGTTGTTTCCCCGTCATGACCTCCAAACCACCTGACTTAGAGATTGAATTTATATCCAGCTTGTGTTTGGATATGACTCCTGTCCAGCAAATTAACATGTGCAATGTGTTTCATAGTAAAAGAATAACCAAAATAAGTCAAACTGATAAATGGCAGCTAAGATTTCAGATTTATTTGCTTGACTGAATTTTAATCTCATCATCAGTTCTTGTTGATATGACTTCTTGTCGTCCATTATGTTTCTCCACAAATATATTTATAAAACTGTGAAATTCTTCATCAGAACTAAAAGATACTGGAAATGTTTCCTTCCAATTTTACAGTGGGAGCTTCCTGCAGTTTAAAGGTCATGCCCCTCCGCCTCGGCTAGCGGCAGTCCTGATGTTACTCTTGGAGCTTCTGAGACGAAACAGTGACTCAGACCCTGTCCTCCTCACTCTGCCCCTCCCCTCTTTGCTGCGCTGTGTGATGCTGGTCAACGAACCGCAGGGTAAGATCATGGTCATGCATATACATACGCAATAATCTGGAGTTTATAAAGTGTAGTTTTTCTAAATTGAGTTTGAGTGCCTTCTAATTTTTGATACAGAGGGGATCCTTTGGCTCACTTGATGCCTAGTGTGACTGGGATTGGTACTCCGAATATCCTTGTCTAGCAATCTGGCAGTCAGTGGAAGAAACAAATTGAATTCTGTGAAAGGGAACTTTCAGTCATCTATATAACTGCAGTTCTCTGAGTATTATCAATGAGCGTCTCACTAGACCATCATCCATGCTCATGTGTAGAAAGGATGATGTGCCGTGGAGTCAATTCAGTTTTAAGGTGGAGGGTCTCTATTCGCTGATATCACAACCTTGTCACACCATAGAAAAATGTGTCAGGCAAATTTCAGTGATTAAGAAAAACCCAAGTATATAAAATTAGGTTTCAAAATCATGAAAAAACAAGCAGTAGACTCTGCCCTGAAACACTGACAGTGTTTCCACTGAAGTAGCTGAAACGGAGAACAAGCTGCAGCTACAGCAACAGGCTCTCATTCAGCAGTTAACACTAGCACAAAGCACACACCCACAGCAGCGAGCAGTAACTATCAGTGGGCCGGGTAGCCGATCGGACTGAAAGACTGAAAGTTACGTTAGTGACAGCTATGTTGCTTGTGTTTATGTGATTGTGGCATTTAACAAAGATGTTTATTCATGAAATAATTGGACTGAAAGAGCTGAGAGAGCTTGTTGAATGTAATGAACTCACCACTTTAACACAGAGAGTGAACAAGATGACACTGATGCTATGCGCTCTAATGTTAGTTTTTATATAGTGGAGGAGGGGTTATGTTAAAGACAGCTTCAGTGTGTCATCAAGTTATTTCAGGCCCCCCCAAAAAACCCTTTGCACAGCAATGGTGAAAATAGTTTAACATTTTAACTACACAGTTCTCTGTCTTTTCACATGTTTTCAACAAGTATTTTCTGACATGTATAATGTGTTTCCAAAGAAATCTCTAATTTTACTTTACCCAGACTTTAACACAGTGAGTACTTGTCATTTTAGGATCACATGCATATATCTGTTTGTTTGTATGTGTGATGGCAATTTTAATTAATCACAGCAAATGTTGAAGTCTTTTTTTTTTTTCCTCCGTCTTCTCCAAAATAAATCTGGCCTGCATTTGCTACAACTTCACTTCACTTCCAACTCAATAAATACTGTAATCACAGTACTTACTATCAGCGAGATGGTTGCAAACACGTCCTTAATGCTTACAATTTTCATCAATCCTCACTTTGGGGCAAATTATACAGAAAAAAAACAAGTTTGTGTTTATAGTAATCACTGAAGGGCTGTCTAATGATATGAGTGTGTGTGTTTTTCTGTGCAGTGAGGAAGACGAGCACAGATGCTTTACAGCTTGTGGTGGAGCGATGTGCTGCTGCATCTACAGAGGGACCGTGCGAGCAGATGATCACTGTCTTACGGTAATCGACAATAATGTCTAGCATTAATAAAAATCTGCACCTGTATTAGGGCTGTGTGGCATTGGATGCACAAACCCTAATGTAGGCACCAAGTAACACAATCTATATTGCATTAAAGTCTATTTTATCCTTTGTGGTATTTACTGTTTGTGTAATCCCAATGGTCCCAGGTCGTTTGTGGAGGAGAACGAGGGAGTCTACGACAGGCAGGTATACAGTGTCCTGGAGACAGTGGCTGTTTTAGATCCCTCTGTGGTTCAAGCTCTCATTCCTAACCTGACTCTCAGTCTGAGAAACACTGAATACAAGAGAGGACTGGGCAAGAACATCACCTTGAGGTGAGCAAGCACATGAATCACATCGTGAAAGCCATGCAGACAGCATTCATCGCCTTTAAACTATTTTTAAGTTGTCTAGACAGTATGCAGGTATTGAACAGGAAATATTCTGTAGCTGTATGCTTTATTGAATGTGTCCACTAATGCAACTACTTCTTCTCTCTGTGTAACAGGAGTGTATATAGGAAGTTGCTGTGTCTCCTTGGAGAGAGTGGGCAGGCAGAAATAACCAGTCTGGAAGCGGACTGAAAAGTTTTTTTTTTTTTTTTTTAAAAAAAAGGACCAGCTCCAGGACGTGTCACCGGATCCAAGAACCACATTTACTCATCCCAACCTTCTATTTTGTGCCAAATGTCTTAATTTGGTCTTTGGAAAAAAAAAGTGCATTACAGTGCTGCCTACAAAATATGAGCGTTGAGTGTATCTTATTAGCTGGGTTAATGTTAAAGGGACAGTTCACCCCAAAATCAAAAACGCATATTTTCCCTCTTACCTGTGGTGCTGTTTATCAGTCTAGATTGTTTTGGTGTGAGCTGCTGAGTGTTGGAAATATCGGCCGTAGAGATTTCTGCCTTCACCCCAATATATTGTAATGGAACTAGATGGCACTCTGCTTGTGGTGCCAAAAAGTACATCTGAAAAGCTCAACAGCAATGTCTCTTTCCAGAAATCATGAGCTGGTTTCTCAAGATAATCCACAGACCTTGTTGTGAGCAGTTTCATCTAGGAGCTACACCTGCCAATTGTATCACCTCGCAGAAGGAAGCGTGCATCTACTACTAGCTCACCCAGCAGCACTGAGCTAGCTAACGTTACAGTACAGCCAGGCAGAAGGCCATTAATGTTCACATCTCATGCTGTCACAAGCACAAGCCTCTTGTCCAAGAGTAGATGCACATTTCCTCCTGTACAGTGATGCAGTTGGCAGATCTAGTTTGACAGAAAGTAAATAGTTCCTACATGAAACTGCTCACAACAAGGTCTGTAGATTATCTTGAGTAACCAGGTCATGATTTCTAGAGAGGGGGACATTGCTGTTGAGTTTTTTAAATGTATTTTTTGGCACTGTGAGCACCACAAGCTGAGTGCCATCTAGTTCCATTATATTGGAGAGAAGGCAGACATCTTTGCGACTGATATCTCCTACACTCTGCAACTCACACCAAAACAATCTAGACTGTTATACAGCATTACAGGTAAGAGAAAAAAAATGCATTTTGTGACTTTGAGGTAAACTGCCCCCTTGAAATCTGAACTGCTGGTATAGTATGAACATTATTAGCTGTACTTAAAGAACCCTGAATGTCCTTGAAATGTGCCGATCATGGACTTTAAGCAGGTTGTATATAATGTACATATTGTAAAGAATGTGTACCTTTGCAGTTTGGCAGAGGAATTGTTAATGAAATAAAATGTGTTTATATAAATGTGCTTATATATGTCTCCAGCTCTTCATTTCAGTTCTATAGTGAGGAATGTGAGCACTGAAGTGAGCCCAGACTATCTGTGCTTATACCATCAGGTGCTGGATCTGTCTCTACTCAGTTGGCACTCTGAATTACAGATTTGATGACAGTCGTGGGCGAGCCCAAAGAGTTCAGTAAAAAAAAGAAAAAGTAAAGGAGAGGAGTACTGTTTGTTCCAATTCGCTCTCGCCTTTCCAAGTCGCAGCAATCTCTTGCAATCCGGCTTTAGTTTGCACCTAATCACATGAAGTCTCACTCCTGTCTCCCACAATCACCAAGTCCCATTTTCTGTCATTGCTAGTCATTTTCCAGCCTCATCAAACTGCAATGCATCGCTTCATCTGAGCGACTTTCTGCTGTACTGCATTCCTTTTCTCTATCAGTATCAGAGGTGGTTGGAGGAATAAAAGAAAGGCAGTAGAAGTGATGCTGTAAATTAGTGCTCAGTTATCTGTTGCAGCTAGATAATTCACCCCATTAACAGTCCTCATAAAGTACATTCCAGATTAATTCATGGAGCTTCTTTATTCTGAAAATGTGCCACATATCCTTTCAGACACATTTTGGATAGAAGAGGTGAGTGCAGAGTGACATTTTTTTCTTTTGGTCAATTTTGTTTTGAAAGTCAGCACAATGGAGTGTTAGTATAATATCATAAACACACTTCTCTGAATGATGACAATGACCAGACATTCATTTAAACATAAACAGTCTTAGGTCCTGAGCATGATAAAAAATTCAAACTCACTTGCACTGGTCGATAACATACACATACAGTAGTGTCTCACTACTGATGCAGAAAATCAAGTAATTCTTTTACCTTTATTTAAGTTAAAAAATGACATAGGTATTTATTCACTGATGGACCTCAGGCTCTTGACACTTGTCAACCCAATCTGTAATTTCAAAGTACATGCGAGTCAATGAGAAAACAGTCTTTGTTCTCCATATCTAGAAAAACATCCTGCACATGTTTTTCAGGCCACCAAAGTGATAATAGAGGTTTAATGGAAATGTTATACAGTGATTTTAGCTAGAAAAGCTCCTACAGCCCTATAATGGCTTACAAAGAGGATAGCATCTTTGAATTCCTGTGGACAGTCGAGCAATACAGTAATGTTTCCACAAGTCACTTAATTGGTAACAGAATTGGCATTTTGTTCCTTTCTTCTTTGGGAATTAAAATCCCTCAGGAGTTTTTTTTTCTTAACTTGCTTCGCTGGACATCATGAATGGTGTCTCAGTCTTTGGGGAAATACAACAGACATGCTGTATTACTGTGACAGTCGCTTGTTTTTGAGTTTACTAGAAGCTTGTAGAATAACATGGCTCTTGTAGTTCAGGAAAGTATTGTTATTACATCTGGGTCTGAGAGAAATCCCTGTACACTTGTGTGACAGAGATGGCAGCTTCCAGGACGATTACTATGATCAGGTACTGTTTTTTTCAGCCACGTTTGCAAATACTGACAGTCCAGAGTCTAGCTGAGGCTCCTCCACCCTCTGGTTATGTGTTCATGTTTTCTTGCATTTTGTTCACTGGTGGTTTAAACAGCACCTATCCTGTGATGGGGTACTTGTAGAGTCTGTAGGTTCGGGCAGGTGAAGTAAGGAGCAGGCAGGAAACATGTTGCTATCCCATTGGAGGCAAAAGGCAGCGTTGGCCCGTAGAAAACCTCCTCCTTCCCTTCTGTGCTCAGATCCAGCACCTGGAAAGAGGAAACTTACTTATATTTGGTTTTCCTCATAAACCAGCTTTAAGTACATCACTTAAAATGTGACTGGTGTCTATGTCAGTGTCTGTGCTGGTTGGTCAGTCAAACTACAGAACAAATGAAGTCACCAGTGGCAATACATAACTTCACACATTATAAGATGAATGCATATGTTATTAAAGTCTCTGCAAGCTCATACAAACACAAAACTCTGAAATTAAGTTTTTTGCTGAGCACACTTGAAAAGCAGACAAAGCACATTAGACATATAACATATCACCATGAAATTCAAACCATGCTCTTTCCCACCCTACAGTCACATTTTGGTAGCTGAAATATTTGAATATCATAAAATATTTATTATTTTTCATGCCTTGTGTGTGCTTAACTGTTACCTAATACAATATTTCTTACAGAACATGAATGCAGCATTGAAATGAATCTTTTCAACATCATTTGACACCTGCACAGATACCTTCAATGGTGATTTTTCATTTATAACATTAATTTGTCATGTAGGTTGAGGCTGTCAAACACCTGTTCCTCCCAGAAAGAGTCTGGGCCCTATCCTATTGTTAAACTGGAGGGGCATTCGAAGAGCACAGACCGCTGCCAAAGCCAACTGTCCAGTCTTCTATGATATGCAATTCTGTAAGTGCAACCATGATGTATGTCTGGATATAGTACCAAATCTATTAGAATTATACCAAACTACGACTGTGCTAAGCTAAAGCCTCATCATCTCAGCTGTGCTTTTATTATGTACTTCTAAACCAGAAATACTTAATTTTTCCTTAATATTTCTGGTGGAGTTCATTGCAGATGGTTGAAATTTGGATGTGAGTACAACTTAAATTAGTTGTATGATATGTGTATATTAATGTTTCCATAGCCACACCTTAGTCTGAGGCGACAAAAGCATTGTTATAATTGCGCCTGAGTTACAGTTGTACCAGTTCTGCCACTAAAGGAATTTGTTTAATATCTGTTACTTATCTCACGTTACATTGAGTTTGTGAAGAAAACTGTTTTTGCATGCCTCCATGGTGAACGTAGAATCCAAAAAATTCTTGATGAATTGAAGTTGTAGGTGTCCATTTTTAACAACAGCAAAACTATGCAAAATATCTGTTTACAAACGTTCACATATCTCGTGCAGTATAATCTCATTTATCGACTCGTATGCTCAGTACTTACCAAACCCGTCCTTCCTGACAGAAAACTGAACAAAAGTGAAACTTAACAAAAACAGTAATTTTACCTTGCTAAACACGGAGACTCTGGTCTACTGCTGCCTTTATCATTTCTTATTGTTTGCGCGTGTGTGACTTTGATACTTTAAAGGTTAGTTCAGATTCAGCAAAGTTTAACTGTAAGACAAACAACCTAGCTGATTGAGGAAATAGTAGACCAGCAGCTCCTGTGTTCAGTGAGGTAAAATTACTGTTTTTCTCCATGGAGTCTGGCTTTGAAGAGAGCATAGATAAGTTTCACTTTTAGCTCAGTTCCCTATCAGAGAGATCTGTCTGTACTGAAGATACAACTGGATAAATGAGACTTGGATTATACTACACAAGCTGTGTAAGAGTTAATGGATGTTTTGATATAGTTTTGCTGTTTTTAAAAATGGACCCCTTTTACACCAGTTCATCAAGAATGTTCTCTGTTTTTGGATTCTTCATTTACTGTGGAGGCTTGTGATAAAAACAAAGTTTTCTTCATAAATTCAACGTAACATGGAGTAAGTAACTCATAAACAAATAGTCATTTGGGAGGTGAAGTGCTCCTTTAAATAACTGTCCTCCAGTGCTTCATAAGTCCTTGGTCCATGCTACACCCTTCCACCAAGTTTGACAAAAATAGGGCCAGTAGGTTTTCCATAATCTTGCTGACAAACTAACAAAGTGAACATAACGTCCTTGGCGGAGGTAGCTGCGTAGTCTCATTTAATTCATTGTGCTGCTGTTTCACTTCACTGTATGAACGACATATCACCAATAAAATAGCTTACTGCGTATCACTTTATCTGATAAACTGATGGTGTCACAATTGTTATTTGGCTAAATCTAATCTAATCTCATCTCTTACCTGAATGCATGCCAGAGGTTCGTTGGTCCAAATGGAGTACCCTCCAACCACATAGATCCTGTCATCATGGACGGCTACTCCGGACTCATTTTGACCTGAGGACGACAGAGCCGACACAATGCTTCACTGTGCCAGGCAGAGGGCATTCTGACAGTATGACTTCTATGTCCCTCGGGAGGCAGGGAGAGAGAGAGATAAATGGAGAAAGATGGGGCAAGGGCGGGAGTGTATAGAGAGCCGAGATTGAGCTCCTGTTCTCTTTCCTGTGACTTTGTCTTAAACTTTTACAGATATCACAGGAGGACGGAACAAAAGAGGAAAGTCATACAGGAGCAGAGAAGGAGAGGAGGGAGAAATAGTAAAGTCACCTGAACTTTAAACCCTGTAAGCTTTCATTGAAGAGCATGCAATGGGAGAATATGACCACGTCCTACAGTATATATGCATGATAGATTGCACCTCTAGTGCCTTGAGGCTGGTGGAGGTGGTACTCCATCCCACCTCCACCAGCCTGGAGGCTATAGATGCAGCATGCCCACGGGTCCAAAGTAGGGATCTATGTGTTTTCATGTATATCATCCTTCCGCCTACTCACAACCAGCGGGGAGGCATTATGTGCTGTGTTTTTATCTAATGAGAGAGGCAGAGAGCTTCACTCAACCTATGTAGCACATACAGTACATCATTGGAATTAAAAATGTACTGCGTTTGAAATAAATTAGCATTAAAGCCCCTAAAGACTTGTTTCTCTGTAACATTAAATATTTATGTCTACATAAAGCTACAATCAAGTTTAAAAACAATGTATTGAGACTTTAACACTCAGAAACTCACGCCCAGGCAACATAAGCAATTATCCCACAACACTCATTACATTTAGATTCACATATTGCTAAATTCTGATTTGTGCGCTTAAGGATGAGACATCATCTTTTTTCTGGTGTAAAATATCCAAAACAGCTCAAACTTTTCTAATCAAACTGAGGAAGTATGTTTTCAGGGCTTCTGATAGAAAAGTTGACCACCTGAGGAATGTCAATCCAATATTTACTCAGTTTTGCTTTCCACCAACTCCTGAGGGAAACATCTGGCCCTCGAGCTGCTAAATACTCCATAATGTTGACATGTTACTAACATTGTGAAGTTTGAATAATTAGAACTACAGCTTCTTCTTCAGCTGCCTGCTGAGGCTGAAAACAAAACCAGTAAAGTTATCCACACAGTAGTATATGAGACAGATAATCTGTGAAAAAAAATCATGTCCCTTTGCCTCCTTGTGGTGCTTCTAACGGCATTTGCTAGAAATGCCTGGAGGAAAACAACAGAAGCGAGGAGTCTTTAACGCAGCTGTCAATCATGTGATCATTGTTCGTGAACTGCGGTCAAACTGCCAAACTAGGCAACCCTGATCAAATATAAATCAAGACTCGGTTATTGCATTGCATATTTTTCTCTTCAGATGTTTTCAGAAACATATTTTAGTGTACTGTTTAGCTGTAAAATGAAAATGTTTGCTCCGATTGGTGGGCAGTGCCTGGTTTTGGCCCAACTGTTTTCAGCACAGCAGCTGAGTTCCAAACAACAACAGAAAGATTTCACAGACTATCCGTCTCGTGTAATACTGTGTGGATTTAATGACAGTTTAAAAAAACATGACAAAAGGTTATTTTTATAAGTTACCAACTGTACTGTAGCTTTAACGCTGAAGGAAACTGCAGAGTCAAGTAAAAATTTCTTTGAGTTTATCATTACAAATGAATCCTTTCACATACAAGAAGTCATATGATTCATTGTTTCTATAAAATATTGCTCACAGACGCTTCAATATATCTTTACTAAAACTAGAAAGATTAGCTTCAGAGCATAATGTTACATGTGGTGACAGAAATCAACCATTTTTGTTACTTCCTGTCTCAAGTAGTATTTTATTTGTCAATTCCTGTATGTTAACTGGTTTCTAGCGGTGTGTGTAAGGTCTCAATTAAATGGGATTATTGACTGTTGCTCCCACAGTTTATGCAATAGTATAACATTTTGGGAACACACTTATTTACTTAGATGATAGAAACAAGGGTAAACAGCCAGTCTTTGAGCCAAGATAACTGTTTCCTGATGTAGCTTCATTTTTGGTGTACAGACATGAGAGTGGTATCAATCTTCTCATCTAACTCTCAGCAAGAAAGAGAATAAGTGTATGTCAAACTGTTGCCTTAAATGTGTACAAGAGTCCTGCGTAGCCAGCTATTTTACAGCTTTTATTAGTATGATGTCCTCATATGTTTCTGTCTATAGCAACACTGACAGGAAAGAACACTGTGTTGCTGATCAGAGGGTTGACCAAATGGTTACTGTCTCATGATAAATCATCTCAAGTATAAATCTGTTAGTGTATGCATGGTCACATGTGTGGTTTGTTCACTTTGCCCACCCGTGAGGAGGCTGAAGGAGCAGCGTGTCCACTGGTCCAGGTCCATGTTGTAGGAGTCGATGTGGCGGACTAGTATGCGATCGTTGTTGTAGTCCAGGTCGTTCCCGCCGAGCACGTAGAGCTGCCTCCTCACCGCCGCCATGACGTGGTAAACTCGCCTCTGCAACATGGGACTGCGGGCCAACCACTGGTCCTGAGAAAGGAGGTGGAGGTGGTTGGAGAAAGGATTAGGGGAGAAGCAGATGGAGGGGAAGACAGAAGGAAGAAAATGATTCGATGCAGATGAGAAGGAGGTGAGATGTAGTATGAAGAGGGAGGGAGAGAGAAACAGAGAGGGTGGGAAGGGAAGGAGGATGAATAAGAAGATTAATATTTAAGCATATCCATGCATGGGTAATTGATGTATGCTCAGTGCTAAGATAAATAACGTGACACTGGAGCTCTGGTTTGTACTAATGACTTCCCTCCCTATTTCTAATCATATGTTTCAGCCACTCCATTTTACACCGAGGATCCCTGCTCATTTCACTAAGTGTGTCGAAGCTTATTTTGTGTCAGTGTGTGTGTGTGTGTGTGTGTGTGTGTGTTTGATTGAGGCAGAGAATGAGGAGTGAGTATGTGTGTGTGTGTGCGTCTGCTGGGAGCTGACGGGTGGCCATCTGTTGAGGGTAGAGTGGGTGGGGGGTTGCTGTTGCTCTGGCAGGTGAACGTAGATTCATGGTGAATACAAATGAGACTCTCTCCCTCTCTCTTTCGCTTGCTTCTTCGTTCCCTCGCTTCCACGCCAACGTGTACAAACACAGACCCATATGGATATGCACCTTACACATATACACACTGCATACCTCCATACTATATACAGCCTCACCGACATCCAGCCCTCTTTAACAGCTGGCTCATATACTTACACAAACACAAACGGCAGCTTCCTACATTCCACTACAGTTAGCTGTGAGCACTGCAAATACAGAAATTATATTTAATCAAATTCACTCTCACCCATGATTCACTAAAGACCAACGACATAGATGTATGTGTATATATGAGTGTTCACTTTGTATAAAAGATAAAAGGTTGTAACCTTGTAGAGACAATACTGGGAGGATTTACATTAAAGGACCAGCACCAATATTTTTGTAACATGAATAAGCACTACAAATCACAAATACAATACTTAACTGTGGATTAAATTCTTAAGTAAGCTGTAGAGTTTCACATTTTTATGTAGTTCTCCTTTTTTCCATGATGCCATAGGTGTACATTAATTTCCATATGGTGTAAAAATCAATTAGCAGACTCCTGACACCTGCCTGTTGTGTAATCCATCACAGCGAACATAATGTCTGCATTAATTTTCTGAAAAAAGCCATTATTGCTATCCTAATGCTGTTTAAGTGTAGAGTTTTTTTAATGTATGCACTGCACCACCTCCCAACAATAATATTACTCAGACAAAAATTCATGCAGAGTGAACACTTACTGTCACGTCGTGCTAATTTTTGGTTATATAACCCAAAATTACAAATTTGTCTCAGCAATGGCTAAAAAAAAATTGTAAATTTTGTACATTTGATTGTGCATTTGGCTTTACAGTCTGAACACTATAGGGACACCCTCTATCCTTACACCCTTATTCAGATAAGGAAAGACTCTAAGAAAAACATTTATCAGTGGAGAAACAAAAGAGGACAGATACTTCTTCCAGGACGGACAGGCATGTAATAACATGTACAGTGATCAGCTCTGTGTGCACAGTCGACAGAAAAAGCACTGAACCACACTATGGAGACACATAAGTTACAGTGTTATGTAAATAAAGTACATTACTTATAATTTGTGACATGATGGGTAACAACTCAGGAGTGGGCAAGTCTGACAACTGATTGCGCAGAACTGAAATAGCGTGGGAGTTTCTGGCACAAATTCACCAAATTGCAAGGTGCATGGAGAAGCAGTCTCAAAGGGTCAAAACTATAGCAACACTTGTAGTATTGAGAATATCGGACCAACACATTTGTGGCGGACCCTGATGACTGGTGAGACTGTTGCCAGTTTGCACGCTGCTCGAAACGTGTGTGGACTGCATGAAGAAACAATCTAAGTGGAGTGCTCTCCTACTCCTGATATTAGACCCTGATAAAGGCTACAAGCTGATACAAGTTGGTCTGACAGTAAAATTGTTATTAACACTTTAAGTGTTGCTGGAGTTTTGACCCATTCTTTTTAGATCTGAATGAACGGCTGCGTTTATCAGGTGTGTGTCACTTTGTGGCAGCATGCCAAGCTGTAAACACAACACTGATTTGTTTTTATATGACTAGCTGATATGGCAAATGTGTTAGCAGACAGTTATCTGTACACATGCTACACACATTCATCTAAAGTCATGTTCCTGGCACATGTAAGTCTAATATCCACTCTTCTTTAGCTCTGCTTTGGTCTCTACCAACTCCTGAGGGAAATATTTAGCTCTTCACAGCAGCTAACTGTTAACTTTGTGTGTCTGTCTTTTGATGCTGGTCTTGTTGTGTACAGTGGGTTTAAAACAGCTGCCTGCTGCTGCTGGAAACAGTGCTGATGTGAGAAGTGAGACTGAACCAAAACAGTAAAACTGCAGGCCATAAAACCCAAAAAATGAGCTACAAGATGCTAAAAAAATCAAAGGAACTGAGGGGAACTGTAGAATTTGGTGATAAATCTCTGTGGGTCCATTACAGGCAAACCTTTCACACTTCCCATAAGCACTTGAAGAAGTGTAATTTTTAATACACTCACAGATCTCATCACTACACAGTTACCTGTTCTGGGTCATACACCATCAGTCGATTCTGGTACTGAGCTGTGTTTGTCACCCCGCCTGTAACACAAATCAGAGAGCAAAAGATTTTGGTACAAATGTGCATAAAGCAGTGTATATCTGAACTGCATGTCAAGAGTGTGTCTGTTCATGTATATTAAAGTGGAAACAGACAACTTTCCCCTAGCATTTCCAAGTTATATTATTGTTGGCACCATTGGCTGAAAGAAAACTGGATCACTCTGGTTTTCCTCAGAGACTACCAGCTACCAACAACACAGGACACACTGCATTTGTTTCCAAATTTCTGTGAAGAAATGATGAACACTTGAACAATTTGGAAATGGGAGAGAAGAAAGAAGCATGTTCAGTGAAGAGGTAAAGTGAAATCGTCATAATTTTATATGAGTAACAACATAATAAACAAACAAAAACTGCCGCAGGGGTCGGCGTCAGGGTGGAGGGGAAGTAGAAGAAAACATTAGGAGAAAAAGACTGACTTTATTAATTTAGTCTGTGAAGTTGACATGAAAGCAGATGGAAATTCTTTAGTAGGTGTTGTGAAAAGTAAAAAGAGTTTATGTTATGTTTTTTAAAATGCAACTCTACACAGGGTGCAAAATTAACTTTTTTCTCCATTGATATTATGTCTAGTAAATGTTCAAATTCTACCGACCACTTAATAGATTAGAATTTGTTTTTTTTGGCTTGTGAGTGAAGCAAATCTACCAGCCACTTGATGATTTTACCAGCATTTGGCTGGTGGATGGTGCTAATTTTGTACCCTGATTGTGAAAAGAAAGCCCTCTAAGGATACCTACTGATAGCTACTGGGGAAAACAAAAGCATTATCCTGTTCCTGTTTTGGTTGTGAAATGGTTGATGCACTTACTTTGTGCCATAAATCAAGGCCTTCATTTTCCCAGGCTTATAGGAAAGTAATTTAAATGCTGATAGTGTCATTATTCTAAAGCCATTACATTGTGCCATTAACATTTACTTAATAATGATAACTTTAAGCACAAAACATGTCTATTTCCACTTTAATGTGTAGAATCAAGGTAGATGTAATGCATATGTGAAAGTGTGTAGGTATCTTGAGTCTGCCCTGCTTATCACTGTATACCTGAGACCCAGAGCAGATTGTCAGCCACACAGCCAGCGTGGCAGGACAGTGAGCGGTCGAAGGGTTGGACAAACATCCATTTGTTCCTCTTGGGACAGTAGCGCTCCACAGAGGGCAGCACCTGCCTCAGCTCATTCCTGCCCCCCACTGCGTACAGGTACTGACCCAGCACACCCAGGACAAAGTGTTCTCTGCAGGCCTTCATGGGGGCGATCTCAGTCCAACAGTTTCCCCTGGGGTCGTATCGACAAGCAGTCCTTACAGCACATGTCCTCCCGGTGGCGTGCTCCACCTCCCCACCCACAACAAACAGGAAGTTCCCCATTACGGCCACACAGTGGTGGCTGCGCCCAGTGGGCATGGGCGCCAGCTCGCTCCAGTTCGATCCACCTGCAACGCGTACATGCTCCTGCACAGCCGGGTTGAAGTACCGCAGCTCCCTCACTCTGCTCACCTCCCTCTTTCTTCCGCCAGCTATGTAAAGGGTGAGAGACTGAAAGCGAGGCCTGGTGCGAGCTGACTGACGGAGGGGCTGGGCAAAGGTAGCATGGTGGTAGTCCAGGGCCTCCTCCACAAGGGCGGCAGCAGTTGGGCTGGATTGCACCAGAGAGTGGCTACGGGCAAGGTGGTGTAGTGTGGGGACGTCCATCAGGCCATAGCGGACGTGCTGGAGTAGATCCTCAGTGTACTGGTAGCGACAGTCGTGCTCCAGCCACAGTACGACCAGCTAGAGGCAGATCAAATAGAGAAGAACTGTATGCGTTATGGACTGTTTGAACAGTCGTTCCCACCTTCAAAAAAAATAAAATAAAGTTAAATGTTTCATATAAAGTTTGCTCAACAAATTCAGTATTACACTCATTAAGTGGTAATGATAAATGTTTGCTTAGCATTACAGACCTTCAGTTTAAAAAAGTAGTGACAACATTTACCATTATGCTGTTTGTAAGAAATCTCTAAAATTTCTAATGTACGATTTGATGAATATAACATAGTTAATGTTTCACATTGGACTTAATAGCTTAATCTGGTACACTGTAAATTGTTTGTGCTTTGCCTCTCTGGCTTATTATTTATAAAATCAGTTGAACTGCGTCAATACTGTTTTTTTCCGAGTAAAGGTGATGGTCTGAAGAAAATATTAATAACTGTTTAAAATTTGAAACATTAGGTTCAGCCTCCACCCTGCCCAAGAGCTTCTCATACAGTCCTTTAAAAGAGGGGTGGGAAGAAGAAAGAGGTTAGGATGGGGCAAGACAAGTGGTTAAGAAGATCAGAGACAAAGGGGGAAGGCATAAAGGGTGCAAGAGGAAAGTAAAAGGAAGTAAGACAGCATGAAGTCAGTCTGAAATTAATGAGAGATCAGGAAAAATATGTTATATGTTGCTAATCAGAATTATTGTTCTAGAAACCTATAGGCTATTATGGCAAGACTTGGGCAAGCCAGCACTGCATCCACACTTTCCAACACTCACTCACACAAGGATTTAATCAGCAGCATTCAATAAACAGACTGTAAATATCCACAGGCACCTTCCTTTGTTTAATGCAGGCGAACTGGGTTGCAGAGAATTTAATTGAACTTGAGAGCAGTGGAAGGTTATTTAGTTGCGACGAGGTGCGAGTGTGGGCGAGATGACTGGAGATCACTGATACCATTATCGGGAAAACAAAGCGGTTTTTAACGTCATCTGTGTACAGATGAAGAACACAGTGTAGCAGAATGAAGTCAAGTTTTGGGGTAGTGGAGGGTAGCGACATATTGTGTTCAGACATGGATACTGATGGACACACCAAAAATCAAAACAGCCTGTGGTGTATGAAGTATAGACAAATACCCAGTGTGCACCAAATGGATTTTCCCTAATTTCCTCTTCAGTCCAATCTAAAGGTGTGAATATACAACAAACATGTAAGTCAGGATCATCTTTTTGTGGTATCTGTGCCACTCTCCTGTCTCTACCTCCCCTTCTCTATCGCTCACCCCGCCTCTCTCCTCCTCATTGCTCTGAAGTGACAGTATGTGTGTGTGTTTCTGAGTGTGTGTGAGCGTGTGCACTACGGCAGCTGACTGTGAAGGTCACGCTGCATCACGCAACTTCCTCAGGGCACAGAATAAATCAACTCCTTCTCCCTCCTTCCCCTACGCACTGAAAGAGAAAGTACAAGAGCATGTGTGTGCTTGTGTGTGTGTGTGTGTGTGTGTGTGTGTGATAGGGAGAGTTAGACCACAAAAGACAGGGGGAGAGAGTGAGGGTAAGAGATAGTGAGAGGTAAGGGGAGGGGGGAAGCTACAGAAAGGCAGAGCAAAGGATGGCAAGAAAGACGAGAGGAAAAAAAACAAAGCCAGAGAAAATGTGATTTCCAGAGCGTGAGAGACTCTAAGAAAACTCTGAGTGACGATGATTGACTGCCAAGCTATATCGGTCCGGCACTGGCGTGCACACCCCCCTCAACCCCCCCACCCTTTCGGACGACGGCCCCCGCTTGCCGTTCGCTTCCGTCTGATGCCCAAATTAACCTTCTGGGCGAAGTGAAGGAGGCCCAAAGCAGCCTAATCAGAGGCTGATTATGGCGGCGGCGGCTGGCTAAAGGGTCAGGGTAATTGTGCCATCAGAGGCCTGATTGTTTTCAATCAGACGGGCGGCCGAGTGACAGCTGGGGGATTGGGGCCCTGATGGAGCCGCGGTGGGCCTAATCAGAGAAGAGAAGGGGAGAAAGACAGAGAGGGAGAGAGATCGGAGGGGGGAGGGCGGAAGGGGGGAGGCTGATTGGTGCAAATGAACAGTCAAAACAGTAAGTCTCCACCCCAGCACTGCCGCTTCACTCAGTCCCGGCAGTTCGTGAGACATGCACACGCACACGCACGCTCACATGGATGCATGGACTGATGCACATCACACATGTGTCCATCACATGAGGACAAAAACAGTCCTTCCTAATGCATATCCTCATTAATATAAACAAACAGTATGAGATGCAGCTGGCAGTGTTTAATTTGTTCTTTATTAGTCTGTGTGTGTGCTGTGTATCGTGTCATGCATTTCTATCTTTGTGTGTGTGTTATGAACAGAATATTTCGGCGCCGAGATGCAATACATTCACATTCACAGGCTGAGACTATTGTTTCTCACTGTTTCTTTCAAAATATGACCACAACAATATCACTTTAATACTGCATCCCATACCTCTACTTGCATGGAAAACCCATGACCACTTACACACACACACGCGCTCACACACACTTCCAGTACCTTCCATATCTCCTCCTCGCTCAGAGAGGTGAGGCGGTCGCTCTTCAGCACCTCCCTGAGGAGGCGGTAGGGCAGCTGCAGGGCCTCATCCTGCCTGCTCTGGCTCAGCTCAGACAGATGCTCCACCAGGAAGCCCACCACGGCCTCCTCTAAGGCGGGGAGGTGGAACAGGTCGGCCACGCGGTACAACTCCAGGTAGTTCACACTGCTCAGTTCCTGCAGGGTGAATACATAAACATACAATTGAATGCAGGTATTCACCAAGAATGTGTTTCTCTGTACTAACAAACAGCAAAAGTTGACATAACCAGATATTATAATTTAGTGAGAAGTATATTTAGTCAAAAATATACTCATGTAAGATTTCACTTA
The DNA here is from genome assembly GCA_019142605.1 of Cephalopholis sonnerati. Classification (NCBI taxonomy): domain Eukaryota; kingdom Metazoa; phylum Chordata; class Actinopteri; order Perciformes; family Serranidae; genus Cephalopholis; species Cephalopholis sonnerati. The sequence goes on along the minus strand of JAGQAX010000008.1, from coordinate 11,930,285 downwards.
GTCTGTCATTCTATAGGAACATGTCACAGTTACCAATTATAGCTGTTTTGTTTTGATTTTTTCAACTCACATAGAGCAGGTTGGACATATACGCTCATCCCTGATACATACTGTAGATACATGTGTAAGCCACACAGACAGAATGTATACATTAGCTGTGGGATGATTTTAATTTCATAGTTAAATGGTAACATTGGAGATGCCAAATGTAGAGCACAGACAGATGGAAATAAATGAGAGGAAAGAGGATAAATAAAAGAAAATGAGGCCTGACTAGTGGAATAAGACTGCCATCTTCTGGCTGTCCCTCAGCACGTCAGCTCAACCTGTAACAATGAAACACCTTCATTCCCTCTTTAGAATATATGAGCTGTTAGTTCGAGTGCCTTCCCTCCAAACAAACCAGGTTCGCAGATCATTTGTGCTTATAGGTGTTGCACTGTTGAACAAACTGTGAACAAAAGTAACTCAACCTATGTGTGAGAGGATGCTGCACCTTATGATATGTAGAGCACTTTAATGATATGTAGTTTTTTTGGCTCTTTTGTTGGTAGTGGTGGCGTTATGGTACACAATGAATTTCCAAAAGGACTGATAAATATGTAGGTGATGATTCTCAGTCATCCAGGTCATGGTAAGTGCTATATCGTAGGCAACTGGACTTGCTTGAGTTTCTTGAAGTCATTTCACTTCTTATCCAAGATGTGAAGAAGCCTCTTGGATGAGACATGAAACGTCTTCAAGAAATTCAAGAAAGTATAGTTGCCTACAATATAGCACTTAAGATGACTGATAAATATCTATTTATCTGTGGATCAACCACCCACGGTTTGTAAAAAAAACCCCACAAAATTTCAGTTCATTTCATTTCTACTACTATTTTTCAGAAAGTACACAGTGTGTATTTTATTTTGAAAAATCTCAGAATCAGGATTTAAAACAAATTAGATTAAAAGTCTTCATTAAACATTAGAATGATGATTACACAAATAACAACAGTCTCTATTACACATACAGTCAAAACATGTCATTAGAATCATTTCAGATAGAGCACCATACACAGCGAGTGTAGCATCCATCAGTTATTCAATATTCAGTTAACTGAATCCTGCACATCAGTATCTGTCATATCAGAGGCAGATGATCCTGACTGGCTGATATATCTGATTTTCAATCAACTGGTGCCGTGTGTATCGGGAAATCAATGTTATTAGTGTGGCTTTACCGTCCACTCAAACCACATACCACATAAAACAGTGAGCTTACATGTGTTCTGTGAGCAAGGGTGTTAGCAGGTAAGGAGATTAATTAACAGGTAAATCAATGACATTATTCAGGAGTTTGCTGTTCTGTTAATAGTGAGGTATGGGCTGGTCACTACAAACCAATAGAGATAAAGCTTTAGCAACCACCAGATGGCACATTTGAGCTAAGTTGACAATTGTGATGTAACTGTGAAGACTTGGATGGCAGAACACAGTATAAAAAGATTACAGTCTGGTGGCAGGGATTCAAGATACACAAGATGAAATAGTAGGTGTAATTAGTACTGTGGAGTACGTATATGTATGTAATTAAGTGTTTCTAAAACCACTGCGAAATGCATTGAGTTCCAGGAAAATATAAAACAGTGTATCAAAAGCCTCAGAGTGGCTCTGCTCTGCAACAACCTCAGCCTGATTTGTCTTTATCTGCAGCAGCTTTTGGCTGCGTACCCAGAGGACAGTAGGCTGACTTTGCCTCTATTCCAACAGATCCATCTTTGGCGCTGGGATAAAATACATAAATCAAGTGACTGGGTGGCCTAGTTCTTGAGGAGATCTGGACTCAGGCACCTTAGCTGACAAGCATCCACCCCACCGAAGTGTCCTTGAGCAGCACACTGAATCTGTTCTGGCTCAAGTGCCCTAGTCTCCATCTGACTCTGAGCTTTAACCTACCATTAAAACTAGATCGCAGCTGATGGGACATTGTTAAATGTTAAAATTCATTGTAAAATTGCAGCGTTTTCTTAGAACATGAATTACTTTTGACATCAAACTTTGTAGTGTCGTCAGCTCGATGGAATAGTTTGACATTTTTGGAGATAAACCTATTTGCTTTCTTGCCGTGAGTTAAATGAGAAGTTCCATACCACTCTCTCATGTCTGTACACTTAATATGAAGCTAGAGCTGGGAGACAGTTAGCTTAGCTTAGCATAATGACTGGAAGCAGCAACAGCTTGACTGGCTCTGTGTAAAGGTAAAAAATCACTCTAATAGCAGCACTGAAAATCACCAATAAATATCTATTTTGTTTAATCTATATGAAACAACCCACATAATTCAACATGTTGTTTTTACACTTTCATTTTTGTATGGATAAAACAAATGAGTTATGACGCATTAATAAGTGAGCTTTAGAGGTGCTGGTAGGTGGATTCTGTTACCTTTGGAAAGTGGTAAAAGAAAAACAAAACTGTTTCCCCATTTCAAGTCCATGCTAAGCTACGTTAAATGTCCCCTGGCTCTGAATTCATGTTAATGAGTGTATTCCCCCAATGGTGAACTGTTCCTTTGTTGATGTAACTGTAGCTGTGGTCAGCACAAGCATCACTTGTTTCTTCACTGTTTTTATACAGTAATTATAAAAGGATGATCACATGAAACACTCATTTATACATCACTATCTCAGTTATAAGCTGGGTTTTAGAGTTTCCAGTTTATGGACTGTGACAAGGCCATGTCTGTATTTTTTTAAACAAAAGTGAAGCAGCAAGTATCAATTTATATACACCATAATCCCAATGTAAATTATTATCTGAATGATGAAGTTAAAGGTATTTTATAAACCTAAAAGATTCGAAACCTCTCAAAAAACATTCAGGGCTGGAGCCTTGGAAGTCACCCCCCTGCTCCACCTCTGGTCCATGCTGTTCTATTGTTTGTCTAATGGTGAGTACTTATTGGTTTTTAGTGCAGCTGAGAATGGGATTCAGATACTAATGCAATACCTGTGTGAAATAAGACATAATATAAAAACTACTCCACTTCAAGTTAAGTGGCCCATTTGTACATTTTCTTGATATTCCCTGCAGACAGGATCAAATCAGCCGACTGCTCCTGAGTGGAACCCACCTTTCAAAACTCCATGATATCACAGGATTTCCATTAACCTGATGGGAACTCTGTGTGTGAAGAGATTCTTCCTCTGATTCATCTTATTATGTCTTCAGCTCACACACAAGAGGACTGTGTGTGTGTGTGTGTGTGTGTGTGTGTGTGTGTGTGTGTGTGTGTGTGTGTGTGTGTACCTGAATGAGGTAGTGGGAGCAGAGGCTGAGGAGCTCCAGCAGCTGAAGGTGGCTGCCTGCCGACAGGACGTCCTGGATCACCGCTGGCTCCAGCAGGATCTGTCCAGAGGAGACAAACAAGGTCGTTAGGTCTCTGTTTTTTTTGTACCTCAGTTTCAGCGTCACTGCAGTTTGGCTGCAGGTTATTTTCAGACTCATTAACTTTAAAGCATTTTTGTTCCTTTTATGAATTTTTATTGTCATTTGATGTTGTTATAATCATTTAGAGCAAAGAGAAAAGTGTACATTATTGAGCATGTTTCCTTTGTGATTATAGGTAGGTACCACAGGTCATATATGACGTGTATATAATCCTTACATTTATCTAGCTCATGCTTTTATTCAAAGCATCTCACAATAAGTACATTCAACCATGTACAATAAGAGATAGAGAGAGACTTTTCTGTTTTATTTTGATTTGATTTTTTGGGCCCAGGGTGCTGTCTCAACAGATGGGTTTTCAGTCTGCAACAGAAGATGTGTAGAGTTTCTGCTGTTCTGATGTCAATGGGGAGCTTGTTTCGCCATTGTAAGGGGAAACAGAGAGCAATAGCCAGTCCCCCTTTGTAGTGAGGGAGTAGCAAGCCGAGTGACAGTGGCTGAGCACAGTGGATGGGCTGGGGTGTGTGACCATGTCCTTGATGTAGGATGGGTCTCAGCCTTTCACAGCACAATACACAAGTGCCAGTGTCTTGATTCAGATAAAATGCATACCTGCAGTCTTAAGAGAAAGAGAACCATGTTATACCAAGGCTGCTTCATTTACCTTATTCAGTTAAACCATTAACTTGCCAGTATTACTCACACTGTTTGTCTTTAACATTTTTCTGGGAATGTTTCTCCCTTAACAGTTTATAGAGCTGGTTAAAACAACATAGTGATGTCAATTGGTTGGTTCACTACTACTCTATTAGATGGATTGCCATGACATTTGGCACAGATATTCATGGCCCTCAGAGGATCAACTCTACTCACTTACTGATCCTTTAACTTTTCCTCTAGAGCCACCAAAAGGTTGTCATTTGGGGTTTTTAGAGAGATGTCTCAGCAACTACTGGATGGATTGCACGGTAATAAATAATAACTTTGGTCATTGCCCCAATTTTTCCTCTTCTACCATTGTAAGGTCAATGTAATTTGCTTATCTATATGGGCATCATGATAAACATTGTACCCATTTAAAGCACAGATATGCCTACGTACAGCCTCAAAGAGCAGCTAGTAGGCTCTAAGTCTTATTCACTGTATACAGTTTAAGGAAATAGCAGGCATTTTTCCTGTGCAAACAGCCTTTTTGGCATAGCTGTTATCAATAGTTTATGTTCTAAAAAAGGTATGAGAAATGTTTGGAAAAACACTAGTGCATGACTGTGAGACCTGAGCACAACTCGCTTAAGTTTAAAGCCAGGCAGCAAAATCTAAAATTAACAAGCAAGTATTTTTTTTCACATCATCATTATTTCCTACTAGACATATGTGGGAAGTTTTGTCATAATTAATGTAAGAATTCTTGACTTATGGCCAAAAATATGTTTTGTAACCTTTGACCTTCAACCATCAAATTCAAATCAGTTTAGTCTTCAGTCCACAACAAATTTGAAGAAGTTCCCACAAGGCATACGTGAAATATCATATTCATGAGAAGGAGACGGATACAAGGTCACAGTGACCTTGACCTTTGACCACCAAAATCTAATCAGGTCATTGTTGATAACAAGTGGATGCTTGTGTCAAATTTGAAGAAATTCCCTCAAGGCACTCTTGTAATATCGCGTTCACAAGAATGGGATGGACAGACAACCCAAAAACATAATGCCTCCAACTATGGCTATCACTGCCACGGAGGCATAAAAAAGTGTTACATGCATGGTAAATTCACAGGGCTCAAATAACACCATGGCTTTCAAGGAAGCCCTTTATTTTGGTGGTGCAAGGGAACTGTACACATGCACACACATACATGATTGCGCTTACCCATGTGCAAAAATATACTATTGTTACATTTCAGTTCACAGAGAATATTTAGTCTGGGACAGTAAAAAATCTGAAAAATTATTCGTCCTTGCAATGTTTAATCACTTTCCATGGCCGTGGCATTGATGCTCACTTCAGGGCTAACCCCCTTTACTTTTCCCAGCACTTAGGAAGCAAGACACGGGAAGTATACTTCACTAAATCTTAAGGGGGGCTAGAGCATTTATTCATGGACAAACTGAAATCTAAACTGTACATTTACTACCACTTGACAACTCTATTGCTGATTTCTTCCTTGCTCCAACTGCCAACACACTAATGACTGTCTGCTCAGAGCTCGTCCTCCATCCCCTTCTCTCTCTTACTCTCTTTCACTCAACCACACTCTCTATGCACTGGCACTATTCCTTCAGACAAAATTAATACATGAGGTAGCTAGTGAGGTTGAAATGGTAATGAGCGGGCGTGCATGTATGTGTGCGCATGTCTTGTTTTTAATGGTTAGAATCTGGTTTGGCTTCGACTGTTAATCAAAACGAATAGGGTTCTGTGATCAATACTGTCCCTATCATGCATAGTGGTCACTGTAGTGATCATCTGTTCAACAGCAATGTTCTTTTATATGCATGGGTTTTGATGCTACTATTGCACATCAGCCACTACAGCGGACCCTACTCTGTCACAATGCCCACTGGCCAGCCGTTGTAAGTGAAACACGGAGCTCTCAAAACCAAGATGGCCGACAGAATGCCACAAACACTGTGCAGCTCAGGAATATCCTGTAAATCCTTCTATTGTAGGAGACCCTTGCAGATGAATAAAATTCCGTAATTGCTGGCTTTATTTCCCCAACAATTAATATTATTACTGTAACTTTTATGTTCTTGAAAATACTTTATCTGCACTAAGTTTTTGGCTCTTAATCAATTAGTTCATATTATTAGAATTTAAGAAAAACAGTATTTTTGCAATATAATTTTCTATGAAATGAAATGTTCATTGAAATAGAAATATACATATAATGTTCAATGGGGGCGGCACGGTGGAGTGGTGGTTAGCACTGTTGCCTCACAGCCTCATAGTTTGCATGTTCTCCCTATGTCAGCGTGGGTTTTCTCCGGGTACTCCGGCTTCCTCCCACAGTCCAAAAACATGCAGATTGGGGATAGGTGACTCTAAATTGTATGTAGGTGTGAATGTGAGTGTGAATGGTTGTCTGTCTCTACATGTCAGCCCTGCGATAGTCTGGCGACCTGTCCAGGGTGTACCCTGCCTCTCGCCCAATGTCAGCTGGATAGGCTCCAGCCCCCCCACACGACCCTCAAGAGGATAAGCGGTTAGAAAATGGATGGATGTTCAATGGGGGGGGGGCATATAGATGCATTGCACTGAATAGTATTACAACTTGTTAGAATATGTACATTATTGTTTTTCATAATGTATTATTTTATTCATTTGTTCATATTTCTTCAGTTAAAAACTCAAACACACGGTGTCCACTTGAGTGGACATTTTAAAAAAACTCCTTGAAAATGCATGATTTTAAAAAATGAAGTTCGCTTTTTTCATGAGGAGGAATAAAAACATTTTGACTGAAGTGGTCATAATTCCAGCATGAAAGGGATAGCAGCTATTAGTGACTTTCATAAAGTGTCTCTCTGTTGTTCATTTTCTCTGTTCGCCAAAGCGCGGATGGCCTGATGATTTTTCCTGTCACTGCCAACAATTTACCCGCCTTTGGCGGGTGGCAGGTGCTAATTTCAGACCCTGCCAGGCAGTATACTATATATTTTATTTCCTTTTTTGAATCACTGAGAATTCTGTCTGTATGCCAGATTACTGAAAATGTTTTAGATGGTGCAATCGAGACAAGGAAAGTGAGCGTGACAGATTGCATAGCATAACAAGAATTGCTCTACCAATGTGCTTGATTCACCATTATCATCCTCCCACCAAAGCAACATATTCAAGCAATTATTATGGCACTGATTGTGCCAGAATGCTTCCTGTTAAGCTGAATGAACAGCAGCTGAAATTATCTGCTGAAAGCTTCCTTCTGTTTCCTCCATATTACCCACCCATATGCAACATAAAGCTCTGTAATACAGCCAACTCACAGTGCTAGGCTGTCAGGAGCAGAGCCAAGTCTTATGTACTTTATGGAGGGTAAACTGCCCTTTTTTGTGTCTATTCTCAGCACACAAACAGAACAACATGGAGTTAAATATTATATAGATAACTGGAATAACAGCCCAATCAGACTACACATGCTTCATGTTACCTCTCACACGGCAGACTCACCTACTCCAAATAAAATGTAGTTTGCTTTTAAAGGGCAGGAACAAACCTTTGATAATCCATTCAGCAGCTCTGCCCTACATAGCCACAGAGCCGTGACTGCATCAGTAGTGAAAGTGTGAAAAATGACTTCATCATTTGTCTCCCTCACCTCTTACTACTGTTGATACAGTAGTGGGCTGAATATTGTTATGCAGCATTCATGGGGATCGTTTTAGCTGAAGCCTACTCATTATTTAGGATTTTTTGAAAGGAGTAAAGGCAGCTCCTGTTTTTCATCGCGATAGAACAAATCTGAATAGAATTTTTTCCTCCAGTGCCTGTTTGTTCACTTACTGTAAATGATGTGGGAAGCATTTTAGTCTGCATTGGTGCTTAATCACATGCTCTGCTGCACATTATTTGGCCACTTCAGCATTCATGTAAACAGTTTTTTCTTCTTTCTTTGGAAATCATCAAGCAATTTGTTTATATGTTCAAGCTACTTAGGAAAAATCCCAGCAAGTATTTTTTTGTTACTCTCTGCAATTAGCTGCATCTGCACATTTATCACAGTATGGTTTCCTGCCAGGCATGGGCAGTCGTCCAGTTAACCACCAGCACATCCATAAGCTCAGCATATTAAGATAGAAAGCAGTAATAAGTGGTAATTTGCTTCCATTACAAGAATCTTCATGCACTGAGCCTCGATAAGAACAGAAAGACTTCAATCTTTGATCAACATCAGACAAAACCTCAAATCTCTGCACCTATTTTAAACATCCCTACTCTAGTTAGATGAATATAAGCTGAGGTAAACATGTGATCAAGAACAACAAATGCTCCATTTTCTTTTCTTCTATGACTCAATCAACGTCCTGGCAGGGAGCAGCAGCAGCAGCAGCAGCAGCAGCAATGAAGGCAACCTGAAATAATAACTGTAATAACCGTAAGTGAACACTCTTCATATCCTGCTCTCCTCTCCACTCCAGAGGCCCACTACAGTTAGAGCACTTCAACCTCACACAGCAGAAGTCAGTTTTATAACACCGTGGTTGGTTCAGCGTGGGAGTACAGTGAGCTCTTGTGTAAACCGACGTTTATTGCGCTTGTTACTTGCGAGTTTTCACCTGGAGGAGAAGACGAAATGAAAGGAGGTGCTCGTATGGCAGAATATAGATGTCTTCTAAACAGGATCTGACCCATGTAGGCTCACTTCGCTTCACACTTGCAGCTCAGGAAAATACAAGACTTATAGTCTGAAAAATGTGGGAAATACAATTGTGGTAACAATGCAGGATGTTCCAGTTGCATCACTGATTGAGATATCCGCTGCAGTCTTAGCCGGCAGTAAAATTTCATTGAAGTTAGTAACTGACTTCCGGTCTCAGAGCATCCTGTGGCAGCATGTCTCTTCACTCACCCTGCTGGCCTATGACATGTGGCTGAAGGATTTTTAGTAGGTCATTATTTACGGTGTGGGGATAAGCATATTGCCCTCATCTCATCTGCTATCATCTCCTCTGGGCAGACAGGGGTTGAGCCAACCAAAGCAGGGCGGCTTGCAAGCCTGCTGTTGACCTACTTACACTGCCTAACCGACTCACTCTTTGCTCATTTCCACTGTGGAAATAAAATTAGGAGTAATTACAAAGTTCCTGGCCTCTCGGTGTACTGCATAAGCCGCTATAGGCTGCTTATTGAACCGAGCATCGCTGGCACTAAAAAGGTCAAAGACAGTTATTAGAAATGATCACACACTTTTTCTTTGTTGATGGGGTGAGAAGAAGGCAAGGGCAGTGACCTCACCCACATGACCGTCACGCTGCTTCAGTCACTGTTAAAGTATGGAAATGTAATACTGTGCTCTTTACTTCTGCCTTCTTGAATTTAATTGTGCTTCTTATTTAGATCCCAGAATAACACTCAGCAGTGCGACCACAGAGGACAGAGGAGAGAGCGGTTTAAGGTAAAGTCTGATACAGCACCTACACACTCCTGGGTAACACTGGATCCAAAGGCATGCTGCAGGAGCCTCTGATGCTGAGATTAAAGTGGTAATCTGCAAATGCCCTGTTTTGATTTATTTTGGTGACATATTTGGCAATGGTGAAAAGTAACTACTGTACTTGTAACTATGTGTAACTGTAATTCCAAAGTACACTTACTTGAGTATTTCCTGCTGTTTTGGGTTTTTTTGCTACTTTAGACTTAACTGCATTTTAAAGGGAATTGCTGCACGTTCTGCTTCTATTGTAAACACTCTAGTTACTTAAGGAAAGAGTTTTGCATGAAAATCATTTGGTGTGCTTATAAAATCTGATGCAGTTGGCAAATGAAACTAACAAACAATATATAAAATTGTTCAAATTAGCTAAACTAGCACCGTTAAAATTCTGTGAGGTAGCTATGGAGGCATGTTTGGCCGAATTCTGTAGTGCTGGCATGCTAGTTAGCTTTGCCATGTCAAAGTTCATAGCTAGCTACTTCTGACACCAATACCATAATCAAAAATGCACAGCTGTAGTAGGCCTGATCACAAATAACAATAAAAGGCCTACCTGAAAGAAAACAGAGGATCTGACCCACTGGTGTCAGGACAACAACCTACTCCTTAACATCAGCAAAACTATGGAGGTGTAAATGACTTTGGGAAGAACCATCAAAGGAATTACACCCCCCCTTTAATATCAACACATCTTCTGTAGAGAGGGTGGACAGCTTCAAGTACCTTGAAGGGCCTGACCTGGGCACTGCATACTGACTCAGTGGTGAGAACGGCAAGGCAGAGACTGAGGAAACTCCAGGTATCCCCTTAAATGCTGAGGAATTTCTACTGCATCATTGAGAGTGTCCTGACGGGGAACATCACTGCCTGGCACGAAAACATCACCAAACAAGACAGAGAGCCCTGCAAAGAGTGGTTTGTTCAGCTGAACATGCCACGGGGCCTGCTCTACCCTGCCTAAAGGATGGTTACACCAGGTGCTGCAAAAGTAATCCAAGGAGAATCATTTAAGATCCCAACTACCCAGCTAACTGCTTTCTCACCCCGCTGAGGTCAGGAAGAAGGTACCGGTTACACCAGGCCAGCACTGAGAGGCTCAGGAAGAACTTCTACCCTCAGGCCACAAGGATCCTAAATGAAGATCCTGCCTGAGACCAATTTCACTGAAATTGTATTCATATGATTTCATGTGAAGAATAAATTAAATTGAATTGAACAAGTTAAGGTTGTCACCTGTGCTTGGTGAGGCTGGCCCTCTCATTGCTTGGTGATAAGGGTGCTTTGGTGACAGGCAAGGAGAGGCATAGTGCAGGTATCATGTGTCTCAGAGAGTGGTGTTACTGGTGTTCACTTGCGTCAGAGCACTATGAGGAGTGTATGGGCTCAGGTAACAAGGGTGGTGCTTCTGGGAGGCTGGAACACACTGTGGAGCTTTCTCTGTGACGTGGGCCTGACTCAACCAAACATCTGATGAACCTGCAGACTTGACTACAATCTTGAACTTACACTCAGCTTCATATTGGAAACATTTTTCTTTTTTCTTTGGTAAGACAAGTCAGTGATAAACTACATGTGTGGGGAGAGTTTCTGACTCCAAAGGGGTTGCCAATTTATAGCTCAGGAAGTAGAGCGGTCATCTACCAATCAGAAGGTCGTGGTTCGATCCCTGGCCTTTGCAGTCCACATATTAAAATGTACTTGGGCTAGATACTGAACCCTGAATTAGTGTGTGAGTTTGAATATTTATCTTGGCATCATATATAATAGCCACAGCTACCAGTGTGTGAATGGGTGGATGATGCTTGTGTTGTAAAGCGCTTTGAGTGGTCGCTAAGAGCAGAAAAGTGCAATACAAATGTAGTCCATTTACCATCTATCTAATTAGCGGCCTTTTGTAAGACTAGTGGAACTAGATAAACAGTAATGCTGGCTGGACCGCTGAGTGGATTCATGGCACAGTTCATTACAGGGACCAGCCATTGTTGTTTAGTCCAAGCAGATACAATATACTATACATAGGCCTGATTGAGCAGCCAAGCATCTGCTATTCACCTGGGGTAGAATAGGATTTAAGTAAAGTGTAAATGAAGACTTAGGGCAGGCCTGCCCACAGAAATGGCTGGACCCCTAAAACAATCCAGTGAAGGGGCCCCCAATCTACTTTACAAGATCAGCACATGAGGGAGGTTTTCATTATGAAACAGGCTACATTTTACTAAAGCAACAATAAATAGAGTGTTTTTTTTTGCTGAGTAATGGTAAATATTTTTAAACATTTTATTATGAAAATAAAATGTAGTTATCATTGCTTGTATTTTAGATGATTACTGCTGATCTCCATGGGCTCCCCCTAGCAGCTGGCCCCCAGAAAGCTTTTCCTTTTCCCCCCAATGGGAGGCCCTGGGTCAGGGTTAGAGAACTTTGTCACCTGTCAAAGGGCTCAGTAGCACTGCCCTAGGTCAAAAATCATTTAGCATAAACACTGGGCTTCCATCCAAATTCAATTCCATTATGTGCATAGATAAATAATTTCATTCGTCACACTTCTGACTATCACTTATGTAAACTTTTGAATGCATGATCTTTATTTGTAATGAACTCTATTTGAGTTATTGCTACTTTTGCTAAAATAAACGATCTGAATAATTCTTCTATCACAGCTGTTAAGTGGTTTTCGAACAGCACTTCTCAGCTATCACTTCCCAATAAAACAGTACTGTGATGTCTTTTCCTCTGATTCTTCTGTAGGTGACATTTAGGTTTCTGTAGGCAATGCTCTTCTCTGTGTCTGTTCAGCTGTTGTGGCTGTTGCTCAGACTCACCTGTCCAGTGTAGGCGAAGTCCAAAGCGTGCTTCAGTCCAACACTGGTCACTCCTTGCAGAGTCACTTCATCTGCCTCACTCTCCACCATGCACAAGCTGAACATAGCCTGATGACACACAGCCAAAACATGGAGGTTAGCTGAGGGAACACCACCACAGAGATATTTTATCTGACATTTTCTGTCTGGGTAATGGGACACCGGAATAAATGATGACCAATGATGACAGACACTGATGGCAAAATTTAATCCAGCTTTGTTCTTCCACTCCTTCAATGTTGACTCTGTAGGCTGATCATATTAGGAGTTGTTCCAGCAATAACAGTCTGAGAAATCATTTTTGTATGTGTGTGTGTGTGTGATGAAAAAACAGCACCAGTTAATCAAAACCTGCCAGACACAACATCCTAGAGCGCTCCTGTATTGATTCACCGGCCTTGGCCCCGGAGGTCAGCAGAAATAAATAGCACAATCAGTACTTTCTGTTACGCGGCCTCTCTGTCTTTCTCTGCCTCCATCACGCACACATACATGTGCACGCCACACTCCATGTAAAATCAAAGCAGCAGACGCAGCGTCTGCAGTGGCCCTGCTGTGCATGAGTCCAGCTTGCTGTTTGGTAATCAAAGCTATTGACTGGTGTCACACCATGAGGGGATGACAGAGCGATTGATCAGCAAAGCACAGCAGAGAGGAGGGGAGGAGTGAGAGGAGGGTCAAATGTGGCCATGATGAAGACCTACCTACCTGTCTTCTCAGTTATGAGGGACAGCAAGGCTACAAAGTTTTTAAGGTTGTAGTTTAGATTTTTCTTCTGGATTGCAATGGGACAAAAAGAGACCATAAAGTGCTTTTGAAAAGTAAATCCAGCTGCTGTAGACAATTTCTTTCCCCACAGTTTCCTTGCCTCGGGATAGTGATCTAGCTAACTTGCAGTTCCACATATCTTTTTAATCACAGCAGCAGTTTGTAGCACAGTCACTCCACACTATCTCTACTCAGAGACTGGTGCATAACAGCATTAGACGCTTCAAAGGCCCTCAGGCTGGCCAGTTAGCAAAGCATCTCTTTCTGTCACGAAAACGACATTCATTCTTCCCAAAACTCATCCAATTCTCTGTGATTCATAGCACCCATGAACTTTAACCAGGCACCGAGCCCCTCCTCTGGCAAATGGCCCCTCTGTATTGTGAGGGTGATGTGCGAGACAGGGTCGACTTGAGGCCATGCTGAGTTTTAACCAAGGCATGCACATCTCTCCTCAGTTGATTCATCACTGCGCTAATTAAAAATCCACCGGTCCACCGAGCACAGGAAGGCCTGGGGTGTCAGGGTGGCTAAGCTGTGGTCAGTGTGTACATGAGTGTTAAACAGGCAAATTGAAAAAAGGAGACTACATCAAATACAGAAACTGCTTAAGCATTTCTGTGTTAGCGTTTGTGTATGAGCGGAGAGGTTGAGAGCGGGCGCCCCTAAGAGTGTTCGCGGAGCTGGTTGCTTCTAGCATGAATGCTCCTGACCTTGGTGGAGGAGCTGAGCGAGAACTCGTGATGACGGATGGCTCCTCTGACTTGGGATATAGATCCAGCGCAGAGACACATTGAGCCACAGAGCCCCGCACACTGCAGTTCTTTCACATGATGCTGCAGTGGGGGTGCAGAGCTGCAGTTAGCCTGACCTGCCAGGAGAATTTATGTGACTGCTTGTTGTGATCATACCAGAGAGGACTTGTGACTCCCTTGTGCACCCTGTGAAATATTACTACATTCAGTAAGGTTGTTTTCATGCCTGAGTGAAATATAGGCCTGTGGCTATATCTACAGGCAGGTATGTCACAGAAATCGTGAAATCTTACATGGAAAACTCAGCTGCTGTTTTTCAGTCTAGTGCAAACATCAGTGGTCTCTGACCAAAGCTGCTGCTGATATTTTGTGCCAATTTTCTCTATCTTAAGTCTTAATTCCCATCATAAAAAGAAGAAAACAAAGTTTACAAGGGTTAAGGGTGTATTACAGAATTTACGAGAATTACTTGAGAAACCAAATATGGACAGTGAAACACAAACCCTTTCAAAGATAGCACCAGTTGTAATGATAATATTCGGGGATGTTTTCTGTGGGCAGATCACAATGTTGTATTTATTTATGTTCCCTGTTCATCAAACGGGGCTCTTGACTAATTAAGTCTAAAATGTTTTTATCAGACAGAAATGACCCTGTCTACTTTAATCCAGCTAATTTGGTTCTTGAAGCCTATTTAGAGGATTATTTTTTTAAATCTTAGATGAAGTTGTCTTCAGTAACAGCCATTCGAAATACAGGCAACACATATGGTATATGGCTGATTTTCAGCCATATACTTAATCTTTTGCACTTATATACTTACCCTTATCTATTTATGTACTAATGATGCAAGTAAATCTTATTCAAATAACAAATACACACATAATTAAATTAATAATTCTATCATTATTTTATTAGAAGATCTGAAAACAACTTAACTTAATGTAGTGGTTCCTAAACCTTTTCAGCAGGGCCCTGTTTTGTAGATAAAAATATTTTCAAGCCCCTCAGCTAAGGATAAATTAAGTCTCAAGTGTCATACTTAAGGAAAAAACTTAAGGTGTTTTGTGCAACCGGTCCCTGGCTTTTTACCCTGAACAACTCTTTGTGACAGACACAACACACTGTAGTCTGTCATTATTACCCACTGTTGTACTGGTGAAACTGAGGGCGAGATATGCCTCATCATATACATTTGTCTTTGCTTTAATAGTGGTGGCATTTGATGTAGATTAATTGTCTGCATTATGTTTATCTGGCAGTCCTTTTACTAACTTCTCCATGCTTTGAAAAACCATGCAACGTTTACATGTAGTCTCGCCCCCACCCTTTTATAACTCCAGGCCACACCTAGGGGGCCCACCCCTCATTTTGGGAACCTCTGGCTTCATATATGGAGTCTGCCTAAGACTGTAAGAATAATAGACATCGTTACTGGGATGTGTATTGGTTTGTGGACTCCCGTTTTGAAGCCTTGAAGCCAGCATTTTCGCTGTTGCAATTTTAGCTTTTTGGAACCAGAGGTGACCATATATGGGCGAGAGGCTGGTGCTGTGGAGGGGGGAGGGGTGGATCTGACTGAGACAGAGGACGCTATTGGCAGACAGCTTGTCACTCAGAGCAGCCCACCCTTAACTATGTTGAAACTTTAAGCCTTAATTAAATGCGTACAGTTATGAATGTTGAAATTAGGTATAGAGACCAAAAACATTATTGGGGCTGTGAACATGTTTTCTTTCTGCTGTAAAGTTGGGAAATTGAGCTTGGGTGTCTGTGGGGTCTGACAGGCTTCTGGAGCCAGCCTTAAGCAGCCGTTCAAAGAACTGCAGTTCCTGGCACTTTCATGTGGCATTCATTTTTCAGCCCCGTTGTGTAAAGTATTTAGCTATAGTCAGTGTATTACAAACAGTAAGTGGCAGTCTGCATGCCCCCAGTTTGGAGAAGCAGATAGGAGTACTGCTACAGAAGCTAAGCAATGTACTGCAGTGCATGAGGGCTACAGCTAACTGTGTTTTAGCCACCTAAAAGAATCGATATCTGTTTAAGTGCACACTATATTTAAAATATATATTAAACACTTTAGACAGAACTAAAACTTATCTATGCTCTCTTTAAAGACTTCTTTGACAAAAACTGTCATTTTACCTCACAGAACACAGGAGTTACTGGTCTACCCCTCCCAAGATTTTTGTGTTATTGTGTGTCTTTGCTGAATCTGACCTTACTCTTTAAAACACTAAAGTTACACAATGACACAAACAAACTAAACGACTGGGGCAGCAGCAGACAAACGACTACCATGTTCTGCAAGGTAAAATTACCATTTTGATCAATGAGTCTGGTGGCTTTGAAGAGAACATATGTAATGGCTTCAGTCCTGTTAAAAAGGGCTGACTGACAGCAAGATAAAGCGGTGAAAATATTCTACATATAGTGTACATTTAAACTGATATAGTTTCTTTAGGTGGTTAAAATACATTTTGCTGCTGCCCCCGTGGCTTCAGTGGCGGTATTCCAGCTTCTCCAAACTGGGGCCGTGCCGACTGCTGTCCACTGTAGGTAATACAGTGACTATTGATAAGTACCTCACACCACTCCACTTCAAATAATCCGAACTATCCCTTTAAAAACTAAGAAGAAAAGCAGTTAGCATGAGAATGTGTTAGATAGGTTTTTGTACCTCGGATATTGGCAGGCAGAATCGGCATTTCAATTTAGGATGGGACACTGGATGTATAGACCACTGATAGTCTTTCCATTCATTAGTGTGGATAAGTTTAATACAGAGTGATGTGCACCAAAATTTCCCCTCATGGATCGATTCACAGTATCACATTATCAAATCAAGCTACATTGGAAGGCACAGACGACTGATCAGCTAAAACTCATATACTGTAAAGTCCATCTGAAAATAGAATTGTCCTCATAAAGAGCAATAACAGCACTCTGAGCAGTACAGGTTGTACATACAGCGTGAGATGTCTCTTTGAGACGATAACAGCTTTTGATATGGGTTCTGTCCTGACTGCAGGGCTAGCAGAAAATATTTCTCTGTGTGACAAAGAAAGCAAGGAGAGATTTGGTGCGTGTGTGCTTGAGTGTGTGGGCGCTCTCGCTGAGGGTGGTGTGTGATGCTGGTGTGACTGATTTGGCCGAATCTCCCCGAGCCGTCCAGACATCTTAGTAATGTGACGGCATTGGAAGAGGCAGGTGACACATTCAGGACAAGTCTCAGGTAAACAACTCACGCTTGGTCAGGTATTTCATTACAATCACTCAAGTCCGCTGGGCTAGATAATGTGTTATAATCACCGCTACGTGTGTGTGTCTGAGTGTGAAAGAAAGAGGCACAGAGAGAGAGAGAAAGAAAACACAGTTGCTATTCACGACACAAGGCACCTTCATCTCCTCAGTAAATGAGCTAAATGAAACCCAGCGGTGGAGTCAGATGACAAACTGATGATAATGTTGTTAAGCCCCTACAGAGGAACAGGGAAGCGGAGTGAGATTTCTTGCTTACTGTAGCAGGCTGATCTAATAATCCGAGTGCTGGAACAACAGAGTTGCTCGGCTCAGCTGGGACTTGAAAGAGCGGTGCTTAAAAATCGGAGCCGAAGAACAAAAGAAAAACAAAAGTGAAGAGGACGAACAAAAGGAGGAGAGGAGTGTGACTCGCCCACCCTCGACTCTCCGCAGAGAGAAGTAAAAATAACCTACACACTCATACACACAAACTCACACACAGGAGGAATAATCCCTGGGCAACTTGGACATATTTAATCTGCCTCTCATTTTCAAGAGGGATTAATTTCTACTTCCTAATCTACTCAGTGTCCCTAAATCAAATCTCATCTGTGCACTTTTCCCTGTGCGGCCCATCTCAACAAATCTCCTGTCTGGCTGTCTGACAGCGTGAGTCTACCTACAGCTACCTCTGTGGCTTAGCTTGAATCCCACCGAAGCCTCGGCAAGAGAACAGCAAACACCAGGGCTCCATCCAGGTGGGATGGTGAAGGATGATCTGCTGTAGCACTTTTAATCTAGACTGAAGCTGTCACTGCTTCAGATTTTGTACCATCTGTACATGCAAACTTGGCCGCACATTGTCTCAAATGTAGTTTTTAAAATGAAGTTTCTCCAAGACGTTTTTTCATGGCAGTGTGGTAGAGTCCCTGAAGCAGCATTTAAACTACTGTGTGGCCCCATAACCCTTCAATTATAGTCTGTGCTAATAAAGTTAGCAGGGGAAGACAGGTCTTGTGGCAGTTTTAACAATCTACCAGCAGTGAAGTTGGTTATGTAACACATTACTGTCACCTCTGTCACATCAGCAGTGGGCTACAATGCCTGACTGATATCTGCTTTTTATAGAATGGCAAATATCTGCTTGATAAGTGTGAAATCCTTTTAATCAGTCCAACCACTGTGCATACAAAACAAAGGAGGTGCGTGTTCAGTGACAATTCTAGACTGTGGGGAGGCCCAGGCAAAGAAGCCCATCAAGGCCCCCTGCTTTTTGACATCAAATCCTGTGCCATCATCTTGTCAGTGTACAGGCTGTTCTCATGCACTGTTCGTACGTTTACCTACTAAAATAAAAAATAAAAATGAGCCAGTAATTTGTGCATAAACCACATATTTTGGAAGGCTGCCATCATGTGACCAATGTGTTAATAGGAGTAAAGAAGGAAGCAGTCCTTTGACAGGACTTTCCCCCAGGAGACCGGTGTTCACCTCGAGTGAACTTTTAGCCATTTTGGGGTATATCCTCACCGCATTTCTTTTCCCTAAACCTAACCACAATATGTTTACTTGCCTAAACCTAACCTCTGTAACTTTACATTAACTATGGAGCTTAACGTTAAGGACAGAACGTCATTCTTGGGGCGCTAATTCGGGGGATATCATAAGATCTGTTGTATAAGGATACATTGCAGTCAATTCTCCTCACTCCTGTCATGTGATAAGTGAAATCTGACTCCTGCTACTCTTTGCTCCTCCACTGCTCTTGTGCACAGCAGACACTTTCAGTTTATAATGGTAGCATCCGTCGTCCAACTTAGTGTTCATGAAAAAAAAAGCCACTGACAAAAATGGCAGTGGGGGTGATGGGCAAGTAATATAATCCTTCCCTTTATCCATTATCCTACCTACTTCATCCCAACCCCACACTTCCCTCTGCTTGTTCCTACCCACATTCCTCCATCCTCCCTTACCTTCTCCTCTCATCTCTTCTTATTCAATCTGGTGCATACCTCTCCCATGTCTCCTTCTAGGTACCGTCTAGGGGGTCTGTAATCAGCTGAGGTGGAAAAACGCCTGCAACGGAGCCCCCACACTGAGTTCATCAGCACATCCTCCTAAACCAACCTAACAGGAGACATCCCTCATCCACCTTCACCCCTCTCTTACATCCATTCACCAGTCCTCAGCAACCAACACCTCCTGAATCACAATTAGACTTTTTAATTTCATATTGTTGTGGCGTGGTCCTTGCTGGTGAAATCTTCCTACAAATGCTCATTTGTAAGACATTAGATATATTTTCAGGGTATATAATAAGGTCCAGGACTTACCCTGAAATAATCGCTGCACGCTGCCAGGACGGCTTTGTGGGCATGGAACTTCTGCTCACCGGCGACCAGGGTGACATCACACAGCAAGCCATCCTTCCTCTGCTGGTTGAGGGCAGAGAGGACCGAGTCCTGGTGGGACTTTGACTGACAGAGCCTCTGTCCTGTCAGCATCTCCCTACTGCTACACACATAAACACACACACATAAGATACGTTGTTACACTAGAGTTGGACTCGTAGACGAGACAAAGCTCTGGTGCTATTAATAAAAGTGATACTAATAATAATATTACAACTACCACCTACTACATGATAACTATCTCTAACTTCTACTACTGTTATATCACTCCTGCTGGTACTGTGACTACTGCTTACTACTACTTAACACTTTAACACACACATCCATTTTGGAAGGAGGCTGCCTAAATTCAAACAAATGAGCTAATTTTGCTAATTACACCCTTGCAATGAATTTGGGCATGAAGTTTTTCTGAGGATTCTTTTTACATTTTTGGACAGCTGGACTGCTCTGACAGTAAAGCAGGGGGAAACTACCACTTTGATTCAAACTGAAATATCTCAACAGTTACTGAATGAACTGTCATGAGATTTGGCTAATTTCTCTAATATCTGCAAATTAGTAAATTTTAGCATATTGGAACAATAATCTAATAATCAGAGCTAAGTCTGGACAACACGGAGAAAATCAAACATTATAATACTTTTGACCAAATACCTTCATATTGTGACAATATTGTTGAGCTAACTACTGGTGCTTTCATGAAATATTTACACAATGAGATTTCTGATAAATAATCATTAATAAAGCTGGATATATTGACTAAGTGGGTAAATGTGAATAATAGAACAGCTAGAACAGTCTGGTAAGTTAAAAGAAATTACATCACTTTAGTTAAAGCAAATTTGTGAATCCTGGAAAAGTGCCCTACACCTCCTTGTTTGGCTAGTACTCGTTGCCTTCATTGGTTGGATTGGTTAGGTTTAGGCAAAAGGAATGAAACTGGTTAAGGTTAGGGTAAGAATGTCAGAGTAAGATGGGCCATTCTTTTGCTATCCTAGGATTCACAAATTCTCTTACTGTAATGCAGCTTTTAAAACCAGGAAAAGGCTATGCGTATGATGTTACAATATCCAAAATCTAGGACGATATCAAGTTTCATATCATGATATGGTTATAATATCGATATACTGCCCAGCCCTAGTGTGACCATCCTCTAAACAGCAGCTATTAATATTGTCATCGTGAGCATGTTGCCATGCTGATGTTAGCATTTAGCTCTAAGCTGCACTGGGCCTATAAAGCCTAACAGAGCTGCTGGCTCTGGAGCCTCTTAAGAGTTTAGTTGTATTGTCCTCAGTTCATTGTAACTGTAATATTTTTATGACAGAACAGTTTGAAAATGACAGACATGAGCAAAAAAGTGAGTCAAATACAAGTTGTACATTGTGCTAATATCCCACAGGGAGAACAGGAGGTGGTAGAAAGTTAATCTTTGTACAAGATATACAGTTAAAATAAATGTCAGTCACGAATGTCACATCGCATCAAGACTTAAATTTAATTAAATGCAATGTAGAACAGTTTCACTTTACTAATCACACTAAATTCTTTACTGTGAGTAACATTTCCATGAAGTCCTCAAACTTAGGCCACACTATCTGCCCATTATTATGTGTCTCACAGTTCTCTAGTCTGATTCTTCATGGTTGATAAGAATAATACAATGACTACAGACCTGACTGACTGACTGACTGACTGACTGCATGGATCCATGTTGCAGCAAATATACCCAGTTTTCCAACCCATCCTCAGTCCCCCTCAGCTTTCAGCCATCCATCAGCAGCACGACCCCCTGTCCATCCAAATCCATCTCTGTCCACTTACAGTTGCAGCCATCACTCTAAATGCTGCTGTCTGCCAGGAGGCTGGCTCTGTCACCTTCATGGTGATGGGGTGTAAGACAGAGGAAATAATGGGTGTGGGTGGGTGGGTGCGTGTGCACGCTGTGGGCCAGAGGTAGGATGAATGATGAGTCAGGCTGTTTGTTTGGTCGTTGGACTCTGCCGGAGGGAAGAGCCAAGGGAGAAAAGGACAAAATTGCCGTGCTGGATGAGAGGGAAGGGAAATTACAGGATTTAGCAACTCAGCGAGAGAGACGCTGTATGAGGGATTTGAAGAGGGATGGAAGCCTTTGATGCCCTTGATGATAATGAATATGTAAAAATATAAGATGATATATCATCTTATACTTTCATCAGCACAAAGCCATAGACTGTGATGTATCATGCTCGTTTAAAAGGATACTCCGATGATTTAGTAATGAACTTTAATAAAGTTGGTTGTTTCACAAGAGGCAGATTTCTTTTATAAGAATGGGCAAAAATGAAGCAGCAGAGGCTGAGACAGTTTTCCCAAAATGCAACCATTAGCATCGACACTCTCCTTGCCCACGTCTTTCAAACTCCATGCACCCAGTTTGTACTGTGGGGTTTAAGTTAAATGATTGTTGTCTCCAAGCGTTTATCATGGGAACTTATTTTTCTTAGTCTTAACAAAGGCCCTCCAGAGCAACAGAGGACACAAAACAACTGTTTTCACAGGGTGAATGGTGCTCCTCATAACTAGAAAACTGACCTTGATCGATAAAATTGGTGGAGCCTCTGCTTTAAAGCCACAGTGCAATTACAGCATCTTTCAGCAGTGAGCACTGCTGTCTCTCTCAGCGTCTTTTCTATACGACGACTGAAGAGCACCAAAGTCAGAGATGCCTAAAATCCTTCACAGTGGCTTAAAAAATGAAAGAAATATTCTATTCAACAAGGCAACAGGTGGGCAAACCGACTTAAGACAA
The DNA here is from genome assembly GCA_019142605.1 of Cephalopholis sonnerati. NCBI lineage: Eukaryota > Metazoa > Chordata > Actinopteri > Perciformes > Serranidae > Cephalopholis > Cephalopholis sonnerati. Next base: position 11,907,862 of record JAGQAX010000008.1, on the reverse strand, counting down.
GTATTCTATATTCTGCTAGTTGTAAATTAATCCCACGAACGCACCAAAACCAGTAACAGTTGACCCTATAGACAAGTGTTGCCTGTGGAGCCAACAGTGGCGCACCCAGAAATGTTTCATAGGGCTGGCCAGGTGGAGCCACTGAGAATCTTGGGGTGGAAAACCAAAATCAAAAGCCATGACTGAATTTCCAGAAAATTCAATTATGCTGTTGTAGTATGTCGGCTAGTGAAAACTATGTCAATATGGAGAGAAAGAATCGCATACTGATTTACTTTGGTTTCTTATCTTGCAGTATAACTTACAATTGCCCTGATGACCAAGATTTAGCCTAAACTGGGAGCATTATGTACCCCCCTTCCTGACAAGCTATGCTGACATGGTTGGTACTGATGGATGCCCTATGCTGTCTAGTTTCAGAAGATACCACTACCTTCGGTCTAGCTTAAAAATGAATGCACCACAACCTCCTGCAGTAAGGGTGGCCTCCACTTATTTTGTATTGCACTGGGGGGGCAATGCCACCACCCCTTGGTGACACCACTGGTAGCCAAAGCCTGATATATCTCATTCCTCTGTGCCATAGAGCTCCACTGTTTCCCAGAAACAACTGTAACAAACATATCAGTGAGCCACACTGTTGCACTGGGTAAAATCTTCACCACGACAAGCATGAAGTTTATTTCGAGTCAGTCCCTGATACACTGCCCGCTGCTGTAGATACTCAAACATGCACCATATTCACAGCTAAAGATAATCCACTACAAATAAAAAAAATTCTTCTGTTTGAGTAAAATTTGTTTTAAATTACAGTACCAGCTGTTTTATGTAGTTATTTAACCTTTTTCAAAATATGAAAGTATAAATTTTGACCCATTTTATAAGATTTATGCCGGCAGAGAATATGTTCAGTAAGAATTAATGGGCTTGAGGATGAGATGAAGACATGCTGCACTGACAGTACTGAGGAGAGGATTAACACGTTGTTGGCTTTGGTCTTTGCATGGGATTTGTTTACAAAAATATCAAACACACAGTTTTATCTTTTATTTGGGTTTACTCTGGTCTGGCCTCTCTTACATCCAAACAGAAAACCACTTGAGTCTGCACTCTGGGAACACCTTTATTGAACAAGATATTGATCTTACATAGATCTTCCTCTGGTTAGAATAAAGAATAGGGCTCTCTGTCACATCAGCAAATTTGCTGAACTAATCAGTACATTTCTCAGTGCGTCTACACTAACTGGCCCTTGAGAAATATTTCTGTTTGTGCCATGATCCTTCAGCATGCATGTATCGGTACAGTATGTATAAACGGACCAGGCCACTTACCTGAGGCTGGGTTCAGAAGGCATGCCCCTGGACAAAGGAAGAGGAGATGATGGCAGAGGTGGAGGGGAGGTGCTATGTGGCTCCTGAGGACTGTAGTCTCCTCACTGGGAACATACATCAGCCTGATAGGACAGAACAGCACGTCAGCTTTACTCAGTCCATCCACTCGACCCAGCCGCACTGTGACAACCTCCTGCGCGATGTGTGAAGGGATGCAACCCGCGTGTCAAGACTAATGCTGACTTGTCCCTTCCCTCAGCTGCACCGGCCTTGACTTTGACAATTCTTACAGCTGTTCTTTCAAGGCCTTTTCATGTGCAGCACAGCGGCTGTGACACCCACAGGCAGCTAGACTTCAGAGAAGGGAATAAACAAGCTCAGCACTTCTCAAAACAAGCTGGGAGTCCAAATTACACCAAGTCCCTCTGGTGTAGCTACAACCTTGACATAATGTGCTACACACCTGAATCTGATATCCCCCAGTCTCCTGCGAGATAATACCCAGCAGCACAAGAGGGAAACAGAGGTCAGCAAGGAGGGACTGACATCCAAGCCGCTCTGGATACTCTGATTGGAATCTTACTCACTCACTGTACAATAAGTCGCCCCAGGTCCTCTAATATGGCCTCATATAAAAAAATGTGGATGCATGTGGTTCGCCTTAAGTGTATATAGGCTGGGCTGAGCGTACAACTGGCTGCTCTTGAGCGCAGTCCCTTGCGAGAGCTAGTTATTGATCTGTTCATGAGTGACCTTCAGATACATGGCCACAGGCAACAACTACTGACTGATGAGGGAGAGAAGGAGCTTATCGTCCTGAGTCCAAACCCTAACCAGGCCAACACATGCTGCATACATTTCATAGCTTTACCTAAATAAGTTTGATGGTGTAGTTCTTTAGAGAATAAAAATCAAGCAAATTTACTTTGAAATCAAATATAAAAATCACACCACTAGTGCAAATCAGAAATGACATTAAATCTCTCTCTTTTCAGTGATCACTCTATCTGTGTCTCCATAAATGTTCTCAATATGGGCAGCTTATAAAGTATTGATTGCAAATTACATTACATTCAACAACACATCCCATAGCTTGGGAATTTCTAATTGATCTATAATGAGTAAATGGCATCATTTTGGCCTCAGGAAAGATTAAACATATCCGGAAGGTGGATATATTTAGGATGTGATAATCACAACAAGTAGGCCATTGTTCCCTGCAAAACACTGTAATCTCCTGACTGAGAACAACCACTGTGGTAAATGTTGTCTTTTTTACGCACAAGAGGCAATTAGAATTTACCCACGAACAGCGCGCAAGGAGCTGGATCGAGGGAGGAGAAGGAAAGGTTTGGGTTTCCAGAGAAGCAGACACCATTAATGCATTAACTGTCACTTTCCAAAAAGCTCCCAGCTGTCAAAAGGTCTCCTAGCAACAGGCCAGCGCCTCGGTCCACAAACTATGGGGACGGAGAACAACCTCCTCCGTACGAGCAGAATAATCCTGTTGCATCCATCACATGGTGCACTCACACAGTCCCAATTTCTATACAGAGCTCCTTGCGGTTGGCAGTAATTTACTGTATTCGGCTCCCTCTTGTCTTAATATGCCACAAGCTTACGCACCTCATATGAATGTGTTCTGAGTCAGTCCGGTCCCCTCTGGCGGCGCCTCCCTTACAAATGTCATTTAATGTCCGAGGCTGGTCTCTTGTCCGTCCGCGGCGAGAGGAAAGAAGGGCGCAACGGCGAGCAGATGCGCTCAGTTATCGCGGACACTTTATTGGTTACACTGTAGCACCTAAATTGTTACATTATAACCCCGCCTCTACACGGCGGTCACATGAATATCGACACAGAGGGGATACAGCGCCCCCAGGTGGATAATTGGGACACAGCATGTACTGTCAATGCCTTTATGTGTACTACATACAGTATGATAGACGCCTGCAGGAACACCAGGGGTCCTCATAGGGATTTCCAGGGGGTGTACAGCAAATGAGGACTAGTCTGATTAATGTCACTGTCATTTAACATCATGCTGCTCCACTAATGACTGTCTAATATAAGAAAACAAAGCACATAATGACTTACAGGGTTTGTGTTTTAGGTTACTCAGTGCGTGATTCCCATGCATAATGAGATTTTCAATAAAGGCATTTATCGTAATCTGTATTGGCTGAAACACGTCTATTTCCATATAGAATATTCCGTGGCTACATTATATTAATCATATGAAGTACCGCTGAATGTATTACTGGGTTTTAGTCCTTATTGATACATCTGTGACTTCCATCTAGTGGTATATAGGGAAACTACAGCATCCTAACCCAATGACCGTTTCATTTCTCCTTAAAAAAAAAAGCGGCAGCACCTCCTGTTGATATGGATTAAACAAAAAAAGTTCAACTAAAAGGGTAAAATTAACATACACGTTGACTTTCTTAAACAAAACCTGAAATCAAGCTGCTGTGACACATTTTAGTTTCACAAATGTCAGTTTCCATTATAACTTGCACTTTCCGTAACATTTGGTCTGGCATTTTTTAACGCAGGAAAATATACAAAACAAGTCAGGGAATAAATGTACAGAGATGGAATTTAGCAGCAATTGTGGAAATGATGCTGCAACACAATCAAATACAGAAAACAACAATAATAGTACCATTACACTGAAACTCAGAAGAGAAAAAGGAAAAGTTTTTTTTTAACTATACGAGGACGAAATAAAGAGGAGCATTAAAGCAAGTTAAGACACATTAAAAGAGTGAGGACTGAAATATAGGAGTTTATGTTGTATTGTCATTATTCATCTGCCTGTCTGCACACGTGCAGCGTTCAAATGCCCCCGTCATTTTTCCATATGTACGTGAGTGCTCACCATACTGCTAAAATCTTAATATTATTTAAATTTACTAAAGTCTAAAAGTCTTTCAAAAACACAACTACAAGGTATAAGTGTTTTACGTCAGGACACAAGATTTACATTTCACAGTTATTGTTTTTAGTTAGCGCGTTATTATTATCCCAATATTTCCAACCGCACCTGAAGGCAGCTTCCCTTCACAGCAGCCGGACAAGAAAAGACGGAGGGACTGTGCTGGAGCCTGTCGCAGGAAACACGCTACCAAATTCCCCACAGAATTGCCCCAGCTAGCGTCCATGTAGTCAGCTGTTACACCAACTCCTGGGAATTTGGGGGTAAGTGCTTGTTTTTTCGTTTTCGACCCTCTTAGTTTTTTAACTTTGTTGTCCCGAAGTTGTTTTCGGCCCCCGCCCCGTGGCAGCGGTAGAGGCAGGGATGTTTACTGTACTCTCTCGCCGCCTTTGGCGTCTAATTTACGGGAAAACGGCTTTCCTGCACTCGCTAGGCTGACATACTGTTAATATTCCTTAGCTTCGGGGACATGCTAACTCCTAATGGCATGTTAGGAACTCATTTATGTTGTTTTTACCAACCTGTACACGCGTGTTTGTTACGTTTGAAGCATTGTTGTTGGTGGGACGTGTTAAATATCTGTTTTGCCAACTTTTATTGTCTCTTTAATCATTGCTAATATGCTAACCGAAAAGTTTATGCTAATGACCATCCACAATGATTTATACCCTGATTCTTCTGTTATTTCAGTGCAGCTCTAGGAACTTACTGGCCTACAGTCTGCACTATGAAGATAGCTGAAGGTGGTAACCTAACATATAAACAGTGATGTGGTAATATAAACTCTTACCACCAGTGATAATATCAGCACATGATAACATCAGGAATTCAAGCACCCACATAAACAACTCATCTTTTTATTTTTAAAAGACCATATCCTCATATTAAAACTTAAAATATCAACCACTTGTTATAACACACGCATGCACGTGTTAAAATACAGAATTTAACCAGAACTAATAGTCAAAACTAATCCAATATGGCCCCCATAAAAAATCTAAACCTGCTGATACTTGGCTTTTGTATCTGTCAGGCTTTCAAGATTCCTACGTTATTATTCACGTGTGTAGGGGAAACAGTGACACTTTAATGTGAAGTTTAATGTGCATCAACAAGCTCAGACTCATTCTACTGAAGCAGCCTGGATCTTTACCATTCCCCACCCAGTGTAAATGCATGCACTTAAAGTGAACACGGGGATTGACTAGATTTTGGTCCCCTTAATTCCATCTGACTGATGTGTCTTTAAATAGTCCCAAACTGGAGCCTAAGGACATCAAGGGACCTGTAGCGGTGCCCAGAAAAATGCTTGTTTAAATTTCATTTGCTTAGCTTAATTTAACCCTTTGGATAATAGCACAATGAGAGGTTGTATGGTAGACTGCTTTGATTAAAGGGCTTCAGTCTGTCCTCTGCTCTGCAATTCCGTAGTAAATACAGTAATAACCACTTACAAAAATCTTTTCAGCTGAGGTTCCTGAAGACAAATCTTCCTGAAATGTGGGTTGCGGTTCAAAAAGAGGATTTCGGAGATAACGTTTAGTCATTGTGGAGCTTAAAGTGTGAACCCATTTCAATATAATGCTTTATTTTTATTTTCAGGGATGTGGGATTCCTATCTGTGACCCAGAGGCACATGCTGATCAATGATGGGAAAGTTTTACCTGCTGCTATGCCCATCGGCTCCACTATGATGACCCCAGGAGAGGTGAAATGTGGATGACAGTGTGAGCCAGGGGAATTCAGCGTTTTAAGCCAAGATATCCTCTCCTCAGTGCCAAAAAGAAACCTGTTCTAGTTTACACAAAAAAACCTTCACACTCACTCCCAATCAGCCGTCGCAATGCAGATGCCAGGACCACTGTGGGCGTGCCTGGCTCTGGTATGGGTGGGAAGCTGCAGCGCCCACAGCTTGTTTACCTGCGAGCCCATCAAAGTGCATCGGTGCTCGGAGATGCCCTACAACATGACCTTCTTTCCTAACATGATGGAGCACTACGACCAAGATATTGCAGCCAGTAATATGGAGGTGAGTCTTCAGAATATTACCGATATGAGTGTGATGACACATTACATTGTGCCAGTATTGGCCCTGTTGAGCATTAGCCAATCAATCTTAATTACTGCAAATACAGTTAAGGTTTTTTTTTCTTGAAAACAGACTTATCAAACAGTCTATAAAAAACGCAGTAACATTTTAGAATTTACACATATACCATGTATTGTTTGATTATGACTTTTCTTAATCAGTTCTTAATGTAAAGACTCAGCATGTTACAGATTTAATCCTGCCTTTTAATTTTGGCATTGGCAAATATTTGTCTCAATGCCAAACACTGTTGAAACCCAAATAACTTTATTTTAAATTCTAGTGGAGGTCCAAAGATGTGTGAGGTTGAATTTGGGGGGAATTATTATTGAGCTTCAATGATGACCTGGAGCACACTGAAACAAATATATTTGTCATACTGTCATACAGTGTGGAAAACTATGCTTTTCCTAACCCTAAAGTGCTTTAAGGGGCTAAATTTGTGTTGAGGGGTTTCACAGCTGCTGATCCACCTTCTCATTAGTATCTCATAAGTTTAGTTTCCATGCAGAGTTGTAATTATATTGGCCAGTGATAGAAAAAAGCTTCCCCTGCTTGTAAATAAAATTATTATTCAAGTCACATTTAAGAACGATGAATATCATCTCAAAATAATTGCTATGATTAGTGCAGTTATTAGTGCTGTTAGTGGCTCCAGTCTATAAATGTCAGTGTCCGTCAGCCTCAGAAGCTCATATTGATTGAACCATAATTACCACTTTGTAATGGTCATCAACAGGCAAACATAGTTTACCAGCCACAGTTTGTCCACAAATCATGCCTGGTTGTTATAGAGCACTATCTAGTAAATAAACTGTTGAAACTGTATTGTTGTGAACATGATAACTATGAATATGCACATTCACCTTGATTTATTACTTGTCATAAAAAATAGGGGTAAAAAAACTGAAACATTGAAATATAGTGGTGAAAACTACACATTAAGGTTCTTTAACAAGAAAAGTAGGTTAAGAAAGGAGAATATTCTTATGCACAGCAACAAGCTGCTGCACAAGGAAGTAGTTACAGTGGAGTGCTTACATACACTCATGTCTGAGCATTATTAAGCACACGTTTCTCTGTAATTAAAGTTGTCTCACAATTAAATCACCAGGATTATCCCTAAAATAAAGACACCATTTGTTTGAGGAGACGCTGTTTATAGCAGTAGTTAAAATCTAATTTGTGCAAAGCAGTTTTGCACATTAGCAGTCCAGGTAGGATAACTTTTTGTAAACATTTTTTTTACCCTGTTGTAAGTGTATGTACGTATATTTACCCAGGACGGTGTTAGATGACATCACTATGTGATGCCTTATATAAAAGGAAGGGGAAAAGATGCAAAAGACGTTAATTTGGCTCCGGCCTGTTGTTGAGCAAATGTGTTTTATTTTGCTCTCATTGTCGAACTGAAATTGCAGACCATTTTTTTTACCAAGAAACCAATGTGCTGTATGTCCTTGGTATTTTTATTTGTGTACTTATTTGGTTAAAATTGTATTAACCAAGAAGAGGACATTTAACTCTTGTTTTATTCTTCTGTTGTTATAGTGCCTGCTACATTAGGGTTCCCAAGGCAGCTTGAATTTTGGTTCCCACTGATCACATATTGAAGTAAACATCAAACCGAATTTGATAGAAGCGATATCTGTGCGAAATCTAAAAATAGTTCGGAATATTGCTTCAAGTCCTACAGCCAGACACACAGCTAACCAGCATGGAGGCCAAAGTTGTTAGCCATCGCATCACCTTGAGCAGTAATGTATGATTCTATACATTACCCAGTGTCATGATTCGAATCAGTGAGTAGCACAGAGTGCTTAAGTTACGGGACCCCTTGTTGTCTCGTAATTTTTTATCACCACAAATGAACAGTGAATGAGATCCACAATCTCTAGCTAAATGACCTGCTTTATATAGAGCAGCAAAGTACCTCCCCTTTCTGTGTCCTCCGTGAGACCTTAATTTAGAAAAAAACATGTCCGGTAGTGAGCAGCGAAGACAAATAATTTTTTGTTCTTGTTTGAATTGTGCTATAATTGTGCCATTCAACATATAATTTTTAAAGTCAAGAAAGTTGCACTTTGTTATAGGTTTGTCATTGTACCATTTACACTTGTGTGAAACCACTCAGAGAACTACATCTCTCGTCTCTCTCAGAGCACAGAGTGTGTGTGGAAATAACATGAAACAAAAATAATGCTTTTTAGCCTAGTTTGCTAGTCGTTAAGTTAGTTAGCCAAGCTTGCTAGCTTCCACTTTGTGAGTAGTCTACAAATATGATGGTTCCTCTAAATTTTATGTGATGTAAGGGGAAAGACGTTCTACATTGCAAATGGTACGCAACCAATGCTAGATGTGCTTGTTGAAGCAGAGGAAAAAAATGTTTTGTATCATCATTTGTAGGCTATACAGGGCTCTGATTTGCTCCAGTCAGTAGTGCAGCATGATAGTTGACAGCAGGCCCCCTAGCAACCACAGCATTCATATGTCAGTCAACAGTTGCCATGGGAAATGACTGCCCAGAGACTTGGATTTCAGACGCTGTTTCCACAGACATGTCCACCTCTTTTGAATAAATTGGAAAGATATGCACAATAGCTGCAGTATCATTATAATTAATATTTTCTTACACAAAAAGTGAGGACACTACAAATATCAACTTAAGTCGCTGGCCTTGTTTTTCTTCCATGACTGTATACCAAGTGTTGTCCTGTGTCCCTCCTTAGTTTCTGTAGTAGTGTCAGTGTCCTGACATTCCTGAAGGCCAGGGTTTGGTTACACACATTTGGTGTCATAGTGTCGAGCGGTAACAGTGATCTGTTGAAGGAGTCCTTTGTGTGGCATCTGGCAAAGGTATAGGCTTCTTATTTCACAGCAACCTTGGCCACGGGCAACTTCATCGACTTTGTTGTGAGGGGCCTTTGATTTCTGGAGGAAGGGGAGGGACACACCCAGTCTCGCACAAAGCCTATCCTGCATACCACAATGAGTATTCTCTCTCTGTTAATCACTCACTCACTTCCCCCCGTACACGGTCTTACCTCCACGCTACTGTCTCCCAGGTGACAGGCTTACACTCTCTGGCCTACATTCAACATTACATACTAAACATAGCTCTCTTTGAAAGCATGCTGTGATTTATCACAAAGCCCTGACGCTGTAATCAGGCAGACTTCTGCTTCGGTATGGGCTCAGTCCAGCCTATCAGTAGGATTTTCCGCAGGAGGGTTAACCTTTTTCCGCCCTTGGTCCCAGATTCCACCAGCGTTTGCCAGCTTTTGAAATAGAAAAGTTTGAAGGTTTAGAATACAAAGAGAATGGAAAGACTAATTGACGTACTGTAACCGACAGTGAACACTGAGGGTCTTAAAAGTTGGAGAGAAAGTTTGAAAAGTGATTTTCTGGCCATTTTTCGAATCATTTAATCCTTGAAGTACTTTGCTATGAATTTCTCTGCAGAGGATTTTGTCATTAAGAGCAAATCAGCTCGACTTGTACTGCTGATCCCGGTTGAAGGTTCCTGAAATGAGAGCAGTTTTTACAGTAACTCCGCCGTAAAGCAAATAAAGGTCAGATTGTTGAGCAATGGGGAGCTCATTGAGAAGGAGTCCAGGACCTCCACCGGAGAGAAACAAGGACGCTTACTGTCAGAGAGGGCAAGTCCAGGCCCCAGAGACATGGGCCTGATGCCAGACTGGATTTCAGAGAAAAAAAAGAGGAAAGGAAACATTGAATAGTGAACTGTGTTGGAGTGTATGTGTATGTTTTGTGTACAAATATTAGCAGTATAGACTGACAGAAGCCTTTCTATGCATTTTGGTCTGATAATGGTTGATGAGGTTCAAACAAAGACGCCAGCATTAAAACATCCACGTGGTGTTGGTGCAGTTCTGAGTGAACAAAGTACTCTGGGTGATATAAGTGGTTTAGACACACTAGTAAAGGAACCCAAAAAATATACACTTACTCAAATCCAAGGATTTAGAAACATCAACATGGACATGATCTAGACTTGTTTAACTGGAATGAAGTTGTTTTCAGTGTAAGCTCTGTATGCCACTGATAAATCCACTGTTTTGTGCGGCAGACACACTAATACTGTGGCTCAGCAGCAAACTAACCTATCAACAACTCTGTACATTCCAGCCTTCCTGGCCTGTCGTTGTGTGTTTCCAAATGTCCGGGCAGTCATTTCCTGCCACCTATACCACACCCCCCACCTCTCAGTCCTCAAACTCTTGACCAGTGTGTTGAAACGGAAGAATATGGTTCCCAGCCAATGAATGGGCCTCTTTGTGTGGAGCTATAGATCGCTGCGGATCAACAAAATGAAGTTAATACTTCTGTGTAGAGCAGTGGATCCCAAACTCTTTTGATTTGTGACCCCTTAAAATGAAGCAAGGTCATCTTGTGACCCATAATCACCACTTCTATATATTTATATGTTTCATTATAACTAGGCAAACCAAGGTCTGTTTTTTTCCTCCTGTTTTCCCTGCAGCCCATAAGAGGTAAAACTCAGATTTTCAGAAGAAACATGACAAGGTTGGGGAAATGTTCAACAAATAAATATTAATTGATATACTACTAGTAGTAACAATAATATACTTTATTTATGCAGCACTTTTCAGAACATGTCTGCTAAGCACTCCTTATGGTTGAAAAATGCTTTTTGCCAGCTCTGCTACTCTGTTAATCATCTTGCAACCCTTTATTCCCACTTGTGATGTCAGCTCATGTTATGTTACTCAGTCACAAAGGGCTATGTTTTCCAGCAGTGGGTGGCATCTTTCAAAGGTGTTTTTGTGATCCCCCCACTATTGGAATTGCCTCTGATACTGGCCCAAAATGCTGGATTGGGTATTGACAAGTACACAAGTCTATGCACCAAATCAGATACCACAATTTATTAATAAACTTTAAAGTAGTTTCATACCCACATAATATTCCTAGAAATGAATTCTTTTTTGCAGTTCTAAACTGCAACTCCGGTTTTAGAGCAGCAATGAAGAACTCATTCCTGTAAATTGTGTAACATTATCCAGCAGTTTGGTACTTTCTATGGCATTCATTCTCTGTATGTATTTGTTCATGTTTTAGTTTAACAGAGCCGTACAACACATACATGCCGTACAACAGTGATAGCAGTCATGTCACAGCCATACAGCCTTAGCACTATATAGCTGTTAATTTTCTTTTTAATGCAGTGTTATCGCATTGGGCTCAGTATCAGCTGACACACAAGTTTGTGTATTGTAATTGGTATCAGGAAAGAAAATAATTGTACTGGAACATCTCTACCTACAGATTGCTACTGTCTGCTTGAAATTATCATGTTTTCAGGGGTGAAACCAATGTTTAAATGTAACATTTCCACAGAGAATTTTATCTTTGAAAATGTTTATGTTGTTGTGTTTATGCTTCTTTTTGTGTGATAAAATGTGCTTAAACTCAGATGGTGTGTATTTGCACTTGCTTAGAACACACTTAGCAAATCCATGTATTTTGGGAACTTCAAGCATGGATCACAACTCTTCATATAGACAAAGTCATCTTTAATATTAAACTTAACTTGTCTCGTCATCTCCAGCCATTCATGCCCCTGACAAACCTACACTGCTCTCCAGACGTCCACCACTTCCTGTGCAAAGCCTTTGTCCCAGCATGCACCGAGGAGAACACTGTGATCCGTCCATGCAGAGAAGAGTGCGAGGCTGTTCTGTCTGACTGCGAGAAAGATATCAGAATCTTTGGTATCACCTGGCCTCCTGAGCTTCAGTGTGACAAGTAAGAAAACTACAATTACAGACATCTCACAAGAGCAACACCAGTGGTTCCCGATCAGACCATTAAATGATTTGTTTGTTTTTTCAACTAGATTGGACCCATGTAACACTATTGGTGGGTCGGCACTTCCTCTTACCACCCCAATGAGCCCGTCATCAGCTAAGAGGGACCTTGGCTTCTGGTGCCCACTGCAGCTGAAGACCAAACCAGGCCATGGATCATCATTCCTGGGTGCCCAGGACTGTGCTCCGCCTTGCTCGAACATGTACTTCAAACCTCATGACATTGAATTTGCTAAGAACTTCATTGGCGTGTGCTCCATCATCTGCTTGGGCGCCACACTCTTCACCTTCCTCACGTTCCTCATCGACGTCAAACGTTTCCGCTACCCAGAGCGCCCTATAATCTTCTATGCCGTCTGCTACAGTTTTGTCTCGCTCATATACTTCATTGGTTTCCTGCTGGGGAACAACGCAGCCTGCACCAAAGCGGCTCATTCTGCCGGTGTGGATACAGTGGTGTTGGGCTCTCAGAGTAAAGGCTGCACTTTGCTTTTTATGCTGCTTTACTTCTTCACTATTGCTGGTATTGTCTGGTGGGTTATACTTACCATCACCTGGTTCCTGGCAGCTGGACCCAAGTGGAGCTGTGAGGCCATAGAGAAGAAAGCGGTAAGGTTTGAGGAATTTATGGTCATCTGTTAGTAGTAAATAGCAAGAGAGCACAGCAAAGAAATGTGGAATATAAATGTAAAAATGGAAGCTTTTAAAAATATTGATCCATTTGTCCTCTGTCATTAGGTGTGGTTCCACTCTGCTGCCTGGGGGATCCCTGGGGCGCTAACTGTCATGCTGCTGGCTCTGAACAAGGTTGAAGGGGACAACATTAGCGGAGTTTGCTTTGTGGGGCTCTACGACCTGGATGCCCTGCGCTACTTTGTCCTGGCTCCTCTGTGTGTGGGAGTCATAGTCGGCCTCTTCCTCATCCTGGCGGGCATCGTTTCTCTCAACCACGTCCGACAGGTCATCCAGCACGACGAGCGCAACCAGGAGAAACTGAAGAAGTTCATGATCCGCATCGGCGTGTTCAGCTGCCTCTACCTGGTCCCGCTGGTCACCCTGTTAGCCTGCTACACCTACGAGCAGAGTCACCGCAGCACCTGGGAGAACACCTGGATCAACGACCGCTGTCAAGAGTACAGCATCCCCTGCTCCTACAAGGTAGCTGTGACTTATTCACTTGCTGAAAGTGTTACTGCTCCCAACAAGCAAAGGACAGAAGACACAACAAAAAAGGCTTTCCAACTCATGTTCTTGCTGTTGATTGAAGGTCTGCGGCTAATGTCAGCTCAGATAACAAAAAATAAAACTGCAGTCAGTTTTTGAAAAGCATCTAAAGAGACAGTTTACCCCAAAATCAAAAATACATATTACTCTTCTTAATGCTATTAATCAGTCTAGGTTCTTTGGTGTGCTGGAGATATTGACATTGCAGAAGGAAGCGTGCATCTACTGCTGCTTGTGACAGCGTCTTCCTTCAGCAGAGCTGTAACGTTAGCTAGCTCAGTGGTTCTAGGTGAGCTATCAGTAGATGCACACTTCCTTTTGCGTAGTGATACAGTTGGCGTATGTAGTATGATGAAAAGAAAATAGTTCCTACACAAAATTGCGCATAACAAGGTCTGTGTATTATTTTGAGTACTACCTCAGGATTTCTGGAAAGAGATATCGCTTCTGAGTTTTTCAAGTTTTTAGGTTTTAATTTACTTTTGGCGTGAAGTACCATCTAGTTCCATGTTATTCGAGAGAGGACAGACTCACATCAAAACAATCCAGACTGATAAAAGCACAACAGGCAAGAGGAGAAATATGTGTTTTTGATTTTGGGGGTAAACTGTCCCTTTAATCTTCTTACAATAATGTTAGCACACACACACCTGTGTTTATCAAATGAAGCACTAGGTGCAGTCTGATCACATAATTTAACAAAAATGGACAGTATTAGGGTTAAAACAGTAATTAATAGACTAAACTGGACAACTACATAGCCTTCAGTATTGAGGTATATCACTCACAAAAACAACATCTGTGTTTTAATGTTAAAATGGCTGTCCATTGAGATACCACTTTTTGTCCAATAATGTAATGTTTAATACATAAGCTATTGTGTTCTGTAGTGCAGTGTGACAATGATCAGGAGAGAGAGGAAAAATCATGTACAAAGGACACTGTAAAAGAGAAAAACAAAAGAGTTCTGTTCTCAGGCCTAAAAGTTCATAAGCTTGATTTTGTCTAAACTCAAAAGTTTTTTTTTTAGTTTACGCCCACTAAATCACAAGGATTCTATTATGGTTTTATGTATGTCTCTTTGTTCCAGACTACAGAGCACGACCGCCCCGACCTCTCCCTGTTTCTGGTGAAATACTTAATGACACTAGTGGTTGGAATATCTGCAGTGTTCTGGGTGAGCAGTAAAAAAACCTGCTCTGAGTGGGCCTACTTCTTCAACAGACCCGCAAGAGAGAGTAAGGCCATGTCTCTTGTCCTGTCACATGTTCAAATTCAGTTTCCATGAGAAGTAAATATGTAGTTTCACCGTACCCTCATGTTCTCTGATCCACAGTCCCATCAGTGAGAGCCGCCGGGTGCTCCAGGAGTCCTGTGAGTTCTTCCTCAAGCACAATAGCCGTGTCCAGCACAAGAAGAAGCACTACAAGCCGAGCTCCCACAAGCTCAAGGTCATCTCCAAGTCAATGGGCACGAGCACCGGCGCCACCAATGCCTGCGCGGCTGCCACTACAACACATCAAGGAACCTCTGTGCTGGGCAATCATGAGCCCCGTGTGCATGGTTCTCTATCTGAGGCCTCAGTCAGGGATCACCTGGACAGGGGCACCTCCAGTCGGAGCTCCAGGAGGGGGGAAAGAGAGAGGGAGAGGGAGAGGGAAGGGGGAGAGAGACGTAGCAAAGGGGGGAGCTCCTGTAAGATCAGCAGCCGCTCGGAGAGCATGCACAGAGTCCCAGATGGGAGGTAAGTAAAACAGATGCGAAATACCATCACCACAAGTGTTAAATGTTGATTCTTTTGTTTCTGAAATGCACAGATGTACCACTTCAACTAATTTCAGTATTCTATGTGTTGATATAACAGACATTTCTGTTGCATCTCAGCTGTTTAGGCAGCCTATTCCTCTGTTATTTTTGTTGTTCAGACTTTATCTGTACAAGTAATGACCAATGATAATCTCTAATGTGTCCTGGCTGCTTTAGGATGACTCCGAGGAGTGAGCTGTCAGAGACCAAGCACGTCTCCATCGGACAGCAGCATCCAGCTTTAAACCTATCACACAGCAGCAACATCCAGGACTCCACCAACCAGCTGGTGCACAAGGTGCCTGAGGAGAGCAAGGACACAAAGGACAGCACCTGCTGAGACGTCTGACACACCCCAAATGTATGTGAGTGGATTCAAGGATGGATGGATAGATGCACAGACAACAGTCACACTTGATGCTGTTTCAAACCACAGTTCCCATTTGTGTCATACATCATATAAGCTTTGTGCATCTGATTATGATTGTATTTGTTACATTGTAGTCAGTGATTGTTCATTGCCTGCAAAATGTAACACACCAAATCTAATGTGGTTTGTTTGGACCAGAATCTGACGGATTATTTAGTGTGAGTGATGGCTGTGTCTTCCAGCTTTACTGAGCTTTTAGCCATTTAGTATGTACCTGAATGTTGCAGCAGCACACTGTGGTCCACCTAAACAACTACCAATGTTTTTTTAAATTTCATAGCATGCATGAGAAACTTAAGGTCTGCTGTTTTGTAGATTAGTAGCTCAGTGGCATAGAATGCTTACTAGAAAACAAATGCAATATTTATGTAAATATTCTATTTTTTAGAAATGAAGTCTTTCACTGGACTAGTCACTACACTGAGAGTTATGTTAAGAAAGGTCATGATATTGCCGAACATGCAACTTAAAGGTATACTGTGCAGGATCTGTCACTTCTTGTTTGTTAACACAACATTAAGACTTGGCCCCTCCTCCCCACACTGCTTGTATGTACACCAAAAGCTACGAAACTATCTTAGGAATTTTACATCTGTTGTAATGGAAAGGCAGATACTTTAGCAAGCTAACTAGGCTAAACGTCAGCACCTACCTGTCCAACAGAAATCAGGCCAACTCTGCGCCGCTCTTATCCTCTCCATCATTGCTCGCCAACAAAATTTTGTATGAGTCTGGACATTGTTTTTTGTTTGTTTGCTTTGTTTTGCTTTTCTGAAAATCCTGCATAGCATACCTTTAAGGAAATCTTCCTGTGGCAAACAGTTTTTGAATGCCTTATTGTTCTTCCTAGAAAGATGATTTTTCTCCAAACGTCATCTTGTAATATCCATAGTGTGCTACTCCTTAAAAAAAAAGGCACACTCTTAAACTTGATGTAGTTGATTTTTAGACAATGTTGAACATGTGATTTTAAGTTCTCTTTCAAAAACTGTACTTTCACTTGATGCTTGTTTTCTATTTCTGTTTTATTTCTGTACAAACACTTGTAATGCAGATGTGTTTTCAAAGAAGTGTCCTGCGAACTTGGATAAAGAATAGCTTTATAGTTTTCTACAAGAATGTGCCTGAGTAGTTTCTCATCTTCAGAGAACATCAAAGAATACCCAGATGTTTTGCATGTGTGATGTCTACCTGTGTTCTTAGACTGGGCGTGAATTCATATGATTTTAATCAAATTGAGCAAACAAGTCAAACAGGCTTTGCACTATTTGTCAGTTGAAGCACAAACCACTAATAAGTAAGAATGAATAGTTATAAACAAAAAGAGAGAATTTGGGGCTTTTTTCAGGGGTTATTTATAACATATGGTCACAGACCACATATTTCTCCCTCAAGTACTTCCAGAAGAACGTTTGTGATTTATGTGAAAATCTGTCATGCTGTAATGTCTATTTTGCTGTGTAAGGGGTTAATTCTTCCCTTGAGGCTCTGCACCTTTAATATTTGTGAGTCACAGGACAGTTATAATAACACCACTTAAAAGGGAATCTTTGTCAGTTCATTTCTGTACATTCTTATTCTGGCATGTGGATGGGGGGCGTCTTGCTCACCATGTACCTAGACTTAGTGTAGTCTACAAAATGCTCCATACAACTTTTGTGAGCCTTTTTTTACGGTTTTTATGTAGCCTATCTCGTCAGCTGAATTTTGTATCAATCCAATTTCATTTTAATAAAATATAATTGAATAAAAATTGTATTTGTGTGAGTCAGTTACTGCTCTTCATGATGTTTTTTTTTTTTTTACACCACTAATATTTTCAAAAACACCAAATAGTGCTCACAAACTCACTTGGATCTTCCTAAAGGCAATAGGCAAATATATATTATATATACTTACCCGCTTCTTTATTAGGTACACCTTGCTGATACCAGGTTGGACCCCCTTTTGCCTTCAGAACTGCGTTAATTCTTCATAGCATAGATTCAACAAGGTGCTGCAAACATTCCTTAGAGATTTTGGTCCATACTGACATTATAGCGTCACGCACTTGCTACAAATGCTGGAAGTAGCCATCGGAAGATGGGTACACTGTGGTCATAAAGGGATGGGCACAGTCAGCAACAATACTCAGGTAGGCTGTGGTGTTTAAACAATGCTCAAGTGCCAAGAAATATCCCCCACACCATTACACCACCACCACCAGCCCGAACTGTTGATACAAGGCAGGATGGATCCATGCTTTCATGTTGTTTACACCAAATTCTGACCCTACCATCTGAATGTCGCAGCAGATATCGAGACTCATCAGACCAGGTGACGTTTTTCTGGTGAGCCTGTGTGAATTGTAGCCTCAGTTCCTTGCTCTTAGCTGTCAGGAGTGGCACCTGGTGTGGTCTTCTGCTGCTGTAGCCCATCTGCTTAAAGGTTTGACATGTTGTTTGCTCAGAGATGGTCTTCTGCATACCTTGGTTGTAACGTTATTGTTGCCTTTCAATCATCTTGAACCAGTCTGGCCATTCTCCTCTGACCTCTGGCATTGATAAGGCATTTTTACCTAGAGAACTGCTGCTCACTGGATTTTTTTCGGATTTTCGGACTCACTTTTTTGGACCATCCTCTGTAAACCCTAGAGATGGTTGTTTGTGAAAATCCCAGTAGATCAGCAGTGTCTGAAATACTCAGACCAGCCTGTCTGGCACCAACAACCATGCCACGTTCAAAGTCACTTAAATCACCTTTCTCCCCACTCTGATGCTCAGTTTGAACTTCAGCAGATTGTCTTAACCACGTCTACATGCCTAAATGCATTGAGTTGCTGCCACGTGATTGACTGATTGTCTATTTGCGTTAACAAGCAGTTGAACAGGTGTACTAAATACAGTGGTGATTGTATATACATATATTAATAATAAGATATAAGGGAAAGTGTATGAGTGTATGTGGAGAGCATTAGAGTAAGAAAGAATGAAAAAATTAAAGCTATGCAGAGCCAGTACAGAGAAAAAGAAAAAGAAGTTGAGATTGGCAAATTTGTCATGAATTCATACTGTTGTTGGTAATAAATTCAATAAACACTGTATGAAAGATTTAAAAAATATATAAAATAATAATAATAATAATAATAAATGATCAAATAGTTTGGGGTGGGGGGCCCAAGTACTAGGTCCGGCACTGTCAAAAAAAAAAAAGTTAGAGGAAAACATAACATTAACATTAACATTAATTGTTTTGTGCACTGGTTTGCTTATTCGGGCCATATGAATATGTTGTAATGCTTTTTTCCCTCAGAGTGTTTCTGTAAATTGACTGGCTCCTTCCTTCTTGTCCTGCCCTCATCTGGACTAAACTGTCTGGAGCTGGAGTCAAACTGTCGCTTCAAGTCTCTCCGAGCGCGCGCACAGTCCGTCCGTTGTCTGTTGTATGATGTCTCCTCTCACTGCCCGCTTGCTGCTGCTTGTCTGCTTGGCTTTACCGCTCTATGGCGTGGAAAAGGTGAGAAATAGAGGATACCGAAAGGATCCTGACGCTGATAAGGTAAGAGAGATTAGCCACAGTAACCATGCGGCCACTTATGATCATTTCTAAAAGTAGATTCTGTGCCATTTCCAGGAAAGATTTGTGCGCTTTGGATAGATTTTGTCTTTTTCCCATAACGAAAAATCATCCAAATTGAGCTTATTTAAATCATAATAACTACAGCCAAGTGGCTTTATTGTCATTCAGCGTGCTTTGTTGTCTTTTTAATGCCTCTTCATTAACATCCATAGGGCACATTGCATGTTAAATTCCTGAAACTCATTCTGGGATTTCTTTTTCTTGTGGCATGCCGTAAGTAGGTCTATCTTTAAACAAGTGATTTCCCCAAAAGAAAAAAAGTAATATGCTGATTCATCCACATGATCCACATGTATGCTTACAGTGCAGTGAGTGTGGTCACCACTTTGGCGTTATGGTCTCCAAAATTACCTGGTCCCAGCAGCACATGAGAAATGCTGTTTTATAGCTTTTGTATGGTCAGCTGGTTCTCTATTATTCCAGGCCTGGCTGCTCTCCAGCAGACTGAGTGGACAGAAAAAAAAAACCTAACAGGAAGTTGGGGTCTGGCTCATACTGTCTGTCTCTTTGTTATCTTTCTGGCTGTCTTACCCGTTTATAAGTGGTTATGTGATTTCATTTTGGGGGTAATTCTGACTGATATTTTAAGGCTAATACATGTATTATAATATATCAGATATGATCAACAAGTCCACAGCACTTAATTCACATCAACCCCGATCTTAAGACTATCTTTGTCTAGAGTTATACAACCCTCCATGCTATAGGTGGAGAGTTAAGGAACAGAGTAGACACACATTTCTCTCTTCAATCTCTAGGGAGTCAAATGAAAGTGAAACTCGTGTTTATTTTGCTGGGACTCTGTGGACCTCCCTTGGGGACTCCTAAAAGTCTGCATACCCCACTTTAAGAACCACAGAGCTCAAGCAGTTGCTCCTCATTATCCTCCAAAATCATATACCGCGATTGAGACCACAGAAGGGGGATATACTGAATAGCATCTCATGTTACCATCTGTATCTAGTGCTCTGGGAATGATGCAGAAAAGCCCAACTGCACTAGACACTCTGAAGATGGAAGATCTGCTTATTTGAACGTGGTAAAAAATAAAATTCTATTTTGCATCTTTCCAAGATCCTGTAAATTTAAAAAGTCTAAGGCATAATATCTTGCTGTGCATGCTCCAGAAGAGCTTCAGTCCTTGTTTCAGTGTTAACTATTGCATGAAATGCTACTGATTCCTCAGCACTTTGGGGGCGAATGCAGCCTTTATGCTTCAGTTACAGTAATGGGCTGAGTGCTACTAATATTCAGAAGAGCTGGAGTGTAATTCCTGCAGGCAGGCAGGCAGCACCACTACAGCAGACTGGAAGCTAATATTAAAGTCAGCTGTGTAGCAAAGTGGACAGAGGTTCCATTCATTAGTCTGCTTTGAAATGTCTCCAAAAATCCAACCCTTAATAAAACACTGAGACATTTCCTTGCTGAATGTCTGAATATCAACCAAAGGGACTCTGTATTTCCACATTTTGTCACCCCATTAGCTAAGGTGCCCCTTTTCCTTCAGGACAAATTCCACATCTATTACAGCACATGCATACCAAACCACAATCTACTGGTTTCATCACAGACTTCCCAGTTTTCCTTAAAGATGATGTCAGACCTCCAGGTTGCTCCAGCATAGCCACTTAATGGCTAAAACAGACTCTCGACCATCTGCCTCACAGCAGCTGACATAAGAATATTGTAATTCTCCTTACTTTTACACATTTTCCAGATTCAAATCATCCCAGATAGATTTTTCTACTTCACCCCGGGGACTCAAGTTGAGACAAGATGTTGAAACTGCAGTTAAAGCTCTTTGTTCTCCTCTCCTGCCCAGGGACTTTTTTGCCTTCATGCCTTTTGGCCATGTGCCCCTAAAACTGCTCCACAGCTGCATGCTGAGCAAAAGGGCAGCAATGACAAAAGCCCAGACCCAAATCCTTTTGGCATCAGTGTTTGCTTAAGGGCGAGGACGCACTTCTACGTGTCAGTTTATGTCTGACTAAGGAATGACTAAATGACACTTACAAATCACATAACCGAAATTAAAACCCAACTCCAGCTAAAAAAAGCCTGAACAGCTAACCTACACACTGTAATCTGCTGGTCAAAATGGCTCTTTGAAGAACATATTACACCAAGCTATTTGGATCTTCATTGTGTCTATCTCTGTATGTGGTAGGGCAGTTTTGGCAAGCTCCCCCGTCTCCGTGTGTCTCTGTGTGTGTTTGACTCAGCTCGAGTAAGACGCGGCATCTGTTTAAACATAGCAGGAGATTCAGCTGGACAATGAATCACACTGATAGATGTGTGGCCAAACACCTACTAATTTAGGTTGCCTCAAAGCCTTCACTTCCTCATTAACACACAATCTGTCATTCACTTGCTTCATGGCCTCGTGGTTGCTGGTTCTATTGCTTTGCCTTGGTTTGGATCCCATCTGTTTTTACACTTATTACAGTCCTATGGCAGTGTATTTGTTTATATGACTGGTAAATGAGGTATAATCTGGCTCCTTGTGTGTGATGGTTGGATGAATGGCAGTATTTAGGTGTCTACGGTGCATGCAGTCCAAACTGAGACTTATCCACCAGGGTGAAAAAAAGAAAATCTGAAACAGGAAGTTAGATAACAATAGACTCTGCTGTTGTTATTGCATGTTTTTTTTTTGTCAGCTTCCATCACTCCTTCCTCTCTTCCCTGTTTTTCCAGTATGGCAGTTGCATGCAGGGGCCAGCAGGCATCCCTGGCAGAGAGGGTAACCCTGGAACCAATGGCATCCCAGGAACGCCGGGCATCCCTGGACGTGATGGGCTCAAAGGTGAGAAGGGCGA
Organism: Cephalopholis sonnerati; assembly: GCA_019142605.1. NCBI lineage: Eukaryota > Metazoa > Chordata > Actinopteri > Perciformes > Serranidae > Cephalopholis > Cephalopholis sonnerati. The sequence continues at coordinate 11,885,752 of JAGQAX010000008.1, read as the reverse complement.
GTCCTTCGGCGGCGACATCTTGGAAGAGCTGTGGAGGCCTAACTACAAGCAGTGTGCCTGGAACTCTCTGAATTATGGGATCGACCTGGGTAAAGTAGCTGTAAGTATCCTAATACCTCGAAGACATGTTTCTAAAGAATGGGGCTGTCTGTTTCAGTCATTTCACTAATTCACAAACAGTATACAACCACTGCAATTCATTAATGTGGCAGCATTTTTCTGTGCTATGTTGCAGGACTGTACATTCACCAAGATACGCTCAGACAGCGCCCTCAGAGTCCTCTTCAGTGGTTCCCTCAGACTCAAGTGTAAGAACGCATGCTGCCAGAGGTGGTACTTCACCTTTAATGGAGCAGAGTGCACAGGACCCCTGCCCATCGAGTCCATCATTTACTTAGACCAAGGAAGTCCTGAGCTCAACTCAACCATCAACATCCACAGAACATCCTCAGGTATGACTATCATTGACTTTGTTGTGCAATAAACCTTAACTAATCATATTTGTTCCAGTACTAAACTGTATAATACTAAACTTAAAGCAACAGAGCAACATTTTGAAACACGCTGATCTACATGCTTGCTAAAAGTTAGGTGTAAGACAAGTTCTAGCTGGATCCAGCAGCCACTTAGCATTACTTAGCATAAAATCTAGAACCAGGTGTAAACAGTTAGACCGGCTTTCTTTTTTTAAGATAATTTTTGGGGCAGTTTTGTATTTATTGGTAAGACAGCTGTAGATAGACAGGAAAGGTGGGTGAGAGAGGGGATGACATGCAGCAAAGGGCCGTGGGGTGGAATCAAACTTAAGCTTCTACAAAGGACTTAGCCTATATGGGGTTCACACTCTACCAGGTGAGCTAAACCTTACCCTTGCCCAGTTGTTTCTAAATGGAAAAAAATCTGCTTATTAGGTTTTCATTACTGAAACTAAGAATAATTGTGTTTTTGTTAGCGTAGAAGGAGTCTATCTTATCTACATGTGGGGCAGGTCCTCTTCCACAGAGTCCACCATGTTGCACTGCCATGTTCCTTCAGTAGCCCAGAGCAGACAAACCAAACACTGGCTCTAGAGATGGCATTTCAGGTTTTCTCATTACTTGAACGTCACCATAGGTTCTCTAGACTTGGACAAGGAGGGGTGAGTCAAGTTTTTAGGTGGTTGCAGTCTGCAGCCTCACCAGTAGATGCCACTACACACTGCTCCTTAATGTAGTTACTTGGCCTTGGACTGTGGGAGCTAGAAAGCCTTGCCAACAATCTTCTAAGTAAAACTACACCCTTCCAATTTGGAGAGTTTGTCACTGTGTCAGAAAACCAAACACTTCACAGTTTCAGTCCTCCCTGGAGACAGTTTGGGTGTTCCCTGAAATTAATTTGTCTTTTTTTTCCTTTTCCAGTTGAAGGCCTGTGTGAGGGTGTCAAAGCAGGGTTGGTGGATGTGGCCGTGTGGGTGGGGACCTGTGCTGACTACCCCAGAGGTGACGCTTCTACAGGGTGGAATTCAGTATCCAGGATTATCATTGAGGAACTGCCAAAATAAAAATTTTAAAAAAGTTACATGTCAGGGAGGGACCAGTCCTGGTAGTACAACAGTATGTTATGTGGCCCTCAAAATAATCAGGTATGGTTTGCTGAGGCGTCACAGCATCACTGATGGTAACTTGAATGTTTTTTTTGTTTTGTTTTGTTTTGTTTTTTAAATGCTATACTAGTTGACAGGCCTATAAACAAGAATACTGTGTCATTCTGTCTACCAGAGATAAACTTTGTACTGTAGCTTTTCTGCTTACGGGTGCTGCTGGTATACACAGTAAGCATTTAACAGACATTGACAATATATATATGTTCTCGTGTGACATGTTTCTGGTTATTATTACGGTTAATAAAGTACTGTTTTTTTTTTTAAGAATTTAACTCAAACTTTATGACTTATTGTTATGTTTGGGAGCTTTAAATTACACTGCACCTAATTCAATGTAGCCACAAAGTAATACATTTTATGTATTTGTATCAAACATGACAATGCAGATGAATCACAGTTTGGATTTCATAACAAAACTTTGATAAAGCAATGTGACAATGTGTTGCTGGAAAACAAATAAAATGTGGAAAATGTACTGTATTGGTGTGTTTAGAACAAAAATCATGCCCATTGCTGCTGTTTACATAAAGAAATAATTTAAGATACAAACTGAGGCCCTGTCTACTCGTGTGCAGATATTTTTGAAAAGGGATATCTTTTCCTTCCGTTTTAAAAAATGAGTCTACCCACACAACCTTTGTTTTACAAAATATCTGTCAACACTAAAATGCAAAAACCAAACCAAAAGCTCGCCTGGCGTTAGCGGTCTTCAGCAGTCTACCCCCTCACAAAGGTAATTAAGTGTACAGGCTAACAACACCTTTTTAAAACACTTACTAAAGATCTCATCACCTGTTGATTCCTGTTCAATTTAAGGATGAAGGAGCTCACTCAAAGACATGAGTGATGCTCTGGACATAGAAACATTTTCCTTCTAAACCTCATCCACAACAATCCCACTCTGGAAAGGGTCCAGCCTTGAGATGGCTGGTTCGATGAGGTCTGATCCAAAACCGCTGTTTATGGCGGACTTTGAACTGTGGACTCTGAGGTGGAGCAAGAACACTGGGTGCAGCAGATGCCTCTGTTCATCCTGTGAAGTGGTGCAGCAATGTGTGGACGAGAGGGCAAAACTTAGAGTAAAATATTAATTTACATAAATATCTGCATACATGTAGACAGAGCCTGATATTACATACACATGTAACTGAACCCTGAGAAGATCTCCAATTTGTAGTTAATAATCAGCTTTTCATATTTCATCATGTGTCCCTCTCTGACACCAAAGAACAGAAAATGTAAACAGAACTATGATGAAATATCTATCAAAACTCCTCTGATAAAAATGCCAACTTAAAAAAAAGACTAACATCACTGCAGCATGTCCTTTGGCATGTAGAACAACATACTGTTCTGTAGAAGTCAACGTGTTTGTCATGCATCTGGACATCCACCATTGCATTGCTCAGTTTGGCAACATTTTCAGTCATGTTCAGTGCAAATGAATGCTTCTCACATCGACACATTCACATGTACACCGCGCCCAGAGTTCAGCTTCAGTCTGATGTGCTTCTCTTTGCATCTCTGAATGACACCCAAGTGTCAGTGTGAGCTCAGAGTCTTTGCATGCTGTCCACGCCATGCTTTTCAGTTTCATTTATTTTGTCCCATAAGGTAGCGAGACACATTCTCATAAACCACAAAGGTGATGCAGCAGGCAGGAGTGACACGAATTAAGTTGGGGACGATGCCTTTGTAGAAACCGATGGCGCCTTCGTTCCTGCAGAGAGAGGGAAAAAAACACATTACTTATCAGCCAAATTTAGACAGTAGGAATGCATGTTCGACCCCTTTGTGAGTGGATCAGTATCATACCTCCATGTCCGTCTGATGACATCAATAACTCCATTGTATTTATTGTGCTGGTCTTGCAGGCGAGCTCGCACCACCTGATATGGGTATGTTGTGGCCACAGCAAATATTTTGGATAATGCTGCCATTGTGATATATTCCAATGCAGTCTGTTTGCACAGAAAAACAGATGAAGAGAGAGCAGAGCAGAGCAGAGCGGGAAAAGTGATGAGTCACTTCTTCAACTGCTAGTTACCCACTGTGGGTTCAGTCTTATTAAACTTCAAAGTTACGAGCTTTATGCCAGACTTTTATTAAAGACTGAGCATGTTTCCAGACAGTTTGTGGCCTGTGGGGTTAATGACTTACCAGCTTGGCATCTGAAGGCACTTTCTTGTATTTGTTGTAGTCTCTCTTGAGCTCTTCATAGGCCATGAACTGCAGTGCTCCGTGAGATGTGCCAAACAGACCAGGAACATAACCCTTGGACAAGTAAACGCTTTGGAAGTCAGTCTTTCATGACACACAAACATACCCATAATGCTTTATTTAGAAATGCACACACTATGACCCTCCCTGCCTATTTAAAAGACGTTCTGTTAGATTTCACTGGGTAGTGTGGTAGCAGTTATCCTGCCAAGCTAATAGAATACACATTAAGCTTAACACTTCCTGGCTGTTTTTACCATAATTCATGGCTTGTGAGGTCTCTACTATGGCTAGTATAGGCTGTTGATGCCCTCTAGTGGTGATTACTGAACCACTACCAAACTTTATTTGAGCCTAGAAGGACAAAGGGCAACTTCTGCTGTAGCAGTGTCCAAAAATTCCTCCACAAAACAGCTTACCTGTCAGTGGGTAAACTAAGCTACCTCATGTAATGCTATGTTACATTAACATAGAGAAATACATTGATGTTTAACCTTGTATAGTCCTGCCACTCCTTCGTGGCGGTAGATCTTGACCAGAGCATCTACCATCCCCTTGTACTGTTTACTGGTTCGGTCAGCATTGTACTGGAGCACCAGCCGGGTCTTGGTCACCCAGATTGGGTTGGTTAGGGTGAGTGTCAGGATGCCTAGGTGAGGACAAGAAGGTGCTGTTAGAACATTTTCCAAATACAGACTCTCCAAAGTGCGTTCAGTGGCTAGAAAGACATGATTGTTAACACACACGGCCAGCTTCGTCGAACAGTGCATTTTTACTGTGTGAACCTCCATCTGAAAATCTACACCCTGCAAGCCCAGATCTAGTGTTGGCTTTAATAACAGAGAAAGAAGCATGATCTGAAGTGAAGCTGATTGTAATGCAGTGGTTGGTGCCAGACAAAACTGCCCTGCTGTTTTTGCAGACTTCAGTTACTAGAGTTCACAGAGTATCAGATGATAAACAATACATTGTCATTCAGTTGTGGTTCTTTTGCCAAAACATCCAATTCATTTGAGAAAGTAGATAGAATTCAGTCAAGCCAACAGGAAGACCTCACGTATTCATCCTCTCAAATAAGTATAAAACAATGACTTAGAAGAAGTTTTGGCAATCATACCACTGAGAAATGTCAGCTGGTTGAATACATCTTTATATTTGTTGTAGGGCTGAACAAGTAAAGGGAATATTGAAATCCCAATATGGCCAGGTGCAACATAAAAATCGCAGAAGCTACAATTTTTTGACAAAATATGTCACAACATACCACTATAAATGAAGCACTGTGGTATACAAATCATATTCCACATATAAGAGAGCATACTTCCTTCATACAGACCCCAGCAAAAATCACATCATCGTCATTTTTATACTTTTTCAGTGAAAATAAAATACAAAATTTACCATCCCCTCTAAGATTGCAACTAAAATTGCAAACATAATATCTCACTATATTCTCAATATGATTCTTTTGTGTATCGTGCAGCTCTAATCTGTTGTGATGTGGTGACAGTGTGGTCACATTTTTGCATTAAAGTCATGAATCCAATTTGCCTCTTTTAAAGTACAAGCTGGGATAGTGCCCTTCCTCACATTAAATCCCTAAATACCATCTGAATTTGAATGCCAAAGGGAATCAGGCATTGTTGTTGATCACTTTATAGGAACAGTCTAAACCCTTTTAGAAAAGGGTTCTTTTAGTAAGATAATGTCAAATCAAAAAGCACTCCTAACCTCATATCTCAGGATATGGTGGACTCCTGTTCACTATGACGATATGCAGTAGTAGTAGTCAAATAGTCCAGACTGTTTTGGAGCCAAAAGTGGCTCCTACTCAGTGCTAGCCAGGTGACCCTGATAAAACAACTACTGAGTGCCTGAGAAGTGTTTGTTTGTTTCATGCAGTTTTAAGCAGCTAAAAAAAATCTTGTCTTTGATCCTCTTTTAAGAAACCAAATTTTCAGCTCCTAACTCCATTAGGCCAACAGGAAGTGGACGCATGTGACCCTGTGTGACTTAAATGAACAGCAGGCCTGAGGACTAATTTGTTTCTGCCTCCTGTCAGCTAAGGCCAGCTCGGAGCAGTACTATCCGCCCGTTGCTGTTGACTGTGTGCTGATTATGTGAGTGTAGCAGCTGGGCAGCAGCGTTCACACACACATGTAGGACTAACCTGCTTCGGCTGCAGACACCAGGTGCTCTGTGGCACTCAGTTCAGTTTCACGGCCATCCTTTGTGTATCCTTTGATTGCATTGTAGCTGTAGGGGAAGATTAATGTGGGAAAGAAGACACGTTACAGTGACAGATCATTTAAGAGGTCAAAACAAGTCATGAGAATTATCATGATGCAGGCATGATCCAACAGGTTTATTTATAGCTTACGTACAAAAAGAAGTAGAGACCCCAGGATGCTCCAGCACCCCAGATATTGGGTGTCACTCCTTGGTAGAGTCCTCTGAGTCCCTCCTGCTGCCAAACACTCTTCATACAGTGCAACAGGCCACTGTACTTAGGTCTTAACTCCAACCCATCACTTACTGCATCAAAAGGGCAGTAAAATCTTATGTCAGATCTTCATTTTCTGAAGGCATGAACCAAGTTAAGCCATGGCAGTACTGTACATTTGCCACTGAACAAATCTACCTGCAAAAGTGTGATGCTATACTGTACCTGCAAACCTGATTTTGACCAGGTCCAGAGGGTGAAGCACCAGTGTTGACACCACTCCTCCACTGAGTCCTGCTATAAGGTTTTCTATCTTCACATGGCTGAACATCTGCTGGACACGTCCGGCTCCTGAGACAGCGGAGACAGGTTTGCTGGACACTGTCTCTGTGACGTTAACGGTACGGTGGTTTGGAGCGGAACTCATGTTTACCGGTAATCACCCTGGTTAGCTCCTGTCGGCTAGCAAAGCACTCCTTAAGGTAATGTTAAAATCTTACTCTGTAGCACTGTGACGACACCTCATGGGCCCTGCTGACGCTGACAGACGGACGGAACTAACCGCTTGAACCTTCCTCATCTTCTCTGAACATTAGCAGCTGGACCACGTTGCAGACATGCGGTAGCAGTCCATGGCTGAGGTAACGTTTTCCAAAATGTCAAGCAGCGGTGCCACTTCTCGACCTTGCTGCTAGTATTAAGTAAACGTCAAAGAGCCACAAATAAGAGCGGTGTTTCCGGCCGCAACCTTCAAAATAAAAGCATTTTAGACGAACGATAACGTGACCGCATGTAACCCTACTTTACTGTTCGGTGATGTTCTCTAGTCCTTCTGGCTTGTGGGTGATAAGCGGGCCAGAATATCTCTTGTTTTTTCTTCTATAATTCACACTAAAATACAGCAAGACATACAGCAGCACATGTTAACCTCCGTCTGTCACATCAACACCTGTCCCCCACACAACAACGTCAGGTAGGAACTATAGTTACTCTTACTGTCACTTGAGGCTAAGGGGACATAAAGTAGCAACTTAAAGGTTCACATGAAAATATATGCATAAAATAATAGTTTAAGTACTATTAATGATAAAGAAATAATTACTCTTTGTAATAACACAGTGCAAAATGACAGTGTAGAATTATTCCTGCTAAAATATTCATCTTTCCACAGTATTCTGTAACACACACATTAGTGTGGTAACTTAAGTAAATAAAATAACCCAAAAATATAATGTGTACAATAACTGTGGTTACAAGGACATTATTTCAGTATTTTTTTGAGTAGCTTACAGCACAAAATTTGTACTGTGCAGATGTCACAGTGTTGAAATCATAGTGAAAAGACACAACAGTAATGTTACATAGCTTGTCAACACAATTTACGGTATGTAGCGCATGGAGATATTAAGCATGGCCTTGAAGAAAAAAAGAAAACCTTTTGCAAGAAGAATTTCACCAGACAAAATGTATTTTTCCTCCACTTGTTTCACAGATGTAAAAACAATGACAGAAGTTGGAAAAAATATTCTGGCAAAGAAACATTTTTCTCACCTGTGCTCAAGTCATAAACACACTTACCTCTGCAGGGCTTTGGGATGGTCTTCTGTAAATAGCAGAGAAAACAAAGAAATAAAAAAAGTAGATTAAAATAAGTCTTTAGTTTCTTGAAGGAGATACAAGAGGAGTATGTAAGAAATACCCAGAGACACACAGATGATTAGCAGAGCAGGAAAAAATGACAAAGGAAGCTCTGCAGCACAAATATGTCTAATTTTTAAAGATATGTCAAACTTTAGCCTTTTCTTAAGCCTCCACTCAGTAAGTTTTTGGGTTGTCCGTCCATCAGTCCGTCCCATTCTCATTAACTTATATATCTCAAGAGTGCCTCAAGGGATTTTTTTTCAAATATGGCCGAAACCTTCACTCGGACTCAACGGTAAACTGATTAGATTTTGCTGGTCAGAGGTTAAGGTCACTGTGCCCTTTCATCTGTCTCAGTCTTGTTAACCTATATCTCACTAACACTGTGAGGGAATTTCTTCAAATTTGACACAAACATTCACTTTGACTCGACAATGAACTGATTAGATTTTGGTAGTCAAAGGTCAAGGTCACTGTGACCTCACAAAACATGTTGTTGGCCATAACTCAAGAATTCATACACTAATTATGACAGAATTTCACACAAACTTCTAATAGGATGAAATGATAAAGTGCTGGTGTTTTATATCCAAAAGGTCAACTTCACTGTGACATCACAATGTTATGCAAAAACATTTTCTGACCATTACTCAACATCATATCTCAGAATCAGAAGAGAAAACATTTGGTCAGGTACTGAATTGGTGACACTAATCTTGGGTGTCCACCTCGAAACTGTGTTGATTGTATAGCTCTGTGCTGCCAAGAAAAGATGAGTGTAAAGCATTCATGTTTTCACAGACATCGATGTAAACTGTAAGTGCAACTTGCCTTGTGTGCAGATGCATACAACCGCATGGAAGTAATTCTAGTTTTATTAAACAGTATAGGCTATAACCTCTAAAGGGCACAACTCTGATGGTAACGACTGAAAAGGGAAAAACACTCTTTGAATGAGCTTACACACATTATGCATGCATGATGTAAAAATGTTGGAAACCATTGATCTATATAAATGGGACTTTATGAAACAAACTTTAACTTATAAAAAGTGAGATGTGAACGCACAAAAGCTCCAGGGAAGAAGCCAAGTTAGTAACATGAATTAATGAGACATGAATGTGTGCAAATGGAGAGAGAAAGAAGGAGAATGGAGCTCAGTGTATTATAGGAAGTCCCCAGCAGACTAGGCCCACATCAGCCTGACGTAGTAGTTGCTTATGTTTTATCTTTGTTCAGCTCTGTTATCCTTGTTTTTAGCTGTAGGCCTATGTCTATTTCTATGTTAGTACATTTACAAAAATCCTTGCATTTGTGTATACATACTTACATACTCTAAATTGTATTCATTTCATCCAGTCCTCTTTTTAAAACCTTGATTAAGCCTAATCATTATTTGTCCCTTATTCTTGCAAGTATTTGGGAAATCTTTTACGAAAAGTGCTTTTATGACATTTTATGTCAATATTAATGAAGTGGCGCTCCTGACAGTAAATTTTTGTAGAGAATAATGAACGTTCAGGCTATTTAGAAGAACAAATCCTTGTACTTCCGGTCTTTCTCTGCTAAATTGTGCACATTGACAGCTGTTTCTTTACATTTATCAGTGACGCCACCGGAGGACTGGACATCCCACAATGCACCGCGGTCACTCGAGTTTCTTCTTCATCAACACATGGCCAGTACCTTCAAATATTTATCTTGTTAAACCTCAAACTAACGGGATTTTTAAGCGTTTGTCTATTTTAAATCTTCTGCCAAATGAAAGTTAAAGTCCTCTCGAGGAACCCGGATGATTATGTCCGGGAGACCAAACTAGATATTCAGCGTGGTAAGTGATAAACTTTAAACCCGGATAGGTTGAAGCCATATTGCTGCTAACGATAGTAATGCTAGCCAGTTTCCTCAGTAAACATCAGTGACATGTTAGGTAAATAAGACCAGTTAAACTGTTTGTTTTACAACTCAGTGCATTGTAACTAAAACACACAATGTCACGTTCTCTGGAGAAACTTACGTCTGTAAGTTTCGTTTTTAAAAAATGACAAACATTTCCATGTAACAGCTAACAGCTACAACATTAGCATCTGTGTCAATGAATACAAATTGTGATTTACTCCATAGCATATTTGCAGCTTCAGTGGGTCATGTGAGACAAATTAACGACTATGACGTAAATGAGATATATATATATATATATATATATATCGATTACTATAAAGAAATATGTCTGGAATGACAGTTAGGTTTAGTCCAATGAGTACCATGTATTTTTTAACTGAGGCTAACCCTGAAACAATGCTGAGCATAAAATCCACTGTGCATTCTTAAACCGTATTGAATGCTGTGTGGTTGTATTTTTACTCTAGGTGGCTCTATTGTACTTTAATACTGTGACTCGCTTACGTCTTTTAAGAAATGAATATCATCATATATCCAGAGTAACCCCCTTGCCTCCTCATTTGATCTATAGCTGTCTGAGTGACTTTATTATTACCCCCCTTTATTCATTAAAAATAGAGACAAGTTTTCATTTGTTTCACAAGCCATTAAGTTTTTAAACAGTTAATGCAGTAGCACCTCACCCCATGCACTGTGTGTACTCTGTCCTGGTCCCAGAGATGTCCAGCTGGTCTGTTGTGTCCCCCTCCTCCTAGTATTTGTATGGGCATAAGAATGAATACATCTGTTATGTCTCAGTATGTGTATGGATGATTTTCTTGCATGTGTATAGGTGACTTTAATGATATTGTATAAATGGTTAATTTGTGATGGTGTGCTAAAATGCCTTAATGATTATGCTACAAGCCAGTTTCCCCATGGGGACGAATAAAAGTATCTGTCTATTTATCTGTGCAAACAAACTGTCCTCACAGCTCATTAAGCAGCGACCACTCTCCTTTTTCAGTTCCTAGAAACTATGACCCATCACTACATCCGTTTGAGGTGACTAGAGAGTACACCCGGGCTCTGAATGCCACTAAACTTGAGAGGGTGTTTGCCAAGCCTTTCCTGGCCTCTCTGGATGGACACAGAGATGGGGTAAACTGCATGGCCAAGCACACCAAGAGCCTCTCCACCCTGCTCTCTGGCTCCTGCGATGGCGAGGTAACCATCTGCTAAAGTCTAAATATAATACTTAAGCAAGTGACACTGTACACACAGTACTACTAAGTGTTTCACACTCATTCTTAACATTGTTTTGTTTGATTCTTAGGTGAAAGTGTGGAATCTAACCAAACATGAATGTGTCCGCACACTCCAAGCACATGAAGGTTTTGTCCGTGGAATGGTTGTCCGCCATTGTGGAACATCCTTCTTTACGGTGACGACTGCCTTTCAACATCTGAGTAGAGTTTACAGAATTATTGGTCTTTTTATTAGCTGATCTCTAATGCAGCTTCTGTTTTATATTTTTCCTTATGACTGAAACAGGTCGGTGATGACAAAACAATAAAGCAATGGAAAATGGAGGCACCAGGTTACGGAGAGGAAGAGGAGCCACTCAACACTATTCTGGGCAAGGTGTGATCAGTTGGCATTTGCTGTAGTGTTATTATCAATGACAGTTGTGGTAGCATCATGATAATGGAGAATTTCTACTTGTTAGGTGATTGTAATATCAAAGAGTCAGTGAAATATCATGTTTGGTTATGGTAAAAATTCTTCTTCTTTTTTTTTTTTTGTTACAGACTGTTTTCACAGGACTAGACCATCACCAGAGTGAGGGTGTGTTTGCAACATGTGGCCAGCAGGTGGACATCTGGGACGAGCAGAGAAGCAGCCCAATCCGCTCTTTCTCCTGGGGTGTAGACAGCTTCAGCGCTGTTCGCTTCAACCCTGTGGAAGTAAGACACCATGTATCCACCACACTCAGACATGCCTCCTCCTGACACAGAGCTGAGATATTTAACAATTTGTCCATGTCCAAACACACATTAAAGTTGTCACTGTCAGACTTACTTCAATTTGCCACCCTTGTCATATCTTCGAAGTTAATGGTTTATTTCTTTCCACAGACTGAACTTCTTGCAAGTTGTGCCTCTGACAGAAGTATAGTACTGTATGACATGAGAGAATCAGCACCACTTAAAAAGGTAGGGTCTGCTGTTCAATTGGTAATAATGTTGTCAGACATATTGATTGACACATATGGATTATGAATATTTGCAAAGTTTCCAAAACTCATTTTTGGCAGTGTTGATATACTGGTACCAGCTGCACTTTTTCATTATGTTAATGTTTACTACAGTATCTGCTGTTCTCTGCTACTAACCAAGAAAAGAAAAGTTGCAGTTGTCATGTTATATCCTTGTTGTATTTATCTCTATTAAAAAAGTGTCAGTTTTTCCTGATTGCATTGAAAATGGTATTGAATTTTGCTATTCTTTAAGCTATTGCATTGAAGTAAGAAATTCCAGTATTATGAAAACACTTGTTGATGCAGAAATTTACCTTTCCCTCTCCCCATTTCTTCACAATGACATGATATGATTTATATTTGTGTGTTTTCATTTTCTTCTATAGGTTATTATGACAATGAGGAGCAACACAGTATGCTGGAACCCTATGGAAGCCTATTACTTCACATGTTCAAATGAAGACTACAAGTGAGTTGAGGATGTTATGTGCTTAAGAGTTCGTACTCAAATGGAAGGAATCTTGTATGTAAATTTATTGATTGATTGATTTTCTTCATTATTGTGTCATGTGTATAAAGTGCTGAGCCTCATGACTTTCCAAGACACCAAAAGTATTTTTCCTGTGGTAAAACATTTTGTTTAATTAACAGCTTGGTCTTAAACGAAATATTGTACCTTCTCTCCCAAGCTTGGCGAATAAATTCTGCTACCAAAAAGGTTCCCTTCCTAAATCACACCTCAAATTTTTCATGGTCACCAGTCAACAGAAATTAAAATAAATTGATGTCATTTCACCAAAAAAAAAAAATCCTCTAAAATATCTTGTGTCCTCATAAACAGGATAGTCAAAGAAAAAACTGACCTCATTCTCATTTTCACCTCCAAATGTGAAGTCCAGCTCTGAACCACCAATAGATTTTCAAGATAGATAGAAAAATGCATGGCCCCATGATTGTTTTTCAGATGTGCTTTCCACTAAACCCAGTTTTACTGGTGGGGCTAACTTTGTTTCTTTGTCTCATCAGCCTCTACACATATGACATGAGGTACCTGGACCGCCCAATCACCGTGCACATGGACCATGTGTCTGCAGTGCTGGATGTTGACTATTCTCCAACTGGGAAGGAGTTTGTTTCTGCCAGTTTTGATAAAACCATTCGTATCTTCCCCAAGGACGGTGGCCACAGCAGGTTAGTATGACCCTAACCCCCAGTTTAAGAAAAATATACCATCGTCGTCGTGCTATATATTTACTGTAAGTCTGTTACTATTTCATAATTGGATACCATTTCTGTTCTTCTGAATGAGCCTCAGCAGAGTAAGCAGTATAAGTATGCTTTGTAATATAGCTGTTATTAGTAAAGTTTCTGGGGCCTATTACACTTTATTTTGTTACTATAGATTTATGAGCTGAGCATGTTGACTGGATTGTATCTTATCCTTTGAGTTATTTATTGGTATTTAAGTTAAAGATCAGTAAAATCTACATGACTACATGAAAAGGGAATATAGAGTGCCTCAAGAATGAGTCCTAAAACTCGGAAATGAGTTTGCATTTTAGCAGGTTAGATGCCTGAAATAAGGTATGCGGTTCACACCAGCTTGAGAGACTTTTGTTTTGCTCTGCGCCTAAAAATTCGTCTGTAAATACCCCACCTGTGAATTTTGAGGCTTTCATGTGTCTTTAAAAAGGCAGTTGCTAACAAGTGGCTAAATGAGACTAGAGAACGTTATCACACCGAACACAGCTTTACAGCCTCGTTGTGGTGGCAACACTGAAGTTGTGATTGTGGTGTAGTTTGTTTATAGCCTAATGTTAGCTTTTTACATGTGGTGATTGCATTTAGGCTTCAAAAATCATAAAAGTGGTGTTCATTTGTAAAGATTACCTTGTTGAACAAAGCATGGAAGTATCATGAACGTTTGTTTAAAACAAAGCTTATTTTTTGCATTAATGTGCAGTAATTCAAAATCCAATACAAACATCCCATAGGCTTTTTTGACGAGGAAACCAGTGTGATGCTGATTCAGCCTACTGAAAAACGTCATCCCTGGAGCACTCTATCGGCTAGCAGAGCTGATAATAGGTGCTCACTGGCAAAGTTAATGTGGATTTGCTAATGGTTATGACTGACCCTCTCAACCACCAAAAATATACAATGTAATGGTACAACAAATAGCCATAGTTGTGTTACAATAAGAGGGACATGTAGCCCGACAGCATCACGGCATGGGCAAGTTGAAATGCTACATAAATAGATCATTTTGTGTTTGAGTGCGGTTTTAACTTGACTGAAAGCAGAAATAGGGTACTTCTCAGCCAGTATAGACCTTCATTACAGCACACATTGTGACTTGTTATAATTGGTAAAGCACGCGTGTTAGTAATAACATTGACAATCATCTCAATGAGTCAAGTATTCTATTGACATTAGCCGGTTCCAACGCCCTGCTGTTTTGCATCTGACTCACTGAAATGGCTCCCTAGGACACTTAGGCTGAATCCAAATATCCAGACTTCCCTGCACTTGCAGACTGCGCGTACTTTGCAGGCGTGTTCCCGGGAAGTCCGGGAGTGCTGAGGGCTGTCCAGATCCACAATTCAACCAGTCTACAAGCGGACTTTCTGCTGTCTTCCAGAGAGTCCGTATGGGGTGCAGACTTTACAGACTTAACCCACAATTCATTGCAATACAGATGTGAAGTTGTGGTTTTTTCAGTCGCTGAAAAAACCCTATGAACTTGTAAAACAGTTATTGATAGTTAGGCCTATTAAATGCTATTTAAATCATGTAGGTCAGAAATAATATTCAACCACATCATGATACAGAAATATGTACAAGTATAGGCTGTAAAGAGAATGAAATTGCATTTTATTATTGCAGCCTATCAGGCTGCACAGTGTAATAGGCTAAAAAATTGTATGAAAAACAACAAAAGAAGGTCTTCTAATGTAAGTAATACCCAATTTATTGAGTTATACTTCTGTCCATATTTACAAACATTTAAGGTTTTGAACGCATTTAGCCTATCAGGATATATAGAGATATATTAATACATTTTTGTTCAGTCACAAAAAAAGGGATGTACATCTTGTGTTTGCAGGGACAGATGAGTAGGCACTATTCATCAACTTATAAGAAATATATATATTTATATGACAGCAGTGATAGTTGACCGTTTACATAGCAATGAGTAAAACAGTCTTGAGGTCGGCAGCAGTTTATAACACTGCCGGCAATTACTGTAATGTGAAGAGCAAGGAAGTCTGTATAGTGCAGGTGGGAGGGGAGGTGAATGAGTTAAATAAACTTTCACCCGGGAGTCGCCCGTTTGCGTCCAGTTTAACTTTAAAGACAAACCATGATGTTTGTTTCTAAACCTAACCACTTGCGTTTATTGCCTCAACCTCAGGAAATAAACCTAAAAACGAAGCGTTTTTCCTACATAGCAAGTTTATTTAAAAAAAAAAAAAAAAAGACAGTGTGCATGTGACAGGCAGAAACTGTACAGTTCCTGTGAAAAAGGAAGTGTATTTTGAAAAGACACAAAGCACGAAACAAGCATAAATTGGACACCTCGTCCCTGAACATCCAAAGTTGACGCAGGAGGGTACCTAGCACAACATATTTAGACATGTAGGTCCACTGACAAAGTGGCAATATTTGACAAATAGGGATGAGAGGGTGTTGGTGCTTTTCAACTCTATGACGACTCAAAATGTCTGCTGTTATAAGAAGGTCATTATGACTCTTTTTTGTAAGAAGCAGAGGAGGAAATAGTGTGATGTTATACAGTCTTGGAACCCATCTTTTATTGGTCTGACAACAGTAGGCCTCTGCGGGCAAAAGCTAGTCTTTTAGGAGATCCATTGTAGCCAGTGGACATCTGAGCTAAGGCTACCTGTTCTGTGTGCCAGACATTTTGGCTAATCTCTCTAAACAAATATCTGCGTATGAATGCAGAGCTTTTTTCTGTGGAAAGTGGATGGATACGTTTGTTTCCTATCTTATTTCTGTGTATTTAACACTTGATTCTGTGTAAATACTTGTTTTGTTTTTCTAACTGCTAATGAAGGCAACGTATTGCCTTTTTTTTATTATTTATTTAAAACATTTTTTTTCTTAAATTCAGGGAAGTCTACCACACCAAACGCATGCAGCATGTCATCTGCATAAAATGGTCATCAGACAACAAATACATCCTGAGTGGTTCTGACGAAATGAACATCCGACTGTGGAAAGCCAATGCAGCTGAGAAGCTAGGAGTGGTGAGTCCTGCCTTGTCTTCTCTATATCATTCCCTCTTTCACTTGTATTTTCAGCATCAATCGATTTTATATTTAAGGCAATTTGCAGCTTATTGGCTGTTTGTTGGTGAGCAGTAAGCTGGGGTCTGTGTAGCAATCAACAGCTGTATTTTCCTCAGCTGTCAGACGCACTGCATACTGTATCTGCCTCCAGTGTATTACCTGATCTTGTTTTATGAGTTAGCTGCATTCTTCGACACAGCCATGGCCCCGAGCCCACCTCGGCAGGGCAAGAGTGGGTGACTATGCCAGCAGCAACGGCACTACTGTTGCCAAAAGCCCTGATGGATGCTGACTTAGGGTAGAATCACTCTCAATAAGTACAATGTACCAATTGGCACAGTGGCTCTTGTGGCAGGTGGAAGTCCAAAAAACTCAAAAGCTTGTGCAGTTGTTGGACAAATCACCAACAACAGTTTCAGCTAAAAGACTTTCTGTTTCCAGACAAATCTCTGCAGGCTCATAATATCTTGTTTAGTGAGTACCGCATGTATTCAGATAATACAGGCTTTGTTTGCAGAAATTACGGCCTTAATGTTATGTTATGCTCAACTGTCAAATAAAGCTCCTGTAAAATGCTGGGAAGTGTTCCAATGCCCCAAATCCCAGTTATGGCTGAATAATAAAGATCAATGCCATCTCATGTGCCATCTCCAACAGCCATCTTTCATTCCTAATCGGATTCACTCTTGCTTATTCTCTTAATGCAGCTTCAGAGTGGAAAATTGGCCCGCTTTTGGCACTTGTTTTACTGTCACTGTGTAGGAGAAGATTTATTCGCAAGCTTTGCACTTAAAGAGATCAGACAAGGGCTGCTCCTATCAGCAGTTTAAATCGGCCAATCACTTAAAGCGGGCCACTCTGAACATAATGAAGCATTAACAATCAAGTTGTTCTGAAGGGGTCTTTAATTATCAAGAAATGCTGAATCAAGGATTTGTCTGTCGGGATCAGGACTTCTCTATCAGCTAGTGCACATCATGTGTTTTTTACCTCATAACTTCGCACTCAGTGACCTTTGACTCCAGTGTAAATTCAACCATTTGTATTTAAGGACAAGACCTAAAACATGTTGAATCAATCAGTCCCTATTTCTTTTCAATCAGGTATAATGTATTTTCTCTGCTCTGGAAACCCTAACTCATCACTATCCATTGATCTAAGGTTGGAAATCCAACTGAATCCTCTAGAAACGTTTGGATTGATTGTCATTGATGTGATGTGTTACTGTTTGACTTGTCTGCTCCATTGATCAAATCAAGAGGCGCCAATCTTGAACTATATTAAGGTATTTACAGTCTGATGAAAGAGATGTGGCGTAATTAAGGGGTAATTGTTGGATTATTAGGTTTAGGTTTGTCCATTGTTGGTATTAGTTATAATAACAAAGGGTAACAACCTGTCTACACAAGCCACGGTGTGAAAGCAGTGAAGAAACACATGCTTCAGTCTTCTGTCAGTGTGTACACTTTAAAGTGTCCAGCCACAGTACTGCTGTGTGGTCACCCGTGTCAGAACCCAATACTCAGTCAATGTAGTTACACATGTAAAACAGAGGAAAATAGACTGGAAGCCTAAAAACACACTTACATGTGAGTGAAACTCGAGCCGTTACACAGCCGGTATAGACAGCTGTATTGATTTAAAATAGAAGTGTATCTGTTGCTCGGACATCTGTGAACTGGGTGAGTGGAATGTGGCTGAAACATCTCCTGTGGATGGAGCACAAGAAACGCAAGCAGTCAGGCTATCAAAGGGTAACTTCAGTATTTTTTTACGTGGACCCTATTTTCCCATGTTCTTGTGTTTTTCAAATTGGTCCAGTATTGAGTGGGTGGGCTGCAGCTGGCAGCCGCAAAAAACCAGCTACAATGTAACCACTCAGGGCAACATGCACCCTCAATTTACATTCACTAAAAGTGCTTGTTTTTGCCACTGATAGGCTCAGATTTATATCTTAAGTGTCTGACAACATTATAGAGAGGATCTCTACAGAAGTCAACCTTTTTGTTAAAGAGTCTGTTTTGTTTCAGAAACAGCCTGAAATGGCTATCACCAAACCCACCAGACTCCATTTAACTAAACAGTAATTTTAGCATGTATAGAGGCAGCATATTTCCACATCTAACTGGTTGCATTAAGAGTTTATTTCAACCAAACCAAAGTTGGTGATTGTTTGAACAGTGGAAAGATAACTAAGACGTAGTTGGTGAGTTTTATGTTTCTGCTGATTTTGAATCATGTCTGTTTTACAATGATAAAATGACTGTTTATTTAAATGGAGTCTGATGTCTTTGGTGATGGTGGTGTTGGGGCTGTTTCTGGTCAAACAAAAAGGATCTTACTACTACTTACTACAAAAAGGTTTGTCTCTGTAGGGATCCTATCCATAATGTTGACAGAACCTTAAAATAACAGTCTGAGCCTGTCAGCGGCAAAAACAGCACTTTCAGTGGACATAAACTTATGGTGCAAAAATGCCACGAGTGGTTATATTGTGGCCGTTCCCATTAGACTTAGACACAAAAATATGGGAAAAGAGGGTTCAGGCTAAATAAATACCAAAGTTAAAAGAGTACTCTGCTGATTTAGCATACCATTGTAACGCAGTTAGCCACACACGTAAGACAGTTTAAGAAAAGGGTCAAAATAAATCCAGTACAACTAGAGATGTTGTCTTTTTAATCCAGACATTCTTCTTCCTTGTCTTAACATGATGCCTACATTAATCCAACAATGTGACCACTGACAGTTTGGTTGGAGATCCAGGTGTGTTATTCTTCTGTAACTCCTCCCCTCCAGATTTCTTCACTTTCAAACCTGTAGACTTTAGATCCAACCACCGTTACCCCACTGATGAGCAAAATCAGTGGCGTTGCAAATTATGACCCAAGATTATGACCCAAACTGTCCATTGCAAACATCCATCATGTTTACAGACTGACCTTCTTGAATCAGCTTTGATTTACTTTGGTTGCTGCTGGTTTTATAGTTTTCTTCATCAAAATTGATGATTAAAAAATTTTAGCTCGCTTGCTTTTTGTTTTAGCTCCCAAAAAGTGGTTAAGATAAAAAGGGAAACCAGCTTGACCTGTTTGCCCTGTCGGACTTGTCACTGTGTTCCCAGATCTCAGCAATTACTCTGTTGAATTAGTGTTATCATAGCTGATAGAATACCCAATTTCTCTGCCACTGGTAAAAGAAGAGCGGAATGATTTTGATCTGATCTAAGTTTACTGTAGAAGTGGCAGTGACACCTCCTCTCAATCTGTGCCACTCTGTTTGTTGCTGCTTTTAAGCTCACAGCAGTGCCTGTCGTCTGTCAAGTCTGCGTCTGCTTTCTTTGGACGGCTGTGTCTACAAGCTATTTTATTCTTCATCTGCACCCAAACTGCTTTTAGAACATCTTGGTTATTGTTTTTGGTATTTTCTAGCATAGGAGTTTTTGGCATCTCTGCAGTGGACTGTGTACATCTTGGGTTTTTCTACCCTGTCTAACAGAGCATCAGCTGGATTACAGATACTTTTTGCAACTTGCTATAGCCCAGTCAACTTTTGGATAGAAAATATGACAACGTTGTTAGAGCTGCTCGGTCTCAGCAATAAAATTTCAGTGATGTTCACAGTGTTTCCATGCAGCTGTTCTCTAATAGCAGTCTCTACATCATGCTAGTTACAAGAGTACCCCCAGAAGTAATGCCTCTGTTGTATTTTCAAACGCACAGAATCCCATGTTTATGTGACTGTTTTTGCAAAATAAGGAAAGATCATACGAGCCCCACTAGCCAAACAAAATCCAAATGAAGCATCATCCTCTGCTGTCTCATAGTCATGTCGTTGAGATCATACAAATGGTGTATAGCAAGCTAACCATGTGTGTATCCAGTGGGAATTAGTTTAGTCCAACAGGATCAGCATCTAACAGCTCTTCTCCAACAAATTGAATCTGAGACAAATCATTGCTTTTAATTAAAATAAAAGCCTTGGAGGAGGGCAGCTTGAGCCAAGACGAGTCCAAGTAGCCGGTGGTTTTTATGAGACAGACGGAGAGGGAGGGATGTTGTTGAGCTGGTGTCTTCACTTTTTAACAGACATTGATTCCATTTTGAATGAGCACGTTGTCAAGCTGAAGTTAGTGCTTACTGTACTGGCCAACATTTTATGATGTAAGACAGCATACCGCAACTGTCAGTAATTACCAAAATACCACCTGAGCTGAATGGAGACGACATTCTGTAGTCAGCATCAAACTCCGCACTCATATTCATCTACTGGAAATACTCATCGTTACTGGAATCAAGGCATTTAGCCAAACACCTCAGATATCACTTCTCTCACGATAGGAACCCAGGACGCTATAAGTGACATAATTCATTTTCTCTCAATAGGTATAAATTCAACGTTACAAGTTGAATGCCTGTAACAAGGCTTCTGACTCATCTCCAGAGGGAGTTTCAGAAATGCAGAGTTAGCATGGGTCATCCTCTGTTGCCAGTACTGATCTCCAGCAGAGAAAAAGACTGTTTCCACTAAATAAAACAAGACCTATGTTGCTTAAAGGACATCCTGTAGTCAAATAAATTCTGAGTGGTGTCTCTCAGAGGCAATGTTTTGGGAAATAAGCTTATTTGCTTTGTTGCCAAGAGTCAGACGAGAAGATTGATACCACTCTCATGTTTGTCCGTTCAATGTGAGGCTATTGCCAGCAGTCAGTTAGCTTAGCTTAGCACAAAAAGTGAGAACGGAAGAAGCCTGGCTCTATTCAAAACTAACAATCTGCCTACCAACACTTTTTAAGATGAGCAGACACTGTTTGGCTTAATCCTAATTTTCAACCCCAAATTGGTCTCTCCAGAATAATTTCACAGTCCAGCCAAATTTTCCTTTCATTTGTTTTCAGCAATTTTAATTTGATGTGTAGTTTGAGGGGGGTCACGCACTTTGAGCAGTTCCATTGTTCAGTTCTGTCATGACTGCCGTCAAACGAGCCATTTTAAACTGTAGTTAGATTGTTTTAATATTATTGGGGTTGTATTTTTACATGTTCTGGCTAAAACATGTCTTGGCTGAGACTGCTTTGCTGTAAAGCTGAACTTCACCGCTGAACAGACAGACCAGATTGCCTGCATCTTCCAGCCATCTGCAGCTCTATACATAAATGTTTTTCTTCTTACTTTCCTTTTATAGTAGAGTTGCACAAAGTAACGCTGCCTTTCTCTCTTTTTGTCAGTTGTTGAGGATGCATTGAGCTTGTTTAAATAAACTTTATTGGAACTATCACTGGACAAACATGACCGGGGGGGTTCCAGGGTCAAATTCAGTGTGAGCATCAATCAATTGATCCTTACAGTGGGGGCTGTTAAAACATGTTGTGTATGTTAACATGATATACAACATGTATAAAAACACACAGTATCTTTAAGCTCACTAACATGTAACTTTTTGGGGCGACTTCAGCTCACCTCGTGGACTGCACACCCCATACAGGCTGAGTCCTGGGTTCGATTGTGATCTGCGGCCCCTTGCTGCGTGTCACTCCCTCTATGTCTCACCTTTCCTACTGTCTGGCTGTGCTGTCAATAAAGGCAAAAATGCCCAAAAAGTAATCTTTAAACATGTAACTGTTTAACCCATACAAAAACTGAACTACTATTTCATGGCCTCGCATTGTCACTTTTCTATAGTGATGTGCACCACCTCAAAAACTGCAGCTTTACATCAGGGGGCCAAAAAAACATACAACTTTGATTTGGAGGATTACCCATTAGCATCCCATGTCCTACCAGCAGTCTTGTTTTCTTGTAGTGAACTTGACAGTTCCTTAAACTCAACCAGTAGTTGACAAAATAATGTCAATATAATGTCTGTTTGGTGCTCTGGAGTTTTTTATCACATCACATGATTTTCATCAGCAGGTGGAGTTTGTGCCGTTGTCATGGAATTGGTCAAAAATGAACTTTGAATAATGGTTTGTAAGCCAACATGGACGAGAAGTATTTATAGTTCTCAGATCCCAAACTTATTATGCAGATGAAGATCATGTGATATGATCAAAAGCTCCAGAATGCCTACCAAATAGATTTGTGGCAAGGTAATTTTGTCAACTGCTGTTTCCAAGGTCAGTGATAAATATTGTTTAGTTTAAAACACTTAGGGCTATTAGAACACATTCCTGTTATCGAATATTAATCAAATAGTAAAAAAAAAGTGCTGAAAATACTGTTGAGGTGGTGTTGTTTTTTTTAAATAAATGTGTTGGCTTAAGTTTCCCTTCTTGCCTTGGCCTACCTGCATGTGAAATAGAATGTTTTGGTCAAGTCAGATGAACAGTTACATTTTCTGAATCACAATCTCACATTATGCCCATGGGATTTTTTCATTGGATTTTGGATTATTGCCAAAAAAAAAAAGCTTTGTGGCAAACAAACATTTATGATACTTACACATTTTGTTCAGCAAGATAATCCTCACAAATGAACATTACTTTTGTGAATATTGAAGCCTAAATGCAATCACCAGAAGTTAAAAAAAACAAACTAAAAACTAAACTTAGGCTATAAATGAACTACTCTATGGTCGCATGACCTAACGTCACCACCATAACAAGACTGTAAAACTGTGTCTGGTGCAACTTGATGTGAAAATGTTCTGTAGTCTCATTTAGCCACTTCTTAGCAACCGCCTTTTTAAAAAATACATAGCTTCAAACTTCACAAGTGCGGTATTTTCTGACGTGAAAGTCTCCTTAGCTTGTGTGAACCACAGACCATATTTCAGGCATCTAACCAAAAACCCGTTCAAAAAAAACCCATAGACTTTGAGACGAGGGAACCATAAGTGGTAAAATGCTAACTCATTTCCAGGTTTTAGGACTCATGCTGGCGGACTCTACTCCAATGTTCATTGGTAATGTTGGAATGCCCTCTATTGGACAGAATGTGAAACAGCCACACGCTGATAGTGACATTCGCAATGCATAATCCTGTGTATGAAGTGTAATGGTACATAGAAATGATGAATAAGTTGCTAAAATTTAGTTAGAATTTAGTAATAAGGAATAAAATTTGAACAAGATTGTTGAGGAAGACTGACAGCTCTACCAAGAATTTGTTTTTTCTCTGCTTTAAACACAGCATACACATCCTCTTTTATTTTTACTCCTCACTTGACTTTGTCTTGTTGTGTCGCTCAGTGAACCTTTTCCACAGCAGATATCTTTACTTGTCATAGTGGGAATTCCATTAAGTGTGCCAGTAAGTTAGTCCAGTGAGCCAGTACGTATCAAACCAGGACCTCCCCTGAATGAAATGCAGCTATGATTATTGTTATTAAATATGCCTGTGCTTTTCATACTATGACATGTTAATATGTCTGCTGCGAAAAAGGTCTATCCACTCTCGTCTCTCCCCTTCTTTCTTTTCATTTTTAATTCACCTTTATCTGACCAACTCCTCCTCCCTTGTGTCATGCAGCTGGCCCCCAGAGAGAGGGAGGCTGCTAACTACAGTCAGAAGCTGAAGGAGAAGTTCCAGCACCACCCGCAGATCAGACGCATCTCTCGTCATCGACACCTACCCAAGAACATCTACCACCAGACCAAGGAGCTGAGGATTATGAAAGAGGCTCGCAGGAGGAAGTATGTGTTCTTGATTTCTCCCTTTCTTTTGGAATAAGAAATGCTAATTTATCTATAGGAATAGCATGACACACCCTCAGTGTCCATGGCGACTTGGGTAGCTGCCAGGGTCGTTCTGACCCTATGCAGTCACACCAGCCTAATGGAAAATGTCACTGATGGGACTGTCCCCTATGACATGGTCTCAATAGCCCTTACATACTCATTTACAGCTTGTATGGTGGATTGATTGTCCCAGTTTGCCCTACCGTCCGGTGATTCATAGCTCAGTCTGCGTCTCTTTTTTCCTAATTACTGTCGGTATTGTGACACGTCAGCCATGTGTTTGGACTGTGAATGATTTACTATCCATGCTTTATGCATTATTTTCAGGGTACATTAGTGTAGTCTGTGACGTAGGTGTTAGGTCAACAGTCCTCCTCCTCTCTGTTTGCTCATCTCTCTCTCCATCCTTTCCTGAATATTCTCACCAGCAGATTGAGTTATTCACAGCTCTTCCTCTTGTTTTTCAGGGAGAGGAATGTCCGCAAGCACAGCAAGCCTGGAACTGTTCCTGTGGTGTCTGAGAAGGAGAAGCATGTTGTGACTGTGGTCAAATAGGCAGAGCAGGAGGAGAGAACAGAAGACTATGGAGCCGCCATCAAGAGATGAGGTGGAGCCCAAGATCACACCCACATGGGACATGCTCAGACGGAGGATAAAAGTTTGAATTTGTCAGTTGTGGGAAGGACAAGTGACCAGTTCTGCATTGTTTGAAGTACAAGGACAAAGACTGTAAATACATACAAACAATAAATCTTGTTGAGCATTCTTTCTGCCAAGAAGACAAAGCTCAGCTGTACTTTTCACTGTCCTGTTGTTGCAGAATCCCATTTACACGCAGTACTATTTTTCCTGTATTTCGGTGACTAATTACACATTTTTCCTTGAGCAAGTGTGCATTTTTTATCACAAGATCCCAGACCATTTTGGAAGTTAAGAACAGAATAAATTGATCCAATATTTAAAGAATGTCACGTGATTTGGTACCTTCTTGCGACAACATGTGTTCCATGTGGTTTCATTTGATGCAGTTTTTCCATGAATGACGGGCAAGAGTTGTGCTACACTTGATTATTAAAACTACCACAGGTGGCATATATGTTTCAGTATGCTTCAAATGACTTGTCACCCAACAGCTTTTAAAGGTGGAAGTGTCTTGTTCAGAATGGCCACCCTCAAAGGCCTGTCGACAAGCTTGCTGTCATAGCCTCATCCTGGCTGTATCCATGATCGCTCTTTGAGAAGTCTGTCTTTTGTAGATTCAACGTGATAAATGGGGCTCATGTTGCACACATTAGGACAGTCTTTCCGTGATCCAGCTTCTCTGAGAGTGAAGTTTAATTCCTCCCTCAGTTTCTATCGCTCCATAAAGCGGCCATGATGTTTTTGTAAGTTACAAAAATTATCAATTTCAGACAGTCGGACAAATCTTTCTTTTAAAGCATACTAATGTTTTAAGAAAAAATAGAAAGTGTTATATATCAACAGAAGTTATCTACTTTTTTCCTAATGTGATTCTTTAAAGTTTACTTTTAGTCACTGTACTAAACATGCTACTGAAAACTTCAGTTTTTCCATGCTTCCTCTCCGATTTGGAATATCTTATTTAGATACAGGCGAGGTAACATTTTTAGAGAGTATACACTCAAAATCTGTACATTTATGTGACTGACACTCTTATTTGCTGATGTATATTAATAATAAAGTTCTGAACTAAGATTTTACTGGTAAAAAAAAGATCATTTGTAAGAAATCATGATCTGAATAATTCAGAATTCAAAGTCAGCACTAAGTCTCCTCTTGTTGTTTGACTTGTTGCAGCAGCTCACTATAATGGTGCCAATTTACTTAAACAGCCCTAATGAGGTAAAGGCTCTATCCTCTTAATGTTGTCCTTCAAATCCTATCAACACTGCAGCCTGAGAGAGAGAGGGCTGTCTTTGGGAACTGGTCGGTGATAGAGAGGCAGGACTTTTAAGTCGGGTCAGAGCTGAGAAATGTGATGTAGGGTTGTAGTCACCTCTTAAATGTGTGCCTCAATCAATCAATCAATCAATCAAGTCTTTGTATATGTAGCACATTTTCATACAAAAAGAATGCAACACAAACTGTGTCACACAATAAAAACAATAAAACAATACCTGTTTCTTAGGAAGACCAGATAGTAGAGCATTACAGTAATCTGTTCTGCAGGTGATGAAGGCATTCATCAGTGTCTGTGTGTTGCTTTGAAGAGAAACACTCACACTGGCAATGTTCTCAAGATGACAGAATCCAGTTTTGGTCATACTTCTAATATGTGGTTCAAAACAAAGATTTGAGTCAAAGATAACACCAAGGGTTTTTCCACTTGTTGACAGGGTTTTAGTGCCAGTTCTTGCAGTTTCTCTCTCTGAGCTTCAGGACCAATAACTAAGACCTTGTCTTTTTTCCTGCTTTAGTTGAAGGAAGTTTTCCACCATCCAGGACTCGATATCTAAAATACTGTTAAAAAGGCCATCACCTCCTTGCTGATGGTTTGCAAGGAGGTGGAGACAAACATGATGGTAGGATCAAAGACTGAGGTATCTTGGTGCCCAGAGCTGCTGCAAAAGACGAGCAGTTGTTTGATACAGTGAAAAGTGCAACCTGGAGTCCTCAGTTTAAAATAGGTGTGCAACCGACAGTCATTTTTAAGATTGATTAAGCCAGTTTTTTCCTTGATTAATTGATCATTTGGTCTGAAAATGTCAGGAAAAGAGTGGCAAGTCCAGAGCCCATCATGACATCTTCAAATTTTATTTGACCAAAGTCTTGAGTCTGAATTTTTGCCTTCTTTTGCCTAAAATGACGTCAAAATTTTGACCATTGAGTAAAAAATGTCCTCACAGTGAAGTGCACTGACACAGCTGATGGAGCTTGAGTTTGAGCTTTATTTTCCTGCCATTTGTCATCACAACATTTCTCACATCAGCTGGCATCAAATCCAGTGTGTACTTCACACCATCAAAACAGGACTGATCGGAGCCACATGCCACACCTGCGCTAACACTCACTGTCACTAGTCATATTGTGTATTTATCTTCCCACTTCATGTTTCCCTCTGTCACAGAGCTCATGATCTGGTTATGAAATATGCATCATGCTCTTCCTGGTACAGTGTTGTTTGCTCCAGCTGTACACAGCTGCTCCAGTCCGTGTTTTTGCGGCTGCTATCTGCCTGCTGTCAATGAACATCCAGCGCGTCCTCTCGGCTTTATTCTTCTACGTGTTTCCATCGCTCCGCCTCTTCTTCCTATCTGGATTTTTTTTTCCTCCCCTCTCTCTCTCTCTCTCTCTCTCTCTTTCCCCCCTCCCACCTCTCTCTCTCTCTCTCTCCCTCTCTCTCTCTCTCATTGCATCCATTTTTGTGCATTTAAGAAATCTCCAAGAATTACCAACCTGGAGGAAAGCGAGCTAACCGGAGTGACAGAGGAGGGTTAAGGACTCCAAAGGAAAACAAACAAGGACGGACCGGGCATCTTTTATTTCACCATGCGAGTAAAACCTCTCTAAAGGATGGCAGCGATGGGTTAGACAGGATTTAACATGACTGCAAAATAAAAGGCAAGAGTTGTTGTTTTTTTTGTATCCTCTGTATTTTTCTACTTTTTTCCAATCCCTGGATGGATGGAGGCTTGTGTTTGGAATACCTGAAGGTTGTAGCCTACAGCCTTTGCACTCTTGCTGCTTTTAAGGGCATCTATTTCTAATCCTGAGCCTTTTCTGTTTCTGAAATGTGTAATTTGTGCGTTTCAACCTGCAACAGCTTGAATATTGCGAATTCCCTGTTTGCAGGCACCGTTCACTCGGCTGCAGCGTTATTTGATAACCCCATTATAAGCATTTAATAGATGAGGATGAAGCCTGTAATTAATATTTTGACGCTTATTTGTGCAGCAGTGTAATTTGTGCATGATACTCCTAACCAAGATGTCATGCCGCCTGTAAGCCACGGTGCCTCCAGCCCCAAAGCCACCGCCACTTTGAAATTTGACGGCATGAAATGTAACAACACAAAAATGCTGCTGGTTTGACGGTGCTTTTCTCGTTTTTGTAGCCACTGTGTGTAAAAGATGTCTGCTCCACACGGGCCCCGGGGCGGCCCTGGCCCTGCTGCTGCTGCCTCAGCGGCCGGCGCCATGCCGGAGATGCCGGACCTCAGCCACCTCACCGAGGATGAGAGGAAGATCATCCTCGGTGTCATGGACCGACAGAAGAAGGAGGAAGCGAAGGAACAGTCGATGTTAAAGTAAGGAAACAGCGGAGGTAGAGGAAGCTGCTGGTGCTGCTGCTGGCGCTGAATAACCCCGGGTGTTTGTGGGTTGTTAGCTTTTACAGTGTGAATTTCTGTAATTGTCTCAGTGTGAGATGCTGCTGGATCATGTTGCCTCTTGACATCCAAGCCAGAGCTTAAATAGTCGTGTACTAGCCGGTAGGACCAAGGTGAGATCAATCTCTCCCTCGCCTGGTCGTCACCTCTCGACTCCCCCTTTAGAAAACACTGTATTTGAATGGCTGAGTATCATTTTATAATGCGGCACACACTCCAACCTCTTTCCCCTCCACTTTGTTGTAGCTATAGCTGTACTATAATGGGCTGGGTTAGCAGCAACGGGCGCCATTTTCACGTAAAAAGCACGCCAAATTGCTTAACCTTTCCCCACGAACGTCACCGAGATTACACAATATGACACTGGAAAGATCATTTAAGGTGTCCTTTGTGGCAATGGCGCACGCGGGGTGTGTGTGATTTCAACGTTAAAGTCTCGGTAGATCCTGTCGCCCCCCCCCCTTCCTCTTGTGTACAGATGTCGCTCGGAGCTGTTTCAGCACCACGGCGCTGTCCACTGTAGGGTTTTACTTTTTAAGGTGGACCGGACTGTTTCCGCCATCATCGCTTTAACCTTTACTGTGTGAGCCATAACTCTGCTTTATGGAGGAATATTACACTCTATCGTCCTGCCCTGGCTATTAAGACACATTCGGTTGATGTATTGTTAATTAAAAAATTTGGTTTGACCTTCTTGGGAAAGCAGGCTAATGAAGAGAGGGGGATTTCGGGGCGGTTGCCTTAAATGTTTCCATCCTGTTGATTTTCTTGTAGTTTTCCTTCTTCAATGAAAAGGATGCTCACAAACCAGTGTTTTGACTCTTTGAATGCAGCACAGATATTTGGCTCCGTTTGAGGTGATAACTTATCAAAGTAAATCTATCCAATTTCTGCTAGAGAGCTCTGGCAGCTTTACTGTTGCTGCAGCCTCCCAGCATGGCTAGTGACATTAGTGTGAAAGATGTGTGCTACTAGCACTGGGAGCTTTTTAGAGCTACTGTTTTTCCATCATTGGGTGAGCATTTGCACTAAAGCAGCATTCCTAATTTAGTGAAAGTTGTGCAGTCCCTACCTATAGTGCTGCTGCATGATAAACATGACTCATGTACTCCAAGACACGGCTACCTCAGCCGCATGCTGTGTGAATCATCCAGGCCTTTTCCGCCTTCCCTCCCCTTTCACTGTCCCCCCCTCCTCCCCAATAGCTGAGTGTTTTTCCTATTTCTCTTTCTCTGAGGTAAAGGGGATTGTCAGTTTTAGTCACTCTTAGTCTGACAGTGATGTCAAAGCCTTGTCATGACTGAGCATGGGCAGAAGAGGCTGTTTTTTGCGAGGGACATGACTGACTGACTGACTGACTGACTGTCTCACCATAATGTTAGGTAACTCTGATTGCAGGCCACACAAGCTGAAAGCATACAAGACATCAGAAAGGTCAAAGAGGCCTTAGTGTGTTGATTTGCATTAGAATTGTGTTTCCAGTATGGCTTCTCTCCTGCATGCCTTGGTTACATGGGGTGTTATCTTGCCAGCAGGACTATACTGCAGACGCTTAACAGCTGACAAAAGACATGGAGTTAATACTAGGGGCTGGCTGCCACCATTTTGTCATGTTTCAGAGGTTCTGATTGGTCCACAAAGTGTGCAGCGGACCTCCCGACCCCTTTTTGGCCTAATAGTAAAGTTTTCTTTCACTATTACGTACAGCATTTACTGCGTTTGTCTATACGTGCAAGGTGACTCATCATGA
This sequence comes from Cephalopholis sonnerati, assembly GCA_019142605.1. Lineage (NCBI taxonomy): Eukaryota > Metazoa > Chordata > Actinopteri > Perciformes > Serranidae > Cephalopholis > Cephalopholis sonnerati. Next base: position 11,855,576 of record JAGQAX010000008.1, on the reverse strand, counting down.
GTCATCCTAACAGTAAATCCCCACTTTCTTTACCTATGATTCACACTAGCATAACATATCCCAAAGCAGCGTTAACATGCTCAGCTCTGGCATAGGTACAACTGCAGTGGATTAACTTGTCATTGGATGGTTCGTAGCTTTTCCAGCAGTGTCACAAACAAACACCCACACTGCATCATCCACCCCTATAGCCCGTGCATCTGCGCTGTCGCAGTCACGGTCCAATCCCACAGCGGCTTGGATGTCTTTTCGGGAAAGTGGCAGTTTGAACATCGAAGTGTGTAATCTAACAGAGGGAATCCTGGGAGGATGGAGGGATGGAGAAGAGAGAGGGAGAGAGAGGAGCCTCCAGCTGCAGGGCTTGCCAACTTGCTGTCATCTCACTGGAGGTGCTACAGAGAGCGTGGATGGAAATCCAGTGCTGCTGACTCGCATGTAATTAGCTACTGTCTCTTAGCCTGCTCATTCTTAGCAGGCCTGTGTTTGTGTGTGTCTGCATGTAGAAAATATGCTGCACCAATTAGAATCCATTTCCTAAAGTCCATAAGGTGATGCTCCAAATATCTATAGCCTATTCTTAGAAAGCTGCAGCCATAGAAGTAAATTAGTGTGTTTCTACATACAAAAACATGTTCATAGTCACTACAATTAAGCATGGCTCCAGGTGCACGTGTTCCATTAAACTGAAGACGCTGGAGCTCCATGCACCAGTGAGTCTCTGAGCAGTACAGCAATGATGGTTATGGGACCCCCACCCCCACCCACCCAGACACTTTGTATCCCACAGGCAGGCATCAGCTGCCTGTGATGGGGTGACCCACAGAACGCCCCGGGCTCCACTTCTCCTTTCTCCCCGCTCCTCCAGTCCTCTTGGGCTGCTTTCTGGTTCTGCTTGGTGGCGAAGGGGAGGGTCAGGAGGGGGTAGTAATGTTCTCCATCCTAACTCTGACTTTCTCTTTCACACCTCTCGCCTCTAACGCTTTGTCATTGTTTCTATTTCTCTAGCTGCGTATAGTGTCTCACCTGTACTATGAAGTCATGAGCTTTTATTTGAGCACACGCACATACTCTCTCACCACAGAGAGGTGGTAAGCAAAGCGTCCCAGTAAATATCCCAGTTCGACCTCTTCCTTGTGACAGTGTTCAACTCATGAATTGGGGGGACTGTGTCATTTGCTCAGGGACCTCCTTTGACAGTGCTAATTATACTGGCTGCTTTGTAGGAGGGACTCCCACTGTGATGCAGCTATTCCAGGGCTCTGAGGTGTCTGCTGCGCTGACATCTATTTGGGCACCCCCATTTTAATTGCACTAGACAAAGGACGCCCCGAGTCCCCTTTCTGCTTCCTGTATCTGGGAACATAAAGTGTATCAGGAGGTTTTTAGGATGTTTTATCTCACAGGTGAAATTTTTTCTCTTAAGTCCCCCATTTGTGAAACTTTTTATACCAGGGCCCCAATTTAAATAAATAAACAAATAAGTAGGTTCTTGAGATGTTAGTATTGACCTTCACACTATTTTTAATTAATGCTTCATTAATATTATCTATCAATATTCTCTATAACTGTTAGGACAGTATGATAATGCTGTTTTAGAGACTTCAATCTAACTGTAAGTTACTACTCTTAATATATATGTCGATATCAAAACATAACACCTCCATTGAACTGGGGGTCTTATGAGAGACAGATAAGAAAAGAATGGTCCAAATGAAAGTGACAGCAAAGGCAATACCCTTATTTTTTTACCCAAACTCCAAAAGAGATGCTGGAAAACTCTCGAGAGCCACAGAACACATTATGCAGCTACTTTCACAGGCTGAGTAGTACCCTTTGCGTCAAGTTAACTGATCTTGATGTGTAAAGTTTGTGTAGCATCCCTTTAATTTTTCATTTATTGCCCAGCGCTATTTTAAATTATCATCATGTTGCCATAAACACTGTTACACCACCTACATTATCATCCCTGTTTACAGTATTACACTACACAGTACACAGGGAAGTAATAGTGATTAGAATCCAGTTAGAGAAGATATTCATTATTTAACGTGGCCATTTCATAATAAATGGAACTATAGAATAACGGAGTTGTTTACATGACTCTTAAAGGAGTTAAGAGCTATGCATTGTATGTTGGTGATGCTACTTTAAAATCAGCTGGTCTCTTATGAGCTTACACATTAATGGACACATCTTCTATCAGCTCTCTCTGCAATGATTTGAAAAACTGGTTAGTATAGAACACAGCTATGGTGAGAGGTGTAGGGGGGGTGGTGTGTGTGTATTAGACATGAAGAGCATTGACCTAGAATTAGCTTTGATTGATCACATCCCATTTCCTTTTTCTGCTACCCTCCCCACCCCAACCCCCATCACACATGCACACTAACACACACTTCGTCCCCTGGTCCTGGTCATTTATCTGATAGTGCTAGAGAGCTCAGTGTACCAGCTGGGGTCAGAGTAGAGAGGCCCTGTGTCCCTGGAGGCTATAGGATCTCAGCCCCTCTGAGAGAGTAGAGTGCACACACACAGAAACACGTTATAGAGGCCTAAGCATCAAAACTTAAGTGTTTTTTTTTTTTTTTGGCACTCGATAGACCTTAAATAGATACAGATAAAGTGAACGCAACTTGATGGAGTGACACAAACCTGGCAACCCGAGGAAAAAACACTGTGTCTGTTCTGCATACAAGAGCTAGAGGCAGAGAAACACTTCCTGGTACACTGTAGCCTGTGTATGCAAAGGAGAGGCAAATTATTTACCAAAATCAAAGTTGAAAATCAAGAATTAAAAAAAATGAAAAGAAAAATGGAAATGATCACGGAAGCAACAAAATATGCAAAATATTAGAAAACCAGTGAAACAGCACTTAAAAGTGTAGTGAGCGCCATGTGGTTGCATCTGTGTAATGTAGTGTACAGTATGTTGAGTGGTGTGTAGTGGTGTAGTTTTCTTGCAGTCTAAATGATTATACTTCCACTGTAAACCATGTACAACCTGCTGTAGAAATACTGTACATGGCTGTGTTCATGCCAATAAAGCAAGTTTGAACTGGAAAAAAAAGAAGAGCGAGAGAGAGGAAGAGAGAGAGACCTATGGTTGTGAAATGAGGCGAGGCAATGCTCAGAAGCTCCCACTGGACAATATACTGTATACACACACTAACTCTCTCTCTCGCTGCCTTCCTCTTGTTCCCTTAGCTCACTCACCCATGCTCCCTCGCCTTCCCATGCAAAGAGCAGATTCTGTCATGAGCGTTCCACAGACTCCCATCCCCCATCACTTTCCCCAAGGGAGAGAGGGAGAGAAAGTGTAAGAGTGGATGCTGTCTTGACTCCATAAAGCAGAACGCACGCCAAATGAATACATCATCATGCTAATTAAAGTAACAATGTGTTTTGGTTATGGAAGGCTGGCACGTTGTCAAGTAGTTTGGCTCAGCTGGACAGGAAATCTGGTTAGAACACAATTGCCATCATTAAAATGATATATAATACATGCAATTATATATTTACAATGTACTCATACGCTGTGCTGTTGTGGGGGTGAAGTTGTGCTACTCTAGAGTCGAGTTGGTGCTCCTTTTTTTTTAACCTTTTTTTAATATTTCAGCCTTGAACCTATTGTATCAAAGTCCTGTACTTGGATGTGTCTTTTTTCTCTCTTCATTTGGCTCTTGTGCTTTAGTCTATATATCTCCACAGTTGGCTAAAAGTACGGGAATATAGGCTAACTTTGCTACAGATTTACCCTGGCATAGTCACAGTGCTGTTATTTCCTTTATAGGATAAGGCCGGTGTTATTTTTCTTGTATATTTTTCTTGTTGCCGGCTTATTTCATGAAAAGACTAAAGCCAATACAGCGTCAGTCTATCTTAGTACTTTCTGAATTCTCTTTTTAAAACAAACTTCTGCTTTCACAGGAAATGTACAGCTTCTGCTTGTTAAATGCATACAGTTTGGGGCGCCTGCTAGCTCACCTGGTGAGCAGGTGCCCCATATACAAAGGCTGCATCCTTCCTGCAGTGGCCACAGGCTTGACTCCAACCTATGGCCCTTTGCTGCATGTCCTCCCTCTTCTCCCTCCCCCTTCACAGTATAACTATTCTATCAAATTAAGGCAAAATGCCCTCGAAAACACTACATATACCATATACTTTTTTTCCAAAATAACTTAGAACTAAAGTTAAAAAAAACTTAGATTTTAGGTTGAGGCCTCCCCTCTTGCCCACCCTATGAGGACTTTCTTACACTTCATACCACGGTAGTTGCCTGGAGCATCAAGATATGCCACCGCCCAGGGTATCTCATACTACCACTAAACGACGTTTCTGGGCATCAGTGTCTGACGCTAATGGGCCACTGGCTTGGGAGTAGAACCGGGTTGTTTTTACATGTAGGCAAACAGTTACAGTAGCAACAATAGCACTCACCTGAGATTGTGTTTCTGGCAAGTCTATTATATAATATCCCCTCTCCATCTATAGCTCTGTTTTTCTGTGTTATATTCTTTAGCTTGCTAAATGCTCTACTGTGTTCACTAGCTAGTAGCTAACTTAGTCAAGGTGCCATTTGGTGCTGGCAGGTAGTGTACAGTGGGCTCAACACAGAACCCACTGTACACTACCTGTGGGGAACAGCTGAAAGTGAAGCAAAACAACAAAGTTGCAGGTCATGAAACCAAAACAATGACCTGAAGGATGCTTAAATGCTGCATTGAGCTGTGAGGAACTGTAGGGTGGGGTGATAAGTCATTGTTAGGTCATCCTGACAAACACATTGTCACACATTGCATATAGCTATTTGACCAATTTTTCACACAAAGATTTTTGTAGCTTTAAAAAAGCTTTATCTCTTAAAACAGAAGTGACGGGTAGTTTTTAGCAAATATCCCTCAAACAGGAGGATTTGGTCGAGACTATTTTCATCATAGGGTTGGTGCGCTAGAGAATATTTATGGCAGTAGTGCGATGCAAGTGTGACTGTCTAAAAATAAACAACAATGCTTATGTTCAGGATGATAAAGGAACATCACACCAAGTGCAATGGTGTGGCTCACTGATGTGCTTTTAAGAGTTTTTGGACAGAGCTCTGCGGCACAGAGGAGGTTCAATCAGGCTTTCGGCTGCACAAGCAAAACATGTTAGTAGGATCAATTCATTGTTGGTTTTGGTTGTTTTGTGGGATTAGTTGATAATAAAAAAGCTTGTTTCAACTTGTTTTAATAATTATATTCTACATTCTGATGAGTCCCACTTGCATTTTAGGCTGGGCGAGAAAGGAAAAGATGAAGACACACGAGGCTAAGCTAAGGCGAAACAGAAAAGGAGACGAGAGGGCAGGACAAGAGGAAAGCGTAGGGTAGCGCAGGAGAGAGGAGAGGAAATGAGAGGGGATGACGGGACGAGAGGAGAAGAAGAGGACAGGAAAGGAGAAGAGGACATCAGAGAGAAAATGAGAGGAGAGACATTGACGTCTGAGATGCTATCGGGTCTTGTTGCTGATATGACAGCCTCAGTCCCCATTGACAGAGCAATCAGCCTGCCATCTCCCATAGCCTGCTATTCTCTGGCGTGGCACAGCACAGCATCGGGCTCTATTGTCTCTCAGGGCTTTGTTCTAAATAACATCTGCATTCGTCAGCATAGGTTTTATTCTCCTCTGGGCTCTTATCCCTCAAGCAAAGTTTGAAGGGATTTTCCTGCCCCTGGCTGTGCAATTTGAAATGCCCTTGGCAAAACATGACAGTAGGAAAATATTTTAGAATGAGAAGTAGGTTGTGCTAACCAGTACAAGGGATGATATATATTTTTTAGTAGTGTATAATAAAGTGTACACTGCAGCACTGGGCGATTGCTTTTCACTGTATCTGTTAAATAATTAGTTAACAGTGCCTTAAGCTGCTGTAATTTTTGGATATGAATTGTATTTAAGCACCTCATGCTGGATTGATACCTTGTATAATCAGTTCAATTCCACAGCTAGAGAAAGTATTATTTGTTCTCCCTCTTGTACGCAAAAATTGTGATGCAAGGTATTAATTTACACAGATGAATACATGTTCAAAACTATAAGATTGCAACGTTAGTGACTAGTGATCCTGGACTGAATCAGAACAGAACCCAGCCACAGCTCCAGTACTAGAACATCTGGCCTGTTGTTACATAAGCCTCTCAGCATGCTGTGCAAGAGTAGCCTGAATGAGAGCAACACAATGTGATAGAAATGCCGATTGAGCTGAATAGTAGTTTACGAAGGGAGGAAAAACAGAAAAAAGGAGATGAATAGAAAATGCAAAAGGTAGCATCGGCCAACAGGAGCAAAGAGAGTAGAAACGTGAAAGCAAAAGGGGATCACTTTATCACTTTTATTGCCCATCCCCCGTCCCCATCCACCCTGAGTAGAGTCAATGTAGAGGAAGATATACAGCATCTGACCCTGTGAGGGAAGCCCAGTGCTTCTGAGGAACATATGTGCCTGCTATAGAGTGGCTGGCGGCGTTGATGTTAAATGCATCTCTCAAAATCTTAAGGTAGTGTGATTGTGCAGCTGAGATAAATTCAGCACAACACACTACTCTAATTTACGCTGATTGAGGAGGTGAAACAGGAGACATATTTTAGATTTTTCAACCTACAAAGGGAAAGCTGTGGGACAGGTGCTGTGTCAGTGTAGATAGTAAAGCTAGTGAGGTGTGGTGCCTTTTCTCTCCCCTGTGACATTCCCCCAGGGTTTGTTTTATGATTGTTGAACCCTGAAAGGTCAGAGGAAAAGACATCTCTCCGCTCTGTACAGCCGAGGTCTCAAACCACGTGGCCTGGAGGGCCCAAATTATCTTCTTACTCTGCGGATGATGTGTGAATCAGCTAAATCAGTCACAAACCCGTGACCAGGGTTTGTCAACTCCACTGCAACAACAGTAGAGTCTACTTTTGTGTGTGTGTGTGTGTGTGTTTGTGTATCCCTTCAGTGTGGCAGTTGTGCATGCATTCAAAGAATTTTTAGTGAGAGACTGAAAGCAGGAGAGAGAAACAGAGATACCTGGATAGAAAAGTGAGAGACATTTAGGATGCTGCTGAACGGCCAGTTACTAAAGGTGGAATGTGGCACCAGGTCATCTCAAGCTGATTGCATTCAAAGAGTGAGAAACCCTCATGCTGTTAGTTGGACTATTAATAGGGGAGACATTCAGCTTTCTGCAGTGGCCGGCAAGCAGCCAGGCATCTAAACAGGCAGCAAGGCCTGTGGCCATTTAGGCGTCCAGGAAAGCCAGGCAGCAAAGCAAAGAGGCTTACAGGACAAACTCCAACCACCAGTAAGACACAAGACCTCATCATGAGGAGAGAAAATATTTAGTCAATCATTAGAGAAATTGCGAAAATTCATTCTTATTTTTTGTGCTTTGGTAAATAAATTATGAAATTTTATTCAGTGATTAGATAAAGATAGAACAACTTAATAAAGCTGAATTTGGTCTGATAAAGATGACTTACATTCATCATAGCTTGGTCAGTTTTCTGATATCAGTTAACACAGTTGTAAAGTGTTGCATGCTCACTTATTAGCCTCTTTTTCAATTCTAACAGCTACATTGTAGCAGCTAGTAATGACAGAAAAATAAGCAAATGCATCTTACAAAACTCTGCAGAAGTGTTGTCACTAGTTGGTCCACTATTTAAAAATGTGTTGTAATAAATCTAAACTAAGGTTAGTGGTAGTTTGTGAGGCAGCAAAGAGAGTCAAAGGGGAATGAACAAGCTTGCTGTTGAGTATTAAATGGAAAATTGCTTAAAGGATTGTGATAAAAATTTAAGCTGATGCAGTTGAAGTAATAACTAAACAAACAATAACAATAATAAAAAAATTACAACCAATAAGATACACCACAAGTCGAAAAATCACAGCAAACTACAACAAGACAGGACAAAGGGAACAAGGACAGAGAGAAAACAACCAAGAGAGAGCGTTGTATACATAAATATGTGGATGCTTGATATACACAAAAATATATACATGCATGATACATATTTTACATAGTACAAAATCGAATCGTATTTCATATTATGTACACTAGCAATAATCTTAGACCACAGAAGATCTATCATGGGGCATGAGTACAGCATACAGTATGTAAGAGGATGCCACGAGAGTGTTTGCAAAGTCTGTCAATTAATTAAAGTCTAACAGCCAAATATTTCAGCTTTAAACAAGGTCCACACCTAGCAGGCCTCTGCTAACACTGTGGCAACAGCTAAACTAGCATCCTCAGATGTTAGCATATCAAGTGAATGTTGCTGCCACTAACAAAGGAGTTCTTGAAGTTTTTTTAGACCAGGACACAAAGTTAGAACTTTAATAAAGTTAGACTCATTCCAGAATGCAAGCTCGTCCATTTCATATGGGCCACCTTAATAAGTGCTATTTTTGGTAAACTAAGGCCCAAAATAAGCTTGTTTTCATGTTGCAGATTCTTAAAAAGAGGCACAACGCTGCACAGACCCTTGTTAAGATTTTTGTCCCAGATTCTGACCCTGCAGTGAGAGTGAAACTAAATAGAAAAGTCTGTTGGATATAAAAATGTTAAGTTTGGCTACTACTTTAAATCACAGTGTAGATAGGTGTAAGAACTACTACTAACCCTAAATAAATGTTTAAATAAAATGAATAAAATTACAGCAAGCAATGACATGACTTGTTAATAGCCTCCCCCCACCCCCCAAGATGCTTTGCTCTGTGTGAGCCGGTGTGTTTACTAGAGATAGTTTACACAGGGCGCTGTAATCTTTCCTTCCCTGTGTGTATTTGTGTGTCTGTTCATGTTCTGCTCATTCAAGACTCAGCTGGTTGGAGCAGGTGCAAGCTGGTGACTCAAACACATGGATGCTGCCTAGCCGGTCCTTCTAATGCGCCTTTGTGTGGCCAAAAACTCGACCCATCCAGTGCTTTCTGTAAACAAACGCAGCCTCCCTGTGTTCGTCCAACACACGCGCGCAGACATACTACAGTCTCAATGAAACACCCACACACACACACACACACAGTGACTCCGTAGAGAGGCAACCAGACAGTAGAATTTATTATGTAATGATTGGTGCAGTGATTCTGTTGGAAAACTTTACATTTGCTTATGCAATCCCTGCTCACATCATAGGCAATTTTATTTTGAAAATACCTACTGTAATCATATGAAATATTTTTGATGTTACCATAAAACTGCTTGCTTTTAATGCTTTGTTATGCTTTACTATTTATTTCCTGTTTGCCCTGCACATTATTTATATCACAACTGTTACTGCTCTCTTGTGCCATCATAAGTCTCCTCCTTTGAATTGTTCGTAGGGGTTTGCCAGTGTTTAGGGTTTATATGTCTCATAGCATTACAGTGCTTTACATGTACAGTAGATGTTGCTGTAGGTAGATTACAGAAGCAGCCGACTGACATAAATAGGGGAGGATAAAGAGCAGCCGTTATCATAACGTCACTAATGCAGCCGAGGCCCTTATATAAGCCTACTGTTTGAACACTACACACAGGCACAACCATGTAACCTACACTAGGACATACTGTACAGTGTATAGACCTACTGCTCACACTGCCTAGGGCTGGAGGTGGCTTTGTGGGGAGCTTTAAATGCATTTATTCCACAGATTCAGTGTCTGTATGTGTGCACGTGTTAGTGTATTCACGGTTGCTCGGGTTTGTGTAGTCTTGCGTGTGCTACAGTATCCACTGTGAAAATAACAGTGAAGAGGCCTGTTTTTTCATCCCCGTCATCTGACACTGATCAGGAGAGAGACACAGAGAGGCGATGTTGTGATCCCGGGATCGTGCTCCTCGACCGGAGTCTGATGGAGGATCTCCCACTAATCCCTTAATATCACTCGTCCCACTGAGATACTGCTGCCATCGCCATGGTGATGATGAGATGGCCTGAATGTGTAGTAGTGGAACGAGGAGGGAGGGTGGGGGTGGGGTGTTGCTCCACAGAACCATAGAAATCCTCCTTTGTGAAACATAAATACGATCATTTGAAGTAGTATCTCAAAGGCAGGAAACGCAGGCATTTAAAGTCACCAGGCATGAGGCGATGAGGACGAGGGAGGGGGGGGGGTTGGCTGTGTTTGCTGTAGACGGCGAGTAGAAGCTGGTCGCCTTATCCTCGAGTGGGCGGCTGCTTGGATGGTTGGTTGGCTGGTTGGCTTTAAATCTGTGCGGAGAGGCGGCTAATGCAAGGGAATCCTTTGATTTGGGATTTCGCAGCAGTCAAAGTCAAACAGATCTTTCTGCCATCGGACAGATGTTGAGAGACAACGAGTTCAAGTTAATTTCAGTTGTACAGTATTGTGGTCACATCTGTCTATTTGGCTGAACGTGCCAGCCTTTAAAACCCCTATGATACGTCTTATGTGTTGTATGCAGAGTGTGGACACACGACTTGGACTTGACTCGGACTCGACTCACAAATTCGATAACTTCAGACTCGACTAGGAAAAATTTTAAAAAGACTTGCAACTTTGACTTGGACTTTAACACCAATCACTTGTAACTTCACTTGGAACTGAGTCTTTTGACTTGAAAATACTCGATACCTTCCCCCAGCCCTAAAGATAAGTATGTTATTTAAAAATTGTGCCATGTATTAATTCATTGTCCCTCATTTCATGAATCAGTTACCATTAGCACTATTCATTCCCACCAAGTCGACACTTGGTTCTCCAGATCCACTTTGTTTGAACCAGTCCAGAACCATAGAGATCTAACTTTATGTTACCAGTTGGAAAGTGGTGGTGCAGTGGTTACAGCAGGCCCCACAGCAAGAGGGTTCCTTGATCAAACCCTGAATCCCGGGGTGGGGGAACCCTTCTTTGCGGAGTTTGCATGTTCTCCCTGTGTCATCGTGGGTTTTCTCTTGGTACTTCAGCTAACTCCCATGGTCCAAAGACATGCAGGCTAGGTTAATTGGTGACTCGAGTGTGAACGGTTGTCTGTCTCTATGTGGCAGCCCTGTGATAGTCTGGCAAGCTGTCCAGGGTGTTCCTCGCCTCTCACCCAATGTCAGCTGGGATAGGCTCCAGCCCCCCCACGACCCCTATCAGGAAAAGTGCTTATGGAAAACAAATGAATGAATTTATCAATTTGTTTGTGTACAAAAACTGTGCAGTTGTCAACAAAAAACAAATATGTAGACATATTAAAAAGCATTCATGAGTTTTGTAAATTTAATATATTATCACTCTGTTGTTAAGATGCCATTATATTTGGTGACGAGCTCATTATGACTTGTTTAGGACTTGAAACTCAAAGTTTAGGACTTGAGACTCCTCTTAGGAGGACTCGCAAAACAATGACTCGTTCCCACCTCTAGCTGTCTGTGATAACTTGATGAGGTAACAGATAGCTCAGTTCCAGGGTGTGTAACATCATATGGCGTCTACAGTCCAGCAATATTTTAGCAAAGTGATGGGTGTAACCTGTTTGCAGTGAGCTGATATCAGATTGCCCCTGTGTACACTGTATACAGTTTAGTTAAGCTAATAGTGACGTGCTGCTGCGATGAATTGGGACAGGAAGGAGTAGAACAGGCTGGACCAACAATAGGCGAGGTATCTATTACCTCTCTATTGTTAGCCATGGCCGGGCTATTATTATAGCCCAGAGTGAGACACAGACAGCTGACTGCAGTTTCAATACAGCCCACCTACTGCTCCCAGCCGAGAACAACAACATCATGGAGAGGTTTCTGTATGTGTTTGAGGATAATGGGAGTTGAGGGCGAGGGCGAGCGGCACAGAATTGGAGTACGATCATGATCATCACTAATTCTGCTACAATTTAATTTGTTTTGGCTGATGCTCTTAACAAGTCTTATTTTTTGGGATTAAACCTGAGATGTTCCAGCTACAAAGACCAGGAGGAGTGGCTGAAACTAGGCTTTTGCTGACTATGAGACTGGAAATAATATGGAAATAGTGAGACTGGACAGAATTGGTGCTCGAGGAGTGGCTTGATGCTTCACCGTGTGTAGTATAGGCTTAGAGGAGGACATGGAGCTGCAATCAGCCGTCTCTGTCTGGCCACTGGAGCTAGAGATTGGGCTAAAGCAGAGGGCGGTGACCTAGCCACGATGGGGTTAGGGCTGAGTTTCTAGAGTTTTCCCAGTGGAGCTGTTGTTGAGTCGTGTATGGGAGGAGTTGTGACGTTAGCATGGGACAATGTCAGCTGCCAAGAAAGTGCTGATCACAGCCAGAATAAAATGTATCTGTGTCAGGATGATTAAAGTAGGCTGACAGGAGAAGCAACCAAGCATTCACATACAAAGAGAGACACATTTGTACACACACCATTACCAAAGCAAACAAGCACATATGTGCAAGAACACAAACACGGTGTATCACTGTCTCTGACTAAATGTTGCTCATATAGTTACGTTTCCACTGCACAATAAACTTGCTGTATTAAAATGAATATTGTACATGTGTTTCCTGTAAGCCTTGCATGGAAATACACTTGTGAATGTGTGGGCTGCTGGGTGATTAGCTGACTCTTTGCCACTTGGAAATCTCTCAGGAGGGGAGATATGGAGCAGCTCAATTGAATCCTGGCAGGTAATCTAAGGAAACAGATGGATTTTAGTTATATTTGGCAGCAGATTAGCCACTTCCCCGTTGCTCAGAAAATCTGCTGTTGCCAACTCTTGTTTGACAATCTGAATATTAGTCCTTGGTCAGGAGGTCTGGCTTGTGCGCTGTTAGATTGCCTATTTTGATGAGTGTGCCCCGCGGATTCAATCCTATCTGTGCTTTCTAAGGCCCAGCTGTGGTAGCTGGCCAACCCCTCCACACCGAGGCGCTTGCCCTCTTGCCGTCCCTCCTGCCCTCCCTATCGCACGGTGCCAGCGCCCCGTGCCAGAGGAAGTTATCAGCACTCTATCCCCTGCCCCTAATCCTCTCTGAGGTGGAGAGAAAGTGTTAAGTAGCACGTCTTCTGGCATTTATTAGAGAGGTAGAATGAACAGGTGTCTCAAGACCTAATCGTCTGTCTTTAAACGAGCTGCTATTTTTAGCTCCTCTTCTTGGAGATTTTCGGGGGAATGTACGGTAGAGGTAGTACAATGGGGGATTTCTGTTTTATATCTCCTGCAGGGATAATGCTGACATGGTCATACACTGTGCATGTTGATTTTCCTTATGTGGCTGGGTGGAGTACAGTAACACATTCTTAACAGGCTTTGGGGAGTATAATGTGGTTGGAGTTTCTGCTAGATTTTACAGTGATTACATTTTCTTCTGTATTTAGTGTTGTTTCTACATTTTGGACATTTCCTTAGAAACACACACAATATGGGCATTCTTTCACATTGTATACACTACATTAAATTTAGGGCTCTTTGCATAGGTGGAATATGGTCTCAGTAAAAATATAACATACAAAGTCTCCTTCAAAAATAATCAAAGGCACACTGTAGGAGTTGTGCAAAACTAAGATGCCTTTGTATTACATGACAGTCTGTATTTAAAATGACCAATGTGTTGCGACCAACACAGGTCTTCATCAGGGTCATTGTCAGCAGTGGCTAACACACCTATGTTGTGTTTTGCTAATGAGCAGAGTGGGAGGATGGTTCTCTGTCAATGTGTAAGCCTATTGGTCAAAAATAAGTGATAAGTGATACATCATCAATACAGGGGACAAAGAAGGAGAAGGGAAGAGATTGTATTTTATAAAATGAAATAAGCACAGTACACCTGAAGTATCTAAAGAGCACCTGTATGTAATCAACCCAAATAGCGCTTTTACTCTACTGTCTTGACTACATTAGATTTCTTTAGGTTGGTTTTGCCATAAATAACCTGCACACAACAGAGTTGTCCAAATGACCACAAAAAAGAAGAAAACCAAAACAAAAGATACAAATTAAATCCCAGAATGCATCTGTACATGTAGAGGCAAAAAAGAAAGAAGAGAAATGAAATGGGTTACTGTAAAATACTGTAAAATAAAACAAGCATATAACACAAATAAGGTGTAGAAGCACAACAGCGGCACTAAACATTAACATAACTTATTTCTGTCATGGTTCTGGCCTTCCCCAAATCATACCAACAAAACTATATAGTAGTATAGTGTAATGTAGTATAGTATAATATAGTATGGTATGGTATGGCACAGTATGGCACAACACGGCACGATATGTTACAGTATAGCACAGAATAGTGCAGTATAATAAGATACAGTACAGTACAGTATACTATAGTATGGTATAGCATAGCACAGAACAGTACAGTATAGTTGATATGGTATCTTATGATATGATATGATATGATATGATATGATATGATATGATATGATATGATATGATATGATATGATATGATATGATGTTATGTCATAGTATAGTATAGTGTAGATGGTAGATATTACACAAATATTATATGCATTTGTATAATAAAGCTATGATACAAATAGTATTTTTTTACTAAAATACTACACACAGTCACCCATCTTTTATTTTTTCATTTCCTTCAATAAAGGTGGTAAAATGATATGCTTAGTATTATACCTTTACTGGTCTCAACACTCAAAAACATGTCAATAGTCTGGTGAGATTTTTTTATCGTAAAAAAAAGTATCATTTTATTTTGCGAAATTTTTGTGGGCCTTTTGTTGCTTGAAAGACCATGGTAATATAAAATAAAAGCATATGCATGCCCTGTCGTATTTAACATTTTCTTCTTATTAATATTAGAAACTTTTTTTGCGATTTAAAGATTTTAGATTGGCATTAGACACTTTCTAAACCATAGGGTTATCAGATAAATATTGATCAAAATGTGGCCTTTTATCATGACACCATTGTAGGTGGCATTAAATAATTCTTCCCAAGACAAGAACCAAATTCAGCAGTGCCACCTCCTCCAGTGATAGGTTTCCCTGTAGGTCACTGGCTTCTGAGTAATTTCAGACAGATATTAACCCCCTCTGTCCTCCCCTGGCAGTACGGACTGGCTGGGATGGTGTTAATGATGTATGTATTTGGTATTTACCCACTGAGCCAGATTACTCCCTTATGATCTCATTATCACCCAGCCTGTAGTGGACTCAGAGGGCCTACAGGGTCACTGTTTAGCCATGAGATCCCTTATCACAGATTTTTTACTCCAGTGTTGATGCCAAGATGAGGTTGCATCTCACTAAATCATCAAGCTTTGTGGCATGTCAGTATCCTACTATAATATCATTTTAGGAGGCATTGTATCATTTCATTGTAGCATCTCTGCTCAGATGTGTTGTCAAGTCAGTCTGGCTTACAAGAAAGTTCTGAGTGCAAAGAATCCAAAGCGAGTGACTACACAGACACATGTAGATCTAGATCTACAGTGGAGACACCTCCATCAACAGCTAACTAGCATCCACTGCGGCCTCCATTCACATTTCAAGGGATATTTATCTGTTGAGTTGGAAGCCATGTTCAGGCTTGTTTCCTTCTGCTCATCAGTAAAAAGTCACACTTTCCCTGAGGAGAGTGCTGCTACTGTACATCTACCCACATCCCTACTGTTCTCAGCTGTTTCACCAACATCTGGCTGACTTTTGAGAGGGAAACAGAAAGGTCCGGAGCAGCTGCAGTTTGCTCAAAGACAGGATTAGAGGGAGAGAGAGAGAGAGACCTTAGAGTGACTGGCTGGGCATGCCCGGCACACTTTAGGCAGGGGAGGTGGTGTAATTGGAAAGTAATTACGCCTTGGGTGGCATGTGTGGAAGCTCAGTACAGTGTGACAGAGAATACTCTGTGTGTGTGGGTCTGCTGTTAGTGGCTGAAATGGACAGAAGTAGATTGTTATCATTGATGGACGGCCAGCAAACTGATGGAAGTGCTTTTTCACGTTACTTTTGACACTGATTAGATATTGATACTGCAGATTTCACAGGGAAAATGTGGTGTTTAATAGCTGTTACCTGCATTATTTTCTGGTGCGGGAACCTAAATATCTCTTTATGGTAATAGTTTAGATGGGAAGCCTGATGATTTTTATTCCTTAAAGGGTCTAGAGTTGACATTCAGAACATTAATATAGCAGCAAACCACAATGTAAAAATACAGTGGAGTAATGGCGTCCTGAGCAGAGAATAAAGTCATGCTCCCTCTGTGTGTGTTAAAATCTGAGCTTCTTTGTTCTTTGCTTTGGTAGCTGGCTGCATGTGCATGTTAGTGCACTTGAGTCCCTCCCTTTATGTCCCACTGGCTAGCTAATCACCCCCGCTCTGCACTGTATTCATACGGCAGTTACTGCAGAAAACAAGGTGGCATCGTCACAGAAGTGTAACACCCACCTTCCGGTTCCCAGCCCCAGGTTCACACTGTTAGGTCTGTCAGCACTGTCACCATTGTTAGCACTGCTAGCACCATTAGTGTAGCTAGTACTACTAGTCACCGCTATTTCAGCTCAGCCATCTCTATGTTTGCTTGTAATGTCAGAGGTGAGAGCCGTCTGCAGACAATCCCAGCCAAGACACTGAATGTGGTAAATTGAATCTTTAAGAGTTACAGTGCTGTAAATACTCATTAACACACCAAATGTATATTCATTTGTGGCCAAATATAGTCCCCAGAAAATGGACTATTATACAGAGAGGCAGGCAGATTAACAAATTGTTGTCTTTCATTGAATTTGTTGACAATCATACATCACATTAGAAAATATGCGACCCGGCTGCCATGTTGGAAATAGTCAACCGAAGCACCAAGCACAACCCACCAGCTGAACCAGCTTTCTCATTTTACAGCTAAACAGTACACTAAAATATGTCTCTGAAAACATTAACAGAATCTTGATTCATATTTGATCAGCGCTGCCTAGTGTGACACTTTTTCCCACAGTTTCTGAGCAGTGATTGGCATGATGAACAGCTGCGTTAGAGACTCCTGAGCTCTGACTGGCTGTTTTCGTTCATGTGTGGTAAGGCTATCAGAGGTGCAACAAGGCAATAGAGTAGGCAGAGGAATAGGATTTTCCTCACATATCTGTCTCATTTAGTACTGTGTGAATAAAGTGATAGTTTCAGCAAATTTGACAAAAGTTACCTAACTACAGCTTTAAAGCTGTACAGAGTAAATTTTTTAACTACTTGGGGGCAGTGCAACAAGCATCAACATGATACCATCTGAAAAAGTGTTTAAAAAGTTAACATGGACATTAGCAAATAATTGCCTGCAACACATCCAGCAGATACAGAGCAACATTCACTTGTGTGTGTGTCTGATGAATGCACACAAGTGAAATATTCACTCTTCCTAGTTCTGTTTAGTTCTCCAGCTACCGTGAGGGAAATATCTGTCTCTTTATCAGCTAAATGCTCCACTATGTTCCCCAGCCAGTGGCTAACTTTGTCTGTTTGATGCTGGGCAGGTAGTGTACAGTGGGTTTATCAGAGCCCACTGCTGCTGGGAAAGCGCTGATGAGAGCAGTGAGACTAAACCAAAAGGCGTATTTCTGTTTCATAAAATGATTCTTTAGATTCACAATGACATTTGTTTTCAACAAAGCTTTTATAATTTATCAATTGATTAAACAATCTGTGCCTAAATGTGTTGACTACAGTATGAATGAATGATTGTGTCCTCTGTGCTAGCAGGCCTTTACTTGGCATCTGAGCTCTATGAAGACGGCTGGTGTCTGTTTCTGCTGCCTATCAAAAGTTGTTAGATGCACATTAGCTGTTGCTGGATGTGCTGTGGTGCATGTGCCATGTTGCCAACCTTGTTCTGGATGTTTGGGAATGTAATGGTTAAAGGCTCATTGTACAGCTGTCACATCAATGTATTTGTCTTAAAACAACTGTGGCAAAGGGGTAGTTGTGGGTGAAAGAGAGACACAGAGATCGCATAGTTTAGCAGCAGTTTAAGCATCTTCCCTCTTCCCGTCCCCTCTGCTTATTAGCAGCGATATCTTCAGAGGACTCAGATTAATTAAATCTCTGGGATCTTACTAAAATGTTCGGGTCCTCGTGACAGCCCGCTGTGTAATTGTCCTGCTGTCTGTACAGAAGGAGCTGAATCAATCCAACTCTCCTAAGGATCTCAATCCCATCGGAGTTGAATGAAATCCTCAACAAGAGAGTTGCAGGCTTGTTTGCTTTTACACGGAGACCATGTATTTTGGCATCACAGCATGTATGTTTTGGTTTGCCTTTCCTGGGGGGACGAAATAAGTGTTATCTTCCAAGTCAATTCTTAAAAGGGTGATGCACAAGCTTCAAGTAGTTTTATGATTTTGCTGGCATCTTTGGTGCTAGGCAGTGTAGCTGTGGCAGTTTTAAGTGTACAGCCCAGAGCATGGACGGCAATTATGTCCTCTCATTTCCTGTTGATTACTATAGTGTTTTTTCTTTGTCTCCTCTGCCATGGTGAGTTATTGCTGCTCACGATAATTGCCCAGTTTGTGTGGGGTTAGTGGTGTGTGTCACAGACGGGGGACTCAAGTCACACGGCATGACTCAAGTCAGACCCGAGTCGCAAATTTGCAAATTTGCAAATTAGGACAAGAGACTTGCTTGACTAACCTTGATAAATGACTTGACTTGACTTGGTATTCATGACTTGAGACTAAGGCTTTAGACAGATGACTCAAAGGACTTGGCTTTTATTAAATATTTGCATTTTATTTTGTTGTCGATGGTGGTAATAAGGAGACAGCAGCGTTATCCAAGGTCTGCAGCTCAAAAATCAGTGACACGACCACCACAACATTCAACCTCTTTGTGTTGTACTACTGTTTTGTCTTTAGAGCCATTTAGAGCTATACTGTAATATAAGAGCCCCACTCTCCAGTGCTGTTTATTGAGAAGGCTTGTTATTGATTGCCACAAAATGTCAAATATAATTAAGATTTATAAGGTGTAAGCAGGCTGCAACAGTTTTTGTTAATGTTGAAAATAAAACTTGTCATAACTATTGTCTTTTGATGCATTTAAAGTGGAAACTGGGGTAGATCATCAGAATTTCATATGACTTGCCTTGCTCAACTTAAAGCAGGGACTCACCTTGACTTGCTTGATTCTCACCACAGTAACTTGGGACTTGAGACTTGCAGGTTAAGACTTGCTTATTACTTGCACTGTGTGTCTTACTCCCACCTCTGGCTTGTATCACCAATATAGTCTTAAATGGTGAAAGACAGCTTTGAAAAGCTTTCACAAACTGCTTATAGTTTCAGCTTCTGTTGTGTTTTAATAATCATAATAATCAATTGTCAGTATAGAATAGGAGAAACCTCAGACTACGAAATTAAAACCTTTATGCGGTTACTTCAAAGATTTGTCTCTTATGTTTGCTAAAATTTGTTGTCCTTGTCAAAAAGCTGCTGATTACTTTCTAGACAAAACTGATCAATTGCTTTGTCTATAAAATGTCAGACATTTTGTTAAATGACAATCAAAATCTCCCAGAGCACAAACTGACAGATTGCTCATTTTGTCCAAACAAAAGTCCAAAATCTAAAGATATTTAATTCACAAACAAACAGAAAAAAGGCAGAAAACATTCACATGTAATAAGCTGGTACCAGCAAATGTTTGGTATTTTTGTTTGGAAAGTGAATTGAACAATTAATTGATTACCAAAATAGTTGCTGCTTAAATTCTCTGCCGATTGACTAATCGATTAATTGACTTTTAGCCTTCAGGACCCAGTAGTGCTGAGCATCCTGCCAGCATTTGTAAAATACTAGAATGAGACCAGCAGGGTTTTAGTGGAGTAAAATAACCAAAGCACCACGTTTTTAACTTACACTCTCAGAAATAACAGTTCACTTATTCTATTTCTCCCTTCCTCTATCTGTTGCTATTATGATATAACGATAGGTCATTTTCAGAGGAGAATCTGAACCAAAATGGCATAAAAACCACTTACACATTCCCTTATAGAGCTCCAGGAATCTACTGTAGTTCTTTGAAGTTTAAGCAGCACATCTGTCCACTAGAGAGCAGTGTAGCATCAGTCATCGTCAGACCCGGCTGCTTCTCCATGCAAAGCCAGTGAAGCAGAGAAGGTGGAAACCCAAATACAGAACAAAAATAACAACAGAGACTAAAAATAACAGCAGCATGTGGCTTGCTGAGACTTAAAACTGTCATTCTGAAGTAGAAAAAAGAGAGAATCATACACTGAGACATGTTGATGCTCCACACAAACCTTTTCCTAACTCTATACAAGTGTGTGATGTTGTGTGTGTGTTGGGGCGTTCATGTGAAGCAGAGTGCAGGTTAAAGAGATGGAAAACAGAGACTGTATCTGCCCGGCAGGCCTCCTCAGCAGCCAGGATACTGAATACGTCACTTGTGACATTTTACACTCACTCATTTTACTGCCCCATGTCAAATAATACACCACGCACTCACACTCACATATGCACACGTATGAGTACAGTACACACATGGATATGAGCACACATAGGCGGATAGTCTCACACACACACACACACACTTTGTCCGGCAGCCGTCCAGGCAGGCAGGCAGGCAGGCAGCAGGCAGCAGGCTCGATCAGATAAATATGAGGCTTGTAATGCGACCACAGAGACGGGGCTGATGGGATCAATAAAGAACGGCGCTGCAGGTCATCAGGAGAACACAGCGAGAGGATAAATATGGACTGGCTCATCGGAAAACAGAGCAGCGAGACTGATGGGTACACAGGACTATATCTTCTCTCGTGTGTTCTCTCACCCATCTGACACAGATCAGACAGACAGATTTCTCACTGTGGTGTGCTCTACCTCTAGCTAAAGTAGACATTGGGAGGCTTCCCTGCTGATGCTCTGCATGACAATTGTTTGAGCCTTGAGGAGTTTAAAGGCATCCACATAGTGTACACACTGGGATTAATCTGAAGTATTTTTACTTGATGGACTGTTGTTTTTAGTAGACATTTTATTCATTGTCTAATAGATTTTGTGAATAAATTGTCAGGCACCTATTAGATGTAGTATGTATGGTAACGCTATGTAGAGGAGTGTTTTCAGTGTAGAGTGTTAGTCTCACATGGACTTAAAGCTATATCAGACGCTTGTCAGTTCCAGCAATAATACAGTTATGAAGGAAATAGTTAATACTCGTAGTTTGCTTTGCTGTTTCTTTGTGTTTTATATCATTATAATTTGAATATATTTTGGTTTCTGGCTTTTACCGGGCAATATGTGGACATAACCTGAGGTCCTTGGAATTGTGATGTGCATTTTTCATTATTTTTTTAACTATGAAAAACACTTGTGCTCGTATGAGTTGACAGAATTCTCAATCTTACATATCAGGTCACTCATCTAGACTGAGATAAGTCAATGTTGCTGAGTCTGAGTCAGAAACAGAAAAAGTCCAATTAACACATTCAATTTTGCACAGCTATATAAAGCTGACTTTGTATTTAACATAGGCCGTGATGAGGTGCGTGAAGTTCTGGCAACTTGCCTCTGTTTTGTTTATAGTGACATCTGCTCCTAAACCAGGGGAGTGGGTGAACTGGCAGCTTCAGTTAGATGGTGTACAGATGTTAGACAGTCATGTGGTGGTTGATGTGTGTGTGTGTGTGTGTGTGTGTGTGTGTGTGTGTGTGTGTATGCTTTTTAGGGCTGGTTGTGGTGTCTTGGTTATTCTGGGTAAGGATTCCACATGAAGAATGTGTAAAGACTTTGCATATTTAGTGAAGCTCTATATGACTGTTGTAACACTTTGGTCAATTGCTTTTCTTTCTCTGAGCCAATGTTAGAGAGAGACTCTAGTAAACAGATTTTGTTGTAAGAGATAGTCATAGTGATTTGCCATTTCTTGGCCTTTTGGCTTTGATTTTGTCTTTTCAGTTTTCATTTTATTTGCTCAGGTTGGTTGTTTCTGCTGCTAGGCCATTGCAGTGGAGCTGAATTGAATTTTGCTTGTGGTGCTCACAGGATTTAAAAATCAAATTTACAATGTCCAACACAGTTTTCATAGGAACATTTTTTTCTGTGAAAGGTAGTTCCAATAAAAATTGTAAATACTGACATCTACAGATTAGGACAGTGTTTGTGTTGCTGTCAATATATTTAAATGTCATTTTTCAAAAACTTGGAGCCCCACGAAAGTCAGAAAGTGAGAAAATATGTCTTTTTTAAATTCAGGTTAACAGATCCTTTGACCCTAGTTTGTTTACATGGGCGTTAAAGGGACAGTCACCGCCAAATAAAAACTACATATTTTTCTCCTTTCCTGTTGTGTCATTTATCAGTCAAGATTGTTTTGGTGTGGGTTTTTAGTTAGAGATGTCAGCCTTCTCTGGAACTGTAATGGAACTAGATGGCACTCGGCTTGTGGTGGTCAAAGCACCAAAAAATTGCATTTGAATAACTCAACAGCAATGTCCCTTTCCAGAAATCAGGCAGAGGTAGCTCAATAGAAAGTAAGTAGTTCCTACATAAAACTGCTCACAACAAGGTATGTGGATTATCTTGAGTAACCAGGTCATGATTTCTGGAAAGAGACTTTGCTGCTGAGTTTTTCAAATGTATTTTTTGGGCACTTTGGGCACCACAAGCCAAGTGCCATCTAGCTCCATTATATTAGAGAAAAGGCAGACATCTCTACGACTGATATCGCCAACACTCAGCAACTCACATCAAAACAACCTAGACCAGTGGTTCCCAACTGATCCAGCCATTTGGCCCAGATTTCTTAGTCATTAGTTTGAGGTCCTACAGTTAAATATATTTAGTGTCTTACTTGTGTTTGGCCATGTCATTGAGCTAGTTTGCTAACTCTGTCAAGTAGCTGTGTGTTAGTCACTCACTCTACAGCAGAAACTGCACCTCAAAATAAGAGCTCTGTGCTGGAAATTTACTGTACTTACAAATAAAGTGTTGTTTTTTTTTTTTTTTTTTAACAAACTTTATTCAGAATGGGCCTGCAGCCCGCTTTTGGACCACAACCCACCAGTGGTGAACCACTGATCTAGACTGATAAACTACAGTAAGAAGAAAAATATGTTTTTTTGATTCGGGGGTGAACTGTCCCTTTAATGGCCACACTATAAGTCATAATGGAATCTCATCAAGCATGTGTTGATCAGCTAAGTTGAACTTTACACAGAATGAGCTCCTGCCTCCATCCTCACCTTCTGATCCAGCTCAGTGTGAGCAATTCAAGGCAGCGCTCAAATGTCACTCAGCTGGACTGCTCTGCTTGCTAGTTGCTCTGAACTTGCACAGATGTGTGGCTATGTTTATGGGAACTGGTGGGCTCATGGTGAAGGGGACCAACGTTCAGCATTCAACATAAAATTTCCTGAGAAAAATTCCCTGTGCTGAACAAAAACGTGAAGTAGCGTGGTGGACTGGTACTTTGAATCCACCCTGATGCCATAAAAGAATCATGTAATGCTAGTACATATTATGATGAGAGAGGGTGTTACTCACATGAAGCGGTTATTTTAAGTTTATGTTGGTCCAAATCATTTACTTCCTTTACATCATCTTTAAAGTCATTCTGAATGTTATTTTTTTTCCATGTTGTTTACCTCATCACCACTGTCATCACTGCATTGTCATTTTCATCAAAGCATCATCTATAATATCCTGAATATTATTCATATTATAGCTGAAGTATTATTTATGTCATACACATCTTAAGTGATATCAGTTGTGTCAGTATTTTGTGTCGTTTGGATTGTTTTCCTCATCTCTTTGTGTTCTGTATGCACTGAGCTGTGCGCACCTTTTTATTTTTTTATGTTTTAGGATCAAAGAAGAACCAAAGCCTCAGCCGGCACAGTAAGTAAACTGCATTACCCAGAGTGCTCTAGGCTTTGACACTTCTTCCTGTCAGTCGGTGCTGTGTGCTTCATGTGGCTTTCTCCTCTCTGTCTGGGAGGAAAATGAAAGAAATGTCACTAATGTCATGGCAAGCAGCTGCGGCAGCACAATGATGGTGCAGTGGCATTTTTTATTTGTATAGGCTGTAGAATGAGAAGCATCAACCAGATTGGTGAATTCCGTACTGGACACTAAACAGCCGACTTCCATGACATCAGTGACGACGGCTTTTCCTTTCTACCGGCTTTGTTATAGTCAGGCCCCCAAACCCTTTTCCCTTATCCCTGGTCTCCAACTCTGGCTGCCCATTCTCATCCAGTGTGTCATCTGCACTCTGATTGGCTTGAGCAGCCTCGTAATTCAATCGCAAATGTGGACTAGATGCACCTGCCCTGTACTGTAGCTGCATTTTGACTAAATCCACCTTTAGGGCTAACTGGTCTGATAACCTGACTCCTACTGCACCACCAGGCTGGAATAAATGACACTCCTGTTACCCTCAGCTGAGCGTTTGATGCAGCTCTCATTTCCATTGGCTGTAGAGCTTTCCTGCTTCTTCTCTTCCTCCCTCTACTGTAAGTCTGTCTGTATCATCTTTCTTTCTTCTTCTATCTTTCTCTCTGTATTTCTGACACTGTCTGGTTGTCAATGTTCCACTAATCGCCGCTCTGCCCATGTCCTGGCCTTCTCCTCTCTCTGCGCTGGTTGTAGTGAATGTCCCTGCTATTGTTCACCTCTTAGAATTTGACCCGCTTCCTAAAAACACCCTTTCAGGACAGATTGTTTTCTCCCATGATGACTCATTGCGATGTTCCAGTCACACTTTGCTTATTTGAACAGGTGGTTTCCCTTTAGTGGGATCACTGAGCTGGTAAATAACGTCCTTCAGCCCCAGCAAAAGTCCCAAAATGACAAGGAGCCAGAGCCAGACGCGTAAGTAATAGTACAGACCCCTTTTGATCTCCTCCCAGCAGGCACAAACATACAGTGGTGACACCAGCAGCTGGATGCACAGTATGTTTGACCCTAGTGGATATTAGACTATGTCTTTTGAAGCATACGAAGAGAGAGTGGTACCGTCATGGATCTTACTCTTATAAATAACATCATGGTTATGCTTTTTGAGGTGGCATTAATACTAAAACTTTTGTGTCTTAATTCGCCCGGGTACTATTCATTTTATGCAATGAAAAAATGGCCCAAAATATAGTTCGTTACATGTTGTTATATACCTCACTGAGCGATATTTAAATTTTTGTCATCATTTGATCGGTGATTAAGATGCCCAGCTTTTTAGCTAATGTAAAGTAAGGTTAAATCATTGATAGAACTAGTCCTTTGTTACAGTTTATTGTATTTCAAGTTAATATACTTGTAATGCAGATTCATTTGAATGGTGACAAAGAGAAATATGAAGCTACAACAACCTATCTCCTCCACCAGTCTCACAGCTACTATAGGGCTGCCGAACTAACCATGTGACCAAATAAGCCAGACTAAACTAATGCGACATGGGTAGGGTTTGGAAGTTAAAAAAACATTTTCACTAAGGTTGTTCCACGAGATTTATCTACATATTTAGTTTCTCTCAGCACTCAGAGTTTTATTTGCTGTCATCCAATCTAATGATGGACTTCTTTACCACTGCAGTTGCCAGGTAGAATAGAGAACCATTAGCACGGTGGACCTCAGTAACCCAGGGCTGGCTGCAAAAGGCAAAGATGCTGCATGATAGACTGGTCTGTAGGATTAAACCTGTCTAATGTGTCTAGTGTGTGTGTAAAAAAAAAAAAAAACACTGATGAATTGTAGGCCTAAATAGTTAACAGCCAAGAACCAGGCCAGGCCAAGACCTGTCTTTCAGCTGTAGCAGTCAATATCACCTGCGGACAAATGACATAAAAAGAGAAGAACCTGGCTTGCAATTTTATTTATGTTTTATATTGACTTAATATATTAGTTTCTGTTGGACTAAATTGCAATGAGTAGCTTGAAGAATAAATGTTGGCACTGAATGTTTCTGCAAACCATGGGTACATAACATTTGTATATTATTATGTAGCGGATACTGAAACTTTTCAACAATGCTGTGGTTAACGTGTAGTTAGGTTTAGGCACAAAAACCACTTGGCTATGAAGGATCATGTTTTGGCTTAAAATACCCAGTTTTGGTGGCACAATCCCAGCTTGAAACGCAGCAAAGTCTCAGTAAAAAAACAATTGCATTTCATGGCACTATTCCAGCTGGAAACCTGCAATGTCTCGGTAAAAAACAACCTCTTTTTGTGGCACTATCTCCAGTGGAAACATCGCAACTGGTCACTAAAAAATACCCACATTTAGTGGCTATAAAGCCACTGGAAATGCAGCAATGACTATAAAACAACTGGTTTTGTTGTTTGTTGGTCTCAGACAATGGTCTGCAGTGGACTGGAGCTTCACAGGCACCTAGGTGACACCTAGGTGACACGCCATCCACCATCCCCTCCACCTCTAGATGAAACGTATAATTCCAACATTTTCTTCAGGCGACTGGGCTGAAGCTGTAGCTTGGTCAGCCATGTTGTAATGACTTTGTTAATTCATTTGAATACTTTGAGGATTAGAGCTGTATCTGTATCACCTTCTATTTGCAACATGTTGCGCTGTGTCTTTTCTAACATTTTATATGAGTGTCCAAATTCTGTAAAATTGTATGCACTGTTTTGCATACTGTACAAAATGGCAATATCACCGTAGGGTAAATTATTGGGTATTTATAATTGTAGGGAATGGTGAGTGAGTAAACAAGGGAGAAATGTTTGACACAACCTGCAGACTTTTTTCACAGCAGATGACTTCATAGCTGGTATAGTGCAGGTGGAAGTAATTGCATTGGTGGTGGCTGTCTTCCATTAAGTGTCCCTGTAAGCCATACATGAGTCAATACCAGGGCTTTGGAACATGCATACCTGAATGGGATTTTGTCATTAACTTTATTTGTTACACCTGTGCATGTCCTGAAAAAGCTTGTCAAATGAAGGTTAAGCATTGCTAAAGGCCACTGTAGCCCTTAGAGGACACATTCTGGAAGTGAATGGTATGTATCACCTTTAAGTAAATTTAAATTTACCAAAAATACATAGAAAATGTGTTCAAAACTAATGTTTTTACATACCTGTGTCCATGCAAGCCCTCAGAAAAATATCACTCGACTTTGCAGCACTGTAGAGAATTTAGCCTGTTTTAACTTTATTTTGTTGGTTTTACAACCCACAAAGATAATGTTAGTCTTATACAGTTAAGTTTAAATGCTCTCATCAACCTGCTGAATACTTTTTTCCCAGCACGAAATTTATGATAAACCCACTGTACTCTTTTGGCAGCTACACAAAGCTAGCACCTAGCTTGGTTAGCCTGGCTCGCTTGAACAGCTAGCAAGCTAAAAACACATTTTTCTAAAAAGTTTGTGGAGACGAAACCAGAGCAGAAAGAAGAATGAATATTAAACTTTGTTAATTTGTCAGGTGGGTAGAAACTTGACTCCAAATACAGTAAACGGCAATGCTCTATGTCTGCTAGCTAGTCTAGTTAGCTAACTTGTTAGCAATACCAGTTTGTGAAGGCTGTTGGTTTGCTAGCTTATTGTGGAGTAAGTGAAGAGCAAGAAAACTGTGTTAAATATAATATTATTATCCACATCAGAACCACAACCCAAATGTCATCAGTTTACGTTGTTTTAGACTGAAGGAATTTGAGGAAGGTGCTAATTTCCCTTTTAATGCATGCTATTAATACATAAGCCGGTTAATAGACTGTCATGTCTATGCTTTTAGTGCCAACATGATGTATTAAGGATAACAGAGGAGCTAAAATTCAGCCCAGACAGTTTGTGGCAGAGGTAGAGTCCAGGAGCTTGCAGAGGGTTTGTAGTTCACCCGCACTGTTGGGTCTGTCATATGTCCAAGAGAAAGGCTCAGGTTACCGGCTGTGTGTAGCTGCTCTGGTGCGGCCCAGAGGTAAGAGAGCTCCGATACGCTAGTATGGGATGGGACAATGAGCAGCGTATGATTACTCGTCAGCAGTGTCACCTACATTTGACCGTGTTTGACCGAATAAGCAAACCCTCAGGAATGGGCCCTGCGTACCAGCTGCCTGCTGCCACTTAGGTCTACTCTTACTCCACGTTTATTCTTTGTTTTCCTCCCCATGGCTTACTTGGTAACTCATTCCTTGTATTAAATTTAAATTGTCTGCACACTGCATCACTTGCGACCTCTCTCCTCTATTTATTTATTCTTTATTTTCGTTTTGCAGCTTGATATCAGCAGCTTAGATTCAACATTTACTACAGACTACAGTCAAACTTGTAAAACTCTCACCTGTTAAAAAAAAAAAAGGCTTTTTAAAGATGTTTTTTGATAACCTCTATTTAGACCCCAAAGCATGAGTGAGCCTTAGAAGAGGTGACCTTATACAGAGGAAGGGAGAGGTAATTGTTGGTTATCTTTAACAGCTCCTCTCAGTGACCTTGTCAGTCAATAGAGCAGGGGCCCTTAGTCCATGTAGTGGCCCAGGATCGAGCTCATGTCTCTGTAAACGTTTGAGTGTAAGGGGAGATTAAGTGAGAATAAAACACGATTGTTTGTAGTCTTATTTCCTTGATCCTTGGAGACAGTGGCTTTACCTCTTGTATCACAGTCTTCATCACTCTGTTATCAGGCCCTCTGTCAGTAAATGAGATTTGGTGGGATCTGTTGAACAAGGCTACATACTAATCTCTGCTTGGTAAACACACAAAGGCTGTGACACAATTAGCCCTTTAATCCCTCAGTGGGTACAATGGGGGGCATGCCAGTGGCACTCCATCTAATGTTTAGATGGCACAGAGACTCGCTCAAACACGCAGGTAGTCTTCAGGTGGTGCATGGCCATTACATTTGGGCTCTAAAGGTCTGGTTGTGGGTAAAGGAAGCACATTTATCTCAAACGCAGAGCTGTATGTGGTAAAAGGATAGCGTTGCTCAATAATTCACAAGTGCTAATGAATGTTGCAGGGGATATGTGGGGCGAAACCAATTCTAATCGCCATATTATGAAGTCAGCCCAGTGTTTAGTTTCCAAGGAGACGCTCAATTGACATGTGTCATACAAAATGCATGCGAAGAGTCCATGCAGGTTTTTTCAGTAGCCTCTCAGGACTTGTTAGGAGTTAAGGATCTACTGTATAAGATCAGGTGTAATGTATCAGTAGGAGGCCATCTATAGGAAACAAACAGTAACACAATAGACACTGTACTGACAAATGCCTAATGGATGGTGGGCTCTACTTTGTGTGACACCAATGATTTCCTATAAGTAACACAACCGAGAAATAATAATAATTGTGTGTATTGGTTATATCATTATCTAACAGTGTGGCTCTAGGGTGTTCTCTGTCTCACCTTACAACTGTCCTGATATAGAAACACAGGTGCAAATGATTCATTAAACGCAGGGGAACCTGAGAAAGTGGAATTAAGTGATGTTCTTAAACTTGCAAAGCAAATTTGATACCCCGCCCTCCCCCTGTTTTGGGAGGGGTGCGGTATCAAAGGAGCTCAGCTTTGAAGCTTCTGAGGTCATGGTGTCTGCTTTTCCTTTCAAAATCTCACACTGCACATGTCTGAGGTTATATCAGTTAGTCAGTCGATAGTTGGAGCTTATTGTGTAAGTATGATTTTGATAACAGAGCTGAACACATGAATCAGACTGGTGGCATTAAGAAAGATAATATATAATTCAACTCTGTCATAAACATGGGTCTCCCAGTTAGAGTATAAGAGAAAAAATAAATATTAATTTATCCTGTATGTCAATAGTGATTACACAAAAGCATACATTATATTAGTTTATGTATAGCTGTTTCATTAAAACACGTCACTTTATGGAAAAAAATAGGCAATATACTGTGTCCTTAAGTCAATGTTATTCTAACAAATGTTTGATTAAAAGACTCATCGAGAGCATTGCAAATCAGCACAGGCTATAAATGCTGTGGTATGTAGCACTGGCGTTTACTTGTCCCTAATAAGCATTCAATAAATAAAAAAACACAAACCTTTTTTATAGGTCACCAAACCTTATCTTCCTTTTCCTAACCTCCGTCCTTTCCATTTACTTACAGGAAGTTGCACCAGCAGTTTGAGTCGTATAAGGACCAGGTTAAGAAGATGGGGGAGGAGTCTAAGCAGGCTCAGGACCAGAAGAGCGAAGCCCCAACCTGCGGGATATGCCACAAAACCAAGTTTGCCGATGGCTGTGGCCACCTCTGTTCATATTGCCAAACGAAATTCTGTGCTCGGTGCGGAGGACGAGTGTCTCTGCGGTCAAATAAGGTAACACTGGCTCGCATGCTCGGTACTCAACATTTATAAGGACATACACACACATGCAGATGTCCCATCCTCAGGCAAAATTTTCCCTACGCTACTATTTGGAATCCAAGGTTATGAAACATTGCAGTGAAATCATAATCTGGGAGATGAGCCAACACTGTCTCTAATGGCAACTAATGTTTTTCAGATTATCAGCATCTACTACAGTCAGTTACTCTCTGCATGCCTTTATTCTAATTCGCATTACTCTTATGTGTTGATTCACAGCTGTAGATTTCTTATTCATGTTTACTGTAGCTTACAGTTGTTCTGTTTCACCACTGGAGGGAACTGTTCCTCCTTTTCTTTTCCCATAAAGGCACCTTGTGGGTGCTTTAGTATAATGTGGCACTCCAGTGCCTAACTAACCTCTGTAAAATCCTCACCACAGACTAAGCCAAAGCTCTAAGTATTAGACCGCTTAAATTTGATTCATGAGCTTGAGTGTTTTTATGTGATGCTATCCAATCCTTTGCTGTTGGAGTATGTGGACAGTACTACCAGGACCTACTAATGCCACTCACAATCTCTCTCCCCCTATCTTTCCTGCCCCCATCCCCCACCCCTCTGTCTCCCTCTTTCTTTCTTTCTGCTGCATTCCTGCTCTCATGGAATTGCAACAGGAGGACAAAGTGGTTAGCAAATCCTTTTCTGTGTTTCTTGGGACTGTGTCTAAACACAAACATTGTTCATGAAATGCTGTGATATGTATATATACACATACAGCAGCCATAATGACATGAAACACACAAGAAAAGTCCTGATTAGTCTTTGTCTGTGCATCTATCTTGCTAGTCTGAGAGAAATACTACATAAACAACATTAGCTCATTGATAAAAAATGCTGTTTTCAAGAGGGTAAAAAAACATTTTTGATATTGTGCTTCTCAGAAATACAAAGAGTCCTGAATGACAAAAGACAGTCAGGAATTAAAAGGGATACGTCTTTAACAAGACTCAAGAAAGAAAACAAGGAGCGCTTCACCAATTTTACACATGAAGTTAAATGTATCCATCACAAGGAGTTCTACAGAGACTGTGAAGACAGTTGTAACATATCATATGTGGCTCTGGGGTAAGCTTTATAAAGTGTGAAAACATAACCCTAATGATGGTGTCCTCTGGGTTATATACAGTAGTCTGGGCTTGAGACTTTTTTTTAACAAATTGGTAACAGGAAGCTGTTTATCAGTATATATGACAATATAATGAAAGACATCAATGTGTTGCATTATGGGAATTGTGGTGTCCAGCATGTTTGGATTTAGCCCTCTACTGCACAGGTTTTGACCTTTTTGTTATTGCTTTTTGTGCAGTTCTAAATTACTGATTAACCACCTTTCTCATAATATTGGGATTCAAATTAGACCCTTCTCTAAACATGTAGCAGGTGGTAATGTACCCGTAGAGCTAATTTTGATTCCATTCCTGGATAATATTGCTTTTTAATAATACTTTCTCCAACTAGCTTTTCTAATCGCGTTATAGGTAAAGAGAGTTTTGATCAATATGAAATCCCACACCAATCCAAAATATCCCAATTCAATGCTAACATGCAGTCCTGCATGTGGTGTATAGATCAATATAGATCTAAATGGGAGAGCTATAATGACTAATTGCAGTACTGAGTACCCTTGGGGATTACATATAACTGTAGTACTCAGTTTGTTCAGTTAGTTGCACAAAGACAGCCAGATGAACACTTCACAGGGGTCATATCACTGTCCTTGTATATGCATGACATAGATTTCCCATTACTGTCTTATCTCTAACCTGCTTGTGTTTAGTTGTTAATTGCCAAACAGTAACTAAATAGTCTAGAAGCCTCACTGGAGGGAAGTACAAACCAGCAGGTTTGATCCAAACAATGGAGCAGCAGGAACACTGGGAGAGACCTCTGCCCTGCTGCTGCCTCCATTGCCAAGACCCCAGTTGTACAGGCGGCCATTGTTCACTGGTAGATAATAGCTGGGAGATCGGTTACCTTGTTGTACAGATGGTGTTGAATAATAACAGTGGCAGCAGGCTGGCGATGGACAGTCAGGGAATTGGCAGAGAGGCCCTGGAATGTGCCAGTGAGGCTATGCCAGCTATTTACCTGGTGGTGCCCTGGCCTCCTGACACTCAAGGTCAATTCTTCATATAGACCGTGGATGCTGATGTGTATATGATATTTCTTAAAAATGAATTCAGCAACACTTTGTAATCTAAGGACACTATAGTTGTCTATGCTGAGATACAGCTGCAAACCCCAAAGGAAAATGCAGGAGTAAACATTTGATCTCAGTTCAGAGGAGTCACTTCACTATCTCTGTGCTTGACAATACTGCCATATTTCAAATATTTTTGCAGATATGCCTTCAGAATAAGTTGAAAATCCAAGAAATTGCTTATACATACACTTGTCTTCAGCAGGGGAGCAGAGTAAGCGTTTATGGCAGGATACAGAAGTTCAGATGACAGCGTCAGTCAGACAAACAGAGAGCCAGCATGGAAATGAGCAGAAGAGGTGGCGAGGGTGTTAGGGTGTAAACACAGGTTGGTTAGTTCACTAGTCATTCTGTCATCATGGAGAACATACACAGTATGTTCTCCATTTATCTGGCAATAGAGTCCAGTGTTTCTGGGCTGACAGGGGGATGTCTTTTAGCTGAGACCAAATAAAAAGGTCACTTTAGATAGATAGATTGATTACTTTAGTAATCCTAGTGAGACATTTAACCATTACAGCAGCTTAGAGCAAAAAAAGACAAAGATAATAAGCGAAAAACTATACAAGACTTATCAACAATAACTTAAATAAGTGGGACCTTTTTTTCAGTACAGTATATACATGTGTGAGGTGGACATAATGCAAGTGGGGCAAAATTAAATGCAAGTATACTGTAAAGTTGTACTGCAGTTATGGATCATGTAATTTAAAGGTGTATGAGTCTAGGGTGAGGTTATTTGTGTTAGTCTTAGTCTTTTAGGGGGGAGCATGAGCTTCACCTCCCAACCCCCCTTGTCTTGACACAGAGGGGATTGATTATACGGGAGGACAACAGATAGAAGGAAGGACCCTCTGTAGTGGTCTTTGTCACAGTGTTAGGAGAATGTGAGGAGGGGACATCATAAAGCAGAGGTACAAGTTAACCAAGTAAACATCTGCGAGTTGGTCCCAATTGACCTGATATCAGCAGGTAACTTGGGTTGGTTTACTGCATTTATTTACTATTAATAATTTTGCAATTTATTATATTTTCATTGGGATTTTAGTTTAATGCATAATTGAAATGTTTATTGGGACATTCTGAAAAAGAGTAAAACTTATGTAGATTTTAGTATTTCAGAGGTAGGTAGGTTGTTTTGGTTTGTGAATGTTGTTTTATGCTAGCTGCACACTATTAGTCAATACAGAAGACTGCACAGGGTATCATGAGCTAGGTAAGTGATACAGTATACTCAGTAGCCCACACCAGGACTATTGTGATATTTATTGCTTATTGTTTTGTGTGTTCATGCTTGTAGTCACAAGCTTTGATTACTCTGCCACAGACAACGGCCCACATTCTGGTATACCCAACCAGCTTGTCTGAAAGCTTGTGTGTCAGTGAAAGAGGTGGCAGTGGTGAAATCTGCCCTTTTTCCATCCGTCTACTCTTTCCTTCTCTCACAGATGGTGACAGCAGTGGCGAGAGAGATCTTGTTCTGCGAAACGCCATTGAATATTTACAAGTCTCTATGTCTGGTAGGGTAGCGGAGCTATGGTACACTGGAATATGATATAGAGGGACTGAGAGTTAAACAGCTGGGAAAGGAATATAAGCGCTGACCCAACTGAAGACTTACAGTTCTGCTTAATAACGTAATGTAATCTTTAGCTGAATCCACGACTCATTTGATATATAGTCACAATTAATCACTATGCCTTATCACAACAAGCTGAATAATAGATATAAAAGTACTGATAGAATATCTGTGTTGATAACAATCACTGCTCATTGATTGTACCAGGTAGCTTAGCCTCTACAGTAGATACTTGAAGATCAAAGTACAGAGTGACGTTTTGGGGGTAAAAATATAAAATGCCTTTGATACAGATAAACTGTGTGTCAGTGTTGTGAAGTCTTCAGAATCCCTGCTTGTAGCGGTGGAGCTCCCCACCATTTCCTCTGATGTGGCTTCAAAAGGGCCTGAGGAATCAACAGTCTCCGGGGAGGAAGTCATTTGTGATTAAAGCAACTCTTGAAGACGTTACATGTGCTTCTTGGTCCCTCAACATTTCTGCTGTAAAATAGAAAGGGAAGTACTACAGCACTTTAAAGGATGTTGGTGAATAGCATATTGTTATAAATGAAATAGACTTGTGAGTGTCTAAACAGCACCACAGAAAAAATGATCATCACTACAAGACACCATATTGACTCTCTTTGTTTCACATGTTACAACCTGTTGGACAGTGTATTCCAAATTTTCACTGTATTATTGATTTTGAGAATAGAAATTCATAATTCTTAAAAATGTGTTAAACTTATCTTAATCCTAACTAGCTAGTGGACTAGTGATGTTAACGTAAAGAGCTACTAACTGCACATAATGTTACAGTATATTTATAGCAGTGGCGATAGTGTTAACAGCAAAACAATATCATTAAATGTGTTGTGTTGAAAGATGATGAAAACTCACAAAAGAAAATCATTTGTTTTTGTGCAGTAGTTAGCACTGTTGCCTCACAGCAAGAGGGTTCTGGGTTCAAACCTGTTGGCAGCTGGGGCCCTTTTGTGGAGTT
Organism: Cephalopholis sonnerati; assembly: GCA_019142605.1. Classification (NCBI taxonomy): domain Eukaryota; kingdom Metazoa; phylum Chordata; class Actinopteri; order Perciformes; family Serranidae; genus Cephalopholis; species Cephalopholis sonnerati. Next base: position 11,820,576 of record JAGQAX010000008.1, on the reverse strand, counting down.
TGCAGTCCAGAGACATCATGTTAGGTTAATTGGTGACTCTTAAATTGTCTGTAGGTGTCAATGTGAGCATGAACGGTTGTCTGTCTTTATGTGTTAGCCTTGTGATAGTGTGGCGGCCTGTCCAGGGTGTACTCCTCCTATCGCCCAGTGTCAGCTGGGATAGGCTCCAGCTCCCTGTGACCCTGAAAAGGATAAGCGGTTCCAGAAAATGACTGAATGGTGCACATCATTTGCTTCTATGCTGCAGAGTTTGGAAACATATGACTAAGAATACATTTTCCTCAGTCGTATTTGAGGTTTTTATGTTTGCAGAAAGATGCACAACTCTGCATTTTCCAAATTGGCTGTACAAGGACTTTTAAAGGGTGCTAACGTTATCTTTATTTCCCCTGAATCTAGACAAAATACTGCAGGGACAGATGATGGGCTTAAGTTTACTTGAAAGTGCTTTTTGCCTTTCAGATGATAATGTGGGAGCTTGATTTGGTTTGGCAATACTTTTTTTTTTACTAAATCCCTTAACTGATATAGTCATTTTATGACTCTTAGTTTGCAATTAATCTAAAAACATCTTGAATTTAACATCTAAATATTTCAAATCGTTTCAACCCGCATCCACAAGACGATTATTCCAGCAGCACGTAAACGCAGCACAGTTCCTGACATGCTCATGGTCGCATTTGTTTTTGACCTGGCCCCATGACTTCATGGTCCTGCAGTTGTCTGACATCATGAAGAGAAATGCATCACGATGACAACAGCTGTGTTCTGTTTTTATTAAACCCCAAGATGTGTTCACAGCACAGCCCGAGTCGGAAATGACAAAGTAAGCTTGTTACCGCTAACAGAGGAAAAGCAGTGACAGTAACCGCGTTTCTCTGTCAGTCCATTGGACTGTGGGAGCAGAGCTGGGACGCGCCGCATATGTAATGAGCTCTCGTCAACTCCGGCACAGCACAGATGAACTAATAAAGCGGTGGTGGCAAACATAACGTGATTTGACGCGGTACTGCTCGGCTCACATGTTTTCCCTCCGTAGACCTACTGACATTGAGTCTGGGATTGTTTGCACGGCGTGATGGATCCAATGTAACGATTCAAGATTGGAATCCGTTAAATGAATTGGCGTCTTTGGATGCTGTAATTGCTTAGTTGATAGAAAACGGAAAGGAGGACTGCGTTGGTTTTATTGGATCGGATGTAGTCAGTGGAGTCCCTGCTGTAACCTTCACGGTGCTTCCAGCAGCCGCTGTCCGGCAGGCAGCCTGTTGTGTGGACTTGGAGCTGTCCGCGGTGCTGAAGGTCGGCTGTTTCTTCATTTTCAGGAGCGGCGGACAGTCGTCACCACATTATAAGGACTTAAACACGGCGATCTTTCCGCACAGGCACAGTGTTTTCCCTCAGCGGCACCATGGGTAAGCTGAGTGAGCATGAGGCTGTGACTGCATCGCGTTTTTCACCGGTCATTTTGTTTGTCAGAAATGTGACCATTACAGCACTCAAGGGGAATATGTGCTGCTGTTTTTCCTCTCAGACAAACCTGTCCGCGGACGATTACAGCCGCATACGCCCCTTTGAAGATAGAGCATGTGTCAGTTTCATGTTTTCCTTGTAGTATATGCCGACATTTAATCACAACATTAATATACTGTATTTGTTGTTTCAGTGAGCGCGCGTCATGTCTGTTCAAATTTTGCATCACGTCTATGTAGGTCTGAGAGAGGCTGAAGGGGATGTGGGTCTAACAGACATGAGCCATTTCTATGTAAAACCATTTGGATTTCGACAGTATTTCCCCTCCTCTTCCTCGTGTCTCTGAACTTCAAACAAGGAACATAAATATTCATCAAGTCTATTATTATTACTGGCGCGCACACTAAAATTAGAAGCTCATTAAAATGTAATTCACCACGTGCAGTCAGTGTTGGAGCATGTGAATGTAGGCGCTCCCATTTCATTCTCATTGGCCGCCAAATGAATCGCACCAAAATGCCTTGTAAACTTTTGAATCTGGAGAATTGACCCAACAGTCCACAGGGCAAAAAAAGAGAAGTATATTCTTTTATCGATTGGATTTAATTGTATTACAATCTGCATCTATGTAACATGACTATAGAGGAAGAATCTAAACAGGACCATGCACTGTGTACAATGTTAAACTGCTGCTCAAAATAACAGTAAGATATATCTGAATATTTATTGGCCTACATAATATATGCGTTCTAATCTCTGTCATTGCAGCCCATCATACTTGTGCAGCCCACAGCTGTGGCAATAATTTGTTCTGGAGTGCATGACATAGTATCCTTGCCTTTGCTCTTAAGCTGGACTTAGTCCAGGCTGGGATGTTCTGAGGAACACTCCACTCCCTGAACAATGAGTCTTTAATGAGTGGTTCAGTTCACCTCGGTTCAGGTGAAGGAGAGAAACACCAAAGCAATATGATACGTATGACAGGTCATCTGCTGCCACATCAATACTGCAGCATGTGCCATTTGGTGTTTTTACTTTAATTCTTTTTGAAGATTATTCTTCTGGTATTTTTGCCATTATTAGTCAGCTGGCAGGAAACTGTGAGAAAGACAGTTCACTGAAATGCGGTTTCCGGATGCAAATGGAACAGGGGTGGGGGAGGTTGTGGTTACAGTGTCTGCATCTTGGAGGACTGGTCAGCCAGGATGCCCACGTCATTTTTTTTTTGACATAAATGAAATGAATGTTGAAGCAGTGGCAATCACTTGGGCCCTAAAGCCCTCTCTAACTTTTAAATAGCTTCCTGTGAAATCAAGAGAATCATTTTAGCAATCATATTACATGTACAGTTATGAATGTAAAATGAATGACTGCAAAAATGTCATTGATTTAATTTAACATTGGAGCTGGCTTTTTATTTGAGCGCACAGTGATATGCCTGTGAGGATACTGCTGATTCACTCTGGAGCCTCTGTTAAGTAATGTTGTAGTGCAGTTTAATGGCCACAAGAGAGAGCTCAGTGCTCTCTCTTACTGCAAATCTATCTGGTTTGTGTGTGTGTATGACTCCCTCAGGAAAATTTTGAATGGAGCAGGCAAAAAGGGAACATGTAAAGTACATTGCTGAAGGGTACATATTATTTTCCATATAGTCATGTGTAGCATATATACTGTATAGGGTAGGTCTAGTCACCATAAAAGGCCATTTTTAAAATCTAAATCACAACATCTTTATGAGACAGGCTATATGGCACACATTTTATTTTAGAATAGAAAAATGTTTACTGTCAAAGATAGTCTGTCCTTCAACGGCATCTTTGGCTGGTGATTTTTTTTTTCGTATCTCACTCTTCTATGCAGACACACATTGAGGAAGATTATATTTGCTGGTATCATTGAAAACACCCTCATTCTGAAAAGAAAGTATTAGAAAGGAAATTATTTATTGATCCCATGGCACTGGGTGTTTGTTTCCCTTAATTCAGTGCCTCAGTAAACAGCCTATAGCACATTTAATAGAGTATATATCTTCCTGGTGTTTGCAACGTGTGGTAGTGCTAGGTTTTTAGCTTTCTATTTTTAGCTGCAGGTTCAATGACTATGAAATGTGCAAACACAGGGAGAAATGGCCCTGCCCGAGGGCCGCAGCCCCCAACCCCCTGCCTGCGCTCAGCCGTGAAGAGTTAAGCTGAAGGGAAGTGTGTGTGTGTGTATTTGGAGAGGCTTGGGCAGAATGGCTGCAGTGAAAGTGAACATACCTCTGGCTGTTACAGCTGCTTGACCTGCGTATGTGTGTGTGTGTGTGTGCCACTGTGCATACATACATCTGTTGTAGAGTCTTTGTGTCTGTGTGGTCTATTAGTGAATAAGGGGTATTACAGTTTCCTGTCAGTGTGGATTGAGCTCACACCATCTTTGGCCTGCTTCCCTAGATGGACTGTTAGCGGCCTCATACTGTGTGATGTCTCTGCCAGTTTGACTAAAGACAGAAAAAAAGTGTTATAAATGGAACAACATGTTTCTGTTACTGTCGCATATCTGGTCAGATATGGCATGCTTAGATTTTTTCTTAGGTTTTGGTTATTATAAGATTTGAGACGTGAAAATTTGTTAAGACATTTTGAATAGCATGATAGGGGTACCTCAGTAGTTTACTTGGTAGAGCGTGCGCCCCATGTACTCAAGCCTGAGTCCTTACTGCAGCAACCTACGTCCTATTGCAACCCACGGCCCTTTGCTACATGTTGTCCCGTCTCTCTCTCTCTCCCCCCACTTTCCTGTCCATCTTCAGCTGTTCGCATAAATAAAGGCAAAGAAGCCCAAAAAATAATCTAAAAAAAGGAAAAGTATAATGCTAAAGACCATTCCAACCCAGATGTTGAATTAATTTTGCCTCCTTATCTTAGACTGCTTTTCCTACTAAGAAAAGCCTTATAGCCCATATTCCACATGCTTCTCCATCAGTTGATAAAACTCTTTAACCTCCTGGGCCAACGTAGCTCTTTCAAATCCCTGTGGATAATCTCAAAATGCACTGTCATCAAGCTCAAAACAAGGCTGTTTTCATTTTGCAGTTCATGTAATGTTTTGGACATATGAGGAGTCAGGCCAGCAGTGACATTTTCCTTAGTTTTTCCTCATCCATCCTAATACACTGTATAAACATCCATTTTCATTCTGACTCTGTTCCAAAAGTGCAAATCAAATCCAAGTATTGATGTCTGAGGCTCAGTGTGCTCAACATTTACTGGACCCATGCACGTTTTGGTGGGGGTTCTACTAATATGCTATTAGGTATTCACTGTTGAGATAAAAGAGCTTGACGTGTGCAGTCCAAGGACTGAGAATGTGGGAATGTGGTTAATTATTATTGGCAGACCAGATGGGTGCACAGCAACTGACTCTATGTTAATTGCAGTTTTGAGGGGTAAATATGTAGGTCATAGGTTGAAGATTTCTGTGAAGGAACTGGGCTGTTTGAGAGAGAAGGGCAGATTCTAGTAATTAACCATAGGTGACGTAAATTGTTTAATTGTTTAATTGAAAACTGATAACACATTAGATAAGGTTAGGACTGAGTCTGTCATCATTGATTAAAGGTGGGATCTTTTGCAGAATTAAAAAAAATGCTCAAGTAGGATTTGTTTCTCCACATGTGTTTTGGAAGTGAATTTAGATTTGAAGTGGCCTACGTACCTTACCACTTTCTGTATTACCTCTTTGTATGCACACCATCCTACGTCTCATATGTCATCAGTATTTTCATTAGATATATACATATATGTGAGGTATATAATATATACCTCACCCTTTTTTATTTGTCTTAGAGAATCTGTCTATAAAAATGTTTACACTCTTTGCTCATTGTTGAATGCAGTCTTAAATTGAGGACTTAGTTGCCAGGTGATCATGTTTACTTTTGTTGTAATTGCTATGATATGGATAGAAAATATGGCAAACTAAGCCACTTTTAAAATGGGTCAGTCTTGGATTATTTTTATGTATTGATAACCTGTCTGATCTGAAAGGATGTTAGCTATGACTTTCCTTGTCTGAGGTGTGGTACCAGCAACCCCTGGGACCCATGGTATCTAGTAACATGTGTCGGCAGACATGTTAACTATGGGGGTCCTGAATCCCCCCCATGCAGAACCTGCTGTACCTGAAACACAAACCCATCAGAAGGAAAGTAGTGGCTGTTTCTAATTGCCCTCTCCATGTGATCATTCCATTTTGAGATAAATTCCCTGGACTTACTTTCATTTTATAGATATAATGTCAAGCAAAATACAGTTTTTGTGCCTGCTCAAACGTGTGTACTGTAAGTATGTACATGTGTGTAACTTCCAGGTGCAGGAAGTGATGTGTGGTTGATTAGCAGAAAATCTGGCCTTGGTGGCTCCCGGGTCTTAGGCGATGACTCATGGTTCACTGCAGAGCTCTCACCATGACCCCAGTTAAAGAGGCAGTCATGGCCTCACTGGCTACACTCCTCTGGGACACATAAAGTACAATTTGTAGCCTCCCTGTTTCCATTGTGTGTCAGCACAGTTATAGCCCATCTGTAACATTGATAGCTGGTCATAAATGCCTCATGTGTCAATATCACATTGGCCAGTACATGCTGCCTGCAGTGTGACTGTCAAGCTTTTTTGCACTACATTTGAAATTTGAAATTGTCATTGCTAGATGGCTTTAGGATGTTTGCCATATACACATGTAGGAGTATGAAGTAAGACAGGCTACTGTTCATGTGCCGAGGTGATTTTTCCTGTGATTTCCATGCTCTAATGCAGAAAAAGCACAGAAGTCACTATCCTGCTTGTTTCTGAGTTGCTGCATCACTGACGGGAAAGTTTTGGACATTCTTACAGTACTGATCCATAACAGAACTGGTGATGGCAACCTCTGCAGTGTTGCCTGTCTACATTTTTTTTCCAAAACATGCAACATCTACCGATAGGTGCCAAGTCAGTGGTCAATTTTCACTGCCTTGCAAACCATTGCTGCTACCTACTTTTTTCTTCTGTATTGTGTTATGGCAGTACAACTATATAATATAAATAATACCAGCCTAACCTGACCCAAAATGGCTGTGGTTGAAAGCCTTGAATCATAGTTTGCTGTGTGCTTCGGCTGTAAATATTTGCACATATGGACATCTGATTCCAAATGCTAATTTTATCCTCCTAGTCAAACACACAGAGAAACAGATATTGAAATCACAACTACTGAACCCAAACACACTGTACTTGTTGCTGCTATCTCACACTGTTAGTCTGAGGAGGATGTAGACAGCTGCCAGCTGGGAGCTTCACAAGGATGGTGTAATGGTGCGGAAGTTTATGAAATCCCTCCCAGAATTTGTACAAGCGCCCTGCCCTGACCAACCAGCAAGCTAGTTCAGTGACAACGACATGATCTCCCACTGACTTCCCACCCATAAATGCTGACATGTTTAATGACTCAGCCAGCCACACTAGAGGCTGGGGACTGAATCTCGAGTTGTGTAATTGGGTGACTGCTTTTTCTTCTACTCCACCCAGGCACCTCATAAAAATTCTAATTTTTTCCTGTGTGCTGGTGTAAAGACTTAACACGGCGTGTTACAGGTTGCCAACCCCTGTGATCATTTGTTGGGTTTCTTCCACAGCAGTCACTACTGTACTCAGTATCTGTACTGTATCACCGGGTGCTTCAGGTCCAGCCAGCCACTGAGATAAGCAGTTGTGGTTTAGACTACAGCTACAAATCCAGCATTTGAACAGCTGCAGCCAGTAACTGTACAGACCAGCACAGTTTAAGCAAGTTCAATTAATCTAGAAATAACATATCAGTCAATTTTTATTTGATTCACGGCTTACTGAAAAATAAGGCGAGCTACAGACCAACTGATGGTGGGTGAGGCAGCATTCAGAGCTCGCTCACACTAATAACAGTAATGCACTGACTCAGCACTGGGACTGTAAAGGCAGGGAGTGTGGTGGGGGTGGGGGGGCTGCAGTAGTTCTTGGCCGCTCTACCGGCTGTCTGGCCTGTCAATCACTTGGCAAGCTCCTAGTCTTCTCAGACGCATTTAGGTATCACTTTAAGTTGCTCAGTGTTAACGAGACAGGTGTGGTCACCTGGAGCAAGCCTGAGTGAGATTCAGGTTTCATTGTACCAGATATCAGCTGATACACTTACTTGACCAATAAAACCATGTACATTTTCTCCACAAGTTATGTCAAGACGGGGTGCTGAGCTTTACCATGCAGCATGTGTGTGTGTGTGTTTGTCTGTGAACATGTGTGTGTAGTGATCAGGGCTCCTGTCTGCTCCCGGATTTATGAGGCTAATGTGGTGAGCTGGCTGCTGGGACTGCAGTATAGGGCAGATAAAGGCACAACATCACAGAGCAGTAAAAACCTCCATCTCTCCAGTCGTTATAACAAAAAGAAAACATTGCTTTTTTTCCATTTATCTTACCAAAGTACATTACCTGCAGTTGCATTATCTCTACTTACTGTACCCTCATTAAGTAAAGTCTCTGCAATCGGTAGTCTTGTGCATTAGGCTCTTAACTGTTGCACTTCGCTAACCAGAAACAAGTGATTAATTCTAATGTACTGCATCATAAAGAATATGAAAATTTGCTGATGTTCAGCATGAAAACCTTATCGCATTTGATCAGCACTAAAATCTACAGGGGATAATTTTGACTCACAGACTGCATAATGATAACAATAAACTGAACCTATTTTACCTGTCAATGATATCAAAGGCTGCTGCATGTGTAAAAATACTTCATCCTTCACCTCATCAATGTAAATTGTCAATACTTTTTAAGAACATTGTCACTGTGGGATGAAAACTCAAAACTCCAAGTTTCTTTTAGTTTTTCAAATGTGACTAGTTATAGCTAGTTTCTGAAAAGTTGACATTTTGGACGTAAAAAGATTTTCACCCAGCAACAGTGATACAGCTTTACATGATAATTACCCAAATCACTCCATTACAGCTCATCATAGGTTCTATAAGACAACCTCTGCTTGTCATTCACCATTCCAAAATATTAACATCCCCTTTTTCTTCCTTGCAGGTTATGTGGGTATGCAACTTGTGCCGAAAACAACAAGAAATCCTCACCAAATCGGGGGCGTGGTTCTACGGCTCGGGGCCTGGTCAGGTGCGGGGTGTGTTTGAGGGTGGGCCGCAGGGGAAGAAGGCCAAACTGCAGGACCCGTCCCTGTACCCCTACCAGGGAGCCTCAGGGGACTTGACACCAGCGTCAGACAGAAGCAGACCTCACGGCGGGCTCCTGCCCAGACAGGCGTCCCTTGACAACGGATCGGGGCTGAGGTACTCGGGACCCGGCGACGCACCCATAGACAGGTCAGTTCGATATGCGAAAAAAAGCATACCCATACTGCATGAGTCACACATAGTAGTTTTTAGTATTGTGCAAAGTCAAGTAGATTGTTTGCAATGATATGTCACAGATATACAGAACCTATGATTATATGATGCCACTTCATGTACGTAGGTGCATGGATGTAACTGCATGGGAGCCTTTTAGCATTAGCAGTGAGAGATGTGGCAGTTGTATAGGTAGTGCAGAACAGTGATTCAAGCCTAGCACAAGAGCAATGTCTCCTAGCAAGCCAGTCAAGGGCCCATATAAAACGGCTTGTACATGGAGCCCATGAGGCCTATAAAGGAGACAGAGACACAGATACTGTATCTGGCACTAACTCAGCAATTCTACAACAGTCATCCACCCACTCACTCTCTCTTCTTCTCACGGACACACACACACACACACACACACACACACACACACACACACACACACACACAAAGCAAAAGGCACATATCAACACAGATGGTTTGAGCCAGACTTTGCTAGGATTGTAAGGTGAAGGTGTTTGCAAGAATGTATACTGTCTTTACTTTTGAGACAAACCGCATTTTTAGAAACTTAAGTAAATGTTCTGTCCACAGGAATGTTTGTAGGCCAGTTCAGGCACTGCACGGCTTGGAAACTGATCATTATTAAGATGCTTTTTGGGGGTAGCAAAGCAAGAGTGGGTCAAATTCCAGCGCAGTACATTGTGTTCCATTTGTTATATGCACTAAACGCCCTGTCTGAGTAGTGCACTCTCAGACGCTGACAACATGGACATGCTGTGTTTGTGAATCTTATTTCTGGTTGCTTATTTCTTGATGCTGGTGTCAAATAAGGTAGTTACTTTGATGTCCACATGGGGGCTCCTTCCTCTTTCTTCTTCCAAAGGGAGGAAGAGAAGCTCACAGTCAATATCTACACACTCTCTAGAAATGTATTTCTACAGCAGACAGGCAGAGAGCCATTTCAGAAAACTTCTCTCATGTACTACTTTTTTACTTTCTCTCAGATGTAAGGTAACATGACATTTGTGACAGCTTTTGACTCAAACTAGACTAGACTCACATGCTGTCATATACAAGCTAATTAAGACTTATTACTTATTTACTTACTTATTAAGACCCCCCCCAGAATGTTTGAATTTGTTGTCAGTTTGGGACAACAAACCTGTGATCTGTAAAGTGAAATGACTAAGGTCATAGTGGCAGTGGTGAAACTCTGTAAGAGAACTTGCCCCATTCTTCTCTCTCCTAGTTAGCCCTACATTCTGTGCACGCACATAGAGGTTTATAGGAGGTGTTGCAGTCGGAAAGGAGGTGAATTTGACTCTATCCCAATCCAGCTCATGTCCCTGTTCCTATTCTCTGCTGTCCTTGTAAATGTACACCTGGTGGGCCACATCCCCCACTTGTCTAGCACAGGGACAAACCAGCATGCACAAGCCTGTGCCCACAGTATGTTTGGAGACACAACTCATTACTTCTGTGTCCTCTCTCTGCCATTGCAACTTTGGTATTTACTTCTTTAAACACTCAGAGCCTGCAAAAATGGGAGAGCTCCTGGGGAATAAAAGTGTGCTTGGTTTAATTGCCTGATATTTTGCTCCAAATGGATGTTTTGATGGATACATCCAACATACCTGCCCATTAACCAGCAGTGAGTGTTGGAGATAAGTGTACATACTTTCAGCGTTTTCACAGTGTAATGAGGCTGCTGTGCAACTATGACACATACTCAGAAGCATTGTTATAACTCCAAAATAGACATTTTTTTCTCCCCCGTCTTGGTGAAATTGTGTTCCTGTGCTGTCCTTGTTATCCTCATCCATTATGTTTCTATACTCTCAATACACACTGCACAGCAGCACAATAAAAAGCAGAGCATCATCTGTAACTGCAAATTGTAATCAAAGCTACACTGCTATAAACCTTTAAGAGTGATGCAGGATAACAGTATTTTGTGTCTCAGTGCAACTGGAGTACATTATCCATCTTCTCCTCAAATGGCTGGCTGCTTTAAGGTGGTTTTAATGGATGATCAGACTGACTATAGATCAGACTATAGATCAGACTGCTCCGAGCATTCAGTCATCCAGTCACTTTCTGTTCTAGTCCAAGCCCTTGCCACTGTATATTAATTGATTGCATGGCTAGAGAGGTGGAGATGGTACAGGGGAGCGATTCTCGCATTGGCATTGCCTACATATGCAGTGACACAACAGGAAACTGGCTGTCTGAAAATTCATGGGATAATGCTGATGATGGATAGCAGAGAGTCCATAAATAGAACTCCCACTGCATAAGCACCAAAACCCACTTTCATTAATCTTAAAGAATGTTTAAATTAACTCCTGGATCTGTTCTGCTAAAGAAAGGAGGGGAAAAGCTGACAGTCTATTTATAAGGAGAAATAACTTGGGAAGGGTTCTAATTTATCTTGGTCTCAGTGGTGTCATTTGAATGAACACACAGATACGCTGGGACAGCTGCAGTGTTGGGTGAGGCTGATGAAACAACAATGATTACACTGGGATTGGAACATACTCACTGGTGGAATTTCTTCAGATTCTGCATTTTTTAACACATTCAGCTGAACAGCAGAGCCCCTCAGCCTGCCAGAAATGTTAGAAGAGGAAAAGGAACAAACTCAGCCTGGCCTGGCCCATCCAGCCCAGCCCAGTCCACCTTTGCACAGTTCAGTTCATCATTGTTTAGTTTAACCTTGTCCGTCTCAGTACAACCCCAACCCATTTATGCATTGTAGCTTTGAAGTAGCAATTAGTAGTAATTTCGCCAAATAAGTCACATTGACATGGAGTTAAGTTTTGTCTCGTTTTGATCATCATTCCTATCATTTAATGTAACATTCTCCTGCCAAATTATGACCTGATGATGCTGCAACACCCAAAACGTTTAAGTGAAGTCCAGTGTGCAAGCAACACAAGCGGTCAGACACTGAGAAATATTTAAAGCAACTCCTCTGTTTGACCCTTAACCATGTAGACTCAAGGTTGACATACCTTATAATCGTTCTTTACATCGTAAGACTGCATGTGCAACAACTACAGTAAATACAGTAGGTCATAGTTGAAATACGAATTGAGTCTTAAAATTCTAGTGGGCACTTACAGCAGATAGTTGGGTAATAATGTTCAGCTTAGTATTTTTACCTTTAAACAAGTGGTTTGTTCTATAATATGATTAGTCTGTAAACGCATTTGAAACTTATCACCATTATATTAGCACCCAGTCATAAAGCTGGTTTCAGCAGCATGTCACATCCCCAGATCTCAGCAAAAGGTCTTTTAACAGATGACATGACATTTCAAAGTAGGAAAAGCACAGCTGTAAATAATTTAATTAATGATAGCTTAATTCCATTTAGTTGCCTCAGTTTCAGGCTCCTGGTTTACTGTCACACTGTCGTGGTTAACTGGGACACTTGAGTGGAACAGAGGCACGGTTAATGTTTTGGTAAGACCTGTGCTTTTTAAACTGTGACATGTCTGCTGTGAAAAATGGCAATTCATTTAGTGGGTAATATGTTGTTACTGATGTGATTGAAAAAATACAAAAATATGACAGAGGTGGATAAAATCATGGGTCTTGTTTTTATATTTTCATAGTCTTCTCATGTGTTGTAAAGACTTTTTCTTCAACTGTAAAAAAAAAAAAAAAGGTTTGTAGTATCTGCTTGGAAATTTGCTCTACCAGGGGCTAATTTGGAATTTTGCTGGGGATGCAGTTGACCTGTGGAGGGGAAATTGACTATAATGTCTTATATAAGAGGCTGGATAGTAACTGATGATGAATTTCATGAACAGAAGAATTTCATGAAGTCATGCAGAGAGATCTGTGAGCCATTATCATCATGCTCATGTCAGTGATAACCCTGTCACTATCCTATCACTTGTCTATATGATACGTGCAGTTTTCTTACTTCCTCTCAATAAAGTCTGCATAATTGTGCTCACTAACTAACTAACTAACTAACTGCTGAATAGCTACCTAGTTGTAATGTCCCTATACTTCATACACAAGGCATCCTCCTGCTAAAATGATCCTTTATATCTGCATGTAACAGAACTCATTTATTGAAAACCTTCAAAAAGGTTCATAAGACTTACTTAAGACTTTTCTATTGTCCTGTAAAAATGTTCAGTCATGTCAGATACTTTGTATCGGTAGCTTTAAGGACTCTTAAACCACTGCATGTTTTTCGACTAATTTTGACTCTTTACAGTTACATGCTGAACAACCCACTGAAATAAAAAGAAGTAAACCCCCTGGGAACCCCCCCCCCCCCTTTTTTTTATGTGTGCCCTTTCCTCACAGGCAGACACTCCCTTTCAGAGGTATTAGGACTGTCATCTGCTATTACTGATGAGGAGCTGATGCTCTGAAGCCAGATATGGAATATAAGTGGAAAAAAACCTGACGACAGCATCGCCTCTCTCCCCTGTATTGTACTGTGGTCTATCTGCTGCTGTGCGCGTCCCAAAGAGTGCATGAGAGAGGATGGAGAGATATGGCAAAGAGTGCGCACAATTGCATATCAGCCCCAAAGTGTGTGTGTGTGTGTGTGTGTGTGTGTGTGTGTGTGTGTGTGTGTGTGTGTGTGTGTGTGTGTGTGTGTGTGTGTGTGCATGCGTGCGTGCGTGCCGTGCGTGTACGTGCGTCTGTTAGCGCGAGTGTGTGCTCTTCATAGGCGACGGGAAATATGAGTTGAATGTGAGGCAGCAGCTGATGCGCCGGTAAGGGATGCTGCTGCTGCTGCTGGCTGCCGTGTAGGATGCTTCTCCGCTTCTTCTCTCCTTCGGGCGCTCCTTCGCCTCCTCCTGCACACCGAGAAGCGATTTTTGCCACAGCGAGAAGAAGAAAAGGCTCGTTACCGGCACCGGCACTACCTTATTTTTCTCGCTTCAAGTCCGAAGCATTATGACCGAAGGATCCCGCCCGGAATGCGTCTCATTTAAGGACACTCTTTACCAGGAGCGGCAGGAGAAATATGGAACTTGATCGGCGTCTTTTCTGCGTTTAATGCGCCCCCGGGAGATAATAATAGCAAAATACTGAGGAGGTATATGTGTGGAGGGGGGCGTCCGGAGAGAGCGCAGGCTTTGGGATGTATTGTTGCTGAAAGGAAAAAGGGTGATCATTTACTGAGGATAAAAGAAAACGGAGGGGGAAAATGCAGTTTGAGACATTGCGTCAGTTCTGTAGCTCGGTTTTATCACATTTCAACGGGGCTTTCTCGGCGCCTCAGAACATCTTGCAGACGGAGCTGTTCGAGCAGGCGTTGAGCAACATCGGGTGAGTGATTCCTTTGTAAAGAAATGCCCTGATTTATGAGGAAGGGCTTCCCCGTTGGTATGTCAAAAGAGTATTGGGGGGGGGGGGGGGGGCTGTTGCGTTTATCGATCGGCAGCCAGCCTGCGTAATAACAACCTACAGTATAGTACTGTTGCTGCTGCAGATATTTCCTGGCTGGATGATGGGGCCGATCAGTGATGCTGCCGCGGTTTGCTGTGTGCGCGTGCGTGCGCGCACATTTACCGAGGAAGGGGGTTGGGGGTGGTAAGGGGGGGGCGCTAAAATGAACCGTTTAGGTAGACTGTGCCCATGCCGAGGTGTGACTGTGCTGTGCGCGTAGCCGTGTATGTATGTATGTGTGCGCGTGCGCGTATGCCCCAGCGCACCGCTGCTGCAGCATGTGTGCTATACTGCCTCTGCCTCTGCTGCTGGTGTGCCTGAGAGGAGAACATGAGGGGGTGAAGAGGGTAAATGTACATTTTTAAAAGAGTCCAGAGCTGAAAATGAGTGGAAACTCCACCCCCAAGACACCAACACACACAGTCACACACCCACATCTACCTACATACTCAAACACAGGCCATTATGCTTATGTAGCAAGGGAAAGTAACATAACAGGTATGAATTTTTTTTTTATACAATGGTGACGAAACTGCAGACAATCATAATAAACATACATACATACATATTACTATGAATTACAAAATGTTGTACTTAGACTTTTCATCATTTAAAAAATGTAGTGTTATACCACCTATTAGCTGTGTATGTATTTTAACATTTGCTGGAAAAGAAGTGCTTGTGTGGTGTGTTGAGAGAGAGAGAGAGAGAGAGAGAGAGAGAGAAGTTGGATCTCACTTAGATGCATTAGAGCATATTATGATTAGTCTGCTAAATGCTCCGTTCCCCCACGGAGAAGCCCCTGGTCATCTGGCCAGGCATGGCTGTTAGACACATTCTGCAGACTGCAGAAGGGCTTCAAACTTGCAAACAGACTCACGTTCCTGCAGCAGCAGGGCTGAGAGAACACGCAGGCCTCTTTTATTTCTCGATATAGGCGCAGGCCCCATATCTCCACACCATGCACTGTCTGTCTCTGGGGACTGCAAGTCTTTCCCTCTTGTCCCCCACCCTACCGTCAGAAATAATTTACAGCATTGCTGGGCTCTCTGCCACCTCACATTACATGGCCAGAACACTCAGCCACTGGAAGGGCTGAACAGGGGGCTCTGTGCCTGGAAACTGTGATCCAGCAATCATCACATCTGACTGATTAAATTGAACTTATTTTCCATCACTACCCCTTTTTTTTCTTCTCAGCAAATTCCTCTGGTAGAAACAGTCTCTAAATGATAGTCGACGACAGGATTGCTAAATTATCACATTGTTATATTTAGTTGGTTGATTGGTAAAACTAAGTGATAGAGGGTGTGTCTTTACTTTTAATACTGTTCCAGGACCTTGACGCCAGTGTCAACTTTTGTGTCCACTAATTTCTTGGTCTGTAAGTAGTATGATATAACTCACTGGCACAGAGCAACAACACAACTCTCAGCAAACCAGCAGTGTGTGCTAGCCAGCTTGGCCATCCATTCGATCAGGGCTGTTTGTGTGTGAGTCTGTCTTTCTCTCTCTCTCTCTCTTTCTCTGTTTCTTTCTTGCCCAGGCCAGCCCTGCTAATGGGCTGTATGCTTTTAGATCCAGCTTCCATGTATTATGCATGTGTGCGTCAGGAGAGGTCCTAATGGGGTGTGGGGATCTGTTCTTAGAAGGCCTGAATGGTTTTGAATTGAGTGGTCACTACATTTAAACTGCAACCATACTTGCTCCCCTTCCTCTAATACACACACATACACACACCTTCCACCTACCCCCACCAACCCTTTGTGCTTGCTTCCCTGAAATGTCTGAGACCAAAGTGTGTCTGTTGTCAGACAGGTGCATGAAGCGATAGAGGGGACGTTATTGAGTTTGTGGTACACATCATATAGCCTTTTCCAAGATGAGCCTTTTGCAAAATGCATGATGCTATAAGTGGGATATGAATAGCTGCATTTGATTTTCTGCATAGATGCAATGTATTGAAAGCAGCAATGTGTTTCAAATCCAGCATATTAAATAAAACCCATATTGCCGCTGCTTAATGATTCCAAACGGGCTGCACAATCTTGGGTGTGATTTTAGTGAGTCATCCTCATACTCACAGCTGTTTACTTCATCCCACAGTCTCATACATTGTTCTCCTGCAGTGACAGCAGATTTGCAGCTGTGCACCTCTGCATTCTATACTTTACTTTATACTGTATGTGCAGTACAGCATGTATGGTCACAGATTGGAGGAAACGCTGAAAGTTCCACTGATGTGGAACACCACCCCCCCCCCCCCCCCCCCCCTTCACTGGTCCCCTCCAATGAAAGGGTTGCCATAGTGATAAGATGTAATGTTTGATCAATAGAAATGATGATGTATCATCCTTGTCTGTGAATCCTGATGTTAGCAGGGCACCAGGGCCTGATTAAAAAGACAAAGAGAGGCATGTAACAAGTGATGTTATTTCTAACAAGTTACATAAGGTGTAAGAAAAAGACAGGAGGGTGGAGCAAGCCACTCTTTATTTGCTATATTGTTGATTTCTATCTCAAATACCACTCTGATCTTTCTAGAGACACAGTTTTTCTTCTCTATGATTTTTTTGTCTGCCTTGACAAGTTAACACCTTTTAGGACTATATATGTTTATGGCAGTTTTTAACATGATAAAATGACAGTAATTGTAGCATGCATTATCTGCACTGTCTCAAAGTCTGTAGCCAAATATTCTGAAAATGACTGACACAGTTTAAACTGAATTTAATTTTTTTTTTTTTTGTGAATTGCAGACTGCAGAGGGAGTATTAATACATACCCAGTACAGAAAAGGTTACATGAAAGTGCTGTAAAGCCAATTTAATGATGGAACCTGAATTTTCTTCTTAAGGAGGTATGAGACCTCTTAACCAAGAGCCAGTTCTGAGTTGCTTTTCAATACTGCATTTGTAGCAGCTAATTTGTCTGGACCAGCCCTAGATTGAGCCAGTTAAGCAATGTGTGTTTGTAAGTGCAGTGGGCATCCTTTCACTATTTGCTAGCAGAGCAGTGTTACATAACAGACTTTGAGTTCAGGCAATCAAACAATCAAACAGTAGCTTGTTTTTTAACAAGCTACTGTGATGTTGAAAGGCAGCTAACCTACTGGAATAGCAGTGTTTTAAACCTTTATCTTTGCTTCTTGGCAATACATTGCTGATTGAAGCTGTTATCAGAAATATTAGAGGGCTATAATAATGTCACTTACAGCTGTAGCTGATGTTGCACTCATTACGTACACATTTTTGGACATGTCTGGGCATTTGTTTTCTTATACTTGTGTTTTGTGCAGGTCTCTTTGGTGTGTAAAATCAGTCCTGCCTCTGGAACAAACAGAATAAAATAGAGAGAAGCATATGGATTTACATATAAAACCTTTATTTAATCATGTAGTTTTATTGAGATTAATATCTCCTTTGCAAGAGAAACCTGAGTAAAGAAAAAGAAACATAGCTAGACAAATCAAGAAAAATACCAGACATACAAAAGTGCATAACACTCAGAGAACATAGACAGACATAATAAAAACTCATACAGTATCAGTGACAATCACAGACATCATGAAATAGATTCAAAGTTTTCACTTCCACTGTCCTATGTTTTCCATTACACTATGCCGTAGAATGAATTTCAAAATGACATACTGACATGGCTGTATTGGCGTAATTAACTTCATTAAACACTCACATCCAACCTGTCGTGCATGTAGCATTCAAGGTACTCTGATTTTTTACTCGTACAGCTTCTTGTCAACCTGTATTGTATTCATAGCAACTAGCAAGTGTTGTGGGTGTGAGGTGAGAGGAGCTCAGTAAAGAGACAAAGCAAGGAAAGAAAACGGAGAGAGGACAACAGAAAGTACCAGGAGGAGACAGGAACACCCAGGCATCAGTCACCATGGTGACAGAGCTGTAGATGAGGCAGACATAGCAGGCTGCAGCTTGTGGGACTCTGAACCCCTGGAGCCCCAGATTCATGTTGATGTGACAGAACTGGGGGAAAGGAGAGGAGGAAAAAAAGAGGAAAGGGGTAGGAGGAAGAAGGGAGGAGAGGAGGAGGAGGAGCACCTAGAAACAGTGAAAGACAAGGACATGGATCCACAGCAGTTCCTTTCTTGTCTTTTCACAGTTCTGGACACTTGCATTGATTTAGAGGTGTATCCACTTTGATATATCATTAACCAAATTATAGCATATATAACATTTATCCTTCTTTATCCAGGGTAAGTTGACTGAGTGTATATTTTGTTTTCCGGCAACGCCCTGATTTACATTGCCACAGTTACACATTAACGCCTTGCAGATGCAAAATCAAGCTGACCGAGCTCCTCCACTGGAGCTACTGGGAGTTAAATGTCTCGCTGAATGCAAGTCCTACCCACATTTTCCCAGCCAGCCTCTAGGCTACCATCACCTCTTTTTTTCATCTCTGTGAGTACTATAAAGTAGCGTCTTGAGGGTTTAGGTGTGGGAGTCAGACTGAGACTCAAACTGTATCCTCAGTAGTTCTTATGCAACCTCCACCTCCCCCCAACATCCCGTCACACCTCGCCCACGCTCAGCCCACCCTCAGCCCCATGGTGTTGTACCCGGGTGTTGGCGGCACTCAGCAGCTGTAATTAAGCCGGCCCTTTATTGGTTTTGTCCTCGCCAAGGGAGATGTGCGCAGGAAGAAGGGAGGCCCTGGTTTATTGCCTGGGCGTCTAAGAGAGGGGTTATTATGATTGCACGCTGGAGAGAGAAAGAAAAGAAGTGGATAGAGAGAGAGAGAGAGAGATAAAGTGGAGAGAGTTGGAATGATAGCAGCGCAGAGGAAAAGGGGATGAATAGTGCGAGGGAGACAGCGGTAGAGGCTGAATCGATATGCTCGACTCCTCTCTGCTCTCACCAAATCATATCTCAGCATCAGACAGAGAGCGAGAGAGGAAGGATGAAACAGAGAGAGGGAGAGAGAGAAAACTGGTAGCTAGCGGTGGGCTGTGTAGCCAGATAAGCATCAGGCTAATGTCCCCAGCCCCAGGCCTGCTGCCACTGCTGCTAATGCCGCTGCCCAGAGAGGGAGGTGAAATTGTCTTTGCAGAGGTTTGGTTACAGGTTGCTACAGCGTGGTCAGAGACAAGCGTGATGTCACCCAGTTAGGTGTACGTTAACATATAAGTTAACCGGCCAGCCCATTTTCAGCAGTGAAACAGGATGAGGAAGGTACAGAAAGGGTCATGGAGCGACAAAGGAAAGATAGTGTACTTTTCTATAGAAACACCAACTCGTGCAGGGAGCTGGGCTCTTTTCATGCGTATGGAGCGAGACTGATTCCCTCAAAGGCTGAAGAGGCACGTGTGCACATGCATTTGTGTGTGTGTGTGACCCTCAACCTTTAATGGTTGAGTTACAGTAGGCATAGTGTCCTCTCAGTAAAACTACATTTGAGTTTGGCATTAGGAGCCATTTCCAGTTTTGCCCCAGGTCCTGAACTTCTTCCTCCCCTCTCTCCACTCACTGATGGACTTAAGAGAAGGCTGCTGAGTGGCATAAATGTGAGCCTCGACTCGTCTGTGTGCATGTGTGTCCTTGTGTTTCTTTGTGAGAGTGCATGTGGCGGCACTCATATGTTCATGTGTTTTAAGCCCAGACCCTAGGAGGTCTTTTTTTCTCTTCAAAGATTCTTTCTTTTCTGCTCCCCAACAGATGTCTGATGTCATCTTGTTTTTAAATAGCCAAGAGAGGGAAGAGAAACTGCATACGCTGCATGGATAGTGCTTTGCTTTCAACCATATGCCTTGATGTGTGATGCTATTTGTCAATGTCAGTAACCATTTAACAGGTTGTAGAAGGGTTAAATTTGCCTGCCTTTGCTGTAGTAGCTTGCTGCCAGTGTAGGATCGTAGTGGTGGTGCATGCACATATGTTATTCCACAAATCCTCCTCTAGCCTTGATGGTCAGTGGAGTTGCTAATTGAAAGCTTGAAAGCTTGAAGGCTCTCTCTTCCTAAAGGTACTTCACAGCATCATCATTCTTGTTTTACATTTGATTTATTGATTAAAGAGGCTTATAAGGTCAGACCTTTGAAAGGTCAAGAGGTGGAGTTTATTAGCTAAATCCCTGTTAGTCAGTGCAGTGGAGTACACACGACACAACTGAACAAACATTTCAAGCCGTACTGTCATCGAGTCCATTTACATTAAGTCATTTCTGTGAATCCATTTTAGATCCACCAGTAGTTTAAGACTATTTTAGGGTCTAAATGTGCCTGTATTATGCTCTAGGAATTTGTTTTTTGTAATGTAGTGATTCTCCTATTACTGTTTCCACACCACATACCCAATGCACAATTGACCTGATAGCATAATATCTGAGTGCATTGTTTCATGAATGGGAAAGCGACTGCTTTACACGTAATCCTGTTGCTGTGCCCCAAATCCAAATCTATTTCATGCTCCAATTTATTCAATTACCAAAAATACACTTGAAGAAGCTGTGTGATAAAGCAATAATGAAAAAGCTTAATCTAAACATCTGCGTCTATCCAGCCCATTGCTATCATCATCCGTCTCATCCCCAGCCCATGCTCAAATCCTCTTTTGCAACACTGATGGTATTTCACAAGCTCAATGAGATTAATTATTTCCATATTTTGCAAACATTGCACCGTGTGCGCGTCTCGCGCGTCTCCCCCATCTCCCTGCACGTGTACAATTAGCTCAGTTCATTTGTGTTGCAAATGAGCCGGCCCTGGCGGTGCACGGAGGCCTCCCTGGGCTTCTCCTGCCACACAGCGGAGAGGAGAACCCAGTCGAGGAGTGATCAAAAGCCTCCTTCTCTGGCAGGCAGATGCTGAGTAAACACAGAGAAGAAGAAGCTCCAGTAACTGTCTCCTCCCGCTTCCGCTTCTTGCCTTCATTATTTTTGGAGTCTGCTGGCTGGCGTTAATGAAACCCCATGTAATATTCATTTAATTCCCAGTGTTTACTAGTTCATTAGGTTTTAGGATAGTAGTTGATCTGATCTCCAGGGGTGGCTAGGAAGAGGAAAGAAGCTGACTTTGAAGATTTTCCCTTTTTCACTCGCCGGGCTTCCTTCCATTTATTCATATGTCTCTCTTGATCCTGTTAGAAGACCATTCACAGTCCTCCTGCTTACGGAATTGTATAGCATTAATCTTTTCTCGTCAGCTTCGCCACACACATGCTCCCATTTGTATAACTATAACTAAAGTTTGAAGGCTGTTTTTGGATTCTGGTGAAGTGGTACATCAAAATGTAGACCAGGACCCAGTTACTGTGACCATCTGTATGAACCATAATTGAAAGACCCCATCTGTACATAAAACATAGGAGTAGAGTGCTACTTTCTATGATTTATGTAAATCTAGGAATCTAAGGGCAAAAAGGTGGGTAAATGTAATTCAGCTGATAAAAATGAGGTCTGTCGCCATCTCCTCACACCTCTGGTTGACATTGACTGCGGTTGTAGATTAAATGTTTTCTCAGACCCGGGCCCCTCTGGCCTGTTCAGCTCCCTGGCTCAGGGCATGTGTTACAGACGCTGTCCTATGCAATTACAATTAACCCACACAGCCCTTTGGTCTGGGGCTCGCTCTGCAAAGGTCTGACTGTGGGTCCATCGATTGAGACGTTGGCTTGTCAATGCCATTGAGCGCAGTAGAAAAGGTCTTTCTGCTGAACACACAGGGACACAGCAAGTGGCTTTTACATTACATGGAGAGGAAAGGCGAAACTTTGTCACAAATCACGCATTTTTTGAAATGTGGTAAACACTCCAACAGGTAGTGTTGCAGTTGTGTTTGATTGGGAAAAATATGAGTGGGTGCTGAAAAGTTAATTTTTTATTTCGTCATTGCTTCAATGCATTCTTTTCTATCTGGAAGTTGTTGAACTCCTACTATCTGCATTGTTAGTATGATTGGGGTTTTCCAAACCAGTATTTTTGGGGAATGAAGCAAAAGTGTAGCTCTAATGAAGTAAGTATTAAAATGGTCATTAAAGAAAAGAAATATATCTTTTGTGACATCTTGTTACGTGCTAAAACTTGTATAAAGTAACTGGAGTCTCTTTTAATTTTTCACACAAGTATCTTCGCTATCTATTTCCTTGTTGGCTTTCCCAAACTCTTCAACCCTTGTACTTAGCTGCACAATGTTTCTTTGATCTGTGTGTGTGTGTGTGTGTGAGAGAGAGAGAATGTGTGTAGTGACATCTCTCAGACAAGGAAAGTGTTTCAGCAAAGAGCTCGGGAGGCACCGTCTTCCCATTATGCACAGCTTCCTGTCTGCCTCCAGGCAAGCCTTCTAGCAGCCGATCTGTTTGAATTCAACTTAAGAGAGACTTGCAGGAAAAGGCAACGAAACTGGAATGGAGAAGATGGGGAGAACAGTAGTTTATTAATTTGAAAAATGCACTGAAATAAATAGCATTTTCAGGAAGTAACTGACGGGGAAATATTTCAACATGCTTTACTAACTATTCCCAGAATAGGATCAAGAAAATAAGATCATCAAATGTGGTTCCTCCAGTGGAACTCATTGTACACGTCTCCTATTACTCTGCTTTTCTGCACTTTCTCAAATTTTGCATGCCTAATTTGGCACACTGTTGGACAAAAACTGTGTGGCTACTACAGGTGCAGTTTGCTTGGTTCAGGGGGCTGACTGAACCCCCTAGTGGCCATAGCCAAAAATGCATTTAGGGATTTAAATAGTATCTATATATTTTTTTTCTAAAACCACAGATAATAAATAAATAAATAATATCAGCCTTGTTGTGCCTTATTATTTGATGTCTTAAAAACCAACAACCACAATATCTTTTTGTGATTTTTTTTTAAACTTCCAAGAGTAAATTATGTCCTTGCATCGAGACAGACAGACAGACCATTCTTCCCCTACCTTGCGGCCACGAGTGTGTTCATATATCCAGTCTGATGCCCTATACAAAATTAAGAGTGCTTTTGTTTGAATTTCTGTATGAAAAATGAGCGGTTAAGCACAGTTACTGCACTTGGTGCTCTGTTGCTCCGTCTCCTCAGACACAGTGCCCAGAGTATGCCCTGCCGCTCTGAGAGTGTCATGCTCTAAATAACCGAAAGGTGTATTCCAATAGTGCTCCAAATTTAAGAATGGTCAATCTTGTGCCAGAGGCCAGAGTCTCTTTTGGCACTTGGAGTAACTATTTACGAACACGCCGCATAGTCTGAACGCTGTCCCTAATGCACACACAGCATTTATAGCCTAGGTTACTCTGCCACTGGGAGATCCCTGCATGCTACAGACCTCTCTGTGTTTTAACATACAGTATATGCTAAGGCTCATATTAGATGCCATGGGGTAGGTCTATCAACGAGCCTGCAAAGCTCATATCTGGAAAATTGCTAATAGCTGGGATCTGTATCTGGTTTACTGTTGGGTTTTGTGGTTTGTGTGAATTTGGTTTCTATGGTAATCCTCCAGACATTTCATTACTCATTGGGCATATTAGTCGGGATATGAAAATGGAACCTGCTGGTATCCCGATTATTCTTTTTCGTGTAATTGAAGCCTCTGTTATACACATTACATTTCCTCTAGATTTTTTTTTTGTAAACCCCCTACCTTAAAGTTAAAACTGAGCCTATGGTGGCTACATGTTTCAGTTACTGTCTAAAAACTTTTTGAAAATGTTGTCACTGTGGTCTTCACTGATGTCTTTTGCTCAATAAAAGAGAAAGCAAAAATGTAATTTTTCAAAATGAGATTGACAAACAGTGACTGACTTTACATTCAGTGGGACTTGGACGGTGGTTAAATTTGCACGCCTGTGATAAAGAAAAAACCTGATAGAGATTTTCAAGATTTTCATTGCTGTGTGTTGCTGTCTGTTGTCAGTGCAGTCAGACTTCGTTAAGCTGGGCATTCAGTGAGCGATACTGTAAGTTGCATACATCTTGATTTGATTATGCCCAGTGCCCAGCCACAGAGATGCACTGGGCTAACTTGGCTGCAGTGGCTTCCCTTCCCTATGAATGTAATTGGATAGTGCTTATGCCTTCTTTCCCTGGCAATCTGTGCTTCCACTTTAGGCCACTGTTTGTGACAGGCAACATTCAAGCAGATGACCTTGTAGAAAAGAAAGGGGCAATAAGGAAGAGGTAAATACTATTTCACCTCAGTAAATATTATAATTATTGATATTTCTGCATTGAATCATCTCATTTTTCCTTCTCACACCATGGTCTTCAAACTGGTTTGACAAGGTGTGAAGTGCCCCCCACCACACACACACACACAGCTTTTAGTACAGTAATCAGTTGTATTATTATTGTTAATTTATAAATGATGTGTTAAAAATAGCTGCTGTGGTGATAAACGTGAACTGCGCTGGATTGCCAGAGGCAATATGCAGTGTGTACTGCTGTGGAACAAAGGCACATTTAAATAGAATGCAGCAGTCAAGTGGGCTCCCTCATGTTATCCTTGTGTTGTCTCTTCATTGTGTAATTGCAGTACTTAGAATTCAGTGTTTTCTCTGCCACAGAGTATGAACACTCATAAAATACTTAAGCTTGTCACCGTTGCAATTTTATCAGCATTTTGTTTCACTGTTCATCTTGTAGCATTAGTAAACTGAACCACATCACAAAGCTGTGCTCAGTTATGTTGGATTTAAAGTACATTCAGGTATTTAGCACAACCCGATTGGAATTCTAGTATTGTCCTGCTTTAACTCTCAAACCTGCTCTGGTCTCATAATGTGCCCAGAAATTATTTGAGCATGAATGGATTTCAATCTTTCTGGTCTTCCTGTTCCATTTCTTGCTTGAATCTTCTTTCTTCAAAAACACTCTTTTATTCTAGCCACAGTCTGGCATTGTAGTTACATTTTGAAACCAAGTGGCCAAGTGGTGTGTGGGAAGTTTGTCTACAGAACTTTGAATGTGACTTTGTCTCTGACTCAACAATAGTAGTCACTGCAGGCCTCATCTCGGTTAGCCTCAGTATCAGTACCGCTTCCCTTAGAAGGCTTTCACATCAGAGACCCGGGTCCGGATTCGAGTACTCTTGACTCTAAAGTCCAGTTTGTTTGATCAGTGTGAACGCTGTGTGCCCGAGCATGGTTCGTCCATCCATGCCCGAGTCCACCTGAAAAGGTGGTCTTGAGTACAGTTTGCATTCTTGGGTACTGCTTGCATCGGATGTGAAAACTAACTGTACTAAAACACAGAAGTGGACTTATATTGAATGGTATTATTATTGATAGATGCAAGTGGCATCAGCAAGTAGAGTTGCAAAGGCATTTCTCAACGTCACCTGTCTCCTCTGCATGCAGCACACCATGGCCATGGGTGATAAAGTAGAAAGGCAAGTGAGAGGGTTGTTCTTGACATCGTCTCAAAAATACAAACAATAGCAGGCATAATGCTAAGACTGCCCTCTGAAAGTCAGAGACTCAAATCATCAGTAGGAGTTCCCCCAGTTGACGGATATTGCTTCAAGTCGAGCAGTCTTTTTTTTTCATCCCCAGAATTTGCTGTGTGTATGGGTGGGGGACTGTACTGTATGGTATGAAGCAATTTTACCTAATGCCCATAGTAACTAGTAGGGGTGTAATAGTTCGCAATATTCATAGTTCGGTTCAATACCATACAGTGATATCACAATTTGGTACATTTTTAATACAGCAAAAAAAGTAGAAATGCCAGAGAAATGTTCTTGATTTTTAAAATTTTAATTGTGCAAAAAAAAAAAAAAAAACCCAAATTATGTTAGCTCTCATACAAAGCATAAATTACAGTCTGGATGAAATGAACTTGTTAAAGTCTGGGTAAAGCAAAATCAGAGTTTTTTTCTCTAAACTCATTATATACAGTATGTTAGAAAATATATGTTGAAGAGGTGAAAAGACTGGAAACTGTGTAGTGCTACATTGTGGAGTTGGTTTGTTAAACTGTTTTTCACCTGTTGTATCCTGTTTTTGCAGTGATCCTAAAAGCCTGCTCGACGATGCACTGGAGCCATCCTTAACATAACTCCTCCCTTACTATAAAAAAGTTACTAGTATGTTACTGGTGAGCACGTGGTATCAGTCTTGTTTCTATTGCTCACTGTGTGTTGGTGGCAAGTTTGCTACCTCCCACGTGATCTCTTAGCACTTTCAGTCTAATAACTATGTGAATAAACATCTCTTTCAAAAGCCTCAGTCATATAAACATAAGCTAAACAGCCATCAGTAACGTACCTCTTAGTCTTTCTGGATGAATCGGCTACCAAACCCCCAGCAGTTCCTGCTTACTGCTCTGGGTGTGCGCTGTGATAATTAGCTATTGAACGAGAGGCTATAGCTGTACAGCGGCTCTCGTTCCCTGGTTCAGGGGCTTTGTGTTGTGCAACCATGTGGGTGCTGCTGGCTTAGCTGCTCAAGAGAGTCTCGGTGCAGCAGGTGTGTCAGCTCTACATGTATGAGATGTAGAATTAGGTAAAGAAGCCTTTTTAGTATTTTTCTAGGTACTAGTGAAGGTCTGTTGGTCTGACACTCTGGTCCAGAGTGAAATATCAAAACAACTACTGGATGAATTGCATCACAACAGCAGAGTTGGTCAACTTATTCACTTGTTGAGCATTTATGACAGAATACTTCTACATCTAATGATTGTCCAGACAAGCCATGCATTGAGATTAATGCTAATATTAGCATGCTAACATTAGATTACTGTTAATGTTAGCATGTTCACAGTACATGTTGAATTTTAGATGACCTATTATAAGCTGCTACTCAGATGATAAGCCCTTTTATATTAAGATAACATTATGATTTTCTTTTTATGACACATTGCTCCAATAAAGCGAGACTGCTAACTTTTACTGTGTATTTTACATAGTTGAAACTTTGTAGGAGCATACCCTCCTTGTTAGAAAAGATAAATGGCACCAGCAGGAGCAGGATTAGTTGGAATTTAAGAACATCAAGTAAGTCCAGAGGTTTCGTGCAGAAATATTAGATTGCTGTTGGTAACACTAGATGACGGGTTCATTTTCTCCCTCCATTTGTTCGCACAGGGCAGAACACTGTGAGGACAGGCATGGAAAAGTGTTGTATGGGACAACAGAGGCCCAACCTTGAACCCAACATGAAGAGCTATTTAGCCTGGACCCCATCACCATTTGTCAGCGATGATTGGATAATAACCAAAGAAACATTGCTCACCTGTGAAGGGACCTCGTAGTCCTTCTTCCCACTGACTGGATCACACTTCCTGCAGCTCGTCTATCCCTCGTGCATATACCCATTCACCCTGCTTAGTTCTCTCGTTTATTTGGTACAGGGAGGGCTTGGCTGTCTAGCACATTGTGCCGTGCTGCAGCAGTCTTATCTGTTGACAATAATAGACTCAAAGGAGATGGGAAAAAAGAGAGAGAGAGAGGGGAAAACTGTATGTGGGGGGAAATAGAGCAGCCGACGTGACGAGTCAAGACCAGCTCGGACCGCTGCTGGTTTGCCAGGAGGGTCGTCAGTCCGTCCAGTCCCAGTGATGCTATTTTGGGCAGCAAGGATTATTAAAGCATCCTCTGACTCACCCCTCAGCTTTTTTCATTACCTCCTCACTTTCTGTGTAGCCAGACAGCCGCGCAGCGTCACTGCCTTTGATTTCAAATGCAGCTTGCTCACTGGAATGAAAAATGCATACTTAGCAGAACCAAGAAGAAATTCATGGGTGGAGAGAGAGAGAGAGAGAGAGAGAGAGAGAGAGAGAGAAAGAAAGAGACAGTGAATGTGTGTACGTGTGCATTCAATTACTTGTATGTCAGAGACAGAAAGAGATGGAAAGACCGTAGTTCTTAAGACATTTTTTTTTCCAGTGCAGATATACAGCCCAGTGTTTGGTTACAATAGAATTTGCTGGGTTATGAATAGCTTCACAAATCTCAATATGTTCTCTACACAGAGTGCTTTGTGAAAACGAACAATGACTGGTGAACACTTAGTAGTCAACATGCTATAGCACAGCAGCAGGCAGGAAGGGAGGGTCTCTGTGGATATTCCCTCCTGTTAAAGGAGAAGTCCAGTATTTTGCACTTTGAGCCCCATTCCTGGGTTGTTTATGATGAAATAGAGTGGTTAAGACCAAAATCTTGATGATTGCTCCTTCTCTGAGAATTTGAGAGAATTTTTGCTTTCTCCTGCCTGGCTTAACAATGCTGTCTATGGCCATGTGTAAATGTGTCCTAAAACCAGCTTAAACGTTCGTTTTCAAAGCCATGAAACTCACTGAGTGGTCAGTGGTGTTCGTTGATGTTCCGACATAAAAATCGTAGCGGGTTGTACGTATTCTTCCCACCAAATACACTCCATCTCCCCTAACTACAGTGCATTGTGTTTTCTTTCCCGCCAAATTATAAATCGAGTGTGTCCATAGATCCATTCTATTTTTCCTGACAAAACCCTTTTTGCATTGAAGTCATCATGTTGTTGTCATTACAGTAACTTGCTGTTGGTTTGGGACATCATCACCTGTATGGCTGGGATTCTGGAATTCTGCACACATAACACATTCTCACTCCAACCACATCACCAAAAAATAAACTTACTCTGTCAGTACACAGTTTCACATTTTTTTCCTTCAACTACAAACACATGGCGTTAAGTTTAGCCAAAAGATGCACGTGGTTAGGTTTGGCAACAAAAGCACTGATTAGGTTTAAAAAAAAAAGAAGCAAATAGCAGCATAGCGTTTGGCTTTACATTCACTCTACTCCACGGGTGAAAGTTGGTTATTGGTGGACCCACCCAAACCCCTCCTGCTCACCCTAATTGGGCTTTTCGCCCCTTAACTTATGTTGTTGTCCAGCTGCGTTTCTCATGATTCTGTCAGGTGCAGTGTATCATGCCGACATGAGAGGATGGTTTTTCACTGTCTGATACGAAAGTTACCACCCAAGTACAGGTATTCGATGACTTTGAAATGAGACCAGGTTGGCACACAATCCCTCAACCCATTTAATCAACGACATTACTCATTTTTGACGGACAGACTAGATGCAAAATTGTGGAAAATATTATGCATTTTGAATGTTCAAAACCCACCACTAATATTTTAGTCTTGTCTTAGCAAGGAAAACAAAACATACATTTTGTTATAGTTTTTATTATTCAAGGTCTATTTTAGTTCATCAGAGTCTCGTCTCATCTTAGTCATGAAAGAGGTCATCCACGAACATTTGTCGTCATGGTTTTCTTTAACAAAATTAACACTGATTACAAATACCTATTTTTCCTGCCTCTTGCAAATGCATTTTTTGCTCTACCATGGTTTTTCCAAACACCTACTGAAGAGTTACTCCCTGATATGCCTATTTAAGAGCAGACACTGTGACTTGTCACAGATGGCTCACTACCAGTGTCCCACTAAGCCATGACAGTGTGACAGTGAGCCAGCACGCACAATACCAGGAGCCTAAAACTGAAGCATCCAAATGGATCGGTCATCATTAATTTTATTATTTACAGATGTGTAAAAAAGATATTTTCCTAGTGTGACATGCCAAAAGAGCTGAAGTGAAGCTATCTTTTATTCAGAGCAAGGCAAAAGCCAGTTCTTATTTCCCACATGTCGTCACACAGGATGTTATGTGGTTTCTTTAGAACTAAGATGATGACGTCTTTTATATGGTTATGAAGATATTCCTTTATTAGTCCCACAGTGGGGAAATTTCCAAAGAAGCAGTAAGGTCTGGTCACAGATGAGTGCCAATCACGTGTATCTTTTCATAGGTTCAAATACTTGGTAAAAAATGTTAATTACCCACCAGTTTTGGGGTGTTGATTACTTACAGACCCTCCAGAGGACACCCTATACCACGCACTGCAACAGCAGTTCTCTGTATTATACTGCAGCTCTGTTCAACTCAAGCTGTAGTCAATAAGCATAATTACAGACAGTAGTCCTTTGCTGCTCCAAATTTGCCCCAGTGAACTGTCTGGTAGTGTATCTGCTCAACAGAGGTGTTTGCTTTATTAAATTCCAGCTGTGATGTGCATTTTTTTAATGCATTGGTGTTCTGTGCAATATGACACATGCTCTGCTCCTCTAACCTTTCTCTGTAGGGAGGGGAGAAGCAAGCAGCAGCGTAACAGTCCTGACTTGTAGCTAATCTTAATGGCATATTCTGTTGGGGCTTGGCCTACATAGAGTGCTAGCGGTGCCTCTCCTTAAAAAGGAGACCTAACAGGCGGTGCAGTGCGGAAGACGTATTAACCATACAGAGTATAAACATGAACACAGAAGGCACCGGTTGGTCTACTCTTAGACAGAAGGATAGAGTGTGTGCTCTTGGAGCCAATTAGTGAATACACTCACAGATCTGCAGACATTGCCAGCTGAAATGCGAGATGTGGGGCTGCACAACTTTATGTCCACTTCAAACTTTCCACAGACCAGGGAGACTACAGTGAGGGAGTGGCTGTCAACTGCTCCTGTGAATGAGACTGTGCTGCATAAGGTTGTGTGCATGTGTGTGTAGCTTTAAAGTGGTCACATTTACACTTGTCTTATCAAGTGTCCTGCATCCAGATAAAATCCAGATGTGATTTAATACACTTACTTTTACGCTTAGCCTCTGTGTTAGCCAATTCACAAATGTGATTACAATCCATGTTGGTTTTCTGGAGCTATATGCAAACCAGGTTGGCCAGAGGGTGGTACCAGTGCTTCTGAAGCTGTTTGGTGAAAATGCTAGAGGGAGAATAAAATATGCTTGTCGTAACTAAACTGCTAAAGCACTTGTAAGTGCTTTTGCTGTTTGTTTGGGATGCTGCAGAATACAACAGTAGCAACAGCTATCTGTAAACTAACATAAACACATAACTCGGACTGATTGAAATAAGTGAGACAAAGGTTTTGCTGTTCTTACGCTGCTCCCTCACCCACATACGTCACACTGTGGTTTCACTGACATGTTGTAATCAAGCAGCAGCCTCTGGGGCTAAAACATAAAGCTGATGCGTGAGTGCAGTTCCTTAAAATGGCCACTTAAGGCTGTCTCTGAAAGCATGTCTGTAAGGTGTCA
The DNA here is from genome assembly GCA_019142605.1 of Cephalopholis sonnerati. Classification (NCBI taxonomy): domain Eukaryota; kingdom Metazoa; phylum Chordata; class Actinopteri; order Perciformes; family Serranidae; genus Cephalopholis; species Cephalopholis sonnerati. The sequence goes on along the minus strand of JAGQAX010000008.1, from coordinate 11,789,225 downwards.
CCACTACAGTCTATAGCCCTTTTTAAATAGGAATGGTGCAGATTTGCAGGAAAGCCCAATCAGTCTTCGTTCAGCATTGGCAGTATAAAAACAAAATCGGGGAGTGCAGTGAAATGCCTCCTGCCTACTTTTGTTTATACGGAATGTGCCTTTTTCGGGGCAGTGGCGGGGCGTGAGCAAGTAACAAGTCGTGTAGCTCAGCATGTGACGTAAACAGTAACGTCTTGCGCCTTGCTCCAAGGGAAGCTGTGGCTGGTCAGTCCTTCGGCAATTCTCTCAGAAGTTGGCCTGTCCCTCACCGTGCCCCTCATTTGACGGTTAATGGCCTCTTCGTTTCCGAGGGCAAGGAGGGCGCGCAATTCCTTGTCTCCCCAGTTGCTCATCTTTACAGTTTCTTTCAGGTTGGTGTCGACGTTGTTTGTGTTTCCCTCTTGCTGCTAGCTGCTCATTCCTGCTATCAGCACCTGTTTTTAAGTCCACCGCCAGTGGGTCGCACGTGCGGCGTCATCAACAGCTCCTCCCACAAGTCATCAACAGCCCCTCCCGTGGCGGGAGGGCGCTTTGTTCTTTTTAAACCAAAAAGGTTCCGCCAATATGTTTACCCCTACACGGCGGAAAATTGGGCACCTTGGATTAACTCGCCAATCCAGCTCTGTGTGTCTAAACGCTCGCAGCTTGCCTGCAAAATGGCCCAACTTTCACCGAAAACCTGGCAGTGTAAAAGGGGCTTATGAGTCAGATCCACCCCTTGCTCCTCTATAGCTCCACCCTCTTGTCCATATGTGGTTACTTCTGCCTCCAAAAATCCAAGATGCCGACAACCAAATTCCAAATTCGAGGCACCAAATTGGGAATCCACAAATCAACGGGTGATGTCATGGTGGAGTTGTCCATTATTTTTTGTGCAGTCAAAGGATTTAATCACTCCCTGCTGCATTCATGAGACATGGAAATATTCAATGTTTCCTCCATTAACAGAGGGGTCAGATTTGAGTTAGTTGTGTATTGAAGTAGTTATAGGCAGAAGGAGTAAAACTTACGTATGGATGTTAGAGATGCTTGTACACCTTTTCAACATCTGGCTAGAGTGGATGTTACATCTCCTTCTTGTTTCAATCCAATCTTGTCAATTCTTCAGATAGCTATCAGATCTGCCCCAAGATGCATGATGTGTCTATGCATTCAGTGTGTTCAATGTTCCCTTTAAGAGTTTAATGTCAACAAACTGCCTTATTATTTTTGGCATTAACATAATTACTTTAAGCAAACACAACAAGAGGACAAAACTGTTGACTCATGGCTTATAATATGATAAACAGAGTATAGATCTGGTGGAAAAACTGTTGGATAACTACTGTCATGTGTATAGCAGTTCCTGATCCAGTCCTCAAGTATCTACTCCCCTGCAAGTTACTTGTCCATCTTTTCTTTTACAGCCCTGATACATTTACATCACTGGCATACTTCTTGAAGCAGTAGAAGCAGATGTACCTGAACAGTGTCAGCATCAAGTGTGAGCTCTTAAGTTGATCTGATGTGCCGGAGTGAAAATACAGAACAAAATCTTTGCAGGACAGGGTGTACTTGAGGAGTGGGAGCACCATTTAATATGGGAGATTTTATTCCAGCACAGAACAACTGTTTGACTTTTTACACTTTTGGAAATGCATATTAGATTTAATCTGATTTTAGCTCGACACAATGCACATTGACTCTTCAGTTCCATATTCTTTTCAAAAAAGAGTGATGCCAGGGAGGGGGAGGTAGAATTTTCTGTTGCACTATATGGCATTTATGTTCAATGCTCTTGTAATCAAAACTAAAAATGCAAATAAAATGCATCATTACATACAGCATTTTGGCAAACATTCAGCCTTACCCAGTGTCTTTCAGGGTCCTTCTCGGGCCTACCATGCCATTGCTGATGCTCTCAAGTAGTCTTCTTGTCTCTCAAAGTGGCAGTCAGATGCACACTCTGCTCAAAGCTACCCAGAGCCCTGCAGCCTGGCTCCATTCTTAACTCTGTGGTAATAAAACACCCCCAAAGGTCCTTTACCATTTCCCCTCCTTCCAACCTCCGTCCTGGGAAACGCTGTGTCAACAACCCATCGCCCACCTGCCCTTCCCGATTCCACGCTCCTGTCACTCAGCTGTCACCACCGCCATCACAAACACAACATACACCAGTAGTGTATCTTCAACGACATCTCATGGGAGAGCTGAGATGAGGAGGGAAGAACGAAGGAAGAAAAGCGATTGGAGAAACGTGGTGACAGATGTGAAATGTGTTGAGGCAGAATAGTGAACAGAAGAGGCAGGAGGAAAGACTTTAACAACACCCAGATACAGCCAGTCATAATACACCCACCCACCCACATACACCGGGTAGACTTATCAAACCAGGTCACTGAAAAACAGCTACGTCATCATGGTGCAGAACCAGAAAAAAGTCTTTGATCCATTTTGTAATGCACAGAAATTACGGGGTAGAGAAATCTCTCTATCTCTCTATCCCTCCCTCTATCTCTCTCCCTCCTCTGTATTTGATTTGATGCCTGAAAATCCACCCTGTGGATAAAAAAAAAAATACATAAACCATGTAATTTGTTCAGTTTAAGAATCATAAGACCCCAGGCTGAATGAGATTAGGTGAGACCTCCTGCTCTGCTTGCGATTGGTGATAGATGTCAGCTAGTAATCAACCAAGGAATGTAATCCTTTCTTAGGCAGAGGACTGAGCGGCCGGCAGGTTGGACAGGGTTGCTGCTCGACCTCCAGCCAATCGTAGCGATCACATGATGTTGGCGTTAAACCCAAAAGTCAGCTTGCTTTCAGGCCCCCAGAAGCCTTTGCAGCAGGGTCATAAACTGTGCCATCCATCCACATCTAGCAGAGTGACGGGACACTGTGGGCGCAGCAGACCGTCAGAAACAAAGCAGGTCATGCTGATACTACAATATCATTTGGATATGAGGGATTGCAGCTAAACTGTCGAGTTGCTGCAGGATTTTAACCCGGTTTGATTGTACTAGGTAACGGGGGAAGTGGACGTATTTCTTTTACTCCGAGGGGCGTCCCACATACACAGCGACCGGGCTGAGTCAGTCTTAAAAGGGAGCGTGATGCTGCATCCGTAAATGGACTGTTAAAGGCATTTTTCCTCCTCTCGTCTCTTCTTCTCTGATTGCTCGCGGTTGAGACACGCACATTCAGCTTGTTTTTCTTCTGTTCTTGCTTTCTTTCTGGTTATCTCATTTCAATAGAGACCATTCCAGGATGTATTGTTGTCATTAGAGGGCCAGATTCCCTCTAAGAGGAGAGCTCTGCAACACGGCGCCACTCATTTGTTCTCATTTGACTTCTCTCCATTATCCGCAAAGTAGAGGTGGCACAATCCCCACGGGGGCAGCGTTGCATTTTCACCTTGATTGCTTTTGGCTTTCTTATTTAACATGTTTCTTCGGCAGCAGCAGTGGCAGAGCAGACAGAGCTGGTGTCACACACTCAGTCCGAAGAGTGCTGCTGCAAGACTACATTTACTGCTGCTGTCTGCAGATCATCCGTAGCCTTATAGAAGTAAAACAAGGACAGTTTTTGGTGCTGGAGGAGAGTGGATTGGAAAAACAACAAGGGCCTGGTCGTAGGCTCTGAGCCAGCACTGGTGCTAGGTATTTTGGATTTGACTGGACTGCTTTTGTGAGCGGTTTGTGCACAGAAGGCCATGTGTTTGCGTGGAGCAACCAGACAGAGATTTGAACTGAGCTACAGCCCGGGATCTGACATTTACTCTCAGTAAGGCTGATTATATCTCATGTAGTCTGTAGTTTGGATCTAGAATGTATGATAATGCTGTGCGGTTAAATTGTTTATTTATTGGTCTTACAACTAAAGGTAGTATAAACATAATCATTTAAAGTGTATAACTAGTGTCTCATGTATGTTGTGTTTCCTTTAAATAATAATAAGGCAGCTTGCGTGTACAGTAGGCTGTGCATTTGTGCAGTATAATTGTTCTTTTGCTGTTACATCTACAGTTAATTCTAAACAACAGTGCAGTAGCTTTCTTTGCCTCAGGGATAATTGTCACAGCAGCATTAAAAAGCAGCAGCCTCATCATGGCATTTTATTTATATATGAATATTTATGTATTTTGTCAGTGTGTGCATGTGTCAAGGTGCCTACACATGCAGCTCGGAGCATGAAACTAGCAACATCTACGAATGCTTCATCACTCTACATTGTCTTTTAATTATTGATCTTTGTGCTTGTTGTATTTCTTGGGTTTTAAATGGAATATCAACATATCTTCTCGGCAAATAGGTGTGGGGATAAAAGTCCACATTTTCTAATTCACTAGCTATGGAATTCTTTAAGAAAAGGCCACATTTTCTCTCTCACACTCTTTATTTTTCTGTTTTTGTTGCTTGTTTATAAGACCTCTTCACATCCTTTCTTTGTCATTACAGTAGCAGTGAGAGGAGGGGAAGAGAGAAAAAAGGGCAGACAGAGTAAGATATGGAGGCAAAATTCATCATATAATCGCCATCAACGTTTTGGCTTTCACAATTAATTATGTTTGGTCACGATGCTTTGCATTAAAGATGTCTGTCCTGGTGCAATAAATCTGCAAACTGTTTGACCCATCACAGACATTTGTTCTGAACATACTGTACTGTGATTAGCTGCTCCCAGCTCCCGAAATATTTAGTGTTATTTCTGCTAGGGCTGCATGATATGCAAACTATTTTGACAGACATTGCAATTGCGATTTGAGTGGGAATGATCATTTTAAATAGTTTTTTCACAAAAAGATGATAATGTGATTTAAGATGATAATGTGATTTTTGCTTGGGTCTGTACCAAACAGTCATGTTTGCCGGGACATTTCTGTAGCATACATGAAAGTATGTTGCGACATATTTTACCATTATTAGAGAATTGCAGCTCCTGAGATTTGGTTATTGCACTTGGCCATATATTATGATTTAAATAATATTTGATGAATTTTGTAGTCCTAATTTCCAGGGATTTTTTGTTATGTTCAAGTTCATCCAAAGTTTCTTAGTCTTCTTCTTCTTGATGAAATGAATAATCATCATTTTAGCCAGAATTGTGCATCAGTAGGATGGCATAAAGATCATGGACTGTCTGTTTGTTTGAAATAGATGGTTGCTCAGGGCTAAAGTGTTCTCTCTGTACAGTAAATTGATTACTACCCTGTGTGTTGCAGATGCTCTGTGTAAATGTATGTGTGATAACCCTCCCTTTTTTCCCTTTTTTGTCGTAAACCCACATCAAATGTTAATGATTTGCAACCACAGGGGCTTCCTGCTTGATCTCGGGCCTTTCATCATAGCTGAAGCAGTGTTACACACACATAAACACATATAGACTGAGAGAATGACACAGTTAGACAATCTAGTCCATTTGCAGCCTGGGAACTGGGCTCTGGCTGTGGATGTTTCTGATCAGATCCTGTCAGTAGGTCAGAGCGGGAACACATCTGACGAGGCAGAATGGGACAACCTCACTGCAGACAGACCCACTTCTCATTACACCACAGTGTATCGGGGAATTTCACCGATTGGTTTTTGTGTCGTGTTGCAAAAAATAACAGCATATAAAGGTTTTATCGTGGCGAGCATGTCGGGTCACTTCTAATCTTTTAGGGTCACACTTTTTAATCTTTTGGGGCCATAGTGTAATCCCATGATTTTTGTGAGCCATGGATTTGATACATTATGCTGCTTTTGATAAGGAGAGTGTACTTTAAAAAGATGATTATAATATTGGAATTTAGAAGCACAGGAGGTGTATAAGGCTGTGCTGAAAGCAAAAACAGAATCCATGTTTACACAGCATGTTAGAGATGTCACTGTGCCTTTTCTGATTTACGGCGAGTATGAAGGTTTACCCCTCTGCATCACAGAGATGCCTTGAATGTTCCTTTGGTTTTGATGTAAACCCATGATACTTTTTCTTACTCAGATATCAGAAATTACAGCCATTAGACCCCAAAGAATGTCCATGCTACATTTCACTCTATGATTACATGAAACAAATAAAATTGATTGATCATAGGTACATAAATCTATTTTTCTCTATGTTAGACATAAAAGTCCTTCTACCAGTTATACAGTGAGGCCACTGTCACCCTCCGTGAATTGAATCTTATTGTCATCACCGTCCTTGTCGCCAACTGAATGAGGCCTCGTGCTTCACACACTGTCACAGCGGAGGATTTCTATAGTTAGCTCAGAATAGGACAACAGCAGCAACGAGGGCTGCTGTTATTCCCACAGCAGGAATGTATTACACTGTCCCGTTCAGACAGTGAACATGCCTCTCTATTGTCGGCCTGTTAGGATGATTCACTGCCGGACAATTTTCTGCACACCACGCTGCCTGTGCTGCGGCTCAGTGCCATGTCTGCGGTGACATCACATACGCATCCTGCTATATAAGGGATTGTGATGGGGGGAGCACGTCACCGTGCAGTTCGTGACTCAATCGTTGCAGCAGCCAGGCTTCTGTGCAGCATCACGATCCCATGCTGTCCCATTCTGCCACTTCACGCTTGAAGCCTGACAAGGTTGGCTGAATGCACCATGCACACCAGCTGCATGTTTAGCAATGGGTCACAGTTAACTGGCATCTTTCCCACTCTTTTTATTTCACGCTTCTTCTAATTCACATACATTGTCCATGATCTCCTCAATTTCCTCTGTAACATTTTGTCTCTCTCCTCTCTATCTCTGTCTGTGTCACTGAGGATGGAATGCAAATCTAAGATCAGCAGAGTGTGTTATGGCAGAGCTGTGGAGAGCTCAGAGGTATCTGCAGAGAGGCTATTACAGTAGCAGTGGCAGCTGGAGCAATGGGGGAATAATGCACAGTACAAAATTTAGTGCTGCGCCACCGCTCTGTTGTACTTACTGAAGGCTGGTTAAGGGCGGACAGCGTTAGCATCATGCTGATGGAGCGGAGTGTGGTTGCTAGCTTACTTGCTAGCTGCCATAGACATTTCTGTGTTTGGACAGGAAGGACATACAAGGCTAAACGGGAGCAGGGAAATGTGATACTTGTGTCAAGAGGAGTTAGAGCTCGTCAAAGGGCAGTTTGTTAATGTTTGTTGTTGCTGCTATGTGCATGTACTATGTGCATGTGTGTGTTCAGGGTGTAGCATTTCAAGACAGCATCGCAGAGGAGACATTAGCCTGAAGCCCCGAGGACATGCTGAGAGCCAAAGTGAAGCATTTCTTAGGCAGTCAGTGCAGCACACATAAACACACACAGCTACAAACGCGAGGCATGCACAAGTGAACACATGTGCACACATAACACACCCCTCCATCATCATCAAGTCACTATAAAAAGATGTTTCTCATGCTCATCACACACTCCCTCACCCCCCACTCCACAGTCTCTCCCATCCAAGTCACGGCGCCTGTCCCCTACTCCAGCATATCATTTCTGCTGCCGCTTCACTTTGGATTTGTGAATGAAGCGCTGCTCAGTTAGTGTCCAGGAGCAGGTCATGAATAATGCAGCAACCCTCATGTGTTTTTCCAGCCGCGTCTGAATCACCAGTGAGGCTGTGTTTGTGTGCTAAGGTGATAGAAGGCATTTGTTTTGATGTGAGGCAGAAAGGAGAGGTCACTTGTGTGAGCTAGCTGCATCACAAAGACTTCAAATGGCCTTTTGTCTTCCTTTGTATTTATTGCAAATAAGGATGTGTTCATTAAAGTGCACATCCATTAGTCTTGTTTGTGTTGTGTGTGCATTTCCGCTACATCTTTGGTGCTAAGATGTTGTTTTGTTCTCCATTTGCAAGAAATCACTCCTCATGCAATCAGTTTGTGGCTAATACTGTCCATCTTTTGTCTTGGATTTTCTGTTGATGAGGTAATGTAGTAGGTGGTGGTATTTTCTTTGATTGTTCAGATGTGGTGTTTATTCTCTCAGAAGTTTAGAGGGCAGCACTTCCTGTGTAATTTTTTTTCCTTTGGAAAAACATTACTTATACCAGGAATTTACAATGGTAATTCTAAATACTTTTATTAGTGTATCAGTATTGCTTATGTTTGAAATGCAGGCAGTTATCAAGGCCTGCATTAAAAGCTTTTGTCCACTGGAGGACAAAAAGTACAATCCAAGACAAAGCCCCAGCAGCCAGATCTTAACCTAATGTTATCCAGGGCTTGGCAATACATTAACATCACATCAATATTGTGATATGAGACTAATTATTGTCTTAGATTTTGGATATTGTAATATTGTAAGTGTTGTCTTTTCCTGGTTTTAAAGGCTGCATTGCAGTTAAGTGATGTAATTTTCTGAACCAGACTGTTTTAGCTGTTCTATTACATACATATTATATCCACACCACTGAGGATTATTTATCAAAAATCTCATGGTGCAAATATTTTGTGAAAGCACCAATAGTCAACCCTACAATATGTTGTATTGATATCAAGGTATTTGGTCAAAAATATTGTGATACTTGATGTTCTCCACGTCGCCCAGTGCGACTGTTACTTACACATCCAGCACAAACAAGTCAACACTGGCATCCTGATAGATACTGATAATTGGCTGAAAGCTGCACAGAGCTGCACTAAGATATTAATTCTCAGTACAAGTAGTACTAGCTGACCTTTCACATGATGGACTCATTTAATTCAATTATGATATTAAAATATTGCTGATAGTTTTTATATCCTCCTGAGACCTCAGCATCTCTTTGGCCTGCATTTTAATGTCTCCGAGCTGTTTGGGATAAGTAGGACCTGATAAGTATAAAACACGCAAGATTGTCTTTGAACAGAAAGTAGTATTGGAGGGAAAAAAAGAGATGGGGGGGTATTTTTAACTGTCACAGTGTGTAATAATGTATAAAACTGTTCATTTTAATTTCTGAACGTTGTTGTGCAAAAACTAAATTACAAATAATACAACAAATCTAGAGGTCTGGGGATTTGTTCATTTTGTAACTCTAGATGAATTTTCCTTGTTCCGTACCCCATAAAATGTACTTTTATCTGTAAAGACAGTCTGTCATACCTAATTGGTCCCCAACATCCTCAAACAAGATGATTGTAAAAGCTTGTTACAATTGCTAAAATTTGTAAATGTGAGGATAAATCAAACTACAAACATTAATAATCATAAATAAACAAAAATGAAATGTGGTCAGGTTTTGTACCTTGTCCACTTTTGTGTCAAGATTGGCTGCAGACTGACTTGGCAGAGATGGCTGCCATCTTGTCTTTACATAGATAAGTGTATTGTGTTCTTACTGCAGCACAAACAGTTTCCACAAATGAGGGCAACAGGTCTAAGTTAAGCAGAATGAGTATACAGTGCAGCAAACCAAGAATGTGATGTCCTCATATGAGGTCATCAGGGTCTCAGGAGGATATGCAAATTATCTTTATGTCAATGCAGCATTTAAAGCAGCAATAATTGATTTTTCTAGCCACTTGGGGGTAGCAGAACAAGCCATACAACACAACACTGACATACTATCATCTTAAAAAGTTGTTGTGGTGAACAGATTAGCAAGCTGTTGCCTATTTCATCACCCAGCAGTCTTGGAGCAACATTAGCATTCAGTTGGAGTAATGTTGTCAGCCACTTGGCAAAGTACGTCGGATATTCAAGCTCCTTTTAGCTGAGTTTTGGTCCACACCAACTCCCAAGGGAAATTCCTGTTTCCATTGCTGCTAAATTCTCCATTATATTCACTAGTTAGTCGCTAACTTTGTCTTTCTGCTGTTTGGTGCTGGGCAGGTAGTATACAGTAGGTTTATCAGAGTGAGAAAAAAAACAGTAAAACACTCTATAGTCAGGTGATAATTCTCATCACAACATGCAATCCCTTACTGATTATTGCAACTTTGAAAAAGAGCTGAATTAGTCAATCACTGACTAATTCAATAAATCATTAAATGCATATCTGTAGGATTTTTGCTGTCTGGGGATTTTCCTGTAACTGGCCCAAACAATTATATATGTCCTTTCTGTTGTTAAGTAAATCTTTTTTTCATGTGCTAATGATGCTAGAAAGCACATTTTGTGCCGTACTATTGCTCAACTTCTGCCTCCCTCTAACAGCCCATATTTGAACTGTACAGTAGTTCATGAACTATACACAGCGTTCATACATCATTCTGTCTCTCCTTAAAGCTGGCACTTCACTGTAGTGAGATTATGCAGTGCTCAACACAGAGAACACAAAAAGCATCTTTTCCACATGTGCCTCACCACCACAGTGCTGGTATCTGTCGTACTTTACATTTATTATACTCAGGCTAACCTGACTGGTCTGTGATACAGTAGGCAGGGACCAAACCTCCTCTGTGGTTCAGTGAATTAGCCAATCACATGTGAGGAGTCCTTACCTTGGCCACTGAGCAAGGCTGGCAGCAGTGATTTATGAAGCCCTTTGAAATTTATGGAAAGTTGTCATGAACAAAATTAAAGGAATGCTTCACAGAGCTTTTTCCTCACCAAAATGTCATTATTATTTTGGAGGAAAAGTGGGAGAAATGTAGGAGAAAAGTGGCTTATGAATAATTGATTCTCTACAAAAGAATAAATGCATTAATGCACAGTTAGCCTCCTCCAGGCTTTTCACCCACTTCCTGGCTGGTTTCCTTTCTGACAGTCGGACAATGATAAAATGATTGATAGCTAATTTTACGAATAAAGGGCTCCTGACTGTAACTATACTTAAAAATATATATATTAGGAAGTTGTATCTTTTTTTTACGAAATTTCCAACATTACTGTGCTTGTAGCAAGATTTCACTTCTCCTCAGTCTTGTTTCAAATACGGCTACTCTATGTTATCAAGACACATGATTTCAGACAATGTTTGAAACAAAACATACGACGTATGAGTTTAATGATGTTGTGATTTTAGTCCACACACTTACTTAGTGTTGTATATTAATGCTTTTTAAGTTTTTGGTGGCGTTAGATGTTTTCACCTGAAGGAAAAAAGTTTCCTCTGAGGTTGATAAATTCAAACAAAACTCGGGCACGTTGTTATTGTCTCTCTGCATTCCTTCATGTCCATTGTACTGTGCACACAGATTAAATCTGTGAAACTCAGAATCATTTATCAATGCACTGCTTTCAGTGCACTGTCTGGTTCCTCATCTCTCTGCCTTTGCACACACACACAAACACACACACACACACACACACACACACACACACACACACACACACACACACACACACACACACACACACACGCTAACGCTATTAATTTGGAAATACAAACAGGTCATATCCAGGCAGGCTGTGTTGTTAATCTTGTGTCATCCTGTTGTTTATAATGCATTGCAAATGATGATGATTTAAGCACCTATATCAACAAAGTAATCAGATGCTATCAAAATGAAAATGAATGATTGCCTGTGGCACTAAAAGAGTCAAATATCAGATACAACATTGTCTGTGTGAAAACTGCGCAACCTTCTAAATCAAATTAAATAATCAAACAGGATTTTCACTGCATAAGTGTATGTTTTTCTAATGCAAATACTTGTTTATGTGTGTATTTGGTGAATGCAGGCTGCATTACATGTCATGCTGATAAACTGGGCCATCTCAAGAAATATGTTTTTCCCTGCACATGTTGTCTGTACAATCTAAAGGTTACATGCTGTTTGCATACATAGTGTGGTAAAAGGAGAGCATTAGTCAGCCACGTATAGAGCATGTAGAGTCTATTGCAGTGTGAAGAGGGCGTGGTGCTGCATCCTGCTGCTGAGTCCCATTTCTCTCCTTCTGTGTATGTGTGTGCGTGACAGAGACAGAGCAGGCTTTCATCAGGTTTTGACAGGACTGAGGCCTACACAGTGCAGGGCAAAGTAAAGAGAAGCTATGGATTACAGACCGTAGGCTTCAGCCTCAGTAGAGTTGCACAGAGATGCGGGATGTAACTCTACGAGGCTAATGTCTGACTGATGCCTCACATTTCCACCTGCACACAGGCAGACACTGTACGCTCACTGGACATTTAAATTAGCATCAACATGCACACGCAAACCTCAGTTGATCCATCATATATACTGTGAATTTAAAGAATCAGAGAACATCCAGTTCAAAGTGGACCAACCACTAAGTTCCACTCTTTTGTTCCCCTGTCTTTGATCTACAGGAAACGAAGCCCATCTGCATCCAGGGATCCAAACCAAAAATACGACCAAAGGGAGGGGGGCGACCACTCACAGTATGCCCCGACGGACGGCGGCATGCCTAGATCACCGTCTGACTATGGGGATGGGGACCCTCGGCGGGCTCCGCGGGGCCCACACATGTACCCAGACGTGGATGCGGCTCGGATGGGCTACCGGGACCGGCGGGGCCCCGGACGCTGGCACTCCCAGGAATACCCGCTGGACCAGGAGCTAGATGGACCCAGCGAGTATGACCTCCAGCGCCAGCGCCAGGAGGAATTCCAGGCGCGCTATCGCAGTGACCCCAATCTGGCACGCTATCCTGTTAAGCCGCAGCCCTATGAGGAGCAGATGAGGATGCATGCTGAGGTTGGCCGCCTGAGGCATGAGCGCCGCCATAGTGATGTCTCCCTGGCCTACACAGAGCAGGATGACCCAGGCCCCATCCGGTTGTCCCGTCAACATCTCACCGAGCGCCGGCCGCCTATGGTGGGACAGCGTTCCTACTCCGTCGACCGCTCCTCCCCTGGGCCCATGGGTCCTGGCCTTGGAGGCCACAGAACCTCCAACCACAGCCCCCCGACGCCACACCGTAGCCCTGTGCTGGGTGACCGATCTGGGGACCTGCGGAGAGGGGACTTGGGTGGAGGCGGGGATCCCACGAGGAGGCAGCAACACCACTTGGATCCCAGTTCAGCTGTCCGAAAGACCAAGAGGGAGAAGATGGAGTGCATGTTGAGGAATGACTCTCTTAGCTCGGACCAGTCGGAGTCGGTGCGCCCACCACCCCCCAAGCCCCACAAAACCAAAAAGGGAGGAAAGATGCGGCAGGTGTCGCTGAGCAGCTCGGAGGAGGAGCTGGCTACAACACCAGAGTACACCAGCTGTGAGGACGTGGAGATAGAGAGTGAGTCAGTCAGTGAGAAAGGTAGGAGCCACACACACCGCCAAGCTCACTCATTCTCACTCTGCTACTTTCTCTGTTTATAGATAGCTTTATTTTGTGTTACTTTATACCAAATGCACTTTTCTCAAATGCTTTTTCATGTAATTTTAAATCCATCCTTTCTAGTATTATACTGACATATTGTTGTTAAGAAAGGTGGATTTCGTTTTATTATTAATTAATTTAATTTAATTTAATTTATTGTTGCTGTCACATGTTGATATTGATTCCTGCAGCTGTTGACTCAGATATAACCTTCAGATTCCCCAGTCTACAGTCTCTATATATGTTCTTTGTGTGTTTGTATGTCTATATGTGTATTTGTATGTGTAGGGCTCATTGTTTTTGAGACCAAATTTTTTTTTAATTTATTTGTGTTTTTCGATTTAAAAAAAAAAAAAAACAGCTGAAAATCTGTTAAAAACTAAAAAGTTTAAAACATGAATGACAGGAAACTCTGGGGAAAATTGATGAAAACAAAATTTTAGCAGAAGCACTTTGTAGATTTGCAGTTAATTTTTTTTGCCCTTGGAGTAACTTTGGTACATAATCAGTCACCCATTTGTATTTTCTCTACATATTTCTCTTAAATTTCTATTTTCTAAGCTTAATACTTCTTAAACTTTATTAACTGAAAACTGAGGTCAACAGTGAATTATTTCTGCAGGAAACACCACAGCTTTTAATGTGTGTGGTAACTGTACGTTTAAAACTGCTTCTTTTATAAGATCCTGGCATTTTCATTAAAAGATATTTAAAATCAAAAATAATGAGCTATACATATGTGCAAACCACAACTGCGTTTTATGTGTGTTGTCTGTGAGTCTACTCTAACAGCTCCCATGCCTTTGAGGAGGACGTTTGTGCGCTCATGAGCCAGCCAGATATGTTTCAGTGTGGATGGCTGTTTATGTGTGTGGCTGTGATTTGAAAAGAATGCAAAACTACTGCTCTGGAGGCCTTCTCCATATTGCTGTCATCTTATGGCACACTTTGCCAGGTTCTACCCCAGCTAGTTCACATGGTCGGTCCATTGTGCTGACAGTTACATAACTGACAGTAAGCGGGAAACAGGGAGAGGGCCGGGGTGTGGGTGTCGAGTGAAACAGGGTGAGCCTAGTTAATAACAGTTGCAGTGTTGTAGGGAATGAATGAATATTATTATAAAAAAAGGTGATAAAAGAGCTGAAGCTGATTATATGTTTTCCTGCAATATACTGTACCTCTTTCCTTAGCTCTGCCTCCCATACTGTAGTGCTACCACCCAGATCACGCTGATGATGTAATTCCTGGCACAGTGGCTCTTTACAATGTGGCAATAGGATTATGGTTCAGTCCAATGGGGAAGGGAGCACAAACTGGTCGTGGTGGGGGGTTAAAGATAAAAGATTTGTGTCATGTCTCTGCTCAGGGTTTATCAGAAGTGTGAGTAAGTCACATGTGCAAGTTACAAGCAAGACTCAAATCTCATGCAAGTGCCAACAAACTGCAGTGAGAGACAAGCCTGTGAAGTCGAGTTCCTGCAATAAGTCAAGCGTGTCACTTGTATTGTTGGGTATCTTTTGTTTTTGTTTTTTTCTGATATCAGTGCTAAATCCATACTCTCAAAATGGTACCAGAGTCTAAACGGTGCCTGAACTGATACTTTTTTATCAAAATAAAGCACAAAAAGGCAGTCAATAACGTGAGCAAACAGAATTTTGAATAAATACAAAAGACAAATAACAAATTTACATAACACATTTACAAATGACACCTTACCCAACCACAATAATTAAAAACTAAATAACAGTTACAGTACTAATAACAGCAAAATAAATTTTGAGTTGGGATCAATAATTGCCAGCCAGACATTCTCCATTATCTGTTTAGAGGTAGCTGAGATTGTCACTACGATGAGAATAGCTGGTCCACCTTAACAGTCCACCTTGAAGGCGCCTGGTCAGTTTCCAATGTGAGACTAACTTCGCTCACCAAATAAGCTCGCTAACGTCGAGGCTAACCTAAGCAAGACACTGGAACTTGTCTTGGGTCTTGAGGAGTTGTTGCATTATTCAGTCACAAATAACCTAAACTGTTCAGCACTGCTACGTTTAACTCGATACTCTCTGCTCCAGTCACAGCGGCCTGACCATCACACGTGTGCTCCCTCTCTCTCAGCAGCACATACAATAAAATAGAAATGGGTATCAGATTGGTTATGGCAAATATCCTACCTGCTCATAGACACAGGCGCACTTGTCCAAGTGTATAAACATGCACTGGCAAGCAAACAGTCAGAGTGACTGAATTAAATGCCACTTTGCATAGAATCAACATCGAAAGCAATTGTTTAGGCTGTTAGCTTCTTGACTGCTCCACTTGCTTGACAGTTGTCGTAATTGCAAATTGATTTTGTTGTCAAACCTGTAATTACAGAGGACTTTACTTTAGAAATGTTAAAAGCACTAAACACAAATAAAGGGGGAGACGCAATTGACAAATGGAGGAATAAAAGATAGATAGGAGGAAGGTACAGTAGCACAGTTTGCTTTTGTCAGTAGCACCAGACCAAAGCGCCTGCCACATGCTCGAAATGTTTAATCTAGAGGAGAGGGGAGGAATTCAGTTGGTCTGCTCTGTTATGTAACTGTTCTCCTCACTAAAGGAAGCAGCCCAGCACTATAGCGCTACATTATTGATGTGGGAGTTTCCAGGTTTCCAGGTAGCCATGGAACAAAAATAGGGAGAAAAGTAGGCTGTTTTGAGGGTCAGAGTTTCTGTTGTTTCTGTCTGCTTCTGTCTGCCTCCTCCACAGGTCAGCCTGTGTAGGAGAGAGAGGAAAAACAAAGGAAAGAGCTGAACTATTGACCTGAATAAGTATAGCAAACCACACTAGCTACAGAACTTCCTCGGACAGCTGAAAATGTGGAGCTATCTTTGGTCTTTATTTGGATATAATTGGCAGTTTCATTAATTTATGACATAATTAAGGCTGCTGTGATATGGTGCATGCAGAGAGTCTGATAAATGGTTCAGAAAATTCTACTGAACCATTTATTTTAAACCAGAGTGTCCTTGTTTGCACTCTGTCAAGTAGACTTAATTATGTAACAGACAGCAGAGAGGGGATCCAAACTCTAGGCCCCAGATTTGGACATGTGACACTCTAACAGCCATAAAGAAAGATCAGTCAGTTTTGGCAGCACATAGACTTTACAAATAGAACAAATTTAGCATGACTGTGGAAATGGGAAGGATGTATTTCAGCTGAACCAAGTTGCGCAAGTGTTGTTAATGCTCCCAAGAAGGCACCACTCGGGATTTACACCAACTTTTCAGTCTTGAAAGCTGACCCAATCAAGGAATCTTCCTGAATGTACTATAGCATGCAAACCAAGCACTCTTCGATTAGCAACTGTAGAGAGCATTTACTCTCACCAGGAGTGAGACAAAAAAGAGAGAAAAGCAAAGAACACCAATGGTAATTGCCTGTGAGGCCACAATGGGAGAGAGATGAGAAAGAAGGCAGAAAGCACCTTTTGGTCGTATGTGGCCCGTCAGCATCTTGGGGCACTTAGCTTGGCTGGGCCTGGAGATGGGTTTGCAACAGCAGGCTAAGCAGGGTGCATGTCATGCCCTCAAATCTCCGTCAATCCGAGGGGGCGCTGAATAAGGAGGAGGGCTTGATGAAATGAGAAGGAGGGGAGACCAAGGGGAGGAGGAGACTGGAGGAGAGAAGGCGTGCCGGCTGTAATGGGCCTGGCTCGTGCCTGCGAGCGCTGTAGACTGATTTATCGCGGTGGTCCTCTGCCTGTGTTTTCCTCCTTATTGATTCCCCTGACATGCAGTCTCATAATAGTGCCGAACAGACAGAAAAGGAGAGGCTGGCTGGCTGGCTAACTACAAGCAGAGAGGTGGACATTGTGTAGTGACAGCCTAAGTTACATCCTCATTAATGGCTTCTGGGATCTGTTTTTGCACCTCAGTAAGTCTGTTGGGTTTGTGGGTTTTGCTCTCTAGTTGGATGTTAGAAAATATTCTTATTAATTTTATAACCTAATGGGTAGTATTCCTGTGTTTTGTGCTTAATAGTAGAAGTTAGGTGTAGGCCTTTTGTTTAAGGATATAAGTACATGTTTTAGATCTGCCTTCACCAGGGGTTTAACATGACACCGTATCACCTTCCTAGCATGGTGACGATGTTTAAACATACACACAGTTTCACCCCTGCCTCTTTTCTGCTTTCGCCCCTTGAATTGTAGTAAAAACAGCATCAATAATTAATGATCCAATTAATAGTTTACACTGGTTTTTATTGAGCTGTCAAAGTGATGGAGAGCCTGCTGGTGGTGAACTCCGCCACTGCCTGCGCTCTGCCTTCGCCCTGAATCAGCACTTTGCGGGGCCTCGGAGTCGGGGCGAAACGGCAGGGCTGGGCGCAGACTGCTGATGCTCACAATTTATGTCCGTGATGAGTTTCCTGCTCCCTGAAAAACCACACAGTGCCTCGCTGGGGATCAGTGCCCAATTGTGGTATGCCACTGTTAATAAAGCTTCAGGGAAAGAAAGGGGAAAGACTGGATGTACCTCCATGTTGGCACCCAATCAAATTCTTTTTGACAGACTTTGAGGGTGCGCTGGGGGAGGTGGAGGAGTATGATGGGAGGAAGAACAGGCACAGTTCGAAGTAAAACTGTGACTGATAAAACTTGAGATGAGTTATGTAGCATCTAAAATCAGCCTATCTATAGCTCTAATCTAGACAAATAAATGCCAACATCTCACTGTTTCAACAGAGGTTGATTTACATGATATGCTTCTTCCTCTTTCTAATCATAAATGCAGGCCCTGAGCTGTTTGGACTATCATGGCCACATCAGGCAAGTGACTTGTTCAAAGGAGAGTGTGTACCACGCTGAACTGGGCTCTGGTGTTTATGCTGCCGACAGAATAGCAGCTGGGAGGCAAAGAGGGTAATCACTGTTGTCAGCTGTTGGTTAGAGGGCCGCAGAGGGCAAAGCCTGTCTGGGGACATCCATAATGTTTTATCACAGTGCATAACTGTGTACAGTAAGTAGTTTTAGCACTCCCCGAGACTGATAGATGGATAGTGATAGCAGAGGGAGAGAGGGAAGAAGGTTTGTTTGTTTGGCTCAGACTGACCTTGCAACTTAGGCATAACTCTGAAGATGGAGAAAGTTGTAAGTTTGTAAATGTCACTGGAGAGTGTCTTACGCTGTCTGGTATTAATATTAATAGTAATATTAGTAGGATTGTGTTGAAACAATAAGAATAGCAAAGGTCAGAAGTGCAACATTTTGTAATATAAAAATGTGCACTGTAAAAAAAAAATGTAAATTCTTAACTTCTGAAACTATATTGCAAAAATTCTATCAAAAGCTGGATCCCAACTTTAGAGGATAATGCTACAGAAAATATGCTAAATTGAATATTGACACACAGTATTGCTTTATTAAAACCATATTACAGTTTATTACAACTTCATATTGATTTTGATCAATAACTATAATTAAAGTCCACTCACCAACTTAAAGCAACTCTTACCTTTCTTGCATTTCACACAGCACTTAGAAAAAATTTGAACACAATCCTGCCTCCATCCATAGGCCTACTCCCCCCTCCTCCATTACGTCCTCTATACGTCTATGATAGACGTAGGCGTTGGCAAGGTAACGTTAGACACACAGAAGAGGAGAGCGAGTGTAACACGCCAAGAGAAGAGTAGAAGAGAAGAGGAGTAAAACACACTGCTGATTGATGAACATTATATGATATATTAGAAGCAAACTAAACATAATGTTACCTGTCCTTCACAGTCAAACGCAAACCCAGAGTTTTGAAACTTGTCCGGGGTCAGTGATGACCGATGAGTTTTATAATATAACATAAGTGCCTAACGTTAGATAGTACTGGTGACTGGCAGCAAACAAGGAAGATAATACAGAGGCTCAGGCTATGTTAGGCTACAGTAGACTAACTGTTAGCAACCGAATGCTGTGTTTTCATATATAACGTTGTAGCGTATGTTACATTAGAGGCAAACTAAAAATACTTGTCCAGCAGAAACTCTGCGACCATCTCATCCCTTTTTAGCTCAGGATGAAGCTGCATCAGTCTTCACCATCGCTCGAAAGCAGAGGCGATGTTGACCCGAGTTTTGACTCTTGCAGCATCAAATTCTCTCTCAATATTCTTTCTTTTGCCAACTGATTTCCCTGTTGGAGTGGCTGGAGGTGGAAGCGGTGATCCGCATTTGTCTGCCATTGTTACAGAGAAAAGTTTATATCCACAAGCGTTCCTGTTACTAGCCTATTTGTTGTCTCACAGACTCACTCTTCGTGGTCAGGGGTGGGGGGGAAATGTTACACAAGCGGTTACGTCAGTCGGAGGCCTCCACGTGGGGGAGACAGACAGGACGCTCAGCCAATCATTGCATTCGATCCGAATGCAATGATTGGTCAGAATTTTCTTAGAACCATATGAGAATGTTATAATTATGAGTTTGGTGGAATTCACTTACATTTTAGTGTGCCATCAGCTTATTAATAGCATTTTAACGTTAACAAAGACAAGCGTAAAATTTCCAAAAAGGTAAGTGTTGCTTTAATTGCTGAGATATGGCGACCAAAATAAATCAGACGGAGCACGGCTGTATATAACAATAGACAGCTCCCCAAAATGAAGCTAAAACAGCTGGATAGCCCCCTGTTGGATGGCTGCAGTATAGGTCACACACCCGCCATCTCCATGTTAGCAGATGGGACATGGGCCAAACTAAAATATCAAAGTGCATGTCAAGTAAATTTTTCTCAAAGATGGCCTCTGTCATTTAAGGTTGTTCTTATCACACTAAAGTGTTAGTTATTCTGATAAGTTTGGTTTTAATTTTTTTTTATATACTATAAAAAGGGGGCGTGATGTTGTAATTGGTAGCAATGTGTGCCATTTGGTGTGCCTGTGATTAATAGCGCTACCTGCGATTTGTCAGACGAGTATATGGGTGGAAACTTGATATCATGGGGATCACTACTGTGCAGACTCTGGCTCTAAATGACATCACCAGCTCAAGATGGCGGCAGCCATATGGGAGATATTTTAACTTTATTTTTGTACAGTGAGAGGAAGCAGAGAGGCATTGTCCATCCTTATATACAGTCATTGATATTAACAGTTACTTTATTGAGTACAATTTATCATTGTAAGGTGAGTAACAATAGACAAAGCTATGAAACTAAAACCCAAGTTGTAATAAGCCTGAATTCTCCCTTAAAACGAGGTCTTTGTTGTCAGTATGTTAGGTACTGTATTTCTGCATCATCTGTGTTTAAAGATTTAAACATGTGGCCATATTCATTCACAGTGACATTATCTTTACACAGCATTCTTTTTCTATGCAGCTTCTTTTTTCTATATTGAAAATCCCTTCCTCTTTACCTCAAGCCCCCCTCGCCTCCTCCTCTACGTTCAGAAGCATATGCAGGCTATTTTTATGCCTTTCCATCAGAGTTCCCTGATTTCCCTGAGATTGAATCCTCAGCCAGATAATGCTTGAAGGAGGCCTGTCCTGTATAGATCCATTAGGTTCTACAGCTCTTTGCAGGGGAAGTGAAGTGTGGGAAATGTGATGTATATGGCCTAGGGGCTGCACAAGTGCAGTGTTTTCAGATGACCTTCTTGTGCCTGTGGCCCTAAGGTTCACTACAGCTACATGGTACACTTATGCAAGCACACATATCAACAACAGCACATGTACAAGTGGAAGACCAGGGTCTGCTGAATACCTCTTAGCACCAAAAATAATTTCTCAATTATTTGAATGACCATACTTCATTTTTTATATGCTTAAATCATTCACTTTAATACTGAATTGTAAAATAACTCTGTAATGTAAGTGAATAACATCTAAATGTCCATTGCCTCTTCATAACAGGATGTTAAATGCAGTGGTATGCTTCCCACTAAGGTCTCGGGACAAAGAAATGAGCAGTTTCTCAGAGGTCAGGCAGACAGCAGTATCTCTCTGACAACTGAAATAATTTCTCCCTGTCTTTGGACGGCCTCCACCTTCAGTCTTCCTTACCTCCCTACTACTCTCTAGTGGGAATCTTAGCACCACCTTCAGATTCAATATTTTTCACTCTTTTTAATTAGCTTGGATTTTTAAGCCTCTTAATCAAATTGAAAGCGCTCTCCATCTCTCTGCTCAGTGCATCCACTTGGGAAAACAAGTCCTTTTGCATACATAGCTTTGCAGCAGAACAAATACTTGCAGTGAGTTGCTGTTTGTATCATAAGATATCTGCGTCTGCTCTTTTTAGCTGTTTGTTTTGATGGAGGCATCAAATCTGCAGCAAGAGATACTGTAGGGTTATAGGTGTCTAACCACCATCAGTTCCTCTTCAAGCCTTCAGCTGGACTGATGAGAAAATAAAAAAAGTTAAAAGAAATCCCTGAAACCTCCATCTGTACCACCTAATATCATTATAGCCACTTGCCCAGCCCTTGTTTCTCAAAGCTTTGTGTCCACTGGTGTTACTACAGAAGTTGTAATCAGAGCCTCATCTTTAAAAGCTCTCCCTGGTGCACTTTAGATTGAGGTCAGTTAAGGCTGTGTGGCACTGCAATCTGAATCCCCAGTTAAACACATTAGAGGTCTGCCCTGCTCCCTGCTACAGATGCAGCTACTGTAAGATAAGATAGCAGTATGCAAACTTTGTTTGAACAAAATGTGAGTTGTCTGCTGATTTGTATTTAGGGATCTACTATAGAGCTTTTAACAATTGTTCTATGGAAATGAAGATGAAGCTAAAAGGGCAAAGATGTTTCACTAGAGAAAAGAGTGAATAATAGTTATATTTGCCTTGTTTTCGTCAAAACTCTTCTCTGATTGCATTTGCCCAATACAAACCTGCACCTTTGAACCAGTTTATGGAAAAATGCACACTTGTATTCCAGTTGCCTGACAAGTGACCAGGACATTGTTTAGTTTTATTTTTTTGTAAGCCACCCAGATGTTGATGCATCTCATCTTGTGGTCAGTGTAGGCGGTAAATGATGGCTAAAACAATAGCCACACTTGTTGAACATATGGCATAATTCCTGGTATTTTAAAATTGTTTTCATTTGAGTGTTTTAACTTGTTGGCCAAAGTGGCCTTTGCTTTAGCTAAGTTGGCACACCTACACTTTAAAACACTGCAAGGAACCCAGATACTGTAAGGACTGGGCAAAATATCAATATTATATTGATATAGTGATATGAGACTAGATATTGTCTTAGATTTTGCATTTAGTAATTTGGTATCTTTTCCTGGTTTTAAAGGCTGCATTATGGTAAAGTGATGCAACTCTCTGAACTTACCAGACTGTTCTAGCTGTTCTATTATTTGCTTTAAGTCTTTTAGTCCCTATATCCACATTACTGATCATTATTTATCAAAAATCTTACTATGTAAATGTTTTTTTGTGAAAGCACCAATAGTCAACTCTATATTATCATTGCTTGGAATCGAGGGTTTGGTTGTTGTCTTTTTTGTCTCCACATCGTTCAGCTCTACTTTAAACAAATGAGACTACGTTTGAGATGACTGACAGCCAGTTTCATATGGAAGTGGCATTAGTGGGGGAGTTTTTTCATTATGAAGACTACATTTCCTTAAACCTGATTTCTTTCTCCTGCTGATATTGTTCATTTGTGCTGCCACTCCTCATTCATAGTCATATTCCAGGACCAAGACTTAAAAGAACAGTGATTAATGGATTGTAGTTCCTTTCCTTCAAAGCACTATTCCTTGGTACTGTAAGGCAATACAGCATGTTTCACAATAAATCAAACCTAATGTGAAATGCAGTGCTGAAGCCAGTAGAAGTTGGACTATTCTAAAACAATGTCACAAAATAAATACTGATGTTAACACCCATAATGGGAACAATATTAAGAGAATCTGTTCTCTGGACCTGTCTGTGTTGAGTTGGCGTACTGTCAGCATCTTTACAAGGGTAAAGACGCATGTAGAACAGATTTATTCTATGTCCTGTAGGAGAGATGAGGACAAGGGGAGAGAAAAATATATGGTCATGAATATCAAAACTGATACTACTAAAAGTGGCTGAGAGTGCAGGATTGTGTCTTTCCCTTACTGTACAGTGTAAAGAATGGAGGCGGTCAAATCATTATTGATCCTTGATGTATTATTACCTGAGCTGCATCTTTCTTTCTCCACAGGGATCTTAGAGTTGATGACCAACTTTTGAGCTTAAGCAGTATGTGAGAGTGTGTGTGTGTGTGTGTGTGTGTGTGTGTGTGCGCATAAATGAATGTTTGGATGTCTTGTTTAGTACTGTATTATGTTTGTGTGTTTGTCTGGCTGTTACTATCTGTATGTTATTGTTCGTGGTGTCCTCACTGGTCCCTCTTGCTGTCCTCTCTCGTGTATGTGCGCCCTTTCCCCCCACCTTACAGGAGATTTGGATGGCCATTGGTGGGACCATGCGTCTTGGCATAGCAGTGAGGCCTCCCCAATGTCTTTGGTGAGACATGTGGAGCCCTGCCTTGACCCCCCTCCCCCCCTCCCTCCTGCCCTTTAACCCCCATCTCTCTCTCCCTCTCTCTGTCTCTCTCCTCCCCCCACCCCCCCCTCTCCCAGAGTCTTTTGTCATTTCATGTTTCCTTAGTTTTATTTACACCTTTGCATGTTGTTTTTCTGTTTTTCTTTCTGTTTTTATCCCACACCTGTAGGGGACAGTCAAAGGGGAAAAAGAAAAACTATTGAGCAGACATTTATGTCCGAGCCGACACACACCTTATCTGAGAGGCAAAAGAAAATGGTGCGCTTTGGGGGACACTCATTTGAAGAGGACTTGGCATGGTGTGAACCGCAGGTTAAAGACTCGGGAGTTGATACGTGCAGTAGCACTACCCTAAACGAGGAGCATAGCCATAGTGAGAAGGTACTGAGACAATCTAGCCTGCATTTTGTTATTATTATTTATGACCTACCCATCCAGTCTTTGTTTGCTCTCTGTCACTCAGTGTACATAGGTGAGATGTTTGTTTTTTGGATTTTATTTGACGTTGTATAAATTGATTTCTCTTGCGATTTAGTTCCTTTTTGTTTATCGGTTACTTTTGGCTCCACCTTGCTTGGTGTTGCCGAAAAAGTCTTTTGGGGGCACCCTCTTTGCTTGCTACTTGTACTTGCTGTTTTGCTCCCCAAACAGAAACTACACATCTTTCAGTAGTTGTTAAAGAAGAGCATTGACACACAACCTCTCTGTTTGTCATGGCACACAGGAATGTGGGTCTCTCCTAGTTGCATGCTCGTTCTCCTCCGTATGTTGTGTTCTTGCTCTGCAGCGGTCCTGTTTAGTGCAGTAGGAACACCTTTACTCAGGCCCGTCCCTCTCACTCTGCTGCCCTACCCCACAGCACCCAGTCCAGACAGAACCCGCCCCCCTGCCCAACTTTCCACTCACTTCTATAGCAAAACCCAAATGATTGTAAGCACACAAAACAGGGAAGACTGGATTTGTTTTGCACAAAAATGAAAACATTTGTTTTTCTTTTTTCCCTTCCACTGCGCGTCTGTGATTTCACCCTCTCTGTGTATCATGGCTTTATTCTGTGCCGTCTATTTTTCATCCTTTTTGATCTTTAAACTGGCACCTCATGGTCTACCTCATTTGTTCTTGTATCATAGATGACCTTTTTCCCCCCTTTTCGCTGTCTGCTTTCCCCTCAGTACTCCACTTGATGGTGGTTGTATGTTTGTGTGTAGTGAGACACTGGTCTTCCTGCTCCAGTTTGAAGAGCTGGTTTGAGGAGGAGTGTTGGGGCTGCTTGCTTTACTCTGCATGGGGCGCTGCATGAAGCTCACTCCACCCTCACACTGGCAGGTTCACACAAGCTCTGGAAATAACACCTAACACTGAGGTGTTAGATGTTATTTTTCATCAGTAGTTTTCTCCATTATTAGCTTGGGAATTCAATAATCCATCTTTTAGAATTTAAAAGTTCAGCATGTTCCGATCTAAGAAATTAAACGGTGTTGATGATGCAGCTGAGTTTGTGTGAACTTTCTTCCTTGAGTGAATAAATACTTTCCCCATGCCCCCTTTTCACTGTGGACAGTTGTCTGCTTTGGTCTAAAGTAATCAAATTCAAGTGGATGAGTTGTTAAACAATAGGTGTGTTGTTGCTCTGACCTTGTAGCACCCGGTGACGTGGCAGCCGTCCAAAGATGGGGATCGCCTAATAGGGCGTATTTTACTCAACAAGCGCATGAAAGATGGAAGTGTGCCTCGAGACTCAGGAGCTCTGCTTGGTCTAAAGGTGAGCTTGTAAAGATTCTGTCTGTGTGTCTTAAGGTGTGATGCAAACATATCCAAATGCTGAACAAACTATGGCCCTGGACGATCAGACTTTCTGTTAAACAATCATCATTATACTTACATGAATATTTAGCATATAGTAGGCTCACACAAAATATGTTGGTGATAGACTTCAGTTGATTGCATTGTCATACCCAGGAATTCTGGGAAAATGTTACGGGTACAGTACAGTGTTGGTTTTACATTTATGTTAATATACAGTATTGTAATATTCAGCTGTGAATTCTACTATTCTGTTTTCTGTGTGCAGGCTTGCTGATTTTGTCCTTAGCTTCCAATTATTGATCACATCATAGTGTTACTCAGTATTAATATTCATTAAAGACTTGATTATGCTCCTGATGAATATTAATGAGCAGCATTTGATATTGAGCTGTATAATTTTCTGAACTCACTCACATTGAACTACTTTTAATGAACTGCATTCAGCAGTCCAGAGGAAACAAGTTGGTCTGCAACCTGTCACTGTTGCCCGAATTTGACAATTAAAGTATTATTTGCTCTGCACAGTTATTGCAGAGTTATATTTTGAATTGTACCATCACATTCCTGATGGTATGGGTGGGATTTATGCTTGATGTGTGTATTTTTCTTATGCCTTTTGTGCTGTACAGCCTTCCTCTATTAGTCATAATTTTCCATTACATGATTTAAACATTTTATTCAGTTTGTTACTGCAGTGTTGCCACTACAGAATATAAAAGATTTTCTGTTGTGGTAGATTCTTTGGTTTCCCTTCCCTTTTCACTGTTGCATAAATCTGTAGGTGGTGGACATTGGTAAAAAAATAAATAAATAAAAAAAAGCTGAGCAGCCAAAGTCCAGAGGAGCATGGTGGGCCATGAAGAGAGAGAACAGAGAGCGGCAGGATGGGGAAAAATCATTACTGATTGAATGAGCCTCCTGAAATGGCATGTTTGTGTCTGCTCAGTGCCTCCGTGCGTTTCTGTCCGCTCAGCAGCAGCCAACCAACTCGGCAATCCAGCCAGTCAGTCCATCAGTCAGGCTGCCAGCCTCGCCCTCACTGTCCATCTCTCTCTCTCTCTCTCTCTCTCTCTCTCTTTCTCTCTCTCTCTTTTTCTCTGCGAGCCTCCTTCTCTGGCTCCTGCCTGTTACATAAAGCCATTTCATTTAGCAGACTTCCCTAAGCTCCTTTGTATGTTGGCATTCAGCTGCCATTAAGAGGGATTTTTATTTGTATGATGCCCATGTAAGCTGAGCGGAGTGGAGTACAGCAGCTCAGGACTGTACAGTACAGCTCTAGCCCACGGGCCTGCACTGTTACAGAGCCACAGAGCAGCTCCAGAGTGTGTCCCAGGGGAAGAAACCATTGCCCTGAACATTTTTTAAAAACAGAAATGCACTTTTACCATTGACCCCTCTCCTTAATGCTTTCAATGAGGATTCATACCTTGCAGGCAAAAGCTAAAGCCATGACATCAACAGGATACTTTGAGGGAAAACAATCTGTCCTCCTCTGCAAGCTGCGATGCACGTGATACATCTTCATAGGTTTTGTCGTGAAGTGTTTGCATGGCACATTAATGCTGCGTTTATAACAGTTTAAGGTGAGTTCTCACATGTATTTTAGTGCTAATCCAGTTGCCTCTCTTCTTTTACAGGTGGTGGGAGGCAAGATGACAGAATCTGGTAGACTTTGTGCTTTTATCACTAAAGTGAGGAAAGGAAGTCTAGCAGACACTGTTGGACACCTCAGACCAGGTATTGAAAACATACACACACTTTTATATAAACATAATTACTCAATTTGGTAGTATTCAGTATGCTCAGGGGGAACATGATCATGTGTATTTTCAACACTTGCATAAAATATTAAAACATCCTCTGTGACACTCAGTATCTATGGTGTTTTTGCAGGTGACCAGGTGCTGGAGTGGAATGGGAAGCTTTTACAAGGAGCCACATTTAAAGAAGTTTACAATATCATTCTAGAATCCAAGCCTGAGCCGCAGGTGGAGCTGGTGGTCTCACGGCCTATAGGGTGAGAGCTCACAATCACCGTCACACACACTGTACTCTTCACAAGACCATTGGGGTGGAATGTCATTCAGTGGCACCCTCCGAAGTTTGTCATAGGGGTGGCCAGATGGGGCCTAACTGAATATAACTTAATAACTGGAATTTCAGGAATTTGATTATGCTGTTGAAGCATATCAGCTAGTTAAAACTATGTCAATATAGAGACTTTAGGAATTGCATGCTGATATACTTTGGTTTCTTTCTTTACTGTTAAAAGGAAAATTTACCAACTTTTATGTGGATATCCAACAGTGTGTCAGAAACTCATGCACAATGCATCCTGGTGCATGTAGTCATTACCGGTACAGCTCTGCAAGCAAAACTCTGCATTTTCAGTAAATATTTCATACACTGAGGGATTTATAGCTTCAGCTGATTACATTTACCATCGATTGGACATCCACATAAAAAGTGGCAAATTTTCTCTTTAACTTTACTATCTGATGTGTGTAGACTAACACCAGTACAGTAAACATTTTGAGTTTCACAACAATCCTGCTTTAACATGTTATGTATCTACACACATATCAGGTAATTCATTTTTCTTCGAATATGCTGGATGTCTTTCCTAAAAAAGGACAAATATACAGCTTTAAATTGAAGGAGTACGTTGAATGCAAGGAACAAAAGGTTTACTGGGAACAACCCTTACTAAGTTTAAAAACACTACACAGAGGCCTCTAATTATTTTTGATTATTTTAGTGAGGAGGGGTCCAGCAATGGTATCAGGGTGGCCCCCTCATGGCCACCCTTGGTGGTGCCACTGATGTTATTGAGCAGTAAGGGGCGCTGGATTATAGTAACTCAGGTGTTAGGCACAAGGAGTAATTAATTAAGTTTGTATTACAACAGGCACAGAGTAGCTAATGTCTTTGACTAAATTATGGCTTAAATCTTTAATATTTATGTCTACCCACCTCTTACCAAGTGAATACTGGGAAAGCTTTCAGGCCCGTGTGACCATGAAAAAAGATCAGTCAGTTAGAGAGGTTAATTATTTTTATGAAGTTAAATGTTTATCTTCATGTGTTTCAGGTGTGATTCAGTCACTCAGATAAGACAAAGATTTTTTTAATTATTCCTTACAGTAGACATGAACGATCAACATATTTACATCCCAAACTAAAACCAATTAAGGCAGAAATTAATCATCAAGTTATGACTACATCACTTTTATCCATATTTTTTCTGTAAAGCAATCACAGTTCTTTTGTCTGCTGGCTCATTCAGGCCACGTCATTGCCTGCATTACTCAGAATAACTTTGAATTGAGTTCTCCATAATATGGAGACTTGAATGAGGAAATCTGAGAGGGAATGTAGCTTGTGTTCTCGGAGAATGTGTTTGTGAACGAGTGGCGCTATCTTGTTTATTCAGCATCTGTTCCCCTGTCCCTCCGGCTCTGTCGACTCTGTCGGCTGGACCCTCACATGGGACCGCACAACACCACCCAACAAAATGAGAACCTGCCATCTCGGTTCTACTCTCTCCTGTTCTTGTTTTCAAAAAAGGGAAATTGTGGGAAAAAACAGCGACACCTTTGCTTTGCCAAGTCCTATATCTGACCTGCATTGTGTTGCTGAGGGAGCTGCTGGGTGAATGAAGACTAATGCGGTGCTTATGGTCATTAGAGCACAGTGCAGTCAGCATTAGCTCAAATTGATCCTTTCCATCCCTTCCCTCTCCTGTCTCATAGACTCACGCTCTTTCTCTGTTTTTTTTTCCAGAGATATTCCAAGGATACCAGACAGCACACATGCACAACTGGAATCAAGTGAGTCTTGTCAAAATCTTTAGCCTATTTCATTATCCCATTTTATCCTATTAATCAGCCCAGAAACATCAAATGAAGGAAATGTCTAAGAGTTGCTTCTGTCACTCTGCCTCTTTGTGTTTCTGTCTTTCTCATGGCATGCTTTCTTGCCCTCTTTCTGTCTCTCTTCTTGTCCATGTCTTTCGGTCCTCCTCACTACCATCCCCCTCTCTCATTTTATCTCTTTATGTTACTAAAACCACAAACTAAAGCCAACATCACCACCAAATCATCTGACTGCATCGTCTCTGCCCTGTCAGGTTCGAGTTCTTTTGAGTCTCAGAAAATGGATCGCCCGTCCATCTCCGTCACGTCCCCCATGAGTCCCAGCATGCTGAGGGACGCCCCCCAGTACCTGTCAGGACAGCTCTCAGTAAGTGACCTCAGCATGACATACAGACCACATTTGAAATCCTCTGGAGGGACTGAACTGTTGCTTTGCTATGAGTAATATGTTCATATGACTATATTTTGGAATGCACTACCATACTCACTTTGTGCATTTATATCACAACTCAAAGTGTAACCTAAATCCTGGTTCAAGCCACTGGGCTACCAGGCACAGCGTCTCTCACTCTGCCTGTTCAGCTGGCCCTTTACCAACCCAGCACAGGATTGTAGATCAGGTTACTGTGTGTGTTGTCCATTATCTAGTGTAAAAACCCTCCTGGGGTAAATGGGTAAAGGGCTGCATTAAGCAAGAGATAAATCAACTCTCAAATTTAGGGTCCAGCAGGGAAATAGCTGCAGCATCTAGGTCAACACCTCTAGGACATGTTTTTCTCACAACATTGGGTTTGAAGCCTGATACCACTGCCAATCCTCACAATCTTAAAGGAAAAGTTCACCCCAAAATAAAAAATAAACATTTTCCTCGTAAGGCTCTGTTTCGTCTATATGTGAAAGATTACAGAAAACGTGAACAAATATGGATGAAATGAATGCAGAGGACAGACAGAAGGCTCCATCTGTGTCTGAATACGTATTAAATGTTGAGCACGAATGAGCCCTTACCTGTAGTGCTATTTATCAGTCTAGATTGTTTTGGTGTGAGTAGTTGAGTGTTCAAAGATATTGGCTTCAGAGATGTCTGCCTTCTCTCAAATATAATGAAACGAGATGGCACTCAGCTTGTGGTGCTCAAAGCGCCAAAAAAAAAAATTCATGTGAAAAACTCAACAGCAATGTCTCCTTCCAGAAATCATGACCCCGTTACTCAAGATAATCCACAGACTTCGCTGTGAGCAGTTTCATGGAGGAACTATTTTCTTTCTACTGAACTACACATGCCAACTGTATCACTGTGCAGAGGGAAGCATGCATCTTCTGCTAGCTCATCTAGCACCACTGGGCTAGCTTACGTTACAGCTCAGCCGAGGAGGATGCCATTAATATTTACATCTCACACTGTCACAAGCCTCTTGTCCATGAATAGATGCACGCTTCCTTCTGCCCAGTGAAATGGAAGAAAAAAATAGTCCCTACATGAAACTTCTCACAACAAGGTCTGTGGATCATCTTGGGTCATCAGGTCATGATTTCTAGAGAGTGACATTGCTGTTGAGTTTTTCAAATGCATTTTTTGGTGCCTTGAGTGCAATCTTATTCCATTATATTAGTCATTTCTACAGCTGATATCTCTAACACTCAGAAACTCACATCAAAACAATCTAGACTGATAAATACCACTACAGGTAAGATGAAAAATATGTTTGTTTTTTTTTTTGGTTTTTTTGGGGTGAACTGTCCCTTTGAATACTGTGTCAGCCAATTAAAAATAAGCACTGAATTCTGCAAACCTAAGTTTCAGCTCAGATGCTTCTTATGTTTCAAAAACAACTGATTAGTGAAACAGTTCAGTTCATTGATTAAACCTCGTCAGATCTGCAGTGCCTGATGAGTAATTCTACACAGTAAAAAGCTGTCAGTATGATATTTTTGGAGCAGTCTTAAATTGTGTTTAGGGATAACAAGGGTTTAACGTCACTGTGACGCAAGTTCTGAAGCAGAGG
Organism: Cephalopholis sonnerati; assembly: GCA_019142605.1. NCBI lineage: Eukaryota > Metazoa > Chordata > Actinopteri > Perciformes > Serranidae > Cephalopholis > Cephalopholis sonnerati. The sequence continues at coordinate 11,757,827 of JAGQAX010000008.1, read as the reverse complement.
AGAAAAGGTCCAGAGCAGAGAGAGAGATATGATCATGAGGCACTGATAATTACAAAGGGCCTATGCAGAGCAGAGCAGAGAAGCTCAGAGACAACTAATCAGAAATGCAGAGAAGCAAAACTATAAGAAAGAAAGATGAGAAAGTAAAATAAGAATAAACCCACTGGCCTTAATCGCCCATCTAAAACTACAAACTTCTGTTGTTGTTTAGAGTGTATTGTGAGTTTCTGTTGTTGTTTTGTGGGGTTTTGGTTTTATTGCATTTTCTTTTTCTTTTCTTTTTTTCTATTTATTTATTTTTTTCTTTTTTTTTGCTGTTTAATTTTGCTTATCCAGAGCCAAAGCCTTAGTAGAAGAACAACGCCTTTTGCCCCTAGGGTCCAGGTAATGGGCCCTGTCTGAAGGGCACAATCTCTATTTGGTCTTTGCTCATTGACTGTTGACTGGCCTTTTTTCTGTTTCCATACTTTGGAAAATGCATTCGCGGGGAAATGGCAGCTTCAAGTTTCCCTCTCAGTGCAGTGCATTGTGTCATTTTCTTCAATTTGATTTCTTGGTATCACTGCTATGATGAGAGTTATTATTACTCATTTTAACCCATTCACCTCATTATTCCTAGGTAGTGCATGCTCAACTAATCTGAACACATTTAAAGAGACACTCTTCCATTGCCTAATTTGACACCAGTAATTGACCGTACTTTGTGTCATGCATTTTAAATCTTTGGCAATGCAGGAGGGTGTCTCCCTGAACTTCTTCAGGACAAAGGACTTGAGTTATTTTCTGCTTCAGTGTGACATGAACCCAGGCCTGGATAATTCTAACCCCCCACACACCTCCAGGAAAACTCCTCCATCTGCGAGATGAAGTAATGTTTATTAGCAGCTTGTGGTTGATGGGTCTGCAGTTTCATGTTGCAGTGAAAAGATACCAAGTTCACCATCCTGTGTTGGAAACCAAATTGCATTTTCCCTTCCAGATGAGAGTTTAAGCAAATTGTACCTCCCAATTAGCAAACTCCAAACGCAGCAAAGTTTTGAAGGCTTTCCTTCGCTCTGAGGGTCTCCTTTAATCTGTCACCTTTAATATCACTCTGTCTTTTCTGTGCCTTTTGTTTCATGACATGCAGTAGAAACACTTTGTGTGTATCTGTATTCTTTTTTCAGTTAGCTTGAAGGTTAACATTTTGGAATTTTGGATATTTAGCTTGCTGCCACTGTAATAGTATGGTGTTGTGCTTTAAAGTACCCTCAACAAGCTCTTTATGGATCTGATGTGAGAATATTATTGTTATGCCTATCATGCATTGGGCATGCAGATGTGGGTTTTCAAATTTAGGGGGGTCTAAACACATGACATGGAGTTTGAATGGCAGTAATTTAAAAAGTAGTTTCGTGTGTGTGTGTGTGTGTGTGTGTGTGTGTGTGTGTGTGTGTGTGTGTGTGTGAGTGCTCTTCATAAAGCTTCAGTGTTTCAGTTAGTTGACTGTAATGCCACTTAAGTTTGTGTATTTCAGTAGTTGACTATTGAACCACATGTACTGATATAATAATCATAACATCAAGGTGAATATTTTCAGAAATATTTTACCAATTCACAGACAGTAAAATATATTCTTATTTGGCAATATCTGGTATTTTGGTGGGCTTCAAGTTAAGAGATTATTTGGTACAATTTGTTTTGCTATAAGCCCTCTGCATACTGTTTTTGCCTACATGAAATCTATTGACTTGTCTGAATGCTCTTTCTTGCGTTGCTGCATGTATAGCTGATATTTTTAAATGGTGCAGACCCTTTCCATAATCATATTTTTAAAGAAGTATGGACAAGAGCTTAGAAGTTTTATTTCTCATTTCATCTACTTTCTGTAAGGCCTCAGTTGGAGTGTTTCCTTCTTCTTCTAAGTGTCTTCTGTTGGAGTCCATACTTCCCTTTTAGTGTGAATTGTCTTCTATTCCTCTCGCAACAGCATGATTGATTTCTCCATATCAATGCCCATTGAATATCTGAGAGAACATTATTAGAGCGAGCATCATCACTAGTAAACAGTATCATTTCAACAGAGCACACTGTTAATTTGAGAGCATGTTGTCTTTAGCATTTCACTTCAATTCACTTCAGTTGAAATGAAATTCAGGCAAAATGCATTCAGTTTCATACAGTAAAAAGGGAAATGTTTAATGACATACATTGTTCAACACTTTATGTAAAAAAAAAACAAAAAACACAGATGCTCAATAAGCATAGCAACATGCACAACAGAACATCTTTTTTATTAAAGAAGGGTCTCTTTAACCACAGAGACTAAAATGTCACTCAGATTTTAATATCTCATTTTGACATTTTTAGCATTCTTATACCATATAAACACTGATACAGTAAGCCCATATTTCGAAGGAGCACTTAAGCTCTGATAATTGCCTGACACCATCTTAGCAGGAAGACTTCCTCCTTTTCCTTGAAGGGTGAATACAGGAGAAGACTCTATGCTGTCGTCAAAAACTGTTGGTAGAAATGCGATAGGTCTCAATTAAAGAAGACACAAATGCACCTGTAATACATTTATTTCTAATTTGATGAAGTTGTCTTCTCCTGCATTAGTCCCTCTGTGTGTTTTACTCCTGTTGGCCCTAAGCAGTCTCTCAGCAGGCTGTTTTGCTCTGCCCCTGCAGGTCAAACTGTGGTATGACAAAGTGGGCCATCAGCTAATTGTCACCATCCTGGGCGCCAAAGACCTGCCACCCAGGGAAGACGGCCGGCCCAGGAACCCTTATGTCAAAATCTACTTCCTCCCTGATAGAAGGTAAGGGTAGAGACAGTTATTATTACCATTTTACCCACCCACTCACGTAAAGGTCCAGTGTGTTGGAGCATCTATTGGCAAAAATGTTATATAATATTCTTAACTATGTTTCACAACTGAAAATTAGAAACACTGTGTTTTCTTTACACTAGAAAGAGCCACCTATATCTACATATGTACCAGGTCGTCTCCCACTGAGTGTGCCATGTTGTTCAACAGAGGCTCTAAACAGACAAATCAATCACTGGCACTAGATAGGTCATTTGTGTTTTCAGGTTTGCAAGTTAGCCACTGTAGTTCTCCTACACGCTTGGCATATAGAAGAAGTTTAAGTTCTGCAACCACACTGCTGGATGCCACTTAATCCTATACACTAGGCCTTTAATGTCACCTCAGTTCACCTGAACATTTGTGGATCAAACAAAGTTATTATACATTTTAGAATATGGATTCTGTATTTGTGTGGATTTTTTGGAACAGTGATGTGATGTTACCATATTATTTGTCATTGTTTTTTGTCCATTAGCATCAGGGAGGCTTTTCAGATATATGTGGATGTGTCTAATTACTTAGTTGGTCATTTACTGCAGTTTTACATCATGTTAGGTAGTTCTTTATCATGCACTGATCAAGACTGCAAGAAGTGGACATTTTTTGGGAGATAGAACAGTCATCTCGCCATCTCATTCCCACCATCAGCATGCCAACGTGATGTGCTCTGTGCTGTGTCGTGTTATTGATCTGTTGTATTCGTGGCTCTCCCCTATCATGGTTGTAAATAAAAACAGTTTGAATTATTGTTCCTCCAGCGACAAAAGCAAGAGGAGAACAAAAACAGTAAAGAAATCCTTAGAGCCCAAATGGAACCAGACCTTTATGTATTCGCCGGTGCACCGGCGGGAGTTTCGGGAGCGCATGCTGGAGATCACATTGTGGGACCAAGCCAGGGTGAGGGAGGAGGAGAGCGAATTCCTGGGAGAGGTAAGAAAACTAAACCCCACCCATCAGGGACACTCACTAACAGTATCTCAGCTAATCCTCTTGAATGGGTCAAGCTCTTAATAAAGCACTTGGCCCTTACAAGGTTTTTGGTGGTGCAGTCCTTGTCCAACATGGACAACAGGCTTTGATGTTTTTATTTACTGTGTTAAACCTATACAATAAATAAACACACCTTGATAACAGTGAAGGGATTGATTCTGACTGTGAGCTGTATGAGTTTTGTGGCAGTGTGTGTTGTATGTTGCTGTATTTCCTTCATTAAGAAAAAACTGTGTTAGTTTTTAACCACTGGAATGAAGACATGTTTTGACCATGGTCTTTTTTCCTCTGGCAGATCCTCATAGAGCTGGAGACAGCTCTTCTGGATGACGAGCCACACTGGTACAAGCTACAAACCCATGATGTGTCCTCCATCCCGCTCCCACGTGCCTCCCCGAACACGCAGCGCAGGCAGCTCCATGGAGAGAGCCCAACACGACGACTGCAGAGTATGTAAACCCTCCATCACTAACACATGGCACACACCTATTACTAATATCTTCATATCAATCCATATGCTAATCACCAAGCTAGATAAATACCTTTTACTAAAACAAAGACAACATGTTATGTTGTGTGACTATATTAAGAAACTTACTCAACAATCTTGTTAACAATTGTATACACTAAGCACAGATAATGTGGGTACAAATTAAAGTAAGAATGAGGAATAATTGAGGTCATTTTTCATTTTGTTTGCACTGCCCATGTGTACATAGGGAGGGTCATTCTGTACTTTTCATTCTGATCCTGCAGTGTTAGTGTACCAGCATAAACCCAGCGTAAGAAATAGGGCACAAAATGTGAAATCTTTTATAGACAAAAATATGTTCCAAAGTTCAGGTGAAGCTACTGTGGCACTAAAGCAGTCTGAGTAGGTCAATTCATGTTGATTTTCCAAAGCAAAAGTGTTTTCAAAGGTATAGTATGCAGGATTGTCAGTTAGAGTTTGTACACACGCTCACCAGAGAAAGTGAAAGTAAAAGCCAACCCCAGATTCATTCTTGTTTGGTCTTTCGCCTTACTTTATTTGCGTTTTTCTGCACTGTCTCTCTTGAACTTTTGCTGTTTATGGTCTGGCACCTGGTCACTACCTTTTTATAAAACCCTGACCTCACCAGAGCACTGTGGGCCACACGGCCATAAATGTTCCAAACACAGAAAACAAGAAGAAAATACAGGCCAGAGTCTCTACAGATAAATACACCGCCACGCACTCTTAGTGGGTCATAAGTGATGATTGAGAATGATTACTTCTGTATGAGTCAACGCTGACATGGACTTTGTTGCCAGAACTGGCTTACAAAGAGCAATGTGCTTACAAGACCGCCAGTGAGTAGTGGTCAAAAATTAAAAAAAAAGCAAAAAATAAATAAATAAAGTCAGGATAAGATCAAGATGACTTCAATGATTCCAAATTCTTTCAGTAAAGTAAGCAATCAAGCTCTGTTCCTTTATAGATCTAGGCTTGATCAATTTTCTAATTTCTAATAATAAGTATAAGTTATAAATATAATTAATTATAAATTATAATAAATTTTATAATTATATAATTGTTCTTGTTTACAATAAGGGTCGAAAATCAATATGATTCTGATTTCTGCTCCTGCTTTAGTTTATCAAGGCTTTAATATTGGTTGTAGTTTATGCAGATTTTATCTTTGTCATGCATGTCACATCACTGCTTCTGCTTTTACAGACAAAGGCTCATATTCATACAACTCAGGTAAAGGACCCCTGCACTCACAGGCAGTGCTACTCTATGGAGCATCTGAGTGTTCTCTGTCCATGTATCCTTATGCCCTGATTCTCCGCCCCTTTTCCCATGAAGGGTGCATGTCTCTGCTGCCTTACATGAAATTCAAAGAGGGGGATCTGGTGGAAATTTTACACTGCTTGTTTAAAATCCACTCAGGGTAACAGACACGTGCACACTCCAGGGAAAGAGAGATTTAGGACACAGTGGTCTCTCCCTCTCTGTGTATTCACCTGTGAACTATCTCACAATCCTATCCTGCAACCCAAAACTGTATCCTGCAAAATGTGATGTTCTAAAAACCCAGGCTATCTGCCAGTCCTGGCAGACACAATATACTTTGATTCTGACCACTTGTTTTTCCTCTGTGATGCATATTTTTTTTATTATTTTGCCCGCTACCAATATTTCCCTCTTTAAGAATGCACAAAATATTTGTCAAACTTTGCAGCCCATTCTACTTTGCTTGTGTTTGTGTGACTTGAATGTGAGTATGTTCTTGAAATTGTCATGGGATACATTAGATGACTCTGTTGCTGGTGTGGCACTTACTTACTATTCTTAATCTTTCAAAACAGTGGTGATATATTTTGTTAGAGAAAGGGGAAAAATGCTTTGATTATCTTTATGTATAATACATAATTTTTTAGTGGCGTATTTCCTCTTACCAAACCCCAAAATAGCTAATTTTATGGCCGCTCTCTCAACACTGTTACATTCTTTGACGAGATACTGGTTAACATGCTTTAGAGGACTGTACTGTAGTCTGTGCTGTGCAGGACTGCTTCACTGTGCTGCTTCTACTAGACACTTAAGGCTTGCTAGCTTCCCCCACCAGGATGATTTTCTGGGCGTTTGTGTAAGTGTGAGGTGAAAGAGCTGACAGCTGTAAAAAGTCTCCAGCCAACTGAGATGAGAGGTTGGGAGCGGCACTGCCAGAGTGCAGCACTTGTCATTTCTGATAAAGCACACTTGTCCAGCTGATTTAAGTTGACTGAACGGTGAAGGCAGTGGGGGGGCTTGAGAGAGGGGGTCATTCTTTAAAGAGAGGGGACAGGGAGGGGTGATAAGGCTACTGGGGGAAATGAAGAAAGAGCTGTGACACCATATCACTTTTCCCACCCCCACCTTCTCATGTAAATTAAATGATTGAATGTATCATTCAGAGGTGCCACAGGTGAGATGAAGAGAGATATGTTGTTTTTTGTTGAAGTGGAGCAGTGAAATGCAGCATTGTTACAGCTGACGCATATTTTCACATATATTATACAAAACACTCTCTTGCGGGACAGTTTGTTGTATTTTTAGGGTGCAGTGATGTGAGTACTTTGGGTGTATGTCCTATTGGATACCATTAGATCCTTCAGTTTAACCAATAAAGATTACAGTCAGACCAGGGAGGCTATTACAAAATAATGGGTGAATAAATGAACGAGGGAATGAAATGACTTCTTCCCCCCTGTAGCCCCTTCTTTTTCTTTCTTTCCTTATTCAATTCTGCACTCCCTTGTTTCCTCTGTGTTTTCCAACATTTCTCTCCATCTCTTTATTTTGAAGGATCCCAGAGGATAAGTGACAGTGAGATCTCAGACTACGATTGTGAAGATGGTGTTGGGGTAATAACAGGTAATATATCAAGGTCATATTAACACTTACGAGTGCATGAAATCATTCCACTCCAGCCAGTCTGGAGGTGAAGTGACAAATAGTTTCTAATATTTAATGAGATATTTCACCAGGCCGAATGGTATTTTTAAAATTTTATTTTAACCTAACCAACTACATGTCACCATCTGTCAAATGCTTCCTGGGCCTGAACAACGTACAGTACTGTTATATATCATATTAGCAGGGCAAAACGCTGCAGCCCATCAGCAGCAGCAGCACAGCGAGGGAGCACTGAGATTTTTGTCTGCCTCTGCACTGCTAGTTGCTGTACTGCTGTACTCACCGAGGCTCCAGCAGCACGCCCACGCTGCACATCAGAAAAGGAGAAGCTCAGCTCTGCTGTTACCAGCCAGAGAGACAGAGAAAAAGGCAGAAAGAAAAACTGAAAAGTACTTGAAATGTGCCCACATGAAATATCAACCTCGAAGGAAATTATTCTGAAATAGGTGGCAAAGCCACAGAAAAAAAAAAAAAATACAGGCTTGCTTTTGTTTTCTAATGCAAACGATTATGTTGGCAAGCTGTGTTTTTTTGCTATCCTCTTTCAATTAAAATCATCCCTCTTTTTTTCTGTCACTTAAAGACCAAAGAGATTCTGCCGACCTTGTTTGCAGGAAAGCTGTTGGTAAATTGCAGGATGGAGACAGCTGCCTGCACTGTTGATTTAGCGTGTGGTAATGTTTTATATCCCCATTAGCAGAAACAGGCCAGAGAGAAGAGGAGAGGGAAAGAATGTGAGACACAGAGAAGAAATGCTTTGGATAGAGAAGAGAGTAGATTCAGTTACTGTAGCAAACCCTTGTTAGACAGACAGACAGAGCATCAGCCTGGGCTCGCTGATGATACTGTAGCTAAGGGAAATCCCCCTCCAGCCTCTTTAACATTCTCATCAGCCCCTCACTGCCTCACCATGCCAGTCACCTTCACTTCATTCACAGTAAAGGGAAATACCCCTTTGCTCAGCTCTGGTCACACCCTCCTCTTTACACAGGCTCCACCACATCTCAGTTTACCCTGCAGTCTTTGCATTAAAGTGCTGACACTATTACTTTCAAATGGGGAAGAAAAACATGTTTTCTTTGCATTTTATTTTATGGTGCTATAACTGCCAGCTCTTTAATTGTCTAGTACATACAGTACAGCAGGCATTTTTAAAAGCGAACTGCACATCAGTAATTAATGAGCAGGTTATGCATATGTAATCCTGTTTTACAAAATATAATTTCTGTTATTGGACTCTGTTGATAAAGATGGAAATTTATAAGTGAAAAGTCAAATTTTTAACATTTGTGCAGTACGTTTAATCTTTCTTTGACCCTCAGTCCTGTTCCCCACTTCTGCTCTGATGCAGCCCACTTCTCTCGTTAAATCCTATTAATTGTCAGTAAGGTTTTCCTCTTTGTATGTGCTTAACAGGCAGACTGTACTCATGCGTGAAGCAGCATGTCAAGACGAAGAATAGATTTAATTTGGCTCTGCATGGAAGTTGATTGCTCTGCTGCAGGAGGCTCTGTGTTGGAGCTGCTGTTTAGAAATGGCAGATGTGTTCTTTCTTAAATCTAATCTGCATCATAATAAAGGAAATATATTGTTCATGTATTCTATTTTTAGCATTTTTGTTTATTGGAATCTGTATAAAAATGGTAGAAATACAGTATGCGGCAATGTAATATTCAATATATCAGAATTTGACTTGCATCAGCTTGCAATCAAGAAGTATCATTTAGTTAAAAATGTTATTGTAACCATTATGCACAGTTGCCTCCCATCAAAAAGAAACTCATATTTATATGTCAGACTTCCTCAAGTGAGAGTCAACATTTCTTTATGATTACCTCAGATTTTTCCTTCCTTTCCTACTTTTCCAACTTTTGATTCAGGGTTTTCTTTAACTCATTTTAACGTGCTATACACTCTATTGAATATCAATCAACTTTAATAGTGCTAGGCATTGACCTTAACCGTGGCTGCTAGCCATGTCTGATTATCGGTTAATGAACTCTTTCAAGTTCAGTGGACTAATCAGTCTTGCAGAGAAAATTCATTATAATGTTTCTGATTTTTTAAAAGGCTATTTTCATGTTTAATGCACAATGTTAACACAGCAGATGAATTCCACCTTTATTGAAACTTAGTCCTCATCTTTTGGAATATAGAGACTCAGCATAATGAAAAGCTATGCCTGTGCAGATTAGCATTTAGCACAAGTTTTATAAAGTTTGGTCTGGTTCCTTTAAGTTATTACGAGGGGGTTAAACTGGATCTGCAGCATTAGCTATCATCATTTTTTATTATCAAGTGCTGCAGAGTTAGCTATGTCACTCGCAGAGAATTCACACGGTGTTAAAGTTAAATTAGCGTAGAAATTTAGTGTGACGATTGTGTTTGTCTTATAATTTAAAGTCCACCACTGCAGTATTTTTGGTTTTAGAACATTAATACAGAACCATATTTAAAAAACCGAGACTCTCCTTCTTAATCGTGTCCCTCCATCCCTCCCTTTCTTTCTTGTCTTAACAGACTACCGGCCAAATGGCAGAGACTTCCAGAGCTCCACATTGTCTGTACCTGAGCAGGTGATGTCGTCCAACCACTGCTCTCGGTCAGCCGATATTAACCGGGCACGGTCGCGCTCTCCCAGTGTTCCCCCACCCTCCAGGTAACTAATGCTCAGTCCTCTCCTGGGCTTCATGTCTGGGTGGACACAATGTTTTGTTTTTGATATGGCTGTATTTAACACCCTGTTGATATCTTTTATGAACAAACATGTTGAAAGAGGATGCCTTAATTTCATTGCTAAGCGATCTTTAGGGATAAGGGATTGTACTGCCTTCCAAATGCCACATCGCCCCTATGTAGGATGCAGTTTTTCTCACAGTTCCTCTGAACGGCTCACATAAAATGAGGCGAGTGCCCCCTGGCCAGTAGGGGGCAGTGTATGTGGTGTTTAAACTACATGAGGGGTGATCCAGTCCACTTCTGTCACACAGCAGAAGTCTGGACCCAGCCTTTGACCTTAGGCCTTCTCAGTACAGCTCCTCCACTAGAGTGGACCACCACAGTGTGTCCGAAGATAACTACTCACCTGACAGGTACACACACACACTCCAGCTTACACTTGTGTGCAGTGGATGCATGTATATATGCGGGCATGCATGAACAGATGCTGACAAGCACAAGTGGGGGCTGTTGAGTAGTCATGCAGGAAGGTGTTTATGCACGCATACACTTATGCACGATGCCGTCTGCCTTGAACTCTCTGGAAGATGATGTTGTGTGTGGGTACTTTTAATCTTTCTTCTATTCCTGCTGTTAAAGAGCAACTTTCTCCATTCCTTGGAAATATTTAATTAGAATATTTTTAAGCTGATACAGTGGTGTGGATTCCCTATACCTTAATACATGCTCCCTCTATATTCCTCTCATTATATATTCAAACATTATTACTCCAAAACTCCAAAAGAGAAATGATATAGTGAAAACAAACAAACACAGCAAATAGCCAATAAATAGTATGATCCTTAAAGAAAAAAAAGAAGTTGTCACTTGACTAATTCATCAGAAAAGTTGTATCACAGTTAAAATCGAACATAACCACCAGACTCTGGTAAGACTGCACTGTGTAAGAGGAGTAATTAACAGTTAGGTTTTTACATCTTAGAATCAGGAGGCTGAAAATATGCAGGGAACATTTGGAGCCAGTGCTGCAAATGCTGCAAACAGTATACATTATTTGCATGTATCTCACTATCTTTATGGAAAAGGTGGTCAAGGGGAAGTGGTCAGTTATCCTCCATCAGCACTTATTTTCTGTGAGGGTTGGAAAATGTTGCTCCAAGAGTCCAATCATAGCCTTGGCACTGCCAGGCCGCAGCTACTTTCCCAAGTCCAATTAACTTTATTTGATATTTCTGAGGCTTGGCCTAAATCAGTGTCAGACGCAGAAAATGCACTTATCTAAATTGTCTGGGACAGTGCTCACTTGAGTGTATTTCAGCTGCTTTAATTAACAGCGTCCGGTTATTTATTGAAAACAGTTGAAAATGACACAGGAAATGAGTCATGGAGAATTTGGAATTGTACCAGAACTCAGACGATATTAAAAAAAATCTTCCCTGGAATATGCAAACCTTTTTGTGATGCTGCTATTTTGTTTGAACTTGTGTCTTTTTCTCTGTAGTTTCCTACTTATTTAAATGTGTCTGTAAAAGTAGAAATCTTCTGTAATGTGCATGGTCTTAAGTTTTTTAATCATTCAGTTGAAGAGACACCAAATGGGTTTAGGTGTTTGGACTGTGCTGTTCTGTTCTTTCCTGCGTGAATGCTGCTGGTGTGTTCGGTGTACCACTTTCATCTGTCTGTGTGGTGAAGCTGAGGAAGACATCTCCTCACCATCCGATTTCTCAGCCTCTCTTATCTTCCTCGCCTGTTTTTCCTCTTTGAAACTGTTACATCAACCTTTCCTATGAGCTTTCTCAGTCTCTTTACATCCTATTTCTTTGAGGAATCTCTCGTTCTCTCTCCCTCAGTTTCCTCACCCCTCCATCTGTCTGCCTATGATTCTGTCTATCTCCAATTCTTTCTCTCTCTCTCTCTCTCCTTTCCCTCTCCTCCTCCTCCGCTTCTTCCTCGGCGCCATCTCAGATCCATCTCTGTCTTCTCTCCTCCCTCCATGTGGTTGCAGCCATTTTCTCACCCTACCTCGAACCAGACATACTCAGCCTCTTGATGATCCTCAAAAGGACCCCAGGTAGACTTTTACCTGAGCATGCATGAAGCCCCATCGCTGAACCCTTCCAGCCCAACACCCCCTAAACTCCAGCCTATTTCATTGGGTGTTGAACACATGGCACTGGCACTATGGCCTGTTTTCTATCAGTACAGTCCATGCCTCATTCTGTGCTTGACAGAGCTGTCCACCGAGCTTAACTACAATGTGTTGATGACATCACACATATTTTTTGGATGCACTGAAGAGGCTGCTTCTTATTACCTGGCCATTGTCAGTGCCATCAGTGTTGTGTTGTGTCGTGTAAGTATATATTTCCTCTGAAAAAGATCAAATATATACATAATTTGTGTTACTTTTCAGTAGAACAGTATATTGAGAATATGAGTGACTCCGTGGCCATACACTTCATCCATCCAGTATCAGCTTATTCTCTCTTTTCATTATCTCAGTCATTCTCATAGAAACATTCCTCTCATTTTGCTCCAAAGATGTACCATGTGAGCAAGTGTGATTCCATGATGAGCAAATTCCTCATTTGTCTTTTCATCTTATCCACTAAAAGAGTGATCATAGCCATACTGAAAATGGATAAGTGTTCTATGGTTGTGAACTTTTGTCCAGCAGAGGTGGTTTCTCCTGCAAACATTCATTGTATAGTGTATGTTAGCTTTCAGTTGATATGTAATCACTGTGGATCTGTGAAATAAGGATGTGTCATGACACAGAACAGAGTGAATCTGTGGTGGGAATACAGAAGGTGTACTCCAACTTTTCTTCCTTTCCAGGTTATTTTTTCAGTTTACTTCCCCTTTTGCTGAAAAAAAAATGCTGACCAGTTGTGATATTTTTTCGCCAGCCGCAACCATCGCGTGTACCCAATCTGCCGAGAGGAAGCAGTCAGGTTACTGCGTTCCACTAGGATGGCCCGCGCCTATTCTGAAGGCGCCTACTCCTCCGACTATGACTATGAGAGGTATTGACATGCACTGCTGCTGCATCCGTGCATCCGCCATCTTGTGGTCTCCTCAAGCTGTCCCTCGTCCGTCTTTAATTTATGCGTGATCGTACATGTGATGACAGAAAATGATATCCTGTCTGATATCGGTTTTTGTTACAGCGTCATCACAGCTCTGAAGTTGTGTAGATGTGAAATAATAATACACAACTGCCTCTATATGTTGAGGCTCAGAGCTATTTGTGTTGCTGATGCCAGCTCTGTGTACACTGGTTGTTGATTAAAGTGCTGGCCAGCACCTGATTGTCTCTTCGTGGATGTCCTTGTTTATGTACCCATGTACGTTTTACCAACAGCAGTATGTTGCTCAGTGGTGTGTGTGAATTTTAGTGTTGTCCTTCCTTACATTCTATTGGCAGCTGCTTATTGCTCACCAATGGCATCTCTGATGCATTGCTCTGGGCTGCACAGTAGCTTTGTAAATTCTGTGTGTGCCCTTTGGCTTCTTGTGTCTGGCCAGAATGGGCTGCCAGGCTGTTCCAAGCACCCATAGAAAGGCCTGCTGACACCCATCCATCTCCAGGACCCATGCCAGCGCCCTGGTGCACCAATAAAAAGAAAGAACTCGCATTGCCCCCCCTCCAGAGAAACGCTGTAAATGACTCCACTTTTCTCCGTCTTCAATCTTTCGCCTGCTGCCATCTGGCTTTCAGTCAGGAATAACGTGACGTTTGTGCCATTTCTCTCCTCTCCAGGAGGAAAAAAGTGATGAGTCCTCAGAACCCAGCCCGAGAGCCTGACTGACTTTATTAAAGTATCACAAAGTTTCCCTGAGGCCCAGCTTGGCTCGACTTCAGGCTCAGCCTATAGCCTAGATAGCCATTAACGAGAGCCCTCCATCTTCTTTTCTCTTCCTTTCTTTCTGTCTGAACCGACAGAGAAAGGAAGGTAGCTAGCATCTTCACAGAGGTTATCCACAGAGGAATAGAATAGATTTCCCTCCTCTCTTCATACAGACACAGTTTGTTTCTGTCTGCACCCAGACAGAGTAAAAGCAACACTGAGAACTGAAAAGAAATGAGGGCAGAAGTAAGAAACAAAAGGCAAATGGAAGAGGAAAAAGAGACTGAGATGGGCCTTTTGGCAAATGTCTTAGCTTAGGTGATTTCCCCCAAGAACATGAGAAAATGTTTTTCATGGTTCTGTTGTTTAAGTGCATCGCCCCTAAGTATACCTTGAGTGGGACAAAGCCTGCAGCGTATACACATTAAAACAGCAGCCTTTCCAAGCACAGAAAACTAATACTGTGGGCTCAGTTTGAATCCAGTGAGAATATAGCAAGCAGTGCTATCCCAGAGTGCAGTATGTGTATGTCATGGTTATATCCATCAAATTACACCTAATGAGAAGTTTGATTTGTAACGGACATAACCTTCACATTATCCATAAATCTTTGGCCATAACAGGCTCATGATGTGAATCCACTAATGATTATGTTGACCATCACTGTAAATGACTATAGATAAAGGATGTTAAAGGCTACTTAAGGTCACTCACTGATGTGCGTTTGTTTTGCTATTGGAGACAAAAAGGACATCTCCTCTACTGGACAATTTTTCATACTGCAAAAGGCTACAGACACTACAAGACTGTGACAAGACTGACTTAATAATTAAAGTCCAAATAACTGAAAAGACTCTGAAGAAAAAATTGTCTTTGAAATTCTCAAACATTGTCAACAAAGTCATGTTTCAGAAGAAATCTTTTGGTGTCTGTTAGCCTTATTAGAAGCAGCTGACACCTATTTGTATTGTGCAGACACCAACATGTCTCCTGCACAATAAAAATGCTATAATGGTTTAGTTAAATCCTGTTGTCTTATTAAGTATACAAACTGTGGAACTTTAGAAAAAGTCAAGATTTCTGAATTTAAACGTAAAAGAACTTGTACAGTTTCACAAATAGTGTGCATGCTCTAAACCTCATGAAAACCCATGTCTAAAGGCCAAGTTGAATATTTCCTTCACTTTTTATTATACATGCAGTGTGATGTCGTTTTCTGAAAATGTTTTTCTTTTCTTCATCTTAAGAAACCTCACCTGCTTTTTTTTCCCTCCAGCTCTTCAGATCAACAAGATTTGCCTTAATCCTCACTGTGCCAAAAATACTTATGACAGCTGGGCATTTTTTTAAGGAATGAACAGATCCAAATCCAAATTCCAAATGCAATGTAAAGATACACTTCACTTTTCCCTCACATTTCACTCTACCTCAAACAGACTGCAAATGAACACTCACCCACCATGTACAGAGAGACAGCACATGGTCCCTGCCAGTTGTGCACCACCTGAGGACTTCACTGTTACTTCACTACACAGACCAGAAACCACTCAGGGTCACCTAGCCCTCTGTCCATACTATCTGCCCTTAAAAAAGCAGTTCAGCTACTTGTGGAAAATAAATGACAAAGCGTTAATGTTAAAACAAAGTAAAGAATTGCACATTAGTTGAATCATATGTATATTTCATAAAATCCAGAATGACAATGTCAGTGCTTGTTGAACAATTTGGATGTCATGGAATGACATTGTCAACTTCACATGCAATTCTGCAACATTTATTAACGTTGTTGCTGCTGAAACAGGCTGGCTTTTAACATTAAAGTGTTGTCTACTATTCTTCACGGGTTGCAGAATAATTCCATTCTCTCACTTCAAGGGACCGTACCTGTATTTTTGCTTTTTCTAGTCAATTTACTGCAAATTATGTATTCTTGACATCACAGCAGACCAGTTTCCAAAGCAGGCTGTATTTCTTTTGTTTTTTTAGATTTTTTAATGTGTTTTTTCTGCTTTACATGCAGTATCAATATACATTAATTTCAATACAAAAAAAAACAGCATATGGAGACGTGTTTGGTAATTTATGACTGTGTATATCATGTCAACTGCAGATAGATTTAAAAATCTGCATCTACAACACAGTGCAAATGCAGTGAAATGTAAGCATAACAAAAACACACGATGCTCATTCTGAATGCCTTCTTAAGCAAGTCTCAAGTACATTTTTTCATACAACAACAGGTGATTAAAACATTTTGAGAATTTTGACTGAATGACGTGGAAAATGGTCAGCAGTAATGTAAAAATAATATGTGATTTGTAGTAGAGTTGATTTAAATGTGCAAAAAGACAGGTATGTTACTTAAATACAAGCACTTTTAAGGTGTTTTGAGAGTGCACTGAACATCTTTCGCCCTCCATACTGTCCACGCTGCTAGCATACTGTCCCTGCCCTGCTGGGGCCTCACTGAGTGCCTGCCTATCTCTCAATAACCTCTGTAGGAACCACGGAGCCATGGATAGACACGAGTATCACAGCAGGTCCCGCTCTGCAGACCAGCGGCCCACTATAGAGCGCCCCACATCCCGCTCGCGCTCCACTGAACGCCCCCACGACTCTTCGCTCATGAGGTCCATGCCGTCTCTGCCATCTGGGAGGTCCGCCCCCCCCTCACCTGCCTTGACGAGGTGTGACCCAGATCGGAGACGCTAACCAGCTTAGCACAGGAGCAGACTGGGGTTTTAGTTGTACAATCATTTCCCTGAGGCACAACTACTCTGGAGGGAGAGATAATTTAAACATTAGCTTAAAACATCAAGAATTAGACTAAAAAAACTTAAACATTATTTGACTAAAGCTCAGGGAATGCATTAAGGCTGCTAACTGGGGAAATTCAATATAGACATATAGAGGTCTTAAAGCTTATTTAGTTAGCCTATCAACCAGGCTAGCTACCTAGCTTACCCAAATAGCTATATATTAGGCTATTTAGGTAAGCTAGTTAGGCTGGGGATAGACTCCATGATTTTAACTGTCATTGTAAGAAACGAATCAAAAGAAGTCATTGTTTTTATATTCTTATGTACTGACAGTTGCTATTTTACTTGCTAATCTACAAGTCTAACTAGAAGATAGCTCTGATTCTTTTACTCAAGCACTGAGTATTAAATCAACCAGTACGATTATCTCTGCTCCCAGTGCAGCTCTACCTCTGCTAAATGTTTGCATAACTAGAACCTTTGTAGAACTCAACCAGTTCAGACCCCGTCCCATGAGCTCCCACCCACCCCGAGCCTAACTCACAGAATGACCCAGAAAAACCACATCACTACCACCTACCTCCCACCCCTCCCAATACCCTGCTACCCTGCCTCACCTCACTTCACCCCACCCACCTCCCCCTCACGACTACCCCACCACCCACCCAACCACTTTCTGTTTTGTCCCCCAAAAGCACCGGTGCTGCATTTTCTTTACACATGTTCCAGGCACGACAATCCTGACACCGTAGATGGCGTGCTGATGTTTTAATTTGGAACACACTGCTCATACGCTTGCGTGAGTATAGCAGTGATGGGCCAACATTTTTTAATTTGATTTCATTACTAACATCAACTGATGCCGTTTATCCTGTGATGGCATTCTGTTCTTTTCTTCTTTTGTTTTGAGTTGAAGCCTTTTGGGGGCAGTCTGAACGCATGGTCGCACTGGTCTGCTGTCTCTGCATTGAACTCTTCTCTCCTTGCAGCTTGATGAGTCGACTGTACATGCGTTTCACACCTGGCATCTTTTATTGCAGCTCTGTTCCCTGCAGTTGATGTATCCCTCCACTCCCATGCCATGTGCCAAACATCATTGCTGTGTGCATCGGTTTTATATCTGGAGATTAAAGACACAGAATCAGGAAACCTTCTTCCCAAAATTACTAAATGTGAAAATATAATGTGAAACAATGTCAAGCTGTAAACTGTTTTTATTAGTTCTGTCACATAGAAAGTTCAGCTTTAAATAATTAAATAAATACAGTGATCTCTCAGTTTCACATTAGTACAATTGCTGTCACTGATTATCTCCAGTTGAGCCAGACAGTGATAAACAGCTGAACATGTTAATACGTGATCTAACATAACTGCTTTTTTATTAAACTGATCCTACATGAGTAGATTAAATCAAGTAATCCGTCATAGTAGATAGCTTTACTTTTTATGTTAAGCCTTACCTTCTGCAGTCAAACTTATGGCATTACTTTTTTCACACTGTGATGTGGGTGCAACATGGGCAGGCCCTGCATCAACCATCAGATCTGGTCCTAATTTCTGTCTCACCCTATTGTCCACCACTTTTTGTCATGTAGGGCGCATCCTCGTAGTGGATCAGTCCAGACCAGTCCCACCAGTACCCCCATGTCCAGTAGACGAGGACGGCAACTCCCACAGCTTCCACCCACGGGAAAAGACAGAAGTAAGTCGCCTGGTTGTTTCCTATTTGTATTACAGGGTTACTGTTTGTGAAGGGACATACAGACATGTCCATCAGTGCGATAGCGTGTTTCTGTTCAAAACCTTATAATGATGTAGCTTTTATTTGGTGGCCCACCTGCTGAGGGCTGAGGAAGAGATTTGGTTGTACAGCAGCTGCTGTGACACTTCATTTTCGACTGAGACAGAAGGGATTTTTATTTGCTGATGGCATCTTTCAGTATAAGCTATAGATCATATCTTATATGCAAAGGGATTTTTCTTTGTTGTTTTATATTTCATTGGTGTTTACTTTTGCCTTCCATCCATAACATCTCTGCTCGGTTCCTTTTCCATTTCTTTCTCAGAAGATGGAGACGAAGGAACAGAGCCTTGTGAAGGTCTGTACCTAAATTTATGGGTTTAGTCTTTCAGACTGGGTGTGCTGGTTGAGCTGCACCTCACTTTGAAGGCCAAAACCCTGTCTGCAATGGCGGGAGGCTGGGTTCACTGGAGGCTAAGCTTACTCTTTGCTCCTTGAACCCTCCCTCTGTTGCAGCTGTGTTTAACGTACAGTTTGGGTGTCCTGTGCCGTCCTGTTGTACTAACTTGTAGGCCTGTCTGGATTCTGCTATTGATTGTACCAGTGTTGTGTTCAAATGTAGCCTCCCTGTTTGAATGCTTTGAGTTATACTCAAGATATTTTTGTATTTGTCTCGGAGTTATTGAGTTATGTTAACTATTTGGACTGCTGAGATACTTCACCAAATGCTTTACTATCTGTATCTACAAAGCAGGGTAAACTTAAGGCTTTGAGCTGCGATTAAGGCACAATAGTTTGAATTTTCTGATGTCTCCACAACTACAAAGTGACATTTGAAGTCCTATTTGTTCCTCAGCACTCCTTTAAAAATGTTTTGTAAATGTGTTGTAGCGACTTGTGATGTGTATTGTATGAAGAACCGCAATGAAAGCAATGATTATTGTACCTGTGTCTTTGAATCAGACGCAGTGAAAACCAAAGACTGTTGTAGCTTTGTAGTGATTGGAGGGAATGACTGGGTCAAAGATAGAGAGAGGAGAGAAAGCTTAGGCAGTTCTGGAGAACTTGTCAAAGCACTCGTAGAACTCTTTCATCATTGTCAGAGTCCATGAGGGCTTTCCCTGTCTTCTGTACGGCGGCCAACAAGCCCGTCTCCCTCTCTCTCTCTCCATCTTCCTCACTTTCTCCTTTGCTCTCTCTCTCTCAGTCCTGACCTCCTTCTGTATCTGTGCCATCTTTTTATCACTCTCAAGCTCTCTCTGTCTGGACCTCTCTGTCGCTTCCTTGTATTCCTTTTTTCTCTTTATTCTTGCCCCCAATCTCTCTTTCTACTTTTTCTCCTTGTCAGGGAGTTTATCCTCCCCCACTTCTCTTTCTCTCCTTCTTTCTTTCTTTGTGTTTGTGTGTGTTTCTCTCTCTACCATACCTTTCAGGACAGTGGCAGTGTGTGGGCAGTGTGGGGAAGTATTGATCTGACCTTGTGCTGTAGCTCCCACAGAGCCGTATGGCACTCAGCTTATGTAATGCAAATGTCTGTGTGTGTGTGTGTGTGTGTGTGTGTGTGTGTGTGTGTGTGTGTGTGTGTTTGTGTGTGCGTGCGTGAGTGTGTGTGTGTGTGTGTGTGTGTGTGTGTGTGTGTGTGTGTGTGTGTGTGTGTGTGTGTGTGTGTGTAGTGTTTTATGGACTGAATCCATGTTATTGCCCCTCGCTGATTACAAAGAAGAGCTGGACTGTTGATAAAACTGCTATGGTCTTGTCTCGCTGCTGTACTTTAAAGTTTAGTCGTACCTCATACTTGCACACCTAATGGTCTTGTTTGTTATTTGTTCATGTGTGGCAACTCCTAAGAGGGAGCAGGGGAGGAGCTCGGGGCACCTGAACCCCAAAATGGTCGCCCAGGTGTGTAACAACACAGAAACAGCCTTAAACCAATTCTGAACCAATGTGTATTTGTTAGTTGTCATGAAATATATGACGCTGCTTGATTTTTCCTTAAAAACTGTTCATGAAGAGTGAAAAAAAGAATTTCATGTTCATTCACAAAGAACATATTAAAAATACAAGCTCTGCTTAGGAGTTAGAACCTTGTTTTGTTTTTGGATGAGAGTAATTTACAGTACGTGTTGATGTACAGTACATTCATGCACAGGCTTGAATGAACGGCCAGACTGTTGGCAGAAACTGGAGTTCCCCACAGTTTCCACTTCCTACTTTCCCATCTGTTTATGTGGCGTGCTTCTGTCCTTTGACTGTGTGGTGCTATTAGTCAACACTGCCATCGCTGTAGTGCTGACTGACTTCGTGGATACAGTGTAAGCCTTCTAATTCTCTTTTTAGATAGTCTATAATCATTGTGCTCTGACTGATATTCTGCAGGCCAAAGCTGCTTTAAGAGAGCCTTATGTTGGATAATGAATTTAGAGACAAATGCATGGTGCAATTAACCACACATTGTACAGTTTTA
The DNA here is from genome assembly GCA_019142605.1 of Cephalopholis sonnerati. Taxonomy (NCBI): domain Eukaryota; kingdom Metazoa; phylum Chordata; class Actinopteri; order Perciformes; family Serranidae; genus Cephalopholis; species Cephalopholis sonnerati. The sequence goes on along the minus strand of JAGQAX010000008.1, from coordinate 11,737,065 downwards.
TTAACCAAAAGTTTATAGCATTTTTGCGCAGCCTCTCGGAATAGTACTGTGTTTGTGTGTGGATCTGTAGATGTATGTACATTTGTGTATGAGCACATACAGAGTGAGTTGCCTCATTAATGTGACTTACAGTACCAGTATAGGGTTTCAGAGCTCCATCATTTCATGAGCCTCCATCTGTCTCTCCACTAGCAGCAGACTGTGAGGAAAAACCCCAAGGCCCGCCGGTAAATGGGAGGAAAGGCAAGTCCTGTGAATAGTGTGATGGCGTGACTTTGCTGTGTGGGCTTTCTCAGTCAACACAAATTCTTCATGTGTGACATTCGCTAGCATCTGTGATTCTAAATACTTTACTATTATTAGTGACTCTTTCTTCTTATTAGCCACGTTTTTATAGTCAAACTTACCTTTGTCCACATTTTATCTATTATATAGACTTATAAGTGTGCTTAGTTCATGTTGAGTTGATTTGGAGTGATCAGATTAGAGAGTTTTATGTAGCTGAAGCTGATGTTAATATGCACAGAGTGCTGTCGTGATCTCTGCTGGTCTGTCCCTCTCTGACTTCAGTACTCCCCAAATCTGCTGTCTGCTTTAATAGAAATTAATTCTGCACAGCTCCACCTCATAAAGAAAGAGCTCTCTATTTCCATTGTGAAATTGCCAATCATTTTAATTAGACATGGATTACTGAACACACACACACTCACACACGCTACTCAGTACTTCCTTAAGATTCAGTCATACATAACTCATGTTTATGGCTGTTCTTTGTAATTTTTGCCAAAACAATAGGATGAATTATTGCATCTCAACAAACAATAATTAAGTTTAATGTTTCTTTACTTCTCTGCATTTAACTTTGCCATGTAAGTACTGCAGAGTCTAACCTCTCAGTTTTTAGACCCTTACAGACTATTACCTCTGTTGGCCAGCAGATGGAGCAAAGTTCATTATCTTTGATGAGGAGCTGTCCATGATTTCAGTGCTGAAGTGGCAATGAGGTCTTTTTCTTCCTTTCCAGTTCTTACACTGGCCTCTTATCACTGCAAAAGACATGTATAATTCTTTCAAAATGTAAACTGTAAATTTAAATCACATTTTGTGCAGGATTGTACAAAAAGGTCCCTCGATATTCCAAGGTCTCTAAGATTTCTGTAGTCTGCAAACCAGTGTGTGTGTGTGTGTGTGTGTGTGTGTGTGTGTGTGTGTGTGTGTGTGTGTATGTGCGCGTGTGTATGTACATATATCTATATATATATATATATATATACATATATATATGTATATAAATATCTGTGTGCGTGTGTCTTGCTGTAGAAGTGACATGGGAGGACCAGCAGCGAGGGTTGAATGGCTCTTTGTCTGATGGAGGGACACAGCCACAGCCCTCCCTCACTGACACAGGTTGGTTGGTCTGGGTGTGGATTTCTGACACTGTAAAAAGCCATATATCACTCTGATAGAGTATTAGACTTTTTTCACAATTAGTTAAATGAGTCCATGAACAGAAACCAACTGACTGAATTTGTCCAACTGTTGTGACAGCATAGTCACAAAAAAAAACAAAAAACAATTGCCCTTCCGGGACAAATAAAAGTTGAAAGTTAAAAAAGGCTGTGCTCCCACCTGCTACCACCTGACTGTACCGTTAATACATGAGGGTGATGAGGTGCAGCCTCCTCATGATTTAACTTAGGGTTGGGCCAGACCAGGAAAACCACTGCAAAAAAACCTATGGATAACAACACATCAGACCTTAGCTTTCTTTAGTGTCAAGAAGTACATTCTGAAGATGTTCATCTATTTACAAAACAGATGATGAACAGCCTGATACGTCTATAGAAAATAAGTTCAATTTCAACAACATTTTCCACATTCAGTAAGACGAATACTCACTGTCAATACATCTGTGTTTTCCACTACAGTTCGACTCCTGTGTAGTAATGCTGGCACCACCACACCAGAGTAAAGTGAAATATATTGAGGAAGCAGGTTAAGTTTTCCCCTGCCTTACAAACCATTAAAAACTGAAAGATTCGGCAGTGCCTTAGCAATAGGGTCCCACCAATGCTGTTTTAAGATAGAAGTCTGATACAGATTCTTTTGAACTGAAGCTGCTGATTGACAGTATTTTGCACAATGTTCAATAGCTTTAATAGTTCTTCTAGAGAACTGTATTCTGGTCAGGGTGAAAACCCTCTGAAGCAGCTTTTTACATGAAGTAAGCTACTGCTTAACTTGCCCCTGAAACCCGGCACCTCTTTGCTTTAACACATGTATCAGTATTAGGTGTCCAAAGTCATCCAGTGGGCCTACCGTATGTTTGACATCCGTGGCTTAACCAAAAGCAATTCAGCAATTCTCTTATCTTACAGTGCTTGTAAAATATGCTGTTGGTTGCTAGATTTGCTTCCCTCACCAGCCAAAAAAAAAACCCCAAAACAATGGTACTCTATTCGGTGAATGGTAGATTTTGGAATCCTCTTGTCACAGTGGCAGGTGGACAAAAAGGTACATTTCCAACCCTACATAGCAAACCCAAACAAATGCTGCTAAAGGTTTGTGCTTGAGCAAAGCACTGGTACTGCTTACACTGTCAACTGATTCATTTTAAGACCAGTTTTTACACAAACAAATGATATGAAAGTTCAAACAAGCTGTTTTAAATCTACCAGTGGTAATTTATTTGCTCCTGCATACCTATTTTTACGTCTTAAATTACAGATTTGAGAACCACCTGATTCAGCTGCATACTGCTGGAGGTATGGAGAAACCCAGAGTTTTGAAAAGCTTCTGGGATAAATATCTAGGGTTAAAGATCGTAGGAATCGAGACTAATTGAAATAGAATAAATGGGGACAGCCTTCTAAAGTGTCCTCTGAGATAACTTCTTGAGACCTGCCTTAAAGGGACTTTTCATCACCAAATTTTCACAGTAAGATTGAAATTCTTCATGTGAACAGTGTTTACTGCAGAGCAAGAAAAGATAATCAGATGTTTTGATTGATGGACTCATATAAAGGTGTGCACCTTCAAAATATAAACAATATTCTATCAAAGTGATCTCTCATTGAAGAGTTTTTCTGCGCTGTCCTTCACAGTTTGTGTGGGTTCTTATCAGCTGGATTAGAGCCTCGCCAAAGTCAGACCTGGACAATGTACAGTAGCAGCTGGATGTTAGAAAAATATATAATGCAAAGAGAGTGTGCTTTATATATTTTGTATGTGCCAGCAGAGTGATTTTAGATGATGACCATGAGGTTTCCCAGGTCAGCCTCTGGATGGCGTCCCTCTGTTTTCCTGTCTCTCCCGCTTTGGTGTGGTTTTGCGGTGCAGCATGGAGCTAATGTTTCTGTAGGCACTCTGATCTCTTCATCATCAATAAGCATTTGAAAAATGATTTAGGACAGCGCATTTTTTTACCCTAACAAATAAAAAGTGTCACGGAACACTGTCACACCTAACTTAATTAAATTATGTTTCATAAGTTGCTGTCGTCTATAAACATACTGCAGGAAAACATGAAATGTGTTGCTAAGGTAATGACACCACGGGTGTCTTGAGGTGCTGTGTTTGCTATATTGGCTCAGTGTGCTGCCATGGAAACAGGTCTTCACCCTCCTTTGAATTAAACCACCTTATGTTCACCTGTTATGTAACTTGCTGATATGTTATGTCAGGATCTTTGCTGTAGTGGCTTTACACGCGACTAACTTTAAACAGAGACATAGTTCAATGTTAAACAACACCAGAAGTCATGTGTCTGCAACCTACTGATTCTATGAGCATATTAACTGCTAACCACTTAACAATTAATGCTGGTGTCTTGTGCTAAAAGGCCCCAGTGGATGTCCAGTTGGTGTGCAGGGGATCAGACATGGCACTAAAGCCTGAGCCTCCCACTGCCTGAGATTCAAGCTGTAATGAACTTTCAGCCAGCGTTATCAACAGTCAGTCTCTTACTTTCTCCCTTGTCCTCTTTGTTTTTCGGTCTCTGTCTCTCTCTGAACTCCCTGTTTCTCCTCCTTGCTCTCCTTCCCATTGCCTCTGTATATTTTTCCACCTTAATGTATCCTGGAAAGGCTGACTGAGCATGATCCTCTTTACCAGCTTGATCACACTCACGTAACTTTATACTGAAAGCTATCTCAAGGCAGGTCAAGGCTCCTCAACAGTGATTGTGTGTGAGGGAGGAATTTTAATTACACCCTTCACCACCAACTGTTATTCACTGTTTCCCTTACCAGTCATTGATTCTGTGCTCCATAACAAGCACACACCACCAACAACAACAACAACAATGCTGCACTTACTACAGATGCCGATGACTGAAATATGATCAAAGGATGATGAAGGGTTGACGTGAATTTTTCAACTAGCTGTTTGCAGTTGGTGCAGTAGTTCAATTTTGTAATCTTTTCTATAAACAGGTATATATTTAAAGCACCTTGTATTTCTGATGCTGCAGTATACCTTTGTCATGGTAGAAGCGATTTACAAAAAAAAATGGCTGCTGTGAATAAGAGTGAAAAATTTACTTGCAGTGTGTTTACCTGTATCAAAAATGGAAATGCAAATAATAATAAAAAAATCTCTTAGTGGCAGGGATGATGACTGTGTATAGTTTAACAACAGTAGTTGAAAGAAAGGTTCAACATTTAGCAGATAGCACAGAACAGTGGGCTAGTCATATATGGACGAAAACCAAAATGCGTACATGTAGGATGATGTTGCTCTGAAAGTCATGTTGCATGTAATGAGATATGTATATGCCCAGTTTACCACTCAATGTTGAAACTGAACGATATGTCAGTCTGGATGAAGAAAAGCATATTTGTTGCATTTTGTTTTTCTGTTGTTCTATTATATTTGGTTTCTCTTGACTGGGAACTAAGGAGCACTTGATTTGAGTAAAATATTGACGAAAATTGATTTTTTATATTATTGATGATGCACAAAGACTGCTCTGTTGACATAAGAAACATTTAAGTTACCTGAAGAACGCCTGAAAGAGAAGAGAAAAGCCAAATGTCTGGCATGATATGGAAGTCAGGATTTAGTACCATGGAAGTTGAGCTCATTGTTAGTATTTGTCAAGTCTTAGTAACATTGACCTGACCCATGTTGGCATTTTCTACTGTGGAAATGTAGGTACCATCATAGAGTAAAAACTGAATTTTTTGGAACATCTAACTTTAACTTGCTGTTGTGTGTGGAGCTGGGTTTTGTTGTCTTGGAATAATTTATCATTTAGAGGCTGCAGGGTTAAATATGAGATGTTAATACCACGCAGTATTAACCCACAGGCCACAGGAGACTTTTCCACACCGACTTGTTCTAGTTTTTCTCTCCCATCTCTGTCTTAATACATCACTCTCTTATCCTGATGACCTACATGATGCAGCTGAAGTAAGGAGAAAAAAAATCACTTGCTCTCTTGATTATCATTTGACTCTCTAATGAGATGATGTTAGCTGCCACAAAGAGATGAAAGCTGGTGAGGCAGATGTCTCACATTGTCTTTTTATTCATGTGACACTTCATTATTCACCCTAATGGAGTACTAATTGAGCTAAATGCAAATTCAGTGTAAGGGGGTATGAGAATTAAGTCTGATCGGAGTGGGCTCCTTTTGCCCTCCCAGCTGTCACTGTTGGTTTTTGTCAGGTTCAGACTCCTGGACGGAAATTAGACAGGAAGGTTGGAGAACAGGAATAATCGAACGGTGGACAGAGGGGGCAGCCTGACTCTGAAGAGGGGTCACAGACGCTGCTGGTTACAAACTGACCCTGATGTTGTCCCCACAATCTGAGGTAATGTGGGTCCACGCGTGGTTGCTTACACAGGATCAAAGCACACACAGAGAACATGATAGAGAAATTACAGCACATTTCTTCTTTGGGGGGAAAGAGTAGGAAACAAAATCCTCCTCAGAATATTCGGGGTCTTAGCAGGCTGAGAGGAAAGAAAGAAGGACATGAATAATACGAAGAGGAGGAGAATATGTAATCGGAAGCAACAGAGATGCCTGAAAGCAAGTAGTCGATCTTGTTGTTGCATAACTGTTTTTGAGACAGATACTGTAGCTGACGCCTATGTGTGTGTGTGTGTGCGTGTGTGTGTGTGTATGTGTTTGAATGTGCACTGTTGCACTCTGCTCAGGTTACGTCGGAATTTTTGTCAACTTTCACATTTTTTGCTGAAACTTTGTGAGGTAGTCGGCTCTCTCTTTTGTGTGCTCGCTGCTCTGTGCTTTCAGTTTGTGTTGTTTTGTGTTTTTTTTTCTTTTATGTTATTTTTCCAGGCTGTCTCCTCACAGTTGCCCCATGCAGACTCAAGTGACATCCACTTCTCCTTTTACCCTCCTTTCCTCTCCCCCCCTCTCCCCTGCCTATTCTCAGAGGTCTCGAGTTTCTATCTGGTTGGGAACATTAACATCTCTTTACTGTTTCAGCTCTTTTTCCTTTAAAGCACAGAACCTCACCTTCCCAACCTCTCCCCCCTTTCTAATCTCTAATAACTAAACTCTTAGCCTCTACCTCAGCCTCTCCTGGCCTCGCACCCTCTTGCTCTATTTTGACTTTTCACTGTGCCCATGGTGGAGTTTGTGTGTTCTTGGTGTACTCTATGATTTTGTTTGTGTGTTCTGTTCTTGTTGTTTTGTCATTGTCGTGTCGTATTGTTGTCGTGTTGTGTCCTTCCCTCCCTTCCTCCCTCCCGACCCTCCATCCTCTTTCTCCTCACTCTGAGCCTTCAAACCTGGCATACTCCACGATGATCATGGTGATGGAGTCACCCACCCTCCTTTCCCCCTCTTCTCCTCCGTCTCCCCCCCTTACCCTTCGTGCATCCTCTCACATCCATCTTCCTCTCCTCTGTCTGTGTCTGTCCATTCTGTGATGTGATCCCAGAAGACACGGACTCACCAGGTTGGACGAACTCAGGTCTGTCCCTTCTTCTTCTTCTTTACCTTCTTTCTTTTCTGACTCAGCCTCCTCCTCTTCTTCTTCTTCTTCTTCTTCTCTTACTCCCCACCCACCTCCCCTCATCTCTTTTCCTGCTTTGCTCGCCTTCATTCTCTTGTGCCGTTTGCGCTCTTACTCGTTCTGTAGACGACGCTGCCGGCTTTTTTGTCATTTCTTTTTATTTTGTTGTGGATAGACTGTGTCTATCACGGTCATGGTCATGCTACTGTGGTTTATTTGCTGTCTTGACATGAGACACTGTGTGATTTTCTACGTAGGAAAAACTTGCTGTCAATGTTTGGCAGCAGAATTTCCCTATTTGGATTACTCTCTCTGTGGACACATGTTCTCAACAAATTGATTTTGTTGCCTGTTTAAGTACAAGTTAATTTACAAAAAAACAGTCAGAAAGGGATATATGAATGAATATACTTTTGATTATCTGGTTCAAATTCAGCACATTCACTTTAAAATGATACAATGACTGGGCATGAATTCAGTTTTATACCTTAGACAGGGGTAGGCTAGCTATTTTTGAGTGTTAAGCTCCACTAACTTCAGTTTCATATTAACCATACAGACATGAGAACGATATCAATCTTCTCATCACACCCTTGGCAGGAAAATTAATAAGCACATTTCCCAAAATGTCAAACTGTTATTTAAATTTATGATATCATGTCCAATTACTTTCTGTCCCCTATAATTAGGAGGCTATGTTTAAAAAGGTTAGCAGTTCCCACACTGTTTATTTGATTGGGCTGTAAATACCCTTAAATCACAAAAAGGCTGAAAGCTGCACCTTTAACCTCGTAGTCAGATGACAAAGTCATCACACTTTCAAACCACACTGTAACTTTAAAAGTAGCATAACTACAATAGCTGAATAAGTTTTTAGGTTGTGAAACAATCACTAGTACAGTGTGACATAACAAGCTATGGATTGTTGTTACATGAAATGACCCTGACCTTGTTATTTAGAGAAAACTAAAGAAGTAGAAGTGGGTAGGCTGTGAGATGTTACAGAGGCAGTGTAGTCACTGTAAACAATTAACCAAGAGAGGCAGAGAATGAATTCAATTCTAATGAGATAAATTCACTCTGCCTCACGAATGCAGTCATTCATTTGCTCTCAGCTTGTATCGCTTTTCTTTTTCTGTGTGCGTGTATGTATGTGAAGCTATAGGCATACTGTATGTGCGCATGGCACTTGTATGTGTGCATTCATCTTCACTTTGTCATTGTCATCATATGACACAAAAGTAGAGACAGAGAGCAAGTGGAGAGAATGGAGATGCAGGTAAAACAGGAAAGTCATAATTTGCTGGTGAGTGTTTTTGCAGAGAAGAACACATATAGCAGAAAGTATTTGTAGTGAGGTATTATTTTGTGTTTTATTTTCTTTTTAGTGTAATAAAATGTGCATAGTTTTTATGCAGTGGCATTATAACCTCCGGCAGAACAAGGTTAAGCTTCTGTATTGATTATGGCGTGAGGCTTGTACAGTGCAAATGTGCGTGCAGCAAGATGAAACAAAGCACAGTGCTCAAATTGAATTTAGAAGGAGATGAGGTGGACAAACAGGATTTTGTAAGCCTCTCACTTTGAACTGAGAGGGTTGTGTTGGCCAGTTTAGTTGGATCATTCAGGAATTTCATTTTCTTTCAAAGGATTGGCATTTATCTAGAAACTCATGTGTCCCAACATGGTTCACAAGCATCATTGAAGGTTGTACATTTTGTTTACTGTAGTATTAGTGTCCAAAGCTTCTAAACTATGAAGCAGGAATCAATAAATTGTGCTACTTGATTATTTTTCAGTCAGTTAAAAAGAACATTTTGGTCCATGTTTTCCATGTGGATAAATGAGCCTGAAATTGCGACAGTTGGTTACAAATGTAGCTGTTTTATACGTTATGCAGCTTACCTTTACCAGTCAGTATTTTCTGTTTGTGTTTGTGTTTCTTTGTTAATACAGTCGACCATTCAGCTTTATCCCATTAGATCTGTCCTTGTCATAGCTCATGGCTCATAGCTCAGCAGAAGCTTGTCTCTCACCATAACAGTATGTCCCTCCATCAGGCCTTCCTCACTGCATCAGCCCCATCTGACAGTCTCCTGTCTCTGTGCTTAGGTATGGACATGGAGGAGAGGACCAGACAGATGAAACTGAAGATGAACAAGTACAAGCAGGGAGCGGGCTCCGACTCCAGACTGGAGCAGGACTACCACAAGGTAAACATGTCCAGATATGTTGGATGCATGCTTCAGCACTCCAGATTCACAGAGAAATACATATACCTACGTTATACTGTTTGCATGGTTGCACTGTGCAAAGGCCATATGGTACACTTTGCAAGCAGTCAAGCATGTGCACATGCACAGATCAACATCATACTGCGCATGTACATGGATGTTTGCATAGTGTACACACACCCACAGGTAGAGTTACACAAACAGCCCAAATCAGATAATTACTCAACTCAATTTAAAGGTGGGAAACCATTGAATGAGTTTTACTTGTTTTTTAGGCTGGTTCACCAAAATCACTATATCCTAAATATATGTATCTACACTTGCTTTTGGTGACAGTCAGCTACTGTATGATAGTTTTACTTGACATTTAAATGAAAAATACATTTGAAAAATTAAATTAGGCCTGGGGATTGTCCAGAGAAAATGGGTCAAAGTTTCTGGAAACACAATGTTGTTGAGCTTTTTCAATGTAATTCATCTGTGCTTTGAGCCATACAAACAAAAGTTTTTTTTTTTTTTTTTCAAAGGCTAGATACAAGGCATGCTAATTTAAAAGCTTTTTTTGTTATGATAGCCAACTCTCATTAACAGATCATTAACTGCTAACTGACATGTCAAAGTGTGTGTGATTTTACCCACTATTTAAAGCAGGTAAAATCGTATTTAATTGTGGAGCAGCATGCAGGGTATTGCTTTGCTCAGCGCCTCCTTGCACCGCTGTTGCTCTCTCTCTGTTTATCATGATACTACTGCTCTGAGAGTGTGAGCTCCACACTGGGAACTTCATGAGTCCTCCCACCCCACACATGCACAGTTACATGGCTAACTGTTATCATCACCAAATGGGTTTAACAAAAGAGCTGAGCCTTTGGTGTAAGTGTGGGTTTGTGTGGACCGTTGAACAGCTCAGTTTTGGATGTTATCCGCTGCTGCTGTGTTAGCTTGTGCTAAGTGGTCAGACCTTGAACTGACTGCTCTGTGTAACAGAAAGTTTGCTGATCCTTTCTTCCAATAAAGAGGATTAGTATTTGATGAGGCAGGGATTGTCTTTCATGTAGGTGTCCACCTCTGCCTTTGGATCATGAGCTTGTTGAGGTGTGCTGTACTTGTCTCCCAGGAGCAACATCATGGCATTGTCCTGGCTGCGTTGTACGACTCCAGCCTGGGCAGAATCAGACTCCATTGTCTCATCATCTCCCCCCACAGTGCCAGTATCTTATATCCAATAAATACTTTTAACTGTTTAACTGATAGTCTTCATCGGTTAAAATTAGTATTAATGGCTAAATGGTTGATGGTTACATTTATTAACATCCCTGCTTGATACAACATTAGATAAGTGAGGAAATGTGTTCACTCTTTGTTATTTGGGTGAACTGAGCCTTTAAGCCTTTTGTTGTGAATTCAAGGAATGTGACAGTGAGTGTATGCAGAGTCAAGTGTTTACTACTCTGTTCAGGAGAGGTCCCGAGCATGTTTAGAGAGCTCGGCCTGGGCCTGGTGTGTCGCTGCAGTCTGTGCCAAGCCGTACAAGACAAAGTCTCTCTCTCCAGCTTTCCTTTTAAGTCTGTGGTATGAGAACTATTGCATTTGGAGTAGCCAATGTGTTTGCTAGGAGTCTATAAAAAGCAGATTAAATTGTGAGGTGTCCTTGTCTGTTGAACATTATCCTCCATGCAAGTGCCATTGACAAAACAATGCTCTAACTATTATTAAACAAGACTTATAAGCAGTCTTAAAACCACAGTGTAATTCAAAACAGTTACTGTAACACTCAGTTCAGGTTCACTTACAGTAAACAGTCTCCAAAAGATACACACAGGATATTATATACACATCCAGTTCTACATATTCTCTTGGACTTGGTTGGCGCCAAGGTTTTCATCCCAGTTGAACTTACAAGGAAGCCTTAGTGTTAAGAAAGATTAGTAAAAATCTATCACTGGTTTTAACATTATACAGTACAGTCTGCCCTCCACTGTTGGAAGCACTCAGATCCTTTACTTAAATCCAAGAAGTAATACCACAAACACATTATTATCAGCAAATTATACTTAACATATTAAAAGTTAAACGACCTATTATGTATTCTGTACTTATTTTGTTTTATTTCAAATGCATGAACATGTAAGCAGGATTTTAATGTTTTATTTGGTCAAGATTGAGCTCAATTAAACTACATTACATTATGTCTTTGGCTTTGGTAAGGCTGGATTACCTATCTAGCCTGGGGTCCCAGACCCTAGCAGCCCCAAATACCCCAGTTTACCTGTTTGTCATTTGGTTGTATGTTATTTGATAAATTGCAAATGAAGACATTTAATAATTTGTACCACTAGAGCACATTTTTATATAAGGCAGGTCCTATTAGTTAGTTTTAAGACCTAATTTTAGTTTATAGCTTGCTCACATAGTTCACATCATAAATAAAGTTGTGTTTATTTAAACTGCATATAATAATCTTGGGCATATAATGAAGGAGTTGGCCCAACAGTTTAATATAGTAATTTTCTATTTAATCTATAATGATTTACAAGTATAGTAAGTATACAAGTATTGTTGTCAGATGAATGTAGCAGATTAAAGAATAGAATACTGCCCTCCAAAAAGTAGAGGAGTAGAAGTATAAACCAGCACCGAATAATAATACTAAAAAATATATACTATCATACAAATCACTGTCATGTACTTTTCTGTTTCTGATGATGTATACAGAGCAAGAGCCAGCTTGTCAAAACTTTCTGATCAGCTAAGTTTATCACTAATAGATGGTGATCAGAAGGTGATTGATGCTGTTATTTCAAACAGGATTGCCTTTTCTAAATGCTCTGAACATACTGTGCTCCTAGACTTGTCATCTCACATTGTGAAAACCTGCAAGCTTCAACCCTAAGCCTTATGTTTTTCTACCAGTTGAATTTCTCTTTGTCTTTGGTCTGTTTGACTGAAGTATATTAAGTACATCTGACCTTTAAAAAGGCACACCTAACACGCCTTATGTAACAACATCATCCCTACTCTTTCTTTCTGTGCTATTAGCTAAACTAATAAGTCTACATCATTCACATTCAACAGCCCACTTAAGCACCAGAACTTATGCTTTGTTCAAGACTGGTTGTCCTTAAAAAACTAAAGGCAAGAAACCTAAGAGACTTAGAAGCTACTTCTACTCTGTACAGGAAAAGTGGAGAAGGAACTAAGTATTAACATTACTGTAGAAGAATGGCACAATACAGTATGTGTGAAACGCAACACACAACTACAAATTCAAGATTATGGAGGGAATTGGGATGGAAAAGCCTAACCTGTTACTTTTTTACACCTAACCTGAAGAGTAAACAAACTGGGTTCTAACATGCATGTTGGCGGCTGTGTGGAGAGAGAGAAGCAAATCACACACACATCTTCTGGGAATGTCACAAACTTAACCCATTCTGGGAAGATGTACAGAACATGATTAAGGACATTTTGGGATATGCAATACCTAAGGAATGTAAAGTTATGTACCTTTGAAGTTTAAATGATTATGTCAAAGAGAGGTATTTGACCAAAATATTATTGGTTACATGTAAAAAAGCAATAACAAGAAACTGGTGTAAGACTGAACCAAATCATAAGAAAGGGTTTGCACCATGGAGAGAATGACCTACAAGCTTAGAATAAGGGAAAATGTTTTTGTGACCAAGTGGAAGAAATGGGTGTAGTATGACACAGTGAATGATACTTAAGGACCGACTGATTTAGATTTTATGTATAATATATTTTGATAATGGATGCCTGTAACCATGACTGTTATGCCTTGTTTTTCTTGTTTTTGTTTTTGTTTATGTTTTTGCTTAACACATTTGCCCTAATTTCCCAGTCAATGCTGGATCTGAAATGGAACATATAAATCATTTTTATTGAAATGTGGGCTTTACAGTGAAACAAAGGAACATATACATTAATGTGTCAAAAAAAAAGCTAAAGGCATGTGCGCAGTGTTTTGTTTGTGCTTGAAGTTCAAATCCTTCTGTCACTTTTTTTTTTAACTTTACATTAGTCTCTTATTTTAAGTTAAATGAGTGTCTCCTTTTTACACGAACAGTATGAGTAACCACATTTAAAAAGAGTATTGACTCAAAATTGTTGGACTTGTGTTTTGCCAAAGGAATGCAGGCACCAGAAATATTTTTTGTGTTATAAGACGTCACCACAATAATAACCTTTTATGTTTTGTGTGTGTCCTCTCTGCAGCGATCGGGCAGAGATCCACGGGGCTCAGATAACCTGTCAGCAAAGTCATCGGACAGCGATGTAAGCGACGTGTCCGCTGTGTCGAGAACCAGTAGTGCCTCTCGGTTCAGCAGCACGAGCTACATGTCTGTCCAATCAGAAAGGCCGCAAGGAAACCGCAAAATCCGGTAGGCTGATGTCCACCCCGGGGGACAGTGAACTATGTCTGACACTTTAAACTCATCAAGCTGTTATCAGGAATGGACAAATCCCCCTCAGCTGTGAACTTGTCTTTCCATATAAGTTGCCAAGTCCAGACATTTTCAGCTTTGAAATGGTTTGCACCTGGTTAAACTTAAAGAGGAAAATGCACTGCCTAGCACTGTGTGTCATTTTCTCACTGTGATGAGTTCAGGTTTGGCTCTGTTTTAGAACAATCTGGAACCAAATGGTTGAACTCTGCTCATTCAAGCTGTGGGGGAAGTTTGTCCATATCTGGCAACATACACTGAAACATAAAACACATTGCATCTCTTCAGGTGTTGTCTCGTATCAAAGCAAAAAAAACAAACATATTCATTTGCATGGTGCTTTGCTGTAAGTGTACATTTCTGTTTTCTGTTAATTTGAATCAGTCTGTTTTTGATCTTGGCTGCACTGTCTCTCTGTGTTTGTCTTTCTGTCTCTCATTGTTGACAATATTCATGCTTTGTTTGGTTTTCTTTCTGCTTTGCATGTGCTGCTCTCTTGCTTCTGTCTCCGTCTTCAGCCAGTTGCGATCAAGGAGCCAGTCTCGGGAGGGTGATGAGCAGTTAGGGGAAGTGCTAGAGGAGGAGGAGGCGGGCAGGGGAGGAGGAGTAGAGGGGAGAGGGGCGAGTAAAGAGGGGAGATCGCAGGGAGGGAGGAGGGGATCGGGGGGGAAGGTAGACACAGACAAGGAGCATCAGGAGGATTTGGTGGAGAACGAAGAGGACTTGCACCAGAGGAGTATCTCAGAGACTGACCTCAGGTAACACGTGTGTGGCAGCCTCTAACTGCAGACTCCTACTAACAACAATGTAGACCTGTAGCTCCCAGTGGCCAACTGACTTCTGCACGTTTCCATAATGATGTGCAAAGCAGAGTGTGGTGACTATCCTCCACCCTTTAATCTTGATAACTGTGGCCCTATTAACCCCTACCGATACTAAAGTGGGTCGTGATAATTATAGTGAGCTGACAACAGTTTGGTAACCCATATAGCCTGTGCATACTCAAGAAGCAGATAAGATGGATATGAAAACAGTACAGCAAACATTCAGGATTAAGTTGCAGTTCACCCAAATCACAAGGGGAAACAAACATTTTATGTAGCTATGCAGACAGGTTCAAATTCATTTGCAGGGATTTTAAGATATCCTCTGAAAGAATATGTAATATAGAAAGGAAAATGAAAACGCTTCCTTTATTCATCCCAGGAAGGAGGACATGGAATTTGACTGAAATACTTAAAAAGTATCTTTGTTCTCACTGCATTTCAAAATTAACACAATGTCTACAATGTCTCTTTATACAAACAATGTCCTGGATATTCAGACTAATCCACAGACATCACTGTCAACAGATTTCATTGAAGAATTTTTTAACTTTGGTCAAAAACAGTGGAAACTACTGACATTGAGGTCTGAGGATTGTCCTGACTAGCCAGGACATTGCCTCAGGAAAGATATACTGCTGTTTTGAAATGTAATTTTTGAAAATGAAATTAAAAATACAGTACAGTACAATGGAGGTGAATCAATATTCTGTGTACCTCCATTGTCTTGGGGTGGAGGCAGAAATTTCAGAGATGGATATCTCAAAACTTCAGTGAAAATGAAAACCCATTTTGTCTGCATGGCGATATACCATGAGGTGTAAGTAGGAGACAATAAAAAAATCTTTGAAATATACCTGCAGTAGGGTGTGTAATACTTTGACCCACTTTTCTAGCAGAGTTATACATCTCTGTGGTACCGTAAAAGCACATAACAGCAACAATGCTTTGGTTTCTCCAATTATCCTCATGTTGCCAAGCGTCTGTCTAATGTCACTATGGTTACCTTTGCCTTGTGTGCCATTTTAAAGAGTAAAGTGTAGCTCAGAGATTTTAATTGTTTATATTTCATCATGTTGCATGAAAAAATTTGGTTGTACATTGTAATCAACCAGACATACATGACCGAATACATGTATGAAAATCTTTGCTTTTTAAATTGATGTATGCATCAAACTGTGGTTTTAACATGTTAAGGCTATGTTTAGCATGACACAATTTTACTATGGCCACAAGAGACTTTCATTTCTGAAGAGTGCAGGACTAGCAGGTTTAAAAAGTATGTCAAGAGCAAATTCAAGAACACATTCGGAATCGCACAGCGGGAGGAATGCTTAGCTTACACCAAGATGTCTTCACTATCAAATCACATTCACAGCAGGATCCAAGTTGGTGCTTCTTGCCCACATTAGTGCTGCTCAGTGTCTGCTTGGACTTGAGAGAAAACACATTAGGATAAAAGCTACACCCTCTTATGTGCGATTAACACTGCACCAGTCTGATTAAGAACGTGCGTCCTACATGTGTGGAAGGGCCAAATGCACATAGCATCCACTGAAAGGTGTACAGTTATTACCTACGTAGTTCATTTTCAGATACCGATTAATACCAAAAGAAGATATAACAATCCTGAGACAGTGCAGTGTTGTCTGTTGAGGCTGCAGTCTGTTGCTTTACTGTCTGTCTCTGCTGCTCAGTGCTGGGATCTTGCGTCAATATTTTGTCTGTCTGTGTTTTTCACATGCTGTCTGAGTCCTACAGTGTCGCTCTGCACCTGCAACTTGTCAACCCAAACCTCCCACATTCCTCCAACTACTCCTCGACATGCCAAGAACATTTCTCTCTATCTGTGTAACACCACAACCCCAGTGCCTAGATACATTCACTTTCAGTTAAATCACTGGAAACTATAATTAATGTGATTAAAATCCCGTCTTGGCACATACATCCTGAAGATACATCTAAATTTAGTTACAATATTCCAGTTTTAAATGATGTCTTCCTAGTTAACTGAAAGTGAGCAATTCTTATCTGTGTGATCAACCCCAAATTCCTTCATGACAGCTACAGTATATATCTATAATACACACTGCACATTCTCCTTTTCTGGGACAACAACACATGAGACAAAATATACAAGGATAAAAAAAACAAACAAACATTCTATTCTACTACTCATAGAGGTTTAGAAAAGATGTTCATGTCAGTGTTGCACTCAGCTTTTAACTTTTATAAATCAATGTTAACACAGTGTAAGAAATAGCTCCAAATGAATCAAATGCTCAACAATAACCCCAGTACCTTTTAATCAAAGGTAATTATGCAGTAATAATACCTGAATGTCTGTCAACAGTTTTGAAACAAGCAGTTGCTCGGAAGCAGTAAATGTTAATTGAAGTCATTTTCAGTTATCAAATGTTCAGACATTACAACGGTTCACACCAGACTCCAATCAGAACTCGGGACACATGTTATTAGGCTGGAGCACCTTTTTTGTCTGCATGCTCCTGCTTTATGGTTTTGTGTATGTGATGTGAATCAAACTGTGTGAGGATATTATAGCATGCACTGTTTCCACTGATCAGGTGGCACAGAGGACCAGGATCTCTGCATAAGATAGAATATAACAGCACTCATATTATTGTTATCAGCGCCAAGGTACTCAGTTATCTTTTAACTCTGCTGCCGAAGTCATAGAATAAAAAAGGAATATGAAATAGTAAATGAATCCAATTATTTTCTTTAATGAAACATTGTGTGACATATCAAGGAGATTGGAGCTGAAACAATAAGTTGACTAATTCATCAGTCAATCAACAGAAAATTAATCCGCTATTTATAGGATCAATTCATCATTTGAGTGATTTTTCCATGCAAAAATTCTAGATATTTGGTAGGTCTAGCTTCTAAGATTTGAATATTTGCTAATTTTCTTTGCATGATATGATGGTAAACTGAATATCTGAATTTTTTCTGACTACTGGTCATAAAACAAAAGCAAATAAAATGCATTACTTGAGGTTCCATGACATGATGATTGGCCAATTCATAGACAATACAATTAATTGATTTAATGAGAAGATAATTTATGGATTAGTCAATAATGAAAACAATTGTTAGTTGCAGTGCTAAAGAAGGTTTTAAAGTGAGAGTAGTAAATACTACTAAATACTACAGGCCAGTAAAAAAGCACAGTGAAATAGTTATAAATACAAACAAATGACAATCTGGAGAAGCCTGCCACATTGTAAAGTGTAGCACTGGGTGTCAAAGCCACAAATCTCAGTTTCATTTAACGTAATATGCTCCCAAAATAGAGAAGAGAGGTAGATGATGTTTTTCACCGTCATAAGCTTAGCAGTGTGATGCTCTGTTTGCACTGGGATAAGAAAATTCTACTTTCCATGTGCTGTTATGTAAGCTCTGCCAGTGACGACACTCGCAGATCAGCTTGTACAGTCAACGTAAACAGTAAACAGGGGGCTGAGCCTTACTATGAGAACTATAGGGTTGATAGTTAAAATACAAAGATAATCAATGCTGTGTCCAGAGATGGAGAAGTCAGGAAGTTGAGATGCTACCTGCCTGGAGTGATTTAAGATTCATCAACTGCTCTGCTTATCTATCAGAAACATTGCTACTAACTACATTTACTTATGACTCATCTCCTGTGTATTGAGGTCACAGTGTAAATATACATCTGCTACACATTTAACAGGCCTGTTCACATTGGTTTGGTGTATGAACATGATGATGGCCATATGTGTATTCAGTCTATCAGTGCTTCCACTGCACAGAGAGGCAAATGCACACGCACCGCTCTAAGCTGATGTTGCATTCAGTGGTCTCCAGGATGTAAGGAGCTTTCCATCAGCACTTTTAAATCCCACATCACCTCTGCTCCTCCATGTCTCTTTCATCCAATATTGTTGCCTGGGCAATGGCTTATTTATGTGAGGGAGAGTACAGACTGGTGTTTTGAAGAACAGGGGCTGATCATTACTAAAAGGAGGAGGGGGTGTTTACTTGAACCTGTTGGTCCACCGACCTCATTCAACAACAGCTTGCATAGTGAGAAAGAGAGGCCTGGATCTGACTTACCTCTTCAGCTGATAACATTTTAGTGATTAATCATTTCAGTCTCTGACAAAAAACTTTGGAGTTCTGTTGACAGCCATGAACGCATGCTAATGGTCTGGCCTGGGGCACAGTTGCCATGGTAACACGTTTTTCTTCCTCACCTGATAAAGAAGCAGTGATCCTCTCTGCGAAAGATGAACAAGATGAGGGGATAAGTATGGGGACAGAATGAACCTTGCATGACTTTACATTTACATACAGCATTTATAATTTAGCTGTCAAAAGCATGTCTGTTTCCTTAATGGCTCTATAAGAGTTTAATTAAAACATTACACAACTAAAATACAATTATACAACAATTATACAACTACCTGTATGTTGCTTGGCAAACATATAGTGTTGTTCACAGCAATATTTCCTATGTCTAAACATTGCTAAAAGTACACTACATTATTTTGTAGTAATGCAGCTTTTTTCAGGCTGATATAAGCCTTGTATTTAACTGAAGGTAAAGTCTTCAAAGAAACAATGAATTTTCACTTGATGTATTGTTTACTGGTGACTTTAAATGGTCATCTTTTGCCTTATAATGATCACCAAGTGAAAAAGATAACCTTTTTATTTAGAGGCTGTATGTTATTGTTATCTTACATTTAAAGACAGCATGGTGTCAACACTTTTGCAAGACTTTCGCAAGACATTTCCGGGTTTTGTTTTGCCTCGGGAACATCTTGGCCTACATGGAAATGCATGGTGAGCAATCTGCATGATGAGGAACACTATGTTCTTTGGGCTGAGGCTGAAAATCAGAAATCCCCAGAGAGTCCCGCTTTTCCAAGCAGGCAAATTTAGACAGTGAGACCAGCCCTAGTGCCAAGACCTTTTCAGAGGGGAGAGATACAGTAATGAGAAGGCGTTAGAGGAACACTTAGTACATGCTGTTATAAAGTTATGTTTGTCACCAGTCAATTAAAGGTAATTCAGTATAAGCATTATCCATGTTCGACCGATAGAATTTATCTATTGAGATAATCAACATGCCTAGCGTAACATACCCAGTATAACCATTAAGAAATTAGACAAATACTTGAGTCCAGGGGGTTAAACATATGGCCCACAGACAAGAACAGCCTGCTAAAGGGTCCAATCTTGCCCACTGGATGACTTTGCACACCTAATATTGATGCACTTGTGAAGGCTAAGAGGTGTGAGGTTTCAGGACCAAGTTAATCAGTGAGTATACCTGCGAGTCTGACACACCTGCTTTAGTCTGTTAAAGCCAGAGTATGAATTTATACATTTATATCAGAACAATGTGTCTGTTTAGTCCATTTAAGCATATAAAGTGCTGGATGTTAAATAATATTAATGCAATATGTCCATTTAAACCAGTAGATTAGTAGCAGAGTAGCACCAGCAGGATGTTTGTCAGTTTAGATGAAGAGCATGTTAGACAAATTAACATTTTAAACATTATTATTGGCCTGCTTCCTGGAGACTGCAGTAGATACAAACATGTTGACTAGTACAGTGTGTTCAGTTAGACTAGAAGAACATTTGTCCCATTAGATGAATACATTGCATCTAATTTTCATTATTGATTTTTTTTTCTATTTGAAAGGGCCTGAAATATCCCTTTGCTCATTCATTTTAACCTCAGCGGGCAATAATTTGTAAAGGCAACAATGACCCAGTCCCCCTGACCTTGCCACTGTGCTGATATTTGATGTAATGGAAGAGGCAGCATTATTGCCCTGTGTTGACCAGATGAAATGCAGCCTCACTGTGATGATAGTGAAAGAGCATATTTTAGAATGTCACCTGCAACACGTCGGCCCGTGGTGTTGTCAGGAGTTGAGACGCTTGAAGTCTGCTTCAAAGCTTCTGGGCTGCATTAACTGATCAAAGGCACTAATCCCCCAATAAGCATTCAATATTTATGTATTAAAGTACAGGCTGATCCATAACAGAACCCAGTGGCATTAGAACTGGCATAAACAAAAGGCTTTATACTGCAGGCTGAGGTACGAGGTTCGTGCACTCTTGTAGTGCACATCTGACTTATTTCACCACCAGCAGGCAACCAAAATAAGATGTGTAAACAACCAAAACTTTGTTTTTAGGACAGGCGTTTCCTTTAGAATTCAGATGTAGCTGGCCATAGTTTTTTCATCAGCAGGGAGAAGATCAATTTGAGCAATCATTTCTGAGTTCTCATACACTCATGAAAGATTAAGTGGCAAATATTTATTATCTTACTCCTTGAGAGCAAGAGCCGCTCTCTCTCTCTCTGGCAGCATAAAGCTTAAAATCACAGACACCAGGCTATGAATGCCTGATAGATTTGGACATGCAGAGTGCTGAAGCTCCAGCAGTGGTTAACATTTAAATTAAAAGCATCACTCACCTTCAATGTCAAGGTAATGCAATGTTGCTGCCTGCACTTGAAAATCCTATTACAGTGTCAGACATAATCTTGATTATATACTGATCACTTTCTTAATTCTAATACAAAGGAGTTGAACATTAATGTCTAATATATGAAAGAGCACAATTTGAAGGAGCCTAATTGAAGTAATTGATGGAGTCAATTGTCAAACTGCATTGATTCTTCTCCCATTTTAGTCGGCGTGTCTCTCCATAAGTTGCCTTTATAAGACAGTTACATGGTGGAGGTCAGACACTTTAATTAATGAACAGTAGCCTGAGGGTGCTACACATAACTCATCCCATTAAGAATGCAGGGCCTATGATACAGAATGTAATTTGTCTCTTAAAGATAATTTTACTAGCAGAGCTAAAATAAGACCCTAATTTGGACACTGGCCTATTTCCTTTCAAACAGGAAGAGCTGGAGAATAATGCTGATGACAGGCAACTTTTCTTTTCATGTGCAGTTCAACGTAAAAGTACTGAGAGCCTGGTCACGACTCAGGTGCAGAGAAGTTACTTTCTACCTCCAGGTGTATATGAAAGAGAGCAAGAGCATGCTAAATAGAATGAAGTTGCACTCCCTATTATCTCCAACTTGTATATAAATAAATGAATACTTTAGCAAAAAAAAAGAAAAACACTCATCAAGTGTCAACTCATAATTATGCTTGTAAAATTGTTGTACATTTGGTAGATAAATAAAAATACATGATAAAGTTTCTAGCTAAATTGTTAAGATATTTCCAGAACCATTTAAATTTTACAGTAGATTGGAAGCTCAAACAGCAGGTGGCCAAACAATCCCAAATAGGCCCATTACTAGCTGTTCTGGAGCTTTCAACCATATCACACAATCTTCTGTTATTGTAAGAACTTTAAGGACACGTTGTCCATGTTGGCTTAAAAGTTGAGATTGAAAGTTTAAGGTACACTGTGGAGTATTTAAACATTAGCAGCACTATGCAGCAATGTTTTACATGTTGATCCCTGTTTTGTTTGTTCTTGTACATGTGAAGGCAACATGGTCCTGTCTGTGGTTTCACAGTATTACACAGGTGGCGGTAATATGCCAAGAAATACAGCACTGTGCCAGAGAAGGCAGTGAAGAAGAAGAATGAGAGCAAGTGAACATGGATATAAATAATGCAGCTTACAAACCTTTGAGGAGAAAGGTTTTTAAGTATTTTGTGAGAAAGAAAATGCATTTACGCATTTGTTAGACCTTAAATAAACTCACAGTATGTCTAGTAACACTGAATGTAAACAGAAACTTTTTTTTGTCTTACAAGAAAACTCCACAGAGTACCTTTTATTCTTGAACTTGTAAACAGCAGTTGGAAGAACAATCCCACCACAAGGTTCATCAGTATTTATTATTTTATTTTCGAATGATGTCCCACTAAGATCAAGCATGAATTTTCAGTCTCAGTTTTTTAGCCAACAGGATCTCCCTAAAATGCTTAGAAAATGGAAACTCAAACTTAAAAGTAAGTCTAATTTTGTGTGCACGCAACTTAACATAATGATTGTATACATCACTCACTCACTCACACAATTCAAATCTCACTCATAGTGCACACCACCGAGTTGAAATGACTAACTACATAGCAAATAATTAAATCTGGTGCTACAATAATACTACTGAAAATATCAAGGCCCAACAAATAACTCTCACAGGTCAAAATGACGAAAATACTTTAGTTAGAGAACAAAGATGTAAAGAGCTAAATACAGTATTAATAATCTTTCACAATATACATTCCACTCACTTAAAGCCCTAAACTCAGCTATACTGTAAGTCATGAACTCCTGTACCTGAACTCTGTCCTTCTCTCCTTTTCACCCCACGCCTTCTCTCCTGTCCCTCTCCTGTCCTCTCTTCTCTCCTCTTCTATCTTGTCCTCCTGTTACCTCTTCCATCATCTCTCCTTTCACATCCTCTCCGCTGGTCTCCTCTCTCCTCTGCGCTATCCTCTCTCTTCTCTGTCCTCGCCTGCCCCCCTGTCAATGGTGGTGGCTGACAGTGACTTTGCATCCAAAATGAAAAACAGGCAGATGGGCTCGTCAGGCGGGATGAACATGACCAAGAGCACAAGCATCAGCGGCGACATGTGCAACCTGGAGAAGACGGATGGCAGCCAGTCGGACACGGCGGTTGGCACGGTAGGCACTGACGACAAGAAGAGGCGCTCCAGCATTGGTGCCAAAATGCAGGCCATGGTTGGCATGTCGCGCAAGAGCCGGAGCACCTCTCAGCTCAGCCAAACAGGTAGGGCATCCAAGTGCACGGCCAGTGTACTGTATGTATGTTCATATGTGCATCTGTCCTGTGGCCTCTTGTTCTGTCTGTGTGGGTTTCTTTGATGTTTTCTGTTCTGAATGTTGAGTTCTAATTCTGCTGCTCTCTCTCCTCCAGCAACTCCTTTTCCCTACATTTATTTCAAAGGGCTTTTGGACTCTGCACAGTCATTTTCTAGAGATGAAGACAACAGTATGATAATTGTTATACTCTTTTCTCTCTTTCTTCTAGGTGACAATTCTCCTGGAAATTCCTCTTTCTGTCTTTCTTCCTCACTTTTGTTTTTTTCTTTCTATTACACTGCTGCAGTTGTGTTTTCATGCTTAATGCCATTGACTTATTGTGCTTTGGTAATAACAGCTTTGCACTTATTGCCACATTGATGACTTGCTTGTCACAGGTCATGCTTTGTCACCTTTTCTCATGTTGTGACGCTCTTTTGACTCTTTTCCAGTGTAAAACTACCTCATACTGTGGCTGTATGCAGTTGTTTGTATTTGTTTCTATGAGTGCATGTGAGAACGTGTGCACATGCAAGATATAGACAAGAATGGATGTGTTGTGTGGTTGTTTTCAAACCTATTTTCCTTTAGCTGAATGCAACAATATGTATTATTCTGCAGTGAAAAAATAACACGTGGCCTATTATTTTTTTCACTCTTAAATTTATTTTTTTTGTAGTGTACTCTCTTTTCAAAAACACTCAATAACCATTTGAGAAGGGTTGAGCTGCATTAGCTGGTGCAAGGCAGTTTGAAAATACAGCCTAGCAGGTGGCGTGCAACAAGGTCTCTGATGGACAGACGTGTGTCATGAGAAGGTCAGCGGATTGGTCCACTTCCCCTCCGCAGCTGCAGGTCTCCAGTGCATGTCTAAGCATCGAGGGCCTTTTCATCTCGTCTGTTCAACCTTAAAGTGGTCAATAATTACTTCTACCCATCAGCACTCTCTGATGACACTGGCTTGATAGCGTGGTAGTTGAGGGATGGATGTAGAAAAAGATGTATGGTGAGGTGAGATTAGCAAGAGAGTGTAGCGAGGCAGTGTGCTCACGTGGCACTGCACTGCCCCCCTGGC
Source organism: Cephalopholis sonnerati (assembly GCA_019142605.1). Classification (NCBI taxonomy): domain Eukaryota; kingdom Metazoa; phylum Chordata; class Actinopteri; order Perciformes; family Serranidae; genus Cephalopholis; species Cephalopholis sonnerati. Next base: position 11,712,663 of record JAGQAX010000008.1, on the reverse strand, counting down.
TCGTGATTTGACCGAATATGAGCTGCTCCTGTATCTTTAGTCATATTACTATATCAATCAGCAGTTTTTTGTGGCATGTAGATTTGGTTTATTTAGATGTGGCTGCTAGAAGATACAAATAACTGCTAGATTGTTCCTGTTCAGTAACTGTGTTGTGAAGCAGTTCTTCAAGACTTGTGTTTTTGACTAGTAATGATGGTTATGTTGCTGAATAAGATGACTCTTCTGGAGTCTACCTTTGGGAAAAGACAAAAACCAACTGTGGTTTGTTGCGATTTTTATTTTAAGGTACCCATTTGAATAGTTTCACACAATCACAGGAAAAAGTTACACACACATGCACACACTTTCCCCATGCAGACACAGCACAAAGTGAGCAGTCTGAATCTCCTAGAGCTATTAATATTTCACTCTGTGCTTCTAAGTGCATCAGATGGAGTTTGTGAGAGCGTGCATACATCTGCCTTTCTGTATTCCTGAGATCTGTATTTGGTTCTGCACCAGCACAAACACTGCCAAGCTGCCTTTTGCCCTACTTTGTAGTGTGTTATCCTGAGAGGCTCATCACCCGCTTGAAGGGTGCATTCAAAGGATGGTCGATTTTAAGAGACTGCTCGACAGTTTGTGTGCACTGCCAAGTGCTGGTGGGGGATGAGCAGATCAGCCGGGCAGATCAGCCAAGCAGTACGACTCTGGCTTTGACAAACACAGGTTAGTCAGATGGAATGGATGTGCTCCCAGGGGGCCAGCCTTGAGTAGTGTGTACACTGTTTGCAGCTCTAGACTTGAACTGCTGGTTTTGTCCCCTCAGGCACTTAATTTTTCAGGAAATACAAATGTGTCACTGTCTGAATTATGTTTGTAGTGTATGAACAGTCACAACTGCTTCATTTTGTAAACTGCACTGAAGGCTTTCTTTGTGCACAGGTCCATAATGCCATGACAAGACCTGAGACTGAGTGCAAGGGGGCAGTACAGAGCAAACAACAGACAAGAGAGAGAAAACTTTACGTGTCCTCCTACATGTGCATTCAGTGTAACATCCAACAGGTCACAGTCTTTGGTGAAAATGCAGCAGTGAACAGCAGAAAGATAGCGGGAGAGGTGTGTTGGATGCAGAATTGTGATTCTAACTGTAACTGATTCATTATTGAGTTTATGTGTCTTTGACTAATCATATCCAAAAACACAATGTTCAGTAAATGATTTTAAACTTTTAATCATGAATAAATTAGATGATATTTTTCCTAAGAGGACATTAAATGATTATCATTGTGGCTGGGCAACAGAAAAGTTTCACAGTCAGTGCTCAGTTTATTTACATTGGCTTTGATATTCACTTATACAATTTTAGAAAAACACATTTTGGAAATGTTAAGCTTATGCACTTGCCTGTTATTGATGTTAATGTTGGTCATCATGAGCAAGCTGAAACATCAATTTGATTTATTCAGCTCAATTGTCCCATCCACCAGTCAGCAATCCTCTGGTCCCTGGTACATTATGTTTTAAGCTCAATAGAGAGCCGTTTTATTCCCAATACAGCCCAACCAAACTGCTGCTATACAACCTGACTCAGCCAAATCCACACAGTAACAATCAAATCTTGCAGGCTTATTAAAAATCCATCTCCATGAATTAATCTGTGCATTTCTTCGTGTGTTTTCCTTGTGATTGGCATCTGAAAAATAGGCCTGTTTTCTCTGTCTATTAATTCCGCTGCATTTACTATCTGTGCTATATATTCTCAGTGGGGAGGCTGTCGTAAAAAGGATGCTGATGAAGATGTTGTCAGCATTTTACAGTATTGACCTGCTGTTCAATTTTTCAGCTCAGTTTTACTGTTTTTTACATTTCATTTTACACAATAATAATTAATTATTCTTGTAATATATTTAATATGAAAAATCATTATTGTAATTTTTTTCAAGCACATGAATACACAGTTTACCCCCAAAAATGCTCAGTCTTTTTTGGAATATTTTGAAACATAAATTGTAAACAACATGGATCATAAACTGAAACGCATTACTGCTTTCAGTGGTTATCAGTACTCCGATGTCAACCTAGAGGAGATCATGCGTTTGGTTATGTGTGTGCTCATCCATGTGTATATCTGTCTGTCTGCAGCTAATCTTGTATAATACTGGACCAATTAGCCTAATATTTTTTGTGCTTATTCATGACAGTAGCTCAAAGACCTCTTATGGTTGAGGTTATTCACAATTGTTGAAAAACCTTATTTGCTCTGTTTTATGCCCTCATTGAGTGCTGAGTTCTCACCCAATCACAAACAGCCAGTAGGGGCTGCAAGCAGTCAACAAAATCACATATCAAAAGGCATTGCCAATAACTGGCTAGGTTAAAAACAAGACTTACCTAGTCTGTTGCAGACCACATTTTGGCCTTAGCCATGGAAATGACATCCATAGAAAAGTTTGGTCTCATTTTGAACTAGAGCATATGCAGATAAATTTCATACCCGATATGTAAGGATCCACTAAAATTAGGTACTATATAAGATAAATAAATCCCTATTTTTGTTATCTTCGCCGCCATCTTGACTGTAAGGGAGCCAGAAGGGACAGCTGAGTGAGATTCATATCTTCTTGGGCTGGGAGAGGGAGGTATGGAGGGGTTTTATTGGACATAAGATCTGGGGGTTGTCCTGATAGAGTCCCAGAAACATAATCGACAGCGCACTTTACAACTCAGCACCAGCCTCTCACTATTAAGGCTGAGAAGGTGAATAGTCAGAATCAGAATCAGAATCAGAATCAGAAATACTTTAATGATCCCCAAGGGGAAATTGTTGTGTTACAGGTACTCCTTACAAATGTAGAAGGAAGATATAGTGCAAAACAAGTATAGAAAGAAGATATAGGGCAAATATAAGAATATATATGTATGTAGTAACCTAAACATCATTTACAAAATATATACAGGAACTCTAGATACAGATGGAATAAGAAAAAATAGGATTATGTACATTGTCTTTACAGAAAAATTAGGATTATGTCCATTGTTGTAATAGTAATAGTGCATGAAATACAAGAAATTGGACCGTAATAGGCAAAAACAGGCAAGGTTGCCCGTAGTGATATAGAAATAAGAAAAAGATGGAATCACAGGGGAGAATTCTGAGTCTGTGGGATAATTCATTGAGGGAACCATCTAGTTTCCCGCTCCCTTGTGTGCAGCCTTGAGTATTAGCGTGTTTCTTCTTAAGTCCTACTTTTCTCTACTGTATCTGACCCTGAAAGAAGCTCACTTTTTTGGACCAGCTGCAAGTGTATCTGTTACAGGAATAAATGAGGGCAAGTCACTCATTGTTAAAGTGAAGGTGCCGCATGTTGCCATAGCATTGACTCTAAAAGTAACCTGTAAGCAACCTATTAAATCATTGTCCTACTTTTGCTTATAGGAAAAGAAAAGGTGTGATAAAATTTGATAAAGGATTGACGCACTACCTGACACCTCAAATCACACTGCTAGGAAACTGTTGGTGGTGGTTACATGTATGTTCTGCAGCAATTTTATATCTTAAGAGTCCAACTATACGATCTAAGGTTTACTGTGTTCTAGATAAATGTTTAACTTTACTAAGAGTTAAATGTTCTCTCAATAAATGAGGGCATGTGTATGCGGCTTAATGTAACTGACTATGCCCAGAATAGCCAAATGTATACAAAAGAGAGAGCAATGCACTGGCTGCCCCCTCCTCTCACACTCCTCTCTCACTTACACCAGATATTGACGTAGTTTTGGACCTCCAAGACAGACTGTTTTGTATGTGGTAAAATAGCTGAACTTCGAGCTTTCAGCCGAGGTAATTTATCTTCTGAGTTGGGTTGGGTGCCTATATCAGCAGCTCCTCCGCTAGCTGAGGCCGCTAATTAATCTCCTAGGGGGCCGGAGCAGACATGCTGCTCTCAGGATGATGCATGAAAGGAACACAGCAGCACAGGTACAGCCGAGGCTGAGGGACACCAGTGCCCCACTGCTTTCCCCCCATCCCGCCTTCTACCTCACTTATTCTCTCATTCCCTCCTAACTGACATTTGTATCTTGCTGTCATTATTTCCCTTCTCTCTCCTTCCCACACCTTGTCATTTCACCTCGTCTTCTCAGATTAATTTCTTCCAGTAGCTCTAAAATATCTCATCCTCTCTGTCTTTCCCTCTTCTCCAGTTTTCTCCGTCCATCTCTGTTAAAACAATTCTGTAGAGGACTTTCAGCTGTTAATCAGCCTGAGCTCTCACATGAGCCATCTCTGCAGTGACCTAAATATGTGTGGATACACTGTAGGAGCTGAGATTTTGTACCTTCTATTAATGAAGCCACTGCCATATACCAAGAATACATCACAGCAATAAAACCAGAAACCTACAAGCACAAAATCTTTGTTATAATATTTTCCCTGACTCATAAATGATCCTGTAGTCTGGTGTTAAAACTGCACTGTGCAGACATCAGCTTTTTTTTGTTGTTATATCCTTAAATTATATTGTGATGTTAACTGTCACTCTGAGGACTGGCATTTGGCATTTTCTTCCTATAGCCTGAGCCATCTACCATGTCTGTTCAAGTGTCTGTGTGATCTGGTGCATTTATTTTACAACTTTGAGACTGCTACCTGTAAAAAAAACCAGCAAAACATCACAGTATTTTTGATACTCCAACTAACACTACTGACATTTACACTAATGCCTAAGTTTAATCATACTGTATTACAGTTAAAGCCTGCTGTAGGATGCTATTGGAGGCACCAATTTACTCTATGCAGTACGTCATGTAAATGCAAGAAAGGGCCTTGGTTTGCAGAGGTAGGGTATCTGTTTCTATGGTTACTGTACATCCTGTCCCAGATGCTGTGCACCTGCAGCATAATCTAAACACATTAGGTCAGCATTAAACATGAGACTGTTTTGGGCTGCATTTTGTCATCATGTAGATGCAGTAGCCTTAAGCCTTGCAGTTGGCTGAGAGTGAAGTAAAGTAGTAAAATATGAGCTAGTTTCTTTGCCTTTGATATGTATATAATATTTCACTGTCAGGTTTTATGGTGACAGAGCTGACAGCTGCTAAAGACAAGGGTGTGCTTGCTTGCTTTTTTCCCCAAAAGCAATTTAGTTCCCTCAACACATTTTTAAGATATTGCTCACTGTAGGTACTTCACTGTGCACAGAAATGAAGTACATTTTTCATGATGTTTGAATCACAGGTTAATCTTAGACTCAGTCTGTATCTGAAACAGTTCTATTGAAAGTGTTGTGTTAGAATTACTGATGACTTTATGTTTATTCACGAGCTGTGATGTGAATCAGAGTTGGTGGAGTAAATCAATTTTTTCACACAGAGCAGCACATGGTGTCTCTCTTAGCAGACACTGTGCTTTGTATTATCCAAGAAATTAACCAATGTTCTTGTTTTGAAGATGTTTTTGTATGTTGTGGTAATTATGCAGGAGCATAATTTAGTTTTGATCGAGGGAAAACACAAGATCTATTGATGTTAACCCTGGGTATACATGTACAGTAACCCAGCAAGCTGTGGAAATGAAGATGAAGATGAGTACATGTGTGGAAGTACAACTCTCTGTTCTTTGCTCATGTTGCTGCAAACTCATTATTGCCAAATAACAAGAAACACTATTGTTATACTGCTGCTGTTGAAAGGACTTCAAGTGTAGTGATTTATTTTTGAGCAGCTAAGAGTACACAACACCCTCTTTACAATGTCCTAATTTTTTTTAACACTGTGGTTAAATTCATGATCATGCTCTGTTGTTTTCTGGTATGTATACAGTTCAACACATCATATCAGAATTCAGTATGAATGAAATTTAGCAGACTGCATGAAGAAGAAGTATTTTACTGACACATTTCAAGCCAGCAGTTTAATGCTAAAAAGATACATTTTGGGGTGGAATATTTATTTAATATTGTACACACACACACACACACACACACACACACACACACACAAACACACACACACATATATATAGATATATATAGATATATATATAGCAGTATATCTCCATGAGCTCGACTTAAAAGCTGTTTATTCATCTTCTAAACGCTGCCGTGCTCCACCAGCTGCTCTGTGTTTTCTGCCTGCAGTGTGGCTCATGCTCCACAGCCATATGTCTCCTTTGCCTGAGTCTGAGCCTTGGACACAGTTGTATAGGTCTGTCCCACATTTCAGTAGAGTACAATCATGCCATGTATCTGAGCTGGACTAAAAATGAACTTCCACACTGCATTTTTAGATTTTTGACTGCTGCCAAAAATATGACTTCCTCTAATGATTGTGTTGTCTTTAAATGCTGACAGCACCCCTTTAAAGCTGTCAGTCAAAGAGGAAGCCTGATGAGACATGCACTGAGAAAAATACTGTGGTCGGTGTAGTCATGAAGCGTGAGCATGATGTTTTTGCTCTTCCAAAAAATGGTTAAGAACACGCTTATTTCCTCTTTCAGTATAAAAAGTAATCATGCCAGGGTGACATGTTTGTGTTGCAATTTTCACACACAAGGGAAGTTTCTACATATCACACTAGTTAGTTGTGACTGTAGGAAAACATCAGCTGTGGTGATGTCAGTAGTTTCTATCAGGGTTTTTCATATGCACATATAAGGCTTGGCAGTATTTAGATCCCCTTTCTCTCTCTCGTTAGCTCTCCATCTGTTGTACTTTCAGTGTTTGCACCACTGAGAGGCGGGAGGCAGCCAGGGGACACACTGTTCTAACTGCTATACCTCCTGCACTTCACATTTCAAATATGCCTCTCTTAACTCGCACCTTCCACTAAAGGTGTGAACCTTTTCAGTGAAGGTGTGAAGTGAATGTCAGGACACAGTGTGTATACATGTCTGGATGTGAAGTCTTTTATTGTATATGAAGCATGAGCCATTATATCGTCAAGACTGAATCTAATTTCTCTACTTTCAATTGCATTAACAAAGCATACACCATTTAAAGCTGTGTTGATTAAAAAATGTATTATACACTGAATCAAAAGGTGTCTCTTGGAGAAGATGTTTTGTCTCCTGGTGACAAAAGGAGAACTAGAATTCTGCAGCTTTATGGAGCTCTTAGCCTTTTTAAGCTCTTTTCTTTTTTGCTTTACTTTTTTTAAGTGTCACTGCTCTTATTTACCTCAATACGCAACATTTCCAGCAAACTAATCTAACTGGACTGCTGGCTACTTTCTTTGTACCAAACATCACACAGACAAAATAAGCAACTAGCTGGTGAAGACAGAAACATCTAGCAAGTTAAAGATTCCATTGTATTATTATAGTCTTTGGAGCTGGACGAGACCAAAAAAGAACTAAAAAAAGTAAATCCTTGACTCACATTCTTCAGGTGAACACGAACATGACTGCATTCTAACGTTGCTGCGTTTCTGCTGGGTATTTAAGTATATAAGTACAGCAGGTAACTGTTAACTAACACGTTAGCCATAACAACTTTTTAAGGCGTCAGGAGTGTGTGGCCAAAAGTCTATGGATGCAGCTTTAATGTGTTGTAAAGTGAGAAGAGAAGCTCAGAGGTGATATCATACCCTATTTTGTAATTAAAGCTATTTCCCTTTATAATGCTCATCAGATTTGAGCCAGACACAAGAGGGGAAACTGCACTTCCAGACTGCAGGACTGGCCTGCATCAAGGTAGGCAGCAGGGAATGTAAACTGAGAGAGCAGAGAGTGTGATTGCCTACGTTTGCGCGTGTAGTGGTGCGTGTCCTGGTGTGTCCGCATTTAAGTGCTCAAAGTGTGTTTGCTTGCATCCGTGCATGTGAGTGCCAGGGCTGGAGCCCTCCATTAAGCTGTGTTTACAATGTGTAGGGCCGGAGTCACTCTCTGACACTTGGCCCGGCCTGGGATCATCAATCAGAAAGACTTCCGAAGGCTTCCGGCTGTGATCCCTGCCGCCTGCCAGACGGACTTTACATATGACTTCTGGGATATTACACTCTTTTGTTGTTGTAGTAGAATTGGCAGGGATATTCACATTCCTGACTTCTGAGGTGCTTGTGATTTCCAGCCGTGTGGTCACTGTCATGTAGGTTTGTCATAGTTAGTCTAGGTATGTTGCACTGTGTGCTTTAATGTTAGTCTGTACTCGTCATGCTTTTGGGAAATTAGAGAGTTCCCCACATGACCTAAAATGTTGGCTTTGATTCTTACTTTTCTTCAGGCAAAGTTTTGAACGCCTTTGAATTGCTGTAATGTTTTATGACTAGGTTTTTAATTTGTTCATAATATTAAGTATCTGGCAAATAAAAGTGTTCTGGTTGTTTTCATTTGATGTACAGACTATTTTCAGAATCCATCTGCAGCTTTGAACAGATGTTACGAAAATAAATCATAATTATTTTTCTCCAAGTGTTATGTGTTAGGTGTCAGGTGTATCACAGCGATGTCTGTATCTCTCTCTCAGGTATTGTGCAGAGGATGGGTAAGAATAAACTGCACTTCAGGTGCAAAAGTTGAAACAAACAACACGTGCCCAATGTGGTGTCATGGTTAATGCCTCGTGAATCTACTGGCACCACGTTGCAATGACACATTAGCTAGGACTTAGACAGAGGAGAGATAAACATTTTCTCAGGTGCTTCTGATTATCATTTTGGCAAAGCCAGTTATATTAACCGCCTATCATCCAAAGCAGTCCATAGAAAAAGACATGGAAAAAGTCTCCTTTTGCTATTTAATTTCATCAGGTACTGATAATTCATTGTTGTAGGCTGGCTTTGTACTACCTCACAGCAACAACCAATTTAATTCTAGTAATATTTACAATTTAACAAAGAATTAGCAGGCAGAAGATTGTGTAACTCGAGGAGCCCATTGAAAGATTTTAACTACATAATTGTCTTATTAATCTTAGACATCCTCATGGTTTTATTTTTCATGGAAGATCATAAAAACTCACAGTCAGAACAATGAAAGTGTGTTGAGGTTATGATTAAGATGTAGGTATTTTAAAGTAGCAACGAAAAACTTTGATAATGACAATCAATACATCCGTCTGTGTAGTAGAATATCATTAAACAGAAAACCTGTTATAGACACCCTCCATCCTGTTGTTAAAAACAATTAGACTGTCAGGCCATATTTGTAGGAATTGGAAAACTAACATGGCAGTAAATTCACAGTGACAGTGCAGAAATTTACCAATTAGCATTTAAAGCACAGTAGAGGAGAGGAAACCAGGAATTGGGTTTGCAGTTCTTTGGCCATAAACCAAAGTACTGGACAAATAATTTAAAATTTCGAACAGATGATGGCTCTATATAAAAAGTTAAGAGCTCAACAAATTTATTATGATTCATCCTAGGGGAACATGAATGTGGTTACCAAATGTTATGGAAATCCATCTCAGATTGCCAGTCACTGGGATTCATTCTCATGGGACCATGGATGTCAGCATTTTACCCAGTAGTTGTAAAGACATATCACTAAAATCCAACAATGTCAATCTACTGATGGTGCTACAAGAAAAGTCACGGGTACTCCAAAGTCAGTTACCCTCATCCTCTGAAGGGCCATGACTGCCTGCGCAAAATGCCATGGCAGCCCAACCAATAGTTGTTGAAATATCTCAGTCAGGTGAGAGCGACAGAATGACTCTGTCATCCCTTGAGCCACACTGCTAGTGTCACTAAAAACTAAAAAAACAACATACATTATTCCGTCAACTTCTTTAAATGAGCCTTGTTTTTGATGCACTCAAATCTAGACAATCTCTAGGTTAACGTGACTGTCTGAGTTAGCAGGAACCCTTAATCCTTTTAGAAAGAAAGACTAATAGGACCCATTATAGAAATGACCCAATTGTTTGTGTTGTAACTGTGTGTGTTTGTCCAGTTTCCCCCTAGCTGCAAATGTGAGGTGTTGTTTTTGACTGTGCTGACCTAGATGAAACCTGCAAAGGGACACCATGCATTAAGAGGCTTCTTCATGGAAGTAGGTTGCAGTGTCTCTTAGGGTGGAACTTTTGCCTCGGCTATAACACCACAGGGAGCTTGCTATATTTATGATGATGCAGAGAAGGACCATAATTGTCCTGTCCTGTGCCTATTCTGCCAGACGCATGTTCAGAACAAAAGCGCCACAGTTGGTTCTCTGGCAATGTGTCAAAGCAGCACAGTTTCACTTCTTTTTTTTACCAAGCTGCAGTAGTTACAGTAGACAGAGGGCCTGAAGTTTAGTTTAAAGCCATACTTTTGCTTTATGTGTTACTCACACCCTATGCCAGTAGCAGATTTATCAGTATTTTAGGGACCACCTGTGAAGAATTCTTTTCTCTCAGTGCCACTGTTGTGGCTTTCTGCTCTTGACTGTTTAAATTAGGCTGACCTCGGGGTATCCACAAATAGTAGAAATGGACTGAAAAAGGAATCATGTTTAGAGAAGTTTGACTCTAATTCAAACAAAGAGTTGTCCGATTGTTTGAAAGTATGGTTTGTGATTAATCAAGGGAAAACGAATTTCTTGTAACACAACATATGTTGTGTCACAGAGGTCGTGGAGAGAAGATGGATGAAGTCTTCAGGCTGACTATGTGAATATGATCATCCACTTCACACTCTTAGCAACTGTGTAAACAACCTGCAAAAGCAAAGTGAATTCCCCCCAACATACACAGCACAGCTGTGTTATGGTGGTTAAGAATGACAGAAAAATAAACTAGCAGAGTTCGGCACGTGAGCTTTGAGTGTCCGCCATGTGGCTGGAGCCCTCTCATACTGGAGCAGGGCTGCTGGCAGACCTAATGACAGCTTGTTTTCACAGCCTTTGTTGATAAGATGGGGAGGGGGAGGGATGGTGGGACACGGGATGGAGAGAAAAGAAACAACACAGCAAGCCGAGGGATGAAAAGGAGAAAGCAAATGATAAAAGAAGAGGTTAAAAAAATTTGTGAGAAACGAAGTGGGGAGGGAGGGCTCAGTATCTCTGGGTAGAGCTTGTTCACCCGCAGAGCCAGCCGAGGTGCGCCTGAGCAGCCTGGCTCTCTGATTGGTGGTGCGCGATGCAGCTCTCTCCCCTCCCCCCCTGAAGAAAGAGGTGCAGTAGGAGCGTCAGACCCAGACAGCGCAAGACTCAGCTACTGAAGCAACATTTCTCTGAAGCTCTCCCTAAGATGCATTCTGCAGAGCATTTAGGGACAGACTAGATGATAGCACAGACCTGATCTCCTACAGCGTAGAGTCTCCTACTACTGGGCTTAAGAATTCATCAAACAGATTAGATTTGCATTGGTTTTTAAACCTTTACCAGTAGGGTCAGCTAGAAAAGGCAAAGCCGACGTCTAGTGCATTCGATTCACCGCATTGAGAAGGACGGCCGCTGGTCACTATGGGCAGGCAGGGGCACGATACCTCTGCTGCGGCTCCTGGGATGCGTATCCAGCGCTCCCAGAGCAAGATGAGCCTGTCTGCATCATTTGAAGCACTGGCTGTCTATTTCCCCTGCATGAACTCCTTCGATGAGGAGGACGGAGGTAAGACGACATCTGGGGAAATGTCCCAGCAGTAGCTGCTGACTGGGGGGGGCAGCAGAGCTGTTTAAACTGAGGGGTGGCAGAGAGGGAGAAGATGGATGTAGGATTAGTGGGAAGATGCAGAGGTATTGATCATAGGGAGAACTGGGGCGGGCTAAGAGATGTAATTAGTTTAATTAAGATGACAGTGTAGTTCGGTTAGGATAATAATTTGATGCTTGGACTGTGTGCACTGTGCAACATCATGATTTGATATCTGTGCCTGTATCTCAAGAGAAGTCAACTTTTCATTCAGGTTAGCAGTTTGTTGTGAAATACACATACTGCTTCTGTTGTTGCTACTGCTGCCAGTGGTGGTGTTAGCATGAATGGTTATATGAACCAGTCGGCTGACATATTCCACTCATGCTAGTCAATATCTCATTTCCCCTTGATGATTTTAAATCTGACTCTGTGAATGAAAACAAAGGATTAAGTAGCTAGACTGAATCATTGTTTAGTATCTTGTAGGCGGTAGTGTTTATTTAGTTTAAAAATACAACATGCTCTATGACTGTTGCTTCCTGAACAGTAGTGATGACGCGTACTGTATGTTTATATTTATGCCTCTCAAGATGCTCTTATCATTTCCTATTCTAGTGGCAGGGGGATTTATTCATAAAGAAATAGAATAGGTCATGGATTTGCAATGCAGGAGATTTACTCTTTTATACCTCTACTTATCTTTATATTTTTTTGCCTCACCACGCCAGCTTCACTCACACTTGTATTCACACTCCCACTGTTGGCTACCAAGCAGCTCTACTAGTCATTGTCTTTTCCTGTCTGGCAGGGCCCAGATTTGAGGGCAGTGACCTTCTGGTGACAAGCCAGCTTGTCTGACTTTTAGGCCCCTGCTGCTTCATGTTGCCAGATACTTTACAAAAGTGCTTGGCTGCACATCCTCCTGTCTGTGTTGATAATACTCCTGTCTTTGACACATTTACCTCATCTGCCGTCACGTTAAGTGTAGTTGTGTGTGTATTTTTGGCCATAATGTAGGTATATATGTATGTGATAAGTCTGTATGGGAATTTTGGAGTCATGATATCTAAAGTCTATACCACAGTTTGGTAATTGATCAATTCATCATAATTTGCAGTGAGAAAAAATCAGCAGTCTTTAGTTGATGCAGGTCATGTAAACGTATAATTTCATGATCACCCATTCATTTTTATTATAGTAAGTACAGTAAGGGCTGCGTACCTGTGATTTTAATCAGCAGTGTAAATGATAACATATGCATCTCATAATTTGTGCAGTGCAGCAGGAAATCAGATTTCCCTTGCTCGGTGTGTTTTCAATGTTCATTGATAACATCCGGCTGGCCACTGATTGTCAGAGGTCTGTGAGCAGCAGTTTGCTACAGACGTCAGAGACAACCTCTGTGGCTTCGTCTCCTATTGTCTCCTAAGTGTGAAGAGCAGGAAGAGGAGGCGGCGGCTGAATAACCGAGATTTCAAGGCTGAAAGGCTTCATGTCTGTTTATGCCTGTGTGTGTGAGATAGACTCAGGATCATCTCTCTTCTCCTCAGCCACTTCTCTGACATGACAAGGCAGGAGAGGGGAGGAGAGTGAAGACAGCGGGCCAGTGATGATGCTGGATTAGGAATGCTGCAGTCTGGGTGTGATTCATCAATCATTTTCATGGGAAATGATTAAGTGAAAATTGCATAAGGTCTATGGATAGCCTGTTGTTTGTCAAGACTTCACACCTGGGGGCTGCAAACAGTGGAGTGACGGCAACTCTGTGTTATTACTTTCCTCTGGCTTTGCAGTGATGATGTGGCCTCTGGGAAATAACATGATGCCCTCGTTTTTCATTTGCAGATAGGAAAAAAAGAGGTGATATAACTATAATAGGTGCAATAACATTTCAGAAAGTTGTACGTTCGTTGTAAGTTGTACATAGCTATGCTCTATTTCATGTTTAAGCTCTGAGATTATTGATATATTCCAGGTGCTAACACATAAGTTCAGCAGAGCTAAATGGCTAAATATCAAGGGAAGTATTTAATATAAAGGCACTGTAATTAATGTGTCTGATTTCATTTTAAGCTCCTAAGCATGATTGCTGTTTGATGATGTATGGTGATGACTTGCTCCATGCTCAGAGTGAAGGAGAAAATGCCAGTCTTTTCTTAATGGGTATTAAAATGAAACATAGCTTTGATTCTGTATGTGTGTGTGTGTGTGTGTGTGTGTGTGTGTGTGTGTGTGTGTGTGTGTGTGTGTGTGTGTGTGCTGGTTGCCAGGTGTGTGTCTATAGTAGTGGAGCATTCATACTTTTGTGTAGGTACAGTATGTGTATGCCTGCCACAGGCGCAGCCACGTGGCCCCACACGCAGTCAGGAAGGCAGGGTAGAGATGAGCAGCAGCAGGGCTAATGGTTGGAGTCAGCTGTCGTCTTGGATCAGTTAGGATGGGGGGCAGACGCTAGATGTTTATGGGTGGAGCATGGAGTCACTATGGCTCCCACAAGACTGCCGTAGGCAATCGGTTGCACAGCATAGAGGAGGGCTGTACACGTTGTTCTGTTCAACAGATACACAAAGAGCTGTAATTCTGTGGCACTCGTTGAATGAGTGACCTTGTTTGATTGTCACAGTGAAATTGCCATGATCTTTCCCAGAATAAACTATACTCACGTTGTGCTACACAGATTGATTTCCATTCACAGAGTAGTCTTTGTGTTTTGTTTTCCCCCTGGAATGATTTTTCAGACGAAAGAGCAGGAATGTCAGTAATAATCCATGTGAGTGCAACTCGCTGTATGAGTCACAAAATGATGCAAAGTCATGAATTGACGAGCTCTGTCACCCTTTCTGTCCCTCCCTCTCTCTTTCTTTGCGTGTGTCATTATGCATGCAGAAGCGGGAGGTAAGAAGTTACGTAGCACGATCCAGAGAAGTACAGAAACGGGCCTGGCGGTGGAGATGAGGAGCAGGATGACTCGGCAAGCCAGCCGGGAGTCCACAGACGGCAGCATGAACAGCTACAGCTCTGAGGGAAAGTAAGGAGACTCATATTCTCAGGACAGTCAAAAAGCTTCTGCATATGTATTTTACTGGGAGCGGTTTGTACATACACAGCTAACAGTTCAAAACTTGATTTGATTACTCACATTTTCACTCTTCCTAATCCTCATGATATTTAATAGGCTACAACTGTTGGCTCGCATACAGTTTTGTTTAATAACCAGTGTGCCTTTCTGTGTTTCAGTCTCATCTTCCCCGGTGTGAGGCTCTCCTCAGATGCCCAGTTCAGTGACTTTCTGGATGGCCTCGGTCCTGCCCAGCTGGTCGGGCGACAGACGTTGGCTACTCCACCTATGGGTGAGAACAAGAATCTGTTTGTTTAGTACATTTACTTGGTAGTATAGTCATCCTTGGAATCGCTCTTTGCTTGTAGAATGGAAAATGTTAATGACAGAAGATTAAAGGAATACTTCACCCCCCCCAAATGACCATTAGTATATTAATTACTCACCCTGTTACATTACATTTGTGAAGAAAATGCTTTTCTCGCGTGCCTTTGGCGAACAAAGAATCCAAAAATGAAAAAAAAATCTTTGATGAAGTCATAGGGAACCCCATGTAACAATAGCCAAACTATATCAAGACTCCTGGCCCCAACCTTTACACAACTTGTGCATTGTGTATAATCCAAATCTCATTTATCCAGTCGTATGGTCAGTACTTCCCAAACAAACAGCCCTTTCTGACAGGGAACTGAACTGAAAGTTAAACTTACATGCTCTCTTCAAAGTCAGACTCCCTTAAAGAAACAGTAATTTTACTTCACTGAACATGGGAGCTGCTGGTCCTCTACTGCCTCAATCAATAGTTTGTTTCATTGTGTGACTTCAGTGAGTCTGTATTAACAAAACACCAAAGTCACACAATAACACAGACTTAATAATCAAGGCAGTAGTCTACCAGGAGCTCCGTGTTCAGTGAGGTAAAATTAATGATTTCTTTAGGAATTCAGCAAAAAAAAGGTTGAGTAAATGATATACAGTGGGGAGAAGTATTCCTTTAATTACCTTGTAAGGCATATATAGTAATGTGCTAAAAGTTGGTTATTTGTTATGTTTGTTGTTCAGGTGACATCCAGATTGGTATGGTGGAAAAGAAAGGAGCACTGGAGGTGGAGGTCATCAGAGCCCGTGGCCTTGTGGGAAAACCAGGTTCCAAGGCACTGCCAGGTAATTTAAGCTCTCACACTGTCATTGTCACAGCCAATTACACACTTATCTCAGAAATCCAGCGTAAATGTTGTCATATGATGAATTAAATATCATGTTTCATCAGGGCTGTGGGAGAAGACCAAGAGGTTGTGCATGTTGTAACATTTTCTTGACTTATCTTTCCTCCTCTCCTATCTTCACAGCACCATATGTAAAGGTCTACCTTTTGGAAAACGGAGTCTGCATAGCCAAAAAGAAAACAAAAGTAGCAAGAAAAACCTTGGATCCCCTTTACCAGCAGCAACTGCCGTTTGAGGAGAGTCCAGGAGGGAAGGTTTTACAGGTAAGAAAGTGGAAACTCTGAATCAGCCTTCCTAAAAGTTAATTTTTCACTGTTTAAACTTGTTTCATCCTTTTGACTAATTTCTTTTCCTGTGTTCTCTGCAGGTCATCGTTTGGGGCGACTATGGACGTATGGACCATAAATCATTCATGGGAGCAGTTCAGATACTGTTAGACGAGCTGGACCTGTCCAACATGGTGATTGGCTGGTTTAAGCTCTTTCCTCCTTCCTCACTGGTGGACCCTACTCTGGCCCCACTGACAAGAAGAGCTTCCCAATCCTCACTGGACAGTTTCTCTCGATCATAGCAGCGTGTGGACTGATAGCGTTGTTGTAGCAGCCAGTGTTGCGATTACAGGTCACGCCCCCCGGTTACACTGCATGCTTGATGTTGTGTCTTCTGAGCCTGTTTCTAGGGGTGCAAAAACGTGATCCTGTGTTTTGAGCAAAAACGTTGCGCACATTGTGCACGTGGCGAAGCGTGTTGCAAGCGCCTGGCGGCCGGGATTGCCGGGTGTTGTTGTTGTTGTTTGGAGGAAGCTGGAATGAACTCCTTAGCACGAGGAATCCGTCAGTTCCAGGTTTTCATCCAATTCGAAGCCATGGGGGTCAGTACTGGGAACCGCTAAATGAGTTCTACAGGAGCCCTTTTCGAATGAAAAATAAATGTTTTTGCTTTCTTTTTTTGTTTTGTTTTCATTTGTTTTTGTTTTTTTTTCTTTTAATGTCAATGTACTTGTATCTGAAGGGGGTGACAGTGTTTCTAACCAGATGCTTGGTCACGCCACGCCAACAGACCTAGCTGTGTAGATGGAGTTTTGGAGACCATCGCTTTGGGTGAGGTGTGTCCCAGCTTGTATCCACACTCCCCCAAACCCCAAAAGAAATGTCCCGCATACTCTAGGTTTATGTACTGAATCAAACCGTACTGCTAAATCACAAGAAAGACTTCAAAGTTAATCAGAGGCAATACTGAAGTGGCTACCATCAACACTCCAGAATAAACAGTAACGATCCAGACCCCATGAAAAAGATGTACAATCTACCATCATTCTTTCTCTGTTGATATATTGTATGAAAATTAAATGAGAAAAAAATATTTTTTTCCTTTTTAGTTCATTTGCATGGACACAAATTTAGCTGAATTAAAAAAAGAAAAAGAAAATTATTTTCTTGAGGCTGCAACTTGCAAAAAAAGATGAAGAAAAATAAATAAAACAGATCAGCCATTTTCAACAATTTATATTATTTTTAAAGATAAATTTCACTAGTGCATGGTTTTCAAGGGGAGTGAATGCAACATCGTGATTAAAAAAAAAAGACATTGTTTATCATTCTTTAGACCATTCATGAGTCTGTGTTTTGCAGACATGCAGATAAGGGAAACTTAAAGGAAACTTTTGGAGCTATTTAACAGAAAATGTTTATGTGACAAAAAGTGATAATGAAAATAAATGTAAATGATTTATTTCATTGTAAAAGGCTCATGCCTTATAAAGATAAACATTATGTGCAAATTGTACATGTTTCTCTTTTTCTTCCTTGTCCCAGGGTACTTCTCATTGTACTATTCATTGCTACCATCGTTCAGTCCCCTGATATTGTCCAGATTTTAGGACTGTTGGTTCATTTACAGTTCTGTATTGTTTCAGTATGTATTTTATTTTGGATTTGATTTGTTTAACAAGCATGTTGAAAAGGATTTTCTGCAACATGGCTTGGGCACACCTTACAGTAACTCAGCATGTTTTGATAAAGATGATATTTGGAATTTTTGCAGTTTCTTGTACAGTGCATGTCAACTTCATTACTTTTCTCCCTCACCTTAAATTGAACTCTACAACAAATTAGTTCTTGGTCTTCTGCGGCCACTTATTGAAGTTTTATCAAAAAACATTCCACCCCCAAGGTCATATTTTCTTTCAGGTTTTTGAGAAAAAAAGTGACAAGGAAAATATTTTATATTTAATGGAGGTTGACGAAACAGTTGTGATTGCAAGTGTATTTTATTTCAGTATTGTTGACGAACATGCAAAAATAATCTGTATTGGTACAGCAAGAGGTCTATACCTAATCAAGAGGCAGCAAACATGCAAAAGATGTATGTTGCTGTGGTTCAATTTTACAGGCACTGTTTGTGAAGATGAGCTAATCACAAGTTCAAATAACAAGGGATATTGCCACAGAAAATGTTTTTTCTTGTTTTAATGAAAATGAAATTAATTTACTATATTTTTGTTAGTTTTATTTAAAAGCCAAGACCAGTTTATTTTTTATTTTCTATTTTTAGTAATTATAAATACTTCTCATGTCTGGGAAGTATATGAATCTTATAGTTGCAGTATGTCTGAATGAAATTGAACTGAGGCATTATTCCTTTTCCATGTGACGATAATGCGTTTTAATGTCCAAGAAGACCTTGTCGCTTTAACAAGCCACAGTATATATTTTCATTTTGATTTTCATTGTACATACCTTTAGATGTCAGAATTTGAATAAACAAGCTACCATGAATAGATTGATAGAATCTTTTGGAACAGGAAAAATGCCTCACATGATGACAAAGACATATGTTATTTATCCTTTTGAATGCCTTTTAATTTTCTCTTTTTGGTGCAATGTGTTAATGCCAAGGCTATGTCTTGGTTAAGTATGGTTGAGTACAGAGATTTATGTAAGTTATTTTTCAAATTAAAAAATAAAAAATTGATATTACACTGATGCTAAGTGTTGGGTGATAAGATTAACACATACATACAGTACACAACATGCTTTATATAGAAACTGCAGAAAAAGTACTTTTAAAGCAGCTAGTCCACATGTCAAAGTATCCTCGGGCAAGATACTGAACCCCAAATTGCTCCCAATGGAGTATGAGTGAATGTTAAAGCTCAGCCTCAGTCATCAGTGTGTGAATATGTGTGTGAATGGGTTAATGGACATGCAGTGTAAAAGTGCTTTAAGTGGTCAGAAGACTATAAATGTATTATATAAATGCACGTCCATTGACCATTTCTCAAAGTTGGAAGGCAAGCATGAATTTGCAATAGCTCCAACCATGTACACACATGCATAAATGTCTTGCCCCTTTTTGCCAGTTGGGATGAGCAGTTATGTCCTTTGGGTGATAACCAATCTGTACATGAAATCTCAGGCAAGTTTGTGAATGCATTTGGAAGTTATGTGCCTTTTTGTAATCGGTCGCTACCATTTCCATGTCCCCTTTAAGCCAGTGGTGTGAACACTAATACACACCTTCACACAGACACACTTGACCTCTGTGCCAAATTTAATCATCCTATAGGCAAAAGCTGTGGCTGCCAAAGGGAAGGAAAATTTTTGTGGATGGACCAACCCACAGAGTGAGCTATAGAGTCGCTGATCAAAGCTATCAAAGAATAGTCAATATCAGTACAGCAGAGATTGAAAAATTCTAACTAATAGTCTCAATGGGTCAAGCTCTAAAAACCCTGGATCCTGCAGTTCCCATAATGCAATCCTTTGTCTCCAACACCAGGTAATTTCCACATCAACTCCATTGCTCCATGTTATGTTGTAAATTTGATGACCCCGAAGAATCATTAGGTCATGTTCTTTAGACACTATACAACCAACTGTATAGCATGTTCTAATTATGATAGAGTCATTTTTATGAATTAATCTCAGGCATGAGTGTACAGAAAATATTTAATGGACGCAGTCAGGGTGGCTGATTATTCTGTAACATAGATATTAGACCTCGTAAATAAGCCAGCAAGAGGTAAGATAAGAATGATCCAGATATCATTCAGCGTGGGCCTACCTTCTTGTTTCTAAGACAAATTGAGTTACCCGGTTCAAACACAGACAAGCTGAGCTTCCACTTACCTACCAGATTCAAACAACACAAGCATGTACTGTTGCCAATTGGCTAAGCTTGTTAGCTCCTGAACTAATTTGACCATTAAGGCCAAACCCAGAAATGGATGGAATAGAGTTGTCAGTCAGCTGGCTATATTTGCAAAAGATTCACTGGTTTGCACTTAAGAACTTCTGGCCTCTGTGTGACAAACATGGTTACAGAGTTTTCATTCGTGCTTGTGACTCTGTGGGGCTGTTAGGCACAGTGGTGCTTTGAGCTAAATGCTTAGCATGCTAACATCACAGTGCTGGCAGGTATATCATTTACAATTTACATATGTTGGTTTTTTTTGTGTTAGCAAGCCCGTATGTGCTAAATCACGCAAGGAACAAGGCTGATGGGAGTGTCACTACAAACCAAAGAACAGAAGAAATCCAAACTTTGACCTCATGCTGTGGTCATTCAAAAAATTATATGTTTTTAAAGATTTTCAGTTTGAACTAAAGCAGCTTGTCAGGGTGAAGCAGCTGGCATTAACATCCTGCTATGGACATCTAATTATTTTACCTCCTGAAAATTAGAATATTTGACCAGTCATTATCAATTAACTAATTATTAACTAAGGATTAGCGACTCTATCACATTTGACTGGGACCAACTCAAGAACTGACCATCAATGGTTAGTAACTCATTAATTCCTCATTAGTTCCTTGGTAACTACTCTTTTTCACGTGTTACCAAATATTTCAACAGTGGCTATCTTTTCATGAACGTAGTACAATTCAATAACTTTACAACAGGTAGATATTACAATAACCTCAGAAATCCTATTTATTCACTGCTGTGAGGAGGCGTCTTCTCTACTGTCACTTAAAAAAGGTTTTGTAAGAGCTTTTTATCAAGTTTACCGCAGGTCTCAAGGTGTATGCAACAGTAATCTGAATTTAAATACATTAGTGTCATACAGGCTCGCGGTCTTCAATACAAGACAAAAGCACAATCAGTTCTCACACTCAGGCCCTGAATTAGTCTCTGTTTGCTTCTGCTTTTGGTTAAAAAATAGGGATGACTGAGAGATGACAAATGACTGAGGTTTGAGGGAACGGAAGAGTTCCTGTTTTGGCTGTATTTAAGAAGACTGAAAACATGCATAAGAATAGATGTCAAGCTCTACACTGCAGGTTTGTGCGCTACATTGTGATTTCATTCTTCCAGGATGCTACACTTGTGGATTGCAATAAGACGGAGCCTTGAGGATATCGGCTGTGTGGTTGTGGATGTTTTCACAACTGGTGAAAGGGATGGCTTTCAAAGAACTCTCATCCTCCTCCTCACCTGTAGCTCCTCCAGCCTCCTGCTGAGCTCCCTGCTCCTCCTGTACCTCCTCTTCACCCTGAACTATGAGCTAGCAGTGGCTGGAGGGATTGCTGGCTGCTTTGGGACACTACTCACAGTTGCCCTCTTCCTATCGAAAAGAGTAAGGTGCTTAGGGACTCTATTTGTGATCTCAATTTTCATGAAGAAGAGTCGGAATCTGCTCCTCACCGCTGGGACCAGTTTAGTGGTTCTTAGAAATATCTGCAACACCTTGGAGAACCTCACAGGCTTGGTCAGGAGTATGATTTGCAACCTGAAGGCCAAGAAAAGAGCCATCATCGCTCCATTCAGTAACTACGTCGAGTTGTTGAAGTGGCTGGGGAACATGCTCAAGGGGGTTACAGACTTAGGGGTGGTGAACCTTGACTCCCAACTCAAGGTTTCACCCAGACTGGAATCAGAAAAACTGAAGGGGAAACTCATTGAAGCAGAGCAGAAGCTGAATGAGACTGTGAAGTATGTGCAGTCCCTTATGAATACGGTCTCCTCTGTGACCGATAAGATGTTTCCTGCCATCAGCTTCCTCGTGCTCATGATGTTTATAGCGCT
The DNA here is from genome assembly GCA_019142605.1 of Cephalopholis sonnerati. Classification (NCBI taxonomy): domain Eukaryota; kingdom Metazoa; phylum Chordata; class Actinopteri; order Perciformes; family Serranidae; genus Cephalopholis; species Cephalopholis sonnerati. Next base: position 11,690,809 of record JAGQAX010000008.1, on the reverse strand, counting down.
GCACATAAAAAAATACTGCAATGACATGAAATACCAAAACAGGTTCGTGAGCAGCAGATTTGTCCGTTTTGACGAGAAGCAGAAGGCGGAAGGAAAGCCTCATGTCCTCCCCCTCACACCAGAGGAAGAAAAGCTGTACACCGCTGTCCCCTCCGCCCGTCCCACCACCAGAGAGGGGAAAGCTATGCTGAAATTTGGTGTTCCAGTTGTCTCCCATTTTGTAGCATGGGTCATTTTTATAACTGTGGATGCCTTACTCTACTGCTTTGTTGATATTGTAACAACAAAGCTGTCAGAGCTCGAACCATTCCACGTCCCGCTCTTAATGAGCATCAAAGTAAGTATGTTTGTGAATGACCTATTGATATGCTTCTGATGTTACAGTATTTGTTCCAGTCGAACAGCCACTGAATAACCATTTATGTATCTTCTCAGGGGATTGCAACTTTGATAGGTATACCACTTGGTGAGGAAAACCATCAAAAAGACTTTTCCTACTCTGTGACCCTGTTTGAAAAGCAGTGTCTTCCTAAACCCAAGCTGCTGCTCTATAACTCTGTAGTCCCTTTGGCTGCCATCCTGCTCACTCTGCTCATTATGGCTCTGATGGCTGCCAAAGTGGCCCAGCTCAGGCTGATGGTCTGCGAGCGATTCTTCTCCACCGCTGCGGAGGAGAGAGTGCAATACCTGCACGCCAAAATCCTGAGGAAGAGATTAAAATGGAGGAAGGAGAAAAACAACTGCAGCCCTACATCACTCTATTTTAAGGTATGCATCACTGTTAATCACCAGTTCAGTTGGTAAATCTCTGTGTAGAATGCATAAGGCTGATTTGTCTTCTCTTTCCAGCCACATTTCTGGTGCCCGCTGCTCTTCAGGCCCAAAGAGGATCCACAAAATATCGTGTGAGGAAGTTATTCTCTCTGCTGCATGAATTTTTTATTCTGTGACTAACACAGCATAAGAAAACACACTGCAGCATTGTGCTGCTCTGTTTGGGGATCTGCTCAAGACTTTTTAATACTGTTGGTCATAATATTCCGTTAAATAAGCTTGCTTACATTATTTTTGATGATTCTGTTTACAGCTGATTTAAATCAGATCTTTCTGGTAGAGTACAAACTGTTTTAAAACATGTCTCCAGATGGCTGATAGAGGTGTTCCACAGGGATCAATAATAGGCCTTCCACTATTTATACATAAATAATATTTATTCTCAAACTGACCATTTTTCATGCTGATGATGCTCTATCACAAACCTACGGTGTGCCTGAGAGCTAAACCTACAGCAAGCTAAGAAAACGCATGCAAATAGACACAACACAAGCAAATTAAGAAACATCTTCACCAACTTGATAAAACACAAAAACTTGAAGTTGATTACATGTGCACAGCATTAAGAAAATGTGCTGGGAGAAGCTCATAAGAGAAACTGTCGCTAACGGGAAAGTGACGCACATGGCCAGGACATGCAGCGCCTGTTGTCCCCGTTTGCGGATCTTAAATTAATGAAGTCAGCTATCCATCAGTTGTGTTGGAATATGACCTAAATGTAACTTTTCTGGCTTATTTTAACATTGTGATGGCATGATTTAGATATTATTGCAGATATTTGCTTTTAACCTAAAGTTAGCCTTTTCCTTATTATCTGAATCATAGGATCACAAGATGGATAGTCGATATTAATAACTTCATGAGCCACAAGCCATGGCAAAATCAAGTGTATCGCAGATTCCCAGCTGTGTGCCTCCTGTTTTATTGTATTTCTGTTGTGTTGTGAGCTTCTTGCAGTGCTTTTTCTAAATGTTGCACGTGTGTGGTCAGATTGGTGAAGATGTTTCTTCATTTGCTTGTGTCGTGTCTGTTTGCGTGTGTTTTCTTTATTTGCAGTCCATTGAGGCCACGGGGCTACAGTACGAACCAGACCTTCTCCAGGTTACAGTCTGACCTGATTTCAAACTTGTTCTAAACTCCAAAAAGACCAAATGTATGCATTTTCCCAAGAGCACTGAGCTGTTCTTACTCCTTACTCTATACTAATAATGGAAATCTAATAGATACAGCACAGCATACAGAGCTTAAACAATCCACTATACTGTCTACACTGGATTGCGGAGATATCTTATTTACAAATTGTACAGCTCTAATGTCAGATCACAGATCAGGGTAACTTCAAACATATTTCATACCAGCTCTAAACTGAGGAAGACTGGTTTTTAGTATTATGCACTTTACAACTGGAACGGACTGAAAAACAAATGAAGGACTTTAAACTAGTACTTTTTGATATTTTTTTATATTTGTGACCAGTTCAGTGTGTGTGTGTGTGTGTGTGTGTGTGTGTGTGTGTGTGTGTGTGTGTGTGTGTGTGTGTATGAAAGCACTGTATTTTTTTAAACTACATGTACTTTATATATTCCATGGAATATAAAAATAATAAATACGTGTTGCTCAAATGCTGTGCCCCATTACTTGTCTCTACCTGTACTGTATCATTGTCATTCAGCATGCTGTAGTAGTTGATTGAGTTATATCATCTTACGTAACTGGTCATTCTGCCAGCTGACAATAATGGTAACCATGGCGAATGGTTTATAGACAGAACACTTCCACATTAACAATAGCCAACCAATCACAGACCATAAATGAAGAGGTTATAATTCAATTCAGTTTAGCTTCAATCAGCTCTCAGCGACTAGAAATTTCATTTTATTTGTCATCGACATTACATCACGATCATTATATAACAAGGCAGACGACAGTATTCTATGATGATCAACCCCAAACTGTGACCATAATCCACAGCAGGATATACCATATATATTTAAGATCAATGCCACCGTAAACGACATATTAAATACCATAAAAACTCTAAGCTCATTCAAGGCACTGGAATAAACAACTTGCATGTTTCATTTTACTTTGTACCTTCATTTTAAGTATACACTTATGGATTCATGATGACTGCAGTGAATCCCATTATTTATAAGCTCTTGACAGTATTTGTCTTAGATAATAGATCCTACACCAAACAGCTTCCAGTAATAATAATAACACAGAGGCAGGCTTCTGTATTTTACTTCTGTGTGTAATACTACCCTGCAGAGTGTAGAACAGCAATATTTGCTTACATAATCTAAGACAGATGTCCCCTACATGTGCAGTGAACAGGACTGTCCTCTTTCCACTTACGCACTGTCGCTGTTCATTAATATCTCGCAGGTGTTACAAAGAGGTATGCATTTTTTAACATCATGGTTCTGTTTTTCTTACTTTGTGTACACTTGCTCTTTTTTTTAGTTCCTTTATATGAGTTTTTCCCTCCCCTTGTCAGCTTCACATTGCTATCTTTCATTCAATATATTTACATTTTCCCCCAAAACCATTTATTCTTGTTATTTCATATTTTTAATTTTAGAGTTGTGTTAATTAAATCAAGTTGGCAGTGGAGGACAATGATTAAAAAGTAGTTATAAACAGGGGAGGATGCGTCCCATGTGCAGTATGAAGGTATTTTTTAGATTGAAGGCCTGCTATTAAACAATTGGTTAAAAAAAGCTGACTCTTTATTGTCCTCAGTAAAGTTCAAGGTTCATGTATTTTCATTCTGCACAACAAAATGCAAGTTGTGGTCCCTTTATACTGCAAAAAAATATATGGCGGAGTTCTGAGGATGAGTTGAAGAATGTTTAAACCTGAGTAAGGAAGCTGCTCTGTGATCTAATAGTATGACAGTGGACACTTCAGTATCTCTTGCCAGACAGCAGCAGGGTGAACAGGCTGTTGCTGGGGCGGGTATTGTCTTTTAATAACCTGTGGGATCTGCACAGGCACCTCACTGATATCACTGACGCTTAGTAGATAGGTACCAATGATGTTATGGGTGGTTTTAGTCTGCCGTTGCAGAGCCCTCGTATCCTGGGCCGGGCATATTCCATGCCAATTTGAAATGTCTCCAGTCAGGATGCTTTGTATTGCTCCTCTGTAAGTTGACAGGAATGTGGCAGGGGAATTTTGCTTTCTTGCCTTTTCCTCAAGAAATACAGATGTTTCTGAGCTGACAGGATACTTGACCTCTGCTTGATGAGCAGAGCTTACGCTGCATAATGTAAAAACACAATAATGTGCTGTCTATGTGGCTTATTATTCATAAGTAATGACCTATTCAACTTTAGTTTTCCTAGCTCTGCTAAAATGGTTTGACTTAAAAATGCGTTTTAATTTATGAGTGGAATTATGTTGATTTAATATTTAGTATGATTCATTACCTCCATTTTTAAAACCTTGAGTCAGCATTGAAACATTTCCAGTATATGCTTACTTGTTATTTACTTCTATGACCACCAGTTATAATCTATAAAAGCCTATAGAGAGAATCCAGCAGGGCACATCTCACCGTTTTCAGTTCTCAGGCTCGACTGTACAATCCCACACCACCTCTTCCACTGTCAGAGACAAGAGGAAGGAAGTGGTACAGCTCAAGGATGAGTAGGCCTTCTGTGACTCACACGCTGCCACTGACCCGTGTGGCAACCTGATAAGCTCACATTATGTCTCAACTGGCCCTGCGGCATAATACCACGCCAGCATGCCAGCCCAATAGGAAGCTGCCACATGATGCTCGGTGACAGCCACAGACCTTTTTCACCACGGGAAGGAATGAATGCAGTCCATACATGGGCATAGATGGAGCGCATATGATAATGTGCCATCCTGCTGAATATGCAAATGCTGAGTCAATCTGGGTCAACAAAGTAAATCGTTACACTTTCACGCATTTCAGTGCATTTTTAATGAGCATTTCATCAAAGGGAAGGATGCTTTTGAGAAACATTAGTCCTGTCACCATTGGCAACAAATATTTAAAAAGAAAGGGAGACACATTCACAACCAAAGCCAGTTTTAAGAATTATTTTATTAGACCATCACCACAGTGATATGCAGAGATATAGAAGTGATGAAAGGTCCTGTTTTCTAATCACACTACATTTTTTATACCATTAAATCATGCATAAGCCCTATATTCCTTCATTATAGTGCATTACTTGATTGCATAATGTATGTTAGCGCAAATATAATTTTCAGCAGCACAGTGGGTTCTACCAACCTGTGTACTGAGCACAGCTGACCTGGAAACCTCCCACAGTTGAACAAATATAACAAAGGTATTATCTGCCAACAGCACATTGACCTAAGTGTTAATCAGAGTTGACCTTAATGCTGACACCACCGCCTCTGCTACACACAGTGATTTAAATGACTGAATAATGTATATATGGCCTGCAGAAATATTTTGTTCATGCTAAGACTATAGAAATAACTCAGAGCAGGTTAATCAGCGAGACAGCGTTCAGCATGCAGCACTGCTTTGGCTTTGGTAGCTTCTGGATTGTACTGGAGACACACAGCTGGAGAATCAAAGTGCCTTTCATGTTCCAGGACAGTTGTTCATATAGAAATGACTTTGCCATCATAGGGCTTTCTGATCACAGCTGTAGGCTGCCCCACCTGCAGGACAAATACAAAGCAGAAGGAAAGGTTAAGTGACCTTTGTGTCCAGTATCTCATCAGGATCTAGCTGCTTCAAATACAACAGAAATCTGAATTTCAGTCCTCTGAAAGGTGCTTTACACATAAGCAGCATTTTTGTGTCTTTATGCTCTCATTATGACGCTCACTTTATGAACAAATAATGAGTTCATTGTCAGTGAATACATTTGCTCAAACTATCTCAAGATTGATTCACTATATTGTTAAAAATCTTGAGTAAGTATTTTTGCATTTCCTTGGAAAGTGAAGGTACACACAAACAGTTTGGGACGTAGTTAGCCTGCATCCGTCTGAAGGTAAATAAAAACACCTCTAAATGGTTGGTGTAATTTGTACCTGCAAAAATGATGAGTTGATTTTTTTGGGGGGTGTTATTTCCTGGACTATTTCTTGGGTGAGTGTAAACCTGTAAGCTGATGTTTTTTGTCCACTTGGGGGCATCAGAAATGTTGTGACATCAGGTTTGTTAAAGTGGTGAATGTTTTAGTGACCAATAACTTATTTTCAAATGTATTTATTACTGTGTGGAGGTTTGGGGAAAAACATTAAACAACCACAAATCTGATTTTCTTGCTTCACAAGAGAGTGATTAGAATCATAAACAGAGCTGATTATCGCTAACAGACACATAAATCATTCACAAATTCACAGGCACTCAAATTTAGCAACTTTTAAATTTGAAAAATAGCATCACTGATGTAAAAAGCATACAACAGCAAGGTAGCAGACTGTATCCAGATGTTGTTTCAAATAAGAAAATGTCAGGATGAACTGAGAGGGAACTGTACGTTCACAAAAACAAAGACCAGAACAAAAGTAACACAAACATGTGTTTCAGTATATGGAGTTAATTTAAGGAATGGTTTAGAAACAGAAACGAAAGTGTGTAATACAGACAACCGATTTAAAAAAAAAAAATTAAACACGAGATGATTAACAAATATAAAACTCTAGTATGAACAGCAGAAATGTCTATTCAGTGTATATATAGTTAGTTTCTGTTATAGTCTTTTATTGCTCTGTATAATTTAAAGGGAGCTGACAGAAATAATTAATGTTAAAAGGGTAGGTGTAATAAGCTAAGGTGTCAGCCTACACCTTTTTATTCCTGTTTTGTTTTTTGTTTATCTTTTGTTTCAAATGCTAAAAAAGCAATAACTTAATGTTTATTTACTCTCTATCTAGCAGTGTATTTGAGTTTTTAAGTCGGAACACGACCGAACTTAGCTTATCTAAACTAAACTAAACAAGCTGTGTTGGACATTTTTTTTTTGAGTTTGTCAGGTAGAGTCTAAAGTAATTCAATTTGTTTTGAGTTTAAGTTATGTGACTCAAATTCACACTTCTGGTATTCATTGTCTTTTAGCTCTGTGTTTGGTCTCCATGATCTCCTGAGGGAAATATGTGGCTTCTGAATGCTCCACTATGTCTACCAGCTAATCTGTCTGCAGTTTGGTGCTAGCCAATCAGAGTGTGGATACCCGACCTGAGCCCGACGGACGGGTTCAGATAACATATCAGAAATTTTGCTCGGGTCCGTTTCGGGTTCGGCCAACTTGACATGGTGCTGTGTTGTGCTATGGCCTATTCAAGTGCTGGAATTTGCTATTTATTTGACAACACCTGAACGCAACACAGGCTCCGCTCCAACTGAGTGTGTGTGTGCTGTGCTGCTGTGCGTGCTGCGTGTTTGGCTGTGCATAACAGCAGCCTTTTGATGGTCATTTACACACTGTCCATGTGTGATGACGGTGAATGGACAAGCTGTAACCATGGTGACAATTACTATGTCAGGTAACAACTGCGTCAGGGCTCGGGTCGGGTTCGGACTTGAAAATCAGAAAAGCTGTTGGGTTTGGGTCAGGTTTGGTCAGAAAAATGTGGCCCAAGCCGCGCTCTATAGCCAATTAGTATACAGTGGGTTTTTAGGGTTATTTCACTCAAAACAGCTGCCTGCTGTAGCTGAAAATGACACTAGAGAGCAATGAGATTGAACCAAAATAGTGGAGTTGCACGCTGGAAAACCAAAACCATGTGCTGAAAGATGCTAATACAGTCTGCAGAGCTGAGGAGAAACGTAGTCTCAGGTGAGAATTCTTTGTAGGTCTGTCATTATAAGCGACTAATTTCACATTACACACAGTCCTTTTTTAAATCCGTTTTTAAAATAAAAATATTGATTATAGCAGCTTTAATAAATACATGTGAGGCTTGACTGACCTGATCCCTCTGCTTGACTCTTTTGTAAACATATTCAGAGAAGGGCTCTCTGTGGATGAATTTGCCATGCCCTGCTGAGACGTTCAGCTGGCCATGCTCATAGACCACTTTGCCTCTAGAGATGGTGACGACAGGGACACCATGGCACTCCATGCCCTCGAAGATGTTGTAGTCCAGAGCCTGGTGGTGAGTTTTGGCTGATATCTTCCTGCAAGGACACAAAAACACAACTACAGGTTTGCAAACAGCTATTAGAAATGACTTTAGAACTAAACATCTTTATAACATGAAACTCTTCTGATATGTGACGTAATCGCAGCATGCTTTCTGAATACCAAGCTGAAAACAGACAACATAAACCTATTGTGAAATTTTAATGTCCTAATCTGAAATGGATTGAATCAGGCCAAGATGTACTCATACACAGCGTCGAGCTGCTGCAGCTCACTTACTTTGCAGCAACAAGCAGTATAGTGTAAATGTATTATTAACAACTTCTGCTCATGTGATGCTCTCTTCTCTAAAAAGGCTGGAGTGGGATGTTGGAGAGGAATGAGTTATGATGAAGAGACACAAGACAGGCACCCAAACAAATTTAGCACAGCTGCAATAGAGTTTATTGGCAGAAATAATTAAATGATTTAAATTATTTATCTAAAACCACTCATGGCAGAAACAGCTTTATTCAAGTTTTATGCCAAACTAATAATTTAATACTCTTGCTTGTACTGCACTGTGTTACTGCTATGATCTTTCTCCAACCACATGTAGACATGAAGCCAGGGTGAACGGAACCAAATACATTCATGGTTCTTGTACTTTATTTGTGTATTATTGTGCTACCCACTGCACTTCAATTCACATGGAAATACTATATTTTCGACTCCGCTACATTTACCTGACAGCAACATTGACAATTTATCTTGCATATAAGATTTAACATAGCCTAAAAGACATGTGATGAGCTTGTAGAATGCATTATTAGCAAAGAAACTACCACACAATATAAAGTGAGGTGGTTAAAGGAGCTGTATTTGACATCAGATCATATCTATCCCTTTGAGCCACGATGGTCTACACACGGCTCTCAACATGGAGGTGGCTCAGCTGACAGCTGGCAGCTTACAGTGCTAAGGGCACAAACAGTGCTAACAATGGCTATGGTGCTGGGGAGGGAGTGGGGTGGCGCGGCTATGCTTCGGCAATGACATCGTTCTGCCTTGCCACAGTGTTATCAGGTACATGAGTGCAGTGCAGAACGGCAGTGAGCTACCCAGCAGGATACACACACAGGGGCTCACATGCACTAATATGCATGCCGGACCGTCTAACACAATAAAAAGCAATGAGCTCGGATTACAACACATACAGAGGGAGCATAACCTCACTACTCCACTATGCCTTACACAGCAAATAGTCTTTTGCTCTGAATGCAATTTAAGATTCTTGACTGCTTGGCAGCAGTAGAAAAAAAGCCGTTAACATGACATGTAACACCTTTAAGTTTACATGGGGAATGTAACATAGTAATCACATATACAGCGGACACAGAGCAACACTGGCATTTAGATTAGGAGTTGTGTTTCCAGTCAGTCTCCTTCAAACTCTGTTGTCTGGTCTCCACCAACTTCTGAGAAAATATTTGGCTTTTCAGCTGCTAGGCGCTGCACAATGTTAACTAGCTAGTTGCTAAGTTTCTCATTTGGTGCTGGGCAGGTAGCATTCAGTGGGTTTTAGAGCTATTTCACTGTAAACAGCTGCAGTGTCACTAATAACAATGCCAAGAATGGTGACAGTGAACTAAAACTCTAAACTTAGTGATGTAAAACCAAAACAATTAGCTGAAAGACACAAAAACACTCCAGATCTGGTTGATATTTATCTGTGTGGTCATTACTACAAGTGACCCCTTTAACACACAAGTAGTCATGATCCAATATTATTGAATTAAGTAGCTACAGAACCTGTGTACTTCCACCACTGCATGCAGTCACTAATAGTAGTAGTATTAACCTACTGCACCTCGTCATTAGGGTGGTTTAAGGGCTTTCCCGAAAATACATTAAATTTCCAAGAGGGAAAGGCAGTTACATTTTAAAGTAAAATAATCAAATGCTCTGCACAGTGCAGAGTGATGAAAGACTGAAACAGCAGGGGACGGTGAAATAGATCTGACTCAGCCAGTTAAACCCATTGGATATCTTTTTTTTCTTCAAAGTGAGCCCTCTTTCCCCTGTTTGCACACATGCACATTTCTTGCTGACTTGTTAAGCCAGACACCATGCCCAGTGTGCACTGACAAAAACAAGATGCGTCCTCATTATTCAAGTAGCCCAATTATGAGACACAAGGCAAGTGACTGAGCTTCCTAGGCGTTTCTGGTTATGCAACCGTTTGTGGCCCCTGGTCCCGGATGTTATGGAGCGACACTTGCGCTGAGGGCAATTAATTACAAAGTTTCACAGATGAATTCACGGCTGCAGAAATCAAACACGAGGTGCTGTCATGCTTGAAAAGCATTATAACATCTGCAGACACATGGTAGAAACAGAACATTCACTCACAGTGAAACAAACAGGTGACGTCCGAGGACAACAGGCCTGAGAGGATTGAAAAACTGTAAATTCCTCCACAGTAAGAATTGTGAAGGTCTCACACAAGCTTTTTCACTGTTACCAGTGAATTAATTCACAGCAAATTACACCGGAGTGTAATGTGTTCTTCTCCAATTCACATGAGCGCTTAGTGACTTCCCTGAGGGGCTCAGCCCAGATTCTGCAGCAAACAGAGCAGTGCTGTGCCATTCTACGTTATATAAGACTTAGTGTGCTACAGTACGCAAGCTACTGGAATGCAAACTGTCCTCTGTGTCTGCATCTGTGCATGTGCTCCACAGAACAGCATACTGTCCTCTGCTCCATATATCAGAGACTTAAAGAATGAGAATAATAAGAAAATAGAAACAATCACATGATCAGTTTTTATATACAGCCTGATATTCTGAGCAGGTTACTGAAAATAGCCTTAATGCTGTGTGTGTTATCTACTATGAAAATTGGTTTAGCTCCCACGTGAAATATTCGTCATCTTTAAGATCCTCACCATGACCCATCAGCATCATCCCACTGATGCTGTGCACATCTAGCTTAAGTACGAGTGTTAAAATCCTTCCTAAAAAAGATAACCAAAAATGGAAAAGAATGAATCATTCCAAAAGTCTTTTTTTTTTTTACTGACAGATGTGATTCATATGTAAATTGTGTTATGCTTTAATTAGCAGCTGTAGATAAGTGATGATGACATACCCTGACTTCTGGAGAGAGCACAATCAGCTTATGTGTGTGTGATGAGGTGGCACAAGATGAAAGATACATCACTTCTCTTTTTAGTTGCCTTTATCTATACCTTGCATGCTTTACTGCTAAACTTTATAAACCCTATCTTATTCAATCCTATGCTTGATACCCTGGAGACATGCTTTCAAGCCTGCCCAATGTTTCAGCAGCACCATCTGCAGTCTGCATCTGCAAGCAGCTGCTGATAGCACTGGTAGAAATGGTCAACTAAATACTGAGAGATAACAGAGCATTCAGAAGTCCATTGAAGTCGTACACAACTGAGACTTTGCACAAACAATGTCCAAGAGCTTTCCTTTCCTCCTGTTTTTTTTAAAAAAGCTTTCAAACCAGCTTAATGGCTGGGATTGAGTCCTCACCTTGTCATCTTGGGATCCCATATAACCACGTCAGCATCTGAGTTCTTGGCGATACGGCCTTTCTGCGGGTAAAAGTTGAATATTTTTGCTGCGTTGCTGCTGGTGACAGCAACAAATCGATTCTCGTCCATTTTGCCGCTGTGCTGAGGAAGGAAACGCACAAAGAAGCCAGTTGGAGAAAGGGGGCCCACAGTGGATGACAACAAAATACAGAATTAGCAGGCAAAAGGTCAGCGCCTTACTGCAGCAGCAAGCAACTCGTTTCTGCCAAAATATCATCTAATGTGTGATTTGTAAGCACTGTGGAATGTGGTAAATCTTCTCAGCGGCCTTGGTGCAGCTGAGCTAAAACACTGGCGTCTTCACAACAGTGAGAAAATGCAATGCTGGCTTTCTGCAGCAATCTGCAGCTCCAACAGTTTATTGTCTAGACTGGTTGTGCTGTAGACAGACAGAGATACTAGTAATTCAGTACAAATAAAACGAGTAGAATAGTTAGTGTTAACTAGGGCTGTCAAACAGTTATCTTTTAAAATTATGATTAATTGCTGAATTTCAAAAGTTAATCTTGATTAATCTAATTTTCAATCACATGCTCAATCAATGATCACTGTGACAACAGTGTGGTCTTGAAATCATGACTAGGAGGCAGGAGACAACTTTAAAGTGCTTATTCTGGGAAATACAGTGTTGTTTGTTTCTGGGTTGTTTTTTTTTTTTTTTTGTTGAGACGATTGCACTGTTCCAGTTGAGAGAGTGGAGTTACTCTGATATAAGTTTTATCAGTCACTGGCATCCAGTGATTCCAGGTTAATGTGACAGCTTTTGCACTTATCAAGAGTTCCAGTTTAGTTGCTTTCTCTGAATCCTACAGGTCTTGCTTACAGCTTTCTTGGGTTCTGAGCGACACACCTTGGCCCCAAACAGCTATAGATTTGTAATGATGTTTAAATATGAAAAATATTGAATTATGTTGCTCTTACTCATGCTTCTGGACAGAGACATGTTACTGGTTACACTGCAGATTCAGATTTTACTTACAAAATGTAACAGTTAAAATGTGATGTACTATTATATAAGAATCGAAGGCTCCACTTTAAACAGACGCTACATAAATTTAAGTACACCGTGCATCCTTGAACACGTGCATTATATTTTTCTAACGCCTGTATGGCGTAGAAAGAAATCAAAAACACTTGAAATCATGTGGCCTATAGCAAATCATTTCTTTCATTGGTCTAAGTGCCACAGAATAATTGGAGTGTTGGAAAAACTTTCAAAATTATGACAAATTGTTTAAGAAGGATTAGAATATTACAACTAAATTCATGGACAACAGATCAGGCACACACAGCACAATTTTCTAAGAGTGCAGCTATTGAATAGTTTTTCCAACGAAAATTCCCCCAAATTATGCAAAAAACAATTTTTTTTCCAACTAAGTAATGTACTATAACAAACAGGAAACCATTGATATGCGCAGTGATTTTGGGGATACTACATGTCATAAGATTTAAGTTATTGAAAATACTCTCTTTTTGGTGTTGCACTTTGGAGTCAGTCCCTGTTCACTGTCTCGCAGCCGGCTGCGCTCATAGAGACACGTTATCTACCCAGCCTGGAGGACGGCTCGTTTTGATGATGAAAATGTAGTTCATTATCAATGAAACAGTCGTGTGCCCAAATCGCACCATATTTGACACCGCACTTTCTTGGTTCCCCAGAAATACACCTGCCAAATGCGAAGTACTTCAGATGAACGGTGGAGGACTAACACCCATACAGACAGAGATTCCCTGCTTTACAGTTAGATACTTCTGGTGATGTGTCTGTGGCGCTCTGCAATTACACCTCCCAAACACTGATGCGTTTCTGTAAAGTGCTGTTAAGTATAAATCACACATTAAACATGGCTTAATGGCCTCTATTTCAAACAAAGTACACAAAACTGACATCATTATCACTCGCAAGATTTACAAACAAAACACTTGTCGTTTGCTGGAAACATTTTCCCCACAAATACAACATGCTAACGTTATTAGTGCAAGTCTATGGCATTTTGCATTGTATAAATGAGCCTAGCGGCTAGCGGAGCTCCCTCTACTTATATATGGTCAGGGACAACAGCAACATTTAACAAATGTACCATTACAAAATTTGGCTAAATCACAACTTACAACGTTCGCCGAAAAATTAACTTTCTTACAATAAACATATTTTCCCCACAAATACAACATGCTAACAATATTAGCATAAGCCTATTTTACATTGTATAAATTAGCCTAGCAGCTGGCGGACTTCTCTTCTCACATGAGGCCAAGATAAATCACACACAGGACTTGAAATGAAGGTCTGCAATCAGTTGCCACCCATTTAGTAAACGCTGTGGTTAACTTCTTCCATTTAGTTTCATCAACAGGTCTATGGCGACTCACTCACTCAAAAGCAGTACTTTGCTAGCTTTGGCTATGGCTACGTTGAGATCAGTCTGATTAGCTGCATCTGTAAGGCTCATAGGTGGTAGCTCAAACTGGAATTACTTTGGTGATATTTTAATTTAGTTTGATATAGGGTGCATTGTACTTTTGAATTGTCAACTGAGCCATCTAGGATTTTTTTTTAAGTTGAGGGACCCACTCAAAAGTGCAGTGGAGTATATATTCTTAGACTGATGTTAAACTAGATGATGGTGTCCCACTAAGGGTTAAAAAATGTACAATGGATCCCTGCCCACTGTTATGTCAATGCATAATTAGGGCCACAAGGCAGATTGAAAGGGGCCCCTGTATGAACCTTGTGATTTGAAATGACACTATACATAAATGATGCATATTCCCCCGTTTATTTGGCCTCCACACACGATGAGTAATCAACCTCGACTATGCATCACAGTAAAACGTATTAAGCTGACGTAAGAAACATGCAAACAGGGACTTTTAATTTAAAAAGCACAGTTTAACTTGTTATGTTGTCATTTGCCCAATTTCATGCACCATTTTATTCAGCCCACTGCCACATTGCTGCAAACTGCGTAATTACATGGATAATGTCAGGAAGCTGCGTAGTAGCTGTTAATGGCACAGCATGCAGCTCACACTTGTGCTGTTTCAGTGTCAGTGCTGAGCAGTGTCAGATAAAGTGCATTTGTAATGTTATGACTTACCACTCCTTTCTCCCAGATGACAGACATCCTGTCCTCCACTCCGTTCACTCCATTTGGGATCTTGGTGAAGTCGTCTTTGCCAAGAGCCTTCTGACACACAGAGAAGGTGCAGTTGTCCGTCCCAGTCACACTGAGATCATCGCTAGCACATTGATGGATAAATACATGTATGGGTGAATGACAGGATAGATGCTTGAATGAATAATTAAAAATACAAAACAAGTACCAGCAGCCATAATTATTTAATAATCACTGAAGCTATGTTAATATGCAAATTGGAACATTATGTAAATTCTGTCAGCTTCAGCATCTTTCCCTCTGTCACCCTAAACTGCTGAAATAAATTTGAATGTATGTGGAATCCAGCTGGTTTGATTGTATATTAACTGATGTATAAAGTCACTGAATTAAAATTCCTTAATTTATGAGTTTTTAAGTGTAAACTAATCACATAAAGTCACAGTGACTTAATCATTTGTTAATGTTGAGCAACAGGAATTCATGATACAGCCTCCATTTATTTTATTCATGAAAGCTACAGTTGGTAGCTTTTATAAAAAAAAAGGTATTTCTTTCATTATTGCTGAGACAGTCTCTATATTCACACATGACTAAATGAGATAGATAATCTGTGGAAAAAAATCATATTCCTCTGCCTACTTAATTCCCTTGTAGCGCCTTTCATGGTCTTACCACACACGAACACAAAACAACCAATCAAAGCCGAGGAGTCTCCAACACAGCACTCAGTCATGTCAGTCACTCCATTTCAGATGTTTCTGAAAACATGTAAGGTGAGAAATAGGCAATGCAGTAACAGAATCTTGATTAATATTAATATTCAGAGTCTTGAATATTATACAGTGCTGCCTAGTTTGACAGTTTGACCGCACTTCACAAGCAGTGACTGACATGATGAACAGCTGCGTTAGAGACTCCTCGGCTCTGATTGGATGTTCTGCCGCACATCGGTTGATACAAACAATTGCCATTAGACGCATTAGGAAGAGGAAGAGGGGCATGATTTTTTTCACAGACTGCCATTATATCATAAAAGAAGTACATGAGACCATGTACTTCTTTTATGATATAATGGCAGTTTCAGCAAATAT
Organism: Cephalopholis sonnerati; assembly: GCA_019142605.1. Lineage (NCBI taxonomy): Eukaryota > Metazoa > Chordata > Actinopteri > Perciformes > Serranidae > Cephalopholis > Cephalopholis sonnerati. The sequence goes on along the minus strand of JAGQAX010000008.1, from coordinate 11,675,049 downwards.
TTTCATAAAAGGCACCAAGTGTAGCTTTAAATTCTCACAAGTCATGTTGCATTTGTTCAGTATTTGATTTATACCCTTATGATAAAAGTTTTACCAAATAATTGTATTAAAACATTACACATACTGATATATATTTGACTTGTTTTTGAAGACGAACTGATTTCAGGGCCTAGTATGATGATACTATGATCACATCACATCACATCACCATGCTTGCAATAAACATGTTTAGTGAGTATATCTGCCGTGTTCACATTGTAAAACACTGAGCTGCATCTCTTCAATAAAAGTTGCAACACATACGAAATGTATAATTATTAATATCCTGGTGGCTGGGGTGGGCCACCTCTACAAGTGCAGTCTGATCTACTCGATCTGTTCTGATCAATCACACATGCAGACGTGTTGTGGGTGAGGTTGAAGCAATACAAACAACAATTCCTCAAAATCCTCCCAGATCCATCTTCTTACAATTGATTTATATTCTGAATAAAAAATGTTAATACTTTCATTTTACTTGTTATTTTATTCTGTGTTTTATTCTAAACTTATGTTATGATATTGTCAAAATTCGGACTCTAAGTGCTCATTTTCAAATCGATGTTGTTAAACAAAATATTGAACTGAAAAAAAAAAAATAATAACAATAATGATAATGATAAAAAAAATACAAATTAGTTAAGAATAAAATTCCAAAAACTTTAAGCAGCCATTGTTTGTTTTACTCAGGTCTATCCACCTTTAGTTCACCTCACACCTTCAGATGACGACAGTCTACACCACACCTAGAGAATTTCTGCCTTAACACAGCTGACACAATAAAATACATTTGTTAAATATAATATATCAATATTTTCTCAATATCAAGTGCAACAAGGTTTAGGTTTAACTCTCCACCACTGTTTTCTTTTTATAGCGGTTAGAATTTAAACATTTTTATGTTATTTAAACCAAATTTAAGAGCAGAGCTGTTTCTGAAGTTGCAGAGTTAGCCTTAGATAATGTATGCTCAGTTTAGTCAAGCTTGGTAACAATTAAGATCCCTCAACTCTCATCTTTGAGTCACAAGAAATAGTTTTGTCTTTTTAAATCATGAAGCTGATAAGAGTTCTAGGATGAGATTCTCACTCACATCCGTTTTCATTTAGATAAAGTGCAAAGATTTAAATTCAAATTCACTGTTTGTACGTTTAGATTTGTTTCAGTAAAATCCCATTTATATCGATCAGTGGTTTCAAACATTTTCTTTTACTTGTGGCCTGTTGTCACATGGATCATGCACGTTTGTAAATTCAATTAAAGAGTAATTTTCCCTTTTCAGACTTTTCCATTTGACTAGTAATCTTAAGTGCCTTAAGTGAGGAAATTAGCCTGTAGTGTTTCATAAAAAAAGGCAAAACTTTGACAAATGTTTGAATAATAGACAAAACTGTATTGCGGAGCGTCTTTTGTCCTTTCTTCCTGTTCTGTCAATAATTTGTGTGTTACTGTATATTCCTTATATACTCTGTCTACTCCTGTATCTGCTTAAAAAAATGTAAGTTATTTTAATCCTACTATTTTCTGTTCTTTTGCTTGTTTTATTTATGAAAGCCCTACAATAGCAAGTGTGATTTTATTACTATTTTTACACATTTTTTGTACGTGACTTTAATCTCAGAGTATTTTAGACTTTTTTCTTGCAAATTTATGACTTTATAATCTCAGAGAAAGTTCTGTGTTTTTATTGGAATATTATGCATGCATTTTTAACTTACAATTTGCTGTCATAGTTGTAAAGCCCTAAGAGGCAAGTGAGGCAAAATCTTCTTAATTGTTTTATTTCATCTGTGAAAATGTCAAAAAAAAGAAGTTTTGGCAGGTGAATTTACTTATTTTTTATTTCTCAAAGTGTTTCTTGTTGTCATACTCATGTCTGCCACATGAGGCCTGAGTGCACCACTGCTCTGTGTTCTAAATGGGACTAAAAACATTCATTCATTTCTTGCAGGTGAGTTTTAATCTCTCTGAACACTCTAAACACAAGAAACATATGTGCACCTTATGTATCACTATTCTACAAAAAGCCAGTTGCTCCAAAAAATAAAGTTAATGACAAAGCACACTAATCTGCGATCATATTATTGGTTGCTTAACTTTCAGTTGCACCTACTTGGCCAGTAGGTCCATGAGGTACCCAGGGGTGCTGGGGTCAGGTCTGAGGGGAGGACCCATGACGAAGCCAGCAGCATGGGCCCACTCCTGGTGCCAGTAGTGAGTACCATCAATGCCCAATCCAGCTGCAATTGGCTCCCCGAATACCACGTGCCCTATAGAGAGTGAGCAGAAAAAAAGCTCTTTTTAGAGGTCACATGCTGACACCAAAGTAAGTTCCACCTGCTGAAAAAGACTGCAGGATATGGCCAAAAACGTCAGGAGCTTAGTGAGTGAACCTTGGGTTTAGAATCTTTATCGCTGTTTCAGAGACTTTTCCACCATGACAACAAGAAAAATCACATGGAGACATTGAATAATTGAACTTTTCACTTTTTCTTAATTAAAAAGAAAAGACTGAATACCAGGACTTAATATTAACACTGATATTGGTTCTGTCCTTTAAAAGGCCATGTAGGGCCATCGTCTCTCAACCTTGCCCTATTTCAACAGCAGGGGGCAGCAAGCCCACACTCACCATCTCTGCGTGCATTGGACAACACCTTGGCAGCAGATTTGCTCATGACATGGACCACATACAGGGGGCAGTTGACGGCACTGGCGATGGTGATGGCTCGCTGGGTGGCTTCGGCCTCCACCTCCTCTGGCCGACACATCTCATGGCCTTCTGGCCCCGTGATACCCAGAAACAGCATCTTCTTAGCCCCCTGTCGAGTCCCAGCGGGGACACGGACAATAAGGAGAGCAGAAAGGTTAAAGGAGATGGGAGGATAACAACAGCACAGTATCGGTCCAGGCAGAGAAGAACACAATATAACTAACACAGCTGTAACTGAACTAACATGAACCAATAAAGTCAGTGTAGTGAGTTAAAACATGTTAACCCCTTGTGTGTTGTTAAATTGGCTTTACTTACTCATTGATTGGGGCTCCACAGACCCCAATGGTGTATGTGTATATAAGATAATAATTGCAAAATTTTAGGGGGAGCAGTGCTACATCAAACATACAGCCAGCACTAATCACAGATGAAGAAAAGATCAAAATACACTGTATGTAACCATATTTTATAGCTAGAGAACCCAAACAAGTTTTTTTTTGTGTTTTTTTCGTAGACTTCTGAAATGTCATCAGTTCAGGAGGTATCATGCTGTAATCATGTGTTCTCCACCACAACAGACCCACATTTCACATCTTTGACATTTGCTGCTTCCTAGTGGTGAATTGTTGTCATGACATTTGGGAAAACTATGGAATTGGAAAATACAAACAGATTTCTGAGAAATAATTGGCCATTTTGACCTGTCAAAGCAAAAAGGAGGCCCTGGAGCCAGCACATCTAATTACACTGGTGCTTTTTTGGAACATCTCAAACAACCTGTGGAGAAAAAGACTCTTGATTCTTGGGACAGTCCTAAGCTCTTCTGGTTAAACATTTTCTGTAAGGAATACTGGACAGAGCGAAGGTTGCTTTGTGTATTTCATCACATTGCTCTCCGTCACATTATTACAACAGACAGTATCAATAGACCTTGAACCATCTGGAACATGCAGGGACCCCTGGTTGAGTCAACATGTCTCTTAATTCAGAATTTTAAGAAATTCTAAAATGAAATTTCTGCATTTCTACTACAGAGTACCACTGAATTTTTATGATTATTGCTGCTACAATGTCTCCTCTTCTGTGACACTTAATTGTATCTTGCATGAAGACCCACTTAGCTACCATCCGTGTTAAACATTAATCCATCAGTGTTTGTGGACTGAGGTGTGTTTACTCATTCATATTATTTATAGACCTGATTTAACTACAGCGGTCCTGATATTGAGGACAGCAACACAAGTGCTTCTCTAGGCATGGGGTGATTAGGAGTGATGTTCGGATTTAAGCTTTCTTGGTCCTTTTTCATGATAAGTTGAATGTTTACTGCTTTCTATCAAATTCTTAACTTAAATTAACCATACTGCTTTAGCTTAGAATGGGAACAGAAATGGAAACTATTACTATTATGCTGTGAATGTGAATAGTTTTAAGTTACTAGAGTATTTGTTACACTCAGAATACACATTATTTGCACTATAAAATATATCCTTCACTGTAGTTAATTAAATTTAATTAATTTTAATTTATATACTTCATATCAAATTTTCACTCCATTGTCATTTTACATATACACACAGACCTGCACAAACACACATGCACAAACAGGGCCTATACATGGCAGGGTTTTGAACCAGCAATCCTTTGGTTCCCAAGCCAAGTCCCTATGGACTGAGCTACTGCCGCCCCAAAAAGCGACTTGCTTGGTTCTTGCCATGACTGACTCTTTCTCTGTTTAGGAAAATAACAGTAGTTATTTACAAATAGTTAATAAACAGATCATCACATTAGCTCATACTAACCTCTGCAATCAGGTCTCCATTCTCAGCGTGCACCTGAGCTATAGCTCCGATCCCCTTACACTGAGAGAAGGCGGCATATAAATCAGAGTCCTGCAGCATGTACAAACCTTTATAGGCCATAAACATCTTAAAGGAATTGACTCCCTTCTCTTTGGCCAGTGTCTCCATCTCTTCTTTGACCTGGAGGAGAAAATAGTTTGGAGAAATGCATGGAGGAATATATTTGAGTACCTCTGATTCTCATGCACAGTATCCCTCTAAAAAAAGGGGGAAATATGAGATATTAGTGCCTTCAACACAATACAAGTACAAATACCATTTGACACTTTTATTCTAAACAGACATTTGTGTGTGGTGCAACTTTATTTGGAATTGGCAAACATAGCTGATGATTTGAGTTGCTGTTGTTCCAATGATCTGCGTATTTACCTTGTCACTCCACCATGTGACAGCCACATGAAGCGAGTAGTCGCAGCAGACTTTGGGGTCAGCTTTCTTTCGCCAGTTGTCATAGGCCTCCAGGAGTGACTTATTTTTTTGGGGGATGACAAAGTCCATGATCATTGTGGTCCCTCCTGCCAGAGCAGCCTGACAAAAGACAAACATTACCACACAGTTTCAAGTTAAAATTGACCTTAGTTAACCCTGCAACATACAGCACCTACCATCTATGTGAAGCCTATAGCGCTTGGTCTTTGCCAGGCATTTATTTAGAATGCTCACTAATATTGACACTGTAGTACAGTGTACAGTGTTGTTCAGTCAGTGCTGGTGAAAATATGCTGCTACATATTTGTTATGTTTCCCTTTGCCACATCATGACATTTTGCAGTGCTGTGACTGATGCATTCAGACAGAGACTCTCTGGCCTCTGTTAGCTGCTTCATGTCGCTCTGACACCTCAATTATAACACTTCTGATTGTCACACTACTAATAACGCTGACACAAACTGCTAATTTGTATTTGATTCATTATGACTCAGTTGTAGAACAGCCTGTTAAACTGCACTATACAAGGTGTAGACAAAATAACATACAGGAGGAACTCTGGTGCACAGTAACATGTCTTGATAAGGTTTTTAGTTCAAAAAAATATTTTCACACCTTTCAGATTCTGTGTGTGCACTCTGTCCTTAAATCCCTGCCATAAATCTAAGTTAAGTCCAACAAATTCAAAACACACTTCTGATCAAAGCCTTCAAAATAAAACACCAGCATATACAAATACAAAATAATACAAATACCACAAATGAATCCTACACCTGTAGTGCATCAGTAAATGTTATAAAGGTTTTAACTACAACTGACACTGCAAATTCTTAGACACCCAAGTTCTTTACATTAATTTCTAAGGCAGTGTGGAAAGTCTGGTTATTGTAGCATGCAGTGGTGGAAAGTAACCAAACACATTTACTCAAGTGCTGCACTTATATATGGATTACTGAACAGGCCTGCTAGGCACAGACCCAGGGGCCCTAAGTGTCAGGAGGCTCCCTGGCCTTAACTTGCATAACATCACTTATATTAGCATGTACTGACCACAAAAAGATTGAACATGACCACAAGGAGTTGCAAAGGAACTACAAAGAGACACTAAACACTTACACAAAGGGGTGAAACAACTCCAAAGAGACACAAAAGGATTACAAAGAGACATTAAACAACCACAAGGAGACATAAAATTACCCAAATGGCTCCAAAAAATACACAAAACAACCACAAGGTAACACAAAATGACTACAAAGAGACACAGAACATCAAGAGGAAAAACAAAAACACCCCAAGGAGACAAAATGATCAAAACCCACAATACGACTACAAATAGAAGCAAAAGCGCCACAAAGTCTGTGTCTTGCTCCTTGGCACCCTTGGCATATCTGTGCCCAGGGGCCCACTGTCTCATGATCCACATGACTGCACCTCAATTCACTGCTGACGTACTTTCCCTTGAATACCTCTGTTTGCTCCATCTTCTGCTGTTCAATTTAGGAACAACTATTGCACTCCTCTACATTTATTTGATAACTTAAGTTGCTGAGCAATTTGCAGATTTATAATATAGAATATGATCAGAAAAAAGCACTTAATTTGAAGGGATGTACATAAAACTGACGTGATACTGGAATGATCATGACATCACACCTGTCATGAATATTTATGACTGTTGTGTTTTTCGGTCACAGAGTATTTTAAACTGTGAAATAACTACTTGCACTCAATTTAATACTTGATGAAGTACTTAAAGTAGCTTGTACTCTGCAGTGGTCAGCTCTACCTGCCAGTTTATGCTGATGTGACAAAAGCAGCCAATGCAAGGTGATGATGATGAGGAGGAGGAGGATGAATATGATGCCTCTGCTATTATAAGTAGATTCGGCTTTGTAACTTGAAATAAACTTATAAATGAATAAATATAAGAAATGCAACTAAAATAAACTGAAGTAAATATGAAGACAGCGCCTTAATGTGAAGGCAACACCTTTTAACTTCAGTTATTATTCTGTTTGTCTCAGTCTAACATGACGCTCCCGTTACTTTGTGATGCAATGTAAATCAAATATATTCACCTTGGTACCGATATAGAAGTCGTCCACAGCCGTGGTGCCCATGAATTCAAACTCCATGTGTGTGTGCGTGTCGATGCCGCCTGGCATCACCAGTTTATCGGTGGCATCGATGACTCGCACTCCTGCAGGGATCTGAAGATTCAGCCCCACTTCTACTATTTTCCCATGTTCAATGTAGACGTCGCTGATCACGGAGCAGTCTTCATTCACAACTTTGCCTCCTTTTATCAAGATCCCGCTGGGCTCTGCCATCCCTGCTGTGCACAACTGAGAAACTGTTTGAATGCAATTAAAGAAAAAGAGTTTGTGCAGACTGAAGAGAAGTGACTTCAGCGGTCTGGCACTCGCCTCTGTGTGCGCAGTAACTGTGTTCAGAAACTTAACAAGCGCCTATGGGTCAGTTCCAAAGTTCATGTGAGAGCCTCATGTCCACCGATCGGCATTAAAGATAATTCAACTCCTGACACGAAGGAAAACATTGCCCTCCTGCAGACCCCGCCCTGTTACACAATAACAACAGGACTGTATTGAACTCAAAGATCCGCCCCCTTCGTCTTGATTTCCAGGTTTGGGTCTTATTACTTTGAAATGTAGTCAGTTGCTGAACACAGTTTACATGGGGATTTCTGCTGGTGTAATCCACTGGATCAACAAAAAGTAATCTGATCTGAATATTATTGGATTTCTTCAAACTCAAACATTGGAAATATTACACCTTATGGATGCAGACACAAAAATTTGAGCTCCAGAAAAACTCCTTTTCTCCTAAAACTTCTCAAACGTTTCCAATGCAAATAAAATGCATGTTACATATTCACCATTTACAGTTGTTAACCCTTATTAAAGGAACATATCACCTGCAAAATGACCAATATCAGTTATTCACCCTGTGTTACTTTGAAGTTTTTTTGCACATGCAGTGAATGAAGAATGCAAAAAGGGAAACATTCTTCATGAATTGAAGTAAACCCCACTCTCCCCCAACCCTCCCTGGTGAGCTCTCTGGACACAGGCACACCACATCTGCAGCACCCTTACCCCTCCCACTCAACAGAGAAAACATCATGCACCCTCCCCTGCATTAATGTGACGACAAGCCAGGTTAGGAGACAGCTGGAAAGACTTCCCCAATGCAAGGCTGCAGGCCCTGATGGCATCAGCTCAAGGGTTCGAGGACCTGTGCGAGCCAGCTGCCTCCTGTTCTGCAACGTCTCTTCAACTTGAGCCTGAGCCAGGAGAGAGTACCGGTGCTGTGGAAGACGTTCTGCCTCGTTCCAGTCCCCAAGAAGTGAACATCGTCTGGCCTCAAAGACTACCAACTAGTTGCCCTCACATCTCACATGATAGAGGTGCTGGAGAGGCTGGTCTTGGCCCACCTGAGACTGCAGGTGAAATCGTCGCTGGACCCTCTGCCGTTCGCCTACCAGCCTCAACTGGGAGTGGACGTTGCCGTCATCTACCTCACTCGCACCTGGATGGACACTGCAGCACTGTGAGAATCACATTCTTTGATTTCTCCAGTGCATTCAACACTATCTAGCCACTGCTACTGAGGGAGAAGCTGCAGGCGATGAGGGTCGACACATCCACAATTTCCTGGATTACTGACTACCTGACATACAAACCACAGTTTGTCCGACTGGGCAGTGTCCTGTCTGATGTGATGGTGAGTAGCACAGGAGCTCCACAGGGGACTGTGCTGTTTCCTTTCCTTTTCACCTCGTACACCACAGACTTTCAGTATGACTCTGAGTCATGCCACCTGCAGAAGTTCTCTGATGACAGTGGCTGGGTGTATAAGTGATGGACGGGAGGAGGAGCACAGAGCACTGGTGGATGATTTTGTAGAGTGGGCTGGAAGAAATCACCTGTTGCTGAACATGGCAAAGATCAGGGAGATGGTGATCGACTTCAGAGGGAAGAGGATGGCTTCTCAACCTCTGTGCATACTGGGAGAGGACATCAACATGGTCGAGGACTACAAGCACCTCAGCATTCACATAGACAACAGACTGAACTGGAAGGCCAACGCCGACGCTGTGTACAAGAGGGGGATGGACTCTATTTCCTGAGGAAGCTGAGATCTTTTAATGTGTGCAGTGAGATGTTGGATATCTTCTATCAGTCTGTTGTGGCCAGTGCACTTTACTGTACTGTAGTCTGTTGGGGGAGCAGCATCGGAGCTGGTGAGACTAATAGACTGAATAAACTCATTAAGAAGGCTGGCTCTGTGATTTGTCTGTCATTTGAAGCAGTGGTGAAAAGGAGGACACTGAACAAACTTTTTATCCATCATGGATAATCCTGACCACCCTCTTCACCACATACTGGACAGACAGTGGGGCTCTTTCTCCAACAGATTGATACAGCTTCACTGTCACAAGGACCGATACAGGAAATCATTCCTCCCCCAAGCCATAACACTATATAATACCTCACCTCTGTCCAACAGTGAGCACTCAGAGCTCTCTACAGTCCGTCCTCTACAGCTAAATAGTTAAAAGTTAGATTTCAACCATTTGCTTGCACTGCTGGTCATAACTTGATGCACACTTGTAGCTATTTTGCACATTTTTTACCACCTCTACCTCACTTCTCACCATGTTGTGTATATAACTAATCTTCTTTTTTTACTCCTGCAATTTTGATATTTTTATTTTATTCCTGTATATTTCTCTTGTATATTTTAAATGTTAGTACTGCTATTTTTGTATATATTTTATATATTTATCTATATGTAAGAGGCACTTTTCGTTTTAGAACATTGAGTATCATGAAAAAATGTTTCATAATTTTAAAATTGCCACTTTTTTTTTTTTTTTAAGAAAATGGATATGTAGTCATTGACAATGTAACTATGATCTAATTATACACTTTTTTCAAATGTAACTTGAGTTGATTATAGTATGTTTTTTTTAATCTGATTACATCATCTCAATTACATGTAATCTGTTTCTACCCAACCCTGTAGCACACTGGCAGCTGCAACACATATCTTCTGAGCCGTGGTTTCCTCCATCCAGCCAGCTGTTCAGTAAATATTGTTAACCAACAAGAGCCTGTTTTGAAAATAAGTGCCATCAACATGTAGGCTAACGCAATGGAAGTTATTCCCAGACTGGGCAAAATATTATCTGTTGTTCTCCATTGACCCGTTGCACTGTGTGCCCTTCAAGCACCTGTCATGTACAGCGCACACAGCACACTACACACCAAGAACCCTTAACAGACACCTGTAGTGTAACTACATCACTGCTGGGAGGAGAAAGTTTAGGGTGTAACCTGTTTTTATTGTTTGCACATGGAAGAAGTTTGCCTAGAACTTTCTGCCTGAAAGCTTTTTCTTCCAAAAATCCCCCCTAATTCCCCCCTAATCTTAATCAAGACATTCCTTTCTGGCAGAAAGCCCTCTGGGCAAACTTCTTGCAGCAGCAGCGTTACCAGAGTGTGGACTGAAAACAAAAAGGATGCTCTTTAGTATAGCTGAAGACACAGTAAGGCAGTTGTCATGTATAAGCATATTTCAGCCAAGATGATAGTTGATGGTAGTCCAGTGAAATTATGATTAATAAGTCAAGAATAAAGTGACAAAACACACAAACTTATGTGCTATACTTGTCAAGCTTTGTAGAGCGTTGCTACCTTAAGACTGAACAAGAGGCATCAACAGCCTCAACTTTTTTTTTTTCGCTGGCTCTCCACAGGAATTTAGAGGAATACTTACTGTAATTAGGATGATGAAAAAAGGGCCTATAGCTCCCTATAAAACCTTGAATACATAGTGTCTGATTTTATTTAATCCCCCCCAGTGTGCTGAAGTAGAAACTGTCCTAATACTGACTCACAGTCAGAAAAAAAAGGAATCATTAAACTGGTGCTAATTAAAAAGCATGAGCTGGGTGTATTGTAGAAGCAGAACTTGTTAAAAGCATTACTCTGTCAGATATAACTACATACACTATACTAATTCACATTATATTTTTTCCAAGAATGCATTTTGTTTAGAGAAATACAAAATTGTACTGGTGTGGTTCTGTCAGAGAACAGATTAGCACAACTTGCACAGCAGCCAAAGTAACAGGGTCAAAACTATTTGCACTGTCCACTGAACAGTCCAGTTGGGTGGGAGCCTGAGCCACCGCCACTCACTGACTTAGACAGTGTGAAATGGTTGAGGCCCTAAAAAACCTGAGTGGACCTTTAAGTTGAGTGTTCAAGTTCAAGTTCAAGTTTTTTTTTTTTTTTACAAACCCAGTTTAAACATGAGTGTGTCAGACATAATGTCTGTAAATGTTCAAGACACCTGTTAGGCGTAAGAGTCATTTTTCATATTTGGCCCTGTTTGGAACTTTAAACAATGTTATCTGTCACTTTAGCTGTTTCAGAGAAGGTTGAAATAAAGATGCACCAGCTCACTTGCTTAATGTTTTACAAATCTACAAAATTCAGCAGTACTTTGAAAGGCAAATTTGATGAAATTACATCATCTGAATATATCATTTAAATGCACCCAGTTTTCAGTTTATTATGCTACATCTAGCTAAAACTAATGCAATCTAATACAACAGCCCTGCAATAAATTTTACCTCCATGAGGGTTTTAAGGTTTATTTTTTTTAAACTGTTTTTTTATTGACACCTCTCTGCAGTGCAGTTCAACAGCAGCACAAACTGCAGCCTCCACAATAACTCATAGAATTAACACCTCTCTTGAACAGTTCAAACGAAAACTGACGGGACCTGACTGCTGACCTGTTGTATTAGACTGTATTAATTTTAGCTAGATAAACCTACTGTATAAATATGAAGCTTTTTTTTTTTTTAAGATACAAGCATTTGCAAGTATCAAAGTTGCAACACTTAAACACTGCTGGTATCAGTATCCTTATCATAGACATTCCAAAGCCTTTAGCCAGGGGTGTGAATATAGACAGTGCAGGCAGCAATGGTAAATGGACTTGCATTTATATAGCGCCTTTCTAGTCTCCACACTACAAGTCACATTCATCCATTCACACACATTCATACACTAGTGGCCGAGGCTAACGTACAAGGTGCCACCTGCTACTCAGTTTTTTAACACACTCACACACCAATGGAAGCATCATCGGGTTCAGTATCTTGCTCAAAGATACTTCGACATGGAGGAGCTGGGATCGAACTGCTGATCTTCCGATTGGTGGACGACCTGCTCTACCTCTGAGCCACAGCCGCCCACGAGTGCGGTGGCACTGGGGCCCGTGGGGGTGGGGTGGGGCCATGCTAGAGGCTATGTACCCTCAAAAATGCAAACCCATCTCCATCATGATTTTCTTTTCTTTTCTTTTGGTAAAATAGTCAGTAGCAATCTGTAGACACATGGAAGGGCAGGGAAGTTTGCTCTCTCTGTCTCAGACTCATTTTTGCACGTGGAAGGGCAGAGTGGTGAGCTCTCTCCACCTTTGGCTTTCCACATAGGCACGCATCGGGGGGAGAGGTGTGCTCTCAGAACAGAGTGATACCGCTAAATATAATACTGTAAATGGAAATAAAGTTCCTGACTGAACAAGTAAAAAAAAAAAAGAGAGAGAGATTTTTAATAAAATTAAATTAAAACTATTCAATTAGATGACTAATTTCATTTTTTTTATATATATAAGTTTTTGTCATATACAGGTATACGATGATGATTGTCGGGTAATATGTATGGTCATGATGTTGATGTTGCCTAATGTCAAGTCTCTATTTGATGATGTGACGAGACGATATGATAAGGTAGGTAGTTTAGGCGCAACATCTGTCAAGACTGACAAGCTGAGCGTCTGCATGTCCAACAAACAGTCATGCCTTTTAAACATAAAAATGGCAGTAAGAAAGGACAAAAGCAAAACGAACAGGAGGAAAAAGTAGCAAAGCTCCCTAAATTAGATTTTTTTTTTTTTTTTTAAATCTGACAGTGGTGTGTGTGTGCTTGCCTTATAACAAGTAACTAGCATGCACTAGGGCCCATCAATTGCATGTACTGGGGCCCGTGGTAACTACCTTATAGCTGTCTATAGCAGTTACAAATTACCTCAGGTCACATTACTGTGATGTTTTATACTGGGAGAGAGCTTTTAAGTAGATGAAAGAGCAGCAACAGAATTTTTCTGATCATTGTGGAATTATTGTAGAATGTAAACCAGATATTAAGCCATCGCATGGCATGCAGTTGAGAATAATTGTCTTCTGACCCTCAACCGTACTTTATGCATGCATGTTATATTCATAGTCCCTTCTCTTTTCTTCTATGGAATTAGATGGCACTCGGCTCGTGGCGCTCAAGAAGCCAAAAATAAATAGATAAATTTCAAAAACTAAACATAAAAGCCTCTATCCAGAAATCATGACCCAGTTACTCACAATAATTCACAGAACTTGTTGTGAGCAGTTTCATGTAGGACGTTGTTCTATTGTCTGTCTACTGAACTATAACCGCCAACTTTATTACCACATGGAAGGAAGCGTGCATCTACTGCACGTTCATGTCCTCCTCAGCTGAGCTGTAACTTAGCTAGCTAGCTCTGTGGCAATAGGTGAGCTAAAAGTAGATGCATCCCTCTGTCTGCATGGTGATACAGTATGTTGTTTAGTATTGAAAAAAGTTCCGACATGACGCTGCTCACAACAATGTCTGTGGATTATCTTGAGTAACTATGTCATGATTTCTGGAAAGAGACACTGCTGTTGAATTTTTCACATGTATTTTTTTTGGCACTTTGAGCACCACAAGCTGAGTGCCAGACATCTCTATAGCTGATGTCTCCAATGGTCTGCAACTAACAACAAAACAATCTGGACTGACAAATAGCTCTACAGGTAAGAAGAAAAATATGTATTTTTAATTCTGGGATGAACTATCCCTTTAAATAGTCCTGCAGTGGAAGTCCCTTTTTTTTTTTTTTTTTTTTTTACAAAGGACTATCTTAAAGTCATTTTATCCAAGCGGCAGCCTCCAGGGCTGATGAGTGAAGTCAATGCAGAAGTGCCAAAAACTGCAGTTCATCGACTGGCCACTTGAGGCTGGCTCCAAAACAAAGCAAATCCCAATAGACTCCCATGTTAAAATGCCCAACTTTACAGCAGAAATAAATATGTTTACAGCCTGGTTCAAAAATGTTTTTGGTCTCTTTGGCTTATTTCATCATTCATGACAATTGTACAGGGGTGAATTTTTTTTTTCACTGTCCCATTTAAAAGTTATTAAGGCTTAAAGTTCTGCATAATTCAGGGCGTGGCCCCTTTGACTGACAGGCTGTCTGACAGACTCAACTTGACTTCTTTGCCGTGTTTTGAGGTGTCGGAGTCGGCTGGCTGGAACATTTGGACGTTTGAACATTTTTTTGTACAAATATTGGACAAATAATATGGCTTGCTCTGCAGATAATTGTACTAATAGACTGTCCAAGACACCAGTGCTCCAGTTTTTCGGTGTGTGATATTCTATTATCATTTTATTTTTTACATTTTATTTATTTTTACAGTCTATGATTTTTATCCAACACCCAGAGAAACCTAAACCTAAAAAACGACCTTGAAGACCTCCTGTGACTATTGTCCTCCAGCTATACTCACAGTACGGGACATAGATATAGATTTCACGAGGGAGACAGGGGACGCTTCCCCTTCAGTATCTGGAATGTGCAATTGCACCCCTGAATGAAAACATGAAAGTATGAGAGGACTATTATCTGGACATAAAATGATGCAGAAAAGGTCCAAACTGGTGTATAAAAACTCACCAGAATGCAGGAAATTAAGTTTTTACTTCAAGAGACACCCAAACCCCATTTCATCTGTATGTCCCTCCCCCTAGTGTTGAAACAAAACCTATGCCCTTGGCACAGGGAAAGAATAGAAACAGGGGATGTCACCTCAGTTATGCAATCTACTTTTCGTATACATTCATAAACATATTTTTGGCTCTTTGTACCCATTACTCTTTACTTTTTTTTACAGCAGACATTTTATAACATGACATTATAACAGGAAAAACATTGGTGAAACTAATTACTTAAATAAAAAGGCCCGTCATGCCGTACTGCTGTGGTGTAGTACATTATTAATATATTTTATGGTATTTTGCTTGAGGAAAATCTTGGACTGATCATCAGTCAGAAAACCTGTGAGCAATCACTATTTCAGTTCCAAAATTCAAACACTCTACAGAGGCAGAGAAGCTGACTGGTCAAGTGATTGCGTGTTTATGAATTGTTTATATTCACCATTTTAAAAAAAATCCCCAAATTCAGCAGGCTTCTGATAATGCTGTGATATCCCTGGAGCATGCAACTGCCTCTCTTTCATGAAGAGTTGTTAGCCACTGGGAGAGATTAGCATTTTACTGCAGTGGATTGGTTGTCGGCACCGCATCAGTCCAGACAACTTTTCTCATCCATTAGTGTATTACGAAAACAAGACACATTGGAGAGACAAAGATGCATGCGCTGGTGAGATAAGCGCACGCACAGGGCTTAGGAACACCTAACCTTCACAGTTGCAATAAACAATAACATGTGACTTAAGAGGATTTACATAAGATGAGAGGAGTAATCAGAGGGAGTGAAAAACCAATGAGGCAGCAATGGCATCTCCTCAAAAGTCTCTGTGTTGCTGAATGAGGAAAGTTGCCATTCCGCTGGATTTAGAGGAAGGCTGTTGTTATCATTTTATTTCCTCCACCAGCACTACAAACCAACACAGATGTCACTTTCCTTTCGACTGCATTCAAATTCAGTGAACGCAGCTCCGAGTGTCGACAAGGTAAAACTCTGGCATTAGAAGGGCATAGCATGCACAAAAAGTGACATAAGATAATGCTCAGGCAGATTATCAGTGCTCTCTGCTCAGGCAGAAAGAGGCTTGTTTACTGTGTTTGTGCTAAACTTCACACATCACACTGCAGCTACGGTAAGTATGTGTTAAAGATACAACAAATCTGAAACGGAAAAAAAGCCAGATTATAAATCTGTCGTTTTGTCACTTCATAGCTGTTTTAATTATTTTCTTTTAGTAAAGCAGAGGATGGCTTTCTAGGAAATCAAACAATGCCATGTTCATTTTTGATCTCTTATCTACTTAGATTTCATTCAAATGTAATCTTGTCAGACTTGCTTGTCTTGCCTGTCTAAAATGCACAGAACACATGTCTGTATAAGCAGGTAAGAGACACACTGTCAAAGGAAAACACAGTTGCTAAGTGGAGTTATTTGGAAAATATAACTCATTACACAACCGATGACAACCCCAACATCCAGGCTAAGCTCCCTTAGTGTAGTCTGCCAGCCTCCACCTGTCAGCTGACCTCCAACTTCCGGACAGAGAGGAAGCAGCAGTTGGAGCTTAGCACCCGTGCTCTTCTCCCTTTACACCAATGACTACATGACCGGGTACCTTTCTGTCAAAATCCCAATGCTTATTGACAAATGGATGTCCAACAACCTGGATCAAAATATGCTCCAAATTATCCAGATGATAGTTAATTCCCTCAGCAGCCACACCTGGCACAGTGGCGTTGGTTTAAACTAAGGCTTTTGGTCTCTGAGATCTACAGTCTTCTAGCGTCCAAAGGTGGGAGTTGATCACAAAAAATCTTTTCTTCTGCTTGCACATCAAGATGTTCAACATGCCACGGAGCTGTTGATATTGTTCTCCACACCAACCTGGACTTGTATATTTGTGGAATCAGGAAACAGGCAGGGAAATTCAGCACGGAACCCTCCCTCCCAGGTCACAACTTATTCGATCTTCCCTGGCATGTGCTACAAGGGACTACACCACAAGACAGGCAGACACAAGGACAGTTATCCCACAGGGTGGAACATACTGATGAGTAATGCACTCATTCATGTGAATATGGTACTATAGGTTCTGAACAGTAATCAGCAAATACATGTGCAGACATGTATATTGTACATATCTTCCTTTGGCAAAAGGGTCCTCTTATTGTACAAATATTATGTCCCCTTTTATTCACCATGCAGGTTTTGTGTATACATAAACAGTGTATGCATACTGCCACCTCTATATCTAATTTATTGTATCACTTTAAATTCATGCAATTGTTTCCATTGTTCTATGCAATATTATGCAATCTTGCAGGCATTGTGCATACAGTAACCAATCAGACCTGACAACTGCATTATTATTTGTACATATATTTATTGTCTACCTCTATTTTCTATGCCTTCTTTTCATTTTATAACTATTCATTTTATTTTATAGCTGTACACTCATTTGCCGTATTTTAAAAAATCCTTCTGTACCTTTTTTTTTTTTGCAGTGCATGTAAGTACATTATGTGTGAGTCAGTGACCTGATTCTGGTCCTGACTCTGATTCTGAATATTCATGCACACAAACGAATGGTTCAGGATTGCATTACCACTAATTGTAGCCCAGATGGCAGTGTTCTCCTCAGCTTGAAATGGAAATGTGACCTGCAATTCTGACTGCTGAAATATTTTATTGTACAAAAAGAAAATGCCCAACACAAATACTGGTATGTAATATGTTGGTACAGAAAAATAAAGCCCATAATAAGATTTTTGTGTGATTAATATGCTGATATATGTTAAACAAAATGAAGTAAATCAAAGTATGAGGTTAGGACATTTCTTTAAATATATGTGTTATTTTGATTTATCTTGGATATTGATTTATCCATTGTGAATGGTTTCAGAGAATAAATAGATTATGTGTTATGTTGACGACAAATCAGAAAGAGCATTGTTAAGTGGCATGTATGGCATCAACTGAATGATGTATTTAGTGGTAATTTGCAGCCTTAAATTAGAAAAATAAATATCCATGTAATAAGGCTTCAAATGCGACACAAAGTGATGTAAGATTCCCTGACACTTTGCCTTCGAAGACACTAGGAAGTCTGCAGCTACTTCAAAAACATTTGTCAGTCACATTGTTGCAGCTCAAGCATCACAAGGCAGCTGTTAAGCAGACTCTAAAAATGTTAAGCTTCCAACAATGGGAGGCAGAAAATGTGAAGGGAAACAATTAAATTACGCCTTGCATGAAGTTTGCTTTTCATTTTGTGAGGCAAATTTAGTGCCATGGTTAATCATTATGCTGTTGAACACGATTTGCAAAAATATTCAAGAGCTTTATGTGCCTCAGTGCCCCTTCTGTATTGAAAAATAATGGGCCTCTATCCAATTAAAAACTGCATTAAATCTCTAAAGTATTACATGCACTTTACTGGTATCTCTCTGATTAGGCTTTTCTGCATGTGCAGATGCTGACAGCACACCGAGAAAGGGGGCTTTGACTGACTGCTCCCTTTTAAATCTAGTTCAGGAGTTCAGGATTTTTATGGATACAGAAGGTGCATGCATGTATTTACGCTGAAAAATGAAATATTTTTCTTCAAAAATCTGAAATCTAAGAGAAATCTTTGATGGAGGGAAATCATTTTAAAGTAAAACATAAAAAAGTAATTAGTATTAGAATAAAAACCTGTTTCATTACGTCTAACAGTCAACATTTTATCATGTTCAGCTATTTAACTGAGTCTTCCTCATAATTCAGTTTCAGGTTTTCGTATTTTTCCCAAAAATAGTTTAAGAAAATGTCCAAGATGATGCTGAATGTGTCCTCACTGTGATACGTGTTGGGATGTAATAATAACAAGCTTTTTGTATTCATAACAGCCCTTATGTTTTGATTCTAGCATTGATAGGCAGTGATTCATTGTTCTGCAACAGAGGCGCCAGTCCAACATGTGAATGGATGATTTATGTGACCATCTGTTTTGTTTTGATCATAATTTGATTATCTCTTTTTGTGTGATGACTTTCCATGTCAAGACCCATTTTGTTACACACATGCACACACTGTAAACGCACCCCCCGACCCCCCAAACACATGTGCATGCACACACCCACACACATGCACAACACAACTTTGGAATAATTGGGCTGCCTGTCTCAAACCACACAGTCCACATTCACACCCTCATTCTTTTAAAAACTGACCAAATTATGATTACAAGTAACGAGCAGGATAGTTGCACAACCGACTCACTCCCACTATCTATTTGTGTTAATTAAAAGATTTGCAACTACATGTGTCTGCAGATAATCAAAATGTCTTCTGCAGCAGCACTCCCAGATGCATCGGCACTCCAGAGCTCATTTGCTTGCTGCGATCTCATGTTTGTTTAGAATTAATCAATCTACCCACAATTGAGTTAATTAATTAGTGTTTTAATGCTACTCTTTATAATTGCAGTCAGATGAGTCTGCAGACAAAGCAATCACATTAATGCAAATACAACAGATAATTGTTATCCAAACTTCCTCAGCAGCAGCAGCAGGGGAGAGCTCTTACTGTACTGTGGAGAGCTCGTCCCAGGTCGCTCTGAGGAAGCACTAGATGGCACCATTGAGCAGAGTTTCTCCTCTCTGTCCTCTTGTCACTTCCTGGATATTGTTCAATTAACTGTCCTATACTGTCCTCACTGAGTGGGTGTACATATGCATTGAGGGATAGATGACACGAGGGTCCCCGTGATACCCTCACTCGTAGATGAACGTCTATTAAGTGTTGCAGCGACAAAATAAAAAGGTCACTGTTTCCAACAAGTGCAACGTACAGTACATCCTGTTTAAAAAGTGATATTTGCATGTATCTAAAGGGAACGCTTTCCGTGTCTCCCCGCTCCCCTGATAATGTTTAATTTGGTTTTTCACAAGAGGTATCAACGGCGTGACCTTAGAGGCTTCTTTCACTAAATGTCAGGGGCTGTGTTCTTTTCAGGAACATTTTCCACAAAGGTTGCCCAGTGTTTAAAGCATCTTTTACCCATTTTCAATGCATCTGTGTAAGAATAAATTGTAACAACATGCAGGCAGGTCAGCATTTGTATCTCTGTTGGACATAAAAGACTAAATAATGCATGCTTAACATCATATTTAGGAATTCGGCAAAAAAAAAAAGTCCATGTTTTTCTCTCATTTCAGTAACAAAGTAAAAAGTTTGCAACACTGCTTTGTTTGCATTGTTACTCCTTAAAAGTTTCCATCATTCAAATTTTATTCACAGTATCTTCATCATCATTATCATCACCATCATCACCATCATTAACCGCAGCTCATTTTGAATTGCATGGCTTTGTAGAGTACATTTTTGTTTACCCAGTTCCTGGTGTTTTTCAGGAATATGCTAGTATCATTCGGCAGCCTCTCAGCAAGAGCCATTATTCCCTCATCTCTTTAGTTTATCTCCTCTGATGATCTGCTCAGATAGATATGACAGCTGAATAAATATGCAAACGTAGTGCGCAGCTCCACACTTCACCACAGAATTTCTATTATGCTCTCAGATTTAGAGACGAACAGTATATTGAGATAACAATGGGACTCTTTGGGGATTTGGGTGAATGGGGGTTTTTCTTCTTTATCATCTTCTGATAAACTCGGGATATCAGCTGAAAAAATCAAGACACTTCTTGCTCATTCGTTCAGACTAATTAAAAGTCTCTTTTCACAAATCTGCTGTTGATACTTTCAGAAGAGATATTTGAATATCAGAGAATAAAATGGGATTCATAAAATCACACTTTCATTAATTAACTTAGTCAGCAGTGTCATGTCCTTTTACTCTTTCACCAGCTCTGCTGTGTCCTTCAAAATCAGTTTTATTTGAAATAAAGATGTTTTCAGTGCTGTGACCTAATTACCTGTGAGGTGTTGGGGAATGAAAGGAAGGACACAGACTATTAAATCAGTTAATAAAATGTAAAAGTTTCATTCAAAAGAAAAATAATATTCCTTTTAAAATTTCATCACAACTGACCATCATTTATCTTTTGGTCAGTGTCAGCATTTGAAAATGTAAAAAGAATTTGAATGTTGTGTGTATAGTTTTGCTCTCAATCCACACAAATAAGATTTTACAAAATAAAAGTGCAACAAAAAAATATTGTCATAAATATATTTTCATCTTCAGAATCACAACAGGCACTGATTGGTGCACTGTTGGACTTGTGGGCATATGTTGCCTTTTTATAGCATACTGGTGACTATCTCAGCTTTAATACTTTGGGCTTTCGCCTGGCCCCCAGCTCCCAGCATGCTTTGAAACATGTAAGTCTCTTTTCAATCAGTTTTTGAGCATGGCATCGATATTGGCTACATTCGTGGCAGAGGAGGCGCTTTGGCAGCTCCGTTTGAAAAGGATCGCCATGGGAGGGGTCGGCTTGACCCAGCTTTAATGCAAAACTGAAAAGGAGAGGAAACAAAAAAAAAAAAAAAAAAAAAGGCTACTATATTTAACCAAAACTGCAGCTTACTCGGAAAACACATGATAATGATATCCTCTTAACACTCCTTGCTGCAGAATTACAGCCCTCACGGCGGCAGGGGCCAAGATTCAAGACTAGAGAGAAGACGCAGTTATTACAGCACAATCATTTTGTTGTGACTGTGTTCCTGGCCCCGTTCACCTTACTTGGTCAAAAGAGCAACACTACAAAATGAGCAATTAATGAAGCAATGCTATGACTCTTTCACTCAGAAAAGGGTGCATTACCCTCAGATCCTAAATAAGCACTTGTAAATGTGATTATTTTCTTGTTGGGTTGGTCGTTTTAAGGGATTTGTTCCTGCACCACAGTTATGTTAATTGAAGTACAGCATCATGTGCACTAGTTTGACTACATTTATCTTAGTTTACTTGAGCAGCAGTTACAACGCTCCCTCAAGAGGAACTGTAACTTCTCTTTGGTTAAGACTGAGTGTCCACATGCAGCTGCTCCTTCCTCAGAATATACTCTAAAAATAGATAGATCTTCCTTGACAGGTTTCTTGTTGTTTTTGCTAAATCTTAATTAGCGATTAGTTAGAATAATTCTCAAACTGCTTCTTTTTTTTTCCTCAGTGGAGGATGGTCTGTTATTTTAATTAAGCAGAGGTCAGAATTATTAACTCAGCAGGAGTGTGTTGAGTGAAGCTGTGGAAATCAGCAACAACGCTACACATTGTGCCACTCAACACACCGATGCACATTTTATCTCCCCCTTCCCTTCGCACCAAACTGTGAAACAAGGGAGGAAAGACAGCCTTGGGTGGGGGAGGGGGGCGTTTGCTTTATGTTATGTTGCTCACTGATTCCTTTTGATTACTTACTGTCTTTCCCCTAGCCCCCCTCCTTCTGCCTGTCCCAATGGTTGGATGATGATACAGCTCAAACCAGACCCCTGATGAGAGCATCCACTGGGTTTAGGAGGTGGGGTGTGGTGCAGGAAGAGAAGTTGAAGCTATAAGAAAAAGAGAGAAAGAAAGGTTATGTGAAAGAATTACAAAATAATGAAAGTGGGTTCTGAGAAAGGAAAAAGATGGGATAATTAAAGGAGAGTGAGTGTATCATGCAGCTCACGCAGAAGAGGGCTGATCAGACTATAAATCAAAATGTCTCTGTTATATCTCGGTTCAGATCTTTTGACAGTATATTGCTTGTTTTCCTCGTGCAACATGGCAGCAGGCTCCACATCAAGCGGGTAGATGTACAGTACATAAAGATTCCATTTTCAACCTCCTCTTAGAGGGCGAAATCTAAAAACACAAATGTTATCGAGCCAGTCAAATCCACTCAAGACTTTGCCCAAAAAAAACTTCTGCTACTTTTAAAAGCATTTTCTTCTTGGATTAATTCTGCACTTTAAAACCAACTTAAAAAGATGATGCATGGTAGATAGCTTATTAGTTAAATTGTGATTTGAATTCCACAACACAGTGACTCAGTTAATATGTAAATACAGAGAAGCAAATGCTAATTTCCGCAGCACAGAACAGAGTTCATTCTTGGGTTTTATTTGTTAGAAATCTCTGCAGGGAAAGATTGCAAAGTGTTGTACATTCTGTCTGTGGCCAAAAGGCAATTACTGCCAGAAAGCTTTTGACTCCTCCTGATTATGTGATGCCTTTCAAAAAATTACACAGATTTCACATCACATGCTGAGCATACCTCGGCTTCAGTTGGGAGCCTCAGAAGAAAATCCTGACATTCATGCGCACCACCCCCAAGTCCCGTATCTACTGTAGGCTTTATTTTGTCTGTAGGGACGATGAAAGACAAATAGAAGGGGGTACCGCTTCCACTCCCTGGTCAGCACTGCAAAAAATATCCATCTTAACAAGTCATTTAGTGTAGTCCTGATTTTTTAATAACATAAAGTGACAGCTCTGCCAGTAAAGATGGCGAGCTCACCGGTTTCTAATACAAATCATCTTTTCTTGACGCTATCAGAGTGATGAAGACAGTGTGCGTTGTGAGTTATTTACATGGCAATTATTTTTGATGGTTACAAACAATCTGCATAGGTCTATTTTACATTTCATGCTTTACTGGCCCAAACTTTTGAAAAAAGGAAAGGTTCTATAAATTAAGTCATTTTCTGACTTTGCTTTTAAAAGCTTCCACCTGCAAAACAATCAGTGCTTCCAATGTATACGTCACCTCACTGCTCTGAGACTGGAGTTGAAGTTCTACAGTCTTGATCCTTAAATTGATGATTTTATTTGAAAACATTGACAAAGATACAAATTCAAACTAGTTGAGTCATTGTTTAATCTTGTTTTACTGGGAGTTTCCATGCTAGAGAGGCTATTGTTCGTTAGCAAGAATGAAAGTTATACTTAAAGGTTCAGTGTGTAGGATTCAGATACATCTATTGGCAGAAACGGTATCTAATATTCATACCTATGTTTCCATTTGTTTTTAATCACCTGAAAATAAGAGTCATGTTTTTTTTGTTACCTTAGACTGAGCTGTTTCTATCAGAGCGGGTCCTCTTCCATGGAGTCCGCTATGTTGTTCTACAGTAGCCCAGAATGGACTAATCAAACAATGGCTCTACATAGAGCCTTTTGGGTTTTGGCTGCAGCCTCCGTAGTTCTCGTTCACACTTGGCACACAGGTTTCAGTTCTGCAACCTCAACACTAGAAGCCACTAAATCCTACACACTAAACTTTTAAAGTCAGTCTTGACAGTCCTGAACATCTTCATTTCGTCCTCTTTGGTTGCAACTATGGCAATAAGCGATAACTGCAGGAGTGTTTTGAGATTTCACCTCCCCGAGACCCAAACAGTGTGACATCAGTCGGCCACGGTGGCTGTTTACTCGCAACGCTAACAGAGATTGGAAAAAAAAAAACAGTACACCGCTGAGCTGAAGGGTAAGTCTTTGAGTCTCTGGCGGACCAACCACTGCTGGGTGATGGAAAACTTGACACTGTGCACTGCTTGTGATTTTTCCAGAGAATGTTGACAGTCAATTCGTAATACTGCAAATGCAAAGGCTTTAATCACTGTTGTGTTATCTTATTTGGCAATAGATAGTGACTTACCAGACATTTATTTAAATGACAATCCTCAAGATTATTACCGTAAAACTTAAATTACTAGCATAGGCTATTATTTGCTTAAAGCACTGAACTCAACAGGCTTATATTTGGAAGAGGCCTCTAATTCCTTTTACGCAAAACTGCTGCTTAACAGAGATGGGAAAATGATCAAATCATTTATCTGAACCAATATGAATATTACTTGTATAAAAATTAGGCTTCAAATAACACATCAATTACAAATCATTCATTTAATCTAGCTCCCACAGACACTCTTTTTACAGCACTCTAGGATAACTGCACAAGATATACTGACCCAAAACCACTTGGATGAATTTTTATGAAAAACCCTTTTCATTCTTTTCATGAGTGGACCCTTTCGGACTAAAGGACTATAAATATCTTATCGGGTAATCAAGGAATGGACAACTATTCTGACTTTATGACAGCTTCAGAGGAAGGTAGTCACCATTTTTTTCGTCATGCCAGTAAATCTGAATGAATTATTCTCTGGTCCTCATAGTTTCAATAAAATGACTTGAACGATTGAATTGCAGAGAATCTAACCTAGCTAACAATGTGTAGCATCTCCATGTTGACAAAACTTTAAACATTGATATCTGTATGTGTGATCTAAACAGCAAACCAATGGTAGCTCCAGTGGGTAGCTGACAACCTGGTTTTAAACATCCAAAGAACTTCTATAAAAATGACTTGCTTGGGCAACCAGACCAGGCTTCTAATTGAGACAGGCCTTTATTTGAAAAAATTTTTTAAAACTAAAAAGAACAACAGCAAACATAGGGACAGTTGCAAACAGAAAAACAATGTTGGTGGAACAAAGGAAAAAAAACAAATTGATAACTTGGTAAGAACATTTTTTGAACGTTTTATTGTTTTGAATTGTATTGTTAGTAGAACTTATTGAATTGTAGGCTACTGGCAGTTCAAGTTTGTTTGTGAAAACCTTTGATGTGTCCAAATTAAAAACATGCAGATAAATTGTTGTCTGTGCCTGAATACTGAATAGCTTCCTTTAGTGTATGGATTGTGTGCACTGAATAAGTTCAGACTAAACTTTGTTTAACAAAAGCATTGTTTTGCGTAAAACCCTGGGAGTACGGACCGTAGAAAACAAGTTCTCAGAGGCTTCTATAAGAAATCAACCTGTAGAAAAACTCTATTAAAATATTTTATAAATTTAAAGTACATTGCAGATGCTTGTTATATTGACCAAATAAAAGGCAGCTTTACTTTGCATCAGTTTTGCTGACCTACGATGTGAAAACTCAATATCTCAAAAGCACTCAGATTGTTGATACCTCACAATTCCACATTCACCAGTGGCATTTGTCACTTTTCCACAAATACTTCCAAACTACACTGTTAACACATGAAACGATTTGCTCCTAATGGGAGACTGCTATCAGCTACTTTACTAGACTCAGCGCTGGACGGAATGGCTTCTTAAGCTGGATACTTTTTGCAGTGTGCCCTCAGAAGCGTTCAGGTTGCACCAGCGTCAGTCAGGGGCCTCAACACTGACTGACACTCTGCGAATGATAGTGAAATCTAGCAGGTGCATTTGGCTTGCATACCTCTGATCAGTACACCACTGTGCTTGTCTTCTTAGCTTGCTCTGTAATAAGCTCCTTCAAAGATCAGTATGTACACCCCCTCCCCACCTCCCTCCCTCCTGATAAGATCTGGAATATGTAGTTCTCTCCTTCCCTTTATTCCCAACTCTTTTCGTTTTCTTAAGAAAATGTCAGTTTAATCATATCTTAATGCTTTGATAATGGGGTTCTTTTACACGGGCGAAGAACAGTCACTTCAGTGTCTTAAAAGCCCAGGATGTGGAGGGAAGGAGAGAATGTCTCTAAATTAAATTTGCTCGGGCCCTGCCTCAGAGCCGTGTATGTGCATGTGAGTGTGTGTGTGTGTGTGTGTGTGTCTGTGTGTGTGAGTGCCTGTGTGTGTAACATCGGAAACGGAGGCTCTTTTTCACCCCTCTTGACAATCACACAAAACATGTAATTGTTTCATGTGCGTAAGTGGAGACTATTAATATTTAAATGTCAACTTGCTTGATTTAAATAATTGTGAAAGTTTAAGTGGAGATGAAACAGGGATGTCACTACAGGCCAAAAACCTGCCTCTTTAAATGTATGTAGTGTGCTTTATCTTTACTGCTTTACTTTAGTACTTCACGTAATGAGGTGCAGAGACAAGTCACTTGTCATATGAGACTGTGTTAGCTTTTTTTTTTTTTGCCTGGTATATTTCTATCTTTGCTGTTTTGGATATAAATTATTTCAACAACAAATCGCCAGAAGGAAACGGCAAAACAAGAGTGAACAAATAAATTATTTGTAAAGTGTCACTGCATGCTAACGGAGAAGGAGGGAACGCGATGGTCCCCAATGGAAGTGCGTGTGCGATTGTGCAGGTGTGAAGCCAGCTGCTGGGCTCCTGAACGCCCCCCACTTCCCCTGTCACTCACAATGACAGGCAGGTGAGGCGGCGAGCGCACACACACTCCCTACAACTACAAGTGCGCAACTGTTAAGGTGTGTGTTACTCCGACGCCATAAGGGAACTGTGCGCTGAACTTATGCTACTCAGAGTGTTGGGGAGAAGGAGAAAAAAAGTTCGTGTTAGGTAAAGGCGCTGCTACTCAAACAAACCCTGAAATTGGTTTGCATTGTGGAGGAAGAAAACTTGGAGCAGCACCACCCACTTTCAGCCATTTAGACAGTGCGAGAGGGAAAAGACCAGAGGGCATATTTAAACAGCCCTGTGGCTCTTCCATGTTGCTGTCAGTCCGCTGTGAGACCGAGACACTGCCGGCTGCAGCATTGTCTTGACCTACTTGTGACTCGTTATTGCGCTGAATTAGAGGGATGGCTGACAAAAACAGCTCAACAAAGGGAGGGGAAAAAAACAGCTTAAGAACAAATAGCCATTTCTGGTGGAGTTTTGAGTTCTAATCAGTGAAGCAGAAGCCAGCGGAGAGCAGGGGAGTCTGTGCGCAAAAACATTATCTGCGTCTCAAGATGGATCCTTGACTAATCCCGCTGTCTGAGCTCAACGCTCCCAAGATGCTCAGAGAGGAGAGAAGGAATACTGGAGGAGAGGAGGTGTTGAGGGAAGGGGACCATAGATTCAATGAAAAAAAAAAGAAGAAGCCAGTTTAGTCTTCCCAAAGGCCAGTGTCAGTTCAGGGACAACATTCTGGCCCTAATTGCACTCTCTCCAACAGCAGCAGATTATGGTCGGGCACCCCCTTGTACGCCCAAATTGACACTGTTAGCTGCTCTAGATCCTTATTAGCGTCACGCTCATTTTGGCCAAGTATTCAAGACTCCAGTGTTACCATTCTACGAAAAAAGCATCATCAAACTGCTGGGAAGACGTCCCCCTTTCATCTTTTAATTAGTTAGTTTGCATTGGCTGGTACAGTAAGCGGCGGATTTGTTATTTATTTGCTGAAACACAGGCTGCCACATTATTGTGTGGCTCCACGCAGGCTGCTGTCCTCTTTGATTCAGGCTAATGGAGTCCCACCAAGCTACATAATATGTGCTGTATGAAAAGCCTCTAATTCCAAATCATCTTAAAGGAGCGATGCGTCGTACAGCAAGAGAGAATGTCTGCACAATGACAAAAAAAGAGGAAAAGAAAAGAAGGGAAAGAAAAGAGAACACAAAAACTCCATGTGATTTTGCTTGGACATGAAACCAATTTGTGTTCAGAGAATCATTTTACTGCCATTTACAGTAAATGATTAAAGGGGAGCTACTTCACATTGATCTCTCGCACAAAGCTCACTAAGCAACTGTAGCTAAAGATTTCGCGTTCACAGCTGAGTTGCGTTGCAATGATTTTGTTGCAGAGAGTATAACAATGTATTGCAGGGCCGTAATCACCTCTTTAACACTGAAAGGGGAGACCATTTCCAATCTATTGCAACCCAACCACTCCACGGGGGTCGAGTAGGAATTACCCTCAGGATGTATTTTTAGAAACTTAACAGCTTAACAAAGCATTTTGAAAAACAAAATCTTAGATCAGAGGTTAGGGTTAGTTTTGATGACTGAGTGCAATTTTAGGGAACCAGTGTATGATTAAGGGCTGCACAATAAAAGTGCACACACTTGACTTTTTATGACATATTACACTTCGAGTTTTTATGACCTTTTTATGACATTTTATAACATTATAACACTTAACAAAAACAGACACTGATATAGCTTACTTAACACTTATATTATATTTTTAATTTTCCACTTTTTGATACATTTGAAAGTAATGAAATAGAAAGACAGTGTTTTACATAGACTGTACCTACCTGTAGTAGTCGAGCAACGCCTTCTGCTAGAGTACGGCAACACCACTTGGACAAACCACACACAGAACTGCAGTACAGAGCAGTGGCGGATCTTGCTATAGGTGGTATAGGCGGCCGCCTAGGGTGCCACCTTAAATCAAATGTATAGGGTGGCTTGCCCAGGGCGTCAAATGTGCTACGTGGTGGCAATGGTACATAGTAATACTAGAACCAGTAGTTGATTTATGACTATGATTACATTTGCTACAGTAGTGCGCAGTTGCCTGTCGTATAATTGTACTTTATTTATTTATTTATTCATTCATTTATATATTGGTCGGGGCATTTTTAACATATTTGAATGTATCTATCTATCTATCTATCTATCTATCTATCTATCTATCTATCTATCTATCTATCTATCTAAATATTTATATATATTGAATGTATGTATGTATGTTAAAACTACTGCCTAGATTGATTGAGCTTACAGTTGTATAAAATGGTGATTTTGTACATTAATTGTGCGCTAATTTTCAAGCAGAGGAAAGAGATTTCATGAGGAGTGAAAGGAGAGTCCAGTGATGCGGTGAACAAGCGTTTTAAGCTGTTGCAGACTGCTGCTGCTTAACAGGACTCTGTCACTGGCACTCTGTAAAACTGTCAGGGTTACCATTGAGATGAATCTAAAACTGGCCACAGGGTTATTTTTAGACTTGGCTGCAGGATAAAAAGTTTCTGAGCCCCATAAGTAGGTCAGCTCAAGTGGTGTTCAGATTGCTGTTATGTACAATTACTGAAAAGTAGCATCTCCGGTCGAGAGTAACTTTTAATCCAGTGAATGAGCAAGTAAACTTCTCCCTCACCAACTTTTTAAAAACATCTTCCCCTTAATCCGCAAACAGTTTGTTCTACAAGTTGGTTTTGTCGGCGTACCTGACGTGAGCGTTGTGTCAAAAAACAGCTGCTGTGAATTTGTACAGTTGCTGCGGCTTTTCCTGCCGGCTGGAGATTTATACAACAGATCTGATTTGTTTCCTACAGCTACTGTACGTTTCTCTAACCTCAAGTATCTTTACAGTGCTGTTAGTGCTAATGCAGAACACGCATTAGAGCACCAATCCATCTAAACATGTATGTTCAACCTTGTTTTTCAGTATGTTAGAATAGGACAGTCAGGTGCTGGGGTAAATTTGAATTACAAGTGCACATTTGAGTTAAATATGCAGGGTTTCCTTTAAAGTTGTGTGTGTTTTGTGTTTGCTGCTCGCCCATGGTAATAGCAGAAAATATCTCACATTTTCCAGTGCTTTTATCTTGCCAGTTCAAACCTTTTTACAATCATGAAGTTCAAGGGCGGGCTTCCATACGGTTACTGTATACCATATTAGGCGAGCGAGCGCGGTCAAATAAACCCCTGCTGTATAAAGGCGCTATATCACAACTGTGTATTCAATTGCATTAATTGAATAACAGGAGGAGAGCAGGTGACAGTGCTGGAGTGAAAATGATGAGCGCCCGTTACAGTGGCGCGGCCTCCATTCCAACTTTGACAGGTAAACAATCTAATTGATTTTCCACGGAGTCTTGCCGGACTGTTCAATGCCATATTTCCAGTTTAAACGCAGACCATTCTCAGTGTTTGCAGAACAGACAAGCCCGTCATCTGTAGCACTGAAAACATGTCAAGTTAGAACGAGTAATTTGTGGTGATGAATGACAAGTGCAGGCTCCTGTTCAGTAGTCTGAGCGCTCATTAGAAAACACATTTTCAGATGTCACCAGGCTTCTGTGTTTTTGTACTTTTTGGGTAGAATAAACAAATATTGCTTGAATACTGCAATGTCACAGAAATGAGCAGAAGGAACTTAAACCTCAATTGACATGTCTCACGCAGCCGACTTTTTTGAACGTTGACAGCCATCTGTGTGGATTCCTTTCACTCTCCACTAATGAGCTGTGGGTTGAGGAGACCCAATCTACACAGGCCTGTCCCTGGGGCCCTGTGCAGCTGCCGGGCACACACATTCATGTGCGTGCACACACACACACACACACATACACACACCCCTCCCTCACACACAAACACACAAACACATACAGCCACCAGCATCCCTCTATGTTTGAAAGCACACTTTGGCTAACTAAGATCTGAAGTCGCACAACTTCACATAGAGTATATGTTTTCTTGCACCACACACATTCCTGTGTGCCAACTAGAGAGTGTAAAAGTGCCAACAGCAGAGTAAAAGAGAAGAAAAAAAATGTATCCAAACAAAATATGAATGCTGCACATTATGCTTTGGTTGTGGCAGGAGCGTAATACAACTGTTGAGGGTTTTTTTTTCAGAGATGTGAGATAAATTATTTAATTTTATACCTTCTGTCTATGTGTGTCTTTGTATATGATTGTGGGCATGTGTTCTCATATTTCTGAGCAGTAACGATGTGTGTATGAGAGCGAGGGAGAGCCAGGCAAACAGACTGGAAGACTTCATGTGTGGAAATGGAGACAGTGCAAGAATATGCTATTAAGTCAAAGTTTGCACGGCTATTCACGCTCTCCCTCCCTCACATTCCCGTACCTGTAAATGTTGTGACAATGTGCGGAAATCTATTTGATCCCTATCACGCACAAAAGCAGATGAGCTGGAATGCCACTGATACAGTGTGTGAATAGGAAATGACAGGAAGAGCCTAATCAATGTCCTCCAGGACTGGCAACCGCCTCGCCTTTGTTTCTTTTTGTAAATACAAGCCTCTTTAACATCACAATATAAGCCATTATCTCGCCTGGCAAGGTAAATTTTGGGGGGAGCTGTACAAAAACATACATTTTCCCTCAGCTTGGAGCAGATCAGTCGGGTGAGATCTAAAGTCATGCAAATGTTACTGCAGAAAAATACTGGCAAAACTCATTCTAATTATTCCATATCAGCACATTTGCATGGAATGGATTTTTTTTTAAGAAGGGAAGAGTTTATGATCAGTGGAGCTTGGGCATGGGGGCTGTTTAGGAATTCACAGCATTTTGATCTAATCACAAAATCAAAATATTCATGAAACACAATGATATCTCCCTGAAGCAGGCGGCTAGCCATTAATTTTCAAATTCAGGTAATTTATTAACACTTATCAGAGGCTGAAAAAGCCTTGCTCTGTGTTTGTAAAGTGGGTGAGAGGGAGAGAGGAGTTCGAGAAAACTGATTCCAGATGATTTATAACGGTGTGCTCGGTGCATTTTCAACCAGGTATTCAATTAGAATGTATGTCCAATTTTCTATTCTAGATCTACAGTTAAAAACTCTATTAAAGCACCATTTTCCTTAGCATACATATCTATTATCAGCGTTCACGGCAAATTTGATAACTCTGGCTCTGGCTCTGTCATTGTGCTCTTTTTATGCTCATTGGTCTCTTTCTCTTATTAATTGGATGAGGTTTGACTATAGTCTACAAGATGCTGCTTGGACATATTTTTCTAGCCTGTGAACACTCACCCTCAGTATTTTCTCTGATGAATAAAGCCATCACTACAGCTTAAAAATCATAACCAGCATCACATTAACCACCACAACTACTGTACTGACCATCCTCCAAGCCCCACCTCTGTTATTTGCAGCTGTAAAGCTTTTCATTTATATGCATATTACAGTAATGGTGGCAGATTTACCACTCTAAATTCCTATTAATTTCCAAAACAATGGGTCCTTGATTTAGGAAATGGGCAGACAGAGCTTTGCATTACTAGCTGGCAACCATCGATTTTGTTAGCTGTCACTGGCAGATTTTATCAGCTCCAAGAGTTAGCTATACCAGAGACTGTTTATACTTTTGAGTCGTTTCCTGTATCTATGTCACATAGGTTTCACCATCGCCCTGTCCCTTTAGGAGACTAGCGGCAGGTGTTGAGTCTTTTCGCTCATGTACATGAGTGCAGACTATGACTGAAGTACATATTTGCTTAAGTAAATATTGTACCCATTTCTCAAAAGCAACATAACTACTGAAAAATGTGACATTAAAATTGATTTTTACAGATACACAGATCAGGAAAAAATTAACTTTGTTCAAGACCTGTCTTTGTTTCAGCAACACATTCTTATCAGATCTGGCAACAACTGATATCATCTTGTACTCGGTTGATATCAGATATTGTGCTCAGAGATAAAAATGAGCAGCAAAAAAAGAGCAAACAATAAATTTGTATTGTATCTAGTACTGTATTATTTTAAATCAGTTTTTATCCATCAGAACAACATTCACAACCAATACTTTTTCACCCCAGCTAAGGTATGTTTTCCTACAAAAAGTAACACACCCAAATTCTTACATATCCCACATAATCATGAGCCAGTAATTTGTGCATGACCCACATATTTTGGATCTGGAATTACGTGACCAATGCGCTGACGGGAGCAAACAAGAAAGCAGTCCTGAGCATCCTTGTAAGGAGGCAGGTTTGGGTGGTAGATGGGTCACAAAACCACAGACTTTTCCCTGGAGACAGGTTTTTGTAACAATGTGAACTTTGAGTAAGAGTAAGCTTTGAATCATTTTAAGGTATGCCCCCATCCTATTTCTCTTCCTAACCCTAACCACAGTACCTTTGCCTCCCTAAACCTAACCTCTGTAACTTTACGTTAAGGACATAACGTCATTTGTGGGGTGCTAATTCATAGGATATCATACAAACTGTTCTGTGAGGACACGTTGCCAAACTCCTCAAATATCGGGGCTTTGTCAGTGGACCTTCACATCAAAATATGCACATTCAGGGATGGAGTGTTAAATTTACTCTTGTTACACTTCCATTTCCACAGGAGATGTAAAGTTTATGCATATTATACACACTTAGTCTTTTCACAGATTTACAGATTTAGGCAACAAAAGCACATGGTAAGGTTCGGAAAAAAACATCATCGCTTGGCTTAAAATCAATACGGTTGTTACTAACGTAATGTCACATCATGTCATGTGACATACATCACTAGCGTATCATGCTGCACACACAAGTACACTGCCTTGTTATTAAGCTAACTCTGTCGACTTTTGGTTTCACACTGTAAACAAAGAGTGGGTTACTGGGTGAAAATCTGGAATCTGTTTGACCCATCCACCTCCCCTTCCACCCACCATTCCCACTTAGGAGAAAGGAAGGGTATACCATTTCATACCACTGGCAAAGCTCATAATGCATCATCTTTGGTTAAAGAGCATCTTTGCTTTTACCTTTCACAGTAACTGGATTCTTACAATGTTGTAAGATCATCAGATCACACGTAAATGATCTGTGTAACAACCATTTGGAGCGCAGGTTAGAGTTCGTTGAACAGTAAATGTTTCTAGCTGACAGGTTTTAAAATGTTTTAACATTACAGAAGTAATGCTAGGTTACTACTGCAGGTTGCAAGCTAGCTATCAGGACATATTGACCCTTGCAGCTTAGCAGTAGAACAGACAAACAAACTGCTGTTTTTGTTTTATTATAAAAAGGACATCACCCTTAAAACTCTTTCAGTGCTGAGTTTCTCTCCTCCTACAGCCCCAAGCCCACCTCTTGTGTAGAAATCCAAAGCTTGATGGGCCTGTTGAGCCTAG
This sequence comes from Cephalopholis sonnerati, assembly GCA_019142605.1. Classification (NCBI taxonomy): domain Eukaryota; kingdom Metazoa; phylum Chordata; class Actinopteri; order Perciformes; family Serranidae; genus Cephalopholis; species Cephalopholis sonnerati. The sequence continues at coordinate 11,640,617 of JAGQAX010000008.1, read as the reverse complement.
TAAAGCATGAGTTTCATCAAGATACGATATTAAATTGATTCTTTGGACAACAATACAATATTTTCTGATATCAAAAAGTCTGCCACAAAATTATATTAATATAAGTAAATGTACTCAGTGTCTTTTTCCTTGGCTGCTTGCCATTGTCTGCCGGGCACTAGGCTAATACTTTTTAAATGTTTAGGAAGGAGGTGCATTTGGACAGAAATGCTGACACAGAGGTGCCATGGGAATCTCAAAGTAAAGGTATATTTTAAAGATGATGATATGTATCAGTGTTTTTACTTTGCAGTAATGGTATAGGATTGTTGAACATCACTGAATCATTGATCGTTAAAGCAATATATTCCAGATTAAAGTATCATTGCACCCCTGCTAGTTACGGTTGCTAAGCTGTGAATGAACAGTTTGGGGGAGGGGTTTAGCAAACAGTCAGTTGTCATGATACAATATTTCTTTTCTCGTGATAGTTGCTGCTGTCTGTAGCAGGAAAATTAAAGTCACTGTTCTTAATGACTAATTATCTTTTTTTCCTTTGATTACAGTCATGACTATAAGACACTGAGCGTCAACAAAGCATTCATTTATGTTGTGTAGACCTCAGATTTTGTAGTCTATGAGTGAAAGATATATTCAATAAGGTGAAATGTTGAGCAACAGCTTTAGATAGAACAGACTGTCAACTCAAGCCATCTGGGTGTATGTGAATCCATCTGGGTGCATGTCTCCTGAGGAAGGGAGTCAACTTCTCTCAACTGCAGCTTATATCATGATGCTATACTTCTTCAAAGTACTCAATGTTTCTTTCTCTTCTTTAAATCCACAATGCATCTTTGATTCTTTTAAGCAGGTGAGGAGAGTGAATACCAATGAGTGTTCATTAACATGCGCTTTGAAGCTGCATCTATTATGGGAATATGTTAATAAAGACAAAAAACACTTGATTAAGTTATTGTGAATCATATCTCCCCAGAAATAAAAAAACACATCTTTACATGTTGAGAATGAGTATGGAGACTCTCATTGCATCACCGGAAAATCATCAAGGGGATTGTGTGGGCGTTTTTTCTTAATCATTCTACTCTGCTGTGCCAAGATTATATCTCATACCGCCCATTGTATATTTAGTCATTGCAAGGAAACAGCCAGTGACACATCTTCCCACTGTTCCACAGACAAAGTGGTCTGGGGAAAAGGATGATCCAAGGACAGGGTTAAAAAAAACAGAAGGCCTGGATCTCTTTGTCTCCCAGTAATATTGCCGGGTGGATTCAAACAGCCCCTGAAGCTGAGCTGAGCCGAGCCCTGAGCTGTGATCGCGGTGTGATAACAACCAGATGGATCAATACATGTGTTGTAAAGGTTAAATGATGTTATGTTGTTCGTTGTTATTGGACATGGCATGTCACACTACATGATACTGACACCTTTTTCTGCCCTTCCTCTCTCCCTGCTCCAGGTTGGGTTGAGGTTGAGGCCCCGCGATGATCCTAAGAAGAGGGTCAAGTGTTGAAGCCTTCGCCCACTCAGCCAGTGAACCGTTGCTCACCACAGTGATTTGTCCAGGCTGCAGTTTAAAGGGCCAATAAATAAAGTGGTAACTGCCTCACAATCAAAATGACCATCATAAATCTAAGGCTTTTGGCTCATTGATCAACCCCCGTTTTCTTTAATTAGCTATCTTATGTACATGTGTTTACATGTGTTAGTTTATTCAAATCTAAAATCATCATGAGATCAACACAGTTTGCATACATAATATGCAGATTATGCACCACAAAATATATGACAATGGCATTTGACGAAACAAACACACAAAAAATAAAAAATGCAGTATCTTTGCGTTCTACATGTGAAATGTCAGCTAACTTTTAATTTCGGACAGTAATTTTTTTTAGGTTAAAACCACTATGTGTTGACTTTAAAATAAAATTGGCACACCCTAGAGGTGGTAGCAAAACAGACACAGTGGTGCACCTTGAAATGAATGAGTTGAATGCACCAATTTTAACCTGGAGTTGTCTCATTTTCCTACAAAAAAAAGAGACTTTTGACTAATTTAGAAGATGTTACAATCATAAATATTTTACTCACAGTGGCTGTAAGGTCAGGGTTAAGATTTGGGTAAAATGTTGGGACTAGCCTATGATTTGTGCACGGTTCCTCAGATTCCACATCCATCTCACCAGCTACCTAATTGCATTCACCCGGTGCTCCAGCTGTACATCACTCACTGATTAGCTGGCCGGAATGAAAACCAGCAGCTCTGAGTGCAGCAGACCAGGATCAAGTAGCACAGGGTTAAAGTTGACTGACTAAACTATTTATTTGAAGGCGCTGCACACCCACTCAGGTGTTTTCAATTCGGGCTGATTAGACCTCGGCTCATGGTGAACTTGGATGGAGCTATAATGGGAGTTTGATGAGGTCACCAAAATATATACACTTAAAAGAACGATAAAGGTGTAACCTGTCCCACCCCAACGTGCAACAGAACTAATGTAGAATAAGGGAGATGTCAATCAAGCAAAGTGTGTGTATATCCACACAGTCATGAGAGGAATCAACTCAAATAAGTGTGGGTGTACCTTGGATGGGGAAAGACTTATTGTTCCTCTTAACCAAAATGTTACCTCTCCATCTAGATAGTTTTGTTGTGCTTAGATAAGGTTTGGAACAACTCAGTTGCCAGACTAAATGTTGACATTTTACATCTCTGCAAACATTCACAGATATGTTGCATTTGAACATTTCATATGTAGTGGATGTATTCACTTTACAAATATTTATGTTTCAACGTTCAATTGTATTATTGTCTTTTTGACAACATTGTGGTTAAAGGAGAAGTCCAGTATTTTGCACTTTGAGCCCCATTCTTGGTTGTTTATGATGAAATAGAGTGGTTAAGACCAAAATCTTGACGATTGCTCCTTCTCTGAGAATTTGAGAGAATTTGGCTTTCCCCCGCCTGGCTTAACAATGCTGTCTATGGCCATGTGTAAATGTGTCCTAAAACCACCTTAAACGTTCGTTTTCAAAGCCATGAAACTCACTGAGTGGTCAGTGGTGTTCGTTGATGTTCCGACATAAAAATCGTAGCAAACTGTGGTTTACATCCGTGTTTTCACTATTCATCTCGATTGTGGAACTATTTTTTCAGCTGCCTCACACCCGTGTGTAAACTTCCGCTTGATCATTCGTTTGACCCTGAAGCGTTATACACTCCAGCCCACTTGATGGCGATAATGCTCCTTTACGTGAGTGTCGCCAACCGTCAGGAAACCATTGCAGTGTAATGGGACACAGAAAAGAAGCAGAAGAAGAAGGTTGGCGTTGTGTTCAAAGGCATCGTACTGCGAAGGTTGTTTACAAGCGAGTAATAATGGGCAAGTTTTGTGGGAGTCAGCAACTGTCAAACCGGGACTTTCGCTGAGCTAAAAGACTACAGTGACTACAACCTTGTCGTAAACAACCCCTTTCCGTTTCCGGTGGCGGATTACTACCAACGGACAATGAGGCTTCCTATAGGAAATCAATGCATGGACAAAATGTCAAATAAATCATCACGGAAACCACAGTTTGCTACAATTTTTATGTGGGAACATCAACGAACACCACTGACCACTCAGTGAGTTTCATGGCTTTGAAAACGAACAATTAACGATTAAGATAGTTTTAGGACAGATTTACACATGGCCATAGACAGCATTGTTAAGCCAGGCAGGAGAAAGCCAAATTCTCTCAAATTGTCTGAGAAGGAGCAATCATCAAGATTTTGGTCTTAACCACTGTATTTCATCATAAACAACCCAGGAATGGGGCTCAAAGTCCTCCTCCTCCTGATGAGAGACTCAGCTCATATACATATTATCTGAACTACGCCACACATATCAAATATATGTATGTAACATCTGTGGTTTGCAGAAATGTACAATGCCAAGATTTTATTTTGGTGACTGGGCTGTTTTGAAATATCATCCCAAAACTATGGAATTGAATTATGTTGAGACCCCCCCCCCCAAAAAAAAGTCTGGCACTCTGTCTCCACCAGCTCCTGAGATGATGATTTTCCTCTATGTTATGTGTTTTCAGTTCTTGAACTACAGTTTACAAGTAAAGACTGACCCTCTAATTACAAATGCTAATTTATGTGGCACATATTTGCATTTCTTTGCTTTCACTTTCAGAAATGATTACCTGGAACTTAAGCATTTCATTCACCAAATGTACCATGTGTTTACCCTTAATACCATAGAGGACTATAGCTTACATTACCAGTCACATTAGCACACCCAGCAATTAGCAGCTTAGTCTTTACTTGGCTGCATGTTGACGACTCCGACTCTTGTTTCTGAGGTGCGCAACGTGGCAGTCCTGGAGGATTATCAGTGCTCCAAATTACATAACTGAACTAATGAGATACATACTCACACAGTTTCAACCCCTATTCCCACCGGGTGCCTCACTGGCGGAGTGAAATATTCCTCAGCTCCCTGTGGACTCCCCGCACATCCCCGCCTGTCTGGGGAGAGGAGAGCAGAGGAGGCGAGCGAGCACAGGGAGGAAATGTAGAGAGGAAATAAATGGAGATGTATCGTCACCAAAAGGTCTGACTGACAAGTAGCTAATATGCTGTAATTGTTTAGCGAGTGGATTGGAGCTTCTCTCTACTGTGAACCAAGGTGAAAACGACTTCTTAGGCTAAGTGTTTGTTACACTGCAGGTTCTTTTCCGTTGCTGATGCCTCATTAAATAAAGGCTAAAACAGGCTCAAACTGCTGTGTGTATGTTGGGGATGTATATCAACAAACCATATTGCAGGGGAAAATGGCTTGTTATAATAGTTGCCTGTGGACAGGGACCCTGAATATTATTTCTACCAATTCAATACTAAACAGCGTGATTGTTGACTTTGTGATAGGAGTGAAACTGAGACCAAACAAGCACTTTGGGATGGAATAGCACTTAAACCATTGGTTTCCTCCACTCTCTCACACAGTGCAGAAAATTGAGGTCATGCTGTCATTTGTATTCATGGTAATATGGCACTGCAAATAACAGTCGGGTTTGTTTAAAGTTCCATGCTCCAGATGTATGTTTATGCTTCTCAACCTGGCACCCAATTCATTTTGCACCAACGACCACTCTGCTTGTAAATCACAGCTAAAACCACAACCTATTGATTTATACCAGATAAGAGGAACAAAGCTAACATATTGTTTTGGTGCTATTTCTCCATGAATACGCCTCAGGCGACATTGGTTCAAACACAAAGCCTGCTAGTCACACCAAGTATGTAAAATATTGGTCACGCTTGTACCTGTTGTCTAAGTTATTACTTGTTATATTTACTCCATGTGACACTGCGATCAAGGGAGACTCAAACACGAGGACGACTGTTCACACGACCGCTTTTATCAAGGAATGTAACTCTTGGACAAGGAGTGAAAGCAACAAAGATTTAGAGGAGACACATATCTTCAAATGCCCAAACCCAAGACACAAAAATACACATTTGCCTTAAAAGCTTGTAGGCCCCTACTTAGTATTTGTATTCAATCTTTACCACACTGATGAGCAGCTAAATGCAACTAAATTTGCTCTAGTACAACACAAGATGTGGAATTAAAGTCCATCCTAATAAAAAGAGGAGACAACCTAACTGGAGGGGACAGATTCACTGCATTATTTATCATGTTACAATGAGCTTATCCCGTAATTACTGCATGGTAATTCCCTTATGGATGTCAACTGTGTTTTTTTCCCTCCTCTCTCCCCATCCAAATTAAAATCTACACTCGCTTCTTTATCATTCTAACTACTGTATATTACCTCTAGTACTAATAATGAGGCTTTTAAAAGACACTTACCTCAAAAAGCTAATTGTTTTTGTTTGATTTTGGTGACACTTTATCGAGACTGGTTGTTAATTAATAGCAATTATACATTAACTATTAAAGGAGGCACCTTATTAATTAATGGCCTCAGATGCAATTAAATTACAGATGCACACACCAATTTAGCAACCAACTTTCCTTAATCCTGCGTAATTTCAAAGGGATTTCAGAAAGGGGGAAAGTGATTCTATTATTATGGCTGCAGTAGGTGTTAATTAAGAAGTAACTAGCGGGTGCATCTAATATGGATGCTGTGTGTGTGTGTGTGTGTGTGTGTGTGTGTGTGTGTGTGTGTGTGTGTGTGTGTGTGTGTGTGTGTGTGTGTGTGTGTGTGTCAGAGCAGGCTTGGATTTAGGCATGGGTTTGTGGGGTGCCGGGTATTTATGCAACAAAAACACAACATGGGAATTCACCCCACACAAACCGAGGCCACATTTCTGCTCCAATAGCAAGCTATTTCACTGATAGAGCTGTGTTCACTCATGCTGCTGCTTGACTTGTATGTTTCTATCTGCACTCTCCCTCTCTTGCTTTATTCTGTATGCTCCTCTTTAAATCTGTATCTTTGAGGTAGAGTTTCCATTTTGCTTCGGGCAATAAGAAACAGAGTCCTCATGCTGTTACTGAATCCCCTCGTTCATGGTTGAATGCTTTTTTTGTGTGTTTCCTACCTTTGCAATGAGGGGATGGATTTTTCTTTCAAACTGTCACTTTATTAGGTACACCTCTACGATGTAATGCAATCAAATACAACAGCTCTGCCATTAATAACACTTTTACGAAGCTCATAAATTTTCAGTGTTTGTTGACGCTGTCAGAAAGGTAATAATTCTACTTTATGTGTATTAAAGAGGTCATTGTGGGTGATGCTGGTGTTGCACTGGGGTGACTTATATTAAAAGGTGTTTCTAATATTCTGCCCCTCTCATCAGAATCAGAATAAGATTTATTACCAAGTAGGTTTTTACTTCCAAGAAATTTGCTTTGGTCTTTGGTGCACACATTAAAGAAACAATAAACATATTACGAGAATATAAAAAGAAAGGTAAAGTACTGCAACAGTCAAAAACATGAATATAGAACAGAGACATTGCAATAAAGATATGATAGAAAGAGACTTAAAATCAATGACAAATCAAATATGTACAATAAAGAAGAATGAATAATTCAGAATGAATAAGCTGCACAGTTTTGCGCAGGATGTGCAAAATATTATTCAGGGGATGTGTTAAAGGTCACACTGTAGCTAGTATGTGCAATGTACAGATATAATAGTCCAAGATGTGTGTTAATGTGACACATATAGACAGTGTGTCATGTAGGTAAATGGGGAGGACAAAATATTAGGAACACCTCTGCAGTCCATGGCACCACTGCAAACTACAACCTCAACAATAAACATGTACTCAGGCTAATGCCTCTCTGACCATGTCAATCAAAACTGAACATTATTATCTTTGTAAAGGCAGAGCTGTTGTATTAAATCACATTATATTGCACCAGTGTACCCAGTGATTATTTGTTTTAAACAAAGAAGGGTTGCAGCATTATATTTGCTTTGTGTACGACACCATACCATTATTTTTTCTAACAATTTGGCTGACTATCCATCCATTCAAAAGGTTTGTGTCTCAGGTTTTCTTTACTAGAGGTAATCATTACCAAATCCATGTCTATGACCCTGCTGTGGAAAATTCTCTCTGATTACAAAATGCCTCTTTTTCCCCACTTTAAGCCTGTGTAAGTATACACCCTCCTCCAATAGCCGGACTGAAGTCAGAGAAACAAAAAGCAGCTCATGGGACCTGGATGTACGTTCACCATCTCCCTCTATAATGTTTAGAAGAGGAATGCAGCTCATAAGGGAATATCCAAGTCAACACGCACGCTGTCCGATTATGTTAATAGTAAATCCAATTATGCACTTATAGCATAATGCTCGAGAAGGAAACTAGGCTTGTTGCCCATGGGGTCCTCAAGAAGTGGGACCGGTGTATGTTTCATTTGCAAAATGGTGGAATCAATAGTTTTTTCATGCTCCGGAGACATTGAGTACACACAGTAATTACCTCAATGTCTGTGTTTGTTGCATCAATGTCAATTAAAATATTAGGAATGGTCAGAGAGGTTGGGAATCCTAATTTATTTTGCAAAATCTGCTTCGCTATAATAGAGAGCAGTTTAGAGCTGAAACAATTGGTTGAACAATCAATTAGACAATCAACAGAAAATTAATTGGCATTAATTAGTTGTTCAAGTGATTTTTTTAAAACAAAAATGGCAAAAATTCACTTGTTTCATTTTCTAAATATTAATATAGTTAGTTGCAGTCCCAGAACAGTTTGCTGTGGCATAGCCGGTTGCGTGACTCTGATTTTACCTAAACATATGAGTTATAATTTATCATCATAGTCTGGAGTATGTCCTGCTTTGTTTCTGTGTTTCTGCATCATATGCACATGCAGCTCTGGCAGTCCTGATCCATGTGATTCAGACATTTGCTGTTTATGCTGTACATGAAACGCCCTCTAAAACACCCAACTGTCTGTGTCCACGCTAATTAATGTTTACTAAACTTGAAAGCCTGTATAGGCTACACTGGGAACCACAATTACAAATGTGCCTTCAACAACAATTTGTTTCTTGGGTGACAGAGAACATTAAAAGTCTGACTTAAATGAGCGTACAAAGCTAACAAACACATGTATTAAAACTATTTCAAGCCCATTTTGATCCCCCAAGACATCCTATCAGTAACAAGTCCCTGATCGGAGAAGAAACTGCACAACACAGTCAAACCAGCAATTAGTGCAAATTAACAGACATTTTCAAAAATGTCTTTGCTTAGAAAATGGCTGCTTTGTAGTTCAAAAAATTCCCACTTTGGCCTTAGAGTTGGAGTGTTTCCAGCAAATGCTTAAATCCTAAAATAAGTACTGCAATCTTCTGGCACAGACACACTGTAATGCTTTAAAAACAATTTAGCAACTGTCATCGCTGTAATTACAGTAACTAATTACCATCCTCAGCAAACAAATAGCTTAACATAATACGCAGGCCCAATCAATTTTGAAGAAATGCAAATTCCGAAAGCAAAAAAAGGACATTTTGGCAAACCTGAAAGAATTACAGGGAAATAACACTTTGTTTTATCCACACATAATTCCCAGGGAATATCATATCATAAATATTTGCATTCAGTTCTTATCAGGACATTTGCATTTGCTTCTTATCAGTCGGCAAGCCAGGCACTGGCAGATAGGGAGAGCTGCCTCCACGCCATACACACATTTCTAATGAGTCACGTCGCAGGCTGATATCATATTTTGGCTAGAACTTTATCACCAAAACGAGGAGGTCATTTTCTCCTGGAGTTGGCTCATCTTGGAACTGTCTTTGAGTTTTTTTTCCCTCTGATGTGATTCAACTGAGATTCATTTTTTAAAGCCCACAAAAAGGATTATTTCCTCTCCTCCCCCAACCGCAACAGCCCCATATCAGTGGCACGTATGCTTGCAATGATTATCATTCTGTCATAAAATATTTCAGTTTTATCAGAGTATTATTTTATTTGCCACAGCATCCCTCGGAACAGAGACTCTGGGGAAGGGAAGAAAAAGCACACACACACACACACACACACACACACACACACACACACACACACACACACACACACACACACACACACACACACACACACACACACACAAAACGAGCTCATCTGCATGAACAGCAGTGGATGACAGGCAGGAGACTCTGCTCCACCATCTCATTTTAGTAGACATGTGCAACAGTTTCCAGGGGGAAAAATTAAAGTAATTGTTTGATAACATTTTCAAAAAGGTATTCCACAATAACAATTTCATGGTGCATTGCAGAGTATAATTATAAATCAGCCTTTTTTTTCTTGGACAGCCAAGGAACACTGGGGGTCAAGTAAAGTATCCTAGTCAAATTCTCCTCTCATTAGTGCAATCGCTTCTCTCTGCTAATTATTTCCTCCCTCTCTCTCCCCCACTCTCTCTCCCTCTCTCTGGATTATCCTGAGCAACATGCAGCATTAGGCCCAATGATGATTTCATACATTTTTTTTATTAAAATGTGTTGTTCTGGCAAATATGTTTTGCATTAATTACAGCTTGATGTGACAAAATGTTAAACATTCTTTTGATGTAATGTAATCACGCATATGTCAAAATGCATTTATATGCATGCTCTGCTTTTTTATGCAATTGGGCAGTTGACTTTTTTTTTCCGGTTTGAGTTTTGTATGCAATTAAAAGGCAAAATGCATTTCCCTGCCCACAGTGAGGGGGAAGAGAAGGGGACGTGGAATAATTGAGAAAATTCAAACACAGAGTAATCATGAAAATGTGCTGTAAGGAATGGATGTGACACATAAATGATTTGCTCTCCAAGTAATTCACATGTAAATCCAAAACAGAAAATGCCAGTGAAATGACAGGGACTCGTGATTAACGGCGGACAACAGCAGTGGCTACTCCGAAACAAACCAGGAAAACGATAGTAAGGAGTGTGACAAAACTAAAACAGAGTCATCCCTCTTCCTCTCATCTTTCTTTGACTGTCTCTTTTTTTTTCTGGAGAGGATAAGCTGTAAGGAAATGCGAGAGGGAATGTATTCATCTGCAGCCCTGCCTGCTGGAGGTGGGTCTCTGAGCTTTTTCCCTCAGTCTTCATTATGGCTGTGTGCCTGCTGCAGCTTGGAGGAGGGCAGCTGGATCACCTTAAGGATTCTCCTTAAATCTTATCTGAGGCTTTGTTTAAACAGAGGAGGGGAGACATTCCACTGGGCCCAGCTCTGAAGATCTATCAAGCAGCATTCATATAATCAGCAGCCTTTTTTCCAAGCAGCAAAAAAATGAGGAAATTTGGATCCCTAATAGCACAAAGTACAGTATTCCTATGTAATATTACTGTACTGAAGGCATCAGAAATGTGCACCAAAAATGTGACTGTAAACTTGGAAAGGACATATTCTGTGTTACTTTTTAATTTTTTCTCAGCAGCACATGTTGTGTCAAACTGTTCTGCTATTAACACCTCATTAACATATTTGACGAAAAATGACACAATATGTGGTGTTAAAAAAAAAACTGAGCTCGCAGGTGTGCAGCCCTGAATGGTTTCTTTATGGCTAGCAGTGCAAAGTATGTAGACATTATAGCTGACAGTGTCTCGACTGGAGCTCATGTTTTGGATTGTCCAGCCCCAGGCACACAGCCTGAAGTCTGTGCGGATGGTGGCGGCCTCCAATGCCTCCACAAAGCCTGACAGACTGAGTCCAGGGCTTTTAACTGGCTGTAAACACCATGATCTACGGTCGTATGCTCTGCTCTGGCCCACACTGCGCAGACACATTAACTGTTTGTCCAGCCAGTGAACTCTAAAATCTTTCTCTTTGTCTTTATTACAACAACCATCAACCTTCTGCAAGTTCAGCCTACACTCTCACTTTCAAACACTTTAATTACTTTCACTGAAACACAGAGCCCCTTTCTTCAGTGTGAGGTTGGCATTACAGAAATGTGCAATGACTGAGAGCTTTGAATGGTTAAGATAAAATATGAATCAATATGTGATTTTAGCAGATTCTAAAAATGACTGCTGTAGGCAAACTACTGCTGCTGTCTCACATGTTCTGGTCTTCATCTAACTTCACTAATTTCTGGCAGCTAATGTTTAATTTTTAATGAAGGTTTTTGAAAAACAAATTGAATGCTATGCACTGACAGCAATGGTTGGAGTGTCCCGTAGGATCTTTGCCGTAACTGAAATATCAAAATCATTATAGCCTTTTCTACTCTTGTTGCTATAGGACTTATGCTGTGGAAATATGTCAACCCTCCTACATTTGCTTTGTGGATTAAAGAATTTATAAACTCACTAACGCTTAAAATACCAAAAACTATTGGTGATAGTGCATAGTTCACACAACATGGTGACTGGTTATAATGTATTTAGACAAGATGGCTAATATATAACTATTTACCCTTTTTTCTTTTCTTTTTTAATTTTATTTTGTTTCACTCTGTCATGTGTGTGAATAGTTGTAAATATGTACATGTGTATGTAATGTGCATGTGTATATGTATGTACGGTGTATAGGTATTTATCTAACGTGTTATGTGCATGCTGGTCAGAGCTCTGTTGGAATGGACCTTAAAATGTTAAAACACATTAAGTTGTATACGCACTGTAAAAACAAACCTGTAGGATCTACTCAGTAAATGTGAGGTAACAATTTGCTCTCAATTTGTTTGAGTAGATCTCATCTCTTGTCTTGGGTAAACAGAACCTAAATTTACCAGCTATGACACACTTAAACTTGTTAGGTAAATAATACCAAACACTTTTCAATACATTACACAACTGATTACTCATATGAAGTGAGTAATACCTTCAATTCAACCTTCAAACCTTCAAACTTCAATTAAGAGCCTAGTCCCAATCAAGTGCCCAGTCCCTTTTACCAGCCCGGTGTGGCTACACATTTTGACAAATAATCGCCTGGCTCAATTAGAAGCCTGGTCTGGTTACCAAGCAGTTCATTATTTTATAGAAGTTCTTCAGATGTGTAAAACCAGGTTGTTGGCTACATCAAATTATGTGTCCAATCCTCAATTACCTTGAAAATTATTTATGTTCTCTTAGTCCGTACGGGTCCTCAGATCAAAACAATCAAAAGGGTTGTTTTAACAGGATAAAGTGGTGTTGTATCGGTATGCTGGGTGCCATGATCCTCAAGTGCCATAACTCACTCTCTTTCTGATGCGCTGTCTGTCAGAGCTAAATCAAATGAATAATTCATAATTATATGAAGCCTCATTTTTATACAAGTAATATTCGTACTGATTTAAATAAACAATTTGATTGTATTTCTCAATCTTTGCTGAGCAACAGTTTTGTATGAAAGGAATTAAAGGCCTGTCCCAAATATAGGTCCATTGATTTTAGTGATTTAAGCAAATAATAGCCCAGGCTATTATTGAAGTTCTTCGGTATTTCACGCTTGATTGTAAGTAGGCAATTGTTTATCTACTTAATAATAATTATCAATAAGTAATCAATATGACTAAATACCCAGGTAATATAATTTAATCAATTCTGCGAAGGTTAGCTTTACTTAAAAAATTGTCACACACAGCTGACACTGGTACATCCTGGACAGGTAGCCAGACTATCACAGGGCTGAAACATAGAGACAGAGAACCATTCACACTCACATTCACACCTACAGGCAATTAAGAGTCACCCATTAACCTAATGTGCATGTCTTTGGACTGTGGGACGCAGCCAGAGAACCTGAAGAAAACCCACGCTGCGTTGGTCACGCCAGCGGGTTAAAACCTGAAACCCTCATACTGTGAGACGACAGCGCTAACCACTGCACCACCTTGTCACCCAGAGACAATACTGACAATACATGTAATTTTTTATTTGACAAAATTGACCACACCATATTCAAGTGGTTAGTTTGTGTCTTCTAACAAACAGCGACCCAGCGACAGCTGAAGACTCTCCAGTCCCACAAATGAAACTGACTTTGGTTGTGCTGCATGGGCACTGACACATACGTTACAGTGCACGTTACAGTGCACGTTACAGTGCAGGGATTATACAATATCATGGAGTATATTATATTCTTTTATGTTGCAGTTGTTACTGATAACAAATAGTAGAGTATGTATAATTTACCTGTTATTAATTAATTCACATGTTGACTAATAAAGTTATTAAAATTTAAATGCTATGCATGGGTTTTATTTACAACCTTCCAAAATCCTTTTTACAGTACAGAAATCATAACTTGTGTGTATTATGACTGCAAAATATAAAAACCAAAACTAAGTTAAAAGCAAACCTCAGTTTATGGTCCTTAAAAAGCCACTGTAACATTTCTAATTTGGAGTATGACATGCATTTTTCCCCACACTTTGTATGTTAAATCATTTGAGCTGAGTTTCTGACCACAGTTTCTTTTTAGTCCCAGTGTGTGTATTAACCTCTGTGAGAGCTAGTGAGCATATATTTGTGTTTGGTATGTTATATATGTTCTGATGTCATCACAATTATACACTTTTAAGTGTTTTATTTTAAATAGTAAATTATAAGTGGACTATACAAAATGTATGTTTACATTTGGTATTATTTTTCCTTGTGTGCTAGATTACAGGCATGTACCTTTATTATTTGTGACAGGTAGTCTGGTGTAAAAAAGTCTGCCCATTTGAACTGAAACAAGCTTTTGACAGAGTTACATCATGTAACATGTTATAAATAGGAATAAAGCACTAAGTCTGTAATGAAGCTGTAACTTTTGAGTACACTGGATTCATTCACAAGATAGTTTGATTTAATTACATGGAAGCCAGGTCAAAAATGGCCTTGGAAGTTGTCATTCCACCTGTGATGAGTCTGTGTTGATTGACACTGATCGATGATACCCTGCAGGATCAAGTTCAAAGTCAACTAAAAACAGAGGAACAAAAGGAAATAGTAAAAAGAACTAGCTTCAGAACAGCTTTGAAATCAGTTTTGAACAGACATGTGAAAGTGATTTAGACCATGATTTCATAACACAGTGCAGGTAGCAGCGATGGATGACTGCAGATGTAGTCTTATCTTCCATTCTGGCACTATATTTACATGGGTTTTCAACATTTGTGCAGCCTGTGGTGTCATTATCTTTCAGAATGCTTGTTGAGCAGCATTACTGGAGCCTGGTCCTGCAACCACGGTTGGGCCTTGCCTGGTACATGTGGGGTCGGCGCATTAGAGGCCAAGTTACCAGCCGCTCTCAGAGGGGGGCCACTGTCCACGCCGACTTTTACAACTGGTGAGCTGCCATCAAACCAAAGCGCTGCTAATCGCAAACTCATGAACAGCTAAAGGCCTCGCAAATGAGCGCAGAGATGGTGTTATGGTGTTTGCAGAGCATGGCAGCCGGGTGCCCGTCCAAATCAAGAGGAGTTTCGGGCCAGTCTTTGTCTGAGGATCTCAGTTTGGCCAGCAGTCCAGCCCCAGCAGGGACCGGGATCTAGAGGATTTGAGTAGAGCTTCGGCAGCTTTTAGAAATAAGCTTGTTGGGGAGACGGTGCTGTACAGTACAGCGGTGGATCACAGTGAATGGAGAGGAAGTTTAGAGGGAGCCGCAGCCACAGAATAGAAATGTAGCTGTTTTATCAGTGTTAGTTACTGCATGTATGACACCTTGATAAGATCAGCACCATATATTACACCATTCTGTTTGTCCTGATATGTGAAGACTTACATCTGTAGTCTGGGTTGGAAGCTTCATAGGAATAAAGCACCAAGTCTGTAATGAAGCTGTAACTTTTGAGTACACTGGATTCATTCACAAGATAGTTTGATTTTATTACATGGAAGCCAGGTCAAAAATGTAAAGTAACCACAGAATAATAATATATTAAATTTTAAAAAATGATGAATGCCTTTTAAAAAGTGTATTTATTTGTTAAAACAAGTTTGTTAAAACAAGTGTGACTGAACTTAACCATAAAATGAGTGCTGACATTGTACTTTCACAGTGTAGAGTACTATTAACCAGCACCACAAGAGAATGAATTTTGCATGTATCTTTTTTTTTCTACAAAGTTGGTTGGAGAAAGGTATCAAGTATTTTCAAGACTAGAGGCTCGAATCCCAGTGTAGTCATGAGTCACTGATGTTAAAGTCTGAGTTGAGTTGCAAGTCTTGTTTGTTTTTGTTGAGTCGAGTTTAAAGTCACCAAATTCTTTTAAGTCCACACCTCTTGTAAGATACTTCATTTACAAAGTGATTCTGTTTATTAATTAACCGCCCCGTGTTACATTGAATTTGTGAAGAAAATTTGTTTTTCTCACCTCCACAGTGAACGAAGGATCCAAAAGAAAATTCTTGACGAATTGAAGCAGTGGCGTCGGGTAGTTACAACTGGCCCCAGTGCATGTTATTATGACGGGCCCTAGTGCACGCTATTGTGCACATATCGTCACATGATCAGAGACTTGATATTGGATAATTTCAGCATATTCCCCAACAATCATCATCCGCATATAACAGAAAATACCAAAGGAAATAAGAATTTAAGAAATTATTAATTTAATTTGACAATTTTATTTAATGTATAGAAAAGTTGTTTAACAGTTATAGAATATGCATATAATGTTGTTATAGATGCCACTAACAAATAAAGAAAAAATAAACATAATGGAGATGGGTTTACCTTTTTAAGGGCATATAAAGCAAATGGTACTGTTTTTAATTTAACGAGATTTCCTCTTTGAACAAAGGCATATTTTGCAAGGCAGCAATCACTCATAAGGGCCCAGTCTCCATCCAATATATTGATTGAGGGCCCACTCTCTCTATGGGCCCCCCACTGCACGGGCCCCTGTGCAACCGCACTGCCTTTACTGTCTATATTTACACTCCTGAAGTCAAAAGTGACTTTGTTTAACATCAGCAAACAATATCAAAACATCTGTTTAAAAACTCTAACACAACTTCTGCAGTAAAATCCACGTCTCATTTATCCAGTCATCGCATGCTCGGTACTTCCCAGACACATGCATTTTTGCTAAAACGTTGCCATTTGCGTGAGAATGTTTATGTGTAAGGTGTTTTAGATAGTAAGGTTTTTCATTGAAAATACATGTGTTTGAGAATTACTGAGCACAGGAAAGGATAAATGAGATTTGAATCATACTGCACAAGTTGTGTGAGAATTTGTAAACAGATGTTTTGACGTAGTTTTTCTGTTGCTTAAACGCAGACCCTTAAGACTTAAAATTTTGGATTCTTCATTCACTGGGGACATGGGGTGAGATATTGATATATTAATGATAATTTTGTAGGTAGAGAATTTCTTTAAATTTAAATACTTAAGTAAAGTGCAAGTACCCCCAAACTGTACTGAGGTAAAGTACTTAAGTAAATGTATGTGACTACATATCAGTATTGTAAGATTATCTGCATCTTGTGTTGGGTTTAGTATTCAGCTGGTCTGAATATGCCCAGTTTTGGTTTGAACGTGACTACAACAGTCGTGACCACAGACACACATTATAAATCTCTAAACCTACATTGTTTCATGTTTCAGATTGGTCATCTTTTCAGCAAGACTCACAAGCTGTACTAACTGAAGTGCTGTGCTTTGATAATGCAAGGCCACCCTCCACTATGACAGAGCCATCAACGCTTTCTGTAACCCTTTTACTCAGACGTTGCCCACACACGCGCACACACAGAGTGAAAATTGACTGTTTGGAGCGGGGGAAATAGCATATGATGGAAGACAGGGACGGTGCTGGGTGGAGTCAGGCTGATTAAGTGATTGTGACCATTCTGTTACTGAAATGCTTTCTTCAATCCTGCAGATAACATCATCCTTGGGCTTTATCTTTGTTCTTGAACTTATTTTAAACATTCCCCTCTGCTCTCTCTTCATTACATACTGTCCTCTCCTTTTGGCATCCAGTTTCATTACTGGCGACTTATCTCATACATCCTTCCTTTCTGTCACTCTGTTTATTGTGTGGCAGGGATTTTAAGATTAGCTGTTCCCACATACCCCTTAGCACTACTGTATAATGAAGACTTGATGCACCAAATCAGTATAGGCCTGTGTGCTGCACTAGGAAGGAACTAAATATTTATTTATAGTTGAAGTAAATTAATTAGACTATCTGAAGAAAGATAGCAGAAAAAGGCTGTGCGTTTAATTTGAAATGGCATATCTGCAATGCATTTTTTCATTCTATAATCCCACAGCAAATACGCTGTCTGCTCATATGATATTACCATTCGGAGCAGATTATTTGCATATAGGTTGCAAAGTATGAAAGGATTTCTGATGTTATTTTGATTGATGAAGAAAAGTGTGCATTGAATCAACTGATATGGAGTCGTCCTATTAGAACAAGACCAGGCTGCCTGGCTGGGATTTAGGGCTGAATGCAGCGTCCTATTTACTGCAAAGAAATCAAGGCCTCATCATGCTCATATCTGCTGTACACACAAGTCATACAGTTGTGTTGATGAATGAGGATTGCTCTTGAATGGCCCCTTTATATCAGCATGAATGTTCCATTAGAGGGACATTTAAACATATCACCAAATGCATCCATGAGTATGAAGGAAAGAAGAAAAACAAGTGGAATATGTTGCTCTCAGCTTCTTCTGTCACTTTGATGTGATGTAACTGAAGCAGTTGTGGAGCTGTTGCAAGATCAGCTTGTTTGGTGCATGCTCGCTGTTTACTGCCCTTCTATCCTTCTACTTTTAAGGCAGGACAAACAATATTGTCATATTTTATCGCATGAAAATAATGTGTAACTTCACTTTCACTGAGTGAAATGTGAATTGAACAATGCTGGTGTGTAAAGAACATGGGTATGATATCAAAAATGGAAGAGCTTATACTTTACAAATGGCATTTATGAAATTTTATGTCACTACAGTACAAATTGACTTATAAATATACATATGCATGAGATCTAATTCATAAATTTGATTCCAGATTGTATGTATGAATTGTGGCTCTTCTGACTCCATTATTCATTCAGTCTTTCTGGTTTTGTGCAATAGTCAACGAAACTGTATTATTAGAGCACATTTAAAAAACTATTTGTGTTGACCAAAATGCTTCATAGAAAATAAACAAATGCAATTCATTCATCAAAATGAAAATAACTGGGTGAATAATAGTGACACAAAAAAAAGAATTAAAGGTGGGTCTTAAGATGGGATTTTACACAGGGAAGACGTAACTGTGAGGGGTAAAATGTTTCACAGTGTGGGAGCAGCAATAGAAAATGCTTGAAAATAAAATTCTGTTTATGTGCAACTAATTTGCAGCAGCACATATAAAGGAAATGTAATGCCACCCGGATTAGGTTTTCTGTTAACATAATGAGGAAATGTTGTTAATTGATCTATCATGCAAGCTGCAAAAATGTTGATACTGAATATATCAGTAAAATGTTTACTGACATTGTTTTTCATTTGTTTTCAGCCATAATATCTCACAATCTAATATCCACTCGTAGTGACTACAGTGTTGTCTAACGCTATGTTTAGGCACTCACAGCCCTTGGTTGAGGTTAGAGAAAGATCTTGATCTGGTTTTATACAGAAAAAGTCTGCAGTTATTTGAGACACAACATAATTAGTAACACTAAACCAAAACCAGAGTATTTCCCTAACCTCAACCAAAGTGCTTTTGTTGTCTACATCCAACCATATATATCAAACCCTGGACTTTGTTGACCAATCATCCACCCCAACTGCATCATACACGTGATACATAATAGGGGTGTAAATCAATACAATACCATACGATAAGATATCATATCGATTCTTCAGACAACAGTACAATATTTGCCGATATTACAGAGTCGATACGATTTCGATTCGATGCGATTCAGAGGACTGCGATTGATATGAGCCCAGTCTTACTCCGAAGTTGAAATCCAGCGCTTGGGCAGTGACTTGCAGCATCAGTAACCAACGAAAAAAGGCATCCTTTAACATCGGTATGATAAGTGGCCAGTTACCATTATAGTTTAACGGCACCCAGCAGTGTCAGGGGGGAATGTGGTGGGACAAGGACGAAAGTTAAGGCGACGAAAGTCCTTTTTTTGTCTTTGTTGCCTAAACCCAACTATTTGTGTTTGTTGTTGAAGGTAAAAAAACGTCAGTTTGCAGTGTTGTACTGAAGTAGTGCATTTATTTCCTGTGAAAACTGAAGTGCATCTTCAAAGAAGACAATGCATGTAACAGGCAGAACTTGACATGGTGTCCCAGAACATGCACGTCATATGTGGACATGGAAAGTCCATGATCAAAATGTCAATATGTGACAAGGTCGGAATAAGAGTCGAGAAAGAGAATGACAGTATCATCTGCCCATTTAACACAGTCTGTTACAAAGGAAGCTGCCACCCCTTTCTTTTTGCTTTTGGCCGTAAAAGATAAAAACAACATATAAACAATGTAAATAACTGTAACCACTTAAGTGCAGTAAAGTTTACTTTATACTAACACACATTAAACAGCACATGGAATAAGTAAGCTTTCAGGGCTTTCTGTCAAAAAGTTATTTCTGGAAGAAATTGTTTCATTTCAACCCAAACCATCATCTTTTTCCTAAAACTTAAGGTCTATCTGGCTCAAAATCCTAAAGGCAAATGTCTCCCAAGAGCCATAAAACAGGGATTAACAACATCATTTAACAGAGGTATAAATTTAAGCTCAATAATAACTGTCAGGGTTCACAGACATGTCAGCTGTTTTTTGCCACTCACCCATTATTAGCTTGAGCATGTTTACATTGCATAAATTAGCCTAGCAGCTAGCAGACTTTCCTCCATTCATAGCTCAACAGATTACATGTATTATTTATACTTTTTCCTACTCACGGTTGGTTTAAGTCAGTGCATCTCACGTTTTTTTTCAGCCGAACATTGCTGAAACAGAGCAGCTAATGTTGCTGTAGTGGAAAGTTAGCAGACTTAGAAGCTGTCCAGGCAGGTAACGTTACATTGTGTTTAATCTCGTAACAGTATTGTTCATGTATGGCATCTGCTTCGTCTGTTGACTCCCTTTTTTCTTCGAAATCCAAAATATTTCCACACTGCTGATTTATTCTTGGTTGCTTGCCGCCCGCCAGCTGCTGTTTGACAGTGACACAGACTTTCAAAATGACAGCGTATCCTAAAGATGATGATATACTGTAGATCGATGTTTTCACTTTACGTGGATGACACTGCATCGGTAAACATTAAATTGATATATCGATCCAGATCAATGGATCATTATATCTAAGCAATACATAAAGTTAGCACTTCATTCAAATATTGACTCTCAAAATCCAGGTAACAATTATGTTTGTCAGTTGTGCTCGGTCACCCTACGACTTTTAATGATGAGATCAGAGACTGAGGGGTTAATGTAATGTAGAGACTAAAGGAATTGGAGATGTACGATAGCGCCAGTCCATGCAGTTACAGTAGAAATCCAAAAATGGATATGTAGTGTTTGTAAAACAAAAGTTACATTCCTCTACTAGTTCCTCTACTAGTGGTCACTCTACTATTCTGTAAGCTGTGGCCTGCATTTTACGTCATCAACTACAACACAGTTCCTGATTCATTGTTTACATATGAATATATCAAATATGGTGCAAATCCCTGATTGGCCCTGACTGAATTTCTAGGAAGTGTTTGGGTTGGCGCCAAGTCTAGACTGATGCAGAGAGCGAAACAGAATGTTGAGCCAGCTAGTTTCATGGTAGCCTTACATCTATATATGTTATATGTAAGTCCTTCCTTTGATAAATAGGAGAAAAAAGGCAAAACAAAAGGTGGCCGACAAGGGTAAATGCGTGGTGTAATGCCATTGTTCCACTGGCCCTAAATTTGGTAGCCCCATTAGTCCGAAAAATGTCCCATTGGATTGAAAGTCCATTTCTGCAACAGCTCATTATTCCAAAAACAGAGGTCCATTGCTCCTAAGTCCCATTTTTCCAAAAAAACCCAATCCTTTAAGTTAGTCTCGGTTTCTCAGCAGCATTTTAGCCACAGATCTTGAATGTTTTTGCCGACCCTTCATAGTGTTTCCCAGCTGGGTTTCCCAGCAGCATTTAAGCCACCGAACCTGGGTGGTTTTCTCTGACCCACCCCTGCTTTTTCAGCAACTTTTTTGCCACCAAATGTGGGAGTTATAAGCTAAAACATGATCTTTTCCTCACCTTAACCAAGTGGTTCTTGTGCCTTTACCTAACCACACTTTCACCACAGTGTTGTTAACAAATATAACATGATACATCTTGTGGTGATTGGATTGTCTAACTGGAATTTTGGAACAATGGGCAGTCCTCAATCATGCTACAATGGGCCAAAACATTTCCATTAGGAAAACATGCTGCAGCATCAGAAATTATACCAATTCAAAAACACATACGAAAATCCAAAACAAATATATAAACAGAAACATGCTGCAAATATAGAAATAAGCAAAATCAATCAGCATAGAAAACCTGATAATGAATGTAAAAGTGAAACTGTTAAATTTTTGACTTGATAGGAGACCAGACAAAAGAGAGCACTCATCCCTGCAGAGCATTTATGAACAGGCTATGCTGCGTCAGGCCATTAAGATTTCAAGCTACGCATCTCATGTTCTGAAAACAGAGTACGAGCTGCTTCCCTCCGGTAGGCGGTTCAGAGTCCCTCGCTGCAGGTTAAATAGATTTAAAAATTCATTCATCCCTGCATCTATCAAGCTTTTAAACAAGAGCAGATAATGACCAGTTAAAGCTGGTGCTGATGAGAATTTGCATCTTTGCACTGTGATTGCAAGTGAGCTGCTGCTGGGTGTTTCTTTTTATCTATAGGAGCCGCTACTTAAAAGTATTTATTTAGTATTTGTTTTATTATCTTCTGTATTGCTCCATGTATATACTGTTGTTGTTTTTATTTATGTCATGATGTTTCCCATTACTCATGTTTTATTTATTTATTTATTTATTTATTTTAATGGCTGCAGTATGGGTGGTTAGCCCAAGACAAATTTCCCACCTGGTGGGACAATAAAGTTTACCTTGACCTTGACCTTGAGTGTTTGGGTGCGTTCCAAACCACATACTTTTTATTTTTACTTTTAGTATGTATTGCAGCTGCCCTTTAAAAGTATGTGCTGTTGCACTCAGTATGCACATAATTTGAACATACTACTTTCTCATAACATTACACCCTGAACTTTGACCCTCTTGCATTTATATCCGTTACCTTGAGATAAACAAACGCCACTTACCAAGTTCGCCAGGGACAGAGATCAACTAGGAGAGCTCTGCTGTTGTTCCTTTGCAATGGGTACAGTTTAACGTCAAGTCAAGTTATAACTGCACAGATCGTAGATTCTAAAATATTATATTTGCGACTGTGAAATTACATCTGCAGTTCTCTGTCGTTGTCATTTTCATAGTTGTGTCCGTTTGTTGTTTGTAAAATGTATTATTATTTAGTTTACTTAAACAAATAATATTCCTATTATTACTATTTGACTGGTCAACAGTCACTCGAATCTGCTGTCATCCATCACCGGGACTTCTGACAGCTGTCAGTTAGCAGTCAAACAGCTGCCATTCGTTTGCGGCTCAGTTAACGTGATATATCGTTCACTGCGCAGAGGATCGTGGGTCAGAACAGTGAGAAAAGCATGCTGACTTGCATACTGCAAAATAGTATTGGATGTAGTAGAACATCCTGGTATTTTTGGCATACTGTGTTTGACTTACTATGTATTAGGACATACTACATAAATCTTTTTCTGGCATGCTATACAGTATGGTAATATGGGTATTGGAACGCACAGTTTGTTTTTAAAGCAGAAAGGAAAGTGAAATGCAGAGGCGACCACAAAGGTAGACATTATTTTCTATTTTTGTACTTGTCTTTTAAGGTAATGTGCTGCTCTATTTTCATATTGTAAATATTCATCTCCGTTTTTGACCCGGCATTGTTTCAGAAGCTGCATGCAGCATGTTTCTCCTATTGGAAATGATTTGGGATGTTGTACCGTGTTTGCCCTTGTCAGCCTTTGTAAAAACACCATGAAGGAAGGGATTTATTAATTAATAGAAAATTAATACAAATAACTAAACAAAATACACAGAAAGGGGGTTTAAATGAAGTCACTTTTGATGCAAATTTCAGAAATTCAAACAACCTTTAAATTATGATTGGCCTTTTTGAATCAGCATGACAGATGAAGCAGGCCTTATGAAGAATATTACAATTGGTGCCTAACACATGGAGGCCCATATTGCATTGTTAAAACACTGCTGTTATCTTAAGGTCACTGCTTTATTTTAACTGAAGATTTTGTGGATTACACTAGTTTTATTGTCTTTCATTGATACAGACAGAAAACATGAGGTCATCATAACCTCATGATCAGATGATCATCACCATTTAAATATCTATAAGAGTTGCATGTACAAACCTTCCAGCTTCCACCCAAAGTGATTGGGTGTCTTTTTCATCTACATCATATCAACCCTTGTCTGCACCACAAAGATGTAATTGCATCACTCAACAAGCAGGTTAAGAGACGGGGTTGGAGAAATTAACATTTTTTTTTTATATTGCAGATTTCCCCAGTTGTTTTAATAACCCATCTCAAACCTGTGATCTAATCTACAGGAACAGTGGAAGTAATTAAAGTTGAAATTAATTACCGTCTGTGCCTGATATTCTAATAACGGCTTTGAGTTTTGTAGCAGGAAGTTGATATTTTGTCATCCGTGTTTTATCTCTCACGGCCGTGCGTGATTGTCTGCTCTTACAGATTATTAATGTAGCCAGGAAGGGAGCAGGAAATGGCAGATAAAGGCGGAGAGACTTTCCTTTCTAGCGCTCCTCCTGACCACAGTGGCCCCTCTTGACAGCTCCAAGCCCCTCCTCCCCTCCTCCTCCACCAGCCCTCTTCTTTTAACAGTCCCTTTATCATGACAGTATTTAGAAGAGATACCGTAAGACTGAGCAGGCCTTATGACTGCTTTTGATAGAAATTATACAATTGTTCATTAGCGGCTAAGATAATGCCCCCCCCCCACACACCCTCACCCTCAGCCCTGCTTTCCCTTTGGGATCTCATTTAAGACCCGCAGCGTTCAGCAGTGCATACTGCAGGGGCTATAGATGTGACACCACACAGGACCTGCCGCAGACAGTGCAGCTGGAAATGTCAAGTTAAGTGAAGGGAACTGTTCGGCCTGCACACTCTAGTAAGCAGGGTACGTACCTCCCTGTGGGGTGGGTGGGGGTATGTGTGAGCGTGGTGCTCCCACTGCCTGGGTCTGTCACTCTTACAGTGGCTATCATGTTTTTAATGGAAAATGGTCAACTAAAATCAAATATTAAGCTTTGATAACCATGGTGCAGGAGCAGTGCCTTTTGAAGTGGAAAAAACCTTTCAGCTCTCTTTATACTGTATCACTTTACACCAACTCAGGAGCTTCAAGTTGCTTCCAGACTCCTGTTTGCTTCACTTGCCTTCAAGATAAATTCAACCCTTGGATACTTATGCACTGTTAGATCTCATCAATCCGCGCTGTTCAACGCATTTCAGTGGTGAACAACTGAGCATGCTGTAATTCTCGTTAATTGATATATTTTTTGTTGTTGAACCCACTTTCTGTCAAATTGCTTCATCTGCTTCTGCAGGAGTGAGAAATTCCCCACATTTCTCAGAATGCTTTGAAACCATGAGCAAACATACCTTAAAGTGAGGCTGTGTAACTTCTGAAAAAAGAAAGTGGAAAGTTAAATTCATAAGCAGTAAAACACACCCTTGCTTTACGTTATACACTCAGGGCGTTTGCTGCTATAGTCTTACTTGGTCTGACATGACTGGTAGCTTATGGTGGCAAATATTAGCACGTTAGCAAACTTTAGGTAGATACTGCTTTCTTACTCATATCATTGGGTTGTTTCACCGAGTTCTTTAATTATGCCACTATTCCCTCACACTTGACTATTCACTACAACTGTTTTATGTGTCACTAGTGGCCAAAATGACAGCAAAAATTACACATTCTTAAATTAACATGTATTAACAAGTGGACTGCTGCCAGATGGGTGTATTTGTCGCCTTGATATTTTTAGTTATTCACAAGCAACAACCCTGGTGACTGTTAACAACAGAAGGATAAATAAACATCTTGATCCTCACCATTTGATAAGAGATGTACCCATTATATCTTGTCTTTCTAACTTGCATTTTATTATCAGGAACAAGTTGTAGTGTAATGTCCTAAGAGTCTAACTAAAACAGCTAGAAAGCAACGGGAAAAGGATGTCTGGAATAGGCTTAGAAATTACATTTATATTAAAGAAGATACATTAAATGTAAAGCTGAGGTCTTCATGTGCGCAATTAAGAATATAACCTTACTCCTGGCAGTAGTAGGATATAAAGGCATTCCTGAACAGCAGCATTTATTACCAGTTACAGCAGCAGGTCTAGGATTAATTTCACCTTGCGAGTCTGTGTGTGTGTGTGTGTGTGTGTGTGGGGGGTGTGTGTGTGTGTGTGTGTGTGTGTGTGTGTGTGGTCATGGCAAAATGTGGTCCTGAAGACACCTGTGATAGTGGGAACTACCACAGAGGTCATTTTGAGTACTTTGCCAGGTGTTTATATGTCTGTTTGTCTGTGGACAGATTTTGTCAGTGCTATAGTGTCACAACCTTACAAGATGTAGTCACAAAACTTTACAGGTGTGTAGTTGAGATCAAAATGAAGGCTGAGTTCAAAGATGGGTTTGGTCTGAGCAAGGGCAGTGCTGGAAGTAGAGGGGTAGGAAATGGGGAAGGGGTCACACACTTTATGACCCTGGCCCACATTCATTTTAAGTCATGAATCTGCATCGCAGATTGCATCTGGTGATGCTGAGGATTCATTTCATTTTGTGTCTCATTGCCCACTGTTTTGTTTGTCTATAGATAAAATGTTGGCTTTTTAATTGATGTTTTAGTGCAATTTATATAAAAGGCACTGCAGCTGATACACCTTGTCTATCATTAAACAACTTTTTTTTTAGGGTTATTGGTTTATTGGTTAATTGTTCTTTTCTTTTCTTTGTTCTTATATTTGTGGATCTGTACATTGTGAAATTTCATCTTGGTAGCTGTTGCTGTCAATCATTCAATCAATCAATAGTCAACAGTCAATATGAGCTATTTAACTCTTTCTTCAGACAAACTGTTGCGTAGTGCAGTATTTTTAGTAATGGCTTAGCAAAAACAGAGTAAGCTTTGAATGTAATGCCCTTTCGTATTACCGAGTTGCATTCTGGGATAATGAGGCTACATGGACTAATTGGTATCTTTGCGTCTCTTATAACGAATTTCTCAATGTACAACATGCTTAACAGAAACTAGCTCCTGCTGTCGACATGAAATTATATTGTCTGACTGGCCACTGAACTGATGGAATTAAAAAGTAATACCTCCAAATAACAAAACAGTCACACAAATATGAAAATAAAAATACTCTAGGATGGACTTTTTCATTGAAAATCAATTTGCAGCATAACCCGTGTGTCTATCATCTACTGTTCAGTAGAACAAAAACTAACTGGTCAGTCAGTCAGTCACATTGTAAAGAAAAAAAGAACACAGCAGAACTTGTCTTCCTTGCCAAGACTGAAGTTGGGTGACAAACAGCCACTTTCCCCCTGTCTCCTGGATCAGCTATAAGACGATTTCAATGACATGCAGAAGATCAACTGTTGGGAGAGTGAGGACTGCGAGACAGGGGCTTAGAATCGCGGCCGGATCAGAATGAGATGAACATACAATCAGAGGCAAAGCCACACGGGCTTATCTGCCCTTTCACGATGGCTGTCATCATTTGAGAGTTCCCTCGGCTGCTCCTCCGCCAAGATGAGAAGGCTTTCTGGCAGAAGCGGAAAGTTTCTCTTTTCTTGCTTCAGGAAAAGTTTTTGGAGGAAACTTGCAGGGCCCCCACAAAGGAACACATGAAAGTCGTCAAGAAGGGGGTAAAGCAAAAATGAGAAGTCAGGAGGTGTCAACCTGGGTGAGAATAACAGAATCAAATACAAGGAGGGTGAGATATCAAGCTGCAGGGCATACAGAATAAGATTAAATAATGCATGGATCTGAGGAGGCATGGCTTTAGAACACATGCAGGGTTTTAAAATAAAGTTTTTTTCAATTACAAGCTGCTCTTCTCTCTCCTTCTCTCTCAATTAGATCTATTTTTCTGATATTCTTGAACATTAAAAAAATACTTTTCCTTCCAAGCCTCCCTGCTGTGATACTTCCTGCCCACATACAGTATGTAGCTTAATGTAAACCTGCGGTATCCTTCCAAAAACAGACCTTCATCCCTTGAGTGTCATTTTGATGTGAGCTACTGATGGACTGCCGGCTCACTCGGCATATGTCACATATACTTCATACAAAACCTCATTTGGCATTAGTGTTGTCGGGCTGTGTGGGAGATCTGTAACATGAGATGGATCCATTTCAGCGCACATCACTGAACATATCCCATACAAGGCTGCGGCCAGTGTTTATAGCTTACCCCCTGTGAGGTATTGGCATCCAGTAGCGGCTCTATATCTGAGACAGTATGGTGGTTGTGTAGTCTTTTCCCATGTGAGCCCTGCTATGCGAGGTGATTAGAGCATCTCTGTCAGTGGCTGAGGGGACAGATGGAGCAACAGAGGACTTTCTGGAGAGGCTATGGTAATTAGGAGTGAAAGGAGAGAAAATGGCGGCTTCAGAGCAACTGGGTTCAGGGAGAAGCTTTAAACAACACTATTCAAGTGGTGCAGGGATTTGTATGCCCTTTGGCCAGTCAACATGGCATTGTTATGTTCATGTTAACATGTTTTCACATGCTGTGAGGTTCTCCCCACAGTATTAGTATTGTAACAAAAAACTATTTATGGTATACAGAAAACATTTGCCTTTTTATGGGCTAACAGTACAAATGATTGTACATGCAAACATACATTAAAGGATGAGTGCAAAGTAAAAACGAAACACAGCGAGACTGTTCACAGCGAGATGCATGGATTATTATAGTAGTGCTGGGGTGTAGCCAGACATGGATAGCTCAAAACTTGGGGAAATTAAACCGGTGGCTCAATTATGCCATAATTTGGGTGAACTGACCTTGGAAAAAAATAAAACAAAGAAAGAAAAACAACATTATTGCTACTTATGATTAACAACACCAATGCCACACTTTCCTGTATGCACTTTGGTCAGTCAACACTGCATAGTTTTGTTCACGCTCACATGTTTTCATATTGGGAAGTTTTCTCTGCAGAAGTTTTTTAACTGCAGTACAGATACAAATTCAGAAATCTATTAGAGGGTCAGCTCACAAAAATGACAAGAGATGCTGTCTCTACTCCGATGCAATGGAGGTAAATGGAATTTTCATTGTGATGCTCAGAGCACTGAAAAATTAGATATAAAAGACAATATCTAGCAGCAACATCTTTTAGCAGCTGGACTATTTCTTCAGGGACATTGTATATGATGAGACAGGTTGCTGCTGAATTTTTTCATATTAGTACTGGAAGTAGACTGTCAAAAAACACCAACCGTATCACCACACAGAAGGAAACATGGATCTACTGCTTGCTAACTTTCCACAACTAATGTAACAGCTCAGCAGAGAGGAATGCCTTAAATGTTACAGTTCTCCTCTTGACTTTGAGTGGGTGCACGCTTCCTTTAGTGTGGTGATATAGTTTCCGTAACCACTTATCCTGTTGGTGGTCGCGGGGGGCTGGAGCTTATGTCATCGTCATTGGGCGAGAGGCCGGCTACACCGTGGACTATCACAGGGTCTACCGCAGACAACTATTTTATGCTCACATTCATACCTACGGCCAGTGTAGAGTCACCAATGAACCTAACCTGCATGTCTTTGGATCGTGAGAGGAAGCCAGAGTACCCGAAAACCCACGCTTACACAGGCAGAACATGCAAACTCTGCACAAAAGTTCTCCCCCTGGAACCCTCCACCCTCCAGAAGCCCTCTTGCTGTGAGGCGACAATGCTAACCCCTCCACCACCATGCTGCAAGGTGTGTAGTTCAGTTGAAAGAAAACAGTTCCTACATGAAACTGCTCACGACAAGGTCTGTGGGCTATCGTGAGTAACCGGGTTATACTTTTTGGAAAGAGACGTTGCTGTTGAGTTTTCAGAAACATTTTTGGCACAGTACCATCCAATTCTCTCAAATTTGAGAGAAGGCAGACATCTCTATGGGAGATATCACCAACACTCGGCAACTCACACCAAAGCAATCTAGACTGATAAATAGCACCACAGGTAAAAGGAAAAATAAGTACTTTTGATTTTTGTAGTGAAGTGTCCCTTTAAAAATGAATTAATGAAACCAATGGCCTAATGCCAGTGAGAAAATGTTATTTTTTAATTTCGCTAAGCTCACCCTGACCTGTATGCTACTTAATTATTAAGACCGCCAATGCCACATACACCCACATGTCAACATGGCATTGTTATATTCCTGTTAGCATGTCTTTCACATGCAGTGTTTAAATACAAAACAAGACAAAAGATTCTTTTGAGAAGCAAACTGAAAATGATTTTACATTCAGACATCTGCTGAAGGTTAAGTTTAGCCACATTAGAGAAAAACATTTTCTCACTTACCGTGTTATAGCAAGACAGATATTTATTTGCCTTTAGGTTTTAAGAAATTCATCTTGATTTCTGCCTCCATTCCAATTTAAGTGGATATAAATGCAATCTTCACCTCAAAAAGCACGTCTAAAAAGTCAAGTGCCACATCTCTGTTCAGAAACAATGTCTCGGTTACTCTGGCCAATGCGCTGACCTCTCTGTAAACAGCCATGGGACTATGTTCTTGGCAGAAAGTTGTTCTAACGTGGGCATTGTTTCTGCAAAGACAGTGCTGTTAAAATTTCTAAACATCATTTTTCAATACTTTAAATGAAATTTCATTCACCTCAAAATGAGATTTTATAACCTGGAAAAATAAAACCAAAGAGACAGCACAACTCAATAATACTTGAAATAAGTGAGAAAATATTTTTTGTAACTTGGGTTAACCCTTTAAAACAGCTATTGATCTTTTTCCTATTCTTTCAAAAAACATCAATTTCTCTGTTCTTTGAAATCATATAAAATACAGCATTAGCTCATCACTGTTGAAAATTTAAACAATCATTCCTCCACCTGCCACACACACACACTGAGGAGCTGGTCGTTCCTCTACGTGATTAATTGCTTTGTCAACTATCAATCTCCAGCACCATAAAATAGCCACAGGACCTGCAGCCAGCAGGTTGCTGGTGAAATGATGGCACTGAAATCCCCATGGGGCACATATTAATGAGGCTACAGCGAGAGTTAACAATTCACCATTAAAATGTAATGCATTCTTTAATTAATTAAGCTCTCATTTATAAACATCCACCACTTCTCTCTCACTCCAAATTTGACCTAACAATAGAGTGCTTAATGTTTTATGGTGGAGGCATAACATATTTAAATGCCATTAATACATGAACAGCAAGATAAACATACTCAAAAATTCTATTAGCAGTAATAGGTGGCGTCTCTGTAAAGAGTGTCCCCCTGTTTTTAACCAAATAATTCCAAATTAATTTACATTACAGCTGCCAGTGCTTGAATTTGACTTAAATAAGTGAGTATTTTTAGACTGAGAGTAGGTGGACTATCACTCTTTTTTAGCAGATACACATGCAATCAAATGATTATCTTCCAACTCTTCCAGATTTCAACTAACTGAGGATCTAATTTCATGTCACACATGCTCAATAAAAAAAAATCAAATTGGCTCCTAAATTGGTTGGTCACTCCAACATTGAAAAATAGGTCAAAGTTTCCGCAATCCGAAGTGTCCGCTAGGCTCTATGATTGCAGATTGATATGTGGGGGAGGTTTTTTTTTTTTTCTCTCTCTCTCTCTCTCTCTTCCTGGCAAGGCAGGAGCTAGAGATCCCAAGCACAGTATGAGTTTTTAGGAAATGTTCATCTCTAAAGTATGATTTTACCCAACTAAAGAGGAATGGGGAATCAAAAGTCAAGAAATTGGCAGAAGTGATCTAAACAATTTGATGATGAAGGATGATATTTGTTTCTCTATTTTTTGGAGGGGAATAACATTCCTAATTGTGATCATTTGGTTGTTTGGATTATTGTAGGAGTAAAAGAGCTCATATTAATGTCTCTTTTTGGACAAAGGATCATGTTACACTGCTGTAGGTGCAAATCTTTAATTTCTGGTTAAGTTAAAACAGAGCAGCAGTGGATCCTGAATTAATTCCTTTATGTTTCAGATGTATGTGAACGTGCTTACAGCTTAATTCAGTCAATATGCAAATATGAGTTTTCCGGCATCAGACTGTTGGTGTGAATTGGTTGGGTTCAACTGAGCCAAATGGCTCTGCCATAATCATTTTGATGTTAATGATGTCTGCAGAACTGCAGCGTCACCCCTGTGATTTAATCAAACCTAATTTGGGTCAGTCCATTTTGGCTGCAGCTGAGCACCTCAACATCATCATTACGCTCCTTCAACCCAACCTCTGTGCTCACCTCGCCTCCACGGAGCCTGCACGAGGCTGCCGGGCCACAGACAGCTGTTCGTCCTCTGTCTCGTCACAACCTGTCCTGCTTTCGGACATGGGCTCGTACATTCTCGAGTTTTGGTTCTGAATTTCACCACGATCCGAATCAGAAATGAGACTTTGTGTTTAAGATTTCACTTCCAAGCTCTCTCTGCCTGTGGGACCTGCTCCTTGGGCTTTTCATCAGCTGCCATTTTCGACGGCATGCAGTAATTTCATGGCTCATTGCAAGCGCTGAAAACCTTTGAAACTGCAAATGTTAACTTTGCCTGGCCTGGAGCCATTTAGGAAGCGATTAATTTAGCAAACAGAAGTGAGCCACTTTCTCCTCCTAGCCTGCGCATAATTTTTTGGGGCTTCTATCTGTATTTGAGTAAGAGTGAGCAATGTAATGACGGTTCCTGTAATTGTGGCAGTGTGAAAATGGTTCCTACCTCAGCCTCCACTATCTCCCTCATCTCTCCTGGCTGAGCCTCGACAGCCTTGTACAGTGAGAGCACACGCAGATTGAGAAGAGGTGGAATCACTTACAACGTGCTTGACCTTATTTCTTGTTGCGAGGTTGTTTAAGCGTGCGAAAAGAACATGTTTGTTTGCAATTTCAGCACCTTTGCCAAGTGATGCCGTGCTCATATTTGCAAGCCACTGACTGAACAGGCATTTTGTGATCATGACTATTCCATATCTTTGATGGGAATGCGATAAGGGAGCGACAATTCAATTTAGGAAAAAAAGAAGTGAAGACAGTATTGGGAGTGTGAAGCTTTTTGGCTGTGGTGCTCTCAGGAAATAGTGCGGATCCCAGTGAGAGGCTCTCAGTGTTTGCCCAGTATTCCTGGAGGCTTGTTTTGTCACAGACTCTGTGCAGCTAGGCATGGGAGAGGCAGAAGGCAGCGGGTCGGCCAGCCTTCCCCCACAGCTGTCCTCCTCCATCCTGGCACTCAGCTCCACCAAGCCAATATGAAAACAAATTCTTGTCCCTCTTTGCAATTAATTTTCCTTTGCTGCGGAAAAAAAAAATCAGTCCTGACAACATAACATATAGCAGGTTGTGTACAGAAAATCTGGCTGTACACAGGAGCAGGAGTAATTTTTCACTCTGCTGGGAGCAGTTGTCTCGCACATATTCCTTCCCATGTGCATATAGATCAGTGTAGTCCAATGAAGTGGTTGAAGTAAAAAAGTGTACCATTTTATTTTCACAGTATGAGGCTGTGATCGCATTAACTAGTTAGAAGTATAACAGGATGCTTTTATATTCAAAGAATCCTTATTTTTCATATTCTCAATTAATATTTTTATTAGAAACTTTACAAAGACCATTTTAAGGACATCTTATACTGCTAACTTACTTTTCTGAAGCTAATAAAAGAGTCAGATTACGCGACCCAAGCTCATGGAAGTCAAAAAAAAATGTGCATGTTTAGGCGATAGTGAGGTCAAGGGGCAAAAATGACAAAAGACAGAAGGGTGGGAGTAATAGGAACAAACAATGACAAAGATCCAAATTCCTATTTTGCCTCTTTAATACCAGGCATGTGTGCGTGCGTGTGTATCCGCGCAGTGTTTAGGAAACGACTGCTTCCTTACCTGGATGCCCTGTAACCACATCTGCATCCTGTTTTACCGCGGCCACACTGCAATCTCCCCCACACCATTAATTTTACTGAAAGCCATTCACAATAACCATGAGATACTGGGCAGCGGTGTTCAAACGTTTTCTTCCCCCTTCTTATCATAAAGGTCCCACATGTCTTGGCAATATCCCCAAAATAAAAAAAAAATAAGATAAATTTGTCCTAATTACGTCCCTCGAACAATGTTGTTTGACGGCCAAAGACATCAAATTAAATACTATTTTGATTCCGCAAAAGTGGTGTCAAGGTCTTATATTTTCATTGCAGGTACATTTGACTGATAAATATGAGGGAGAGAACAGTAATTATAGGGTGGAAATGACATCAGAAATTAAGCAAATTGTGAAAGGGTTCGCCTTTAAATGGGTTTGAGCCATGAATTAAAAAGACCATTAACTGGGAAGAGGCAGGTGTTATCCTCACTGCCCAAAACAAAACAAACAGAGAGGGGGGAGGTGAGTGTGTGTGTGTGTGGGGAGGCAGAGATGCAGGTGTGTGTTGTTATCTATGAACAATCCCATGTCATTACCAAGTGAAGGTGTATTTAGCTGATTTTCCCCAGTTTCAGTACTGTGGTAATTTGTAATGTATTGTTCCATAAATAAACTGGACTGAACTAATATGTCCTTTACATTCAGTGCTGGGAAATTATCATAATACAAACTAATGTAATTCTGAAATTCTTTCTCATTGTTGCCGTTGCTTTCTTTTTTGCATGTTCAACTTCTAGTTTATATGGAAAAATGCATTTAAAATCTCCATGCAGTGTCATTGATATGGCATATACTAGCTTTTGCATTTTTCAATATTTCAATAAAAAGTTCCTGCTCTCCTCTTCTCTGCACTATATATCTTTCTCTGCAAGCCTGCATGGATTCAAATTCAACTTTAAATTGTACTACAAGCAAATTGTTGCATAGTGACTCCACCAGATATCAAAAGGCAGAGGATCAGAGTCTCATTCCACCCCATTTTGTGTTGCCATAGTTTTTTTTTCTTTCATTTTTTATCAAACCTGTGTCTGGTCTTTTCATGAGCCCAGAGAAATTTAAAGGTGATGAGAGGTCCTCTGCCTGATAGGACACAGGGCCAGTGTGGTGATCAGACAAAATTACATCAAGTTTTCCCCCCTCGACTATGCTTGTCTTTTTTTTTTTTTTTTCATTTAATCAAAGCTCTTGCAGCCTGATGCTGCCCTCTCTCTGGGCCAGGTGTCAAACGGTTTCCATTGATGTCAATGCGGTGGTAATCACAAAGTCTATCCACAGATGCCTGCTTGCACCGGCGTTTCACTGGGGCATCGCATTCTCCGCTCAACACCTTTGAGGCATGTAAGATTATTTCTGCAATCTGAAAGAGAGAATAACCTCTAGGAAGAAACTAAATCACAATAT
This sequence comes from Cephalopholis sonnerati, assembly GCA_019142605.1. Lineage (NCBI taxonomy): Eukaryota > Metazoa > Chordata > Actinopteri > Perciformes > Serranidae > Cephalopholis > Cephalopholis sonnerati. Next base: position 11,605,473 of record JAGQAX010000008.1, on the reverse strand, counting down.
AAAGTAATTAAGCACATTATCAACGTGGAGGTTAATTAGTGAGACCCTATACGCCAGCACCACTGGTAGCATTGCAAACAGACAAATGCTTTCGTTTTTTCGTCTCTTTTTTGACCACACTCTCACACGTGCACACACATACACATGTGCACATGCGCTCACATTGACTGCAGGCAGTTGATTGTCACTGTTTGGGGCTCTGAAATTGATTAAACAACTTGCAATCCAGTTTAATTAATGGAAACTATCTGTAGTTCAAAGCTATTTAGCTGAATGTTGCGCCTTAGCACTGCCCTCCTGTCTCATTTTGCTTAGACAATCGTAGAAATTAATTGAATTCCAGCGTTACTGTATGGAATAACCTTAAAACAATCTTTGATGTTATAGCCCATATTTAAAGCTATTCTATGTATAAACACACATCCTGAAGGTTGATATACTGTTAGCCAGTGTTTATCCTTTAACATGAAAGAACTGTGCCAAGCTGTAATATCACAATACAGGGAAGACAACATGCCCAGCCTCTATATCTCTGAAGTGCAGCTGAGTCCAAAATGGCACATTGACAACAACATACATAGTTGCTGCATAGAAACAAAAGGCAAGGCATTCCTAATTATTGACAAGCAACATATATTTACTTTTCCTCATTTCAAAATGATAAGTCCTTCAAGCTCCACTCAGCGTCTGCAGTGTGAAGATGTCCCTATCAAAAACTACAGGCGTACCTGTTTGTTCAGGAAGGCTTGGCAAGAAAATACCCTCCCTTCTGTTCCAGCACTGGGTGAAGCCATTAACCAACTTAACTTGACTTTTTTTTTTTTACACACATCATATTTTGATTGCTCCTTTTGTGCTTCATATCTCATTTAATTGCACTAGAAGTGGGGTTTTAGGCTGTAACTTTAAATGTAGATATTTTTATCCTTGTTTCTTGTTTTTAACCCTCTAAAGAAGTGGTTTCCAACCAGGGCTACTTCTGCAGTTACCAGGGGGTCCAACTAATTAACTCAGCCAAAAAGAAGAAGAAATTATGATTTGTTTAAAAATATATATCTACATATTTGTGCATGAGGAGGAAAATCAACACACAAATAGGATTATGAATTGGAGTCTTTGGTAAATTGGTGTCTAAGCACCACATGTTTGTGAAAAGTAGTTAGCAATTGAGCACAGAAAAAGTTATTTGAAATAGCGGCCAAACCATAAATAGCTTCTGGGTCCGTCACGTGATGCCATTGGGCCCAAAAAGACTTTATCCCATAGACTTACATCGTGAAAGAGACATCTGTGAATCTGTAAATAATTTTTTTTCCATGTCATTATCTGACTCCTTTCACTATCGGGGTTTGAGCCATTAGGGGCCATGACATTTTGAGCTACTTTCATCTGAATAAACAAGGCCCCTCCTCCAATGCTCCAATGCTGTATCCAATTCTCTTTATACACCCCCCCACCCACTTTTTCCATGTTTTTACTATGTTGAAAATTAGTGCACTGGTCTATCTACTCCTTTTAGAGAGCTGTGTCATTGCTTCATTATAAAATCCATTCAGTTTGCCATACCATGTTTTCACCACTACCTTGCACCCAGCAGATTCTCACATAGCACACACTCACATACACACGAGTGTACTGCGAACTTGGCTCATCACTGATGAGTGGATCCCAGGTAGCTGAGTTGAGGTGGGCCACACGCTGTCACTACAAAATGCTCAGGAAATTGTTAACAGAAAACAAAGCTTGGCATTTAACTAGTGTAAGTGTTCATTTTCAGTTCACCTGTTTATTAGTCTTCCTGTTTCCATACAAAGTCTCTAAACTGACTGACAGCAGCAGCCGCGCTGTTTGGTTAGCTAACTGTTAAAAATAGATCCACGAGACTGTTGCCAACTCGGCCAGTGTTACTGTCTTTAAGAAGCTGTGGCACACTCGTTTTTTAAGCTGGGTAGCTTGTAAAGGTAGTGATGAAACTGGACAACCTGAGGCATCCGTTGATACCAACCATATTATGCTAGCTTGTTGGGAAGGCTGCTAAATAACCTGTCAAAGCTACATTTTGTCACAAACATGAGGAGTGCTTCTTGGTATGTTATGTGCAAAAAAAATGCGTGTAAACAAAGCCAGCAAGATAACAATGTCATCTAGTTTCAAGGCATGGGCCTCAGGCCCTATAGTGAGTGTTCATAGAAGTAGAAATGATTGGAAGATGAATGTGGTTTATTGAAAAATGCATTGGGGCACTTAGACCAGTGGTTGCCAACTGGTGGGTCACAGTCCAAAAGTGGGTTGAGGGTCCATTCTGAATGGGCCGCAAGTGACTCACAAATGTGTCAAGTTTCCTGCTGTAGGGTGAGTGTATAATAGACAGCTACTTAACAGAGGCAGCAAACTGGCTTGATGACATGGCCAAATGCAAGTATGACGCTGAATATATTAAACTGTGTGGACCTTCAACTAATGGCTAAAAAGGAATCTGGACCAGTTGGGAGCCACTGACGTAGACTGTCCTCTCCACTTTAAGAAATTCTCTTTATCATTGCATGTAATTGCAGTGAGTGGTTATTATTAAAGATGTCTCTGAATTAGTCATCAAATTAAGTTCTGTACTTTCAGCTATTTAATATCTTCTAATATGTGATCCGGGGTCAACCACTTCCTCTGGGTGAAATTACAAAATGTACCTACAATTTTTTTAATGCTAGTTTAGCCAGATAAAAGTATCAAACCACTTGTACAGGAAATGACCCTTTAGATTGTCCCATCTACATTTTAAATGCTTCTTACGCCCACGGAGAAAGCATTGAAATAGTAACCTTAAGTCATTTAAGTGTTTAAATACTAAGCTAATATAGTAAATGAAAAGCTGAAAAAGGTTGCCAAAGCAAATATCCATTTTTTGCCACTCCATGTGATAGGCAAACATGACCAAAGTAACCTAGGATTGAAAAATCAATTTTATGAAAAGAATGTTGTAACAATATCCTGCTTTAACTAACAGTGCTAAATAACATCCAGTCTATAATCCATTCATAACGTGGAATATGACAGTCATGTCTTTCTCTGATATTATGATTACAAGTTTTAAAATTTTACTCAGAAAGAGTGTTTTCACTGCTGTGTTTGGTTCTGTATCATAATATGTTTTCAAAACATTTTCTTATAAAATGTGTCATATTTGATCAGTCATTGCTTTCCCTAAATTTTGAGGGTTTTTTTCTTATTTTTGTCTCTACAAAACACATTGTTAGGAAAGACAATGCAACCTACAGAGCGTCATGTAAATGAGAATATATTAAAATATAAAAAGTATAAAAAGTAAGCTTAAACAATAATAGGCTATAACTTTAAATGACAATTCAGAATTTAAATAACCTGAAGACAGATGCCACAAATATTTTGATATAAATGCAAGATGTCAGGCAAAGTGACAAAAATGAGAAAGTCCATTCTTTTTGGTAAATTAGATATATCTCTATGTGCCCAACAAAAACATGTCAAACAGCTGCTTGCTCGCCCTGAAACTTAAAAGCAGGATCAGACAGCCTTCTTCACCCCCTCCCCTTCCTCCTTCTCTTTTCTCTCCATCCTGCTGCCCCTCCCCCCCTCTTTTTTTCTTAAATGGCATGAAGGTTGAGATGGCTCTGGTCCAAGATCATCGCGCCTGAGACCACACAGATGGGGAGAGATAAAAGTTCTCTGTGAGCTGCTCACAGTGCTGCCATTTTCCACACAAGTAGAGGGGATGTGGGGAGGAGGGGGCGGGGGGAGCCACCTGCGGCCGTGACATCACCGCCTTATCACATATCATGTATCACCTGCAGCTCCACGTCAAGCCCAAAGAGACAGATTTCATCTGTCATCTCTGAGAGGATCTCAATATAATTTACTCTGCTGATCTGACATCCAGAGGAGAGGAGTAGAGTTGCCAAACCTAATCTTACAGATGAGGACTCTCCTCTTTCTGCCCAGTCATGTCCTTGTGTGCCGTTGTAAAGGGGGAGAGGGGTTGGCATATCAGATTTAGCTGTTATTTGAAAGCAGCATGTTGGGTTAAGTGGCTCTTGTGGTTTCATTTCTCTGTAAACTCAACACATGTACAAGTGGATGTACTGTTTCTTTTGTTCCAACGAAACATCACATGACTTTACATGCTGAAATATTTTAAAATGCCAAATTTTTACAAGAAAAAAATTGCCCCATACATGATATTTAATACACACACTTAACCCAAATGTGCTCCTGTCTCCACTTTTGTGATTCCAGTGTGTGTGACTACAATGGAGTAACTTTGTAGGCAAGTATGCAAAAAAGAGATTATCATACATAAAAGCCAGAAGCAAAAAACACAAGTGGTATCAAAAAGCATAACCTAATTAGAAAGACTAATCAACTTTAATGTCTTCATATTTAAGGGAGAGGGAAAGGATAATTAGTCTTGGGGTTCAGTCTCCTTTCCTCTGCAGTCATGCTACTAACAAGAGTTGATGCTGTCTAGAATGGCCACCCACATATAACAGCTAATTGCAGGTCTTCGCCCTCAAGCACCCTTCTAGTCATAGAGACAACAGGGAAATTGGCCATTTCAGCTGTGCTGGGTATCATTAATAATTAATGGCACTTTCAAGAGTCAGACTGTCCCTAAAAACCTAAGCAAGAGGTGCTGTGGGAACTATATGCAATGTGTCATTTGCTCTGATAGCAAATATAGGCTTTTTTTTAGTTTGCAGCCGAGAACTTTTTTCTCCTCTCCTGAATGCTGCTTATATTTTAGGAGAGGTTTTGTATAGGAGATAACTACCACTCTGAGATTTGCCACATTTTCAAAATCATGATTAAACTATCTAGCACTTCCTCATAAAACAAGCTCAAATTAAATGCATATACTCTGGAGTGCATTTCCCATAATTCCAGATATTAGCTTCAACAGAGATTACACACACTCAAATACAAATCAGTACTGACTGCCATATCTGTCACAGTAACTGATACACTAACAAAAAAAAAAAAACAATAAGGCATTACCTGCTAAATATGTAGGCCACTGTAAATGGACGTCTGGCATTGTGCAGGCACAAGGGAAAGTTTCTTATAAATATGATTTTGAACTGATGACATATGTCAAAGGTCTGCTACAGATAAAGAAGCAAAACAAACATAGCTAAATACAGTGGATTTTCATATGCACTATATTTGTGATTAGTGTTGCCTGTACTTTCTTTGCCAGCACTCTCTCTTCCAAATAAGTCTACTTGGATTTCTGTCATTAGTGTTTTCTGACAGTTTGTTCATGCAACGTTTAGCAGGGAGTTTGACCTTTCTGACATCTAATTGACCCAGAAAACACACTATGAAGGATATACTCTACGTCTTTGTCTGCTAATGACTTTTTGCAAACAAAGAAAAGACTATACATGCATGCATTCATGCATAGCTCATGTAACATATACTGTAAAACAAGATGTTGTCATATGTTGTGTAATAATTCTTTATGATCGTTTCCATGTTTTCAGTTTCGGTTACCACTTCAGTACTTCAACACAAGGGCGTAACTTTTAGGCTCTGACAAGTGGGAGGGGGCACAGTAAAACAACATGTCTGAGAGTCATTTCTACATACATTTAAGAACTATGGTAACCCCAACAAATCCAGAAAATAATTAAGTTGGTCATCATGCTAAATTCGGCCAGAATAGAACTGAACATGCTAAATATGCTACTCCTCTGTGGCATTTTTTTGAGTATATTAAAGCGAAATGAGCAGCAGCTGGCCAAACAGTAGCGCATCAAGCATAATTTTTGTGGTTACAAAAAAATTAAGCCTATAACTTTTTGAAAGTGGGGAGACAACAACATGATTTTCACCAGTGGAAAATACACCTCCTCTCCAACACTTTGATATTTAATAAGAAAACTATACTTAGTTTTGCGATAACAATAAATAGCAAAAGTAATATTTTTGTTTTGCAGTGAGTTTTGTAGGGCCCTAAATAATGAGGTCAGTGTCAACAAAATATAAAATGCTTCGCATCATCCTGCTGTTATTGTACAATACTGCTGCACTTTAGCTGTATGTTTATGAATCTTCTGACCATATGGCAGCTAATCATTATGCATTTTATATTAATAATTGTTTTATAAGGTTGCTCAAGTGAGGGATGAAATAATAAACTAATAGTTTCTATGTTCAAAACAGTGAGGAAGAATGATTTCCTACTAAAACATCAGCAAAAGAGTAGCAGTGAGGACGATCACATTTCCCCTCCTAGGAAGTCATCCACAGCACTGTTCAAGGGTAACCAACCACTGTCTTATAACTTTATTATTCTTTCTTAATCGGTTTATAAATATTTATGAATCGCCAAAGCCACCCTGACTCGCAGCTGAGATTGAAGCTGGAGCCGAGTATGTACATTCCAAAGCAGCCATGGGTTGGAAGGAGGGAGATAGCGTGGACAGGAGATTTGTGACAGAGCAGAGCATGAAACCCATCAGTTGATGAGTGGAAATCCCTACTTTCTAATTAATAGAGGTACACAGGCCAGGGGGATAAGAAGGATCAGGGAAATGAAATCAGCAAAAAGATACCATCACTCATTTCTGAGGTCCATTGTCACACTTCAGAATCTGCTGTAATGAATCACTCAAGCATTCTGCAGATACATTTGAATGGCGGGGAAAATTCATTGTCCGGTGGAGAGCATTCGATAAGGATCTTTTCTCTTGCCTCTCCCTTTTCTTCAGCCTCTTCTTTCCCTCTTTTGTCAGAGGGTCCTCTGATCAAAAAGCGAAATCAAGGCTCAAGCAACAGGTGCGCTGTCTGAAAGGCTGCCGCAATCTGCAAGTGAACTGGAAAGCTATCTCGGATAAAGAGACAGATTCGAGAAGTTCCAGGGGATTTGCTTGTTGGGGTCAGTTGAAAAAGAGGGGATGGGGTAAGATGCTGGAGTAGGTCCATAATTTACTAAAGGAATGTGACAGAACAATTACAGAACAGACGCTGGAATGAGTTTGAATCACTTTCTTGTGTACACACTGTAATAAACTCACTCCCCTTTTGACATGAGATGGAACTTTAAATAAAACAAAAGAAGAAAACACAACATGACACCACTTATATGTTGGAAGCATCGCTGCTGGGTGTGATGTGTGATTTTCAGTGCTCTTATGACACCCAAAGTGTCGTTGCTAGGATATAACATATGTTGTGGTTACTGTGCACCGTGCAGATGCAAAATTCAACATAATACACAAACACAAAGGCCTTGTGACTCTCATTAGCCAGATTCCTGTGGAAGCATGTGTGCATGGGTGCAGATTTCAGGTGGGGACGCCGGGGACCCATCCCCCTTAATATATATATATATATTATTTTTCCCCCTCAATAACAACATGAAAATAGCAGAGGACTTTGATTTTGACAAAAGTAAAGACATGTACACTATAAGCTGATGAAGAAAAGGTACAAATTGGTGCATAAAACTGACCAGAATACAGGAAATTTTGTGTCTGATGCTCAAATTTGTCTGATGGAGGACCCCTGTTTCATATGTGCTCCCGCCCCTCCAATGTTGAAAGCAAACCCATGCACTTGCATGCGAGGACAAAGCCAGCTGTCATCCTACTCACCCTGCATGCAACATTTTTACACTGTACAGTATAAGCTTGTAAATTCTGATATGATGGCTGCTTTAGCATTAACCTTTGACCTTAATGCAGAATGTTTTTACCAGAGGTGTCTCAGAAAAAGAGGTCTAAAACCTCTTGCCTGTTTGTAACCAGCTGTACAACATTAACAGTTTAATCTGCTCCTCTTTAAGGAATAAGAGAAATGCAAGCATAAGCCCGGCACATATTAGCTGCTGCTCACGGAGCTGGCAGGCTGAACACAGCTCCTCGACATCCTGGAATGCACAACTGTGATGGTGAAATCTTGAGACGACATGAAATGAGAAACAAAATGCAGCATATATCTTTCCATATCATGCATCCTCAGAGGGGATTTACCACAACTGCCTTTAGACATTATTATTCTTGTTTGCAAAATGCACCAAGTGCACGTTTTGAAAAAAACAAAAACAAAAAAACACAAGTAAGTAAATATACAGTAGCTTCTGTCTTCTCTCTTTAGCCTTTGTCTTTGTTTGCTTTCCGAAGATAATTTAAGTTTTCAGTTTCTAAGTAGTTCAATCCAACCCAGGGGAGCTATCCCCCTGTGAGACAAGATTTTTTTTTAAACTTCTTTTTCTTTTTTTTAAATCAACCCTTATATCCCAATGCAATTATTTAATATACACCCACTCATAGTCTGCATATGAGATATGAATATAATTGTATGTTACTTTTTAATTACAGGAAAAATCTAACTTGTAAGATGATGGGCTGGAAGGTGCCACTGCATTGTTATTTTTTTTCATCCTCGTTTTCTGATTATGTGAGCTGGGCTCCTTTGCTAAGCGATGATAAGCAGAATTTCCATGTTCTCTGCATAATTAATCCATCTTTGCCTCTCTTCATGCCAACTCTGCCGTTATCGCCTGCACATGCCTGAATTGCAAAAGAATCCTCTCTTCAATTGGAACTTATTGATATTCTAAAAAAACTGGAAATCCTCAAATTTAAGCCACAGATTGTTAAATGGATTAATTTCGCGGCAATCGCAAGCATCTAACGCGGGGAGACAGGCAAAGCAAATTGAAAGTATCTCCTGTTTGTGGAGTTTTAGTCCCAAATGATAGGGTTTATTGGCATGTTTTTTTCTCCATAGTCAGAAATTACCATTTATTTGCATGCCATAAAATACTTTTATATGGTTGAAAATTCAGAGGAATTTCTTTCAATGCCTGTCGTTGGATTCCTGATAACAACTTCAGCTCCTCACATCTGGACGCTTTTGATACTGGGTGAAAGGAATGTCTGAATATTTAATATTTTTATCTGTTTTCATCGATGGTTTCACCATTAAGGATGGCTCTGCTGTTTGCATGGAGCCTGGCAGATGTAGATTTATTTTCTGAGCTGTCTACGGCCTGCCTTTCTCTGAATATATTGATGCATTTTTCCATTTTGCTGTGCACTGATGCCTCTGCATATGTAATAAACCAGCAGACACACTTATAAAATACATCAGCAGACTGGATTATAATGCTGCGTTTAGATGTGGGTCCTCAGTTACTCATGCACATATAGGAAAAGGGGAAGAAAATCAGCTGCACATATCAAATGTAATTTACTTGACCTCATAAAAATGAATAATATTAAATCACAGGATGTCAAAACACATGAGGTGCTCATGTATAGAACAGCAAATATGTTATTTGGACACTTGGCATACAAACCTCTGACATACATACAAACAACGACATATTGAAACATGGACACAATCAACTACAGTGTCACTTTTGAGCTGATGTTAGAGGACTTACAGCCACATTTACACTAAGATTATAATAGCCGTTTTTACTTACATTGTGTAAGTATTAAAGAAAGATTTCATAGATTTAGGAATAATATTAAAGAGATAAATTATAGATATCATAACCTGTGAAAATGAACATTCTCTATATTCCTTGTAGTTTAGACTCAGCATTCAAAGTCAAAGTACCAGCTTATCTAGAAGCTAAAGATCTTTAGTTTCACATTTGAGAAGAAGCATTCCTCAGATTGTGTGAGCTCTGTGATTTCTTTTTTTACTGTAAAAACTTTTAATTTAAGAAAGTTAATTTTCCATGAAATGCCTTGACAAACATTAAAATTGTCAGCTTAAGATGATCAAACTTTGGAATAGTTGTTTAATATTTATGTGTTCAAGTTTGCTAACTTAATCTCATAAGCCTGGGAAAGATGGTGAGATGCCATAATTAGTATTAACTCCAGTTTCCCCAGTATCCTACTGTAAATATGTTCTGACCGTGAATTTTGTTGTTTGTAATGAAGGTGTGAAGATGTGATTGCGAAAGTTGTTCAAATAGGTTTTCTTTATTTTTGCTCTTTTTTTATAGTATTATTTGAAAATGTATGTGCAGCACTCTGGAGCTGGCTTATATGAATTTGCGGTGTTTTGCAAGTCAAGCCCATGCAGGCTGGGCATAGTTTAAAAAATGCATTCATTTATTATATGCAGGGAATATATTTATACACAGAGGTTTTTATGTGATACGAAATAACTGGAAGTGGTAAAGTAGTCTATATTATGCAGCAACCATCTGAGAGTTGACATACAATTTTTCAAACATTCGTTAGATGAAATCCAGTCCACCCTTTTACCTTTGACAAGCAAAAGGTACAGTAAAATGCACTCTTCAGTCCTCTATGTCTGACTTTTAATTCAGTTGTTAATGATATATTTATAAAGAAATTATTACAATTACAAATTTATAGAAGAAATTGAGCTTATTTCTTTACGGATACCAGCTATTATTGACTATTAAAAGGTAATTTGGGGGTAATGTTAAAGGTTCCCACTAAAACTCACTGATAGATTAATTCAATCTACAGGCTGCATTCCCTCACCTTCCACTGTCAGACCAATTTTTTTACTCACTTAATAATGCAACATTATTATTTTAAGAAATGAACTCCTTGAAACGAGTATGGCTATTTATGATTTTAATCCATAAAAGGCTTGCTGCTTATCCCCTGGAGGTGTCACAATCTCAGCTTTTGACCACATAAAAAGACACTGAGATTAGCAGTAAGAATATACTGCCCCGTGGTTCTCTCCTCCTCCTCCTCCTCCTCCCCCTCCTCTACAAAGAGCCTTTATTTACAGATTTACACACTCCCAATGGGAGGAGCATAGTTTGTTCATCCCCGCCCTCTTTTAGTATTTCCATCACTTGCCTATAGACTTTAACGTTTTGGTGTAATCTTAAGATGCTTTGGGGATGTGTGGCATTTCATTTTTTTGAACGTTCCGACTTTTTTTGTTGATCTGCTTCTTTTTTTTTTGCTTGTTGTGCTTTGTTTCAAAGCGCACTGCATGTTATGTATCTCCCTGGTAAACGGGACGGATGGGAAGGAGGTGGGGAGGGAAGGGTACTGGATGGTGGTGCGGAGAGTGAAGCCTCCCTGGAAAGAGCTGGCGCTGAGGCCTCCAGGGCCGCGGGTGGTTTTGGCAGCCCGGCCAGCGGAGTGGGCACTCTCTCAGACATCTGTTTGCTCACTGCTGCTGGAGCTGCTGGCTGGATGGATGGATGGGGGTGCTGGAGAGCTGGAGCATTCAGCCACAACCAGCACCAGCATCTTACCCAGGACAGACAACGGCAACTCGACATCACAGCTATTAAAAGTGAATCATACTAATGTTGTGTTATGTCATTTGTAGAGGTGCTGTCCTTGCTATGAGGAAAGCAGGAGTTTTGAAATCGTGGATGTCTGCGTTGAGATGCGATGCTACATCCAGGGCATTCAAGGACACATACTTAAATAGAAAATCACAAAGAATTATGGGACATTATGCAAAAACAGTATAAAAACTGTTCAGCTTTATTCTGGCACTGAATAATGTTCTGTTTCAGTCCCTGGATGTGTTTCCCTTTTTCCCTCTCTTTCTCTCTTATACAGTATGCATTTAGGACCTAAACAGTTATATATGTGCCACAGCCACCCTGCACCTCACATCACTTTACTCCATGCTAACACACACACACACACACACACACACACACACACACACACACACACACACACACACACAGACGTTACATCCTCTGGAGACAAACCAATCCCCAACAGCCAGAGGGTGACACCACAGCAGGCAAACTCATAACACTGATGTCCAAGTTGAGCTGCTGAGGCTGCTCTTTAAGGATGGAGCCCCTGTCCAACCGATGGCTGTCACTCCCAGCGCCACTGGACATGTGTGATCCCTTAAAAAAATCAACCTAGTAATTTGTCATGCCAGACTCCCTGTGACATTACTCGGTCAGCACAGCAGCTCACTTAAACAGTGTACGAGGAAGACTGCAGCTGTTCTTATGGCAATAATTCAATTCAGGATCCTCATAAAATTACCACAATGCTAGATTAACACTGTTTTATATTTAACAACTTGGAACACCTGGTGAAGTTACTGCACATGCAGATCATTTAAGATTTAACTGTTAGATAAATGTTGTGCTGTAACTTTGTTACAATACAATCACATCATTTAGGGACCGTACAAAATTTAATATGTGGAGTGAGGGTCAGAAAGGGGAGGGTTGTTTACTTTTCTTCTTGTTGAAAGAAAGGTACTCTAGCATATTTTTTGGGGAGCAGGCAAGGGCCTTTTGACTTTTTCCTCATTCCCAAGTTAGATTGTATTTTATCTCCATTTAGGGCTGAAAAAATGTCACACATTTACTAAAAAAAGGTGGAATTATTTTTTATGTGTATGTGCCACAGGTTATGAAGGTGCTTTTTGCTTTATGAGGAAAAGAATATTATGTCTGTATTTGGGGTTTATTTGGGATCGATATACCAGTTTTGAGAAACAGAATCTTTGTATTTATTAGTGACTGAACATTAAAACTTCAAAGAGTGCATCTTAATAGAAAGCATAACTAGGTAAAGTAACATTAAATGTTAAAAAGTGCTGTACAAAATTGTTACAAAAAAAAAAATACAGGACACCTCATTTTGTTAGGTTTGCCATAAATAAGTCATAAGTTGACATATCAGAGGGTGGGTCCAATGAAAATTTTAATAATGCTATGGGGGGTACTGCATTAAAAAAACGTGAACCATGAGGTTCAGCTACCTCCTCCTCATCCAGATAATTTTCATACAGTCCCTTACTACTGTGTAATGTTATAACAAGAGCACAAGTTATGAGTTTATGCAAGGATGGCACCATGCCACCAAGAGTGGGGTACAGCAACATGTTTACTGAAAAAAAATCTGAAATTCCCTTTTTAAATGAACTGTGAAATGACGGTAAAACTGAGGAAAACTTGTCATACATCCGCTCCACCTTCTTCTTGAACATGAAAAAAACCTGCCATTGCTTGTGACAGAGCTGTCAATAAATAATCACATCAGTCGCCAAAACTTTATCTATTATTTAATATCAACATGTCACTCTCACAAAAATATTTTCAGGCTCTGAATGAGACACACAGCTCACAGACATGTTGACGTGTCCTCAGTCAGGAGACTATTGGGCATACCAGTGAGCCGTAGAAACATCTTTTGTTCTGAAGCGTTTTTTCTTTAAGAATGAACATGATGAAGCCACCAGACAGCCCACCTCCACTGCCCCAACACTGAATGGCATTCCCCAAATGTGACTTGGCAGTTCTAATCAAATGATTTAGCACATTAAATCAACCTTTACCCCTATAATCAGATTATGTGGGTGCACTGCGCAGCATCTCCACAGCATACAGTATACCTTAACCTATTAATATGACCAACCTTGTGTCAGTGATTTCCCTTGCGATGGAAACAGTATCATGTTAATTATCACAACCATCTGGTCTGAGCAGTGAAAAAAAAGCTTTCTCTTCCTCTCGCAGATTTGTACCTGTCAATCAAAGACGGCTTCAAACAAGCCACTGGGGCTCGGGAACAGCAGAGAAGAACCACGCTCCAGTCTCAGAGGATTTAGGAGTGGCGTTAAATTAATCTTCAGCTGGCAATTTGACTCTCCTCTCTCACTATGTTGTTGCTCTTACCACAAATCATTATTGATTTTGGTGCTGGGTTCCTAATATGGCCAGTAAACGCTATTTATGGATGTTTAGCGTGGTAATTTTAGAGAGTGTGTGGGGAGGCTTTATTTTGACATTTTAATAGGTTGCAATGTAATTTTACATGTGGGTTTTTGGAGTTTTTATCATGTGTGTTGAATTTGTATGACAGAAAAACACACTAAAATCTTTAACTTCATTTTTTTAAAATCTCATACGTTTGTCACTAGTTGTTAATCTATTTTAGATTTTTATTTGTTTTAAATAGCTCATTGTTCTCTCATTTTTTAACCAAAACTCTCTGAGTGTGTACAGTGCGACAAAGCTCAGATACTGAAATGATTCACTGCCTATGACTACCCCCGTCCCATGACATCACCGTGTTTGGATCATGACCAAAGCTGTATGTGAAAAGAAAGAAAAAAGGAAAGCAAGAAAAAACTTTAGCCACCAGAGGACAGGGGGTAAAAACGCAGAAAGAGACAAACCAAGGAGGCTCGCAAGACAGATGCTCTCCTCAAGGTGAACCACCGCTGACCCGTCTGCCACATAAATTATTCTGTAGTTTCAGACTCCATTCCAAAGTTGTGGAATTGGGTTACAAGATAATTTCACAGGCCACTTGCTTGTCTTCCTTGGCAGTCCAACTGGCTAATTGAAGAGAGTGATTTCCAGTTTGGGCAACTATTCAGAACATGGCAGTCAAAATCTGAATGATTTGAAGGCTCTCGTTTCCTCACTCTCTCGCTTTCTCTCTTTAAATATTCTGAATATTTTTCTTCTCCATAGACAGACTAATTGTACGCAAGAAAAAAAATACTCTGATTGACAGTTTATCAAATATTGATAAATAAACAAAGCTTTAAATGCGGAGTCTCTCATTGGAAATCTGCTGCAATCATTTAAATATATTTTACAGTAAAATGTTGGACACATTTTTTGGATAAGGCTTAATGCAGCAGGCTTTTATAACCTATAAAATATTTTTGAATAGAAGATTTTGTGAGTGTTTTAAAAAAAAAACTAAACTGTAGTTTACTGCTTTCAGCTTTTAGGAGGTCAAGAGGTCAAGTCATTTGAGGTCATGGCATCTCAATCCAGATCAGCTCTCAGAGTGCATTATGGGGGATTGTGTGGTCAAACTGCAACTGAGCTAATCCTGGTGTGTTTAACCAATGTAGGTTGAGATTTGTTGGTGATATGACCAGGACCACATGCTGTATTAAATTATTAAACCTTAGTGAAACAATGGAGGGTTTTCCCCTAAACCTCTTTTTCCTTTATTTGCGTAATTGATATAAAAACAAAAATGTACCACTTAAATCTTGCAGATCATTTTAAAGCAACATCAAACTGATGGCAAATAGGTCCTTTAAGAAATAAAGCTGTGAGAAAATGTTTACCTGAGATAAAGGCGAGGCAAATTATTATTTTCTTTTTGTTTACACTGTGAGTGTGATGCCTCATGATGATCCCCGGCTGGAGCTCACTTCGCCTCCATCTCCGTTTATAGTTACCCCAAAACACGGGCGCTAATTAAGGGCGACGCTAATTAATAACTGCAAGTTAAAGTAATTGTGGATCAAGTGAAGTTCACCGAGCTGCGGCTACGGTACCCGGGGAGGAACAAACCTTATCTTCAAACAAAAGCGCGAAACGCTTTCACCTCCCCAGTCAGTCCGTGGTGCGGATCGCGGCGAAGCGCAGCCTCATCACGGAGCACGGTGCTGAGAAAGAGTGAGAGAGGGAGCGCGAGAGAGGGAGGGTGTGTATTCGTGTATGTGTGTGTGTGTGTGTGTTTGAGAGAGAGAGAGAGAAAGCCAGAGCCAGAGCCAGAGAAACGAGAAAGATAAAGGAAAGACAGACGGAACGATAGACTTGTGCGTAAAAAGTACCGGTGCCCCCCTTCTTTCTTTTTCTTTCTCAATTTCCATCAGACAAAAACCCAAACCGGCTGCTTGGATGAACCAGAACCTATCGATCTGTCAGTACTACACCTGGATTCACTGACCAGCCGCACAGCAGGCATGTCCCGAAGGAAGCAGAGCAACCCCAGGCAGATCAAACGTAAGTTTTTTTTGTTGTTGCTTTTTTCTTTTTAATGTTGTCTCGCCGCTACACCGCGTCTCCGAGCTTATTAGAGTTTGCAGAATATTGTAATGATAGTGACCACACTGAAGCTGATTCAGCAGCGCTCAACTATCGCCACTCATGTGTTGCCTGTCACGGTCCATACGCTCCAGTCTCCCTCCGCAGATAGCCTATGTTGTGTTTTTGAAGAGATGATTTACAATCCAAATCCCACGGTGCTGCTGGCTGAAAAGTTTCACCGCTGCTGCCAAGTTGTAGCAAAACGAAGTTATTTTGTTGCTTGTTTGATGTGACTATTCCAGTTTTCGTCCAAAATTGTGTATCAGACGGTGCATCACTTTGGTGTGCACACTAAAGCTTTTTATGCCAATTAATCGCCAGTAATTCTGCATTACAGGCCCCTAATAGATCCTGAATCTGTAGTGTGAGACTGCTTTAAAAGGCCGATTTGTTTTTCAATTACATTGATTATAAATGTTCTTATTTGGAGCACATAGACACACACGTGTCTCACACACACTCCTTCACACACTTGATTTTTCCCCTTTTACACTTACACACTCACTTGCAGGTGTGTGTGCATAAATACGTGCACACACACTTTTCCAAACTTCACAGTATGGCCCAAACATGGTATAAATATTGATTAGCTGTGATTATAGCTGTACCTGGTAGTATGGCAGGAAAAAAAGCTAAAGTGTGGCAAGTTATGGCATGTTTTAATTTTAATTTAAGAAAGTGTTGACCTTGTCTCTCAGCAGCATAGTTTACACGTATTTGATTTTCAAATTAGGATGAAAATATGAAATTAAATTTGAAAAAATATTATTTGTTTTGAGTGCACTGAAATATTAATAAAGTGTAACCTCATGGTCCACATTAATTCAAAAGTAGGTCACACTCACATTGTTGAATTTTAGTCAAAATGAATATATTTTTTATGAAAGGTTTTAAACAACTTATAATCATTTGAATGATTTTAAAGAGCCTGGAGATCATTCTTAAATATGTGGTGATTTGAGCAAACACACACACACACACCCACACATACACATGGACATAAACACACTTTCACATCTGAAATCCAGCTGACATGTGAGTGTGTGTACAGTGTGTGTGTTCAGTTTGTCCACTGTAAACTGTTACTCCTAGCTGCTGCTGTTAACAGGCTGAAAGCAGACTGTGGTTACTTTGGGGTCAAAATATCAAACATCAAACCACTTCCTCTGATTTAACTCGCACTCATGATGGTGTTTATCTGTGCTTCAACATATTATGGAGAATTCACAACTAAGGCAACATTTGTATGTGTGTGTGTATGTGTGTGTGTGTCAATGTGTGGGCGTGTGTGTTTGCATGTGTGTGTGTGTGAGCTCACATGCATGAATTCATGAGGGCATGTGCATGTTGGTATACAAGAGCTTTTTTTTAATACAGTAGTGTGAGACAGATTCTGCGACACGAGACGTTTGTGTGTCGACATGTTTTGTTTTACACGTAATTATTTCCGTTTCAACTCTTAAATGTTTATGGGTCGTACATTTTTAAGGAAAAGTTTTTAAGGCAGTTTTGTTTTGAATCTGGGTTAATTTGTTTCTTCTTTAGATAAAGAGAAATTTTGAATTTACTAGTATTATTGAAAAAGTACTTTACATTTTAATACTGTAATTAAATAAAACAATATTTATATGAAACATTTTGAAATCAACCAGTTTAACTTTTTATTGTTTTACATGATGATAAAAAAGGTTATTTTTTAAAAAAGCTTTTATGAATAAATATTGTTTTTTGCACTTATTTTTCAAACAGTTAAGAACAGTTTCCTGCAGAATAGTTGCCATAAACTGTGAATGAAATTTATTATTTTGCAGCAACATCCCTTTGTTTTAACTATCTTTGAGTTCGTATCCGTGTTTTTGCTGGCATCCACCACAAACCCGCAACCACTTCTAATCAACAAAGAAGCACGACAACGTATGACGTGATAGGCCCACTCATCTCTGGACCAATCCCATCGTAGCATCCAAATTTTGTCGTCGAGCGAAGGAAGTCTCAGCGTTTGCGTTACGTCTTTGTGACCTGGCCTTGTGTGAATTAGTATGTCATGTGTAAGATCTTGTTAATGCAGAGCCGGTGTGCAGCCGTATAATCAAGCTCTAGTTAGAAACAGAAAGGTCACGAGGAGCCTAGATCCTCTCTCCTACCCCGGGAACTCTGGGAAAAAGGCAGAGGAGGCAGTGCACAGAAAGTCAGCACAGACAGTCATTCTAAAGGACAAAAAGGTTGTTGGGCGCAGTCCCCCCCCCCTCACCCCCCTCCTCCTGCATACATTGGACCGTTATCTAAAATTGTGATTTATGCAGTATTTTAATATTTTGCTTATTCTTTCCCCTTGGGTGCTCTCTGAGCGGTGATAAAAAGGCGATGCTGAAAGAGCACCATTAATTTGCTCCGATGACTGGGGAGATAAGGCCAGATAATGGGAAAGATAAGCAGAGAAGATATACCATCAGAAACCCGATTATTACCATTAAAATTCCAGCCCAGCAATCTGCAGCTGGCTGATAATTCCTTCTCCGTTTCCACCACTTTGGATGATAAGGCAAAAAATAGTCACTCAGTGCTCCTTGATTAGGCTGCCTGGATATCCCGATAATACAGTGATAAATTATGTATTTTCCCCCCTTGTTTTTTTTCTGTGAAACGTTACATCTGATTTTTTTTTTATATATATATATATATATATATAAATATATATTTCCGGCCCCTTTCTGTATCCCCCTCCCCTTGTTGCTTTTCCAAGAAAACGAAAAAACCCCATACACTTTTATTGTAATAAGAGTTTGATAGAAAGAGGAGATAGCGGTGGAGGTGTTTTGTGTGGGAGCACATATCAATGTTATCAGCTCATCTCCCAGGGCCAGCTGCTAGCTGCTGTTGTTTTTAGCCTTATCACCCCGTGCCAATATGCCAATAAATTGCCCAGATTGTTAGCCGTTCCAAGGCGGGTCAGTAGAATTTGACAGGAATGATGAAAATATCGCTGATGCTCTGCGGATTGCGATTAGCTGCTGTAATATGATGTGTGAATTCCACCAAGCTCCCTCTATCCTCTCTTCTCCCTCCCTCCTTTCCTCCCCCCGCCCCCCTCGCCTCTCCCCGGCTGCTGGTGGTGTCCATACCTCTATTCGTACTGAGAGGAGAACATTTTGATGCTTAATAGGAAGGAAAGATATGAACAGGCTGAATTGAAACCAGGCCCCTCAGAGTAATTTTTCTGTAAAATTGCCCCCCAAAGTTTCGCGGCGTAAAGGGGAATCTGGATGATGTAGGGAGCGTGCCTCCGCCAGTGTTTATGGGAACATATTGAAGCGGCCCTCTGAGGCCATGGGCGGACATCTAATGTCAAATGTGCTTATTAAACTGACTTAGTGTTCTTCCCTTTACTGTTGTCTTCACCACATGGACCGTCTGAGAATTCATGTTGCTTCCTTTTACTCGACGTTGTCCAACCAGAATCAAGCACCATACTGTAGTGATTATACTGCTCTTTTACTGTAAGTTTGTATAGCACCCGAGCGGCAAGTGCACCAGTCCCCGGAGCTTACCACTATGTCATAGTGTCCAAATGCCTAATCTGCTCATGTGATAGTGATCTTACATCTGTAAAGCCGCTCCACTGCAGTGTACAGTAATGCTTTTTTGTTATTTTGTTTTATTTTTACCCATAATACCTTGTGGATAAAGTTGGAACTTGTACTGCTTTGGTAAATAATGCTCTTGCTATTCCATTGTCTTAGATGAATTGTTTCCCTAATTCATAGTAAGGCCTTTGAGGAATATGATGCCAACTGTTTTCGTGTTGTTTATTTGTAATTGTTTACTGTGTAAACTGACCACCAAGTTCCCTTAAATCTGATCTCATGTATGTACAACCCTTGGATTATTATAATTAGGTCGATGCTTTTCTCAACTTGTCAGTTTGGATCTGAACGACAGCCAAACAAGCTTCTCTGCTCGAGCTTAAAGTCTGTTTTTTATCGTAGAGACCATTTTTTTCCATCTCCGCTCTACAGTTAATCTTTCCAACTCCTTAGCATAAGGCCACTTTATGTAACGTCAGCATACTGTTTACCATATCAGGTGACATTTCTATCTTTGAGGGGCATTTATCAGAGGCAGATTACAGTAGTAAGGGATAAGGGGAGTGTTTACTGAATTGACTGCCAACATCCAGTATCTGAATTTGTGTGTGTGTTTGCTTGTGTATACATTGGTGCATGTACAGTATGTGCGTCGAGCATGTGGCTATGTGTTTTAGCAGAGGGATCGGAGCTGTTAGCTTGATGGGTTTTTTTTTTGTTGTTGTTTTTTTTTTCTCAGGGAACAGACTCCTCGTCCATATTCTTTCTTTTTTTTTATTGCAACTTAGCTCAGCTTTTGCTTTCTTATATAAGGAAAGCGTGCTGATGCTGTGGATGTCGTATACGCTGCATCTCACCCTTGGCCCACAAACGCTGGCAACTCCAGCAGTCAGATGTTTTGGGGGTGTAAAATCAAAAAATGTTTGCATGCCAGCCTCCCTGTATATTTAAGGGTTTCTCTTTCATTGGGTGACAATCACGACGTGTCTCTTGTGTTTCTCTTGTTGATTTCTGTCAGAAGAAGAATGGTTGTTGAATGCCAACTTTCCCTCAAACATCTGTTCCCTGCCAATAACAGCTTGTGCCGTTGCCTCGTCTTAGCTGAAGGATCCCCAATTGCCTCCTCACTTTTGACACAAAACAACAATGCAGATGAATGTCATCTTCTTGTAATGTTTTTTTCTTTTCCCATTGTGTCTAAAGTACAATGTTTCTCGCATAGAGAAAGTATTTACAACGCTGCTATTACTGCTTATGTCACGGGCTCTGCAGCTATAGGGAGAGGAATGTATAGCAGCTGCTGTTTCCTTTGTTGAAAACAGTGCTGTGTGATGTGTTGGATGAGCTGGGGTTGGCAGGCGATGGACTGACGGTGCCTAATCCTGCCCTCTCTGTCGCTGTAGCCTGCAGTGCCTGGACAGCAGTGTGAAATGTGGGCAGGGTTGCTGCAAAGGTGGAGGTCACTTCCTCATGCAGTTTCCTCTTTATCTTCCTCTTTCCTGAATTCCACTGCTATTATTCCAATAACCGCCGGTCCAAGCTGTCACCATTGTGTTTTAATTCAGGCACTGTAGCCGCCACCAGTGTGAACAAAATGTTAGAAATATGAGCAAAAACTAAATCTGCTTTTACTGTTTCCGGTTGTGTGTTTTCTTTTAGATTTTATGCTTCAGTCCCTCACCGTATTCCTCTCTGTTTATTTAGATTTGATATCAATGATGCCCATTGAGCCCCCAGGTAACAATTGACTTTCAGCCTGCTTTAAGTTAATAGCCTTGTCTCTTGCTTGTAGGGATCAATATTGGTATTAATTAATCACCATTATCAGGAGCAGGATCTGGTTCCATTTGTTGTTACATCAGCAAAATATCAATAGAGAAAGTGGACTCCCTGATCGTCATGGCAACTTCATCTCTTAGGTCAAAGAGAGTTTATCTTATCTTGCTGCTGAGAGTGGCAAACTGCTTAGGAATCTAGTTTAGACTCAAAGATCATTGATTTAAGCCTTTTTTCACCCCCACCTTGTTGTTTCAGGAGAGAGAGGGGTGAGGAAAAAAAAAACACAGAGAAAGGCAGCATTCTAATCACAACAGAGATGTAAGATTTAAATATTGATGTCCAAAGGCCATTACAGCAAAGAGGGCCTCTGGTCTCGCTGTTGTTCAAGTACGTCCTTTTAAGACCCAGACAAAGCTTTGATTATCAGAGGTGTCACCGTGGAGTATGTCTGTATAGCTGACAGTGTGGGACTGCAGGGGAGATCAGTTTCCTGCAGCCACCGCCACAGAATGTTAACAGATCGCACTCTACATCCTGGTATTTCTACAGGCCTCAGCCTACAGTACATCCTGGTACTCACTGTTTATTTGGGGCTCGTGATAGTGTGATTAAGCAAAGTGTTGTTGATCTGAAACGATATGTCGATTTACAGGAAACTAAACGATTTTGATAATTGAAGATTTTATTGTTGTACTTGGTCATGGTGCAAATTTTCACTTCTATTACGCAGTTTGTAACAAGTTTTCTTGCAGATGATCACATGTGTTGTGGGTGGAATTATTATCTTGGAAGGTAACTACAGCTGTCAAATGAATGTAGTGTAGAGGTGTGCACGAATAGTCGACTAGTCGATTAAACATTGCTACCTTCGCTAGTTGGACCAGAAATAGTAGTCGCTTAAACATATTATTAAAATCATTACTTTATGCGATTGCATTCACCCTATAAAAAGGCAATAATAAGACACATTTCCTAAAGATATATTTTTCTAAAGTATGTTGTTTTCAATTAATGTCACGTGTTAACTTTTCAGTGAGATGTTGTCATGTTCTGTAGGATAATGTGCAATGTTCATAATGCACGGTGCAAAGTGCCACAAATTTCAGCTGCATTAAAAATACAATTTCGTTAATGTGATTAACGATTTGATTTAATTTTATTAGGAATTTAAAAGCACAATGAGTCAAAGAACTGTTATGACACCAAAATCCTAGGCGATAGGATTGGACTTAAAAGCATTACCAAAGTGGTCCTTGATGGAAACAACAAAAACAAAACATGAAAACATATAAACTTATAAACAATGGAAACTTTTCAAATGGCTTTTATAATACACGCAATACTATTGGACAATGTGTAACCTCATTGATTAGATTGTGCTCAATTTTGACTGAATGTTTTCTTACTTTAAGACAATTTGAGCAGTCTAAGTTTAAACTTCTGTTTAACCATCAGGGTAAGTAGTAAATTTAATGTATGCAGTAGTATTAAATTTAAATACTCAAGCAAAGTATCTCAAAATTATACTAAAGTACAGTACCTTAGCAAGTGTGCTTAGTTACGTTCAACAACACCCAAAACAATATCATAGTAGTTGTGCTTTTTGACTGAGCATATTGAGATTTTGCCTGAATTCAGTTAATTGTTATTTTTGGTCAGTATCATTTCATCTCACATTCTTTTTAACTTGCACATTTTTTGTGCATTGCACAACAAAACACCAGCATGATTAGGAGTTTGACTAATGAGCAGTGTATGTGTATAAGAGTGGAGTAGCCTCTCCTCATGGGAAGTTAGGTCTGGTTTGAGCTATTTGGGTGGCGGCAGGCCTGGGTGCTTGGATGTACCTCATCATGCTGCAGAATGCTCCTCAGGGTTGGAGCAGAGAGCAGGGGCACTGCCTGCTTTTTTTTTTTTTTTTTTTTTTTTTTTTTCCTCTTTTTGCCTCCGGGACACAATTGCCTCATTTAACATTCTCTATTTGGCCCCTGCCAAGAGGGGAAATAGCCAGGGTGAGTAAGAGAGGCCGCCACACATCATGAATTCTTCTTTCATTTAACTTGCACAGTCCCTTTTCACCTTGGTGATGCACATGGATCAGGAATGAAGATATTGCTCAATTAAGGGGATTTCTGAGGTTGCTCCTGAGGTATTGCAGTTATTTTTGTGCCATGCCGAGGTTCTGATGTATCATGGATATGGATATTGGGTTCATCACATTTGTGTGATGCTTTGACATCTCCATAGCCCAGAAGAGAAACAGCTCTGCGCCTGCAACAGGAACTTGCCTCTGCCATATTCAAGAAATAAAGTCTGTCAGTCTTCCGTTGTGGGGATGTAAACAACTTTTATGTGTGTATTAAGAGTCTTTTTGTTTATTTCAATTTAATTAGCCACAGTTAATCAAAACATTTTCATGGAATATGTCAAAATTGATATTAGGGTTTTGACTGAATCTTGGATGAGAGAAAGGAAAGGGACTCCTTGGAAATATGACTCATGTTTTGCAGCAGGCATTGTCACAATATGTTGTCAGCAATATACAGTAAAATTATTGGCCAAGCCTTGACTTTGACTTCAACCACATAAATTGCCTCAGTGATTAAAAATACATGTGTTTTTTTTTCTTAATAGACGATAATGAAAGGGGATAATTTGGTGAGCACCATTTCCAGAGCAGGATAGTAGCTGGCACACCAGAAAGTGACGCCCTAATAGCTGTTCAGTGTAAATCTCTGGCTTGGCAGGAATTACTGAGGATGTATTTGTGGTGGTAGTGGAGGGGGGGCAGCACGATGCAGAACTTTGCATTGGGATGAAATGCAGCCGGCTCTATAGTTAAGGGATAGGTGGCAACAGAGGATTAAGTAACAAGCTTTTCAGTTCAATTTGTACATCAGCATTTTCCGCCAGACGAACGGCACAAAACACGCAGCATCTTAAGGCCTCGGTGGAAAATC
This sequence comes from Cephalopholis sonnerati, assembly GCA_019142605.1. Lineage (NCBI taxonomy): Eukaryota > Metazoa > Chordata > Actinopteri > Perciformes > Serranidae > Cephalopholis > Cephalopholis sonnerati. The sequence continues at coordinate 11,581,327 of JAGQAX010000008.1, read as the reverse complement.
ACTAATGACAAAGCTTTGTAAATAGATAAACAATTTATGTCAAATATGCTGAAAATATAAAACAAACTTCAAAATATGTTAATACTTTAAAGAGGCTGTGTTTTGATTTGCACCATTGCAAAGCTGGTAAAGCTGTTGACAGCACAGCTTACACATCATGTGATCAGAGGCCATATCTGCCTGCATGTGATTAGCAGCGAGCACCGCTACAGAAATAGCCATAATGGAGCCACATACTCCAATTGGAACGCTTTTGATGATGATCGATTATATTTACTGTAAATTATGCAAATCAGATTAGACAGAGTGCGTGCGATATTGGACAGTGACGAAAGGAGTGACGCATTGCAAAGTACACGTCTCCTGCTTCTTGTTATTTCAAAGCAGGCTTTGTGAAGTGACAGAGTAAACATCCGGAGAGAAATGCAGCCGCTATTATTTCAGAATCAGCCAATTTTCTTTTCTCTGTGTATTTCAGAGAATGCTTATCTAGTAATTACTAAAAACTGTTGACATTGAGCAAGCGCTGTAGCCAACTAAAATGCCTTTTTGTCTTATGATATCAGATTGGATTTTTATCTTAGGTTCACGCATTCCTGAAAACCAAAGATAACTGGCTCAAACTCCTTATTTCCAGCATGAGTGTAGAATTAAGAGCCTCATTTTTGAAAAAAACTACAATCATTACACCCTGCATTCATGTTTGTGGTGAAATACTGATGATATTTTCTTTCCTTCTGGTTCAGTCTCGAATGTGCCTGTGAATCTCCGAGACATACATTTGACCATAATCAAGTTTTTTAAGCTTCAGAAACAGGATAACAACTGGGTCAGATGATAAGCCCGGGCAAAACAGGAAAAAAAAGCCTCCTCTGATAGACGAGGAGAAAATCTGATTGATTGATGTCTGCTGGCTTTGCCACCATCACAAGCCAGTTGACAGTTAGTTTGGGATCAGATGATTTCACTCTTAAGATTGGGGTTGAGGGGAAGCTAGGCAAATATGAAGGACACAAAGGTCAATGGCTTCTCTCCTCCTCTCTGTATCTATCTCTCCCTCGCAATAGCTTGCTTTGACAAACTGTAATATGTTGCTAAGCTTTGTGGCAGCAGGACACATGGTCATAGTTTGTACAGTAATATCCTATTGCAGTAATCTCGCAAGGAATGATTGAAAGTGCTGGAGGAATCTGGTACTAGCAGGGACCCGTTGACATCATCAGCTGCTGTGGACTGGCAGATGTCTCCTGACTTGTTTGAACTGAATTTTCCCATGGGATTGAATAAGTTAAACAACAGCTTTGACTCGGAGTGAATCTGTTATTGTAAGCAGGATCTGATAAGACGGCACCATATTATGAGTTTGTGTAGCAAAGAGGCCAAAAATGGAATCTCCAGCGAGTGTCTCTCTGTGGTTTCGGAAAAAGACGAACATGGAACTGTGACAAAGGATGATTGGATGCATATTGTAAATAAACACCCAAGTCTTTCACGATTGCCTCTCAGTCTCTCCATAAAGATGTTCCATACAACATTTCATCTGTGCTTGCTGCTTAGATCGTGTATCACTAAGATGAAGTGACAAGGCTTGCTCTGGGTTTGACCCCGTGTGGCAAAGTAAGAGTAACACTTGGATTAGCTTTAACCAAAACAAACTCTTGGAAGATATTTTTTTTGGTCAGAACAAGCCGTAATATTGCCAGTGTTTGTCATTTTGTTCCTTTAGCTATTGTTATGGAGCTGAAATTTAATAAGACAGGCCTTGGGTGCCCATAGTGATGCCTGTGATATTAAATAGAAGGCCTCGGTTCCTCTGAGGGTCCATCTCTAATAGACATGTCCATTAGCTTTGTATGGGGCTGCTTTCAAGATCAAGGTCTCACTTGTAATGAAGTGCCTATGCAAATGCAACTCAAATTCTACTATTGTGAATCACTTGTTTTAATCAAGTTTTTTACTGAAAGAAATGTAGCCTCCATTCAGAGCCACTAACCAAACAATAAAAAAGGATAATCCGAAGACAATCCCCATCCAAATGGAACCGGACATCATTTAGGGGAAGAGACAACAACTCTTTGTTTGTTTGAAGTGGCTGATATGACAACCTTCTTGTCAAAGACTCAGGGCGAATAAAAGGGATTTGTAATTACCATAATTATCTCTTATATGTTTTCACCTAATGATGTCCATTAAATGCCTGAGGCTTCATTTAGAGACTGCCTCGCTGTAGGTTGGCATGGACTCATAATACAGCATGTTACATTACACGGCGCACAAGTAATGAACTTCTTTCATCAGAGATGTTTATCGTGCAGTGCTTCTGGGGGGAAAAGCCAATATACTTCAGCTTTTTGTTACTGTTGGATTATAACAATTCTCATAGTTCCCACTTATCTTTCAAATTTTCTCTACATGTGATATCAACCCAATTGGCTTCATGTCTAAACAGGATGGCTCTCTAATCTAGACCGCTGTTCGTTTCATGTAAAACATCTCATTTTGTGGCTTAGGCTGGTGGCTGTCTTATCGTTACATAATTCACTGCCCTCTCCGTGATTTTCTTTGTGGCAATTTATTTAAATTCCCCCATGTTTATATATTTCCTGTCTCCTTTCATTCAAAATGATTGCCTTTCATAAGTTCAAAGACTCATCTTCAAGACTTTTGGTAACTTTACAGATATGAATTCACAGTTGGGAGAACGAGAGAGGAAAAAAAAGCTATTTTGTTGGAGAGCAGAAGAAGTGGGAGTGTTAGTGCATGTCCATCTCTGTCTCGAGGCCGAATCCGGAGGTTGAACTAACCCCGATCAAAAGCGCAGATATAGCACTCTAACAGTCCACACCTCAGCAAGTCCAGCGTTTGAGAGATCATGCCTGAATACATGTGTGCTGTTCTGCTCCTGCGCTAAGGCCCTCAGTCCTGCATGTGGCTCTGCTCCTGTGGTTGCTTTGGTCTTTGTCCGCCACCTATCAGCATATCAGCAGTGTCTCTGAAGCCCAGTTGTATAATGCACCATTTATGGCTTTGTGGAGGGAGATGGCGGTCGGGCGGCGGAATAGCTCCAGGCCTTCCCCTCAGTGAGTGGATTAACGGCGGCCTGCTTTAGCGCACACTGCCGCGGTGTGAAATCGGCCCCGCTTCGGCGGCGGCGATGAGGCTCCCTCTCTCTCTCTTTCTCTCCCTTTTCTCTCTCTCTGTTTCCTCACCTCCATGCAAAGCCTCTCCCAGCCATCTGTGAAATGTGGAAACTCTGTGTCTAAGTTGAGTTCAGATCCCATCCCCTCCGTCAAGCTGAGGCCAGGAAGCAAATGGGCAGGCAGTCGGTGGAGGGGGTTTGCAGGGGAGGAGGGAAGGAGAGGAGGAGGAGGAGGGTGGTGGTGGTGGTGGTGGTGTTGGAGGGGGGGGATCAGCTCACTGATGTCGTGCCGCGTGTGCAGGAACCCTGCCTGTTCTCCGCGGGCGAGTTGGAGGAGGGTCCAGGCCTGGGTGCCGGCCGAGAGATCTCTGGTTCCTGCTTGCAGGTCCAAATCCCCCCTCTGTGTGTGTCTGTGTGGAGGCGAGACGGTGGCACAGCTCCCCTGAGCCCCTGCCCAGTCCTTTGAAGATAAGATGGTGATACAGAGTCCCTTTCGGTACGTCGCTAACCGATGGTCTTTGTGTGACACACATGCCTCTCTCCTTTGGAGCCTGCAGCTAAAACACCTATGGTCTTTACTGAAACGAATCGGCTGTATGGCCTCAGGTCAAATTAGATTATGAATGGGTGACAAAATCCTAGATCGTATGTTTAGGATATTTTTTTTTCACCATTTCATGCTGATAACGTGGACTTCTGCTGTGGTTGATATTGTATTTCTATTTGATTTCCCTCCACTGAGAAGAATCACTTTCATAAATTCTCCTCATACAGTCAGTGCCGACTTAATTTTTTCAGTTTTCCATGGCAACGAGTTGTCATCTTAACTCTGCTGATTTCTCTGCTATCTGAGCTGTATTGCTCTTGATCATGACAGTTTTTTAAACACGTTTTCTCCTCTGCATTTATAACCATATTTTTGTGGCACTCGCAGGCCAATTCTCCCACTTCTGGCTCTCCACAGCAGCTTTTCACAAGAGCGACCATCATAATCAGGCTTTTGAATTATGAACTCAATATTCCCTTTACTTTTTTTTCCTCTATCCTGTGGCTTTGGGGTTCTGATCTGTGCATAATGTCTTGTGATTGCATGGCATTATGGTGGTTTGGAAAGCCGAATCGAGGCCCAGCCACGCATCATCTTTCCATAGACAATGTGGATCTCTGTGTCTCTCTGAGCTCATCAGGGATGGGGCGTTGATTGCTTTTTGATACCCCTCCAACGTGGATGAGGTCCTGCATACATCAGCTAATTAGAATGTACTTATAGTAGTGTGTGTTTGTGTGTGACAGACCCCACACTTCTCATCAGATCCTCAGCCCAAGTGCTCTAACCACACTCACTAAAGGCTTTATCAAATTCCCGACAAGAAAAGAAAAGCTATACAGTGCAGGGCTGGGTTGGGGGGGTGCGGGTGGGCGAGTGGGTGGGGGGGCTGCGTGTGTGTGGGATTTGATGTCAGGGAAAAATAAAACACAGAAAATGAAAAGAGAATGCATAACGACAGGAGTTATTTCAGTATTTGGGTGAAAATTCCACAAACCCACTTTATATACAACACATATAGGGGAAAATCTGATGACAGCTGTCGAGTGTAAACTCTAAAAAGATGACTGTGTTTAAGAAGAAACCACCTTGCTACTGTTCCAGACCACATTCGGTCGAGTCTAACATATTGGCAGCAGTGGAGTTAACTTCATCCCACTGTAGCTAATGACGGTCGCTTTGCTAGGAGCTCTGAATGGATGCAGCAGCGGGGAGGGAAGTTGCAGCAGCTAATTAGGCAGCACAAATGAGTGAGTGGTATCATCCCATGCACCTTGATGATATTACGGTCGTGGAGCATCAGAGAGGGACCTGGGGAAAGTTTTGCTGTTGCCTCACTGACTTTTTGGATTGCCGGGCATTTCAACAAGGCCGTATTAGTCAAACAGCTTCCCTTCCTCTGCCTCACACACACACACACACACACACACACACACACAAAAACCCCTGCTCACCAAACGTCCTAGCCCATGCTATGATCTGTGGAAGGTGCTGGGGAGTCTCTATATATTTCATAAAGGCATCTTATTACACCCCCATGGCTTGTGGGGAACAGTACACTGTGGTCTAGTCCCCAAGCAGCAGAGAATAAAGTGTAGGACGTGGCACTGGAACAGAAATCTAACTGCTGTTTCCTCAGGTAATCTTGACTTGGATCTTAATTCCAATAAAGTGTTTTTTTTTCACAGCATAAGCCAGATCCAAGCAAGAACACTCCACTGTATTTCTGCGGTCATACTTTATTGAATATCATTTCAGATAAGAGGTGTAATCCTTTGGGTGGAAGTGATGTATATTGACCAGCTCAATGATAGCGATACAGTGCATGTCTCTGATCTGAAAGCGGTAAATAACGATTTGTGTCATCGGCTCAATCAAATGGCGTGGAATATTGAAAACTGCTCTTATTTTTTGTCAGTCTCCAACTTTGTCAGAGTCTGCCTGAATATTTAAAATGTCACTGCTGGAGACAGGAGAGATGCAGGTAGTTGTTTCTTTTAGGCTGAGTACGGAGATACTGAATTTTAAATAGTTACGTGAACGGCTGGATGAATAGGCTGATCAATTAGCTCATCAATCACTCAATCAAATCAGTGATAAGTGATAGAAGCAGCTGTCAGACTGATCTGCTTTTGATATGAGGTCAGGTGGTGGTAGAAGTATTTAGATCCTTTACTTAAAGGTTAGTTTCTGATACTAAGCATTTCTCTGTAACATTAAATATTCATGTCAAAATAAGCAACAATCAAAGTTAAAGTTTAGGAAAAAAAGTATTTAATTAGAGTTAAATGCTCTAAAAGTCAGCTGATTTGACAGTGGTCTGGCAACATAAGCAAAAAACGCCACAACTGTCACCAGATTTTAATCCAAGTCTTGCTAAATTCAGATTGGTGTGTGATGTAATCTTTTTTCAACCAAGGCCCACCAACTTCAAATCAGTGTTAACAAGCACGGAGAAAAACACAAACACAGGAATGTCTCATGAAACAAAAACTGATTTTGTGTTGGCAATGTTGATATAGGACCCCATCACTGACAGCAAGAATTCTCTTGAGAAATTAGGTTTAAAAGCAGCAATGCAACAACACAGAAGTAAAAAGTATTAACAGCTAGATACAGTTGAGTATACTAAGTATATTATGAAGTAGGGCTGGGCAATATATCGGCTTAGATTTTGAATATCATAATGTGTTGTCTTTTCCTGCTATTAAACAGTGAATTACAGTAAAGTCATGTAATTTTCTGAACTTGCCAGACTGTTCTAGCTCTTCTGTTGTTTGCCTTTACTTACTTAATCATTACATCCACATTACTGATGATTATTTATTAATAATCTCATCGGGTAAATATTTTGTGAAAGCGCCAATAGTCAACCATAGACTGTGAAAATAATGAATGAAACGACCGTGAATTCATCCATTGATTTGAGGATTCCCATTTTGAAGCCTTGAGTTCACCATCCTAGTTTTTTTTAGAGCCAGAAGTGACCATATTTGGGGGAGAGGCTGGTGCTGTGGAGGAGCAAGGGGTGGATCTGACTGAAAAGTCAAGGACACTATCCGCTGACAGCCTGTCACTCAAAGCAGCCTGCCCTAATTCAGCAGAACTTAAATCCATAATAAAATGTAAACTGGTGAGTTACATAAAAAACTCACCTCCTGTACAGTTAGCTTGAAATTAGCTATAGAGACCAAAACCATTTTTGTACAAGGCTGTAAACATGTGTATTCCTGCTTTAAAGTGGGGCATTTTAACATGGGGGTCTATGGGGATTAACTGGCTTCTGGAGCCAGCCTCAAGTGGTCATTCAAAGAACTGCAGTTTTTGGCACTTCCATGTTGGTTTCATTTTTCAGCCTAGCAGGTTACTGCTTGTAGTCAACCCTGAGATAATGTTACAATATGGATATTGAGGTATTTGGTCAAAAATATAATGATTTTGATTTTTTCTATATTGCCCAGCCTTAGTATGAAGTAAATAGAGATGTTCTGATATCGTTTTTGTCTTCCCAATACTGATTCCAATAACTTGTGTATCAGCCAATATGTTGCTGACATTTTGCAGAACTGTTGTACGTGTCAGCTAATGTTAAACTATTTACCATAAATTAATTATTTTTCATTGCTCTAAAACAGTAGTTGTCAGTGGCTGCAACTTGCTGTGTAGACTACTGTTACAAAGTAGTGAAGAACTGATTTTTGGGAAAACTTCCATTTTATCTGGGTGTCAAACTACTTTATAGTTTATCAATAAATAATGTGGTATTGGGTCGGTGTTGAGAGTAGCGTACCCACTGACACTGGATCCAGCTTTCTTGGTAGTATTGGAGGCATTTACAACCTCATATCAGCCCCAAATAAGACAATATGGCACTGAATTTTAATAATCTGAATAAACACATTGACATACTATAGCACAGTGTGAGGTAAATACATATACAGCAATGCAATACATTTTATAAGCCTAACATGTTTTGCTTGTAAAATATTTTCATAGTAACTGGTAATTCAAGTTGTTACATTAATGCAATAGACTTAAATGTACAATATTTCCTTCTAAAATGTAGTGGAGACAAAGTGTAAAGTAGCAGAGTGCTACACCTGCAATGACATTTTCTTGTAGTTCACTTATTCTTTCAGTTGCGTAAGTATAATATTTAAAATGTGCACAGAAATCAGATTCATATCTAGACAACTGATATTAGACTGTACAAAATGGTTTAGCTACAGTTAATTATTTGTTTTGGCCGCCAAACACACATCAGTGAATGTTCTTTCCTCTCTAAGTAGTGTATTGGAGTTCAAGCAGTGAGCCAGGTCACTCAGGTCAATACGACACTGTTACAGTCTCACCTCTCAGAGTGACTGGGTTTCTTCCATCAGTAGAGAGCAGCCCTCTCTGCTCCCACATGGTTCATTTCATCAGGGTTTGTTTTATCTTGACTGGCCAGGCCCATGACCCCTGAGCACTGATAGTCCAATAAGACTGCAAGAGAGCATCACCGGGGCGTTGTGGAGACTGAAACAGAACTTCGCTGGGTTAAGTTTTCTTTCCCATTAAGTTTGTGTGTTTGTGTTTGCATGTGTGTGTGTGTGTGTGCACTGATTCACTGACCTGTACATGTTTGGGTTTGAGCAAAAGTTCAGTTTAAATACTAGAGTTTACTGGAATTGCACATGAATGGTGACAGATTTAGCATGAAATATGTATCATGAATTAAATGCAAATTCATCTTTGAAGCATTTACAAAAAATATAGAATTTGCCGAAGCAGCGGTAGAGCTAACACATCTAATTCTAAAACACAAGAAAGAAAGGACTGGCCGTTATGCTCAGAACTGTTCAATTTCATGAGCCTGCAGAGAGTGCCATGTTTACTTTCCTTTGCATAGAAGAAGAGAAATGAATGCTCTGGGTTCCCTGTAAAGACAAACATGAAAGGAATCACCAAGAGTTCTTTAGGCCCTTTCTCTTGTGTTGTGTGTAATGCAGCTTCTTTACTGCCTAGGTAGTCTCTGCCATCTGACTGCTGTTTGAAGTCAGCAGAAGTCGACAATATTTGCTTTTCAGCAATTCTCGCCCACTGTGTCTCTCTGTTGCGTTTGAAAGTGTGACCAGTGTGGAGTCTATCAGTTCACTCCTTGGAAGAAATGGCTCAAATTGGGCGTTTGGTTCGTCGGTGGTTTGACGATGAGGTGTTCACAAGTGAGGGGTTGCTGTTCATTGTTGTCACGGGGTGAACGTGATTGACAGCAACGGGTGGAGGAGGAGGTGGGCAGCGATGAGGAAGTTGGACAGAGAGGGTGGTGGGTGCAGGAGTAGCCTCAGCTCAGACCTGCTGGGGTGCGATCTCACCAAAGCGCCAAGTGTGGGCCAATCTCAGTCAACCCCCCCCCCCAAACCAAAAAAGTGACAGAGGGTAGAGGAGAGGGAGACCATCAGATAGAGGGTTTGAGAGAAAGAAAAGGGGAAAAGGTGCTAACAGTGCCAGACAAATACAGGCAGGCCAATTCACGAAAATGATCCTCCCCTCATTTCATGTTTTTTTTTAAGGGCTGGGTAATTGTTCAGTACCAGTGCCAATACACTTTTTATCCCTTTTTTGAGGAATACAAACATGTTTTTCTAAAAAGCTTTTTTGTACGTTTACCAAATTAAGTTAAACCTCTCATCAGTGTTTAATTAAAACACTGTCTTTGTAAAATACTACTAAAATAAATACTAAAATACTCTGAGACCAAGCATTTGATGGCAAGTTTGAGACTCTATGCAACAGAAACATTTCAGTCCATACTCAAAAAAATCCAAGATTCAATGCGTATTACATATTTCCTGTGCTCCTGTGCTCCCTCTCCATCAAACTCCTTCTATATAGCACCTCCTTTGCCTTTTAATAAACACATCCTCTTACCTAAATGACAGAATAGGTCATTTACCAGTGACTCCCAAAATGACATATATGATGGAGAGTACAGGAGTATATACTAACAATGTGACTAACATTGGGAAATGGACACAGTTATGCCCCATAAAAGATTGTGGTTTGGGTTAAAATAGGTACGTAAGTTACCTTATATAATGTATGTGACATAAGTATTTTACATATATGATGTCAGTTAAGTGTGGTATACAAGTTGTTTTTGTTTTGTTTTGCTTGGTTTTTTTCCAGGATGGCAAAAGCACGACCTGCCCTCTTCCGCCTTGCTCTGCCTCTAATTGGCTGACTCTGACATTCTTACCCAAACCCTTACCAATCCAACCAATGAAGGCAACGAGTACTAGCCAATCTGATTGGCTAGTACGTGTTACTTTTATAGGGCAGGTCATGCATTTTCCATTCTAGGAAAAAAATAGTGCATATGGTTCGTACATGAAATAAGTGAGTGTTGATTTTTGGAGGTTTAGAAAAAAGATTATAGTTTTGGTCAAAATAAGTATGTTTTTTACTTGATAAAAGTGACGTATATAAATTTCCTTATGTTACGTACATGACGATGTCACGCACATGATGTCAGGTGAGTATGGTACACAAGATTTTTTTTTCTTCCCCATAGAATGACAAAGGCATGACCCACCCTTCTTTTCTTTACTCTGCCTTTGATTGGCATAGCTTGACATTCTTTCCCTAACCCTAGCCAATCCAACCAAAGAAGGCAGCAAGTACTAACCAATCAGAGGGAGAGTAGGGCAGGTTGCGAAAAAAAAATTCAGCGCATGATACATACTTAAAATTTGTCAATGTTGCCCTTTGGTTCCACACAGGACACAAACAGAGGTCTCCAGAGTGAAAGTCCAGTGTTTGTTCAGGCTGTTCTCATGCACTGTTCTTAAATACATCTATGAAAAGTAATATACCATAATTCAAATAAACCTCATGTAATTATGAGCCATTCATTTGTGTATAACCCACTTGATGGGGAAGGCTGCAATCATGTAAACAATGCAATGATGCGAGCAAAGAAAGACGTAGACTTGCCCTAGGAGACTGGTGTTCAGAACAGTGTGAAACCAAGTGAACTTCGAGTTATTTTATGATTTGTCATCACCATGTTACTTTGCGTAAGTCTAACCCACATAACTTTACATTAATACGAAACTTTATGTTAACTGTGTAATGTCTTTTGTATGAGGATACGCTGGTTTGTTTGACCTACGCATCCACCCCAACCTCCTTCCTCCTCCCTAGAAGCCATGTGACATAGTATAAACACCCTTTGTCACTCTTTTACTATGTTACCTGACTTCTTCCTTCGCTCCCATCATAATTACTACATCCACTAGAGATGAAAAATAAACATAAATATAAGCTGTAATAAACTGCTTGCACAGATGAACTATATGGCCTTTTTTTGGTGAGGGCGAGCTGCTTGTAAAACACAACAGTCCTGCCATGGAGCCCACAAAAATAAGAGATGCTCATATATTGCCAATATACTGTACTGTATGTTTTCCCAGTTCAGCAGGCACATCTTTGTGGTTTTGAAGCACAGAGTGCTATTTCTAATGGCATTATCCAGTGGGTGTGTATGAAAGCTGCTCCTTTTCTCTAGTGGGGTTGCGTGTGGGTGGGTTAGAGGGGAGGCTGGGAGGCTGCAGAGACCCCAGCGTTATCAGCACCAGATGCAGGTTGACTTCAGACTTTCAATGGAAGGTAAAGAGAGAGAGGGGGGAAATTAATGAGAGCCATAAAGCCAGCAGGATAAATAATTAGCCAACTGGTCCTAAGATCCGTCCCTTCATTAGCAGCCACAAATAAATTCTCCTTGCAAAGTTTGTTTGTCAAAACTGCAGCCTGATGTCGTCGGCTCTTCTTTTTGTTGCCATTGCATGCATGTGTGCATTTTTAAGATTCATTTGTTGGTGTTTTGCTGTGCTGTCCCTCTTCATTTGTCATGTATATCCGAGTGACAGGTTTCTCTGTCCTGCCACCGATAATTGGCCGGACCAGTGCTTCCTCCAAACGTGTGCAGCACAGACAGACAGAATAAAAGACAATTCAGCTGTCATAGCGTTCTTCATAAATCATCTGGATGAGAGTGTCATATTTGTGTCCACATTTTTTGTTTAGAATAATCACAAGGACATAATGTTGCTTGTTTACTCGTGGCTGATGTTCCCCAGTTGAGCTTCTAGAAACAGTGCGGGCTGTAAAACACATTGCTTTGTGCAGATACAGAACCAGACGAGCCTCAAACCGCATTTATGTCCGACAATTGATGTCATTCCACTGAACTGATTGCTACTTTGCCGTGCCCTCGTCAGGATCAAAGCTAATTTTTGCTGCATTAGAGGACACTTTGTGCCAGTGTACAGTGTGTTGATCTGGAGTGTTTACATGCGGTTCACTCCCTGAGGATTTTGTATTATTGTTGTCACACTATATGGAGCACAGCCACTTGTATTGTTCTAATACTCCACCGGTAGATTTGAAAAGAGCTGAGCAATCACGGAAAGACTTACATTATCCTCCAGTCTTTGATCGCTATTCATGTGTCTGGGCTAAGTAATCTTCCCCTCTAATCTCATTCACAGATATAAATAAACAAGTAATGCTCTAAACGAGAGAGAGCACACGAGTGAACATCCAGAGGATTATGGTAATTTGTGGATAAATAGAGGTGTTTAAAAAATGTGACTTTTTATTAAGAAAGTTACTTCTTTAAAAAAAAAAAATCGGTTTTCAGTCCATGAACCCAGAGAAATTAATCAGTAAATTGTATTTCACTCAAATATTCTGCATGAATAGACGATGGAGTGATGATCTTTTAATGTTTTCTGGCAGATTTAGGCACTGTATTAAGCTGCTACATTGTTCAATAAGGTACACTGCATAAAAGTCAAATTCCCCTGGGAATAATTTAGATGATAGATGCTTCAGTGTTTGCTCACTTTTGATTAACAAGTTATAAATAAAAGCCCCAAACGTTAAATACAATCCAAATCAACGTGTCCATATTGCCGATTGATTTTTAGGACATTGCTCTTTTTTTCTCATCTCTTCCAACTTGACATTTGGAAAGTCAGAAATCAATTATGTCTCCTTCCCAAATGAAAGGCGGAAAAAACTAGTTTATGACTTTAAAGTCAGCCTAGCTCGCCTTTGACACGGCACATTACAAAGGGAAAGGAAAATCACACTGCATACCTGATCCATAAAAAAAAAGCCTTTGAAATGGATTGCTGGGTGGGATCCAGTCTGGCACAAGTCATGGCATTGATGGCACAGCCCCTGGGCGCAGGGATACTTGGCCTGGACAAGACGGTTGCTGGGCCCGTATCAGTGGGCACTGGCCCATCCTCTGGGAGCTCCTAAGCCATGCCGTCTGAAGAAGAACTGATGGGGTTGGCAGCACATATGGGCATGCTACGGGTTTTATTTCAGTCAAAAACAGTCTCGATGTTATCGCCTTCAGTCACCGGCACAGCAGCATGAGCGAGGCTGACCGAGATGATTGCGCTTCACAGGAAAAAAAAACTGCAAATTAACTTCAAAACAAAAACTTTTCTTTTGTCCCATCTGCACTGTTTCTTTAGTCTTACTCCGTACATACAGCCCAGGTGCTCAAATCTAATTGCAAACCTCCATTTCTATCTTCCATATTGTGTTGAGTTGACAATTTGTTTCAGCTAATTGGAAAATTTTGCGTTGGCCTTCTCTGCTCAAAACATCAGCCTATCATAAATTACACTGATATGATAAGCATGGATTTTGCTAGCCTTCACTGTTTTTCAAACCAAGACAGGAAGTTGACAGCTGCAACAGTTTTCAGTAATAGTTAGTTGATAACCATCCACGGGGTAATGAAACTTCCACCTTTGATGAGAAGTTGAAAAGAGAGTGTTTCACTGTTGGCTTGGCAGAACATTAGACATGGCTGCAGGCAGGCAGGGGCAGGCGAGGGATCGAGCTGTTTTAATAGGGCTCATCCAGAGGTGACGAGAGCACTGCATGCACTGAACTGGAGGTGTGAGCTGGGGCTGCCAGTACATATCTTTTGTCTTTCATTATCTTTATTTCCTTATTATTTTAAATGGCCGGTGTGTGTGTGTGTTTTTTTTCTTCTTCACTAGAAGCTTTTTTGATATCCATTTAGATTGGAGCTTCATTAAAAAACCTCAGACAATGGAGTGACTTCTAATTAAGAAGCGCCGCATCTGGCCCCTGGCACCCTATCCCGTTGTTCCATCTATTTTGCTGGGGAGAATTCATTTGTTTCTTAATTAAGAAAAACACCAATAGCGTGAAAAATCTGCTTATGGTACCTGAATCCTAATTAGTTAAATAGTGAGGGGAAGGGGAAAACACATTCCAGTAGCCCTAGAAATGAACTCAGAGCTGATAAAAATGAACTAACTAGCCTTGCATAAATCGAAGCTGGGGAGAAAGTGTACCATCATTATGGCTAAGACAATATGCAAACTATCTTCAAAGAAATCAAATTGCTGGAATGTTTTCATTTGCATGTATTAACCATTAACATAATGAGGAGAAGTGACATTGGACCCGGATTGTGTGTCTGTTCGGATTGATAACTCTGCTGCATCTGCAAATAGTCTCCTCTGCAAAATTATGCTAGCAGTCAAATCAGTGTTGAACTGTGGAGGGAGAGGGAGAGTGATGGAGAGAGGGAGAGAAAGACAGAGACACAGAGAGAGAGAGAGAGGGAGAGGAGAGAGAGTGAAGGCTTTTGCTTTTTTCCGTTTTATCAGGGAGCTCTGTGCAAACCTGCTGCAGTGTTGAATCGGAGCCATCATCCTCTGACAGCTATCCTTAAACAGGAAGGGGCCGCGAGTCATTGTCTCTAAGGCTCTGTGGAAAGCTGCTGCTGCTGTGTGTGATTCCATGTGTGTGTGTGTTTGGGGCAGGGGGACGCAGGGGGATGTGCCCATGTGGCTGCTAGCTGGAGATGGACCTCGAGTGGGCACACTTCACACTCTTCGCCCCCCCCCCAAAACCCCCCCTCGTACATATCGGACACATGCACACACACGCCTGCACACAGACTCGTGCATACATGTGTTGTCCCCCCTCCTCCAACCCCCACCCCCCGAAAACACACACACATCTGAGTGCTTCCAGGATACCAAAGGCTCACTTATCTGTTCCGTAAAGACTCGCCATGGCCCACATTGGCGAGTTGGCGGGCAACCAGCCAAATCCACTGTGTGTTCTCGTACTGCAGGCGTCATGCAAAACACTGAACTGTCTTCAATATTCAAAATAATTTTTCCAACATGCTACTTCCCAGGATCAGCCTCTTAGGTCAAATTATTCAATTAAGTGTCTGTTTATTACTGATACCAAAGCTGGGTGGCGGTTCTACTTATCACCTTTTTTGCAGATTGGTGTTCTCGCAGAATACCACCATAAAGATTGCCTTGGCTGTAATTAAAATGGCACAGAGACAAATTTGGCGCAGGGCTAAGACACGAGGAAATGAAGGAGGTAGGGGGAAATTGCAGAGGCTACATTCTGTCATCCAATGAAAAAGTTGAGGCTGTAAAGCAGCAGCGCTATTGTCAGAGCGCTACTGTACACCACATAGGAGCAGGTATATGAATAAAAAAACACAACCTTGTGGTGATGGTGTTGTACATTTATGTGCAGAAAATGGTCAGGAAACAGGGGCTGTTCTTTGTGGCTGTGACTGAAGCAAGTAAACAGGAGTCAGTAATGGTTTGTGTGGCAGAGCGGATGCTGTTTAGACGTCCTAAACGCCAGCCGGGCTTGCGTCCATCCACAGGCCTGTGTGTTTGATGAGCTATTGGCAGGCTATGGGGACACGTGTTCCCGTGCCTCGTGGCAAACATACCTTTCACCGTCTTTGACTCCACAAGCCTGTGTGACTTCTCAGGGAAAAAATATGAAAGAAATCAAAGCGCCAATAAGCTGAGGGTGTTAAGCCAGAGAGAAAAAAAAAGAAAAGAAAGACCTGAGCGACTTTGGATTTTGA
The DNA here is from genome assembly GCA_019142605.1 of Cephalopholis sonnerati. Lineage (NCBI taxonomy): Eukaryota > Metazoa > Chordata > Actinopteri > Perciformes > Serranidae > Cephalopholis > Cephalopholis sonnerati. Next base: position 11,565,688 of record JAGQAX010000008.1, on the reverse strand, counting down.
CAGAATCTTCATGCGCTCTCTGACAAAAATTTGCATTGTTATCACAGATAACTGGTGATGTTTTTACTTGGTTGTACATTTTTGTGAAATATGTAAAATGTAAACCGAGCCTCTAACGATTCCCTTAATGACGCGGATCTTGCTTTTTTCCCCCCGAATCGCGTCTTAGCGGGCTTCTCAGTGCAGGATGTCTGATATCTGAATATTAAAAGGGAGTTTCAAGCTCATCTGCAAATGTGATTTGCACATATCACACTTCTGCAGTCGTCAAGCTGCTTCATCGCCAAGCTTCTGAGCAAAGAAGGCTGGGGAGGGGAGGGAGAGAAAAAAGAAAAAGAAAGATGCACATATGGGTTGCTATTGATGTATTCCATTTCTGACCTAATTTAAATCCCTGCCAACAAGCTCATATGCATACTGTACATTTGCTAAATTACAGAGTGTAAACCTTGCCTTCTCACAGAGACAGGTGTAAACATCAATGTTGTCATAATGCACCACCAGTAAATATGATAATCGCGCCATGCTGCAATAGAGCACAAAATAATTTGGACATCATTTTGATGCCTGAGGGGCCCGGGGGAATGCCCTCCAGAATGAAGGTGGCCCATTGACATGCTATACACGCCAAGATATAATTATGGCAGCCCGTCTTTGTTCCTCCCAAGCTTCCTCTCAGAGCACTAGTAATTTGCTTGTGATTTTTTGGTATTCTTTACGATTGAGTTATTCTCTGTGGACTTGAGTATTACATGGGTGTAAATGAAGATGGGAAGAAGCTGCTCTGCTGCCAAATCCCAAGTTCAGAAACTGTAAGTGTAATATCCTAACAGCAAAGTTGATGCTGGTATTTTGCAAAGCCCCCAATTTGAAAATTGATGCGGGATTCTGACACACCATTCTGTACGATTTTTTGGCGCCTGCTCTAAGAGTCATCGCCGTGCTATCTGTGTGGGACATTGCTGATAATAAGGGGCAATGCCAGAATATCTTTAGGGTATGCAGTGTGTCGAGCTGCGGTTTGTTGTCATGATAATCCCCTCATTTGTAATGTCGGGATCAGCAGGTTACGGCTCTCCACTTGCCTGCCATGTCAAGACTTGGGACTGGCGAGGTGGATTGTCATTTCTGAAGCAATATTTTGACAGCGCCTTCACTTTACTCGTATGCCGCGGCTCAAAGGTCAGAGCTGTGCCACTTCCATTTACTGTGTGTGAACACTCAATCCCTGAGGAGTGGAGCTCTCTACATCTCCCCCTGCATGAGTCTTCTCTCTCTCTGACACACACACACACACACACACACATGCACGTAGTCTTTCTTTCTGCCTCTCACCATTTAACTCACTTGTTTTAGGAGATAGATGTCAAGGCTAGTCCCACACAGAGCTTTATAGTGGGTCTAAAGCTCCCAAATTGAAGGGCAATTACGACTTATAAACCTTTATAATTGTGTAAATGGAAAAAGGCAGCTCTGTTCAGTTTAGCTCACTGTGATGCCTGATTTCCCCTCCTGCCATCATTCCAATTAGTGTATCGCAAAGACAGCCACCTCTCCCTCAGTCACCGCTGTTCCTCGCTCGCCTCCTATCACACACACTGCTGGGGCTTTTTTTTTTAAAAAAAACATAGTCTGGTATGATTGTTACAACCGCACAATGTCTCAATGGTGTAGCTGTCATCCATTTTCCTGTGTGCTTAGTGCCACTCCTCAGACACCGAGGCAGGTTATGTCAACCAAATAAGGCACTTGTCAGTAACACAAAAAGACATTGTTGCTGGTCCATTGTTACCTGCTCTGCCAGCTATCATATAGAAAGTGATGGAGTGACGGTGTTTTGGAGCGCGGTGCAGGCTCCAGAGCCCCAGGGGTATTATGGGTGTAAATCTCCCTCACACAGTTCTGCTCCAGGCCAGGGAGAGCATCATCATTAGCCAGAGCAGATGGAGGGGCTTCAGCACTGTTTTCCTCTCTCTTCTGTCGGACTATACTGCAGGAATCTGGTTTGATACAATGCGAGCGGATTGGAAGCAACAGCCGAGCGAGACAATGAATGATGAAATCCACATGAAATCAGATGAAAGCTACAGTACACACATAAGAAGGCAGTCTGATTCATCATTTATTTGTGAAGTGATGATAGTGGAGGTTTGCTTAAGTGCTGTATGTGTTCATACAGTATGCCTGTGTTCTTTTGTTTTGATGGCAGCTGGAAAGTATCATGTAAGCTAGGCTTTGACTTTTAATAATGGCTGATAATGCTATTAGAGATTAAATGATTAGTCGATTTATCAATCAGTCGATCAACTGAAAATGAATGTAACTATTTTGATAACTGGTTAAAGTAAGAAGTGATTTCTCAGGCAAAAGCAAACAGTTTTTGGTTGCAGCTTCTCAAATGTGCAGATTTTTCACCTTTATGTGTTTTACATCATACAAAATTAAGTGTCCTTTGAGTTTGGTCAGACAACTCCAGAAATTTGAAGACGTCATCTTGGCCCTTGCAAATTTTTTTCTAATTCTTTTTTCTAATTTGATGGCGCAGTTTGGGAAATGATGGAAGGGAGATAAAATGGCGAGGGGCAAAAAAATCATAGGGAGGGTCCAAAGCTAGGGATTTCAAACTGAAACAAAACAAAAACCTTGTTCAGTGAGTCTACAGTAAAACCGAACTAGCTTACCAAAATAGCATGACCTTAGTACTTTAGCGTCTCAGAGGACATCATCCAGTACACAGAGCGGACCTGACAGAAGGTAACATGAACATTAGCATTAGCATTAGCCTCCCTCCAAGCTCCCTGCGCCTGTAGCTCCACGCTAATCCACAGGGTAAAAGTCTGCCATAAGACACAAAACCAAGGGACCCCCACCAGCAGACGGGCAACAAGCTCCGGGCAGCAGGAAGGCCACATAGCGTAGTGCTGCACAAATTGCCCACACTGCGATGACTCAAAGCATTTTGAAAATCGGTTTCCATTTTAACAGCCCAAATCAATATGGCTGGTTACACTTTCATATATTGACTGCAGCATTTATTCTTTTGTGTTTTTTTTTCTTGACCAAAACTTTGCTAACTCATATAACCAAACAACCACAGAAAAAAAATTCAGCAGTCAATTTGTGAAAGCCTGAACTTCAGTCATGTTATGATTATGATAGTCACACACAGCTACAGTACTTCCCTCACAGCGGTGCATGAAATACCCCAAAAAGCAGAATTTCAGGCTCTGTAAGTAGCAGTTGGACAGCTTATTGTATACAATTCAAGCAATGAAAATGATGATTTTTCTAAAAAGGAAACCAATAAGTTGTTCATTTAAGTGACCTATCTTATTTTCTGTTTTGTATATATACTTTTGCCCTTTTAATAAAGCAAAAGTATTTCTATACGATTACTCAATTTATCAGTGAATTAACTAAAATAATCAATAGCTTCCTACCCTGACACATATATTTGAATTGGTATTTCTGGTAAATAGCTTAAAATCTGTGCTTATGTTATATATCTTGAAGTATAACTTTTGCACACCACAGTTTGTAATATATCCCCAAGATTTTTATTCAATGGCAGTTTCCATCTATGGAGTAAGCTGCTTTTTCATGTCATGAGCCATCCTCTATATTCAATGGTATGTGAGACTTTTCTTATGACAAAATCAGTCAAATAGTAACAATAAAACTGAAGGCTTTCTAGAGATTTTTATACTGAACTGCAGCACATTACCGATACCAGATATTTCATAAAACACCAATATCAGCCTGATATAGCAGCATGATTCTGAGCAGCTAATCAGTGCAATCATTTATCAATGAGGAGTATTTATCTCCAGCAGCCACTAGCTCCCCATTGATGCAGCAGTATTTCACAGTGTGCTAGAGGCCTGCTATCCAGGGAGCAGGGAGTGTGTGTGCATGTGTGTGTGCTGTCTGAAGCACTGGCAGAATCCTAATCTTCCAGCAAGAAGCTTCACATGGCCAGATCAAGAATTAGGAGGGAGGCAGAGGGGTGGGGGGGCGGAGGGAGAAAAAAAGCCCATCTCGGTCTGTGTTTTAAAGGACAGTGCTTTGAATGTCATTTGACAATTTCCTTTTAATTAGAACTAATTTACAGAAAGATGCCCACCAGCTAATCTTTACAGGATAATTAACTTCTATTTTCTTTACTTTTAATTAAAAAGTGGAAAAGATTTAGCTGATCCATAAAGAATTGTTCTTTTGAAATGTTCATCAGACTTCACACTTCTTTTGGCATTGGTAATATTTAGATCCTATCTGCTGCTCACAGTCTCCACTGAGTTATTGCAATGATTTTCTCCCCCTTATCCGAGGTATTAAGAAGTGGAACTATCAATAGTAGAAATAGGAACCAGAGGAAAATTAGAATTGAATTAATGAAGAATTTATTGCAAAAGGAACCCCCCATCCTTCATAATGCTGGAATGAAATTGACATCTTAGATATATCCATTTCATAGAAATTCCTTGATGGGAAAATATTGTTTTATCTACATTATTTGATACAGTAATCATTTTTCTTTTTTCTGAAGGCTCCCCATTAAATTCTTTGAAATGACGCTCGACTAAAAAGCTAATTGTTGCAGAGGCTGCGTTCACAATATTGCTATTTCAGCCCCCATAGACTCGCAGGCCAATGATTGTTATGAATATGATGCTTTTCAGGTTGAACAGCAGCATCTTATTAAGCACTTAAGACAAAGCAAAGCGCCCGGTACGGCTACAGGATGGAAACTCTCTCGTCCTCATCAGAGCTGGTGCAGAAAAGTCTTTTCTCGCCACTTTTAGCACCTTCCAACAGACTTTACTTAGTGGAGATAAAGTGAGCCAATATGAGGTGAGCGTGCTGTAGACAGAGCCTCCACTCGTCTGCAGACGAGCCAATGGCTGAAGATGGATGCCCCCACTTAACCATGATAGCTCCCTGGAGGAGCCTCACTCAATGGCTTCATTAAAAGTGAACGTTCTAGTGAAAAGCTCGCTTATAAACCAGTAATTAAGACCACACATATTTTACCTGCTTTGTTTCAGCTGTCACATCCGGTGTACAGGCACATGGTTAACTTTTATTTCCTTATAAGTAACAGAATGACACTAATAAATCATTCAGCCACAGGAGAAGCAAGTGTGTAACAGGAAGGAGTCGAGGATGCTTAAATACAGCAGACTGGCCGTTTTAACAGCATTTTAATCTGCCCGTTGCCCCTGCAAAGCAAATGTTACCCTGCAAGAGAGGCATTAGCTAAGCCCATATTACTTGGAGGACAAGCTTTGTGACTTTTATGGACCAAACGTTGTACCAGTGTCCACTTGGACGTGTGTGTGTACGTGTGTGTGTGTGTGTCTCTGTAAACTCTAGAGAGGCAAGTAGAGGCAGTAGAGTGAAGCAGGACCCAGCTAACTCCACAGAGAAACTGGCTGGCATCTGCTGAAGCCCTCGGGCACGCTCAGAGGTGCCTCCAGCATTTTAATGGCATAGTCAAATGCCAGCATGTTTTCATGCCATTCCAATTCAAATTCATTGGATAAAGAAGTAAGAGCGTGTTATTCCCCTTCAACAGTCCAGACAGAAACACTGGGCGCAACAACACAGAACTTAGCAACTCCGCAAACATGCTGGGATCCAACGTTGTGTCTGATTGGAATAAGATACTCGACCAGAATTATGTTAACAGTGTTTGTGAACAAAAATAATCTCTGTCATAGAGGGATAACATTATTCTGCATCTGGGTAGCAATTTCACACAGAGTGAGTGATATTGACAGCGATACTTTTTCCCAGCCGATGGGTGTGTCTCAGGCTCACTGCACGAAGCGTAAACGCACAGTAATGTAAACTTAGCGGGCCATCTAAATGGATGATGTCATCAGATTGCATTTAGATGCCTTGTCATCTCGAGCGACGCAGCCCCACAAAAGAGGGTGCATGTTCACATGTGTGTGTGCTTTACAGAGATGTGAATACATTTATTCATCCCACCCCCCCGATGAACCCGCCCCTCCCTCCTTTTCACCGCAATTTCCAGACAAGCGTTGGTGCTGAGTTTTCAAGCAGTTTGTTGACTGTTGATTGTAAGTGCCCGAATTTAGGAAGGCAGCCATTTCTAATCACGAGAATTACATTGCTTAGCAACCGGAAAATCAAGTTAAACAATACCATTGCTTATTCTTGGTCACAGACTGCAGCTCTGAGAACACATCAGTCTCCACTGAAGCTGTTCTGCGCTCCTCCCAGCGCACACACAAACACACACACACACACTTACACACAAGCAGCCATTCACAGACAATATACAAATGGTAATTTACTTTTGACTTGTGTTACAGCATTAGCTCCACATTTAGTTTGATCACAGCGTACAACTTGGAAAAAGGCTTTTTTTTAGTAGCATTTACGCAGTATGAAAAAAGATGTTAGAAATGAAAAATTCCTTTGAGGGTTCCTGTAGCATATTAAGCTATTAAGAGTTGCGCAAATGGTATCTATTTCATTACAGTGATCAAGGATTAAATTAGAGGCTTGAGCCCTGTAACATATACACTAAGTCTCCTCCAAGGCTGAGGGAGCCCTCTGCTTCCCAAAGGTCATTAGAGCTGAGGAGAGAGTATGGCCCCCAGTCTCTCCTTGCCTCACTCCACTTTCTCCCCCTTCTCTTTCGCTCTTCTATTTCTCAGCCTTCCCAATGCTTCGTGCAAGATGAGACAAAATAGTTTTTTATATTATTCACACTTTGCTGTCAGAGAGCGAGTGTTTCTCTCCAGCTGTGGAGGTAAACATATGAATGTGCATCTAAGCCTACCTGGCTCACAGCTACTCGCAACTTGAGACAAAGCCTATACTTCCTCCCCCGCAGAAGTTTGAAGAGTCCTGCGGAGTATGTGTGTGTTCACCTGGAAGTGAGGAAGGCCCAGTATCAGTGTTGGCACAAAAGACCAGTCACTGGGAGCGGAGTTGGCAGAGGTTGAGCCGTGTGGCCCTGTTGGATTTTAGGGCTGCATTATGCATTCATGTTTAGTCTCAGGTGCTACGTTTTATCCCCAGGCCAGCTTGGACACATTTTCAATGGACCTTTTGGATGAAAAACTGTATAGGTGGGAGCAAAAATGATTTCCATGCTTATAGAGATCTGCCGCTTTGTTCTGTCAGATTCAATTACCTCACCTCTAATTAGGGAGCTATAGAGGAGGCTGGGTTTGTGATCCACACATCACACTGTGGAGCCTGCTGATAATGTGAGGTATCGCTATCACAGCCCGGCCACAAGCTCCCCACATTGCGGACGGCTGAAAAAGCACGCCATGAAATTAGCAGTCACTCATACACTTTTGCACATACACACATACTTGTTTAGAGCTCTTCTGTTTTTTTTTTTTTTAAAGTGTGAGTTTCGGAGGCAAGGTTGGCATATCTGTGTGTTTTTTCCATTTTCTGTTTTAGTCCACTGAGGCACAGACTCATGTACAGAGTGTTTTCCTGAAAGATATGCTCATTCCTCCACCTCTGTCCGTACTCCTCTCTTCCCTGCTCCCCTTCCTCGGTGACTCATTAATCCTCTGTCCATCATATGGTCTCAGAGTATCACCCCATTTTATAGACTCAGTGGGGGCATTACCATATCCCTCTCCGGAGCTCCACTCCGCATGGCCGATCCCTATCAGACAGAGGCCATGCCATGAACAAAAGAGCCACTGTGATCAAGCCTGCATTCAGCTACCAATGTCTCTATTAGCATTGGCTGCTCCTGCCTGCTGCTCCTGCTGCATGACTGTTTGAACAGGGCTGAGATTTCTCTCTCTAGTCAGCAGAGGAAGAGTCTGATGAATGCGGATGATACAGTTCAGGGCGGAGGGTGTGGATGACAGGGCTGTGGGGGAGGTGGGGTGCAGGGATACCTGGACACTGACCCTGATTGAGAGGAAGTTCAGACGGAGTGCAGTTTCCTAAAACATCCTCTTAAAATTGAGCAGATATGAGTCTTTGTGCTGGGATGATTTCAGCAAACCAAGCCTTTCTCTAGAAAGTAAAGCTCATGAATTAGCACTTGAAAGTCTGACCTGAACAGCTGTCAGACTCACGGGTAAAGAGAAAATTGTAGGACTGCGACTAATAATTATTCCCTTTATTAATCTAATGATAATTATTCATGATTAATTTATTCATTGTAGTGGTTCCCAACCTTTTTGGCTTGTGACCCCTTAAAATGAAGCAAAGTCTTGCAGTGGCGTGAGGTGGTTACGACTGGCCCCAGTGCACACTAGTTACTAGTCATAAAGCACATACACACACATCATATGGCCTACCTATATTTTACAATAATGTATCTTACTGCTGTTTTTGTGTTTTTTGTTTGAAAGACACAAGCTGCTTGCTCGGCCTGCAGATGTGCTCAGCTTGTCAGTCTTGACAGATTTTGCAGCTATAGCTACTATATATTGTATTGTCTCAAAAAAAAACATCAACATACATATTACCCAGAAGTCATCATTGCATATATGTATATAAAATGACTCATTTAATTGAATAGTTTTTTATAGTTCTTTAGAATAAATCATTTTGTTATGAATTGTTGCTGAGTGTTTTACAAAAAAAAGAGAGAAAAGTGAACCATGACGGAGATGGGTTTTGCCTTTGTGAGGGCATATATAGAAAATTGCCACATTTTCATTTAAGGTGAGTTTGTCTGTGAGCACAGGTGAATTTCTGAGGTGGCACTCTGAATCACTGCCCAACACATTGTTGGAGGGCACTGTCTTTCTTCATGGGCCCCTCCTCTCCAAGGGCCCCAGTGCAACCGTGCTGTCTGCACTTTCTTTATACTTGTCTCATCAGACTAACAACAGGTTATGGCTGATTAAAAATGCTAAAGTATCCACAATTCTAGAGCATGAATCTGAGAAAAGTCATATTTTTAAGTATGAAACATAATTTTGTGTAACGAAAACATTTTCTTAGTTATGTATTAATTATTAATTTATTATTGTTATACCCTTATCATTATGTGACCACCTCAGATTTATTTAGAATCCTTTGAGGTTCCAAGTTGGGACCCGTCCTGTTTAGTGAGGGGCAAAAAAATGCCCATCACAAGTTCTGTGAGCACAGGGTAATGTCTCCTTTTGTGGAGAAACCCAAAAATATTCAACTGAAAATGATATTAAACATGAATCAAATGGCATTTCTGCTGTGTATCAATCATCAAAATTGTGGTTGATGAACCTTTGTTGATTGGCTGATGAAGTCAACACTATTGTTTGTAGTTTTTATGTGGCTTTTAACGGTTGCAGAAATGTATCTGCATGTTTTGAAAGCTTAGAAGGATATTTCACATTTGAAAAGAGCTGCCATTTAATATTGTTTTTTTCTATGTAAACAGTATAATAGTTTAAGACACCCACATGGAGCAAAGACGGGTTTGTGTTTGTGTTTATATTACAAGGACAAGACAGATGCAATAAGGGAAAAGATTATCAAAAGATTTCTGATTAAGTTTCCAAAACAGTGTTTCTTCTGTGTTTAATTCCACGATTTACAGATGTTTGTGTCTGTTTTAATGAGCACACCATTCTAAAGCAGACTGTGTTGTTTTCTCTGGCGACGTGAAATGCGGACGCTCTCTCCGCGGTGTCATTGGCCATCTGAACTCCAGAGGAGGCTCGATAAGAGGGTGAGACAGCAGACATTCCTCTGGCCCAATTCGTCAGCAGACCCCTATAGAAATGCACCAACAAGCGCGGGTCACACAGTGAATGTGACAGGATTTTAAACAGTACACAACTAAATATAGCAGGAACGCCACTATCAGAAAATGAGTTAGGAGTGTGGTGCTAGTCGTTTAGAAAGTCATTATTCTTATCATTGCTGTCTCTGAAATAATTTCAGGTCTCTCCATGCAATGAATACTGTATAATAAACTAAACATGTGAGAATGCGCACAAACTTTGGTAATCTACGCAGTGCCCAAGAAGTAGCCATCAGACCCCCTTTAATGTCTCTGACTGGGTGGAGTATTTCATTTTTCCATATTCAGTAAGGCCTCCAGTGTCTTTATCAGTTTGAAAATGCTCCATTTAGTTACTATCTGTTAGAGTGGGGAAGTGAGATGCCCTTATTCTGAGTCTATTAAACCTCAATTCTATCTCATCTTATCTCCCTAATCTTTGTGTCTTATTGACCATGAAGTTTATCTTTAATCTCCCTTTACCCTTATTATCGCGCAACACTGTAGGTCTATTTTCTATGGTGCAATGGTGCTGCTGTATTTGCCGGCAACAGAGGAAGAATCGTTTAGTTGTACACACAGTTCTTATTCAGCTGTGTAATGGAATGTGTACAGAGTGTGTGTATAGAAATGTATTTCCCCGCTTTCTTTCACACTGTCCTCAATTGCCTTGGCAGGAGCTTTTAACGCCAGTCATACAATCTCCCCTTGATACTGCGATATTTATCTCTCGGTATCATCTTAAGCGATGGTAGACTCATCGAGTCACTTCACGCCTCACTTCACTCCTCGGCGAATCAGCAGAAGGCATCAGATAAGATCATAAAACTGTATCCTAATTTAAAAGCAGCACTCTGCCTCCGCAGTGTCTATTAGAGATCTGTGTGCTAATTCTTTTCATGTCCGGGGCTCCTGCAGATGTAGGCTTCTACAAAGGAGTAATTTATAAGACTAATGAAAAGAGCAAGCAGTTTGTGGACATCAGGGGGGTCTTTTATGAGGCTCGGTGCGGGGAAGAAAGAGAAACAGGAGAGGCACACCAGCCCCACTTTCTGAACTGAAATTATTGCTTTATTAAAGCTGAGGGGCTCACTCCCGCTACAATAGAACAAACACATTGAAAGGTGTCGAGAGGATATCAGTGCACTCTGTTTGAGCTCCAGAATGATGCACAAGAGGCTGGAACATAGCTCATGTGTGACAGGCGGAAGCAGAGACAGCATCTCGCAGGCAGTGATGGCAGCACTTCTGATATGATTATTCCTTTAAACACAGCTCAAGATGGAGATTTTTTTTTTTTTTTAATAAAAATGACGCAAGTTTCTTGTATTATTTCAAATATAAACTAACCTTAAACTTGAAGTGTTCCATCACTTCTTTTGCTATGTTAATTCATGTGCAGACACTGGAGTTGTGTGTTGGTTGGAAGGAGAGGTGTGCAAGATGCACATTATCTTAATAACATTCGAACGCCGGATGAGATGTTTTTTCAGAACTAATACAATTCAGGTAGCAGTACAGTAATTCCATCAACGCCCTTGATTGAAGCAAAATGGTAATATGCAAATACCAAAAGAGATGTACAGCTACAAGCAAAACTCTGAAATCATTTAGATTTAAAGAAATAATATTGCACAGAGGGGGGAAAACATTAATCACACGGAAAAGTGTCTCCTTTAAGATTGCACTGGTGTATTACCCGGAGGCATGGAATGTAAATGGAAAATCAACATTGTACCCTGTGATAAGGCTAACAAATTAATAAAAGTATTTTCTTTCCTCCTCCCATGCTGATGCCTGTGTGAAAAGTCTGGAAAGGAACTTTTTTTCCCCCCTTTCCTTTTCTGTGTGAGGTTTTGTTTTGCAGGTAGCGGATTAACATCAACGCTCACCTTGGCTGCAAGTCAGCTTGTTTTTCAGAAAGCGCCACTGTCTCAAAGGGCTTTTTCAATAGCTTTAATGGAAGCACCTTTGTAGAATATAGCAGTAAAATAATATTCTTTATTGACATAGCCTTATCTTTGTCTATACTGGATGTCTGAACATGGAGGGTATAGACATACGGTGCTGTGCTGCGCTTTGAGTTGCATCTGCATTTGTGGTATCTCAACAAAAGAACCAAGAGGAGGGAGTTTTTTTTTGAGAGCCTGAAGGATGTGATGAAACTGCTCAACATCTCCCTTGTGTGTGTATGTATGTGTCTGTGTGTGCGTTCCCTCAGGTCCTCTGGAGGATGGCCTGGAGGAAGAGGAGGAGGAGTGTGTCTCAGAGGAGAACGAGCTCCTGGCCAAAGACGAGTTCTCGGTGGAGGAGAACTTCTCCACTGAGTTCGAGGCTGAGAACATGAGCTGTGAAGACATGGAGTACTTCTGCAACAAAGGTGAGGATCGTTTACTTATTCGGAAAAAAGCCATTCTCCATAAGCACCTTACAGAGCTCTTTTTAATACCTAATGTGTGACAATATGTGAAGCCGCCCTTGTGCCAAGCATCAAAAATAAGTTAAACTCCTGCTAATGGCTTCTAATAAAATTCCTCAACATGTTCAAATCAATCCTGGCAGAACTTGTATCCGTGTGAGAATTTCTCCCGCATCACTGCCTAGAGTTGAAACTATCCATTCTGATATTTGATCCCGGCAATCCACCCAAGAGCAGTGGTTTGATCTGAGAGAGAGATGGCATCGGCAACACTGGCTCTCCCTCTGTGATAGTGCTGTGAAGGTGTGCTACGGTACACCAATGCACTGGAGAGCGTAGCACTTCCCTTTGAGCCAGCGCTAAAGCTCTGTGAACACTCAGCAGCACCTGCTACTGCTCGGAGGTCCAGCACTATAAAGCGCCTTAGCATCGCCAAATGCGCCCGAGCCCTCTTTGAACTCCAATTCAATTAGATTGCTTCTTTGTATGTTTGTTTCATTTCGGTCACACCTTGCCATCACAGGAGCTAATTTGTGGTCTGCTCCAGGTTACAGTGTGAAGATGACAGACTTGTCCCGCCTCCCTCCCCCCAAACCCCCCCTCCCAACACCCCCACCTCTTCCTACCCCCCGGTCGCGTGGCTTTCACTACCCCAGGTGTCCCCACTCTTACTGGCGCACGGATGCCATAAATTTGACTTTTTAATGAAGAACCAATGCTTTGAATGTCTGCCTCCTCTTTCTCCTTTCAAAGGGAAAATTGTTTAGAATTATTTCTTCACACTTCTAAACTGATGTGCCTCGTGGGATTACATTATTGAAGAAAAATAAATCTTTCATGTTTCAGGTAGGCTATGCCCCGGTAATCGTATCAATAATGTTTTCCTTTTGTTCTCGGGGAAAAGTTGAACGGCGCAATTGTTCGGAAATTGCAATTACCAGCGACGCTTCGTTTGCCTTACCCTTTGTCTCCATCGTAATGTGTCCTTACACAAACTTCAAAGTGAAATGTATGGTCTTGTAATAACCCAGTAGCTATGAAATAGATGGTGCAGTACACACTGGTGGCTACAGCTTGGAAAAAAAAGTACAACTTCTGAAAATCTTCAAAGAACCTTGTCAGAGCCGTTTGATATTTTCATTGTTTTGGATAAAACCATGTGAGGAACTGGGCCTCAAATCTCCTTTCCATGTTTATGAATAAAGTCAACACTAAATAGCAATCCCAAATGTCAAATACTACTTTTTGGGGAAAGCGGTAATCTGTTCCTTGTCATACACAAGCCTTACTAGTCAGATTTTTTTTTATTACTTTGCTATCTAAGCTTACAGAAGCTAAGTCTCCCATTGCCTCCTAAGACCTAAATGATGTACTATCCAAATTTCTTTTTTTCCTCATGGCAAGTTGTGCGCAACCATCAGGTGTAGCCATTCTCCCCATGATCCCTTCCTCAATTAGATCTATTTAAAACTAATGTCGGAGTGGCTTAAATTTACCCCACTTATGTGAAACTGCCGTGAATTAAACAGGACGCAATCCTGGCGGCATTAAATGGTTTAAGTGTGTTATTCCTCGACTATAGGAGGAAAAAGAGAGCCCCCTTGATTAACTAAACCCTCTCAAATGTGATGGCGTGCTGTAATTAGCCCTGTGCGGACTTGAACGTGGGTTTTAAAGCAGCCACTCATCCCATGGCCTTTATCTTCTGCTGCTTCCCGGAGAATAAGGTCTCCCGTGTAAGGTTCCTCCACTGAGCAGTGACTCTCTGGTCTTAGCTTAGCCTTGTATCTGTGTAGTCACTCTCTGAAATGGGCTTGTCAGGGGGACCTAAAACCTCCATTAAAAGTTTCAGTCTATAATAGGTATTAAAAAGCTGTAGGAACACAAAGAGGAGTACCAATTTTCATTAACATATGAAGCACTTATTAACTTTGATCAGAGTGCGGTGAAGTAGCAAAGCCGCTTAAAGGCGCAAAGGTCAAGAAGTTGAATGCCACCAAAGACTCAGTCATTTGCCTTACCCTTGCAGAAAAGGGACTCCCCAGATAAGTGCATGGAGCACCTTGACGTCCCATCTTGGTCTGAAGCTTGGGAACCTCTAAATTGGGTGATGGTTGACTCTATAACCTGTTTAGCTAATGGTGTCGTGGCTCTCCATGGTTTTTGGTGCTTTTGTGGAAGTGGTTTGTAAAATGCTGGTATCACATACAGAGGCCTGTTAGTCCTGAATTACAACATAAATGATGCTCAACAGTATAATGCATTTTTAAAGGAGCAGTGAAATATTGCCCAAGACATTTTCCCCCAAAGCTCCTACCGTATTACTTATATTAATGGTTCCTTACCTTTTAAGCTGGTGATCTGTTTGCTACCCTAATCACTAGTTGCATATGTCTATGGGTTGTGACCAGCTCAACAAGGGTTAATCTTTTTATTGTTGTAAATAGTCCCTTTCTCACTGGGCAAACAGCCCACTAAAACCCACTAATGTGTGGCCTTTGTCTTAAATGGGAAAAGGCTACAATTTGCATTCATTCCCTGGACAAATGACTCTGCAGTAGTCACAGGTATTTATCAGCTCCAACTCTGACCTGCAGTGATGTTAAAATGTTTGTCTGTTTTTTGGCATTATCCATTGATGCGCTGCCACAAATTTTGTCCCTGTCCAAGCAGTACTTGAATGTCTTTTCAAATTAGTCTGCACTGAGTTTGAGAGAGACCAAACAAGTATAAAAGTAACCACGCAGCATTTTCACTGGCCTCTATGCTGCTATATACTGTTTACTTACCCAGTTTTCCAGCGCATTCATGACATTGAAAGTGACACTAAAGTAACAAACAGAGAGGGCTACTTGTATACTGGCAATATGAAAGGAGTATATTTATTTTTAGCAGGTTTAACCACGTTTAAAAAAACCTGGGTAAGGTTCATTCCTCAAAATGGGTGTTTTTACTTTTGTTACATTAAGTATATTTTGATAATGATTCTTTGATGATGACGATATTGTATTTTTACTAAATTAAACTTCAGAATGAAGGACTTTTATTCATGGTGTTTACATGTTTTTGCACAGTGTTTTTATTACTTTTACTTAAATAAAAGACCTGACTCTTCCACTGCTGCCCTTCATAATTATGTTGAGACCATTAATGGGGTCAGCATTGGGAACTATTAATGTAGGTTCATTTTTTTACTGTTGTCTTACTGTCCTCACTAAAAGATATAAAGGATGTACTTCTTAGTAAAATATGTTAGATTCTTTGGGTTGGATTACAGTCAAAAATTTGAATTATGTTTCAGAAGCCAAACCATTTTTGTGGCAGACTTTGTTTGCCATGCCTGGGAAAGAAGGCAGAGTGTTTTTTTTGGGACTGAGCAGTAAGATGTATGATTTATTTTGGATCGATCGCTGCAATGATATTGTAAGGGTGTCTTGCAACCCAGTGAGACTTGGATGAATGTTTTTGTGCATGACACAAAAACATCCACACATAGCAATCGAAGTCACTTTAAGAAATCTCTAATACACATTCCATGACCAAAAATAAAGAAATCAATCAATACTATCAATAATAACGATAAATGTCGGCCTAAACTATTACAGTTACAGTTGTAACACTCATCTACCATTAAATGGATGTCAGTGACACTCCACATAATGTTAGTGAAACAACATACGTGGGTGTGAAATGAAGCAGATTGCTGGAATAGCAGAGCCCCAGAGAGAAGGAACTGTGTTTTAATAAACATGGAATTAGAGGGGGTCTGCAACCTATTGAGAGCTCTGTGAGAAAAAAACGGGCACATATCTAAAGAAATAACCTTGGCTTTCCCTGCGATTAAAACAGAATCTTACCTCAAACAACTTCTCCTGCTCGGTCAATTTCACATTTATGGAGCTCTGCTTGTGAAGAGCCCTCAGTCGACTCCACAGCGAAGATTTATACTCTATTGACACACCTGGCTCCATAATTGTAAGAAAGATACCTTTTTTTATATACACTGAGTGGCATCTTTTTTACAGAAATTGTGAAATTTCACCTTGCTGTTTCACCCCCTCTTTTATTGTTGGCTATCTGTGAAGTTCAGCACAGGGTGTTGCCACAAGCTGTTCCCTTTGTGCGTTCCAAGTGTTGTCTGATGACAAATGACTTCCTTAGTTAGCTCTGACAGTAAATTTACATGTCATTTCATGTATCTCATTTCCTCGATGTAAAACACCTTTTTGTGAAGTAATATGACATGATTTTTTTTCCAGCCTAAACTATTTGATTCTGACGCTGTTGTGAGTGTTTATGTGTCAGGAGACATCAAGCACAACTAATGTGAACATATTGCACTCTTCTGCACCGTTCTCCTCAAATTACAAAAATTATAATGCAGGCAGAAATGTTTTATCACAGTGGAAGTGAGGAGTGAAAGCTCAGGACTGCACACACTGTACTTAACAACGCAAATAAGAAACCCACCTTGACCCTTCAAATAACCTCTCAGTGAGTAATTTGACTTGCAGCGGTCAGAGACGTACAGTAACAAACAGAAAGTGGCAGAATTAATTATGCCACTCTTTGTGTAACACAGAAGTAATCAGAATCTCCAGCAACACAGGAGGAAGATCTCCTTGGCGCTTTCGCCACAGCTGCCAGTGCCCAGAATGGTAAATGTGGAATTTTAATGCACAGTTGATGCTGGAGAATATGGGGAAATGCTAATTTGTGGTGCGATAAGATGAATCGAGTCATCCCTTTAGCCCCATTTGACTCAGTGGAGGAAATTAATCATTAATGTTTGTTAAGTATGACAATCTAACTGGGCCAGATCTACATGCTCAGAGACTGAGGCAGAGCGAGATAAAGACCCAGGCTGCAGACAGGGAGGAAAACTGCCAGATTCTGTAATGATGGGAATTTATTGGCATTTAAAGAGACAGTGGCAAGGCATTTCACTAATAGCCTCCCTCCATTGGAGTGCTCTGCCTGCCACAAATTGCATGCAATTCAAACCTATTTTTCAGATAGCAGAGAAGTCTTACAGCTATGCTTGACTTTGGTGAAAAAGGTTGCTTCCTGGAATTGACTTTATCTGTTGAAGCACAATCTGCATCAACAACCAAATATGCAATATCAACTGACTAGCACTACCACTGCTGGGGGGGTGGCGGGCACCCCCCGCCCCTAATATTACATTCTGAAAATCATTGCCAAGCTCCAATACTAGCAAGACTGTGATGGGTTTAGAAAAGTGGCAGTGGGTTAAAGTCATCGAGCCTAGAATTCAGTAACATATAGAACTGTGCAATCTCATGTGAAGACTTAAAAATACTTATACTCCATTTTGCAGAAATTGCGACCTGTCTCTAGACTCAGTGGTCAGGATTAAAGTGCTCTGAGCTCCTTAAAGTCGCACGCGAGAGATTGACATTTTCAAGGGCTTCCTTGGCAGAGACAATGCTAAAAGGGAGAGAAAAAGCCAATATGACTTTGTTGCTACCTTGCTCCAGGAATTGTTTGTGTAAATCGCCTATAAGCTTATTGACCTGAATGCGTAGCACGCTGCGTGTGACTGCGATTTGGCTAGAGAGCTGTCCTTTGATAGAGCAGCGATAGGGCTGATTTTAACAGCTCACTGGCTCCTCTTGCATGCCCGCCAACCCTGCACCCAGCAGGCCGCCTCGCCTCCCCACCTCCCCCCCTCGTCCCTTCTGTTCTGTTCATCCTTCTCTCACTCAACCTTAAGTGTCTCCATTTGATTGCGCAGGAAAAGGAACCTAAGCCAGATGTAAATTATGATCTAGGTGATAATGTAGAGGATGATCATTGACAATCTGTCTCTCTTGATAAGACAGCAGAGGGTTTCAATTCAAATTATGAAACAAGGCAGAGTCTCTATTACTTACAGCAAATGAAATGGAGCACCTCAGTCAATCTGTTTCCATATCAGAAAGGTCAAAATTCCTATGTCGTTTAAAACCATAAAAACGGGTCTCTATATTCGTCTGTATTGCAGGTTTTTATCAAACCCACACTGTAAGCAAAAGAGTGCTGCTCCAGCACTTCTTCCTCTGCTGTGCTTTTCCTAGTGACATTTGTGCAGGAAACTTCATCAAAGCCCTGTGACATTGTTCCCTGTGAGGTTGCCTGGGCGATTGTGTTTAAAATGCATTGCAAACTGTGTTAGATAGAAGGCAGAAAATCCTTAATCACTGCTTAATTAAGGAATCATCTTGTAGCTTCATTTCCCGGGCTGTAATTAAACACTTCCAATACGTTTCGTTACAGGGCTTAACATGTTCGCCTGAGATCAAGGTAGTGCCTTTAATGTTATCTCGCCAGCTTTTTTTAAACTCCGCTCCATTGGAAGGAACTGTTGATATACGCCTTTGTTATCCTCGTCATAATACGAGCCTAGTATGCTAAAGAGGTTCTCCAGGCCCAACAATAAATAGTGGGGGAATTTAGTTGAGTGGGCTCCCTGATAATGTACTGGGAAATGGAAGGAGTGCAGGGAGAAATCGCCAGCCCAAGCAGACACTTGCATAAGCAAAACTGGGTCATAATGACCTCATGTACTGTAAGTAGGACATTTCTGCAGACTTCCCTTCAGTATCACTTTTTTTTCTTCGTATACATCTCCTCTTTTAGTGCGAGGCAGAAAGCTGACATCCTTTTGGCAATGTTTGCTACCTTCTTTGAAGTGAGCCATGTCAAAAAAAAGCTAAACAAGCATGGTGTGTGTGCTTGATCTGGAGATTAACCTAACTGAGGACGGACGGCGCTGGAGTGAAGTAGTGTGTGTCCCGTGGCAGTTGTCACTGGAAGTGTGATAACTAACACTCTGAAATGCTTTTTTGGAAGCTGTGGGGGGAAAATCAGATACAGATGTAGTAAACAACCACATGCCAACAACGTGTATGTATGTCCTATCATATTTGGTGACAGGTGTGATTTTTATTACATGCTGTACAAGCCACATCTTTAAGATATATTGTCTTTGTCATCCTAATATATTCACATTTAAATCTACACATCGATCCCTTTTTTTTCCTTGTTGAGTGTGTGAAGTGTAGTAATCCATTGTAGTAATCCAGGCCTGTCCTTGACCGTTCACTATTGGGTTTAAAACATCAAAGGGATGAAAACGATATGGTGACAAAAGTGAGAGAAATGTTCCTCCACAAACTATCAACTACCACTACATGCCCCGAGCAGATTTGCTCTTACTTGCCCGAGTTTGGAGAGACACTGTGCAACCACTGTGTCAGCCACATTGGATTTATTCAGAGCACCACACTAGGGGCACCTACTAAGCACTGATTTATGTGCCTATAAACTTTGAGTACAAACTGTGCTTACTGTAGACATGCAAAAATAGATTTTTTTTTTCTTTTTTACAGTAAGTGCATCTTAGAGTGCTCAACAAGCGCTCCAGTCCGTGTTACTGCTGCACACTCGGAGGCGGAGTCTGTTTAACAAGGTCTTTAAGCACTTACATCCTGGAGAGAGATACCCAAATATCCCTTAGCATGGTCTGTGTGAGCCCCGAGACTGTAAATCAGCCCTACATCCTATAACACACATTCTAGCTCGCTCCACAATAGATCAAACGGTAATAAATAGCCACCTCTCTCCCACACATTGCTTTCCTTCCTGTTCCATGGGGCTTCCTCCTGTTCCTGCAAGCTCTCATGGGAACTCCTTTTACATAAAAGTTTGCAGCTGGACCTGGTGAGCTCACTGCAAATATACATATACAGAGTCATAAAAACACCCAGTCACACACAATGACAATGTCTCATATGACTGCAGATTGTGATATGCTCAAATATTACAGGAAAGGGTTATAAAACTAAAAGATTTTTGCTGGGATAATATCCAAACTCTTAAGACTCTACCCTTTGGAAGGGCAGCACAGTCCATAATGCAGTGCTTAATTAAATTAGGTGCCTGAGCATTAAATTTGGATTGAGTGCTTTTCACTTTGTCTTGTGTGCTTTATGGGACTTCATTTTTTTCCTGCTTTGCAGGAGAGGAAGATGGCAACCGAGAAGCAGGAGAGTCGGAGATGGACGGGCCGGGCGAGAAGACCAGGCATACCACCGTGGGGCCAGATGAATGGGATGGTCCAAGTAAGAAAAGTCTTCATATCACTTTCCTTGACAGCATCTTAGGCCCATCTGACAAAGTGAGAACTAAACTGCAATGCATGTTTCATAGTTTGAGGAAAGGCATTTGAGCAGAAAGATGCATCACAATATTCACAGACACTTCTGGTTCAAAATTAGGAAAGCATTTTGTCTTTAACAGCAACTATAGATGGTCAAGTGAGTCGGAAGTCTGCATGCTATATAGCACGCTACTTTAACTGAATGCTCACCCACCATTCAGTTAACAGTACATTCAATTACCAACAATTGCTCGCTCAAAAAAAGCAGGTTTATCATTTCTTTTTTTACAGAGACCTCTAATGCAATGCAGATGTAGCTTTTTTGAAGAGCATACAACACATTTTTTAATCTTGTTTTGCCCTTTTACTAAAAGTAACTTCATCAAAGTGATGGATAATACATTGAACAAGATAGTTGCACAGCAATTACTGCTCAGCAATAGCCTGCACCCACACTGCTGAACACACAAAATGTGATTCCTTTTAATGCATAAAATGACCTCAAGAATTTATTGCAGGTACACGCGTTTGTAGAAAAAAGAGAGAGAGAGAGAAAAGAAGAGAGAGAGGGAGAGAGAGGGAGAAAAAAGTGGATTTGGGCAAGTTGTGCTTGCAAGCTCGAAGCCCCCCGGGGTGTGTATTTTATACTGACAGTGAATCAGTGTTATCGCACCTATCAGATAATGCATTTATCATTAAATTTCACATTTGCATTTAAATCTGGGGAAGGAAATGAGCATTGCTGGCTAAAGATAAGAACGCCGGGACGACAGTAATAAACCATCACTGTGATCAGTCAGGAGACAGGGCTGAGGGGGTCAGCTCAGAACTATGGGGGCCATGACAAAAAGAAGGCATCACATGCGGAAAAAGGCCCTTTTGGGCGAGAAAATGCTGAGCTTAAAAATACTGCTTTGAAAAGGAGGGACGGATGTAGCATGACTAGATGTATGACTGACTGTAATTATCCTTCCCCCCTTCTACTTAGCCATCAGAATGAGAATTAGAGGCTCAGAAACACACTGCTGGACAGGCGGCGGAGAGAGAGGAGGGAGACTTGAGTTTTATGGGAGTAAAGTGTCTCTTGCATACAGTGAGGATGGCTGAACTGCAGAGGAGGTGATGTGAGACATGATGCCCATTTCATGTTTTACTAAACCACAGCCTGAGTGGCTCCGAGTTATCAAGCGACATCCAGTTTGAAGACTTCAGCACTGTGTCCTAATCTCTGCTGTATTACAACCTGAAAAATGTCACTTAGCACATGGCTGCATCCAACTTAAAGACACATGCTAGTACACATGTACACAATCAAAGAAAAGCATAAAATTTGTGTTGGTAATCAACATGTAACTTACTCGACATCTCTATGATATGATGACTTACACAGAGGCATTGGTGCCCCTCCTCTGTTTTCTCAATGGGCAGCACAGAGTGGGCAGAAATTAATCTCGGTGCATAATAATGCCATTCACTCTCCCATCATGGCTGCCATGAAAGGTCATTTCCCTTTTTAATTTTTCCCATTGTGCTGGAAAAGTCAGATGGGCATGTTATAATTTGAATAAAGAGGGGAATCAGACAATCAGATAGGAACATTTGAAATGACATGACTTCCTGTTCAAAGCGATTAAAAGCAAATTTATTTAGTTTGAGACTGTCTACCCTTTAATCTCTTTGTAAATGTTCAGATAGTTGAGCATTCAAAAGTTCTTTGTTATTCTTTGGCTTAAGTTTAAGCAGGTGTGATTATGATCACCAACAGATAATTTTTAATCACTGCGAGTGTGCATCTGAATAGGATGTGTAATGGCCGTTACATAAAAAGAGAGTGAAGCCTTTTAATGAGGTGGGCTAACTCGGAACATGCCCACCTGCTTTGGTGATTCTATTGAAGCACCTCCATGCCGTTTCCCTTTTGCTGAGTAACAACAAAAGCCTTTACAATCTACATCCTTTAATTGAACTTTTTTTTTTGTCCCTGCATTTCATCTCCACTTTAGTAACTCATGTCAAGTGCTGTCCGCGATTGCCCCCTGTTCTCTGATTGTCTTTCTGTCTGTAACAGCAGAGGAGCGTACAGAATGACTCACTATTAATCTGATAGCTGCCTCTTCTGTGCTGTGCAGAGTGCTGGGTCTCTGATGTGGAACACCCAGCGAGTTCCCTTTCTCTCCCCTCGTCTCTACAAGTATGTCCTTAAGCAAATCTGCACACTGATCTTCTGTTCATTTCTCGTCACGGATGTTTCGCAATCAGCCGCTGATTTGGGAGATAGCGTGTCATGCTATTCTATTCATTTTCATGGACTGGCGGTGATAGGAATCTGACTCTGTCTCTCTCATTCTCTCCCACTCACTCTCCTCTAGGCTAATTGGGAGTGGTGTGTGTTAGCTAGCTAACTCTGCTAATGAACTTGTTCTCAGCCTTATCTAAATGCGTGCTCATGTAAACTACACCCCCTTCTGAAAGTCATGAAAATCCAGGGTTCGTTAAGAGCGCTGTAATTATGATCACCGCCATTTCTACTAAAGCCTGCAAGATACTATTTGTTTCAGTGTGGTATTCAGTCAGACTTACAAATCTATTTTTACAAATGTATATAAATTAATGAATATCTGCAGCAGGACTGTAAGTCTAATGGCCTTTAACTATAGTAACAGTATTCCAGTCTGTGTTTTCCACCAGTGATGTATTGAAGTTTGGGGTGATTACACACATAACTGGTGAGCAGTAAGCTAGTTGAAGAGACATAAATTTAAGTTTATTGAAATAAAGCTTGTATGTGTTAATATGAATCCCACTACATTTCTTGAAAAAGCAATGTGACTGCGCAGTGATTGGTTAGTACTTGTCCCACCAATGCGTCAAAGTCAGAGGCGGTTAGGGTGAGGGCAATGAGGTCTTGGATAAGGCTAATATGAGCCAATCACAGTTAAGTGAGACTTGCCAAGAAATGCAATGGGATTTAAAATAATGCAGCATGTATACAGGAATGCACTCTGCATGTTAATTAGTAGCAGTATTGGGGCCAATTAAGTGTTCATCAACATTTTTATCAAAAGGTAGAAAAGAAAACATTATACAACTTTATCGTCCAGCAATGTGGACATTTCCAATGTATCCTCATACAATGGTTTGATTGATATCCTACAAAAACACAAGGGTTCGTATGATATCCTATGAATTAGTGCCCCACGCAAAGTTATAGAGGTTAGGTTTAAGTGAATGAAGTTACTGTGGTTAGGTTGAGAAAAAGAAACATGGTGACGTCATACCTTAAAATAACTCAGAGTTCACTGAAAGTTTACACTGGTTTCAAACACAGGTCTTCTGGGGAAAGTCCTGTATTCTGTGACCAATCCACCACCCCAACCTGCCTCTTTCTTTACTGACATTAGCCCATTGGTCAAGCTTTCCCTAATACATGGGTTTGACACAAATTACTAGCTCATGATTACATGGGGATATGTATGAATTTTGGTGCATTACTTTCAATTGGAAAACATACAAAGAGTGTGTGAGAGCAACCTGAATTTTTAAAATGTCAAATAATGAAACATTATTAAAGGGGCACTCTATCTACCTGTAATACAAACTGGGGGCATGAACTTTGAAAGACATGGTCGTCTAACACGCATGGAGGTTCTAACCAGAGATGCGATTAAGTCGCATTGTAATGTAGGATCTGGTGTTTCAGGGGCTTTACCTATACTTAATACTAAAGGTGAAGACATCTCAGGACTGAATGATAGGGGTGTGTTGCCAGAACAAGAACAACAAAAACACACTTGCCATTGTCACAGTGAGCTGATACACACTATTTACTATAACACTGCTGTCGGTTTTTTACTATCATGATCCAGGTTGATCTCAGAATTAACAATATACAAACCTCCTCTGGTGTCACCATGTTTACTGTTTACATGATGCAAATCCAGGAGTTTGATATGGTCTCTGGTGTGCCCTCTAAAAGAATCCTCCAGTAACATGCATATTCTATTTAATGTGATCAATTCTGAACAGGACGCAGCCAGTTGTCTATGCAAACACGTAGATAAAGAGTGAGTATATTTCTGGTCCAAGTCCCCCAACTTTATGGAATGCAATGCAATATTAGGCTGCTGGAATTAGGGACAACATGTAAAACAACATGCAAACACTACTGATATTCTGAATTGAATTACATTTACAAACAAAAACCAAATTTATTTTGGTCATTAAATCACAAAAACAGAATAATATCAATAATAAAGTACAGGTACATTATAGTCATTTGCAGTGACTCATAATACTGTAGCTGTTAGTTTGCAGCTGAGGTGTTAGTCCCACCGTGGTGAAACTGTACTCCTAAAGTAAAGTAATTGTGCCTTTGCATCACACATAGCGGTGAGCTCAGGCTCTAAGATATTTCAGCAAACACACATAAAATAAGACACACAGCAAAAAAGGAGATACAGAAGGAGGAGGTGAGTGTGACAGAGAGGTAACAGAAGCCATGTGATCACCTTGTCCACAAATCTCTTCTCTTGGCTGTCCCTAATGGCCGGCGTGGCCCAGCTTGCTCAGCTCCTGGTGCCAGCTGGGCATCGGCCAGGGCGAGGCAGGGGTCAGCCGAAGGAGTGGCCATCTGAGAATCTACCTGACGGTCAGACCCAGACGGAGCATAAGCAAAGACAGCCCCCCACCACCCCCGCTACCCTAAAAACCATATCCATTTTCATCCACCCCCTTCCTTCCCTTTTAAAGACATCAAACATGCACACGCTGAAAACGCAGCTTCACTCAGATGTAAAAACTCTCGAGTCTCATTTTTGACTCCAGCCAACCCAGAAGGGTCTGTGGCCGATCCGTCTTCTTCCAGTCCCCCCCACCCCAAAAAAAAAAAACAATAACCATTTCAGGTTTAATGCACATATGTCATGCTAGGAGAATTGGAGGACCAGATGGCCACGATACTGTGGCAGGTGCCTCAACAAATGTTTGCGGTTGCCCGTGCTGCTATTTATATCGTGGTGAAACACAGACACGCAAATATTTGCAAAAGGACAGTGGGCCCTTTTTGTTGGGAGTCAAAGTGATCAGCAAAATAAACAGATGGGATTAAACCTTTTGGGCATCAGTCACCTGAACTTTGAAATTCCCTCAGTTCATCTAAAGAAACTTCACGTTCTAGAGGAAAATGCTGAAGTGAAGGTGGAAGACGATTCAGTTTAATTGTAATCAACAGTGCATAATGTTCATATTTTTACATTTTAGTCGCGGAAGCTTTTCAACATTTGGCCCCAGCTGAACTGAAAGTAAACTGACCCAAACTCCAGCACAAATACAGCTAAAAACTTTTAAATTCCTGCACAGCGACAGTCCATTTGAGCACAGTTCAGTCAGGTTGCTCTCAGTAAACAAGGCATTTTCTAACTCAGCACCCAAGTCCATTATAAAGTCAGGGTGTCGTCAAGGAAGGAGGGGCGAGCCGAAATGAGAGAGAGAGACAAACGGAGCACCCAGATGCAGATTAGGCTGCAGAAGATGAGGGTGTAAAAGGGATTTAATGGTAGGATGGATTAGAGAAATCCTTGTAACAATGTTAAATAATTATGGTTCCAGCCGAGATCAAAGCGCCATTGATTGAACCCCTCAAGCCTTCAGCACACAGAGTCTTGGAAAGCAAAGATTGGTAAACTAGTGCTCAGACCACTCCGGCTGCTCCAGTTAAATTGGATTGGAAATATTAGGATATAGATGAATCCTTCAGGAGGCTTTCGCAAAGCTTTTGTCACCGGAAATGTAGCTTGGGAACGGTATGAAAGGTTTGATAGTGTACTGTCTCGACAGAATCATAAGACGAGGGTGTCGCAGCTGTCTCCACTGATACCTAAGCGTTTTAAGTAGACTTATAGACACACTTGACTGTTATATCAGCAAACTGAAAACTTTCAGCGCAGGCTTTCATTCAAGGTTTTATTTTTTTTTTTCCCCCTCGTCTTGTAATCAAGAAATTTGGACGTGCATCATGGCAATTCTCTCTCAGAAAAGGAAAGGTTTTATCTCGCTCCTCCAGGGGTTTATTCAAAGTCTTCAGACAAGTCTCACAAAACATGAATGACACTGAGATTGCTGATACTGATGATGAAAGTCCATCATCAGCTTCTCTGTGAGTTCTGGGCCCTGAGTGATGTAAAATTAAATTGCAATCAAAGTGCTGTGTGTAAACATTGTCCGCCTTTTCCAAATACATTTATTTCTTAGGAGATTGCTGATGAAGGCTTTATACTACATGCATCACCTGTGTGAAGAGAAAACACCCTCCCCCACTGCCACACACATATTTTTTTTCTCACAAATTCACAATGTGTGATTATAATGATGAAATATGCAACAAGAGATTAGACAAATCACTGTACTCCTATGCTGCATCGTCTTGATGCAAATTTAGTCACTGATCCGCTATACTAAGAGGCTTTATGAAGGAACTTCATGGTTGTTAGTTATATAATCTAAAATAGGGCAAAATGCAATCACTGTTCTTATCATCTGAGGAAGATGTCACTATATTCAGTTCTAGTTTTGTGCGGATACGTGGGATGTGGCACACTAAGAATGCCTTTAATAAGATCATTCACTTCCAACCATTTTGTCCACGTTTCAACTGAATCTGTGTCCACTTACAATGTCTTCTTTTTACTCTGATTACTTACTATTTCACACTAACAAGTCCAAAGAATTGAGAAGAAAACGAGAGCTGTTGCTAAATATGAAGCTGACTTTAAGCGCGGCTGGCGGTGCTGTTTCTGCCCCCAGGGACTTGACATCCATCGCGTCTTTCTTTAGCTCTCTGAATATGTTTGTTCTGCAGTGCTTACCCTCCCAGGCGCTGTAGCTGCACACGTTTTTCTAAGAGGTATCATTGTAATTGGTTGAATATTTGATGTGTGTATTTAGCATTAACATGGAGACACTCGTGCAAGCGGTGCTAGGGGGATATAATGCTGGGTAAACTCTGGGTTGCTCAACTGAAACTTACTCGCGTGTGGAAATTTTCATTTCTTTTAGCTCCATTTTTAAATAAAACTACAGAGTATATTTGAGTGGTTTGTAGTTCTTTTTCATGCATGAATTTACAAGGCTTGTTTTTTGCAAAATCTGGATGCACGTGATTCAAATAGTTTATATGCATGACTCAGTTCCATTGAGTTTGGTCACCTCACATTATTATTTGGCCATAGGAATGCACTCACTCCCATCCAAGCCATATCTCTCCCCAAACCCCAACCCCCTTCTCTTTCACTCTCACACACACACTCGTGTACAGCCTTCACACTGATAGGTATTGATATCGGAACAGTGCCCCCGCCTGTGAAGGCCTCTCATTGGTGATGAACAGCTGGGCCCAGCTTGGCCCCGCTGGTCACGCCAATTCCACCTCCTCCTTTTTTTTCTGTTTAGGGGTGGTGGGGGGTGGGGCCCGCTTGTCAAGTGAATTAAAATACCAAATAATAGTAATAATAATGATAATAAAAAGTTAATAAAAAATGGCATGTTCCTCCCTGATTGTGCGGGTGTTGTGGTATTCAATTATGCAATTTTCATTGGCATATTAATCATCTTTTCAACAAACAAGCCGCCGTTAATTAAAGCAAAGCATGGATAAAGACGTGTTGCCGGATCATCACTCCGTTTATCACCGCGCACAGACCCGCAGTTAAGTAAATTCAGGCTGTGAGATGAATTTCAATGGTCTCCCTGTTTCTTCCTCTGTGTGTTTGTGTGTGTATGTGTATGTGTGTGTGTGTGTGTGTGTATGTGTGTGTGTGTGTGTGAAGTTAACCATGTATTTATGCACATTGTGTTTGGAGGTGTGGTTAGTGACGTTTCATGTCAGTCTGTGTGGGAAATCACACATTACTAGCAGTTGAGAATTACTTTAATTGTTTAATACAGACCTCCTATTCATGTGGGAGGTCCCTCTTTTATCGTCCCCCTTTTTTCTTCTCACAGATTTGAATGTTAAATTCTCTTTGATTATGACTACCACTGTTCAGATGAGTCAGGCTGACTTCAGTTGAGTAAATTTAGATTTTTCCTTTGCCCCTCAGTGGCCACACTGAGCGTGCAGAGGAGGCCAGTGGAACTATATGACATCTCTGTACACAGAGGACAGCTCTGCCCATTCTCCTTGTCTCTTTTTCTCTCGCTTTTTGTGCCGCCTCTGTGCCTTGCTCATTGGTGGGAGGGGATGGAGATTATTCAGGATCTGGTAAGATATGGGCTTCTCTAATCATAGCTCAGTGCCTCTACTGTCATTCAGTCACTAAATAGAAGTGGGGGGGGAAAATGTCTTGGTGACGGGAGCAGCCAGACAGCCATGCAAGTACTTGAGTTCCGCCAGCAGGAAAAAAAGAACTCGAGGCATCTGTAGACATGTCGCCTTGTCCCTGTCCCTCATTGTGGAGCAACTTTATCAGCACCAGCCGCTCACCCACTTGCTAAACTGGAGGGCCAGTCGTCTCTTAACTTAAACATAAGATCTTTGTGGTTTGAAGCACTCGGCTGCTCTGCGCCCCAATGTGGATCTGAAAGGCAAACACGACTCCAGTGTCGCCGTCGCCCATCACAAAATCACACCTCATGGAAAACTTGTTTCTGCTGTGTTAGCTCGAATCTAAATGCACTCAAACAGACTGTTGCACTGGAGCAACATCCCCCTCTTCCCCTGCCCCCCTCCCCAAAGAAGAAAAAGAGAGATGATGGAGAAAGAAAGAGAGAGGGAGGGAGAGAGTGAGGAAGAGGGAGAGTGGGAAAGAGATGGAGATGGAGGAAAGAGGAGGAGGAGTGAGAGAGGGGGAGAGAAAAGTCAAAAACCTCCACATAACAATGCCGGAGAAAAATCAGAACATTTTCCACCGAAAGATGGGCCATTTCCAAATCCTTGTGCCCTATCAGACAAATTAAAGTAAATCAAGCATGAAATGAAGCAGAAGAGCCCGGAGATAAGGCTCCTTTAAGTCGTTTACAGATTAGGACAGAGAGAGAGAGAGAGAGGGAGAGGTGCATCTGGTCTCTGGCAGTGAAGGAGGCTAGTTTCTCATTTCACAATAGCAGCCTGTGTATAGGATTACTCTCCCCTGTCACCGACATGAGGAGCAGTGGGGGAATAGACGTCCACAAAATGTGTCTAAATATGTCCCCTCAGAAATGTTTCGAACCGAAAACCTCTCAGTGTTGGCCAGATGTGACATGTGATAAACAAACATGTCACACGCAGCGTTTGACCTGGTGTATCGTTCTGATTTGTTTGTTATTTCAGTCGCCTCTTCACCTTTTCTTATGCTCAAGTGGCTTCATCACCGCGCGGCTTAAAAAATTCAAATGAATTCAGGATTGGCTGAGCTGCGTCACGTGATTGTACGGCTGTCAGCTCCTATGCGCATGTTAAGCACGCCTCAGATCAGGTTTGGGGGAGGCGGGAATGGGAGGTGGCGGAGGTGGTGTTGGTGGTGGTGGGGGGTGTTGTACAAATTATATTCTCAAAATGTGATTTTGTTTTAATGTTGCATCGCTCTGTAAACTGGGTTGTTTAATATGTACGTCGTACTTCTATTTTCTGTCTTACATCAACAGATTAATTGCTGTTTTATTTTAGTACTCGCAAATAATCAAAACATAATTATGGAGCTAGTTGCTCATGGAGGAATGATATTTTACAGTGTGCACACACACTCACACACACACACACAGGCAGGCACACACACTCCCATCTCATTCATGCATGCACGCAAATGCAAGCAGGAACTAAACAACCCCCCCCCCCCCTCCGCACACACATGCCTACTTACACACACACAGGCACCCACACAAGGCAAGGGTGCGCTGCTCTTTGATGCCGCCCGTCGAGCTCTCGCTGGATTTTGTTTCACTCCTTTCGTATCTCTTTTCTGGGAGTGATGAGAGGTGGGCTCGGCTGCGGCGCTCGGCTCGCTGTGAGAGAGACGAGAGCTGGCCCGCGTCGCCGGGTAGCTGCTCTCCAAAGCCTCGACCTTGACCTTCCCGGCCCAAGTCTTAGGTTTAGCTCCTTTATCGCGCTATCTCCAGGCATTTAAAAATACTCCTGAAACTCAATGATTTAACCCGCTTTTACGCTGTTCACATCAAAACTGGATGAAAAAAAAAAAGCTTAATCCATCTTATCTGTTGACTGTCAAACTGCTCCGGCTAAAACCTACTCACAAAAGACAACTAGGTCACCCAGGAAAAAACAGAATTCCCCGTTACCCAGGGGAAGTTGCAGCCTGGTAATTGACTTGGGAGGAGATTCAGGAGCACTTTAAAAATAGTCTCTTCCTGAATTAACTGCAGAATATCAAGTCTTGGAGGTAGCAATGTTTACTTGTGTTCTTTGCTAAAAAGTTGTTTGTTTAGATATTTCACAGCACAGTCATATACAGATTATTCATACCAACCTCTACCTATAGTTCCTTCCAAATATAACTATTTCATGTCATGCTGCATTTTACACACTTTATTTATGACAAGACTGAGCAGACAAAATAGCAACTTCCTTTTGCAGCTAAAGTCTCAGACTTGTTATCCATCCGTCTCAAATACATGCATTCCCGATGCACATACCATCAATTATTCATTCATCCTGACACACTCAGGTGGAGTAACGTCCTTTTGATGGTTTTGAAATTTTAAGAAAAGCATTTAAAATAATCAGATTCCAGCAGGAGTGGTGTGTGTCCTCTAGATGTTGTCGGCGATACGCTGATATCTCGGTGTGAGGACAGTCATTCTTTAGGTTTCGCTGTCTCCCTTTACATGCTATCAATAGAAATTGCAGTGCTTCTCTAAAGATGGATGTCTCTGAGATTGTTGTCAGCAAGCCTGCTGCTAACTTCGCCAGGCTTTTGATGAAACGGAGTGCTTCACTGCTGGTATATTTCAATTGTTCAATGACACCAAACAACAGTGTCAGTGTTGGTAATGTACTGCAGGACCAAGTTCTTGTGTGTGAGTTAGTGTGCGTGTGCAGCTGAAGTTTCTCAGTGAATTACTGCAGTTCAGATTCAAAGAGGGTCATGGGCCTGGCAAGATCCTGGGTTGTCTTTGGATCCCCATAAACACTGAGTACAGTATCCCTAGAAATGATGTCCATCTTGGACCATTCCACTGCCACTTTACAATGCCAATGCAGGAAGTAGTGTGCGGATTATGTAGCGAGGTGGAAAGTAAGTGTGCTGAGGTCGGGGTGGATGGGCATGTAGCGCATTTGACTTGTCACAGTCCTGTTGCAGACCTGCAAATAAGGTTTGCCTTTTCATTTAAGGGGTAGTGTTTGCTCTCTGGCAGAGAGTTAGATGAGAAGATTGATACCATTCTCTTATCTGCTCATGAAATATAAGGCTACAGCCAGCTGCCAGTTAGGTTAGCTTAGCACAAAGACTGGAAACAAGGGGAAACAGTTAGCATGGCTCTGTCCAATGTAATAGAATCTACCTACTAACATCTTTAAAGCTCACCTATTAACATGTTATATTTTGTTTGTTTAACCTGCCCAAAAACTTGAGTGTAAAAATACCAATTTCCCATTTTTTGGAGAGGGTCCGTGCCAATCTATGAGGTAGGTGTCAGCGGAGAATTTAGCTGAGCACTACTCAGAGACAAAAAGCACCCTAAAAGGCAGATTTTCATTTTTATACTTAGTTGGCAGGGCATGTTTATCTGTATTCCCCTGTTTACAGCTGTTATGCTAGGCTAAGCTAACCAGCTGCTACCTGTAGCTAGAAATATGGGGACAGATTTGAGAATGGTATCACTTTTCCTATCTAATCCCCAGAAAGAGAATAAGGCCAATTCCCAAAATGTCCAACTAATGACAGTGAAGATGGACAGTGCATCTGAGGGAGGGGTGTATGACCGAAACTGCAGCCAGCTACCAGGCGGCGATTGAGATGTTTTGGCTTCACTTTTAGGGCGCTGTCATGCCCTCCATCTTTATTATACAGTTTATTTGTCTAACTTTGGCTTTTGCTTTTTTTGTTACCATGCAGAGCTATTCTAGAAATCACAATTTTTTAAAACATTAGCACTGAGTTGTCAGAAGTGTTCAATATCAGTGTTTTGGCAGTTTGTAGTTGCAACCCTGTGTCCTACAAGTGTAACTTGTATATTAGGTTACAAAATTGTTTTTGTAATTACTTTGTGGTGACAACATAATTGCTGTCTAAGTTATGTTCAGAGACAACATTTCTTAACATGACATTTATATACCGCACTATAATTGTAAGAAGGTGGTCAGGACTGTGTAGTTAGATTTAGGCAACAAAAACACTTTGGTTAAGGTTAGGAAAGAACTAAGTTTGCCTATTTTGGCAGTAAACAATTGAAATAGGTTGTCAGTGAACATTTTGCTTATACATTCATTATCAACATTTTCGCTACCTGCCAGGTGCATTGAGCAGCAATATTTTGTCATTATGTTAATAGAAAGCGTAATTCACGCAGTATTAAGTTTCCCTCAAACGTATGCTGTTTCAAATTAGTTGTATGTTGTATTGTATTAGTGTATGAGCGTAATTTCTAGGAGACAGGGCTGGTAGCTGTGTCTTTGAAAACAACACTTTGCAAGCATTGTTGGGTCCTTCTACAACAACAGCGTGGGAGTCCTCTAACCAAGGGACCCCCCAACCCCCTGCTCAGCCTGTGTGGAGTGTCACAGCTAAAATGCCCTAATCCCTTTGGCTTGTTTAACTCTTTCCCCCCAAGCCCTCCATAGCCTGAAAACAAGCCGGACCTGAAAGGGTGAATCCCGCTACCAAATCACCCTTTCCTCCTCCTCTTCCTCCCTAATACTCTCCCTGCTTCTTCGTGTGGCCAGACTCATGTGGTTGCCTGGAAACTTGCTCTCCAGTAAACGGTCAACTTTCTCCCCGCTGTTCAGGGCCAGAAGCAGCCACATCTCAGCGGGTTAGGGCGGGTAGGAGGGGGCGTAGAGGTGGGTGAGGAGGAGATGAGGTGGCGCTGCTGGTGGTGGGGGTCCTCCACTGTTTTAAAACAAGCGCCGTTCTCAGAGATAATAGTGTGGGCTGTGGGTTATAAATGATGCATTTTGCTCACTAGGACCTGATAATAGCGGTTTGGGTAGGGGGGGAAGAAAGTTCATCGCTCTCTTATCAAAGCTCTCTGACATTTCTCCTTCAGCTGTAAAATTTCATATCACATATCTGCTTTAAAGATGTGGCACCTTTTGTTGAACCGATACAGTACATTCCATTTCACCCCATATGCCTCTCTCATGGTATATTAATTTATAGCCCATTTGCTGGCTCCATAACGCAGCCTGTCAGTGGAGATGACTGGGATTCGGTAGGACATCTGTGAATTGCCACGCACAGGTTATTGAACTTTGTACAGCAGACATTTATTTGCTTTGATTCAAAGGTAGTGCTTGATATCAAGAGGGATCATCTGCCGTGTGAAGCTCAAGCATTTTTGCCCACTCGTCTCTGCTGTTGTCGTTCTTTGTTTCCCCATAACATCCGCCCTCACTGTTAATAGGCTCAAGATAACTGGAGAAAGGTGAAGTAAACCATGAGCTCGGGCAGCAATCAGGGTGTTTTTTTAGTGCCGTGGGCAATTACTTTTCCTTGAAGTTGGTTCTTTGAACTAGTTAGAGAAGTCAAATTCATGTTGAAAATAGCTCGAACAGATCCATTGCTTTAACAAATGTTAATCTGCAGTAGCAAGTTGATGATGTCATTTGTCATCTCTGACCATTAGCAGAGACCTTACTCCGGGCCAGAAATTATATTAAGAAAATTCAGGCTTACACTTCATGTGCATTAATAGAACCATTTGTGGTGAAATGTGAATCTATCATTGCATTTCAAAGAATTAAGGGGAAGAATACTTAAGTTGCAGCCTTAAATCAGACCTGTGTGGACACTGTAGCATTTTGATTAAAGGACCAGTGTGTAGGATTTAGAGGGGTATATTTACAGATATAGAATATATAATACTGATTGTTTTCTTTGTTGTCTTATCACCTGAAAATAAGAAAAATTGTGTTGTCATTACCTTAGCATAAGCTGTTTATATCTACGTAGGGAGCGGGTCCTCATCCACAGAGTTCACCATGTTCACTGCCATGTTTCTACAGTAGCCCAGAACGACTAAACTAAACACTGGCTCGAGATAGGGGCATTCGCGTTTCAGCATCTGCCACCATAGTCAGCAGCCCCTCCACGATGAGCCCAGGGTTCCTACAGTCACAAAATAAGAACAACAGAAATGGTTTTGAATTAACAAAACATTTTGGAAAATTTTGAATGTGCACAGTTTTGGCTATTGTTTAAAATATGTTCAAAAAATCTCCAACATGTCTAACGTTACATAAAATACATTCCTTGTATAACTAATTTAAAACCTAGTGCTGTATTGCATGACAGTCGAAACGCCACTAGCATCAGGTGATAAACATAAACCACACCAGCAACATGTCATCACCAAGGCCACACCCCCTTTTGGAGGAAATTAACAAGCTGTCAGATCAGGAGAGAAACAGGAAAATGTTGAAAAGCTGTTGTGTTGCAGGTTAGCCGAGGCTTTCACTCTGAGATCTTAGGCACATAAAATATATGAATATTCACTGTCAGTGTGGTACATGCCTTAATGATGCTGGTAACTGGTACTACTGATAGAGAGTTAACATTAGCTTAAGTGCAAGGCTACTGCAGTACAGTCATACAGTCTAGCAGCATCAGACTGTCATCACCAGCGATCCACCTTTTTTTTTATTATTCAGGTTTTTGCATGTTCAGACAAACTTCACAAAACAATCAATAGACATGTCATAAAATTAATTTTTGTGTAACAAGAAGTAAATGCAAACAAACATATCAAAATTCAAATCTAAACACGTTAAATTGAATTGACGTCTATAGGATCTTTGATTTTCTATCCTTCGAAAGGGGCGTGGCCTTGATGTTTTGTGAAGTAGGTCACCTGTATGTGCTGGTGTTGTCTGTTGGCATATGCAGCTAGTTGGCAGAGGAAATGTATTAACAAGCGAGTGAAGTTAGCAAGTGCTAGCAGTCTGCTTATCCACAATGACCTGGGAAATGTAAGTTTAATCGTTTATGGCAGTATCACAATCTAGGCCTACCAATTTTGAGCTACTTAAATAAAGACATGTAAAATGGGGTACCATATTATAAAATAACATAACAATTACTGGTTTAAATCACCTGGTGTGTTTGTTTTGGAGAGGAAGAGACCTCTGCAATAATTCGGCTCCTGGTAAAAACCTCCTGAACAATAAACACTGAAGGAATTCTAACTGGGAGTTCAAGCTTGGCACAAGAAGTTTCAGCTGGTTGTGATCTCTGATCCTGCTAGATGCCACTAAACCCTACACACTGCTCCTTTAAAAGAGTAGTTTTTTTTTTTTTTAAAGAATGAATCACTTACAAAACAGGCTTGATGTGAACTTTAGCCTATATGCTGTATATTGGTTCAAATCTACAGAACTTTGTTTTTAAATTCCAGGGGCGATCCCAATGTTTCCAAAGACACTAATGATACCAAACTTCTAGGGAAATATGTATCAAATGATGCACAAGAATCATCTATACAGAAGTTTTCTTTTTGTTTATATGGTGCAGTCTAATACAGGTTGTACATGTGGTGAATTCCAAGCTTAATGGGAAATATAAGGGGAAATTTTCATGTTAAGGATATGTTGAGAAGTTTTAATTATATCTAAATATATTATTTAAAAGTAGAAAGTGATAGTTCACCTCTTTTGGGGTCTCTGTCTGTCACTAGTCCATACCCATTTATTCTTTAAATCATACCAGGCTGGCACCCTGCCACTAAGAAACTCATTAGTATTCAGTCTTATGCCATTGAAGGGAGAGATGAGGTTCCCTTATTCCTCTACACCATAACAGAAAAGAAAGACAGGACACACATACACACATTAAAAAAAAAACAAACAGATGCCAGCGTGGAGCATCTTGGGTGCTATCTGAGGAGGATCTCTCCACACAAAGGGACATTCATTGGTCTGCCAAGTATCTGTGGAGTGCAGGAACAGACCCTAGACTCTAGCGACAGATGATGATCTTATCGAGGGAGGGGTGGGGCGTCGGGGGTAGGTGGCGTTGGGGGGGTGTAGAGGGTGAAGGTGGTGGAGAGGGGTTGGTTGGGATTCGGAGGAGGGGGTACAGCTCTTGAGCCACATCACGAGCTCTGTTTTGCCAAGTGTGTGGCATTTGAGAATTGGATGATGAGGAACGTTGAAGAGAGAACACAGGCGCTGGGTTTGTTAAATCTCCTAATAGCCCATTATGAGCTTTCCTCTCGGTTCAGTCTGTCGTTTGCAGTTTGACGGGTTCAACACTGTGACTTCTGTATTTGTACGAAAATGTATTTGTAACAGAGTTGGGATTTTGGGGCTTGTAAGAAATTGAATTATCACTATGACATCAAGAGTTTTTGCAGCCGTAATTATGAAAATTGTCAGTAGCCCCGCTGATAACAGAACACATCTGTCAGTATATTTTTTGCAATATAACTAAACCTGTAAATGCTCATAGAGAACATACAGACAGTGCATGAAGGGAACTCATTATTCATCCACGGGTGTTTTTGTGGAGATCTTCCACCAGTATCTGCAACAGATGTGACAAGCCATCTGTGAGCCAAGGTCCTCAGGCAACATTTGGTGTGAGATGCACACAACTGGCACCTAAACATGGTGGACCACAAACTGCACAAATTGAATCGTCCCCCCCCCAGCCCCCACCCTTCTTGCACCTACACTACCCATTACCCCCTTTTTACTCCGAGCATCCCACCCAAAACAGAAAGAAAGGGGAAAGGAAAGGAATCAGAATCGTTGGCTGGGGATGGCTTGAGCTGTTTGTCAAGCGGGGCTAAACAGGAACTTGCATCCAAGCGGTTAAAGGCCGTGGGTCTTATCTGAGGACAAACAGAATGCATCAAGCGGTGGCTGTTGCTCTCAGTGATGACGACCAGCTGTGCACCAATGTTTAATTATTTCTCTGTAATGAGCTTACCCACCTTCCACTGCAGCACCAGGAAGACAGCATGCAACAGCAGGAACACGGGAGGGGAGACGGAGTGAA
This sequence comes from Cephalopholis sonnerati, assembly GCA_019142605.1. Taxonomy (NCBI): domain Eukaryota; kingdom Metazoa; phylum Chordata; class Actinopteri; order Perciformes; family Serranidae; genus Cephalopholis; species Cephalopholis sonnerati. Next base: position 11,528,222 of record JAGQAX010000008.1, on the reverse strand, counting down.
AGAAAGAATGAGATAACGCTGTCCAGATTATCTTATTTTTGGGCCTATTCCAAAACTGTGCCTGTATTTTTTTCCTAAAATATACATAAATGTTTAGACAGTGTAGCAGAGACCAATTATCTATCTAATTCATCAACTTTTGACAAAGATTTGCTCAAACAAGTGAATTTTTATTATAGGTGACATTTAGCTTTTCATTGTTAACAGAGTGACCACCACTGATGAGTATATGATCAGCAAGGTGTCATTTGTGGTGGGTATTAACACTAGCTTGATGTTTTGATCATGTTTATGCATGCACAGGAGCACATAAGCGCACATTTCCATACCAGCACAACAGACGGACACAATGGCGTGCCGCAGATACACGGCTGATATTTACACAGTAGAACAGGGCTGAATAGGTCATTATACCACATACGCATCAGAAAGTTCAGTGATCACTTCAGTCCATTCAGCATGAACCTGATGCCCTGAATACTTATTAGCCACACGTGTGAACAAATAGGTTCAAAGACACAATGTTAACAACTCATGTAGAGTTTGACAATACATTAGGATTATTAGCCTGGCTAGATAATATTAAGTTGGTAGATTAGCTTCCGTTGGAGGATCCCCGAACAGTAGGTGTATTTACATGGACTTTAATATTCCACTAATAATCAGAATAACAGCCCAATCACAATAAAAATGTCTCATCAATCAGAAAAGACTTGTCAGATCCAACTTGATCAGAGGGAATTTTCAATTGGGTTGTGAGGGGTAGTGTAAACCTTTGATCATTTGTTAAGTTGGAAATTATTGGTGCCTAAAAACCATGTTCTCTCTGATTGTAAGATGTATATTCTTTCTGCATATGTTTGCCCCACACGGGCCAACACTAGGGTGACGAAAGGGGTGCGTGCACAGCCTATGACATGCTGCAACAGTTGTTTCCACAAGCCTCTTGCGGATTTTGACAGAGAATTGTTTTTACTTTCAAAAAACATTTAGCACTCTTCTAGTACTATATTCTTATGTGAGTGCTGTTTGGTTTTAAGACTGTAGTCATATGTAATGTCATTGTTCCAGGCTGAATTTTGGAGCCGCTGGACATAACAATTGTGCATTGCTACCAAGCAGCAACCTCCAAGAATGAAAAATTAAGCCAATGCTGAAGTACCAAAAATTGCAGTTCACTAAATGGCCACTTGAGGCTGGCTCCCAAACAGACTCAAGCCCCACATACCCCCATGTTAAAATGCACAGACAGAAATTTACAGACTGGTACAAAAAACGGTTTTGGTCCCTATAGCTAATTTCAACATTTGTGAAACCTGTGAGGGGGGTGAACTTTTTATTACTCACCCATTTACATCCTATCAAGGCTTGAAGTTATGCATATTTAGGTGCCAGGCCACTTGAGTGATAGGCTGTCTGTGAGGCCTCACCGCAGTCTATGAGTCGGAGCAACCCCTTGCTGCTCCATAGCGCCAGTGACCAAATATGGTCACTTCTGGCTCCAAAAAACCAAGATGGTGACAGCTGAAATGCCAAACTGAGACTTCAAAATGGCAGTCAGCAAACCAATGGGGAATGTCACAGTAGCTACGTCCATTATTTTACACAGTCTATGATCACTACCAGTAGCAGTAGCCTGCTTATGAAACGTTTAGGTAGCACTGGTTAATTGTAATGTCTACTGATAGTCTGCATATAAGGTGTTTAGGGAACAATGTGATTGGTAGCTACAGAAAATAACCGGGGTTACATTTAATGTTTCTTACTACTAAATTAGGCGGAACAACTTCTTCTCTTTCTAAACTTAATGTATTGAATGAAATGAATTTTCTCAATACAGTTCGAAAAAAAAACCCTCTTCCTCTTCTGTTTTATTTCTGCAGATTAGACACAGCAGGCAGAGCCAATGGGCACAAGTCAAAAAAAGATTTATTGTGATTAAATGGTTTGGGGCATGTAAACGCACACCTTATCAAATGACATTATTGAGTGCACATGTAAACAGTTCAGTTGGAATCTGTCATCAGAATGATTTCAGTCAGACTGAAGAAAAATTGTCTATGTAACCACAGCTAGTGATGATCTTCTGTAGTGACCCTGACCTCTGACCTCCCAAAGGTCAGACCATGGATCAAACGTTCACAGATGATGAAAGCCTGATAAAGTCTCAGTCCTAAAAAGATGTCCTTTGTTTGAGTTTGTGGAACTTTTTGTTTCCAGAAAGTTTATAAAACCAGAACTTGTAGCTACAGATGTCTGAATCATCAAACTTCCTCTAACAAGACTTCTCAGGGTTGTCAAGGCAACCAGTCAGAAATGTACAGTGGAGCATTTTCCCTTTGCGACACACACACACACACAGACACACACACACACACACACACACACACACACACACAGACACACACACACACACAGACAGGGAAACATCCTCTCTGGTAAACTATGTCACGGCCTGCCATGGGGTTTATCATAACTATTTGATTAATCACCATCCCGAAAAAGTACACTGAATCTAAGAGATAAGATAGCGGGGGGTGACAGGGAGGTGAGCACCGGTAGTTCTAACAGTGCTATCCGGTTTCACTGTTAATTAACTGGAGCTCTGCACAGCACTAACAAGGGCCCAGTCTTCCTGGAGCAACAGAAATAGGCCTGCCACGAGCTGCTCTCGCCAGCCAGCGAGCCTGCACTGTCTCACAGAGATTATCTCAACACAAGACACCTTTCAAGTAAGGTTAGCGCGCCATGTGTCTGAGGAACACCATCAGATGGATGCTCACTTGATTTGCTTATCCATTTTGAAAAAGCTTGGCTTTAACCTTCACTGTTTACTGCGGGGCTTTGAGGCAATAAAGTGATCGCACATGTAGGTTTGCGGGGAAAGGACAATGAATAAACGTCACTGTGATTTGATGTGGAACTTGTGTGCTATATAGAGCACTATAGCTGACTGCTTCTGGTGTGTTTTTAGGAGAGCTGGATGCGTTCCTTAAAGATGGCGAGCGTCGGATCCACAGCCGACAGCAGCTCCCCGTGGGGACAACATGGGGACCCTTCGAGGGGAAGATCGAGATGAGCACTGACAGCCCTGCACTGGTATGTCCTTGTTTTAGTCAACTTCTGGATCATTTTGAATACTTGGGTACCACTGTGTAATATTAGCCAAGCACAACAAGACAGGCTCAAAACACAAAGGTTAGAAATGACTGGATCAAATGGATGTCATCACAGAAGGCTGAAGTTACTAAAATCAAAGTGATTGAAAAGTTATTTACAGTAAGAGAACCCAGACTCAGCAAAACAAATCTTATCTTATCTTTTTTGGGCCTTAGGGGGAAGTAGCTGAACACCACTGTGGCTAAGAGGCCACTGCCAGAGAATCTCAAGTTAGGTTCGTATGGACTTACCAGTTCAGCAGTGCAGCTCTGTGCCTGGTCATGCAATGCTTTAAATGAGCAGTGAAGTTTTAAAATCAATCCTAAAACAAACAGGAAGTGAGTGTAAAGAAGCTAAAACAGCTGTAATGTGATTAGAACTCTGACTCTCTGCCCAAACCCAATTGGTTGGGCCGTAATTTCTCAATATTTTCCTGGGTGTGAATCGGTTCAGGTTCTTGCCAATTTCTCTGTGTTAGAGCATTCTGTTTCCATATGAATTAACGGTTAAGTTTCACTTTCACCTCGCTTTGCGCTCTGCTGCTCCATATCCAGAGTACGCTCTGCCACTCTGAGGGTGTGGTGCTCTGAACCGAAGGGTATATTCCAACAGTGCCCCGAATTTATGAACAGTCCAGTTTGTGCCAGAGTGCGCTTTGACACATGGGTGGCCATTTACAAATGCACTCTGTGTTTCAAATGTCTGTTACAGCATTGAAAAGTCTTTAGTTGACTTCAGCTGGTAATAAATATTTTAATATGAAAAAAAAAATTCAGTGGAAATTCAGGTTTTTAATTGAACTGTTGTGGTTTGGGCTTGGGTCAAGCTTGGACATTATGTGGGTTCATGTAGGTTTGGCTGGCTGCAATGTAACCATTTGGGATATGTTTGCACAGTCAGTTTACATCCTCTAAAAGTGCTTGTTTTTGTCACTGACATGTTCAGATTATTTTAAGTGTATTTTAAGTGTATGACAACTTAGGATCCCTACAGAGATAGACATTTTTGTTAAAGAGCAAGAACTAGAAACAACTCTGAAATGGCTATCACCAAACCCACCAGACTCCATTTAAAGAAGCGGTAATTTTGTCACTGTAAAACACACTTCATTCAAACTCGACAGAGTCAAAATAAAACTCACAGAAAACATCTTGGTTTGTATTTCCACTGTTCCAACAATTGCCAACTCTGGTTTAGTTGAAATAAACTCTTAATTTATCAGTTAGATGTAAAAATATGCTGACTGTGTACAACCTAAAATTACTGTTTATTTTAAATAGGTTCTGGTTCAGTTTCAGGGCTGTTTCTGGTTAAACAAAAAGGATCTCGCTCTTTAATAAAAGGATCTAGCTCTGTGGGGGATCCATTCCATAGGTTTTGAGGCACTTAGAATAATAACCTGAGCATGTCAGTGAGGAAAACAAGCACTTTTAGTGGATGTCAATATGAAGGTGTGAACATGTCGTAAGCGGTTACATTGCAGCCTATTTTGCCACTGCTGGCTGCAGCACTCTGGCTCAATACTGGACCCGTTTCAATAGTTGTTGTTCCTATTAGTCATTTAGACACAAAAACATGGGAAAATAGGGTCCAGGTTGAAAAATACCAAACTAACGCTTTAAAAAGTGTTTGTTGTTTGGACTAAAGGGATAATTAAAACCTGCAGTGATATCACTTTATTTGGTCAAACTTTGCCTTTAGCAGCCATAGAAAACATGATTACCAGCAAGTGCGACATCTAAGGACCATATTAATGACAATTCCCATGACATTCAAACCTATTGAGGTGACTCTTCCGGGATCCGACTGGCCCCCAACAAAAGCCTTTGAAGTGCATCCATTTTAACCATTCAATCTGCATATTTTATTACAAAACACTTTAATTGGTGGATTTTGAGCTCAGTCCAGGCTTCAATTGAATGAAGTCACGATCCATTATTTTTGATGTTACCCTGCTCACAGCAGCTTTATATCTCTTGTTTCAAAGATCCCAGCAGAGGCTTGTGTTGACCTGCTGCTCTGGTGGAGTGACAAACCCTCCATGGGTTTGATATTCCATTCTGCATTTGGATTAATTAAGAAATTCCTATTAAAATGTAACCAAGCTCGCATTCATCCTGTTAAGAAACATAAGGAAAAGTCCATGAGGATTTTGGACTCAGAGGCCCTTCCCCCCATTTTTCCAGATTCCTTAAACACATAACTTTATTAAATCATTTTCGGAGCAGTTTCGACTGTTTTCTAAGCTCCCCTCATGGTTTTGAAGTCATCAGTGGCTTTCAATAACTCAGGCCGTATTATAGCCATGAAATATGGCTTCTCTCAGGGTAAAGCCAGTTATCCTTGGGCGGAAAAGTGATTTGACAGAGCAACACCTCAAGTTGCCTTCCAAAGTAACACACTCCATATATTTCTCCAGCAATCTCTGCATGAATTTCCCTGAAAAACATCCAAAGTCAACCTTCAACTGTCCCTCAAATGACCTGCACACTCACCAAGCTGTGTCATATAAATTATCTCTGTGAACTGTTTGTTGCTTGGGTGCTTTTTTTGTAGATGCAAACTTTACAAATTCATCACCTGCTGAACTAGATGCATAAACTGATTGTTGCTCTTGGCGAGAGTGAAACGTTCTTAACTAACTGCCCTCTGAGGAATTCATCGCTGCTTTCCAGATCCTCCTCAGGTTTTTTCTTTCTTTCTTTTTTTTTTTTTTTTTTTTTTAAGCGCGCAGGTGCTGGTCATCACCTGTAATAGGCTGTGGAAGGGTTACAGAATATGCCAAACCTCCCTCGCAATTAAAAGCCGAGGAAGAAGCTTTGGCATATTGCCTTTAAGGATCTCATGTGTGTCTATTCTCCTGGGGGCCCTTTCAATGCTTTGCTGCTTGCCCTCCTCCTCTCCTAAGTTTCATCTCTCAAATGGGGTACTGGCTGTTAGCAGCTTCTCACTATCTCTCATTAAAGGCTAGGTCAACCCAACTGGCATGTTTTGTTTTATTGAGCCTCCTTTTAGGGTTTAGTGTAACTTTTTTACTTTGTTTCTTAAGCCAGAAAATATCAGTCAATTCCAGTATTTTCGCACATCATGAGGGAATCATCTCATTTACAGTAGCATAGTTTTATTTTCTTTTTTTATTGAGCTGTTGCCTTGTTAAACATGCAGCCGTTGGCAACATCCCTAATGTGGTGCTGCATTTATCTCAGTTATTTCAGTGGGAGGCGAGGGAGTTGTGCAAATCTTCAAACACTGACACATCAAGACAGGAACAAACCCTGATGCCTCACCTGGAGAGGGAAAAGTTGAAATAACAAATGTGAGTGTGAGAAGGGAAAGAAGAAGGAGAAGGAGAAGGGGGAAAAAAAGCCTGGCTAGTTTTGATGCATGTCAGGGCGGCCAGTGCTGCAGAGCCAGGTCAGAAGGCGGTAGAAAGCGTTTGAGGTAGAAATAAAGGCTCATTGCTTCATGGGTCTCTACCTCAGCTAGGAGGCACTCTCAGTCATTCTTATGAAGTGTGACCTCCACAGACTATTAAATCTCCTTTTACTCTCTTAGATTTTTTGAAACCATAGAGGTGAATGAATTACCCGATGGCAGCCAGGTAGATGGCAGGAGTGACACCTCTCTCGTGCCTGAAACACATGACCTGCTGGTGAGATATTGATATGCCCTCTCTGAAATCAAACATATTTTATCCCTTCATCCAGACACGTCATTTAAGATATGACTTTTTAGAGGTCAAGCTATTTTTGTCGAGCCGCCGCGTACGGTGCACAGGTCCGTTTCTCAATCCTTGGCATCACGCCCAGAGAGGGACTAAAGTGTAATGACTCCTTAAAGTGGCTTACAGTAAATAATGAAAATACAGTGAATTTAAGCAGCTTTTGCATTAAACTGGACGTGAGCAGCACTTTGGCACAAGCAGAGCCGTTTAGGAGCAGAGTAGGTCCGGCTGGTGGCTGGGGAGTAGTCCTGTGGAGTCTGATGGAGAGGTGGGTAAGGATGGGAGGAGGAGAGGAGGAGGGTTACTGGTCCCTAGAGGCAGCAAATGGGAGCAGGAGCTGGCCTAGCTATATGTGCTGTGGCGTGGGAGCTGATGTGGGCTGGCTGCTGCTGGTGGACGACAGGCCTCAGTAGCTGACCGGGAGTGATGGATGATGCTGAGAAAGAACGGCGAGTGGAGCGTTACATGCAGTTGTCCAGACAGGCCTGGAAAGAGAGGTATAAAGCTTGAAAAAGAAAGAATGAAAAGAGAGAGAGAGGGAGGGGAGAGAGAGGAAGCAGGAAAAAACAGAGGGGAAAAAGCATGACAGGAAATCTGGGCATCTGCAGGACAGAGATAGGGTCACATCTCGACCGTTTATCAAAGAGGAAAGCAGATTTCACAGCTGATGGGTCGGCCGTGGCAGGTCTGTAGACCCCAGGGGCTCAGCTTGGCATGAGGGACTGGAGTTATAGTTATTGCTGTTGCAGACCTGTTAACACAATCACATTGCGCTGTATTGGACAGTTCATATGCCTGGCCTTACTGTGGTATTTTTATAGGTTCTTTATCATTCTTGGATCACACAGACTAAATACATTTTAGTCCAAATACAGAACTTGTTTCCATGTTTATATTTTTTTAAGACGATAACAGACTGAGATGTAACCAAGGCAGCCTTAATCGGAGAAACAGAAGGTTCTCAACTATTAAAAGAGTCTAAACTGAAAATTAAGCAGCTGGACAGGGTTAGAGCACTTTGTAGCAAGTAAGGCAAAGGTGAGCAAGGCAGAGGAGGTGGGGGCTCAAAGCTAGTAACAGACAGCAAGACAAAAAATAAATCCTTAAAGAAAAAAAACACCCAAGAGTTGGCGTTGTACTGCTGTTGTCAGCCGCTTTCTCTGCTCTGTTCCTCTTCCTCCTCCTCTCCTCTCCTCTCCTCTCCTCTCCTCTCTCCTCTCCGTCTGACTGATGGAGCTGCCAGAGTGCCGTCTCATCCCTCACTTCTCTCACTGATCAATCAGACCATTAGACTCCAATTACAGCCGCAGCCCCGGCGCAGGTGAGCGACGAGCACATTCAGCCGGCTGCCGACAACGCCTCCGCCCGGCTTCCTCGCACTCTCCAAATTAACGCAAATTAATAGTGACACTCAGACATAAATGTCTGCAATCGAGGGGCTAAATTAACAGTCTGGGTCGAAGCTATTGAGTAGCAGGTGTCTTTAAAAGCGGTAATTACCTATGCTGGACAGAACCGGGAGGAGAAGGTGGCCCACGGTTTGCCTGGAGTAAGAGGCCTGGCCCCGGTGAGCCTGGCTCCCATTGTAGGTGTTAATAATTGATTGGGAGGCGAGCTATTAATGAGCAGCAGATTTAGAGCTCTGTTGTAAATGTGTGTTGATGAGGGTGTTGCCGCCTCTTGTACAATGCCTTACCAATGCTAATTACTGGGGCTTAGTCAAGGTGCACTGTAATGAGTCTGGATTCAATAGAATTGTGGTCTGTATGTGTTTTGAGGGCCTTTTAGTGCAAATTACATGGTAATTGTGATGCAGAAGACTTGCTTAATTCCAGATTAAGATCTATCAGGCATTTTTTTCTATCTTGTCCTCTATCTTAATGTAGTTGTTGTATACAAGCTACATTTGCTGTGAGCGTGGGTTTATGATAAAACAAATCTACTACTTTAATCTCTTTTTTTCATACAAGAATCATGAAACAAAGGCAATGATGCGGAAGGTTGCATAATAAAAGTCAATAAGTGCTATAGGCTAATATAATATATAATAGCCAATTTAGTCTTAACACAGTGTTACAGAATTACCCTTGAATCAAACACCATCATAGTCATAATAATACTCTGTTGTATGTTGTCCATATAAAGGCCAGGTGGAATATTTAGTGTTTTAGAAAAATACTTAAGAAGAATACCTCTGTTACATTCTTGTCTCGTTCTGTGATTTGGAATTATTAAAGACACAAAATGAGCCCTTCATATATTCTCTTAAATCTACTGGTGTTAAGTCTCACACATTTTTTTTTTTTGCTAAAATGTGCATGAGAGCATAGCTATTAAATGCTTGCACATGTGCACAATGTGCAAATTTGAGTGTACATGCAGTCAAATGTGTGTTTTGGGTCACACTGTGGTGTCTGTGTATGTGTGGGAGGGCATGTGCGAGCGCCTCGGCGTGCGCGTGCAGACTGCTTGCTGTTTTTGGCTGTGAACAGAGAGCTTTAGCTTGTAGACTACAGAGGAGCGAAAATGTCAAGATACTGTCCTAATTTTCACCTGGGACAGAGAGAGAGGCAGAGGCTGTCAGCCGATGGAGTGTGATTATTGTGTAATTTAGTACAAGGGTAGGAATATGGGCCTGTGCAACCAAAAAATGCTCCAGAAATTATTCAGCCCATCACTCAAGCCATTTATCTCACCCCTTTTTGCCCACCCTCTCCCTCCAATATGTTTATTGTTAGCTACCCCTAAACTTTAACAAGTGGTGGCAGATTTTTCTGTTTCAGAAATTATATTTTTCTTCTTGTCATTGCTTCATTAATCAAGAGGAGGCATTCTGAAAAATGTTTTGTTTTGGAGGCTGCAATCTATTTTGTGTGTGTGTGTGTGTGTTGTAGTTAATCTGCGCCCGTGGCAGGTTTCCCCTCCGAAACGCAGCGCTAAGCAGCGGTATCGCAGGCCTATTGTTGTAGCCTCTGTCATAGCAAGGAGAGCCTGATGCAGGCCTGGGCTCGCCTGATAAGGAAAAGAGGATTCAACATGGCTGGAAAGGAGAATCAGTGGGACTTGAGAGTGGAGTACGGATGGGGCAGATGCGCTCGCACACACACACATACACACACGTACGTACAGACTCGCACAGACATACAGAATGATGCACACATGTTCTACACACATACAGTCACACATGAGCCGACACACACACAAATCATCACCATCATCACACTGGCACATGCCCAGGCAATTATTTACAGTAACATCCAATTACATATGCAAGAAGGCACCCCAGGATAGGACCTCTCTGTAGCATAGCTGCTAAATGGCACACACACATGCACATCCTGAAATATGCATGCATGCACATAAACAAACAAACCATTAAAGTAAAAAAAATTCCAAGTCCAAACATTTTGATTTATGTTTGCATTTAAAGGTGGCCTGTGCTTTCTATCTGTAAGTCACACTGTCTTGGATATGGTTTGAAAACGCCAGACATTATCAGGACTAACAGGATTTGAATTTCTGTGTTGGACACACAAATAATTTTGGCACAAAGAATGTGGCTTCATCTAATGAAATAATGGGCCCAAATTTTAGGCGGAGAACCAATTTGTGATTGCATGCATCAATTATTTCTTGGGTTTAAACCAATATCAGGGCTGGGGTCTCTTCAGATGGGTAAAATGGTAATTATCTGGCCTGCTTTCCCTCGCACAGTGTCATCCATATATTTATCGATGGCATTATCGATGGTTTTCATGTTCTTACATTAAAAGGGGGGGACATCAAAGTAAATTCTATTGAAGCAGCCCTTTAAATCTGGGCTTTTCAACACAGATCAACATGACATTGATGTCTGTTTGTGAGTCAGATGGTAATGGATTGCAAGCTGTGGCAAAAGAAACTCCCTACCATTGTTTTTGTTTTTATTATCGCCATACACATATCTATATACATATGTTTCCCAAGCCTGCACTTTCAAAGTTTCCGTTTGCATGGCTGGAACTCATTGCCGCCCACAGCTCCATGTATTAACCGCGAAGCACTCAGTCAGTCAGCTAGTCAGAGCTATTATGGCCACAGCCGAGCTCCACTGTTTGAGAGATAATGCATGGTTGACTTGATCTACAAGTGAACCTGACATTTTGCTGTCCTTACATCACAACACAACTACCCAAACTGATATGGCAGGTCCCCTGATAAGCAGAGCAGGACTCACTGATTTGCTTTGTGCTCACTGTAATGGCTGCATGGTTTCCTCAAACATGCCAAGGATACAGTGACTAGATCAACACACATGTAAAGACAGGGATCATTCGCAGCATAATTCAGTGTTCACTGTTTTAATGATTTTTGAGTAGTAAGTGTAGCACTCAGATCTATAAATACATTATTTTCTTCTCATAATTACAGCAAGTGGTGTTGAAACTGAAACCAAGGATTTGAGTGATCGTGGCAGCATTTTCTCAAAATTAGGACCATATTTCTCAAAAATCTGATTGTTGATATCACATGGATCAAAGCTTCTCTCTTCATCTTCTAAAATACAAGATAAACATTAAACACTGACAGTATCCTTTCACTCCTCTACTACTTTTACTTTCATCAAATTAAAAAAACCTTTATGCCACCTAATACTTCCACTCCACAACATTTCAGAGGGAGATATTGTGCTTTTTACTCCACTACATTTGTCAAACAGCTAAAGTTACTGACTAGGCTGTAGGATTTGTTTTAACTTTGGGGGGAACACATATGAAATAGGGGGGTTTGAGGGTCTGCCGCCAGAAAATTTTCTGCATTCTGGTGAATTTTCAGGCACCAATTTCTGCCTGTTCAGCATCAGTTTAGGGTGTAAATGTCTTTAATTGTGTCAAAATAATGTTTAAATGTTTCATGTTTAAAATGGGGGGACAAGTGCACATTCTAAATATTGAAGGGGACTTTGTGTCCCTTGTGTCCCCCCTGAAATCTACACCCTGATATATGGTGACTGGATACTTTGCAGATATAATATAAACAAATAATTACCTTTTGAAATAAAATGTAATTATATATGTTAAATTTAAACCTTATAATGTAATATGTAATCATAGAACACCCAGTAGGATATTTTTTCTGTAGAACAAATTCTTTTCCATTGACACTTTAAGTACATTAAGCCTCTGTTTAACTAGGATTTTGAATGCAGGACTGTGACCTGTAACAGAGTATTTTATTTATTTACATTGTGCTATTGCTACTTTTACTGAACTAAGTCTGGATATGTTTTCCAACACAGCCTTTTTCCTGTTTTATGCAATATATCAGTGGAGGTAGAAGTACTCAGATCTTTTACTGTTACTTTTTTTTAACAATACGCTGTTACAAGTGGAAGTCCTGCATTCAAAATCTATTACTTCAATAAAAGTACAAAAGTATAAGAAAAAAATATTCTTAAAGTATCAAAAGTAAAAGTTTTCATTTTGCAGAATGGCCCATTTCAGAATTATACAAAGTATTTTATATTGGATTATAATTATTGAAGGATTAATGTGGCTATCATTTTAAAGGGTACCCTAGGTATTATTTAACCTGGACCCTATTTTTTTTATGTTTGTGTCTTAAGTGACCGATGGAGACAACAGTTTTTGACATTGGTTCAGTATTAAACAAGGGGTCTGCAGCCTGCAGCTGTGAAACAGAATGTAATGTAATGTTGATAGGCAACTGTGCATTATCAACGTATGTCCACTAAAGTACTTTTTGCCACTGACAGGCTCAGATTATCTCTCTAAATGTTTGAAAACATTATGGAAAGGATTCCTACAGAGATAGACCTTTTTGTTAAAGTGTAAGATCCTTTTTTTTTTCCAACAATCACCAACTCTGATTTGGTTTAAATAAACCTGTAAGATGTGAAAATATGCTGGCTCTATAAAAGGCCTTTTACTGTGGGGATCTTTTCCATAATGCTGTCAGACACTTAGAATAACAATCTGAGCCTGTCAGTGGCAAAAACAAGTGTTTTTACTGACATAAACAAATGATCAGAGTGGTGACATTGTAGCCTGTTTTGTGGTGCTGGCTTCAGCTCTTACTGGACTAATTTAAAAGATTGTTGTTCACATTAGTGACATAGACACAAAAACATGGGAGAATATTGTCCAAGATGAAAATACCAAAGTTACCCTTTAATGTTGCAGCAGGTAAAGATGGAGCTTATTTTAATGACTGTATATACTGCTGGGTAGCTTATTCTATAATAATGAATAATTTAATAGTTGATTTATTTTTTGTATAAATAATCAAAATTTGCAAAGCAACTAAAGTTGTCAAACGAATGTAGTGAAGTAAAAAGTTCAATATTTCCTTTCACTTGCAGTGGAGTGTAAGTAGCATAAAATGAAAAATACTCAAGAAAAGTACAAGTACCTCAGAATTGTACGTAAGTGCAGTAAATGTAATTATTTACATTCCGCCACTACATAAAGTAATGTCTTCGGTCACGGATTTTTTCACAAATCTGATTTGGTTGCACATTCTCAAACATCTGTTGTTAGTATTTCAATCCCCGAGATAATTTACGAAAGCTAAAAATGTCTTTATGTAGCAATTCATTTATTCTCTGCCACTTTTTCTGTAACGGGTAGATCTATATTAGACGAATGTGTGTTATTCTGCAGATTTCACACTGAGGAAACATTGCCCACGTCTCTGTAATGACACAGCTCCATCCTCACAGACACTGAAGATGTGGCCATCCTACTGTAATAGTCAGACAGGCAGTTGTCGTCCTGCAGCAGTGTGTTCAGTCATTGCTCAGCAGCAGCAGCAGCAGCAGCAGCAGAGCACGACCAGTGATGACTGAAAGCCCCAGTGAGGCTCCAGGTCCTGGGGGGCCACTCCTCACACCCGCAGGGCTTGAGGGTGAGCTGGGTGTCCCTGTCCCCCCTCACAACTCTCTGGGTGTTTGCTGTCTGCTAGTGGCCCATCAGGGAGTGACACAGTCTGGATGGCGAACTGTCACACTGAAGATGTACTATCTGCATGCTTATGTTTTCTGTACGTCGTAAACACACACAAACAGCTTGACATGAACATTAACATTCATGAACAACTGTTCCATTTGGGATAGCATAACACTTAAACAAGTCACACGCTATCACTTACACACTTATCTCAAGAGTTTTTGGAATTTGAATGACTGCTTGCTTGCAGCAGATTTGCGGAGATGCTTCTTTAGTTGTGCTATTACAAACAAATAAGCAAAGCTAGGTTTCAGTCTGTACAGCATGTTAGTCTGACAGGCAACAATAGTCAAGCTTAGAACTCCCTGGCTTCACACATATCGCCTTGTTTTTACAGTACGCAATATGTCTTCCCAAATGAATGATTATCCAACACTTCAATACACAACAGACCTCTATTGCAGCAAAGGCGCAAGAGGAAGAAGAAGAACAAGAAGAGGCAGAAAGAAAGAAAAGTGAAACAAAGTTGAGTGGTGCCAGCTGCTTTGCCATCTGTCACTGTCATGGCTGCACTTGTGATATGTTGAAACAACTTTCTTGAAAAGTGGTGCAGATAATCCTCGATTGTTTCCATTTGCAAGCCCCTGATAGTCCCCTTGGTCTTCCAGTACAAAGTGAGTTCAGAGCGGGGTTCGGTGGTTAGTTGAAGTTGGCTGACCAGTCTCTCTATTAGCTGAGATTATAAAGCTGCTGTCCTTATCATCTCTTTTAAAGGAAGTTTTATATTTAAAGTTTCACTCTTCCATGTAACGAGACTTAAAACCATCGCCAAAATCATATATGATTTAAAGCAAAAAGCTTTCTACATAAGCAGTAGTGCCCCCAAGAAGGAGCTAGGGGAGGCCCTTGCCCCCCCCCCCCCATACAAATGCTAGCCCCCTCCCCTGGCAAAAATATTTGGAGGCCAGCCTTACCTTGTTTATGAGGCTGTGACGCACTCATTTTTTTTAGCCAACACAAAAGTCTTTGTAACTTGTAAAACAAGGTGAATTAAGACATCCATTGGTACTAATCAATAAACTCTCACCTCATGATATCTGAATGACAATGGGTTCTATGCACCCACAAGTCTCTCCTATACTTGAGAAGGTTTGTTCCCACTAACTGTTTTGCATAGTACATCAATGTACTCCTGCAAATTAAAGCTATATATTTGTCTTTTTAAGGAAAGGGATAACCAGCCTATTAGAGGAACAGTGAATCACCTGATATGTTCAGATACATGACACATTAAGACAGGACAGTTGTGGAACTCAAAGTGTTAACTGTACCAGCATCAGTCTGTGCACATCAGATGATTACTGATATCAACAGTAAAAAGAGAAACTAATGTATATCTGTATGTGATTCCATAACTCACCATACATAGTTTTCAGCTAGTCTATATACTACAACAGCATAATTGAATGCGTAAGATTCAGTTTTGGCTTTTGGTTTGGGTGTGCCACCCCGTGATTTTCAGTGGCTCTCTCTGGCCACCCCTATAAAAAATTTCTGTGGGTGCCACTTTACATGAGCATTGTCACTCTTAGAAATTCAGCAGTTTTCCTCCTCTATTTCCTCTTGTCACATTGGCGAGGGAAGTGGAGAAGCACGAAGGCTTCACTTGCTTCACCTCCTTCAGAGAAAGAAGGACGGCCACCCTACAGGGAGGCAAACCCCTGCTGGTAGACCTTGATAAGTCCTCGCTGTCCCCTGTCCTGGCCTTAGCCCTCTGATCCTCAGCCTAGTTGGCTCGGGGCCTACCAAAGACAAAGCCCTGTCAAAATGACTCCGGACGGATGAACAAGCGAGCAGAAAAATTCAAGTCTTCTGACACACACACACAAAAAAAAAGGTTAGCATTGAAGATAAGAAAGCCGATAGGTGCTGGAGGAGATGAAGGTCTGGACAGTGTTCATTCGCTCCCTGGTGGTCTGAAACCACCTCATTAGATGGATGTGTATGAGGCTGTCAAAGCAGGAATATTATACCACGGGGTCGTCAGCAAACTAATTGGGTAACAAAGACCATTTCCAGCCCGAGAAACCCATCTTTTAACAGTCAGTGTGCTGAGACTCTGATAAGAGAGTTCACGTCTAATGCATTTAGCGAGGGGCGAGTTCACCATCTTTATCTTATTTACTTAACTTGGTGTAAATATTGTTGGTCTTTTTACGGTGGATTTAGTCAGACCCCATTTCTCTGAAGTGCACCCAGGGATCAAACTATTGAACACTCCAGCAATATGGAGATGATCAGGTGGTATGCAAATCACAGATACCTTTGTTCAGTTTGTTAGTCATTAGAACAAAGTTACATGTGATGCATTTCATGTGTTTCTTCTCTTTGTTTTTTGTCTCACATGATTTTTTAAATTTGTTCTACTTTGTGTTTATTGTAATTATTATTCTGTACACTTTGATATGGATAGAGCTCAGTTTCTGAATCATGGGGTGAGATTGGCTGCACAGACTGAGAGAAATATAAAATCACATACAGTAGATGCTATTCTCATGCATCATGAAACTTATAACTCCACCAGAGAAGAGAGGGGAGTTCAAAAGAATATTAAAATCCAATACCTAAAGGGGGGCGCAGAGGTTTATCTAAAGTCAGGGGCTTTATTCGAGCATCATGCCTACTATTTTATTGTTTGTCTTTATTTACTGCCTCTGACTGATCCTAGTCTTCCATGTGTGGTTATGAGAGCAGGGATTTGTTGTGACCCCATTGACTGATTGACTCTTGAGTTCCCTTTCTCCCTCTTTGAAGAAATCCCCCCGTCCGCATGTTTATTCCCGACAGAGAAAGAGTGGTTCTGTCCAGAGAATATGCCACCTGCCACCTTGACCCCCAGGGGCCATGGTAATATCCATACAGGGGAACATTACTGGCTCCGGGTTCCCTATTATGTTCCCTCACACAGCTCCTCGCTGCTCGGGGAGTCAGCCCTAACTTACATGCAAAAGATCAAACAAGTCCTTCCCAATTGAATTCAAATGGGAAAAAATTCCGAGTAATTCAAACAGTGAGTAGTGAAGCGACGGGGCTGCTCTGTCCCCCTGACCAAAGCCAAACACAAGAAGTACACGTGTGCATATGTGCACTCTACCTCCAAGATATGATTAAGTCCTGGAGCACATGCATTACAAATTCAGCTTTCTCTTGTTTACAACTTCAAATACTAGTTCTCGGGACATACGCATTATACATAGTTATGGAGGTACACACGCTTTTACTTGTGAAGTTGAATTAAACATCCTCCGCTACAAAGAAAGTTGGGGACATTGTTGTGTGATGCTGAAGGGCTGGAGAAGGAAAGGAAGTTTTGACTGAATCGGTAGAGAGTGCGGGTGATGTAGAAATATTAAAGGATAGAAAGGGAGAGATGAGAGAGGATATGGGATGACAGGAGGAAAGGAAAGGAAATTAACAGAAAGAAGAGGAGAGGAGAGGAAAGGAATAGCAAGGTAATAAATGAAAAGGAATAGATCGGAAGGAAAGAGAAGCATATCAAAGGAAAGGAAAAGATAGGATAGGAAAGGAATAGCAAAAGAAATAGGAAAGGAAAGGAGGCAGGGGTGGAGAAAGGGGTTGCTTGTCTTCAGGGCAGGTACAGCTTACACTAAACTGTTTGGCTTTAGAGTTGGAGCACCTCAATGTGCCTGAAGGTCTTGAAGAATGGAGTATAGAGGATAGAGTACCCCCCTCCTTCTGAATCTCTATTCTTCTCTCTTCTCCTCCCTGATTTAGTAAGCAGCAGATTTAAAAATACACAAAAATAATACAACAAAATAAAAATAATTTCTAGATGTGCTGTTAATAATTTAGCATTCCTCCTTAATCAACATCCGGAGCAGCCAATCACCAGCCTGCCTTATTACCAGACACACTAAACATACAGTAATCATGCAATGCCACCCATAGTCAAT
The DNA here is from genome assembly GCA_019142605.1 of Cephalopholis sonnerati. Taxonomy (NCBI): domain Eukaryota; kingdom Metazoa; phylum Chordata; class Actinopteri; order Perciformes; family Serranidae; genus Cephalopholis; species Cephalopholis sonnerati. Next base: position 11,510,418 of record JAGQAX010000008.1, on the reverse strand, counting down.
ATAAATACAGCCACTGTGAGCATTTCAATGGAATGAAATAAGTAATAGCTAATGCAGCACATGAACTTTGATGCTTACAGTCCAGTCAGCAGGATAAAAGGTGATTTAAATGAGAAAATATTTATTCCCCATAGCGCCGCCATGATAGCAGCAGCCAAATAAAGGCACATGCGCACAGTGATGGGTGTCCCTTTAAAGATTCCGGGAACAGCAGTGACTCTCTCAATTTAATCGATTTTAAAATGAAAAGTCAATTTAACAAAGTTGAAAAGAGAAAGATGGGCTAAGGGAAGAAAAAAGCATTCTCTTGCACTCAAGCAGTAAACTAACTGCTGCACAGAGCAGGCAGAGATTTCAGCTGAATTATCTCCCACCTCACATTTGCTCTTAGGCAAGCAGTTTAAAAGCCAAGCGATTGAGCCAGTGATCCAATTTGAAATGCAGAAATGATTAGAGCAGCTTGCCTCATTTCATATCGAAATTCTCTGATTTATGACAGGGCACCAGCCAAGATCTATCTCTAAAGGGAATTAGTGTGCAATTCCTGCATATTTCTGTTATTTAGTCTCCCAATAGCAGATGCTATAGCCTTAGAGAGAGGGAGAGAGGGGGGAGAAAAAGGGAATGAAAGCAGTATGTAGGTATCTTTTCATTTCAGCAGATGTAACCATGGCCATTTAGAAGAGGAGAAAATGACACAAAAGCAGACTTGAGAAATGAAGGTATTTCTCACTTTATGTAGGATGTTGACCGAGAATCTTATTTCAGGGTGCAATGAAAAACACGCAGCGCCTAACTAAGCATATGCACAGCTTCTCCCGGCATGGATAGCAGTGGGAGAACGCAGACTGTGAGGTTGGCTTTGGCTGTTTTATTCAACAAAAAAAGACCCTTGCAACCCATCCATCCTTGAGGCTAAGAAAATATTAATACGCAGAGCGATAACGAGGGCTAGAGGAAAATCTCCCTTAATGAAATTTCCAGTTGACCACATGCAATTTGTTTCATCGCAGTGAACAACTAATTGCAATGGACGTTATCAAGGTGTGAGTGTGCTGTCTGCTGTAAACTGACTGGTAAAACAGGTACAAATCCTTTATCCTCACTCCCATGTTAGAAACAGAGAACATATAAACTTGACATAACCCATACATAAGCTTGTTTCTTTTTTTTGTTACGTTTATACTGCCAGTATCATCTGAAAAGGACATAGCACTTTAAAATGATTTGGGACATTGTGTTGCAGTGCTAACACAGGGTCAAACAGGGCCGGACGTAGCACATTCAGTGCCCTAGGCCAGCCCCCCCCCCACTCCCAAAAAAAAAAAAAATTGGAATGTATTATTATCTTTTGTGATTCTTGTATTTAATCTGAATAAGAGCGAATTACAACAAATAAAACCAACAAATTAATGACAAACAAAAGAATATGGTGCGCGCAAATTTACGCATATCTTCTTCTTCTTCCTTTTTTTTGTGTATTGTGCCCCATGTGGCTTTTGCCTTTTCATGTTACTCTGATGCACACCACATGCAATGCAGTGGAGGTGGGGGGTGTTTGGTGCCCATCATGTCGCCTATAGGAAGATCCGCCACTGGTAGTGTAATGTAGGGGAGAAAAAGTTCAATGTATTTATCAGTAATTCAAGTGAAATTGTGGAAAGTAGTGTTTTATAAGGGGGAAAGGGAAAAACATGCACTATTCAAAACATGTTAATACCATTATTTGACTGGTGTTTTTGTTTCAAAATGGCACTACTTCATACCGAGTGGGTGTTGAAAGCGGGACGTATAAAGCCAATGAATGTGTTGAGATATTCAGACGGAGTGGTTTTGATCTCTCAGTTGTCTAAATCCTGCAGCTGTGGGATCAAGACGGATACAGTGCCAGTCAGTGACCTTGGTGGAGGAAGAAAAAAAAAAAAGCCATGAGGAAAATAATCATTCCCACCAAGGTTTGTATCGATTTCACCTGCCCTGACCATGAAGCGGGTTAAGAGTAGCCAGTGGTGGTGAAATGGTCAGCGGTGATATCATTAGCTTGTTGTTTACACAGGGAAGCAGGGAGTTAGAGGAAGGCTGAGTGTCACAAGCCACTTTCTTCTTCACCTCCTTCAGCTGATCAGAGGATCATGGTATCAAGGAGGGATTAGTAGCGACTTGGGATTTGTGTGATTGGTTAATTTATTGCGGTGATGGCAGGTCTTTCATCTATGGCAACATTTAATCAGCGCAGCCACAGAGGCTATTACAGGTTAGCTCCTTTCTGGAGTCAGTCCGGCTGTGCCATCAGCTCTATCACAATTCCCCTGAAATTTCCAAATTATCTGGAACAGGCTTTAGCTTCTCAGTAATAAAAATTAGAACAGATTCCTGATAGAAGCTTTTGCTCACACAGGGCCAATTATAAATAGTACAGCCCTGCCTTGGAAGAGGGAAAGGGGAGGCAAAAAAAAATCCAACTCTGAGAGATGTGCGCGGAACTTATCGTTCAGCCTCTGCTCCGCTCTGATCCAAATCCGTGTGGCTGAAAATTTATATTAGATTTTATCACAGAGGCCTAAGTCTAGAAAAATCAATGAAGGTTATCTTTTATGTTGCAGCAACTTGTGGAAATATTGATTTTCATTTTATAGCGAATTTGGAGCATCAGTTTGTAATCACTTCCTCGCTGACTACACTGTTTTGGTCACTGTATCTCTTACACGAGAAACGGTAACAGAGCTCAGGAAAAAAAAAATAATAAAAATACCGGCAGAGTATTGAAACCACTGGAGTGAAGGCAGAGGGTGGATAAACCATAACACACTACATAGACAGGAAGGCCAGAGGAGTTTTTTTTACAGGCTCTGACAGGGATGATAGTTTGTAACCTGATATTAAGCACTGTATCTCTATAAGGAAAAAAATGTTTACTTGTTTTTAATATGTAGTCATTTAAATATCTATTAAAACACCAACAAGAAACATGTTATTTATTTTTTTAAAATGGATGTTTCTTTTTTAATCTGGGATAAGCCTCTATATATATAAGCATATGCACAGATTTTTTTTGTAAGTGACATATTTAACTATCCAATAGGGGTCAGCATATTTTACAGACTTCCCTTGGTATTCTGATTTGGACAGGAAAGAGCTTTCATACGTCACATCCCCTGACTGTATGATTATTAGGTAGAAGAAGAGTTTGTTTCCATAACCTCAGTTTATCGTACGCCTCCTCGCTCCAGGGAAATCTAAATTTTCTGCCTGTCAATCTGCATTTCTTCTGGCCTCGGCCACTTAGGCCAACTGATCCGGGTTGTACAAATGTTTTCATTTGCATTTGCAGACGCTCCCTCCCCTGCGTTGATGCCACTGTGTCTTAATCCTAAATATGTTGTGTGCAGTTGCATTTCTTTGTCTGTGTGACGTCTGGTACATGCAGCATGCTTACAAAGCACATGGGCCACTATTGTCAGGATGGATGCATTATGTAAATCTGCACTGAGAAACTGTCATGGGTTGTTGCTGCTCTGTTTTCAACAAAGAGGAAGCGAAGAAAATAGTAGTAATTAACAAGTAAATCAATATAATACACAATACCCATAGTCAGAATTTTAAAAGTTTCCTTATCAGCAGTAACTAAAGGAACAATTGTGATTGCTGTAATCATTTTTTTAACAATTCCTCCTGATTTCTAACAGTAGGGAAGATGTCTAGTTAATGTGGTATTTTGTCCCTGTTGGCTACATTAAGAGCAGCTGGAATATCATGAATTCCCAGAGGCTCAGAGGGACGGCAGAGAGGCCTCTCGCTGCTGAATAAGAGATGGCTCCAGTCTGGAGATCTAAGGAAGGGTTAATCTGATTCCCATTTCAGATAGTCGTCCTAGCAACAATCGGCCGGTCTGCTCTGCTCCTTTGACAGGGGTGTGAGATTTTCAGGTTAGCCAGATAGAAGACTTTATTGTGAGGCTAATTTGAAATGTGAAATCGAGGATGACTTAAATTACAGAGGTCCTCTCTCTCTCATCTGCTGCCAGGACGGGATAAGAAGATGCCAGGAGAAGGAATAAGAATATCAACAGACACAATTTACTGTCTGTGTTTGATCAGTTTGGCTGTGTAGTTTGCCAATGTGCAGAGCTAAATATAAATATATACATACATATATACGACGTAGAAACCTGTCTTTATTTAATGTCTGCATTTGTTTTTTTTTTAATTTGCAGACAAAATCCAAACAGATTGCGATCATCTCTAGGAGATGTATTTGCTATTTGTAAATAATGCTCTCTAAAAAAGTCAGTTTGTCCTCCAGCCTCAGACTAGATAGAGTTCATGGAAAGAGAAATGGGCGGCTGAGGAGGAGGAGGAGGAGGAGGTGGAGGGGGCATGCAGGCGCACTGCCGGAGCACAGTGCTCATCTCTTGTGCATATCTGTGCCAATTCAGACCTTTAACATGCTCAAGTGACATTTGCATTTATCCTTGAAGGTTGTTGCCTTTTGCGGGGGAGAAATAAGTGAAAAGCACGAGAGAGGACTAGTATTTTTCTGTTGCATTAGGCAGATGGACAGTGTCCTGTCGCTGCCTGCCTCAGATGGAAAAAGAAATGAAGTGTCGAGATTGCACCCCAACCCATTTTCTCTTAGCTAAACTATTTCTGTAACATCCTAATGAAGGAGGGCCCCGGGGTTCAAAAGTAATGGCCTTGAAATACTGACATTTTGCCTTTGAGTAATAGGCTACTGTACCCAGCTGCCTGAGATGTTGCTACCTCCACACCCCTAAGACACACTCAACACCACCAACACTCCATTTTGCAAAAAGAAAAAGAACCAAATAAAATAAAACAGAATAGAAAATCATATGAGGATACATAGAGCAAGCCAATCCAGTGACACTGCAGCATGTGAATCTATTGTGGTGGACGTTGCACTCTATCTCCCTGTTTTATTTTTTCTTTCCGAGGAATAAAACTCCACGTTTGACCTCTGACCAAGAAGAAAAATGACCTTACACATTCAGAATAATTTTTCCGGCATATTATAAAAACTCTAACCTCAATCGGCCTTTGAAATGGATACTGATTCTTTAAATTCTTCCCTGCTTGTTTCAGGAAATAGTGAGATCCTGGCGATAGCGAGGCACAATGTGCCCAAAGTTCACCGCTGAACACTCGCTTCCTTCTCTCTGAAAGTCACCAGCCCTTTTTCTCTTTCTTTCTTTCTTTCTTTCTTTCTTTCTTTTTTCATAATTCCCAGACACCTTAGATGTTCTTCTTAATCTGAGAGATCTGCTGCTGAATCATTGGGTACAATCCTGGATGATTATTCCCCCCTTTTTTGATACAATGCAGGCTCTTGCACCCATTTGTCACCACTCCAACCACTGTACAGCCTTTGTCTGTAGGCCATCACACACAAACACGCACACACACAAAACCTGCTCAAATCTTTTCAGCATTGTAAAAAAAAAAAAAAAGGATTGGGGTGGACTTGAGTTGCATGGTGTATAGTTTCTGAAATTGTCTGTTTATGGCCATTCAGAGCGGCAGAGGAGCGTAACTCAGTGGTTATTAATGTTTCTTTAATCACCAAAATAAGCAAATGATTAGTGTTTGTTATCTGTCCCCGTCCAGAAGACGAAGAGCACGGTCCCGGTGGTGCTGAGCGCCGGCCCCAGGTGGCTGCTGGATGTGACTTGGCAGGGAGCGGAAGACAACAAAAACAACTGCGTGGTGTACAGCAAAGGTAAGCAAGCAGCGCCGGCATCCCGTTATCTCTCCGCAGCGCAACACACCACGCCACAGCACCGCCGCAAAGACACTGACAATCCTCCATCCACTCCACTCCTGCCTGTCTGTCTCTCTGTCTTTCTTTTACTTTTTCTTCTTCTCTTTCTTGCTCTCCTTGCTTTTCAAAGTCACGAACACACACAAATAATTGCATGTACACATCAGCAAGGGCACACATACATACACACGCTCTCACACCATATCTGTTTTACTCCAAAGAGTAATTTATATCACTAAAACTCTGATTAGGAACTGAGAAACATCACTTGACACACAAAGTTAATGGTCTTTAGATTTCACAAGGTAATTAATGCTCCCTTTTTTTTCCTCTTTTATACTAAGTGAATCCCTATCTCAGTGCAGATAGCGAGCAAAGCACAAGTGGAGATGGGCTTGCCATTTTGCTTCATTTGTTCTCTCGCTAATTCAGCCAAGCTTTATCTGTATATCTTTAATAAATCAGACATATTCATACAAGCCCCAGCAGAAATGGATTTATGTAAATAAGTGGAAAGAAATACAACATATCTGTCAGAAAAATCCATGTTGTTTATTTAGCCTTCACCCTAAAAGCACAAAAAACCCAAATGACCCACTGTCATAAAGATAAACTCCTCAATCTGCTGCATTGTGTCCGGCAAACCCTCATTAAAAACAGCCCAACATGGATCTGTAGAGAGCCTGGTTTGTTGCAGATTGTATGAGGAGATGCTTAAACTGTATACAGCCCTGACACTACAGTCTGTAGCTTCACTTCCCATGAAAGCACAAGGCTTCTGCAGCTATAATTGGGTCTTGACGGGTGTTAACCAGAGAGACACAGCAAAAATAAATACGTAAATAAAGATGTGTTTTGGATTCCAAAGGGTGAAGGAAAGGGGCTCCATTTATCACTTTTCAAAAATGATTACCCCGTGACAATACCCCCAAAGCTGAAATGGAGCTTCTTCTCCCTCAAAGTGAATAAGTGGCAGGAGTGGGATTTGCAACCCGGATTTTCAGTCTCCCAATTCTCATCTACTAATCACTAGACTGCACTGGGGAGTTATCCTCTTAACCGGCTACTTAACTTTGTGCTCTTTATCACCAAATCATTAAAGTTTTGATAAGCTGTGAAAGAAGATTATGCACTTCTTTAAAATCTTCTAATCTTTTTGCTCAGAGACTGACTGTATGAAACAAAAAAAAGAGGGCAATAACAGGATTTCTCACTTTTTTTTTTGTTAAGAATTTCTCTCCACCACTCTTCATACATGTATCCTCGAGATAGCATCACATACTGTAGAGCGAAAGCATCATCATCACCTCAGCCTGTGTATCGCTGACAGCTCCTTTGTTTGTCACTTCCAGTTTGACCTTATTAAATTAAACACAATAACATCTGCAGACGTCCCCTTGTGAGAGTTGTTCTGTGTTGTACTGTATAAGTTCATTACAGTAAATCCCCCACAAGAATCTTCACACGCTTGCCAACTGATGATAAACGATAATAGAGTGGATGTTGAATACAAAGAATTAATTTAAATCTCGGAGTAGAAGTTAAATATCTCTTGTCACCTCATAGTTGCTCTGTCTTAGACATCGTTAAGCTGGAAAAACTGCATATACATTGGATGCCATTTCATTTTGTCCATTTTTCTATTGTTTTATCATATTCATGGACAAAGGCGTAGGTTTTGTTTCAACTTTGGGTTGGACACATATGAAAGGGGGGTTTGGAGGTCCTCCGCCAGAAAATTTCCTGCATTCTGGTGAATTTTTATGCACCAATGTGTGCCTTTTGTGCAAAATGTTATGGTGTAAATGTCTATAATTTTGTCACAATTAAAGTCCTCTGCTACTTTAGTGTGTTTATCACTGGGGGACAAATGCACATGTTCTAAATATTGAGGGGGACGTGACCCCTGCCGAAATCTACACCTATGTTCATGCATAGAAGTGTTTAACTTTTTTTCGTTGTTTGTTGTTGTTATTTTTCCCAGAAGACATGTTAATTTAATTAAACAAACCTGTCTTGAGTTTTCCCATCATGAAACTTTTGACTTTGAAACGAATGCTACAATAACTATCACATATTTGATACTACTGTGATACTACAAGGTACAAAAAATTCAGGCTGTGTAATTCCATACTTGACTCAAGCAGCTTTGTAGCAACTTTGCCACAGAGCTTTGGATAAATTGGTTGGGTGTCCGTTTTTCTCGGCTCTCTATCCAAAATTGTTCCACATTTTGCTCCTGGCGACTTTTTTTTTTTTTTTTTTTAGGTGGACTGGGAGTAAGTTCAGAAAGTGGTGAAGTGTTTGATGCCGTTCAACCGTTTGACTCTTGCGTCCAGACTGATTTATACCGCTCATTCTTCTTCATCACCCTCTTTTAAATATTCCAATCTGCATGTGTGGGCACCCTCTGGAGGTGACATTGAAATTGAATGTCAGCGTGCTGGAAATATCAAATCTTTGTCAAATTCAATTTTGAATTTGGCCTTTTCGCTTCAGTTTTGAAGCTGCGCTGGAATTGTGTTTATCGTGTCGACACTAGTGTGGATCAACTGAACGGAAAAGAGTCCAGCAGGAACTTTCTTCCCACCTCGAAAAAGCTGAGGCCAAGATTGTTTATATCTTCACCCTTGTGCTGTTTCTCCTCTGTAGGCTGCTTCATTGCTCCCTGAGATGCGTTACTTATGGAAAACAGTGAATATCTCAATACACAGTATGCTTGCAGAATATGTTTTGGCTTACCTTTCAGTGGTCTCGGCTTTCTTTATGGCTGCCTGCAAAGATAGTAGCAGTTCACTTTGGATGCTTGCCAGTGTGAATCTATGGGGGAGTATCTCTAAGTGAGGACTGGTGATTGGTTTGAGTGGCTGTAGCTTTACTGTTGGGTGTTCTGTCTATGATTTCTGCATTACATTTCGTACAAGTGCTCATCCTCTATCCCCAAAACTTGTCATTCAGGAAGTCGGAGAAATATGTGGAGAGGGAGAGAGGACAGGATTCAGCAAAATGATTCCTCTGAGAGTTGTGTTCCAGCAGTGTGTTATGTATAATACATGCACTGGAGTGTGTAACAAGCAGCAGGGTGGTGTATTCAGGTCCCCCACGGGGCGCCCCTGGACATCAGCACCAAGACAAGCTAACCCTATAGTGTCAAATATAGATTTCTTTGCCTGTTTTTTTAAGCAACCTACAATTCCAGCAAAACTCTGTCTTCCCTGACAAGTTGTATTCTGTTTTCCTGTCTGTATCATTTTATCCAGATGAACAGAAAGACAGCAGCATTTCATCCATCTTGAGAAATTAGAAGTCAAAGACTATGAGTAATGTTTGAGGCATTTAAATGTCTTAAATTAGGATTCACGGAGCCATTTCATGAATATAAATTCTTCTTTGAATTCCTGTTTCTTAAAATGAGAGGCAGCGAGAGCCCCGAAGAGGAAGTGGAAAACTGCAATATCTGTTTTTCCCAGGCTGTCAGCATGGCCCTGTTTGTTTTACATTAAACTCCCAGGAAGAGCCTTAGCAGCCAGCCATTACTAAAACTCTCAACTCTACTACTGCGCTAACTCATTATCGAGAAATCCACCTGGAACTCCCACAATGCTCTCCTCCACACTCCGACAGTTTCTTTGAACCCCTGAAGTTATAGAAACAGGCAGCAAGTCTGCAGAGTAATTATATGTTACAGTAACGCCGCAGACTGAGGAGGGAGAGGTAGAGGGGGAGAGGGAGAGAGAGGATGACAGACAGGGACCCAGAGAGAGAGAGAGAGAGATAGAAACCTGTGGAGAATTTTCTGTACAGATAAACAACAGATTGATAAACAATGCAGCTGGAAAGTAGGAGAGATTTAACGGAGAAAAGAGACTCAGCCCCATTTTGATTTTTTTTTCTAACATCTCCCAGTTGAATATGTTACAAACAGAGGCTCTGTTCAAAAACTGCAAACCTGCCTGATTGGAAGAATTTTAGCAACTGTTTGGAGAGCCAAAGTGACCAAGCCTAACTGTGATGCCTTTACTGTAGTCAAACAGCTTTTTAAAGGATAAGTCTGCTGTCATCCTATATTAATCATATAGTGAACATCCCCCATGAGAGGAACAAGACCAGCGATGCATTTGTCTTCCCTCCAAACTTTCAGACTTCGCAAACCTGTGTGTGGCATTCAGCCCCAAAAGCCCATTCCTTCTGACAGCAAAGATGTCCTATGGAGAACTTTCGTTTGTTTAACTAAAAGAAAACTGAGAAACAGTAGAAACTACTGAGAAAAAGTAGTTTTAACTACTTTGCAAAAAGTGATCAAACTGATAATGTGCATGTGATACAAAATTATATCAAAATATAATTCAGAAAAAAAGTCACTTGCCAGTAAAAAATGATAAAGTTTGTTGCAAAAAGTGTCCTCTTGTTCACAGGTCATAAATAAACCAAAAAAACTACCCCAGTATATATGGGAAAGTGCAAAGCATGTCAACTTTAGTTTTGGTTAAACCAAATCCCTGTATCGTCACACTAAGACTTCTGGGTAGACAACTGGAAATTGTTTTGAATTGCGAAGACATGTGAAATTGGCAAACTTGTTTATTTCTGTTGTCATTTTCAGCCGTAACTGTAACGTTTAAAGATCTATCGTTAAACACGATGGTCTGACCTATCTGACCTTTCTGCTGTACTTACTTTATGTTCCATATTGCTTTGCTAGCATATTTAATAAACTAAATCTACTGGCACGGAAGCCAAGCGATGTACTGCTGTGGACAGGATCCATAGCAAAACGTATTTTAGCCACCTAAGAGACCTACCTAAAAAAATCTATATCAAGTGTACGCTATATTTAGGTTTCTTTAACTGCTTTACTTTACACAACTGATCAAGGTGGTGGTAGACCAACAACTCCACTGTTCTAAAATGACAGTTTTTGTCAATGGAGTCTGGTGGCTTTGAGATAATGGCTTCAGGCAGTCGATTAGCGCTGTCTGACAGCAACGTAAGGCAATAAAAATATTTTAAATAAAACATATACTTAAAATGATATTGATTTTTTTAGGTGTGCTTTTTTTAAGTGGCTAAAAACTGACCAATTTAGGCACTGTCGGCCCAGTGCCATTTCATTTTATGTAAGCATTAGCTGCATAAACATGAACGTGAAGCCACAGCCATGAGCCTTTGTCTCCGGTTAGCAGAAGGCTAAACTATTAGCCACATTTTCTCTCAATCTCTGGATGCTTCGCCAACATGACAAGTGTTTATTTCTTTTATTGTCAGACTCTCATTTTGATAAGTCTGTTTTTGGGGGGGAGGTTTCTTTGCAGTGTACGCAGTTGTTGCCAATGCTGAAAAAGCAACTTTCTCTGTGGGACTCTTTGCCATTGAATCAGGTTTTACTGTAAACAGACATTTGTAATGGATCTGTACAATGTCCATCAGTCAGACAGCTGCCTTTCAGAAACTAGAGTCCATGTGGGGGTATTGCACCAAGCAGGATTACTCAGTTAGCCAACATGCAATAATGTTTCTGAACATTTGTTAATAAATAGCAATTATCAATACTTATGAGTAATTGTGGCCAAGGGGGGTTAAGTAACAGTAGAGAAGCAATTGTAAAATAAAACATTAAAAAAAATCCTTTAAATTTATGGCCCCAAATTGTTTTTAGTTTCAATAGTGAAGTTTTACAAATAATGGGAAAAAGCTATTGAAACTACTTGAATCATGATGCAAATATGACTATAGTGAAACTACCAGGAAGCTACTGCAAAATGTAGTTACACTACTAGTTTAATTACGTGTAGTTCACTGCTAACCATCACTGTCTTTTGAAGGCGTAAATCGTTAAAAACATGGTATAAATATATTTCTAAATAAAAATATGTAGTTTTTAGCAAATATTACTCAAACAGGAGTAAATGTGCATTTGTTGGGAATTTTCAGCTGCGGATTAATACACATTTATTATTTACAGTAGTAGGATGTACGTGGGCCTAAAAGAAACAATGGAGCTGTATGCCACAGAAGAATAAGATGAGGCAATTCTTGTTAGGTCAATTCATAGTTGGTTTTAGTGTTTTTTAATGATAATTGTTGACAGAAACAAAAACACAGAATACCACAGCAATATACTATAAAATGTGTGCGTTTTTGAAGTTGCAGGGACTCTTACTGTAAAGCAACATTTTATTTTTAGCACTAAATTTAATATATTTGATCAGCATTTTACAGTCCCCTTAAATAAAAGCTCTCCATATGCTGAAATCAAACACGTTCAGATCTGAGTGTACAGTTAAAGACAAGTGTCACTTTTAGCTCTAAAGTACAATGTATGACTTTATTCATTCTCAGTGTGAGCCTCCATTGTGCTTACCCCATTGTTACCTGATATCAGAGCCCATTGAAACTATACACACTCAATGTGACCACATTATGTGGCATTATTCAGAGGTCACCTAAACTTTTCAACTGTAAGCCTCTTAAGCCAGACCACATTCAGATACAGCATGTCCAATAAGTCTCCAGAGCAACTTAGCCCATTGTTCGTGCAGAAATTGACCAATGTAACTAGGCCGTTTTACATAAGCCCGGACAGTGTCGAATTAGCCAACTCGCTGTGTCTTTGTATTATTTCATATTCTCTAAGTCTTCACAATCAGATCCTTTTTTTATGCCTTCATTTGCTCTTTCCACTGCTCCAGAGCTGTAGACCTCTGAGGCATAAGATGAACTAGCATGACCCGCTTGGACAGATGTATCTATTTGACCCTCTTTAAAATAATAATAAAAATAAAACCAGCCTTGCAATGTACTGCCAAAGACATTGGGAGTTTTTTCTCCCACCAGAAATGAAAAGGTAAATCTGCACTGCTCCCTGGCAGCATGCAGCATTAAACAGTGAGAGGAGAGGACTCTTACAGTTCAAAATTTAATTGTTCATTTCAACCCTCCTCTTTTAAAATGACTGCGGCGAATAGGAGGTGCGAGGGTTATTATCTGTTATCTGGGAACATAGCGAAATAGTGTGACTGAATAATAACTAAACAACTGACACAATGTAAAAATTTCATTATCAGTGTATTAAAACAAAATTGTACCCTAAAGGAGTCCCCACCACAGCTCCGAGCAGCCGACTAATTATGTTTAATTAAAAGACAACAGATCAACAGAATCGTTTTCATTAGGAAATTATTAATGATTCCACTGCAACAATAATTGATTGCACTGAGCCACGCGATAACTCGGTACGGTCAGGCTGGAGTGAGCCGGGTGGAGAGGAGTGGCTGGTTTAGGCATTTGGCAGCAGTTTGAGTAGCGTGTCTTGTAGCTGAAGCTTCCACATTAGCAATTGAGGAGAAGTTGTAAAGCTGGCTTTATGGAGAGGAGAGGAGGAGGAATGGAGTGTGTGGTGGGTTAAGGACAGCAAAATCCAAATCATACGGCGATCTGAGAGGACTTAACCATCCCACACATGTATTTAGGAGCACGGGCATTCATGCACATACAATCACACACGTTTCAGCACGCATGACTAAGACGGGAACACACACTCTTATTATTTTCTCCTGTCTCTGTCTACAAACATATTCAAGAGGGCGTTTTCTCTCCATTTTTTTTTCTTTCTGCCTCACTCGCAAGCATATAAACTACACACACGCACACACACACTTTGCTGCTGCTCCATTCAGAGCCATGTGAAAGACGTCAGCTCCAGACGCTTCCTCCGACAGCCTTTTATGTGCATTGTTCTCCCGCCGCGCAGGCAGTTTCCCTGTGCTAGACAGTATAGCACAGGCACCAGACACCACACTCTGCCACAGCACCCACATTCACTGCACAGACCAAACGCCATTACCGAAAATTTGAATAATGGCTGCTGACACATATATGTCCATCTGCATTCAGTGTGGACTAAGCCTTAAGACAAAAGCAACAATACGGGGAGGAAATGTGAAAGAAGTGATGGGCACTGATGAGGGACAAGATTGTTCTTTTCATATATCGCCACGTAACAATTTGTAGCTGCAATCCGCGTGCACATTTTCGAGTATGCGCTTGTGATTTGTGTTGTGAGTGTGTGAGTATAGCCGGTCGTCCTTGTATCAATGCCACAGAAGGTGTCAGGCTAATGAGCGTGGGCTGTCCTTAGAGCAGGAGGGTTTGGGTTGTGCCATTCACTCTGCATATTTAAATGCCTTGTAGAGCTTAAGTAGGCCCACTTTTCCATGTCAGGGCAGCGTTCAATCCTGCTGCGACCATTAATTATGATACCATTGTGCTCCAGTGTGGCTAATAAGAGTGATGTATTGCACCCTCGTGGCATTATAATCATCTGAGTGAAGTACCTGGACTACACTGAGCTCGCTTTAAGCACCATGTTTAAAAAAAAAGAGAAGAAGAAGAAAAAAACAGTGAGTGAAGAGGAAGCTTCTTCCCTCCTCTCAGTCTCCACTGCTGGCTGCATTGGTTAATGCTTCTACATGAGAGCGTGTCACAGATTTAACTTCTCTATAATTGTATAATCAATGGTGAGAAATGCTTCAGTATTGATCATGCAGGAAGGCCGATTGTGTGTTCGGGACACACGGGAAGTCACTTGTGCTCAAAATAGCAAAAGTGCACAGGCATCAAAAGCAGATACGAGTCACTGTTTTTTTAACTTTTTCCTCCATGCATGTGCACTCTCCCTATCTGCACTGTGTGAGAATGTTATATGAGTTATCTGCATTGCTTTCGCAGATATCTCCCAACACAGAACTGCTTAAGTGGATTTTGAGGAGCTGCTTCTTAATATTTGGAGCATGTCTCCCCAGTATTGAATGTGTTCAATACAGATGGGGAAAAAAGATCCCATTTTATTACATTAATCACTGCAAGTTAATGTGATTATATGTACTTTATATTTCCCTTCTTAACTTCCTCTTGCTTTAACGGCATAATCAATGACCGTTTTTATATTCATTGAAAAATTCCGCGGATATGAAAATAAGCTTCTGCAAGGTTTTTAATCTACTGCGGGATCTTGAGTCAGTAATTAAAGAGTCCATTCTGCGTGTGTCTTCTAAAAGCCCTTAGCCTGCTTTTAGGCCTGGGTATGATGCAGCCCACCGCCCCCATCTCTGCTGTGGTAAGTAGGTGTGAAAAGCATTGTCAGTGTGCTTCAGGATAAAGCCCTGCTGTTGGATGCCATTGGTCAGAGTCAAACCCCCCCCCCCCCCCCTCACACACACACATATACACACAAGATCCTGGAGCAGGTTGAGAAGAAGAGTGTGTATGTGTGCGGGAGAGGATGTAGGGGGTCGTGGAGGGGTGTGTGTGTGTGTGCAGGGATAATCAGAGACAAAAGCTGAGAGCTGGAGAGAGGGGCCTTTCTGCACATCCACACAGCTTTTTTTGGAGGGGGGGGGTTAGTGGTGCCTTTTTTTATCAGGCTTGAGGGGGGTCACAGTGTGTATGTGTGTGTGTGTCAGAGAGAGTGAGCAAGAGAGATGGAGGGAGAGAGATAGAGGAATCACTGGGGTGGAGGGGTGTTTAGATCGTCAGTCAGCGTGATGGAAAACCACACGGTTAAAGTCTCTCTGAGGGTTGACACAGGACTGCAGCGAGTGGAACTAAACAAGTGAAACTGAGTCTAGGTGAAACTCTGATGCACTGAGGGAGAGAGGAGATGATCATACTATGAAAAAAAAAGCCCACAGTGGAGGAAAAAAAGGACATGACAGTGGAAGAAAAACATACAACACTGACTGGTACAGTGATACCACCGGCTTAGAGAATAGAGTTAGAACAGTTCCATTCAAGCCTTATGGGGTCTGGTGGAGCAGGACCAATTTTTCCTTTGATAATGTATACCCCTGCAAATCAATTTTTAGGTTGGGCAAAACATAATCAGATTTTCTCTGAAGAAATAGCTCGACACATTACAAAATTGTTTTGTGGGGTCGCCACTGTGTTCATGCAAGAGAACTCGGCGATAACCTTTATACATACCTTTGCAGCTAATCCATTTTATTGATTGTACATCCACCTGCATGAAAAAAAAAAACACAGAGCCCCGTAGTCTTTAGAGCGCCGTATCAGTGTGATATCACAGTTTTTCTTTTCTCATTGCAGCGCACGGAGGAACACAACCACACGCCACCTCTAGCATTAGTACCTTATCTGTAGGTTGTTTTATCATGCTATCTGGTCAAGGGATCTTAGCTATTCTACCCCTCTTAAAGTCCAATGCCATGGGTAAGGACACAGGGATGCATGAGGTGGGTTCAACAATGAGCTTTAAAGGTGTAGCTGGAGCAGTTTGGAAATGTGATATGTGTAAACTTGTAAGTAATCCTGCTAGAAGCATGGTTAGAACAACTGTGTTTGAATCATGTGGAGATGCTTAAGAAAAGCTGCAGTCAAGGTTGTTTTTTGACAGTCAGTTGGTAAACTCAGAGAAGCAGGTTTAGTTAGAGACTGTCTGAGGTTAGAGGCCACCATACAGGTTTTAAATTTGGGGGTAAAAACCCTCTGGTATCGGATTGACAGATACCCTGAGCTTAAGTATTGGAATTGGTGGAATGAACTATGATTAAGGTTTGACTGAGCTAAACCAACTAAAATGCTTGGTTAAAGCTATGGTATGGTTATATGTAGGCAAAGAAAATACTTGGTTGAAGTTAGGGATGGTTGTGGTTAGGGTTAGCAAACTCTGCTCCCCTGCATAAAAGTCTGATGCAGTACATGCCCAACAACGTCATCCCCTTGTTAGCAAAATGACCAAAATTATCTATAACCAATAAATTATCAAGAAGTATTACATTTTGACAAAGATGTTCTATTTTAGGAGCAGCATTTGTAGCACTGTTTTAGCGACCAGGGAAACTCACAGACCATCTCATGTGATGCTATTCAGCCAATCAAATCTGCGCATTCTGATAGGCGTCGCAATTCGAGTGAGGGTGATACAAACACAAGAGACGAGACAAGAGAGACGACAGTTGCAGCAATAAATGAAGCAGAGAAAAGCCATTTTACATGGTGTATTCTACGGAGAGAAACGTAGACAGCAAAAACAGAGCTTTTAATCAAGAACGGACAAACTCTTACATGTTGATTCTTCCCACGAGCAGTTCAAAAACAGCATGTCTGAACATATGTTCCGAGACGGTGGCGATTATTAAAAGGGCCGAGGTGAAGTGCCACTACGAGACAAAGCACAGAGCATCTTTTGAGCCAACATACCCACTCAAATCTGAACTAAGGGCACAGAAAATAAAATAGTTGGAGGCGTCCCCCAAGTTTAAAATGATCAAATACTGCTGACATCTGTACCATTTCTGCCTGACTATGGTGCACACTACTTCTTGCAGTGGCAAGAACATTGGAAATGTACGTAAACTGTGAGGTGCAGAATCATCCAATACAGATGTAATTCCTTGGGATGCTAGGCTGCTGATAGACTGTAGATCAGAAAACAGTCATGTAGGTTCATTCAGAGGGCAATGACCTGATTTGATTCTCAGTCTGATTTTAAGCATGGTAAGTTACAGTTACAGTTAAATAACAGCACTGTTTTTTCACCTTTTTCACAGCCTTTTGTCTGTCTTCATTTTGACAGTGATATTGGCTGCTTATGAGCTAAACCCTTCCTCCTCTGGGTTGCTTTAGTGCCTGAGCTCTGCTGACCTCTGCCTGTCGGCACTGGGTGACAGAGATGGGTGCCCCTGTTCCTTGTGTGCGCTTTCTGTGTGTGTGCTAGAGAGAGAGAGAGTGGACAGAGCCGCAAGCGAGCAGACAGCCGTGCTGTAGGTACAGTAGTGTAGAGGACTAGACATCAGTGTCGTCCAGGTCAGACAGGGCCATCCATTCTCGAAGCCCCAGGGAAGAGAGAGAGAGAAAGAGAAGGAAAAGGAGAGAGAGTGGAAGAGAGGTATGTGTGTGTGGGTGTGTGTGTGTGTGTACAGAAAAAGAGAGATGGAGGGGTGGTGAGGGGGGGCATTGATGCACTGTTTCTCTTAACTCTGTCAAAGCCACTCCATTGTGCTCCCCCGTGCAGTGAGTGGAAACCAATCTGTCATCGCTCCACTAGCCAGCATACTAGAAGAGGGTTAGACTGTTGGAAACACAAGTCTATTCAATGTGAAATGTAACTGGAATCTGAGCCTTTGGATAGCTGGATTGAAAAAAAAAATTGATGTAAGATTTTTGAACTCCGCTCTCCCACAGACTGTGAAATGGAAGCCGTGAGTACAGTATTTGGGTCTGCACGAGATAGGTTTCAGTCTCGTATCTCTCCCTTTTTCACGGAGAGGTGATTGACATGTTTTGTTGATGGAACTCTATCCAAACCATGTGAGGTTTGCATAGGCATGAAGGGCTCAGTTAAAACCTCAGACACACATCCTCGCTCGATATTACCCAGCAGAGTTGGCCTCATTTGTTTAAGACTCGATTTTTTTCTGGCATTGACAATATTTAGACAGTCACAGTCACAGAGGGGTGAGTGAGTAGCAGAGACAAAGTCTTCAAGTGGAGCTGTGAAGATGTGAGCTTTCTTTTCCCCTTCCCATATCCATGTTTCCTTTACACCTATCACCTATAGAAACCGAGCATCACCTGACCAGCACAGAAAACATGACCACCTCTCCTGATGCCCTGAGCTCTCTAAGCCTGCATACTGTTGAATAGTAGCTACTAATGCTATGTTCCGATGCCATTTGGAGTCACTTCTTCCCCTCTCCTCGCAGGAATCCCCCTTGCGCCATTTTCCCTGTAATCTCCCCACTCCTCTCTGTTATGGGGTGGCTCGCCCGCTGCTCCCGTCACTATTCCCCAGCCCCTCTCCTTCTTACAACCAGCACCTCCACCATTTTAATCCCTTTGACCCAAACCCTGTGTGTTTCCCTGTATCAACAGCTCCTGGAGATTACATCCTGCCTGCCTCCTCACCGCTGCGTGCTTCAGTCACTGTTGGTTGTAGCTGGCTAGTGCATGCTAGGGTCTTAGTCAGACACTGCTGGGTGTGATAGCCACTGTGGCTAGTTAGCTTGGTCAGGGTCGTAGCCAGAGTGCAGGCAGCTGGAAGAGAAATGAAGGTGGGAAAAGGTGCATGGACTAGTGGAGACTTTAGAAGGGCTCTGACCTCAAGTAGAAGTTAGTTTAGGAGGGACAAAAACACCAGACACTTCAGGGAAATTAAAAAGCATTATTATTTGATAATTTCTCACAAGTACTCAGTGGTGCCCCCAGACATTTTCCACAGTTGGGAAAAAAAATTCCTCAAGACCTTTCTATCAGAGAGGGATCTCTTGGTAAAGGTTAGGAAAAAAAAGTGGAGGTTTAAATAGGTTGAAATGAATAGATTTCTGTCAGAAAGGGCTTTCTTGGAGAAAGCATATGAGAAAAACTTCTCCCATTTGCAGATATTTTATAGGAGTGACCAGACTGGGGCCATGGAAAATATTGCGATGGCACACGACAACTGAAAGTCAGAACTGAATTTCAGGAACTCAGTTATGCTGTTATAGTGTATAGGCCAGTTGAAAACTATAGCAATACGTTAGTTGTTGTAAATTATTTGATGTGCATAGATTAATACCTGTACACTTGACATTTTTAGCTCCACAACAAACCTCTTTAAATGTGTCATGTCCCTGTGTATATCTGTGTTATGCGATTAATTGTTGCTTCAATCAGCTAGTTTTCCTTTTCCGTAAAATGACAAATATACAGCTTGAATTTGAAGGACAATGATTGTAAGAGATGAAACATTTACTTGGAACAAGCCTATACAAGCTTAAAGACAACACACAGAGGCCTCCAATTGTTTTTGGTTATTTTCACGAGGAGTTGGCATTATCAGGGTGGCCTTGGCCCTCCCCCTGGTCCCCCCTTGGTGGCACCACTGCAACTACTCTCAGTGTTCCTTGAGCAAGGCAGCTAACCTCCATCTGATTCACTGGAAGTGTTTGATGGGCATCAGTAGAGGCCAAGAGGTCTTCAGCCATATTAGAACAAATTGACGAAGGTGTGAATGGAAAGAGTAGAAAAGAGAAAGCACACTAATTTCACATTTCCTGGAGGAAGAAGGAGAAATCTTTTTGGTGATATGCTTCACTAACGACTGTTTTAGGGCACGCTGATGGCCAAGGGTTTGAGGCGTTGACCGTAAAATGTCACTTCCCTATTTCAACCACAGTTAGGGACCTTTGGTGCATGTCAGTTTCTATCTCTCTCTCCCATTGTTTACTGTTATCTATATGGTTATGATAAGGACCTAAACACCCTAAAAGATAGAAAACTACCATTGTTTTCTCCATAAGGATCTTTGCTTTACTCACTTTACAAAAGGACTGACTTCACAAGATACATAAAATACTGATATTTAAAGGAAAATATATTTTGAAATTGAGCAGCTATTAGGATTTTTATTTATTTATTTATTTTAAAGAAAGGAAACACTTGAAATAGAAATACCTACAACCTGAATACTTTAAATTTTGTGCAAACTTCATTTGATTAACATATCAGGTGGTTTTTTTTTTCATATATATATATATATTTTGTTTAGTTGTATTTATTAAATCTGAAGTTTTAGATGGATAATTCCATGTTGTAATCACCCTGTAACAGACTCTGTATACAACACTTTGTGTTTGCATATATTCTAGAGCACACATCCTGTCATCATATCACTGGGAGAGTGTAAAATACAAAAGTGCCCCATTGCTTTGCACCATTCCTATCTTTACAGTGCATAAAGACAAATAAATTTGTGTGACTGACATCATATTGCTAGATTTCTGGGTAATGTAGTGCTTCAAAAAATATAAAATGACATCCCTTGTTGACTTTTGGTGCTGCCAAAGTTGTGAAGTGCCGTTGAAGGATGTTCTATTGGAAGTAAAACTGAAAGTGTGAATAATTGAAATGACATTTAATGCATATTTAATTAAATATACTTATTTTTAAACACTTTCTTAATATACTAATACTTCAATATAACTTCAAAGAGGTGTTGAAACAAGCAGATACAGAATACATACGTGATATTTCCATACAGTTCTGGAATTAGTTTCTCCAAATTTAAGCTACTTTGGGGGGAAATTAAGAGGAAATCAGGGTTCAGGAGGTTAAGGGAGTTATCTTGAAACAGCCTGTCAGGACCCTTCACTGCTTCTGCATAGCTTGTCAGAAAAGTGAAGCAGCCGTCAGGAGAGTTCGAGCCGGTTCTGTCGTTCTGCTGAGGAGCAGTGTGTGCTCACAGAGGGCCCCTCCTCTTTCATGTAGTGTTTCTGGTAATGGGTTAGGGCTTTATTGATGTGAACTTATGTGATCATTGCATAAAGAACTACCACTTCTCTCTCTCCCTCTCTCTCCTCCTGCTCAGTTTTCCTGTGGGCCACATTAAATCAAGCCTCCGACCTAGACTCTAGTTAAATTAAACCCTATCAGCATGTTGCCCTCTCATATCGGAGAACAGGCCTTTATATAGACGGCCTGTAAATGGTGATTAGTCAGTGTTTTGATTAAAATTCAACCACATGTGTGATACTCTGGTGGAGCCAATCACCTCCTTCTCTCCCTCCCTCCTCCTCCTGTCTCTGTCTCTCTGTGCATAAACATATATTGAGACATACATGCACACACACACATACACCAAACCCTCCTCCCTCTCT
This sequence comes from Cephalopholis sonnerati, assembly GCA_019142605.1. Taxonomy (NCBI): domain Eukaryota; kingdom Metazoa; phylum Chordata; class Actinopteri; order Perciformes; family Serranidae; genus Cephalopholis; species Cephalopholis sonnerati. Next base: position 11,488,987 of record JAGQAX010000008.1, on the reverse strand, counting down.
CCCTCCCTGTCTCTGTCTGGCCCGTTCTCATGGCTCAGCAGAGTGCAAGGCTGATTTAAGGGCCCTTACAAATGGGAAGGTTGCAAGTGAAGACAAAAACCAGAGACAAATCACACCACAGCAGTCTCAAGGTTTCTACTAAACCTATTCAACTGGAGGGGAGCGGCAGAACAGTGAAAAATATATACACACTCCATCCTGTCAGAACGCTTTTGGCTTATCTTGAGTGACTGTCAAGGCTGGGAATATCAGGGAATGGACAGAAATATATAAAATTAATAAGCCGCTGGATGTTGTCGGGAGTTATGATGCTTCATAAATCCTGGTTTGATCATGGCGGACAAGGCTTAAACCCACAGCTTCCTAATGCGCACAGCAGTGTTTTGGACTGGATTTTATTCTGTTTGGGAGATAGAAGCCCTTAGCTGGCAAAAGTAAGATTTATCATCTCCCTATCCCCCCTCTTTCTTTCATGAGTGACAAATATTAAAAAGAAGGCCTGAGGGAAGTTGGCAGCCATTACCACCTTTAATAGAAGGGCACAGGCGTAGCAAGGTGAAACTGGGGCCAAAGGCAGAGAAATGCTATTCAAAGAAAAGAGAGAGAAGCAGGAGAAGAGGGAGAAATTGGTACTAACTTATCAGTTGTACTTCCTTTGTCGGGTCAGGGGTCTTGGAGCTTTTGTTTGTTTGTTTGTTTCTTATACTGAAAGGATGGATGCTATCTCTGCCGCCATCCAAGCAGGTCTGCTCTGTTGAGCGCTGCAGGTAATATTTCATGTCAGGAATTAAGCAAGCCTACCCACCGACTCCTTTCTACAGTTAGACGGCCACCGCATCCATCATCGTCCCCTCTTCCTCTTTAGAGTGTTGGCTTCAGTGGTACAATACAACTAGATATATTTACTCACGTACTGTATTGAAGTACAAATTCAAGACACATCTGACAGCGATAGTTACTTGTTACTTTGAAAATTGCGATTTAACATACAAAACATGAACATTTTTGAAAATAGGATAAAAGCTACCCCACATAAAATTTATACAAATAAACATTTTAAACTTAAATAATTCATCAATTAGTTGATTAGTCAATCACCAAAGAATTATTCAGCAACAGTATTGATAACTGTGTAATCATTTAAGTAAGTTTTTCATACAAAAATGCCAAACAATTATGACATCAGCTGCTCAAATATGACAATATATGGCTTTTTTTGTGTATAATTAAAGTGAATTGAGTAATTTTGAGGTTTGAATAGCTAGTCTGACAAAACAAGACATCTGATTGTGTCAGTTGGAGCTCTGAGTAACTGGGATGGACATTTCTCACATTTTTCCCACATTTTACTAACCAAACAATAAATGGATTGACGATGGAAATCAAGCATCAGATGAATCGACAATGAAAATAATTTTAAATAAATAATTGTTTTAAAAAATTGCTCCACTTTGATCAAATGCTGTATGTGTAAAGCTTTAAAGGTGACCTATTGTGATTTTCCTTATTTTCCGTCACATATAATGTTGCATTGTTGGATTTTCATATTAATCATGGCCAAAGTTTCAAATATTGAGGTAAACATATGTAGAAGTAATCCCTGTGAGCAAAACCTCAGGTTTCAGACCATTCTGAGAGCTCTGTTTCCAACGTTTTCTTATACTTTCAAACAACCTGATGTCAGTTCATGACAGATTTCTTTATACAGCCATCTGCTCCAGGCATGTCACTGCCAGTGTTTTATGTAGCCTTCACTGCTACATGTTGCTACATGCTTACATCAGGGGAACATGTAATCTTGGCTGCCGATGTTGTTTATTTCTCCCCAGTGTCAGATCATATTCCTGCTGGAACATGTTGGGTCATGTTTACAAGCTTTTTCTGTTAATTTTTTTTTTAAGGTCGAAAATGCAGCTGTACTCCATTACAGTCATTCTCCAGCTGCACAATGCTACATGTAGCTACATGCTAACATCAGGCAAACCAGCCGTCTTGGTTGCTGATGTTGTCAGTTCCTCCCCGATTTCAGATCAAATTTCTGCTGAAAAATTACCTGCTGTCAAGATTTTGGTTTAGAAGCTTTTACTGGTGGCTTTAATTCAGTTCAGTTTGGTTCAACAGAACTTTATTTATCCCAGAGGGCATTCTTGTGCCAGAGAATGCCTCAATTTACAGTAACACCAAATACAGTAACCACAATTTAACGTTCACAGCCAGAACAACCAGTGAATTCCCTAGGTCAGGGCCACACACTGGGCCCAGTTTTAGAAACAATAGAGTATTAAGTATCTGGCAAAACATACAAGTATACAAGATATACAAGAAAGCAGAAAGCACTGTTCTTCCACATTACAGTCATTCCCTGGTTGTAATGATGATGCAGAGATGCTAAGGCAACAGATGTGGAAGACCAAGAAATGCTGACCAATCAGAGCAGACTGGATTGTGTTTGGGAGGGGGGGCTTAAAGAGACAGGCACTAAAACAGAACATCCCCGACAGAGGGTGAATACAGTTGTTTGAGTACAGACAGTATGAGGAGAATAAAATATTTTTTGAACATGTAAGCATGTAAACATGTTCTGGAAGACACAAATACAAGTGTGTGAACCTAAAAAGGTCCCCTTTAAACATGTAGTAACAATAATCTAATGATACACATTATAATGGTGTATGAAACATACTGTAGATGTACTATTAGATACACCAACAAATAGCTATGTATTTATACTTAGGGAACATTTTCAATGCAGAAATCGTCAGTATTTACATGGTGTGGTATTGATACTTGTACTGAAGTAAAGGATCTGAATACTTCTTCCATGAGTGGTTGGTTCTGTGTGGATCACTTTCCTTTCAGGGGCTTCGGGTGTGTAAATACGACAGTGGAGAAGGAGACTAATTAGACCACCATGTCTAATCTCCGGGGCTTTACCTGTCAATAAAAATGTTGTCAGTGAAGATGAAGTCTCTTTAAATGAAAGGCTTGGCAGTTTTGATATGTAAAACACATGTCACAGTGTTTCATTCAGTAACATTGCAATGAGACAAGTTGTCAACAGAAGTAAAATGACAACAAAAACATCTTTACTGGACTAAATCAGAATAATGGCATTCTTATTTAAGACTTGTTGTGTTTTTTTCTCCCCCTTGTTCTATTTGGGAGAGGTCATGCTTTTTGAACACAAGTTGTAGTAAGTAAATTTATTCCACTTATTTCTTGTAACTGCACGAAAAAGTAATGAGGTGTTGGAGATAAATATATGAAGACAATAAGCCATGCAATCCTTTTTCTGTAGCTGCTTTTGAGTCAATTAGCACATTTCAGAGACTCTGAAGAATATCGCTGCCTTATGTAGCTCCTCAATATGCAGCATCTGACTTTTATCCAATTACATTATGTGAGGTCTGTGGGCACGCTGGGTACAGAGCACATAATGGAGGATGCCATCTTTGGTGTGATATTCTTCGACACTTTTCCATTGCATATGCCTATGGCTCTCACTATGAATTATTCAAAGGCTCCATCCACACAGAAGAGAGTGAGGAACTCGGCTCCATAGTAAACAGATTTTCTGCTCGCCATCCTCACAAATCTGAAGTGTAGGACATTGTAAGTACCAAATAATTACACGGTGGCCTCTTTTCCCTCCTGTCTGAGTCAACCTGGCCTCAGAAATGCATTTGGACTGAATAATATTTTGTCATCGGTGAGTTAATTAAAGTTTGGTAGCTTAGGACCTCCAACTACAGATGAATGAAGCTGATGCATGAAGATACATGAGGTTTCGTCTTTTCATGTAATTCCATGTAAAATAATCCACTATTTAAATATTTCTTATCCCGTTTTTTTTTTTTTTTTTTTATCTCATCAAACATATTTGACTCAGGAAATGACTCCAGAATGGTTACAGAATATTTGTGCTCCCTGCTCTCCCTCTGTTGATTTATTAAACCATAATAGATAACGGCCCTAGAGTTTGACTCTGGCTATGTATAATCACTTTAGTTCCTCACTGGCTATTGTGCTGTGAAATAGAAAATATGAATATTACATGGGTTTTAAATCCCGACAAAAATTCTTTTTTCCAGAACAAGAAAATTGACATATCCATTGCATTACTGCAGCGCCCATCTTTGGCTAATGGAGATTTCACATTATAGCGCTCACATTATAGCACCATGAAATATGCTAAGCATTTAAGAAAAATGAACTTTTTAAATAGTCCATCAGTGTAAAGAAAAAAAGAGGGTCTATGAGATTTTTTCCTCTCTCTTTTCTGCTTTGGGGATTTGCCCTGACCTTCAACTGTTCGTATCTTCCAGTGCAGATCTGTGGCAGTGACACATGTCATGTGTTGGAGAGGATTGAGGAGGAAGCAGAGGAGACAAGAGGGAGTGATCTTGGTCTGTAGCCCAGTCAGAGTCGGAGTCCGCCCTCATGTCAAAGGATGGGCATGTTTGGCCCAAAACACAGACTGAACCTCATCCACTAATCTCAGCACAAAAACACCTTTGGGTGGCTGACGGGGAGGCGAGCGAGCAAGCACACACATTTTTTACAATGTCGAAGAACACAAGAGGGTTCAAAGCTGCCCTTAAATTCTTGGGCTGCGGGGAGGGATGGCTATACGGGGGAGAACAAGAGAAAGAGTGACGGGGAGGGGGAGAGGAGCGTATCTCCAGATTCTCCTCTTGTAAAGCCGACCTGGCTGAAGCAAAGCCAAGCCTCCCTTTCTCCTTCGTATTCTGCTTTGTAGGAAGCCCTCCACGTTTTCTGCCGCGCTTGTTCTCTCCCACTCAGTAGGAAAACACAAACTACAAAAGAATAGACGCTCTTCGTAAAGAGTCGACATCTTAAGGATCCCCCTCCCCCTCCTGAATCTCAGGTTCACTATCTTGTAGTTGAAAGCACATAATCACATGTGAATGAAGTTAACACACACATCGACCTGCAATGTTTCTTTGCGTCAGTGCAACGCTTGACTGAACACTCCCTTTTCACCCAGACAGATTGTATGAAGGCGGTGGAATAATTTGTTATCGACTCACCGAGGCTCTGAAATTGAGATCAAAAATCAGCAAACCGCCCCCCCCCCAAAGATTAACATCTGTATTTCACAAAGATGGCTAGTGTCACACGGTTGACAACTATCATTATGTCCTGGTTACTTTTGAGAGTACTTACCTTTAATCATCAAAAGGCTGCATTTTACCTTTTGTTGGGAGCTAATTGATAGACTGAGACCTTGTTGTTTGTATGCAGCGTATCAAGCAGACGCTGTGACTTTCAGCATGTCTATAAATAAATAAATCATAAAGTTTGTTTTTCTCCCAAGTCAAAAGAAACCTTTTCTTTGTCTTTGTGTTTAGCGCCTTTTTGCATCGACATGAGGCTAAAACCCCCGAAGACTACAACGTTTAGGAAAGCTCCTAAATAGCGGCTCTGAAGCTAGGTTTGAGCTTTGTCATCACGCTTGAAGAATTTCCTTTTAATGTACTGTAATGTGAAATTCAGTGGGGACAAGTTTAATTGAGTTTTACACAAACCAGTTGGGAGTAGCGCTGGAAGGTAGGTGATGTTGAGGTTTTTAATCTCTGGCTCCGGAGAGGCTTGTTGACGGAGTGGTTCTTTCTCTTTGTGGAGAAAAAAAGAGGAAGCCTAAGAAATGATACATCCATGGATAAAACCAATTGGCAACCCTCAAAGGGACGGGGGGTGATAAGGCAAATCCAGCACTTGTAGAGAAATAAAAGAATCCAACTGTTCATTAAAACGGGAAACAAAACAGGCGATTGAGAAGGAAGGCAGACTGCTCAGTGGAGGAGTGAGTGAAACAGACAAACAGAGCCAGAGATATCAGAGGAAAGGATTGGAAAATAATCAAGGATTTGTGAGGAGAATTAATAAGGAAGATAGGCACAAATAAGCATTTTTTTCCTGACTCTGTGCAAAATTAGGAGGGATGGACTACAATTATCAAACAGGGGAAATGGCATAAGCTACATAGACACCTAATTATAAAGGATAACCTAGATATGAAGGTTGCTGTCTTTTTATTTTACACACTTTGACTGTGAGGCGGTGGGGTCTTTTGTGCTCAGTAAACCAGATATTCATTGGATAGAGAATATTCAGAGACTGTTTAATATAGTAGTATTCTCTTATTCTCTGCCAGCAGTCTACATTCTGTAGTATATAATCCATTGAAAAGAGGAATGATTTTAACTTCACATAAAAGCTTTTTTTAACCACTGGAACAGTATTTAAACGCAGGGAGGGCCAGATGATTTTCTAAGATAAAGCCAACAATCAGTTCAAAAGAATACATGTAACTACAATTATGTTTCTCTTATATTTTTTTAGAAGTGTAACAGCACTGGTTAGTGCAGAAAGTGGTTATTTTGTAGGCTTTTTCATTGTACTGTTTAAATTACACAAAAATTGAATGAGGTTTGGTCTTTAGTGTTGACTCAGAATTAGGTTGTTTTAACATCAGATTTTAACATTAGACCCATTTTAAAATGTCTGTGGCTGCTTTCCTTTAAACTTAGGTCTCTTCACAGACAATGTGCTGGACAGGCGGATGCTCCTGTGATGTTGTTGCTGGACTGTTTATTTCTGACAGTAATTCACCTCCTGGAGGTTAGTTGACTCTATCACCTGATCCAGCTCTCTGTAATGAGGTTTGGAGTCAGGGACTTAAGGTGATACAAACAAAGGGGTAATGAAAGACTGAAGAGGAGAGGTTGAAGGAAAGGCGAGGTGGGAGGGGAGTGGGGGTGAAGGAAACTGGCAGTGAAATAATCAGCACTTGTATGATCGGCCACTGAGACATTCCATTGGTGTTTTGTGTGAAAGAGAGCCATTCATCAACATATCAATAAAAATATGGAGCAGATTATTATTGTGTTTGCTTACCATGGGCCTCCATCGTAAATAATGGGTCTGCCGCTGCTGCCTGTATTAATTATAATTAGAATGCTGATAATGTGTATGCTCTTTTATTACAGGAGCTGAATCAATTTTACAGTCTTATTCAGCCCCACAAGGTCACACAAAGTTGCCAGGGTGAGAGATGGCTCTGTGTAGAGCCTTTCTGCAATCAGGGCCGGGGCTAGCAAGCTAGAGAGAGACCCAAACTGGTCAGATAGATGTCTCAGCATCTTCAACTACCATGAACCTTTTGCTTCAGTGTGGCAAATTCATGACAGGGAGAGAGCATTTGGTAAGAATGAACTCTTTCATCAGCATTCATTGATATATAACCAGTTTGAGTTTCTTTTTAAAAGTGCTTTAATTGATTTTTTCACTCTAAATTGTTGGGGCTAACCTGTTAGGTCTGATATTTGTTCTCTTTTAGCTTTATTTCTTTTTTTTTTTTTTGGTCTTGAGCTCCCTAGCTGCCCCATTAACTTTGTTGGACATTTTTGGTTGGGCTTGTAACGTACAATGGTGTTTTTGCTGAAAAAAAGCTGCTGCTACTGAAAAAGGAGTAATGAAAGCAGAATTTAGGCACCTTAAAACCAGTATATTGAGGGAAAGGGGCTTAAAAACTCTCTGGAGCTGCAGGGCAGGGATGTGCACAGACATTTTTAGGGGCTGTAGTTCTAACCTAAAAAAGGGAATGCCCACCCCCACCCATTGAAATATTAGTTTTTAATGGTTATTAAACCTCCTTCTAACTTTTTAAAAAATGCTACTGCAATGAAAGGCCATTTTCCTATTACACTGATCATGTAAGACATGATTGTTTGACATTTTTATCATAATGCTTCACCTGCTGGCCTGCTGATACTCTGAATCCAGCTCTGCACTCGCATTATCTGCTTCCCTCAGCTCTTTCTCTCTCTATTGTCTCTCTTTTGCATGTGGTCTGCTGCCTATGTCTTAGCCAGCTAGCTAGCTAGCTAAGATTGATTCATGTAATAGCATAAAATAAAGCAATATTGCATGATATGATGCAAATGTAACAAGTTCCCATAGTTTGAAAGCATATGTTTATTCACACAGAATCCCATTGGTTACACCATTTGTCATTAATTATTTCCCCAACTATAAAGACTTACCGCACCAGAGCCCTCAACAGTCAGAACAACAGTTTCACATGTCAAGGGTCATAAGGTTGTTGTAGCAAAAGCAGAACACAGATTTTTTTCTTCAAAGAGGGCAAATGGTCTGTTTCTCAGGCAACTTTAGTGAGTACTTGTGCACTGAGGGGAACTACAGGATTGGATGATTAGTGTCTTTGGTTTATTCACTATGAGTGCCCTGGGCCCTTTCACATTAGTCATATGTCCAATGTGAAAATAAAAAATGTGATTATTGCAGCTTTAAAACAGATTTTGATGTATCAGCTCCTCACAATTCTGCTAAACAAGTATTTATGCATATTATAACAAGGTTTGTACTGTAGTACTTATTTCTCTCTTACTTTCATTAACCTCAGATAAGCAGTTCTGGCATGCGTTGTCAAAGTGGCCCCCATGTAAAAGCACATGACAGATTACTAAGAGGAACTGGCAAAATGCTTTTTCCCCCAGTACGGTTCTTGGTGGGTTTGGTTTGCATTTGTTGACAGTTCACAGGAGAGAGTGTGTTTTGGCCAAATGTTGAATCTCAACTTAGTCTAAATTCATAAGGCACCCCACTGGTTTGTTCCTCTGTTTCCCTCTTCCTCACGAGTTAGACTGTCAGATGGCCCAACAACAATGGATCTCACCAGCCTATCAGCCGGCTCCTACCTTTATAGCTCGCTGCGTGGCTTTAAAGACTGGATTTAGCATGGCTTGGCAAGGTTCAAACCAACAAACCATGCCACAGATTTTTTTTTAAAAATCTACATATCTGTTTGTCCCGTTTTCACATTTGAAATGCATTGCGTTCAAGTTGCCACACATTAAACTGGTCTCCTCCCACTACGAGTCCAAGACCACAGTGGTTTGTTTCTAATGTGTCTTCACAGTGAGTCACCTGTTAGAACAAATAAGCTCATAATCTTTACAATAAACATGATCATCCTAATTAATGTTATGCATACACTGGGATTTGTCCAATTAGAGACGCATATTTATATCCATAGGATGTCGTGTTTCTAAATAGCTACATAGATATGTTGCTATTAAAAGCAGCACACATATTTGTATATAATGCTAAATCTGCATTTTATGAATAAGCTGCTATCAGTGAACAAACATTTTACATATTTCATTTGCTATTGCCTCCTCTGCCCGTTAATAATTGGGTGTGCATTTCCTTTCTGGGGTAAGTTGTTGTATTTTTTTGCCTGTGAATGTTAAAATGACCTTGTGTTCCCCTGTGAATGCGTGCATCTGTCATGAAATTATACATTCCATCAGCCCTCATTGAACTGGGCATTGACTCTGTGCCGCAGACTCAGGCTCTGGCAGTGAATCTTGATTATGGATTCTGTGATATTGTAAATGACTTGAGATTCCTCTGAATGTTTCGGATTAATCGGTTTGTGCAGATGTGGTTCCCTTTTTGGAAGGCGCCATCTTGAACAGTTGCTCATTTCCATTCCGCCATCACATTCTGCATACAAAGCAGATTTCCAGATAGGTAATCCTTGTAAGGTTTTTAGACGACAGGTTATTAGAGGATTGAGGGCTGTGTGTGTGTCTGCCTGTGTGTGTGTGTGTGTGTGTGTCTGCGCGGAGGGAAATTATGTACATTTTTTAAGTTGGTGACAATGAGCTGTGTCTCAAGGCAGGAGACATAGTAACTGTCTCCTTTCACTTCTCACCTAACAACATCCCACCCCCTTAAAAATGAGCACATAACAGGTACCCAGACACACACACACACACGTAGACACACACAATCTCCACCTGCTCCCCCTTCTCCCTCTCCACCACCGCCACCCAGAATTCTTTGAAATGCCTGAGGCTAAAAAGCTGGTTACTCTCCCCTGGCTTGCAGCTCACAGCTCTAGATTATTCCTGAATGCCAGAGCTGGTCTGCCCCCATCATCCTGCAAACCCAACACCCACCCCCCGCCACCCAACCCTGTCTTAAACCTGGCTCTACCTGTCACCTGTCAGACGCACCCCACCTTTAAGTGGCCAGTTATTTTCCATTGGTTTTAGATGTCTTTCATATCATGGCTCATTAAAGCGCAGCACAGTAGGCAGCATATTTACATAGGCTACTGGGGAGGTTTTAATTTGCGTCGGTACAGAGCATGACCGGAACTGAAGAGTGCAGCGCCAAAATGACTTTTTCACATGACACTCCCCCCACCACCACCACCGCCCTTCCACCGCCACCCTCCCCTTCCTCATCCATTCCCATATGAAAACATGTAGCTGGGGCGTAATTGCTTGAACGGGGCACAAAGACGGAGACAGAGCCGTCACCGAGGGGACTGAGGTTTCTCCCAAGCGACAGACCGGGAGGCCAATCAAAGCCAGCGATGAGCAGTCTGTGGTTGTGATCATTCTACTGAATATATACCATTAGTCTCCTCAGAAAGTCCCAGCTCTTTCAGCAACTGTGTAACTTCCTCATTTTTACTCACTTTGTCTGGCTACTACACTCACGAGTCAGTCCAGAATCAGACTATCCTGCCATCTGCAGCTCCACTTTCATCCCAGTAATGGCTGTGTTTATGTTTATTTAGTTAATTAGGGGATATTTCTCACTTTCAAATTGATACTTTAATCATTGCAGCTGAGCTTGAGGTGAGTTTTAAATGTATTTAAAGCAGTTAAGAGTTGATCTGCATCATTATATTTCAAAATGGTCCTTTTTTCTTCTCTCTTCTCTGTCTTTTTACAGTTTACAGCCAAAATAAGTCTTTCATGATTCTATATTTTGGTCTATACTTCCAAATTAGGCTATAATGTGGGTGCTTTGTTTGCACAGGAACTATGAAAAGGCTTTTTTCTTTTTTTGATGGCAGAGGGAAGGCCCCTCTGCTAAATTATTTACATGACAAGATAGTCAAGCTGCCAACTTCTGCAATTCTATCTCAGACTGCATATAGCAGAGGAATAACGTAATTTCCCTCAGACAAGATTTTCAGCAGAGATTCCCCCAAAACATCAGACCTTTCCCAGTTCGCAGCAGAGACTCCCGTATCAGTTGGAGATACCATTATCAGTCTCCGGTTCGAGATTCTATTCAAAAAGACAAGGAGGGATAGAGGCTAATATTGTCATAAGATGCTCTGTGTCACTCCCAAAATGCATGGAGCACTGGGAGATTCGGCAGTTGCGGAGTCCGCTCCTCAAACATTTGCTCTCCTCCCACATCTCTCTAAGGACGCGGCGCTACAAACTGGCTACTGCAGATGCACTCCAAATAGCAGGCTGTTCATCATGCAGTGTAATAGAACAGGCTCATTCCCCAGCTTCCCCACCCCCCCACCCCCAACAATCCCCCTGCCCATGTACCCCCCTCCGCCTCTTCCCCACGTCCACCGATGCTCCTGCTGGCCCTACATCCCATCGCAGCGCTCCGATATCAATCAACAGCAATGAGGCTGGCTCCGGCTTCCTCATCATCCCAAACAACGGCGTGCCGCCCCTGCCCAGGCGCCGCCACACCCCGGCAAAGATGGCCGGGATGCCGTGCAGGACGGACGGACAGACAGGGAGGCAGGCAGACAGACACGTGGCCATGTGATTTCAGTGTAATTTTGGAAAGCATATTGTCTAATTTTGCCATCTGTCCGGGAGGGAGCGATGGCAGCGTGGAGCTCATTTGCCGTCTGCTTGCTTTATTGCGGCTATACAGAACAAGTTTTTGGAGCAGGATGCAGGCCCGAGTGTGCAGCCCACTGGAGCTGGGAGGCGTGTCGATGCAGGCATCAGGTTCCCGCCACTCCATCATGGGCTACTGTGCGTCTGACATCCAGAGACATGTGCAAAATACCTCCGAATGAAACCTCTGATTCAAGCGCCGTTGCTTGAGTTATAGATGTAAATAGCAAAGAAGTTAAAAATGCAGTCTGAGAGCAAACTCTTGAGTGTTTGCCGTCCTCAAGTTTCCGAGGACAAGTTGGGAAAATGTTTCGCACTCTGTGACAGTTTTGAGTTTCTCTCATACCACCAGGCCATTATGAATTTGGTCCAGTTTGCTGCGAATGGTCATATAGACACACACACACACACACTCACACACACACATGCATCGCTGTCACACATTGTGGATCACGTCTGGTTCAGCTGCTCCTTGGCTCTGACATTAATACAGAGCAGATTGGTGGAGATCTGCAGCCCTTGTTGTTTGATCTTTCCTCCTCTTGCCACATTTCCTGGCACTGCCCCCCTGCCACACCGCGTGGCGCAGGCAGGACTGGCATGGCCTCAACGTGCCTGCCAGGTTTGTTCTCTGTCTTCTTCCCCTTCCAACTTATTCCCTTATGCCCGCTCCATGGATTCAGTTCTGCAAATTACAAGAGCTCCCCTACCCCCAGCGACAGCCCGGATTCAAGAGACCTTCAATCTACCAGTTTGTCTTCTTCAGAAAGGAGTGATGCTACCTCGGCCTGCGATGTGTCACTCGCTTGCTTCTTTACATGATAATTGTCCTCTGCACTGAATTAGGTTATTGTCCTCATTCTTGTTTCCAAGTTTAGCTAAAACGCACTCTCTCTGAAAATCTTTTAGGTACAAATTCTTCTACCAAATATTAGAAGTATTAAGCTGTGAGGCCATGACTAAACATTAGATAGCGACCAAGCTTCACCTGAGAACAAAAGACATCCCTTAGCCAACAGCAGCCACAGACTCAACTTGAACAAACACTGTATTCTCTTATCAAGACCCCACCCCCCCTCCCATTTTCTATTTACCCAGGACTGTCATTTGGCCTGTAATGCCTTGAGTCTCAATAGAGAAATTGTTTAAAATGTCACAATCGAATGTATGAATTAAAAGCAAATACATCTTAGAGGTAAAGGCAGCATCAGTGCCTCCTGTATAATCTGAAGTATTTGTTCAAAGAATAATGTCTGGAAGCGCCACACAATAGTGTCCTTTCTCTGTCATTCCTCCCAGGGTTGTGATCAGGATGGGTGGGAAAAAAGCACAAGCTAATTTGGTAATAACACTGCCTCGTGATGTCGGCACCCAATTTGCACGGTCTATCTGCCATTTTACAACAATCTGCCTTCCCTTTTATGAATCGGCATCAGATCTCAGCCTTATCTTCCCCCCTTTTTTTGCGTTAACCACTTCATTTGTGACTAATGGCACACATGCGATCGTTATCGTTCTAATTTATTCCAAGTTTAAGATGAAGGGCCGGATAAGGTGCGAGAGACAATAAGTTGAAAAAGCCAGTGTGATGCCTCAGTTAATGAGGCACATCGTCTTTTTTTTTTTTTTTTCCTTTTTTTTTGGCGCCGCCGGGGTCAAAAGCAGAACGCATGCTGATTGAGAGAGAGGGGAGGAAAACTGAGATGGCAATTCAGAAAAAGAGAGAGCAGAGAGGGAGGGAGGGTGAAGCAAGGTTTTCTCCAGTGAAAATCAGCTTCTGAAGGAGATATAAGATCATCAGAGCTTTGAAATAGAAGCTCAGTTAGCACCTGGAGATGAGGGTTAGCTGAGGCCTTCATGGGAGACACTGACTGTACATGGATATTGCTGATGTCTAAGCTCAGGTAGCTACACCTTTAAATGGACTGGACTGAATAAGATATGTTACTATTTCAGCTAGCTGCCAGAAGAAAAGGTTGGCATTGTACATTTCTGCAAACCACGAATACATTACATTAGTACATTTCATATGTATCATATCAACATTTACATATAAGCTGCATGCCACTGTTTGAGACCAACAAACAACAAAACCGGTTGGTTTTTAGCAAGACATCACTGCATTTCAATTGGCTTTTAAGGCACCAATCGTTGGTGATTTGTAGCGACCTGTTGCTGTCTTTCTGGTACCCTTCAGGTTTGCTGAGAAATCACTGCTTTTCCAGCCAAGATAGCGGCACAAAAATCAGTTGTTTATTGTCCAGACATCTCTGCTTTTCCAGCCAGGATGGCAGTATAAAATCCATTTGTTTGGGGTTTATTTTGCTGAAACATTGCTGCTTTTCCAGCCAGGGTGGTGACACCAAAGAAAGTTGATTATTGCCCCACATATCGCAGCTTTTCTGGCTGGGATAGTAGCATGAAATACGGTTGATATTTCCAAAGACATTGCTCTGTTTTGGGCTGGGATTGTGGCATGAAAATGTGTTGTTCTTTGCCAAGACATCTCTGCTTTTCCAGCTGGGATAGTGGCACGAAATGCAGTTGAAAAGCGGTTGTTTTTTTCCTGACGCATTGCTGCTTTTCCAGCCATTGTAATGGCACAAATATCAGTTGTTTATTGCCCAGACATCACTCCTTTTCCTGCCTGAACAGTGGCACGAAAATCATTTGGTTTTTGCAGAGACAAAATTGCTTTTCCAGCCTGGATATAGGCATGGGATTCTGTTGTTTTTTTGGGGGGGTGGTTTTTTTTACCAAAACATCAATGACTTTCCAGCTGGGATCATGGCACAAAAAGTGGTTGTTTTTTTCCGAGACATTTCTGTTATTCCTGCCAGGATTGTGCCCCCCAAATAGGGTTTTTTAAGCCAAAATATTATCTTTTCCCATGCATGACTAAGTGGTATTTATGCCTAAACCTAACCATGCATTGACCACAGCGTTGTTGAAATGTAAAGTTTTAAAATATGTGCTACATAATAATGCCCAAATGTAACATGTCTGTGGTTTGCAAAATGTACAACACCAACAATTTTTCAGATGATTGGGAGACTTTTCAGAGTGAGCTGTCAGTATAAAACCCAGAGTCCCTTAACAATCCCAAACTAGACTTTTTGTACTTTTTTTGTTGGAGGTTATTTCTTAGCACATGTAGTGGAACTTGAATTTAGTCTTTTTTAGTGACCTTCGTAACTTTTTAATGGTTTGCACCTTTAATAGACAATACAGATTTCGAACATGTGTAGATGGATGTTCAAATTGTTAAAGCTTTTTGGCTACCAGGGTTACAATTGATTTTCAGAAATCACACTTTCATTTGTGTATTTACAGTTTGCCTGAATATCTTTGAATCGATTTTTTTTTCCATCAAGGCCTCCATATTTAAAAGGATATATTTTAAATGAAGGCAGCCCACAGATACATAACTAATGATGAACACCATTCATGGGTTTGGCTACTCTTCCCTCTCCATCCGCGGAAGAATGAAAAACGGCTCTCAGGAGTGAACATTGCGTCTCCTAATGTGAAACACAGGATCAGTCTGTCTCTCAGGCCTCCTGGGCAACATATGGAGCCCTCCAAGTTAGTGTTCAACTTCCCAACGGCTGTTGTGAGAAGTGCTGCACTAACTGCAGCCCTCAGAGAGCTAATTAGAAACCCTTGTGCATAAACCTTGCTTGGAAGTTGCTGTGGGCTGCACCAGCCCAACCACGGCAGGATCTGTGCTGCCTGCAAGATAATAAACAAAATTTGCATATAATGTCAACGTTTGGCAACCTTCAGCGATGGCCTAGATGCTCTCGTGGCAGCCTTTTGAAACGCATCGATCAAAAAAGTTTGGGCAAAACGTCTGATCATTTACAGCCTTTTGTATGTGAGGGAGATGTTTGGATTCATTCAGGCGTCTTTCTATTAGAATTCTGGATGCCTAAATCCTCACTAATTATCACTCCCACCCTCCAGTGGTTTAAACTTGTGATTTGTAGCAGATAAAAAGCCCCACATAAGAGATCCCTACAATACATATTTAGCTGCGGAGTAATTAAGCTGTATTAGACTTCATTCATACCTGCCAGAGTGTAATACTGCACTGTTACACAGTGACGCTTTCAATTAATGAAAACGTCTAAACCAGCATACATCTGGGATCACTATGCAGGGCCTAGCACGACTGTATTTATCATGCGCTGTAAGCCAACACAATTACACAGACCTAACATAGTAATTGCAACGTAACAGCTCTTACAATGGTAGAAATGGAATTACCTTGACAGAAAGCGTTAAAGGGAAATGGAAGAAGAGGAGGAAAGGAGGGAGAAAAAAAAAAGAAAAAGGCACAACCTTTTACCGAACTGTAAATCATGCTTCACTTTTAAGAGGTGGGAAAATAAATAATGTCTGAAAGTGCAATGATTTCAGTGATTTAGGGGAGCTTTTGAGAAGCGTATTACTAGAGGTGACAGCTTGTGGGAGATAGGCAGGTTGTGTTAAGAGGAAAGGATAAGAGGCTATGACATTATGTCTGCAGGGTTAAGGTGTCAGAGTCAAAGCGTGAACCACTATTACTGGATCAATACTTCTCAGTTTTGCACTTATCTCTGGCCCGATGGTTAGCAGCAGCTTTTCTGGATATACACAGGGACTAAATGCCACTACTGAGAGGGAGACTGCATACCTGCTCCATCTTCTGCAACTGGAGAGGAGTATTGTAACAGGAAATGTTAAATATTTGAGCTTCTGTCTGCTGGAAATGTTAAATTCTCCACTGGTTTGACTCCTGAATGCAGCGAAGGCTGAATAAAGATCAGCGGCAAAGAGCAGAGTATAGGTTTTCTTTCAACATAGTGAGGGACACATATGAAATGGGGGGGATCCTACCCCAGGACATTTTGAGCGCCAAACACTTTTCTTGCATTCTCTGCTACTTTTCTGTTCTTATAGGGTATTGAAAAAAGTACATGTTCTAAATATTTAGGGGGATGTGGCCCCTGTGGCCCTCTGAAATCTACACCTATGTACATAAGTCATCAAGGATCAAAAATGTAAATATGCAATCATGTGATTGTGTGTCTGTTCGGCCCTAATATCTGCAAGTTTGCACAAAAACTAATGCAAGTATGCAAATATATCTGTGCTGCATACATGTACTGACCAGTGCAGACAAACTAACAGAAACAAGCCATATTTATGCACATATTCAAGGCACAGAACAACAGGATATATTTAAACATTTCTTTTTAATTTTTGGAATGGTGTTAAAAAAATAAATAACGTTGCAGTTTTTGTTTTAATACTATACATTATGTTTGTCAAGTACTGCAGCTGAAATGTGTCCTCAAGGAAAGTGAAGTCCATCCTTTATGCTTTAGGTATAAAGACAAAAGTTGTACACATGTCATGTCCGCTCTCGCGCAGGAAAAAGAAACATTGTCACAGTCAGAAACAAGAAAAAAAAAAAGTGTGTACTTTCAAGTCTTTCATTAAACTTCTGAAGCCTCTGAGTTAATCCTTGCTGTACATAGAACAAAAACTCAGCATTCAACAATTTAAAAAAGCCAAGAGAAAGAGAGAGAGAAGAGAAGAGAGGGAGAGAGAGAGATGAGGAGGAGGTGGGGAGGGAGGGGGGGACTGGCCTGATCGCTACATATTCATATTCCTATGCAGGCGTTATCACTTAAAAGGCTTTCTAATTACAACAACAAGACAAAAACTCCTTGGATTCCTTCCAGACCCGCTAAATGATAAAATAAGCTTGCACTCTCTCTCCTTCTTAATCTCTGCAAAGCACCTTGGAGCCTCATCTCCCAAATACAGGCGAATGAATGTGAAAATGCCATTTAGAGATGCAGGTGTGACATTTGATAAGAAACTTCTGGATTAAATATGTTCTGCTAATGAGGAACCCAGCTACCCCATCAGGGCAAACTATTGGTGGGATTGTGTGCGCGCTGATAACATTCCGCACGCAAACATCCAAATTCATTATTAATAAACAGCCGCAGTCTCTCTATCACACAGAAAGTCTGGATCCTTCAGTGGAGAGACAGGGATGTTGCGTCTCATTAGGAGAGGCTAAGGAAAAGAAGGGGGAGGTACGGGCGGGGTAGGGCTGTATGTGGCGGGGTAGGGGTATCAACTGTTTTCATATTTAGCTGTTTGGGGCTTTTTTTGGGGAGGAGGGGGGAGGCAATTTCAAAGCGTATGTTAATGGTGCATTGAATGTTGGAACAAAAGGGTTGAAAGTTTCAGGGGATCTGGCAGTGAATGTAATTCTCTGGCTATAGCTAATACGGAAAAGAGGGGATAGCAGGCTAAGCCATTGGTGCAGTAGACTGGGAAGTCCCTGGCCCCAGCTTGACATTTATAACGATTTGGAGAAGATTAAAGCCGTATTACTGCTGTAGTCCATAATGTGGCTCTGTAATGAGGTGTGAGTGCATTACCGTCCTGCGGAAGTTAGTGGCTGTTTCAGACCTTTGAAGAGAAAGACACAGAGAGAGCGTTTTCAAAGAACATGGATACTTGACTGTACTGTGGTCATCTCCAGTGAAAGGCTCTGAGGCTGGGAGCCGGAGTGAGAAAGGACTCCAGAGGCCTGCCAGTGGAAGCTGAGGCTGCCACCGTTGAAGACTTGTCAGTCTAAACCAGCTTAGTTCAGCCAGCCAGCAAAGTGTCTCAGACTGACAGGCAGCACTTTGTTATTCGGACCAGTAACTGGAGGTCCATGTCTGCCGCCTGGAAATATTTTATATTCAAACAGAAATTAGAAATGGAATGTGTTATTTCAGGCACAGCATATAGCAGTGCACTTTTTTTTAAGGTGCATACAAACTCAAAAACAGCTTTAGGAATTCTGCCAGCTCTCTGTTTTGACAATTATTATTTTGGCCTGGTGGCTTTTTTTTTTTTTTTTTTTTTTTTACAGTACATAGTAAAAAGGACAGTGGTGCCAATTCTAAAGCCAGCCACGGGAAAATGAATATTCTAAAAGGTGTTAAAAAATGCATGCGTTATCTGCAAAAATAAAAAACACAGGTAATTTTTTTGCGTTAGCGTGTGCAAATGAAGGTTGCAGGTGTCGTCCGTCCATTTAAACGCTCTTTATGATGTTAATTAGTTGTTAGCGTAATTTTCCAGCCTCCGCCATCAAGCGTGAGAAGTTCAGAGACCTGCTGTTAACTGAGAGTCAGTGCCATGGCACCGTTTCAAGAGCTCCCAAACAGGACGGCCAGTGATAACGAACAGGTGATGGGGCCTGATGCCTATGGCAGCAGGATATTGCAAAAGACAATTGAATTCGTAGGGAGAAATGAATCTTCCGGACAGCATATCAAATGTTAAAACAACACACATTGCATGCAATTTGCTTATGCAGGAGGGTGATAAAGTGTGCTTATTTAAAAGATAAACAAAGGGGGGATCTAGTGCAGTAAATTGTGCATGTGTGTTTATTCCCTATGAGTAACGCCAGAGGTTTATAGTCCCAGACACAGGCAGCCGTGCTTTATGGCTCCTCTGTTTGTGTGATAGCAGTATTTATGATATTGGAATTTATGTTGTACTGTGTTCACACTGTCTGTGTGCTAGTGGTGGTCTGTATTTAAATGCACTTAAGCAGATTTGGTGTTTGTCTTGTGTTTGACTGAATGCCTTTGAATGATGTCAGTTTTAGCAAGAGGTCAGATTCATTATCCCCTCATGCTTCACGTAAGAATCGGGCCTCCCAAGGTTAAATTCAACATTCCAAGTTTTTTCTCGAGGAGTGAAAGCCGTTCGGATAGAAAGGAGTTTCATCTCCTCAGCCCCCTGCTTCAGCTAATCTTAACCCCTCGCAATGACATTTCCACTCCGGTTCCTCCGACTCCAGACATATTTGCTCTCCCTTGCTGCTTGTGTCCTGTTAAGATTTAAACAGCAAACATAAAATGCGGCAAGATAACCTGCAAGAGAAAAAAAAAAAGCTTTGGAGAGACTTGACTCCGAACATTATTTTAAAGACCAGATCTGAGAGCTGCGGCGCAGCAGTCGGGAGCGATTATCTGCTGTGATCCCTCTCCGATGCACCAAAGTCATTCATCTGCCGATCCTCCACCCCCCGCACACACATGCGGCCCCTATGCAAAGGCAGACCCCTAATCATGTCGACACCGTGTGTCAGTGCCGTGGATGAGCAAGGCCTAGAGATGAGAACGGCTCTGTAAACATGGGCAGGCAGCAGGGAGCTTCCCTCTCCCCCCACGCTGCTCGGAATAAGCAAACGGGAAGATTTAGGGATTTTGCCGGGGCCCAACTTTGTAGTATCGGCTCAGGGTCTTTTTCAACGTTTTCCGGGGTGCTGCCTATGGGATATTGTTCTTAGCTTATGAAGTGCCGCCCGCCCGTTATAAGCTGTGTGTCTTTTGTCAATAGTATTACAATTTTGGAGCTAAATGTTCGTCGTTTTTTCCTCCCTTTGGATTTAACTCTTCAGTTTCTGCTGTGGTCCACATATTGTCTACATACTCTGTCATTGACCTTTGCTGTTGACCTCTAACATTCAGATAAACCACCAGAATCTTTATGAGGAACTCTTATTATACAGCTTGTCATTTGACCTCTATATTCATTGAAGTCAACTTTTTTTTCCCAGCACTGTCAATTATGAACTATCATGACAGACTAGTAAATCTAGTGTGCATCAACTATGTGCATTCCATAAACAGGCTAATACAATTGGCTGTATCAAATGGGATGTATATTAACAACAGTCTACTGTGCTCTCTCCCCTGTCAGGATTCTATTATGGAGCATGCTCCCGCCCCTTGTTTTGATACAGCGGTAATTTAAAGACCGATCTTAATTGACTTATTTTTTCCGCATGTCTGTCGGAGCTTGTGCATGCACTGCAATAAGAGTCTTGTTTCTTTATTGGGCCACACACAATGTACTGAGTTCAATTTTACCATTCATAATGAATGCAGCCTCGCCATTCAAATGCAGCCATAAGCACACAGCAGATAAGAATTTAATTAAATGTAGATTAAAACCAAACAGGAAAACACACTGGCTGATAATTTTTTATCACGTCCCCTGGTCATATTTTTTTTTCCCCCCTCATACTTTCGACTTGTTCTTCCTTGGGCTACATCTTTTCAGCTTGCCAAAAGTGGCGAAACACCTCACACATCTCACCGTGGCGCCGTGAGATTGTGTAAAATGCAAAACGAGGGGCGGTCACACGATTAATCAGAATCCTCGTGTCTGGGGAGGATGGAGGCTGGCGGAGGATTGAGGGAGGGGGCGTACAGGGGTGCAAGGAAGGAATTAGTTGCTTCATCCCAAATTTGCATCATATTCCAAAGGACAATCCCAGCACTGTAGGCAAGGGGAAACATATCTCGCTCTCTGCAGGAACAATTAAATATTTTCTACAATGCGGAATAAATGTCACCTTCAGTATCAAATTGTCCATACTTGCTAAACATGGTGTTACAGTGAGTGCCTGGAAAGCATGCCCGAGCAGAGAGAAACCACTATTTTAGATGTGGACCACAGCCTCAGCTAACATACTGTAACACACATTCAGGAGCTGTTCACCTCAGGCACTAATAGTGTGTTGAACTCCACTGGGGATACCAGTGAGCAAGAGACAACTGCAGCCTTGTCAGGGATTTCCCACTATTGAACCCGGGTGCTCAGTTACATATTAAACACATATTTTTTAAAGGTTCATGCACTGCTAGAATTTCTTTCTGTCGTGTGTTTTAATTATTATGAAAACGGCCTGCTCAAATATCAAAATGCAGCCCTGGTGTTAATGCTTAAGCATTTAGATTTTTTTTTTTTTTCCAGAAGAAATACATTAATTTCCAACCATCTGGTGTACTTATCATGTAGCATATTTCACTTGCATCCAGTTTCAGACAGCTGTTGGCTTCGACATTTACCTGAATGACTTGAAAGATAAATCCTGCTCTTCAAATGACTGTTTTTTTAATCAGAGGTGATGGTCTCATCTTCTGCATGCATACACAGATTCTCAGTGATGTGCTCAGAGTGGAAAATACCAAATTTGCATGATTGTAAATGTGAATTTGTGTAGTAACACAAGTGCTGCTGCAGCAGAAAGGTTAGAAACATGGTCTTGGTAACATGGCAGTGGACTTTAGCACTCGTGCCATCCCCGCCACCTCCACAGCGGCCGACACCGCCGTGCCGCTGCCTGCCTGGCTGTGCCCGTGCCCGCCTGCCCACCGTGCTGGTGCTGCAACTCAGTTCCACTCTATTACCCTCACGCAGGCGATTGGCCTTTTCTGTGGGGAAAAGAGCAATTTCCTGTCGCAGTCTGTTTGATCAAGTGCTAAACCCTTGTGATCAATAGAGAGACAGATGTCGGCTCCAGATGGCCGCGTGGTGATACCTGGGGCAGCGCGGGGGCTTGCCAGGACGACAGAATGGCAATGAGCAAGGGCAGCGGCTGTGCTCCCGATGCACCAGCCACCGAGACACAATGTGACAAACGCAATTAGGCCTTTTAGCTGCAGATTATTTATTTCTCTTGCAAACCGACAGAAAATTTAATTAGCACATACTTTAAGCAATATGTAGAATTACAGGGGTGCAGAGACAGAGGGCATGCTGGGATGTTGCACCGGTGACTGGTGTGTGTATGTGTGTGTCAGAGTGTGTGTGTGTCTGTATTCTGACTGTGTATTGCTGTGCTGGGAACACCAAATTAGCATGCCTGTAAATAAGGCACAGAAACACTTTGCAAAAGAGAAGTGTGTATGTTTCAGGGCACAAATCATGTAGAAAAACACATAAATTCATAAATTCCATTCCTCATGACCAGATCAATAATGTTGAATTTCAAAATGGATGACAGGTGCATCTCTCTGGCTCTCTGTCCTTCTGGAGAGGAAAAAAATAACTGCCAGCACCAGAAGGCCAAAATAGACCTTTCCAAAGAGGAGAGACAGAGGAGGAGAGAGGCTCCCATTTTTTAAACGGCAAGCATTTGCATTAGGGCTGGCATCCACCATACACCCCCCCCCCCTCCACACACAGACACACACTCACATACATCCACACACTTAAAAAACACACAGACACACAGACTGGCCAGCCAGCCCATGTGGCGTAGGGCCGGAGCCATGTTGGAGGAACCACTGAGGCGCGTGGCGATGGCGCGCCGCTCTCCCAGGAAAACCAAGCTCACCGGCGTTGGCCCTCCGCCGTTCACCTGCTCCCGCCGAGGCATGATGGGTAGGGGGACATGGGCCACGGGGCCGCAGCTGGAGGGGAGGGAGGGGTAGGGTCTGCTGCGGTGCTCAACACAGCGGCGCCCTGTCATGAGGGGTCTTCTGGTCCCATTAGCAGGGCTTGGTCAGGACGGGCCCCCAACCAGCCTGCCGCCGCAGCGGGGGCCGCAGTAAACACATGTCGACTGGCCACAACCAGGACACAGGCAGCACTACCCGCAGAGAAGGATAGCTAATAGAGTGCTCAATGGGACAAACCTGTCCAAATAAAGAATAAAGCAGTGTGGAGCGGAGAGGAGAGGAGCCAGTCAGAGCTTTCCTTTAATAGTCTACTCCACTTTACTGTGGACAGGGAGGAGCTGACTGTGTGTGGCAGCTAATGAGGGAGAACAGCTTTGTACTGTAGGAATGTGTGGCTGTTATTGTCTCAGACTGACAGCACAGAACTCACATGTGTTACCTGCGATATAGAAAGTGTAAAATGTTCTCATTTGCTGTTTACTTGAGACGTTTTATTAGTTTGAGGTAGAAATGAAAATGTTTTATTTAGATACAGGATTTTTTTTTTTTTTGAGCATCCTAAAATATTTTGTTTTAAAAAAATCATACTAAAAAATGTGATGTTTGGAGTGTTAAATATTCCTCCATTCAATGAATTTCAGAAGACTATTAATAAATTTGTATAAAATAATAAAAATCTAAATATTCAAGCTTTGGCATGGCACTCTAATAGAGAAAAAAATAGCTGCTAATTCACATTTCTAATTTTTTCCTCCCTCAAAATTATTACAACACTATTACCAGGCAAACATCCCCCTGCCAGTATCGTTCTCACTGTATTGAAAGAGCTACACGAGTCTCCAGAGACCAGCCACAGAAACGTCTTTTTAATTTCAAAGTGAAACATTTAATTTTTAGTCACCAAAACATTTGCTGAATCACATCATTGCTACGTTTTTTTCCATCTGTTTTTGTGTGTGTGTGTGTGTGTCTTCAAACAGTTCATAAACGTGTGTTGAATGACATTGTTCGGTGCTGTGCTGCTTTTATGTCTTTGTTGCCTGTGAATGTATACTATAGAGAGAGCGGCGTGTACGAGGCTCCCCTGGGAGGACTTTTTAATTTGTGGATTCTGACCCGCGTGCCATTCGCTCGAGGCCATCCATGAGCTCTCGGTACTGGCTATATCTGCAAAAACACTTGATGCTAAAATTAGTCTGGACGCTGTGGTGCAAAAGGAGGGAAATCTGGGGGTTTGGGGTGTCAGGCAAGACAAGGCAAGTCAGGGCATTGTAAACACATATTTACTGTAACAGTATTTATTTCTCGGGAAAACAGATTTTTTTTTTTCTTGCTGCAATTTTGAAATTTTAAAGTCAAATATAAAATGTGTTAAAAAGTGATAAAAACATTAAGCCATGCTTGATTACTGCCATTACAGAAATGCAGCGACTACAGACAAAAGATTATTAAACATAAAAAAATAATCATAGAACATTTTAGTGCCACATTTAAGCTTACACGATGTTATTTCCAGGCGAGTCTAAATAAGGTCAGAAGAATGCCTTTTGATCCAAATACATTTCTCACGAGAGTAAGATCTTTAGCACCTACCTGCAAGGATGTATAGGCAGACTGGTGTCTATGCTGCTCTGCCATGTCTGAGGCGTCTCTGCATCATCACAGCAAAAACATCCACCGGCTGCAGCTTGAGCATGAGAAGAGTGCCTCCTAGTGGCCGAGACAAAACATGAGAGGGAGGAGGTGGAAGGGAGTGAAGGAGAGATAGAGCGGGAGAGAGTCAATCTGTGTCAGTGCCTTAGTGAAATAATAGTAGAGTCAGCTAATTCTAGTTTAGTGTACCGTCAATAATAGTAAGCTTGTTTGACCCTGTGAATGATGTTCTCGCTCGGGTCTAACTCAGCGTTTTCCTCCCTGCCGCCTGCTTGCTTGCTCGGGATTGTGACGGCGAGCTTGACAGCCATGAGTCATCCTAATGTGTTCAACTCTGATGATCCAGAAACAGTCCAAATATTTACCAGTATTCATGAGGAAGGTTTGTTTAGTGTTTTGTCGCAGCACCGTCTGCTGTCAGGTGCAGATACAGATATTATTCATCCCACAATTTGTGATAAATATTTTCACAAGATCCAGGGGAAGTTGGCTGGGAAGTTGTGATTTACTCCTACAATGATAAAGCTTTGTTCAAAAAAAAAAAAAAGTGGTGGTTAACAACACGGAGCTACTTGATATTCGCAGGTGCGAGGAGCTTGTTCCCATTTGACCAGAAGGAGTTGGAGCTGATTTGAAGACAAGAAGAGTAGAGGTCTTTAATTACAACCCTCTCTGTGGCTTCAGGCACCACTAGCCTCACTTCACAATTAAGACCAGCAGTTAGCGCAGAGCCAATAGGCAGAGACGAGGACTTAAAGGAGCAGAATTACCAAACCAAGGAAAAAAAGAACAAATCAGGCTTGACAAAGGAAATTACACACTAAATCTGGTGATATAGATTCAAAACTTTTGCTCTTTAAAACATATAAAATAGTCATCCTCTTCTCAGCCTCTTCTATTTCTTAAAGTGCACCTTTGTAATACATGACCCCACGATGCATTCAGGTAACGCCAATGGGCCACTGTTAGTTCTCCCAGAAGCCCCATTCAACCCCTCCCATAATATGTGGCTGTGGTGCAGTGGGACTGTACTCCAGTGCTGTAATGGCCTCTGCAACGGTAATGTGTTTGGACAGATGGGAGAGGCAAGTGCTGATGTGCTTAACTACGCATTTTACAGCTAAACTATTAAAGAGTTGTGCTGTTTACACACCAACATTTGAATACCTGTCTTCAGGCCAGTTTAATTATCCGGGCCCTTCTGTTATTTCTGCCGCTTTGTTGTCTCTCAGCTTTTGCACGAGGCATGAGAGATTTGTTTGCGGCTTCATTAAGATATGGTGGTGGTGGTAGCGGTTTGCAGGGAGCCAAAAAAAAAAAATTATTCCTGCTCAAGTATCTCATGCTCTATTCTCCCTGCCTCCCCCCATACATATACAGATACTGTACACATCCGTTTTCTTATAAAGTCATTTAAAGTGAGAAAATTAAAAAATGCCCTGTGATGCCTGCACTTTGAAATCTCTCGGGGCTTTAGGCAAAGGGGAGGGGACACGCGCCCCGAGTCCCTGTGATTCATCCTGAGACATTTGATTAGTTTATAAGTACTTATAGGAGGAAAGGGTTTGCATTATAATTTTGTTTCATGAATTCCTTCATATGTTCATCTTCAACTGCGCGTTCAAATAAAGCATTAATCAAAGAGAAGAGAGAGAAGAGGGCATTTAGCCAGCAGAGCCATAGTCTCAGGGCCTCAGTGAGCTGGTGGATATGGTATTGAGAGACTGTAGGAAGCAGTGGTTTTTAATTATCTGGACTACGTACAGGATGCCGTTTTTGATTGTTTTAATGAGGCAGCTGGCCTATTGTCTCCCCTTAATTCCTCCATTGTTTTTAGAATATGTCATAGTTCTTTATTCTTTTATCAGGTGCTCTGCAGGAGGATTTAGACAATAGCCTTCATTCCAACTGCATTGGCCACTGCACAAAGGCAGCTCACTGCAGACAGTTAGCAGGCAAACAAGTGCAAATCACAAGCTGCACTTTTCCCAGCCTTTCCCCCAGTTTCACGACTTACGCTGTTGGTCTTTCGCTCTAACTCTTGACCTCCTTCTCCCCTCCTCCTCGCTCTTTCTTTCATAAGGATCATGCCATTGTCATAGGTGGCTCACCTGTGTTTCTGTGATTTAAATCACCTGTCATGAAAAGGCTGTCAGAGGGAAACAGCCATGACCAATCTTTCCAGAGAGCTCCTTTATGTTTTTATCTGTTTCCCACCGGACACCTCAGCGCTGGATGTTTTCTGTGCCTTGCATCTCCATGTGTGCATAAAAATAAAGTGTTTCTGCACATTTGGATACATGGGTCAGTACATAAATGCACTGTAGGTACTAATGTGTGCTGGCATTTGTGTGTGTGCAAACTTGCACATAGCTGCACAGGTAATCACGTTTGTATAATTGCATATTAGGGTCTTCAACGACTGATGTGCATAGGTGTAGATTTCAGGGAGGGTGCAGGGGACACACCACCCTCAGTATTTTGAACATGTGCATTTGTCACCTCATATAAAAACCTGAAAGATGCAGAGGGATTTTATTTTGTCCAAATAAAAGACATGTACACCATAAACTGACTCAGACAAGCCATATATTGATGCATAAGAATTGAATGCCCTCATGCATGAAAATGACGTGTGTCTGCACATTAATTTGGATGCTCTGGTCAGTACATAGATGCACTATGGGTATGCGTGTGTACTTGTATTTGTTTGTGTGCCATCTTGCAGATGTTATGGCTGCAGAGTGAATCACGTGTTTGTATATTGATACTTCAGATTCCTAAATGGCTTATGTGCATAGGTGTAGATTTCAGGGGGACCCAGAGGACATGTCCCCCTTAGCAGAACATGTGCATTTGTCTCCCCCAATAAAAACATTAAAGTAGCGTAGGGCTTTTATTTTGAAATTGAAATTTTAAATTAAAGACATTTACACCACACATTCTTACATAAAAGACATAAATTGGTGCATAAAAATTCAATTGCATCTCCATATGTGCATGAATATTTCTGCACTATCGTGTGAATCCTTTGGTCAGTACATAGATGCACTGTAGGTATGAATGTGTACTTACACGTTTTTTTGTGTGCAAGCTTGCAGATGTTATAGCTGAACAGTTACATTTTAGATTCCTAAATGACGTATGTGCATAGGCGCAGATTTGAGGTGGGTGCAGGAAACTAAAATGGATGCAGAAAGTGTTTGATGCTCACAATTTTCTGGTTTGGACCCTATGTCCAAAACCCTAAAAGGACCCTGGTTTCATATGTGCAGACCCCGCAAATGTTGGAAAAAAAAAAAAAAAACCTACACCCCTGCTCACGTGAATAAAGCTCAGGATCATGATGCATTACAGAATACAGTAGAAATATTGATACAAAATTCTGCTAAAAACTGTCACAAATCTGAGACACAGCTGTGATTTCTAATTCTGATGACAATGTAAGTGTAGTTTAAACCATAATCCTGCAGCCCGAGCACATGTATCTTACCACCTTGTCTTGGTTGAGTGACTGTAACAAGTGCTGCCTCAGTGTTTTGTATAGCTCAGTAAAACTGGGACATGCAGTCCTAAAACTCACTTCCAGCGTTCTCACACACAACAGATGGATCTGTAGCATTCTTGGCTGAAGGGATGCAATCTGAGTGCATATTCTGCTGTCAAAATGCAGTAAAAACATTTTCATCAGACTCCACATAATCTACTTCATTTCAGCTGAGGAGAGCATACAGTATCTTTGATTTGGATTGATCCAAAAAACACTGATTTGTATCTGAGCATCAGGGCCTAGTTCATAATTCTCTTTGTAAGCTGAGCGCGTCTGAACTAAAAGATCCATTCGGAGGAGAGAAACTTTTGTGGCTATGGCTGCGATATATTCCCCGCCATTGTCGGTGGCAGTTTGTATCTACCTTGATGGTAACTTGGGCAGACAGTGGAGAGGAGTTTTGTTATTTTAATTAGGAGATAAAAATTCAAAGGGCCTCTCCAGGCAGTGTGTGGTATGACAGAATCAAAACGATGAAGTGGAGCGGCCTGAAGTGTGTGTCTCGTCACAGCAGATTGGCCGACAGATAGGCACTGCTCTTTAAAGTGGCGCTGACATGCACACGCTCACGCAGGCACATACACACACACGCACACACACACACGCTCACGGGGAGGAAGCCTGCACACAAATGGGACTTTGAAAGATAGCATATTTTAATACTATTTCACTCCTTTGACACGTTTGTGCTGGTCTAATTTTCAGTGCTTCACCAGCAGATAGGAAGGGCTAGAAAGGTTTTAATCAAAACAGCGATGTGAAATATGAAATATTCAATTTTGAATTAAAATAATGGGGCAATTCATTCAGGAAACTTAACAATGATTTATACATAAGGCATGCCGTAATAGTGTAAAGTCATGGTGGCTCTGTTTTCATCAATTTCTAGTAAATACACAGAAAAGTGGCTTGGTTTCATACACAGCCTTCCTTGAGCACCTTCACCGTGTCTACAGGGTGGTTTTAAACCTGGTGATTCATAGGTTTTGTGTAAACATGAGTAATCAGTGTTGCACATGTGTGGGGGCTTTCTCGCTGCGTCCCCCTGCCTTCGCACCTCTCCTCAGGACTCTCTTTGTTCCACATCAGCCAGGGCTCAAATCACATGTCCCCTCTCAGCCTGACACTCCGTCGGTATGTTTGCACATCTTTGAAAGCTAACAGCGTGCTTTAATTAATTGTCCAGCTTTCCTCAGAAACAATGTCCTAATTCTGCCATTTAGCAGGAGCGTATCATAGTTTGTTGTTATCTCCCCAGCCAGATTTCTGTAAATAGTCATATTAAAAACTTTAATCTCTTCAATGGAAAATGAAGTGCAGCTGAAAAGCCTGTCATGTGCTGAGATAAATATTATCTAAGCTAAAACCTTCACTCTCTCCCTTCGCCCCCCCACCCCCCCCCCCCACCCTCCTTCCTCCCTCCTGCCCCCTCCCCCTTTCTCTGACTTAATGAATATGTTCAGAAGATTTCAGAGGAATGCTTAATCCGAAAACACAACAATCTAATAATATGAAGGACCTGTCTCAGTGTTGTAGCTGACAACAGCACTGTAGGCTACAGTTTACCCCAGCTGAGGTTTGCCTTGCTTCTGGATATGAGCACCAGTAGCCTAAAAAGACATTTGAGTGATAGTAAAGAGAAAGAAATTAACTTTTAAAGGGTTTGTTCACCCAATTTACAAAAACATATTTTCCCATTTACCTTTGGTTGTACAGTTTTGCTTTTATTTGAGCAGGTTTTAGATAACTGTCTGTGTGGAGGTGAATGGTATTTTATTTATAGTGCTCATTGCATTGAAAAATGACATTTAAAAAGTTAAAAAAGCAGTTTGTCTTTCCAGAAACACTGTGTCTCTGTCTCCAGACCTCACTGTGAACAGTTTTCATTGGAACTACAGAAAAAAAAATAGTCCTTCTGAAAACTGTTGACAGCATCCTCTGTCCACTATCCAGAGTAATGTGGGCACTGATTTTGGAAAGACATGTTGCTGCTGAAATGTTTAAATGTCATTTTTCAGTTCTGTGAGGACCACAAACAAAATTCCACTCTCCTGTTAAAACTACATACTGTTATGCAACACGCCATTGAAGTAGAGTCTTTGAGAAGTTGTGCACACCATCCACAAATATAATTTATGTTGCATAACGCCCTGACATTTAAGTCCAGAATTACTCATGTGTACATGCAGTACAGCTTTTTCCTCTCTCACAGCAAGCGTTTAAATGTCTCCTCTATCTGTGTTTTGTCCAGGTGGCCAACTATGGTGCACCACCACCAAGAACATGATGGAGGGCGAGGAGCTGGTGGCGTTTGCGGTGGACTTTGACTCGCGTCTGCAGGCAGTGAACCACATGTCTCTGAGCGAGGGCATGTACCCAGCCAGGCTGCTGGACAGCATCCAGCTCCTGCCGCAGCAGGCCGCAATGGCTTCCATCCTGCCCACTGCCATCGTCAACAGTGAGTGTCCGCACACCGACAAGAGCGCACGAGCACGGAGCTGGAACGAGACGTGCTTTTGTTTAGACACGCACAATCGCACACGCATGCTCTTGTTCTTTCTCCCTCTCTGTCTCTCTCTCTCTCTCACACACACACACACACACACACACACACACACACACACACACCAGTCCACAGCCTGCACTCAGTCACCTGCTTAACAAGGAGCGTCGTCTCCGCCGGGCGTAGATTAACCCAGATGAGTCTCTGCACTGGAGATAAGAGCCATCGACCTTCAAGTTTTGGGTTCACATAAACACACTGAGGCTCGAACTAACGTGTTAATTGCAAAATACACGCCTCATGCAAATAGTGTGTTTGTTTACTTAGCGAGGGCTATCTGGGTTCAGCTCAACAGGGAGGCTTCTGTAAGCAGATGGTCCAGTGTTCTTGTTTGCCCTTGAGAAAGGGCACCAACCCAGTGGTAGCAACACAGCGATATGCAGCAGCTGAGGATTTGGTGGAAAAGCCTTTTAACGCTGGCTTTGAGAGTCAGAACTGTAGAAGTAGAGAAGAGGAGTATGCGTGTGTGCAAGCTCTTTATCTTTATGCATAAATATGAAAGTACTGTATATATCCTGATATCATGTCCCCTTTGTCCCATTCCTCTTCCCCCCCTTCCAGAGGACATCTTCCCCTGCAAGGCATGTGGAATTTGGTTTCGGAGCGAGAGGAACCTGCAGGCCCATCTGATGTACTATTGCAGTGGGCGACAGAGGGAGCCAGATACGGTGGTGGAGGAAAACGACACCGGCCCCCATCAGACCCCCAGTATGTGCCCCTTCCCACAGTGCAACAAGAGCTTCTCTGGAGCCAGGGCTCTGGAAATGCACTTGAGCACCTCACACAGCGGTGAGTGACAATATGTCATGGATCAAAGAGTTTGTGGAGAAGCTAGATTTTTAACAGATTTAAAAAATGTTTCAAATATTACAGTTCTTGAAGATGGCTACTTTCAATTCATTTCTAAAAAGAAAGCAGGTTTAAAAGAAAGTGTTTAAGAAAAAAAATGACACAGGGGCAGAGTTTTGCACAGGTTTGGAAAAATGACTGTCATTTCTTTTCAAAAATATACATATCCTGCTGTCAGCTAGCATAGTTGACAGTTTATCCTTGAGCAGGAAAAATATCTAGTGGATGGGAATAAGCTTGGCATAATGCATGAGCGTTTGATGGTTTCTACAGTTAACTCTAAAGGAGAAGTGGGAGGCGAGATTCTGAGCATTTCTCCCTTTTATCTCCTTCACAGGTGTCAAAATGGAAGAGAGCCTCCCTCCTGGCACCAGCTTGAAATGCACAATCTGTAACTACACGGCAGATTCTCTTATTACATTCCAGCATCACATCATGTCTCACCTGTCACAGGCGGCCTTCAGATGCAATCACTGCCATATCAGCTTCCAGAGCCACAGGGAACTCTTACAGCATCAGGACTTACATGGGCACGGCAGCAAACTTCACAGGGAAGGCGACGGCACCGAGCATTCCCCCAGGGGGCCTGAGGAAAGCCTCCAGCAGCAGCAGCAGCAGGCCCGCGCTGAGCTGGCCAACAGGAAGGATGCTCTGCTGGGAAGTCCCAAAGGGGCCCTCAACAAGGAGACCAGCACAGACGGAGAGGCTGACAAGGCTGAGAAGAAGCCCATGCTGTCTGTTCAGAAGGGAGAGGCCCACCCAGGCAGCAAAGCCAGTTTTTCTTACACTAGGATCAAGTCTGAGCCCTCCAGCCCCCGGCTGGCCTCCTCCCCTGTGCAGCATAACATGCCTACATTTCCCATGGGCCCCTTCTTGTCTCAGTTTGCTTTCTCCCAAGACATTTCAGTAGTCCCGCAGGCTTCTGAGATTCTGGCTAAAATGTCAGAGCTAGTTCACCGGAGGCTGCGCCATGGAGGGAACAGCTACCCCCCTGTCATCTACAGTCCTCTCATGCCCAAAGGGGCCACCTGTTTCGAATGCAATATCACCTTCAGCAACCTGGACAACTATTTGGTCCACAAAAAGCACTACTGTAACAGCCGCTGGCAACACATGGCAAAGTCCCCCGATTTCTCCGCCCTCTCAGATAAGGTTCCCGAGGCGGTGAGCCCCAATAGTGGTCACAGTTCTGTTAGCATGTTGACCAGCTGCCACCCCACAGAAGCCGACAACCACCTCATGCAGTCTGCCTGTCTGAATTCCAATGTGTTGGACATGATCAATGCTGGGGCTAAAGGGCCTGATAAGGATCTAGCAGGACAGGTGAAGAAGGTTTCTACCCCGACAGGGGCTGAGGAGAGGCTGAACGGAAAGCAGATGGAGGGAAAAAGCCCCAGTACGGGTTTGGTGGAAAGTGACAATGACCCAACCAAGACAACCTGCGATGCCTGCAATATCACCTTCAGCCGTCATGAGACCTACATGGTCCACAAGCAGTACTACTGTGCCACCCGTCATGACCCACCCATGAAACGCATGTCCAGCAACAAGGTACCCTCCATGCAGAGAACCGTGAGAAACCGCAAGCGCAGGAAGATGTATGAGATGTGTCTCCCCGACCAGGACCACCAGAGGCCCCCTATGGGTCAGCCAGGTTTCCTCGGAGTTCCTTCTATGAACCCTTGTACATCCCAGGAACCTGTAGAGAGCCTAGCAGACCGCTTCCACCCACGCTGTGACATCTTCCCTGGTATGGTACCCAAACACCTGGAGGCCTCTCTGACTGTCACTAAACCTATTCTGGCTCCCAAATGCAATACAGTGGAGCAGCAGGAGCTGGACGCTCCCATTGATCTCAGCAAAAAGTGTTCGCCAGTCTCTGACAAGACATGTAGCTCCCCTAAAAGACTGTTGGACTATCACGAATGTGCAGTGTGCAAGATAAGTTTTAACAAAGTGGAGAACTACCTGGCGCACAAACAGAACTTTTGCCCTGCAACAGCCGCGGCCGCCGCTGCTGCTGCCGCCGCCGCTCAGCAACAACAACAGCCACAACAGCAGCAACAACACAATGAGACAGGCAGCCTGGAGCCGGCCATGTTCCCAGATGTGAAGGGTGAAGGCAATAACAGCCCTGATGACGTCTACGATAAGAGCCCAGGCAAATGTGAGAAGAATGGCAACGGGAAAGTGATGGTGCAGAATGGAGGCATGTTCCCCCCTCACCTGGGGCCTGTGCCGGGACTCAAGCCTTTTGCTGAGCCCCAGCTCATCCCATCAAAAGACGAGAACAAGAATATGTTTCTGCCCCACTGCCTTTATCCCGGAGCAATAAAGAAGGTGAAAGGTCCCGAGCAAATATCGCCGTATTTTGGGATAAAGCCAACCGATTATGTGACTGGGGGACCAGTGATGCAGGGAGAGGCCAGCGAGCAGGAGCAGAGCGTTAATGGGGGAGGAGGCACAGGAGGAGGAGGAGGAGGTGGAGGAGGAGAGACAGGAACAACCAGAGAGCAGGCTCAGCAGCCTGCTGCTAATGGCTGCCCCCACCCTGGCAAGGAGCCCCTTCCCCTACTGCCCAAAAACCGGGGCATGGTCATCGTCAATGGGGGGCACAAGCCCGAGGAGCGTTCAGGCACAGCTCCACCGCAGCAGGAGAATCAGCCCCAGCCAGACGGCCAGCCTCCCAATCCCTCACCTACGTGGGCCGCCGAGAACCAGGCCGACTCCAACGAGAACATGTCGCCTTCCTCCAAGTCTCCAAGCGAGGAGGCGGCACCCGCAGCCAACAAAGGCGTGAACGGCTCTGGAAGTGGCAAGTACTGCCGCCTCTGTGATATCCAGTTCAACAACCTGTCAAACTTTATTACCCATAAGAAGTTTTACTGTTCATCACATGCTGCAGAGCATGTAAAATAAGTTGAGAAGAATAAGACATGTTCTTCTTTTCCGTCCCACACCTTTCCCCACCCCGAACTTTGAACCCCTTTTTTCTCCTTTGTTTTGGTACACTGTTGTGTCTGGAATAGTGCATCACGCAGTGCTAAACGCTGCTTGTGGACAATCAAGAGAAGCTTCTTCTTTCATCGTTTTAAGACTTAAAAATGCAAAACCATTGGTTAAAAAAGAAAAAGAAAAGAAAAATGAATCAAGAATAATATTGGTGCCACTTTCACATTAATTTATTTTACAATCAGTATTAATAGGAGTAGTGATCTTAATTTAAATTCAAAATGAAATTTATATCAGAGTTGTTTGTAATGTTATTGTATAGTCATTCTTGTGTAGCACACATATTGTTTACACTGTAATGTAGGCTCAATGAAACAAATAGACAATACAAAAATGAGATGCATTTTAGACACAAAAATAGCTACTGAGGCACTTGTGTATTCTTATTTGCTGTACCAGTTTCTGTATATGCCCAAAATGTCACTTGCAGATTGCTACTAATGACTTGTTTGCCTTAAAAAAAATCACCATTTGGGGGTGATAACCAGGCACAACCCTGCATCTCACATTTTGGCATATACACATGGCTTTGCATACATATGTGGCTGTTTGTCCCTGTCTCTTTTCTTCAACTCAGATGTGGATGTTTTCATGAGGATGGCAGCATTCTTGTATAGTACTCGTATTTCTGTTTGATGATACACTTTGGTCTCCCTTTTTGAAATTTGCTCTCAATGCAATACTTTGTAAATGAGGGAACATTACTGAAAGCAGTATTATGAAATGGGGACTGTGCATATAATTATTTGTAACCCCATAGGGAAAAAAAAGAAGTTGTACAAGAATTAAGTTTATTGCTGACGAACAAGATGGGTGGGAGGTCAGTGGGGATACTGATGTAAAATGATCATTCCAATGTCCTGATTATGGGAGAAAATGTTTCTTAAAACGTTGTTGCTATGCATGTATATGGATGGAATTAAATTCCAGATCTGTTGGAAATTTTTATTTTGATGTGGTGTCATAATTAAACTTAAATCCTCAGGATAAACCAATGCTGTCTGGTCTTTCTTTCACACTACTGTATACCCATCAAAACAGATTGCCACAAAAATAAGCACAGTACAGTTAAATATAGACACAAAAGT
Source organism: Cephalopholis sonnerati (assembly GCA_019142605.1). Lineage (NCBI taxonomy): Eukaryota > Metazoa > Chordata > Actinopteri > Perciformes > Serranidae > Cephalopholis > Cephalopholis sonnerati. The sequence continues at coordinate 11,453,282 of JAGQAX010000008.1, read as the reverse complement.
ACATAAAGATGGATTTATAAAAATCCAAAATAAGCTTTGACGGCCAGACTCATCTGTTCACAAATTAGAAAATGAATCAAATCAATGCAAGTCCAAAGATACAGGTCTACATCTGGCTGTGATGTAACTCAATTATATGCCTGTAACAAATGACTGAAGCTGATGCAATGAAGAGAGGAACTCAATGTACCTTTCCCTGTGGCTATAACAAGGCAGAATATTAAAACAGAGCTGAACGAGATTAAAAAAAAAAAAAAAAAAGAGTATGTTGGACAGTGGTTGGACAGTGACGTGTGTGGCCTTTACACTGATAAGGAGTAATGTATTAATTTTTGTCTCTGGCCAATCAGGTAAAGAGACTGAAATAACAACTTGAAAGATAAGATTTTCTGAATCTAAGACAGCAAATATTTCATCACACTGAATACCCTCCAGTTATTTTCAATTTAAAAGCTTCCAATGAAGCAGAGCTGTGCAAAAATATGTTCAAAAATTGACTTCTCGATGAACCTCACCAGACGTGTACACAATCTCTACAGACTGCTGAGAGGTAAAAAGATAACTTGAATATTTTATTGAATATTTAAAACATATTCAGTGATTACCCTGTCCGTGTCTGGGGTATTGTTACATGTTGGCCATGGGTCACTCGCTCTGCTGTTTGGCTTGTCGTCGGTTGACTAGCTTCCTCAGGTGCTGGCTGATGGCAGATGGCTTGTTGTAGATCATTCGGCGGTCTGCTCCTTTTATGTGAATGTGATTGGCTGATGGGTAGGACTCCTCCAGAAACTTCTTTTGAAGCTTAGCTACCATCTGGTGCAGGGAGAAAGATGATTTACTATGGATTTTACACAACCGTTACTACAGTATTGTCCTGTCACTGTACAGGAATTAATAATAGTAGTAAACATGCTCACCTGGTTTAGATGTTCTGGCATTTGCTGGTCAAAGGAATCCCCAGTGATCACACTCACTGATGTCCTGCTGGAGAGGGGCTTAAATTTTGTGACGTCCCTTTAAAAACAGCAATAAAAAAGAACATTTAATACTGTTATTTCATATGTCAGTGATAATTTTCACTTCCATATTAAGCATGCAAACAGCCAACAAATCCAGAAACTAATGACAAAAAAGCTTTCTATACCTCACTTGTGCTGCACTTTCATTCAAAAAGTAATGCTCATCCACAGCACTGCTTTGGTGGGCAGGGTTACTCAGGAGGTATTTCTATAAAAGACAAATAAATCAGTCAAAAAAATCAAACGTGAATGAATAAATCACTTTTTATTCAAATGTCTATCACCTAAAGGTTTATAAGACACTACTTACATTACCTTCAGAGGCAAGTGAAAACTAAAGAGAGCAAGCCAATATATATGGTACTGTATACATATCTCAAACACAATGGACCTCATGCAATAAACGATAAACGGGCATATTTCCTATTATTTTTGTTTGTATCCACAATTTGTTCTTATTTTGTTAGTACCCATTGATTCACTAGTGTTTTCTTAGTTTTGCTTTTTCCTTCGGTGAGAGAAAAATTTGCAAGTTGTCCAGAGCACTCCTAACCAAGATAGGAGAAAAACATCTTGTTTGCACAGCCCCTATGTTGTTTGCCCAAGACAAAGAAACATCTTTTAAATTTAAGGGACATAACAAAAACATACAAATATATAAAATTTAAAATCATTATATATGTTTTGGAGTAATTAATGACTGGGTTATTAAATTTATGGGCTAAAGACGTACTATTGTTCCCTTGTTACCAATTAATACCATAAAGAACCTTACATATTTTGTGCATCCATCATCTGAATGGCGTAGATGCTTTGACCATCCAGGCCTTGCGCAGAGAACGTGTTTCTAGAGATCACACAGATCTATTTGATGAGACGGATAAATGGCTGCTTGCAAGAGCACATTTTCTCTTCATTTTAGTTGCCTGTGCCTTCCTCTGTTGATGATACTTCATTTACAGCATCAGAAATGTTTTGCCATTGCTGGGTTTTGATTTTCCAACATCAGTCCTGACACTCTGGAGGATAACATGTTTACTTTGTTTACGTTTATATAACAGTTTGTTGATATTACTACTGCAAAAGTTCTCACAGCCTTTTTGGTGGCATCTCTACATCTCTTGGGCAAGTGCTGCTGCAGTATTTGCACACGACACAACACCTGCTCTTATATAGTGTTAATTAGGGGTGGAATCACTAGAGGATCCACGATAAGATATCATCACGATACGTAAGTCACAATACACTATTATTGCTATTTTAAATATGTTGCAATATGCCGAGTATTGCGATAAAAATAAACCGCAGTATATTGGGATTTATTACCTTTTTTTCCAACTGTAAAGTATGTTGCCAAAGGAAAACTTTGTCAACATCCGTTTTATCCAATGAGATAAAGTTTTCAGTCTGTTCATCTCACTTAAGCCATTTTTGTATCAGCAAAATGTATCTAGTGGACTTGAAATTTTTTTTTATTTATTCTAGTAGGCCACCTAAAGTTTAATTTGTATGTGTTATATTTATCATTTATATAATAAAAAAATCAACACTTGGCACTGTTTCACGATATGATATTGCCACACAAAAATATCGCAAAACTATGCTGTATCAATTTTTCCCCCAGCCCTAGTGTTAAGGAGGCATTACCTATGCAAATAGGCTGCTTATGATCGAGTGGGATTCATCATTTAGCACACATGGGTAAGAGCAGATTTGAGTGGTTAAAAAAGTTTGGTGCATTGGGAGTTGTCCTCTCTTGTTTTTTTTTCACAGAAAATATAGATAAAATCTAAGCCTCACTCCCAGGATGCAATTCTTTCTACCACTAGGTATGATCTCTGAAAATGAAGGCTCGATTAATGGGACAAAGGAAGCACATCAACCATTGCGAAACAAAAACAGGAAGAGGATAGTGCTTTTGTTTTTCCCATTAGCTATCTGTAGCTTATCCCCAGTTACCAAAGAGTATCAATGTAAGTTCTTTGCAGTTACTATCCCAAGCAGCGGAAATGACGAACAGTGCAACAACCAAAGTAACTGTGGCAACTGTGGAAGTTGTTGGGGTATGAGGAAAATAGAAAGTGATCTGGCTGTCTTTACAATAGTGGCGCCAACTAAAATACCACTTGCAAATACTGGGGAGGAGTTCAAAAGTTGTCAGTGTACACTTTTAGAAATCAAAAAGTAAAACATACGTTAAACTGAAATGGCACTGTGTCTAAAGTCTTGTGCGTAAATGTGTACTGTCATCTATATTCATCTGTTACATCAAACTGACCGGGAAGTCTGGCAGACAATTTCAGGAAAAGCAGATTAAGCGTACTTAACAACAAAATATCTACTCTGAACATTTTTAGTTATCATTTCAAAAAGCAGAGACTTGTTTTAGAAGTCTCTAAGGAGTAACTTACACTACAAGGCAACTTGTTGAAGAACAAATTCAGAGAATAACTCCATGGATAGTTACTTGAGCAATCCCAATAAAAGCTTTGTTTAGTTAGTCTATTGGCAGACATGTTAATTGACCTATTCCACAGTTGTCACCCTTTAGCCTATCATCACATGGCCCCCATCCCACATTACCACATACTGACAGTTTGGGGGCCATTTTATGCAAATCCAAAAAAAAACAAATCAGCTCTGTTTTGCACTTTGTCACTACAGCATCATTTATTATAACTGCACTGATCATGCTCTGACTGAATCCCTGAGACAGAACTGCTGAACGCAATTAGATCACGCAATGAGTCTGCATCATTAAACTAAGGCCTTACTAGCCGGCCTGCTTGTTGGTTATTTTTGTCTGTGTAAGCACAGAGAGTATCATCAGTGTCATTTCATCTTTCTGTTCATTTTGAACTGACATCAATGTGTTTACTTGAAAAGTAAAAAGTACATTTTCACTTTTGGTGGTGACTCCTATCGCAAGCTTAGTCTTAAATTTCAATATAAAGAGGAATTTAAAAAGTCTTAAATGTAACTTTTTTGTCTCTGGGCCAGCGATAGTGGGAGCCTGGAGGCATTAAGTTTTCAGGTTGTCTGTCCCAATCTCGTGAATGCAATGTATTAAGAACGCCTCAAGGGAATTTCTTTAAATTTGGCACAGTTGTCCCCTTGGACTCGACGATGAACTGATTCAATTTTGGTGGTCAAAGGTTAAGGTCACACTGTCTGTTTTATTGTTGTAAACATGATATTTGAGAGAGTTTCTATAATTTTGGCACGAACATTCACTTGAACTGATTAGATTTTGGTGGTCAAAGGTCAAAGTCACTATGACCTTGCATCCGTCTCATTCTCTTGAAGGCAATATCTCAAGACCACCTTAAGAGACTTTCTTCAACTTTGACACAAACATCTACTTGGACAGAAGAATAGATTGATTAGAATTTGGTGGTCAGCGGTCAAAGGTCAAGGTCACTGTGACCTCACAAAACATGTTTTTGGCCACAACTCAAGAATTCCTAGCTAATTATGGCAAAACTTCAAACAAATGTCTAAAAGGATATAATAATGAAGTGATGACATTTTATATCCAAAAAGTCAAAGGTCAACTTCCCCATGACATCATAATGTTCTTTTCTGGCCATTACTCAGTATTATATCTCGGGAACAAGAGGGGGGACATTTGGTGAGATACTGAATTAGTGATACTAATCCTGGGTGCCCACCTTGAAAATGCCTGTAGACTGAAACTGATTGAAGCTGATTTTTTACATCTTTTGTGCTACTGGGAGACGATGTGTGTGAAGCATCCATGTTTTCAAAGACAGAGATGTAAACTGTGAGAGAAACTTGACTGGTCCGCGGAGGCACACAACCGTGGGGCGGTAATTCTAGTTTATACCTTTATATGTAGTATGGAATCAGTGCATGGTACAGTTGTCTCTGTTCAGCTTGAAGCTAGACTAGCAAGACTGCTATACGGATCTGTCCAAAGATTGTAAGTCAAATGCTTGAGTCAAGTTTTTAAACTGCATATACTAAAAGAATGTTGTCTCTGGCTGGTAATATTATCAGACCCCTTTTACAGTACCTTTTATTTGAAGTATATTGGCTTTTGCCATCAAACAGAAGACTTAGAGTCCAACGGGCGAGACTGAACAGCTTAACTAAAGACAACTACATCAGAGTTTGGGGTCTAAGTGGCCTCAGTGTACCTAGGTCGAAAAATGAATGTAACGGGGAGATTAAATTGTTTGCTTGTTGTTGGGTTAAATTTTGTGTTTTGTATTTATGTGTATTTATGTGAAACAGTGTTCGTCTTAGGAACAAGACAAATTTGGGAAAATATTCTAACAAAGCCAAAACAAATCGAATCAAATTTCCAAGATGATTTGAAAAAGATGTGAAAATGAACTACAAGTCAATTTGAATGCACTGAAGTCGGTGTTCAGCTCATTCATGGAGCAGCTCCAGACAGAATACTGATACGACTTGGTTCTCTGATTCTCCGGCTCAGGGCAGGGAAAGTTCACCACGCTACCGGAGAAGATGTGAATTCTCAAACTGAGCCAAATTCCCCTTTAACTGTGTCTATCACCCACATGCGATGAGACCAGATAGCTTCGGTGCCGTTAACATAGCAGCAAACAATTCTGCTCCAGTTCAATTAAGCAGTGGTTACAGAACATGCCCTTGAGAAATGGACTGCATGCTCTATTGAGTCCGCCGAGCTTGTGAGTGTGTGTGTGTGTGTGTGTGTGTGTGTGTGTGTGTGTGTGTGTGTGTGTGCACGTGTTATAACCTTCACTAGCCTGTCTACAAAACCTTTCTCCGTCCTTGGAGAATTCAAGCACAATGATGTCCTTATCTCCTTGGCAACAACTGTAATACTTGAAAAGCTGAAATAGGTCCTCTCATCACTACTGCCATCGAATTGTGGGTGGCTGGCAGCAGAGAACAAGGCGTCTTAACGAACTGTTTGTGTCCATCCCAAGGCAGGCATCATCGCATCATACAGACAGCTGCAGCAAAAAGGTAACACTGAACGGATGTTAGGAGTGTTCAGAGGGTCACTGAAGTTGCTTCCCCAAACAAGAAAAGCTTTAAATGCAACAACTACGAAATTAGCTTTCTTGCAATAATCTCTCTGTCTCTGTGTCCCTAATGCTCCCAACATGAGTGTTTGTCCCCCTGCTGTAATAAGGTGTCAGTCTATAGCATTACTTCATGTTACCATAGATATTGGTTGTTGTTCATCACCAGAATCCATTACTTCTCCTCTGCCTAAGATGTTTTCCATAGCAAGTAAAAAATAACTACAGGACTTCATGACAGGCAGGAGTGTGACAGCTGTATGTATGTGTGTGTGTTTTTAAAACAGATTCACGGCAGATCTGAGTGCGGACAAGCACAAAAAATAAAAACCCTCTCCTGTAGCGAAACTTCATCTGCAATACACAGCAAAAAGCATGTAGCTTATATTAACAGCCTTTTCCTCACAGCCTGTATGACCTGTCAAAAGGCTGAGTTTACAATATAGCAGGCGTCAGAAGATACAGTGCAATTGCAGTGTCACGTCAGCTCCGGGAACGGGGTTCAATTTTCATTTATTTTAAAATGACGTCTGGCGTCATATCATGCCAAATTCACAGTCTCTGATGATATGAAGACAAACGCCTCTGCAATCATCATCCACCGGTATCTGTGTTGAGGAGGAGACGTGATTATTCTCACACTAGCACCATCCTGTGGCTGTACAGGAAAGATGGGAGGAGGGCCTATCACTTCTTCCTCCATGTTCTTAATTAGGAAGCCCAGAGACTGTCTGAGCAAAGGAACAAACCAAAGTCTTGTCTTCAGACTACAGAAATGTACACATCTATGAGCACCTTTCTACCCTGATGGGTTGATATATATTAATCGTCCCTGACCTGCTGTGCCACGTTCTGAGTGACACAACATTAAAAAGAGATAAACTGAAAAACATTTCTAAATCATTTTCTTTTTAATTTCTTGAAGAATCTATGTCACAGCCTTTGGGGCATACTTCACTGTAATGTGTGTGTGTGGTCGTGTGTGTGTTTATTAGCCTGACCTGGCGCTGGATGACCTCCTCTGAGACATTTTCTCCTTTAATAGTTGGTTCCATCGCCCCCAGGATAATCAGCATGCGGCTCAGCCCTGTAGCTGCTGAAAACTGCCTGGCTTGGAGTGAAGGCAACAGCTTACCATACCTGAACAAACACACACATATATTCACACACATTTAACTTCAGCAGGAGACAAACTCAACTATTAAGGTCTACAGTTTAACCGTACTGGATTTTATAGCTGCATTGATTGATTTTGGCCACTTGTGGGCAACAGAAGAAGCTAAAAGCCAGAGGTGGTAGAAAATCAGACATGCAAGTCACAAGCAAGTCTCAAGTCCTAACCTTCAGGTCACAAGCAAGTCTCAAGTCTTAACCTTCAAGTCATAAGCAAGTCTTACGTATTAGCCCTCAAGTCAAAAGCAAGTCTCAAGTCTTACCTTTCAAGTCATGAGCAAGTGTCAAGTCTTAACCCTCCAGTCACGAGCAAGTCTCAAGTCTTTCTCTTTGAGTCACATGTAAGTCTCAAGACTTAACCTTCAAGTTACATGTGAGCCTCAAGTCTTAACCTTCAAGTCATAAGCAAGTCTCAAGTCCTAACCTTCAAGTTTCAAGCAAGTCTCAAGTCTTAACTTCAAGTCAAACAACTCTCAAGTCTTAACCTTTAAGTCGCAAGCAAATCTCGAGACTTAACCGTCAAGTCTCAAGCAAGTTACAAGTCACTGTAATGAGAATCAATGAAGCTGTTGCTCAGGTCAAGCAATTCACAAGTCAAGTCATGTGAAATTCTAATGATCTACCCCAGCTTCCACATTCAAACCAGTTAAAAGACAGTGGTCATTAAAGTTTTATTTTGAACATTAACAAAACTGTTGCAGCTTGCTAACACCTTATGAATCTCACTAATATTTGACAATTTGCGGCAATCAATAAGAATCCTCCTCAATGAACAACAATGGGGAGTAGAAAAATCATAATAAAAAAGTCAAACATAGCTTTAATTTAGAGTCAGTTTTCTAGTTAGGGTTTGACCAGCCAATACACTAATACACATACACATACATACAAGCTAAGACACAATCATGTTCTTGTCTTTGTGGGTTTTGTGGTGCCAAATCAAGTTGGATGTTGTGGTGGTCTTGTCACTGATTTTTGAGCTGCAGACTCTGAATACCACTGTTCTCTTTTGACTAACATCATCAGCAACATAATCCTTGATTTTAAATGTTATCATTTTTGGACTAGTCCCCCTCCCCGATTGCTGCCTCTTGTGTTGGCCAATGCTCGTCTGCCACATCCTAACAAGTCGCCAGGTTTGCACACACTAGAAATCCCCTAGTCATGTTTCAAAAACAAAATGTGACTTCTCAATATCTAGAAAAAAGTAAATACTTAATGAAAAAGGTCAAGTCCTTTTGAGTCATCTGTTTCAAGTCTAAGTCAAAACTCTTTAGTCATTAATACCAAGTCCAGTCTTTTATCAGTGTAAGTCGAGTAAGTCTGAAGTCCTCAAATTTTTGACTCAAGTCACCATTTCTGCTAAAAACATCGCAATTACATATTAAAGCATTATAAAATGTTCTATCTGTTCTATTTTTTTACTAAAAATGGCACCAAGAGCTATGGCAGACTGCAAAGGTTCATCGATAACACAGACCCATTTCAAATTACACTAGTCATCTGATCAATTGTTAATATAAAAACAACTCATTAGTGCAGATTTCAATATTTCAAGTGTAACCATCAATGCCAAAGTAAGTCTTTATAATATTTTTTCCAATAGTCCTCAGAGTACCTGGGCCTGTAAACAAAAGATCAAGTCAGTTTTAATTTGTGCTGCTCAACAACATAACGTTCTGAATGGCTCTAATACAAAAAGGGTGATTTTCTGATCACAATACCAGTGACTCAAGCAAAGTCATACAATTCCTCCAGCCTCTTTCAACCCAAAATCTCAAACTTTCTCTTCAAAAACATTTGCCTGGGGAATGAGAAATACTCTTTTTTTTTGGCAGATGAGAGAAGAAGAGCTGTGGGATTTTGTAACTCAGGAGGCCCAATCGGTCTCGGCTCACTGGTGCTCTGAATTGGCTGGTCTCAGCCTGTGGAGCCCAATCAATAGTGCCGTGCGCCTGCTGCCGCCATCGCCGCGCTGCGCAGCCTGCCCCTACACGCAGCCAACACACTGTAGATCAGCCCCCCTGCACCGGGAAACACTCGTCCCCTGTCTTTGTCTTACTCCTGATCTGGGCCAGACTTACAGCTCTGTGCTCCTCTGTGCCTGTATCAGCGTCTTTCTGCTATATTCAGTCCTACACTACATTTAATACCTGATAAATGAATATGAATGACCTTTATAAAATATAAACTGATATGTTTCAGCAATCCAACTAATGTTTTTTTAACAATTTTATCATATATTGATTGTTTACCAAATAATTGGTTAAATTGTCTAGTCTATAAAAGGACCCCTGATACCCTGATTTTTCCTTAAACCCATTTGTGTCAGCAACTAAAAATCTGGAGTGTTCTCTGGGCTTGCTTTAACACAAATCTGAAGAGATTTTCAATATCAGTCAAACTGTTTGGCTGGAAAGTGAGTTGTTCTTATCATACTATATTTAGTCTTTGAGCACATGTGACTACTTTTTTTAAAAAATATATATCTGATTATATTTTAAGGGAAAAAAACAGTGGTCTCATGTGCCCAAAGACTAAATATAGCATGATAAGGAAATAGCTGTATCTCAGAAACTACAAGGAGAACCATCAAGGATTTGGTGTCTATGAACTCATAACAAGTTGAATATTAAAGATATGCACACATATGCATTGTAAAAAAATTCATAATGAAAACATTTGGTAAATTTGATTTTCACATTTTCCCTCATTTTCAAAAATCCTAACTTTGACCACTGATAAAAGTGTCTTTTATCATGTGATTTAAAAATGTCAAAGTTGGACACTTGCCCACAGTTTGTCCGTACCAGGTTCCAAAATTTTAAAGACTTGAGGCATTTTTCCTATCATATTAAATGTGGCCTTTAGGCACAAAATGCCACCATGAGGTTGGTATTTGTGTTTTTCAGTGAAATGTCTCAACAGTTATTGGATAGATTGCATTAAAATGTGGTAAATATATTCATGTAGTTTCATCAACTTTGGAGATTGGTTAGCTTTGTTTCGCCTATACTTGATAGTGGCAGTAGATATACAGACAGGAGATGTGGGGAGAGTAGGGTTGGGTATTGCTTAAAAAACTACAATACCAGCATCAATACCAGTACCCTTAAAGTGATACTGATACCAATAAAGTACATCATTTGATAACCTTTTTTTTTTTCTTCATTCAATACCCATCATGTGCATGGAGGCATTCAGTTGCATAAAATCGTTTCACTGGTAAGGTTTTGGCACTACCTGGTACTGGGTTATTTCAGTCGATAATTAAGATACTGAGCACCGATACCCAGCCCTAGGAGGAAGAGACTGATATGACAACTACAGACGTTGCAGTTATTTGTATGTGGTATGCACATCACCCATTAGGCTACCAAAGCGCTCCAACTTTGATGCTAGCGTGGCTGTAGCCTCTTGCCACTTGATAAATGTCAAAACAACTAATCGTTTCTCAGAACTGTCAATGATTCATTTCTCTTCCAATTGACTTTTCAGTACAGAACTAAAACTTACTAATACTTGAGTTGTAACAGTATCTTACATCACAGCACAAGCCAGCAGTGCATGTTACAGTACACTTCATTTTACAACAGACTGGTTCAGACTGACACAGACTGGCTGCTTCACTGCCATTATACCGATCATATCAAACTTACATCATAAACATTCACTTTTCTGTTGTAAAAGAACCCATTTCATCTGCAGTTGATATGACACGTTGCTACCTAAATAACTGTAGCTTGACATATAAAGCTGTGCTCCGGCAAAGCATGATTGCACTGATTGGTCAGATCGTGCTGATACAAACAGCAGAGAATGGTTGTTCACCTGCTACAAATGTCTGTGTAAAGATAACATATCTGCCATATTCAGTGCCTGCAGGTCAATAATAGATACATGCAGAGGGAGGGGTGAAGAGAGTCGACTGTTCTAATTTTCAGTCTTCACTCAGACAGAGAAAACTTTTCAAATCAGACCTCCGCAGAGTGACATTTTGACATTTTCATCTTCCTTGCCACAGTTTTCCCCCGAAGTCATTCTGGCACCACAATTTAGAACTGACTCTTCGACCTGGCTCTTAAGGGACTTCTCAGTCTCTGCACATTTTCCACCTGTCACCCTTTTCCTACCCCTTGATTCCAAAAATAAAGGGGGGGAAAAAAACCTCTTTCCCTATCAGCCCCCTAGTTCGAATCTGGTCAAATCATTCCTGGGTCTGGCATTGAACATTATTTCAAGGATTCTCCAGCCACCTGTCCTATTCCCTCCTCTTTTTTCCATTTTTAATTCTGCCCCGGAGTGAGGATTATGCGAAGCAAGGCATGCGTGTCAAAGGGAAATTTAGTGGGTAAAGACAGCCAAGATTGGCGGGATGAATTAAACAGATAACGGGAGGAGACGAAGTGGGGGAACCATGTAGAGCAAAACGCCTCACCGATGTTGGTCATTTCAGAGGGGCTCTTTTTTTTCCCTCCCCACAGGAGCGAGGAGGCAATATCTAAATTAATAAAGTGATGAAATGAGTTTGTGCCGTGGACTTTCTGCTGTTTGACTTTCCCATCTGGATTAGTGCAGGCTGAATGGACGCTCTGTTACTTTTGTTACAACTGCGCAATTCACTGTCGGAATTTGGCCCTGTAGTGATAAGGCTCCCCTCCTCCTCCTCATTACCATCTCATTTCATATGCAGGGCCTCTGTTACCTGAGAGCCTGCTCACACACAAAACACGAACTATTACACGAGCTTCTGCCAACTATTACAATGAACAGAGAACATTTAAACACGGACTATTACATGAGGCTCAACTAACTATTACGCCAAAGGAACATTTTTTAAAAAACTGGTCACTGCAAAGACTTCAAGAGACTATTACAAAGAGAAGGGCATATGGACGTGGACAGGTACATGATGAGGCCTCTCACTCTCACACTGACAGGACAACTTGGCCATATTTTAAAGAATCATAATCTTGAGTGAGTTAAAATCAAAATCAGGGGCGGAGCAGGGGGGTGGCTTCCGGGGCTCCAGCCCTCAAAATACTGTCTCAAAGTTTCAGCTGTTTTAGGTTTTTAAAATACCTCAGATAATAACATATGCCCATGTTGTTTATCCTAATACGATATTCCCTAAAGAAATCTAAGAAAACTGACTAAATGTTCTTCTGTTTGCCTAATATTCAATTCAGAGTATTGAGGACCACATTTACTTGGCATTGTCGAGTTTTCCTTGATTTGCAGTTACAGCAGCCCAGATTATTATGGCATGGATTCAAATGTGGCAGATTTGTCAGCTAAACATTCACTCTGTGAACTCTACTCCAGTAAAAATAGGTTTCAAGATTAGTAATGCTGTTTATGCCAAATTCTTACCCTACCTATGTTATGTAACTTAAAAATAGTAACACACAATTTTTGCCTCTCTTTAGGAGGCAGGAGTGAAAAATTAGTCATCATCAACACTTGATGTGTTATGGTTCAAAATTATGAAGACAGTTGGAGAACAATTAGATACAAAATAGGATGTAGACTCCACAGGATTATTTTTTTTTCTTGGCAACTATTGTGCTTTTCCAAAATCAAGTTGGGATTTTTAGACACTCCATTATCTCAAATGGAAAAATGAAAAACTGTGCATACCACTGCCGTAAATGGGAAATAAATCTCCCCCAGACCCCCCCCTGGGTTTGGGCTGAGCCCTGAATGTTTATAACATCTTACGCCAGTCAGAAATCCATCACAGCAAAAAGTTGAGACAGACAGACACATTAAACCCAAAATTTTGCATGAAGCAAAGCACAAGGCCATAATTTCATAGTCAAATATAAATGTGTAGTGCACAAGTCTTACATGGTTTTACACAGGAAAAAATGGTCTTGAAGTAAGGTAAAAGTAAAACACAGCGTTGACACCAAAACAAAACAGTATAGTTTTAAATCTGTGAAATACTACATGACAACAAATGAGTGACTGTTTGGAAACAGACTCAACCAACCAATTAACAATTACCTGTATGTGTATGGAGTGCCACACATGGAGTGATTTTACTGATGATGTACATGAAGGTATTTATTGTGTTGGTTTGGTGCTTGAATATGTTTGCCTTGTCACCTGTATTTGCGCAATTCTACAACAAATAAAATAAGTCTCAGACATTATCGTGTTAATGTTTGACATTTTTTTACTTGTTTGTTATCTGATGTCTTCGTTCATGTTGTGTCAACAAAACTAAAAGATGACTAAAAACACTTCTATGTGAGACAGTCACTGTAGAGAGCAGAAGAGAAACTGGAACATCAAAATTTTGATCAGTAAGTTAAGAAACTTATTTAAATTCCCATTGACATTTTGTAACTATGCTAATAGCTATCAATCAAGTCTTGGAACAGAGCCTTCATCAACAGTATGGCTCACTTCATATGTTTATATCAGAATGTTTTCCAATATTCTTGTTTATTTAATATTTATGCCTTTAAGAAACATAATTTCCTAGAAGCCCTAAATGTTTGCTGGCTAACTATCACATGCAGAGATTAAACTGGAAAGCTTAAGGTATTACATGCAGGATTTTCCTAAAAAAAAAACCTGAATGGACTCAACCAAAAGTTATCCCAGTCAATCATCACTTATGACCACCTAGAAGTGTGTGGCAGAGACCTTGTTCTACAGAGTCCCTGGCCTCTGCCTGAATCTTCCTATTTTCAGTGCCCAGGTGAGGTTAGACTTTATAAAAGGTAGCAACAAAGTACCTGAACATAAGCAGCACACATCCAAGAGAAAGCTAGAAAAATGGCAGACACAGTGCCAAAACAAAAAACGCTGATATAGTGAGGCAAAACGACAAGTGGAGTGAATCTGGGGTTGGCGTTCACTTTTGCTGCCAATACTGTTTACAAATAGTAACTGAGAGTTTGTGTACAGTATACCTTTAGAAAATGACTTTAGAAGAGATTGTTGGTGAGTTTAATGGATAAGGACAAAATCAGATTATGATGACTTAAGTATTCTCACTGCCATGCTTGTAGTTTTATGGGAGCTGTAGTTTGGTCTGTGCTCACAAGATACCATTGCTTTATTTTGCTTATGTCAGAAAATTTTACATTTCTAATAGTAAGTGCTGTGATGGATTTGTCTTTGAATGTGCAATGTAAACTGCAGGAACAGGCCTCATTGTTTTCAGTAAAGCCAATTAAAGAAACAGAAAATGAGAGATTGCGTTGAGTGGAACAGAGGCAAGCCACGTGACGTCATGACTACTCTGTGAGGAGGAACTTAACAACACGTAGAGCTTTCCAAAACGCATGAGGTCTAGGCTCTAGCTTCTTGAAAAGGTGACACAATGTTGACTGCAGTACCAATATCATCAATTTTATTCACTGTTTGGTATGCAAATATGCCAATAGCAGTGCAGCTGACAGACAACAATGGAAAAAGTAGGACTAATATAGATTCTAATATATATATATATTTTAATGTACACATTATTACTTTTAAACATCGGTACTGCTACACCAACAGAGGAGCCTGCAGCTAATATTCAGTATTTTTTACACCGACAAAGATTTTAAAAGGCAAAAAAGTATTGCACGAACAGAGACACCTTTTTTTTAACAGGTTTTATCTGTGACACAGTAAAACACGCTTTTGCAACTCAGATTAAATTCACATTTTCATCTGAACTTTGTGAAACAGATACAGCCATCCAATTAACACTAGCCTTAGACCTACAGTATAAATCATCCCAGAGTTATTGTGTAAAGTATTATGCTCCTGCACTGTGCAGTTAGAACTACTGTACTGCACATACAAGCACTTTTTGTGAAAGTGTGCTTTGGGACACCGCCACTAATGTATGGCATCACATTTCATGTATGTTAGTACCACACATGATTCTTCAGCATTGTCAGTTGTCTGTGTTTGTTCGTATACCTTCAGTATTTAATCTGTTTTTATGTTTGATTTTTTTTTTTTTTTTTTTTTTTTTTTTTACTTTTTAAATATATTTTTGTAACCCCCCCCGTTTCCTCAAGGGGATCATTAAACTTGCATCATATTAAATGCCAACAAAGGGCAGAAAAGTAGTTTTTGAGTGCAAGCAAAGCAAACAAATAAATAGTAATAAACCACTGCCATTCTTTCATAAAGTAAAAGCATTCTAGTTACATTTTGTTTAATTACATAAACCATGATGATTCGTCTTTTTGTTACTGCTCAACAACAGTTGATATATGTATTCAAAATATAATATAATATAGAAAAGTAACACACACTAAGGCAGTGGTGCAGCCCAGTCACCAGAATAAAATGCTCAACATTCCTTGTTGTTCAGATTAAATGTGTATGAGCTAAGTTTCTCATCCGGAGGAGGGGTAGATATGTAGGGTATATATAATGGTGGTATATGGCATGATACCGAGGCGGCTGCCAAGAAAGCAGCAGACCACTGTTTGAGACCAATAAACAATAAAAGCAGGTATTTTCACTACATGCTGGGACATTGCCAGACATTTGTTGTGACAAACTGGGTATTTTGAGCCAAAATATGACCTTTACCTAACTGTGACCAAGTGTGTTTTGTGCCTAAACCTGACTGCAGCATGGTGACAACATAAAATTGAAAATTGAGATATGAAGAAACGTTAAGTTTCAACATATCTGCTACGTATGATGTGTATAAATTTAACATATGAAAGGCACAAATGTTCCAAATTGGTGGTTTGCAAATTGTACAATACCACATTAATCCAGCCATTGGGTTGTGTGGTGAGGTGCTGATCACTAGAAGTAGATATGAAACTATGAAAAAAGTGTCACACACAGGTCCAAAATGCATTTCTGTTTTATTCAGATGACAAATCATCCCTCAGGCCCTCTTCAAGATCAACAATCATTTTTGTAATTGCTGATTTTGAAAAAGGTCTGAGGGTTGAATGGTCATGTATTCTAACATAATTACTGTACACTCCACTTTACTTCCATATCTGCGTCATAACTACTCTGATAATCAGACTTAATTGCCATTCGTTTCGCTTCATTCAATCAATTTGAACCACTGATCAAATCTACCAATCTACCATGCTACTTTACGACACTTCATACTAACAGATGGAGACCAATCATACTTTAGGTACAGTAGTAACTTTAGTTCATGGACAACTTGTAAACAGCCCAAAATGCCAGACAACTAAAATAGAAAGGCAAAAACCTCAGCTCCAAGGTGCACTACCCAGTGTGAACACAAGGTGTCATTCTTGCACCACAGCCAATGTCAGGCTGATTCCAGCCTTCCATATTTGCTCTCAGCCTTCCTCCCTGCATCAATACGATAGATTACACTGGGGTAAATACACAGGGACCGCAGCAGCCCTGATTCATTAGTGGAGTGTAACAGCAATAGTTACGCTTACAGTGGTTCTAATTACAATTAATTGGCATTCCTGGCTCGTCTGGGAGTCTCGGGATGAGGGGGAGGATCTGGAGAGGGAGGGGGCAGCTGAGTCAGGAGAGGACTGAGGGGGGAGGCTGACACACTGGGAGCCATTACAGAACCACACTGTGAAGCATAATGAATCGTACGCTGTTGGAGCCTGCAGGGTCAAATACAGCGAACCCTGGTCATACATATGCAGGATGTACAGTATATATCATATACAGGTATATTCCTATGATAGTAATATGTTACAAGTTAGTGTTCTATAATCGAACTCGTGTTTTTATCTTCCCCTGAAGCTGAATTATCACACAGAGAGATTTTGTACATCACATATATTTGATGTTGTATGTGTAAAAGAAGACACACATGAAAGATTTCAAGTTTTCTTCCTGTGCTTTTCAGTTAAACTCAACCAACAGTCCCTGCGTCAGGCTTCTGTCAAGCAGCATCTCCCTCTATTGTTTCATTTTACACCCTGCCGTGCTAACTTTTCTTTCTCTCTTTCTTCATTCCTCTATCTCCCTCTTTCCCTCCCTCCATCCATCCATCAGCCCATGGCCGGGTGATTGCTGCCAATCTCAGCCGAGGATCCCTGGAGAGGTTTAGAGCAGGGCTGTGCTCCAGTGGGTTATTGAACACAGCTCACGGTGAAAGCGAATGGGCTCTGAGGGGGAGACTGGATATGTCATCACTGGCTGCTACTGTTTACCAATGAAGGAAGAGCAGACAAAGCGCACGTAAATGCTAAGAGATTATATAATGCTGCCTATGGTGTTGAATTAAGTACTGTAGCATCCAAGTACTGAAATGTTAAAATATCTCAGCAATATAAGTTGTAGTAAAGACGAGGGCAGAGGATGTCAGACCTGTAAATCAATCCGCTAACAAAGTGCTGTGAGGAGGGATAGAAACACTCTTCCTGTCTCTCATATTAAACCACGTCTGGCTTATAAATCAAACCAAGAGACTCTGAACGGTCGTCAGTCAAAGTGACAGTCATACGCTGCCTGTCATACAGAGCAGGCTCCAGGTGAGCTGCAAAACATGTCTATCTAATACACACTGCAGCGAGCTGTGTGGGTAACTGCTGGGGTGTGTGTGATATGCATACTTACATTATGCACGTGTAGAAATGTTTATGTGATCGGGACTTAGTGTGTGTGTGTGTGTGTGTGTGTTTCTGTGAAGGCCTTGCTGAGCATATTAATGACAGGTCGGATGATGAATGGGACAGAAAGTGTCATTTTCATTTTGGGACTCATAACTCAATCAGGCTTCCATCCAGGCCCGCAACCACAGCTGTGAGGCCAACACTGTGATACCCACCTCACACACTCCCCCAGCATCGTATATCCACACAGACATAATAAAAAAAAGGATGCACTCAATATACTGTGGATTTATGTACCATATAAACTAGAACAATCTCACTTGCAATTCTTCAGCTACATACTTAAAAAAAGACCCGAACTACAGACTTTGTGTCTCAGCATCAAAGTCAAATTATTCAAATTACCACAGAAGTAAAAAAAAAAACAACAACTATCACTTAAAAGAACGAAGATGCAGAGAGAAGGGATGAGGAGACTTTCAAGTGGTGCTCCAGTGAGGACTGAGTTGCACTAAACACAGTAATGGTACATTAAAACGGAGAGTTTGCCAATCAATCAGCATTCATTAAATTGGAGGGACCATCCCATTAGACAAGAGCATTCCCCACTGTTTCTGCTCTCTGAGCAAACATATTCCCCATGGGGTAAATTAGTTTTATACTCCACACACTCACACACACACACACACACACACACACACACACACACACATATTTGACTGTAGAGAGACAGAAGACACACAGACTCACACTGTTAAAAAAAAAAAAAAAAAAGATGTTTCTACCGTAAAAAAAAACTGGCAGAGTGGGTTGCCAGAATTTCACCATAATCAATACTGTACAACTTTTTCTACTATTACAGTAAAATATTATCAGTACTTTTGATCTCACTTAAAGTTAGAGGTTGATTTTATATTATACCGTATGAATACAAGTTTTTATCATTAAAAAAGAAATGCTAGTTTGCTATAGAATTAACATGAAATATGCCAAATTCCGTTTTTTAATACTACAGATGAAAGAATTATCAGTGTAGCTCCTTTAGTTAGATTTATCATGACCCTTAATGGCATTTGTCTCTTTCCAGCAGGAATCCCTGACCAGTGATGATCAACTAGAGTGTCCACACTGGGAAGAGAGAGGGTATGACACGCAGCAAAGGGCTGCAGGCTGAAATCGAACCCACGGCCACTGCTGCAAGGACGATGCAAGGGGCGCCTGCTCTATCCACTAAGCCACTGACGCCCCATTCATGTTTTGTTTTGTTTTTTTTAATAATAAATGAAGCGTTTGGTCTTAAAAATGTTGACAGAAAAAAAGTGAAACATTCTTGTCATGGTGTCCTAAAGCCCACAGTGACGTCTTCATAGGACATGGGACAGTGGTCCTCAAAATTGTTCAATAAATTACCCCCTTTGAACTACTTTTCCAGCCAAGTACTGCCCGACCAGTGCATAGCATTTTTGGTGGAAACACACAGTCAACAAACGTAAACATGAACGAGTTGCAGCCATTGACAGTATACGGCAGTTAATGATTGCACTGAAAATAAGAGTAGTGAATATAAATGGGGTTCATCAAACTCACATATACACTTTTTTTTATTAAACTTATTATGGTATAATACTCCTGCAGTACCACTAGGGGTAAATTTTTATTCAAGATTAGCAACAACAAACACATTGCATATGCATTTCCTGTAGTTGGTTCACAATAAAAGCCTTCTGCTGGTTTACCAAAAGAGACCTTCATCAGCCTTATTTTTTGTGGAGCTGTTTGCCCTCCACCAATAACAGTACCATAATGTCATGAAAATTTTGGGAGAGAGAGGAGGGGAATGACATGCAACAAAAGGTCCTCAGCTGAGAGCGAACCAGGGACATTTGAGTTAACTGTCTGCGCCTAAACTCCTATGCCAACAGGACACCCCTAAAGAGGGAAAACTTTCAATGTGAAGCAGCAGCAGGAAATGTTCACTTTGCATCAGCAGTAACTTAAAGATCTAGTGTGTGGGATTTAGTGATTTAATGGCATCTAGTGGTAAGAGGTATGAATGACCCTATCTAGAGCCATGGTTTGGTTTGTCTCTTCTGGGCTACTGTAGAAACAACACAGGGGACTCTGTGGAGGAGGACCTGCTTCCTATGTAGATATAAACGACTCATTCTAAGATAATGAAAATATCTTATTTCCAGGTGATTATACACTAATCAAAACATAGTTATGAATATTATCTTCCAATTCTGCAAATATATCCCTTAAATCTCACACACTCGACCTTTAATGCAGCTCCAATACAGCTGACACGCTCAGTAAAGAGTAATAGGGCTATTATCCTACAGTAGAGTTAGCTGGAAGCTGCAAAAACACTGCAAGCTGACCACAGAGAAACTTTTGTAAACAGAGCTTCCTCTCTAGTCACCAGCACAGACTCATGTGTGATAAGCCAATCTGTTAAGCCCAAGATACAGTTTGTTTGAGGACGGGGAGACCATCCCCGAGTTTGCCACAGTTGGCCCTGGTACCATGTAGGACCATAATAGCATGGCTTGGTGCAACTATACCCTGCTGTGGAGACATAGTTGATGTGGACTAAGCCAGTAAAGTGAAAACAGACATTTGTTCCTATTAAGGGAAATCTGAATGTCCCAACATACAATAACATTTTAGACAAAAGTGTGCTTCAACGATGCAGCGACAGTTTGGGAAACACTGCTTCCGGTTTTAAAATGACAATGTCCCTGTGCACAAAGCAGCCAGAGCCCTGACCTCCACCCCATACAACACCTTGGGAATGAGCTGGAACTCTGAATGTCACCTAACAACAATGGCCGACCTCAATAATGCTCTTATGGCTTGAAGGGTGCTGGCATTGCAGTGTCAATAGCTTTGGAATATGTCCTTCAATCACATATGGGTGTATTTATCATCTCTTTGTCTCCTTTTGGACATGAGGTGTATGTTTTACCCTAGCAATGAGACAAAGTAAGCGGACACAAGGGATGCTGTACATACATAGTAAGGAGTTATGCTGAAATGTGGGGAATGTTCCTGTCTGTATTCGAGTGGAGAGATGCAATGCCTCCACTGCTTGAGCTGGTGAAACAAAGACTGACAGCACTGAGTGACTCAAACCAATGGCTCTCATCCAGAGTGTAATTTGTCCAGACATATACTGGGGCTTCTCCTAATCTCTGATGCTAGACCCACTGCTTGATTTTTCATCAAGCAGCATTATCTTTGCCCGCAAGGAAATGAGACACATGCTGCGACGTCTGCAGAGGAAAATCCCAAATCAGAAAGTTGACCCCTTACAACAAGTGCACACGAGCAAATGCCTACACGTGCAGACACGCACATAAACACAAGAACGTCATTCTCGGCGATTCATTTTGTAAGATCTAACAGAACTAATTGTGGGAGTGAGCCTCTGTTAATGAGTGGGTCTTTGATGTGTAAATCCTCGGGTCCCAGTGCAAATCTGATACAGTCTCCTCACAATCCTGCTCAGGTGCAACCCTGCTCCCCTCTGCAGTACTTATCTTGTGCACCAAATACTGTAACACCTCTGACAGCCTCGCTAAAAAGGAGGAAAATAAGCAAGTTGAAGAATGCCACTAGCACAAGGATGCTGTGATGCGTAGAGTTGTGCTGCATCTCCTCTATCTTCATACTGTATATGTCATTCCTGTTTCTATTTTCACTCCCATGGACATCAGACACTGATGATAAAATTATTTTTTACGCAGTAAATATAAGTCTTTGGTTCGTTTCATTTCTCTATTGCTTCTCCACAGAATAATTGGATTGTGGCTGCACTGTCATGTACTCAGTGAAATGAATGCCTATTAATCAGAGGATAATTGGACACATACCCCTGATAAATGGTGCTGCTCCACTTTGAGTCACGTACAAATTAGGCCATTTTAAGGGATCCATTTCTTATCTGGCTTGACTCATGCTTATATAAGATGTGAGCTAATACTGGTGGACGGAATTACAGATGCACCAAGTCATGGAGTCATGCCCAAAATGAGATTACTTGATTTTAGCTGATATTTCTTTCCCTCTGTAATATCTAAGCACATATGAACTCCTAGTTCTGGGTGACATCACAAAATATACTACGTGAACAGAAATATAGTTTTTAAACTCTCTTAAAGCCACTTTACTAACACTGATAAAACTTGTGAAGGAAATATTAACTGCCACAGAAAATAGGGAATATACCATGAGTGTATAAAAGCAGTTGACAGTATTGATCATGGTGTACTATTACAAAAAGATATGCTAATAGAGGAATTTCACATCTAACTTATACATTGGTAGTAATATCTTCAAATAAATCATATAAAAGGTCTAGTGTGTATGATCTAGCGGTGAGGTTACAAAACTGAAACTTCTCCTGTGTGTCAAGTGTGTAGGCGAACAACAGTGGCCGACAGAAAAACATGAAGGACGTGAAGAACGTGCAAGAGGACCCACTTCATATATACATATTAATGGCTCTAAGGTTACAGAAATATGATTCTTATTTTCAGGTGAGTATAAACTAATGAAAACATAGTTCTAAATATTATGTACCATTTCAGCCAATAGATGCCCCTAAATCCTACACACTGGACCTTAAATTAATTTTTTTGAAGGTTACTTTCAGGGTTCCTCGAGGCTCAATGGTAGAACCACAATTGTTTATTTTGCAAAAAAAAAAATGCAAAACTAAACAGTTAAATCCATGTTTTTCATTTGGAAAACAATTGAAAGTTGGTTAAAAATACTTAATAGCAAAGACTAATCATCTTTCGTAATAACAAGTTATGTGACAAATAAACAAAGCAAAGTATTATACATTATGTTGAAACTGAAAAGTATCTAAAATACACTGTTTGGTAGTGATTATAGATGAAACCACATAAACTGTATACGACATGAAAGCAAAAATGCCTTGCTAAAATAAAAGACTGTTTCGATCAAGTTTCATATACTTTATATAACCATAGAAATAAAATGAGGAGAAAGGACCTTAAACTGTTTTCCGTCATTTGACTAGTACCAAAGACAATAGTGATTGTTGTTAGTTCTTATGGTACTGATATGTTAGTGGGGTCGTAAAGTGTCACACTCACTCGTTTGAGAACACCATTCTTACCCTTATTTTCCTTACTAAAGAAAAAAATACAATCGTACACCAATCTAAGTTACTGTCTTTCACCAAACTAAGGCTAATGTTAGCTTAATTGTCTTAGTCTTAGTCTTGTTCGTCATCTAGTTAGTTAGTCCACTGTTCCAACAATCACCAGCTCTCTGGTTTGGTTGAAATAAATCCTTAATTCACCGAGTAAGATCTAAAAAATATGGTGGCTCTGCATGCTATTATGCTCGACGTCTCTCTAACATTTAGCCTCTCAGCTGCCAGTGGCCTCTCAGCTGTCCACTGAGCAGCAGCTCTCTTTCGTCTTCTCTTGAGGCAGCTACAGTATTGTTACATCATGTTTCAACAAACATAAAATCAATGGCGACAAAAGAAAGAGGGAAAGAACAGTTACAGTAACACTTGCTTATTTTAAAATGTACTACTCTACTGCTCATCTGGTTGTTACTGCAACCCTCAGTGAGTTCACGTCTTGCTGATCGTTGGTTTATTTATTCAGTTTATACCGTGTGTATGGAAGTTAGTCTGCTACAATGGTTGCAATGACAACGGTACACATACAAATGGCTACCACTCTGACCATCCTGCTATGGAGTTCTCCAGGGATGACGTTTTTCAGCAGGCTGACATAGAAGTTAATGTCGCCCCGGTTCCCTTGTTAAAAATCCTATATTTACTGCATTTAGGATTACTGCAAAACATAAGCTCTGTGGCAAACAAGTGTTTATGATACTTACAGTACATGTTTTGTCCATTAAGACAATCTTCACAATGTAAAAGAAGCAAAGAGCTAACATCAAGCTATAAACAATTTACACCACAGCTGCTTGACTTATCGCCGACCCGACAGCGAGGCTCTGAAGCCATGTTCAGCATGATGATATTCTGTAGTTTCATTTAGCCACTTGTGGTAGCAGTATTTTTTAAGACACCTAAATGCTTCAAAAGTCACAAGTGGGATATTTACTGACATATTTTATGTCTTCTAAATCTGTTAACCACAGACCTTACTTGCTAATTTAGAAAACCCACTGACTTCAAGACAAGGGAACCAGGAGTGCTAAAATGCTAACTCATTTCTGGAGCCCCTTTTACACTGCCAGATTTTAAGCGAATGTTGGGCCGTTTTGCAGGCAAGCTAGCATTTAGCGAGCATTTAGACACACAGAGCCGGATTGGCGAGTTGATCCGAGGTGCCCAACTTTCTGCTGCGTAGGGGTAAACATTGGTGGAACCTTTTTGGTTTAAAAAGAACAAAGCGCCCTCCCGCCACAGGAGGGGCTGTTGATGACTTGTGGGAGGAGCTGTTGATGATGCCACAAGTGCGACCCAGTGGCGGTGGATTTAAAAACAGAAATAGCTGATAGCAGGAATGAGCAGCTAGCAGCAAGAGGGAAACACAAACAACGTTGAAAGAAACTGTAATGATGAGCAACTGGGGAGACAAGGAATTGCGCGCCCTCCTTGCCCTCACAAACGAAGAGGCCATTAACCGTCAAATGACAGGACGTCACTGTTTACATTGCACGCTGAGCTACACGTTTTGTTACTTGCTCACGCCCCCCATTGCCCCGAAAAAGGCACATTCCGTATGAACAAAAGTAGGCAGGCGGCATCTCGCTGCACTCCCCGATTTTGTTTTTATACTGCCAATGCTGAACGAAGACTGATTGACTGAAATCTGCACAATTCCTATTTAAAAAGAGCTTGGGTTTTAGGTCTCATTCAATATGTCGCATTATGTTGTTTTTCATTTAGAGGAATTCTTGTTTTTTTATGTTTTTTCACTTCTTTTAATCCCAATTTTATTGTGTAATTCTTTACAGAAGAAAAAAAACTTCTAATGATAGACACTGCTGATTTAAAAGAAAAATATCTAATGGGTTTTGAGGGCAAAAAGGCCTTCTGATCTGTTTTGTAAGTTAAAAAACAAACACTACAGATGCACTTCAAAAAATTAGCATATTATGTAGCCACCACTGCTAGGCTGTCAGTTACATCTAAAAGATTAGCATGGTTTGCTAAATTATATAACTGATTAATTATGGTCGCTTCAGCAGTGAAATACCTTTAAGGCTTACACATGACATGCTTTACTTGTAAACAATCTGAGATACTGTTAATGTTGCATAATTGACACATCTACCAACCAGCATCCCTCCTCCACTCGCACTCCCGGTTATCATTAATAACAACCCGACCCCCTGTATGATAATTAATGCATAATGAGATATATGCTGTGACAATGACTACCACTTGACATATATCTCGCCTGGAGGATTAAAGCAGTGTTATTACACTTTCTGTCACTCAGTCCCGAGCACCGCCGAAACCCTCGCGCTCCCCTCATCTGTTTCATGCTAAAAGAGTGTGATCAGCTAATGAGTTTCTTTGGCCTCCAATTAATCATGCTAATGAGCCCCACCCAGCAAAGATAATCAACTACTCTCACCATAAAAGCCAATAAGGGAAGAGTTTGGAGCTTCACTTGTGAAACATGCTAGCGTCTATGCCTCCTCTATGCCTCCTCATCCTAATCCTCTTTCTTGATACATTTCCCTTTTTTTCTTCTCCTCTTCCCTGCCTCTCGCTTTTTATCTGCTCCTCTCTGCCCTTCAGAGCTTCTTATCGTCCTCTCTGCTCCTTTCCACGCTCCTCTTTTCTCAATCTTCTTTTCCATTTTACTTTTTCCACATCCCTCTCTAGTTTCTGCTTCTTCAACATCTCTCCATCTTCTCTCTTCCATTTTCATCCCCGGCTCCTGCCTTTTTTCCACAGTCCTGTCCTCCCTACACCCCAGAAACCAGCCATAAACTCACCAGTACTCTTTCCACTGTTCGTCCTCAAAAACGTCCTCTGGGAGGGGATCAATCAGCACCAGGTCTGACACTTGCCTGAGGACAAAAAGAGGACACACACTCAGATGAAGCAAGACTCATTGACTACCCTTGTCCACTTCACCCTCCCGGCCTAGGCCGTAATGAGTGTGAGATGGATGGTGTCATCCCGTCTGTCTTCCTGTAGATTCGTCGGTCCTCTGTCCCCGCAGACAGATGACCACACATAGGCTACACCAGTTCCAGGGGCAATATTTCCATTTGGAAAGGTGTCATCCACTCACCACTACTTAATTTTCTCCCTTAGCGGCTGCAACATCATGCCTGATTAAATACTAAATCTTTCATCCCTGGTACGGGCTACTTGTCACGTTAATCACTGCATTGACTCTGAGATAGCTGAGTTATGGGGGATGATGGGAATGGACACTGGAATATATTTCTTTAAGTGTGACTTTGGGAGGCACTGCATACCATATTATATATACAGAATATACCCAAACTCACCAGCACTATTAGTTAGAGAGCAATTTTAGATTGCCTACTTCTAAATTTTATCACTGATTGGTTCGACACATAAAGAATATAAAATATTCTATATTATTATACCATCTTCAATCAAGAGACTCACAGAGCTCCACTGCTGATCAAAGAGCATTAAAAACATCAATGAGCCATACTATTGCATTTGGGTGACATGTTCCTTCATTACAATGAACACACACTCTAATTTATTCAATCTCATACACACCATCCCGCTGCCATAAATACAGACTTACACACAATAATCTGCGGCTAAAAATAATCCCCTAAATTTGCACTATATTTTTATTTTTGAGTAAAGAGTTGCTACAAACTACAGTGCCCAGCTACTAAAGGATATTACTGAGACTTTTAAAAAAATAAAATAAATATGTGCAACCGTTTAAACGTCTTTATTAGGAGCCACAATGCCAGGTCTGAGTGCAATTGACAGAGTAGGGAAGTCAGAAAGTATTAAGACAGAATAACATGTCGGTGGTTTTGGTTTCTTTTCATGGGATTTGTTGACAGTAAGAAAAACATAAGAAAATGGCAGCCTTATCCTGTAACTTACTTTAAATTTGTCTGTATTATGTATTTGCCTTGCTATCTGCTGTCACATATTGCTTATGTATGGGTAGCTATTTACTGTGCATCCATGCACAATATACTTCTGATTGCATGTTTCAGTTGATTCCTAATAATGTAGCAAAATGCTGTCTTGTTTAGTGGATATTGTCATTAGTATCGCTCATTTTAATGTTTTTTTTCATGTTTTTTCATGTGTTCTTCAGTGTTGCATGTTTGAATTAGCCCTTGACAACATGTGGCATAATGATCACAAGATTCTTGCTATGCTTGCTTATAAACTATTTCTACAACAGTTTTGAATTTAATCTCATATTCTTGTTTAGGAACAGCAGATGAAAAAAAGCACTTTTGGCCTACTCTAGTGCCTTTACCACAATGTTTACCACAAGGTTTCAGTGACAAATGGGAACAACTTTTGAAACTGGTTCTGTACTGAGCAAGAGGGCTACAGCTGGCAGCTGCAAAGCAGGCTGCAATGTAACCACTTGGGGCATTTGTGCACTTTCAATTTACGTTCACCGAAAGTGCTTGTTTTTTCCACTGATATGCTCACAGTGTTATTATCAGTGTCTGACCACATTATAGAAAGTATCCCTACAGAGATTAATCTTTATATTGAGTAGCAGTATTAAGATTAGGATCCCTTTCATTCAACCAGAAAACCAAAATCGCTGTTACTCCAGCCACCAGACTCCATTTAAATAAACAGTCATTTCAGTGTGTTGAGAGTCAGCATATTTTCTAAATGGGTGAGTCAAGGGTTTACTTCAATTAAACCACAGACTGTATCAATAATGGATGTAACTACGGTGACATCACCCACTGGTTTCTGGACTGCCATTTTGAAGCCTCAAGCTCAGCATTTTGGCCATCTTGGTTTTTTGGAGACAGAAGTGACAGTATTTGGACAAGAGGTTGAAGCTGCTGAGGAGCAAGGGGTTAATATGACTCACAGACTGCAACGACCGGTAGCAATGCCTCTCAGACAGCCTGTCAACCAAGCAACCCTGCCCTTAAATATAACTTTAAGCCCTAATTTAAAGGGATACAGGCGAGTTGCGTTTCTGGTAAAACAAAAGGGATCTTACTCTTTAACAAAAAGGTCTGTCTCTCTAGGGATAATGTTGTCGGACACTGAAGAATTATAATCTGAGCCTGTCAGTGGCAAAAACAAGCACTTTTAGTGGATGTAAATTGACAGTGTGCACGTGCTGTGAGTAGGAACATCGCCACTTGTTTTGCAGCTGCTGGCTGCAGCCCTCTCGCTCCACACTGGACCAATCTCAAAAAATGTCACTGAGACACAAACACATGAGAAAATAGGGTCCAGGTTGAAAAATACCAAAGTTAACCTTTAATATGGACTCCTCTCATTAAATAAACCAATAAATAAGTAAAAATAACATTGGTAATTATCTTCTGTGTTTTTTCTCTGACTGTATGACACTCACCAAATCAAAAAATGTATCTTGTGTCAGCCATATTATTTTGCTACCTGGGAGTGATGGCATAATTTTCTCAACTCACAGCTTTCAGAAATATATTATATTATACAGAAATATATATATAATAAAAGTTTGCTGTGGCCGGTGGGCAGTGCTTGATTTTGGCTTGATCATCAAGAGTCATGTTGCATTAGTTCAGTATTTGATTTTTACCCTTTTGATAAAGGTTTTACCCAATAATTGTATTCAAACATTTGATATACTGTTATATATTTGACTTGTTTTTAAGTGTAACTGATTCCGGGGGCCTAGTATGATGATACCATGGTCACATCACATCAGCATGCTCACAAGAAACTGAACACACTGATCTTCAATAAAAGTCGCAATACATATTAAATGTATTATAATTAATATCCTGGCGGCCAGAGTGGGCCAATTCTAAATTTTTCACTGTCTTGACTGTACAGTGCTGTGTAATAACTCGACTGCTACAATAGTGTAATTTTTCAGTTGTGCAAGATTCTTTTCAGTATCCCAAAATATTCTTATCAACACCACTCTTGAATGTATATTTAACATATTTCTTATTCTTAATTCTATGTATATATATAGTGTTGTACACTGTAGCACAATACACATCTTTTTATATTTCTAAAACTTTAAATACTAGTTTTACATATTATAATGTAGCAAAATACACATTTTTGCATACTTTACATATTTAGCATATTAGCACATATTGTTCTGTGTTTTACTTTTCTTTGTTTTGTCTTGGTTTGTTTTGTTTTGTTTTGTATGCTCTTTTAACATAACCTGTCACTGAAAAACTGAAATTTGAAAAAAAATAACAAAATGTTGTCATCGTGTTATGATTCGTTACTGTAGATACTGTGCCAGAATGTGCCTGCAGACTTTAAATATCAGAGAACTTGGCATTTCAGGCTCATTTTCACCTGAAGCCTTCACGTGTGAACAACTCATTTTCTCCAGTGAATTCAAAGTGATCTTCTCACTACCTGTTGGCAAACTGAACCTTTAATAAAAACACAACGTAAGTACTTAGCTAGCTCTGTAGCTAAGTGTGCATTTAGCAAACACAGTAACAGTTATATCACTTATTATTTGGGAAGTTTACTTTTGAAATGCAACATTAAATGTAACCATTTAATTATTTTATCAAAGTAATGTAACTTATTACATAAAATAATTAATTTAAACTGGGCAATAAAGCTGAAAAAAGTCCTGTATGGCAAAAAGGTGCAAAGGAACAGTGTGAATCTAACTCTCAGTAACTGTCATTTAACTATATTTATTACAGTAATTGTAACTGAGTCAACTGAGGGGTCTCACACTTTCAGGGGGCAGCCCTGCTAAAAGTAAATACTACATTTTGCTTAACTAAAGTTAAGATAAAGAAAAGTTTTTACCTCATTTGGTGGCTCAATTGCTGCTTTAAATGTTGCTGAAGTCTCACTAAAAATATCAGGATTTGTTGGTCTGCAGCTTGTTTGCTGCATTTTGCCTAAGTAAAGGTTCAGAAGTATTATTGGCAAATTTGCTTTAAAATTAAAAGTACTTATCATGCAGATTGGCTCTGTTTAAAGTTTTATATCATTTATTATATAACTGGATTGTTAGTGCCGATTCATCAACATATGGCTCTACAGTTCTATTTAAATGATGCATGCTCTTCTTCTAAATCTTGTTATCAACTTTATATGTTGCTGGGCAGTTCAATTTTTAAAAAATGCATTTTATAAACCTATCATGTGTTGAATCAGCTGCATAAAATGTTTGTCTGCAAAGTCAGTAGGACATATACAGTAGCTGTCAAATAAATGCAGTGAAGTAAAATGTGCAGTATTTTCCTCTGAAATGTAGCAAAGTACAAAGCAGCAGAAATGGTGGGGAAAAAAATCAAAACTGTATGAGAACTTTTACAGTATAAACTTTCCCTCTGGCTACAATGTGGCTTTCTGGTTCTCTCAGTTATAGACACTTATTAGTGTGCGTGCGTGTGTGTGTGTGTGTGTGTGTGTGTGTGTGTGTGTGTGTGTGTGTGTGTGTGTGTGTGTTAGTGCTTTTGTACCTGACTTTAGTACCTGTAAACATGTCTCACAATCAGTTTCTCATCAATGTGTCACAGGAACCACAAAATGTCTGCCAACTACGAAGATCTTTGTGCAGAATTTGATCTTATTGTGGAGGGAATGGACTACAATGACATCATTTCCACTGCCCAGGCCTGTGGTTGATGATTTGATGGATCAACCTAATCCTCCATCTCCACCTTCTCCTCCTGTCGTCCCTCATATCCAGGGACAGGTAAGATACTAATTAGGGACAGATTGAGTTTTATCAATACCTCCATCTAAAAGATACGAGTCAGCTGGTGCTGAAATTATTAGGCCAATAATCAATAAGTCAATAGATCACAGATTTAGTGCAACAATTTTAATAATCAGCAAATACCATTTTGAAGCAAATATACCCACAATTCACTGGTTCCAGCTTTTCAAATGTGAATATTATCTAGCTCTCTGAATATTTTGGAATGTCGGACTGTTGGTCAGACCAAACAGGAAAATTGTGACGGGCATTTTTTGACTATTTTTTTAAAGAATTTTCAGACAAAATTATTTTTGAAAAAAATACTTGACAGATTAATCAACAATAAAAAGAATTATTAGTTGCAGCCCTACTGTTAAGTGTCGATGCTTTAGGCCAACAAAAAGACAGGGTTCACTCTGTTCTCCCATGTGTTACTGAATGTGTTGAGTTGGACACCAGCCCTGTAATATTCTGCTTATTGATGAGCTTAATAACTACCAATTAGTTATAATTCAGAACTAATAATTCAATAGTGCTCAGCGTAGTGAAGCTGTTAAGTGACTGTTTTGAAAATAAAATTTCACTCTCAGTCCATTGTGAGTTTTACTTTGTTTGAAATCTCTTGTGACTGATGATAAGATTTTTTTATTACTATTAATTAATTATTAATTCATTAGATTAAATATTCATAATAAATTTTGACTTACAAACCAAACCTTAACTTGTAGGGCTGGAATTAGAGAATATCTGCCCCAAATGATTTTTTTCTTGAGAATGGTATTAATGATTGTTGAACAGAATAGTACTGATTTGTGTGTTTATATACATTTAAGATGAGTGTTTTGTTGTTTGAAATTCATTTTTGAGCATGTGTTTTATGACGGGCTAACCTTCCCTTTATCTTCACAGAACCTGCCATTTGTGTATCCTGTCGCAAATGCAGCGGCCGCAGGTTTCCCTGCTGTGCCTCCACAAACAGTAAGAGCCTGGTTAACCATACACACTCTGAACCATCTTCACTGTTTAGTTTTACAGAAACTTCATTTCAATGCTGGAACAGTCACAGCTTTACAGAAACACACACACATCTACGCTGAAACAGCACACTTTGTCCTGTAGTTCTAGTTCAAAACTCAAATACACAAATGTCAAATTTTGAGCTATTTTGAAAATGAAGTTGCTTCAGTTTTGCAGATCAGATGCATTTATTGGTTAGGATGAATTATTAACTGTCAGAGTTACAGTTGTCAGGCTGAGCTCAAGTTCACCTTATAATTCAACTGCATTGCATGCAGGTTAATTAGATCAGTAAAACAGCAGGATTGACCAGATTTTCTTTTAGTGATGTGACTGGACGTAAACAGATTTCAACCCCCCAAAACTTATTTTAATAATCCAAAATCCAAAACCTACAGTTCACAGATGGATGTTATTAAACAAAGAAAGGCCAGATAGGTTTTAATAGAAAAACAGTCACTACAGTTTGTCTAACCACCTGCTCTGTGTGTGTTTGTGTCTCCAGTTTGTGTTGAAGCGCCCTCATAGCACAGCCCAGACCTTAACTCCTGTTGGAGTGCTGTAAGTGTCACACACATGAATGCAAACGAACACACACGTGTATCCAGCTATTGAGCTTGTGTTTCAATCATCTAAATTATCTCTGCTTCTCTTTATCTGTGTAGGAATGGAGAGGTGCTGTATCAGATACCAGCACATCTTTTTGCTCCTTCATACTTTGCTCCTCCTGCACCCAGCACCTCTAAGTCAAAGTAAGTGAGCGCTGGCCAGTTTGGTCAAAATGTACTTTTCTCTTTTGTGACTGGCTCATGATCTGTGGCACTGGTCACCAACTCATCATCAAAGACATTCACCTGTTGTTTGAGTGCTGGTGTCTGTTATTTATCTGTCACCACGCCAGTATGAATATTATTAGAATCAGTATTTTTGATGGGTTTTAATGCACAAAACAGCACAAAGAAAGATGCCCTTCACCCATGTCTGGGAATATTCTGCTTACTTTATTCTTTGTTTCTAAAATTCTCCTGTTTTGTTCTGTATTCTCACAGAAAGAGGAAGCGTGAAGACCAGGACAATGATCGCCCGTATATAAAGAAGCCACCAAACGCCTTCATGTTGTTCAGGCAGGAACAGAGGCCAAATGTTGTAGCCGAATTGGGCATCAGTCACAGTGCAACGGTGAACACTGTCCTGGGACAGAGAGTAAGTGACACTCAGTGTTCCACAACCTTCATCACAGTTTGGCAAAATCTTCTGCAGACATGCTCGTTCTTTATTGAGCTCACATGAGTGTCCAAGAGAACACTTTCCTCTAACTCTAAATCTTCACATCTTGACAGAGATTTCTGTTTTTTAAGATTTTCATTTGTGCTAACAGTGTGTTGTTGTCTGTCCACAGTGGAATGCGCTGTCGAAAGAGGAGCAGGCCATATATTATGACAAGGCAAAAAAGGAGAGACAGCTCCATGAGCAGCAACACCCTGGCTGGTCATCTGGAGACAATTACGTATGTACACTCTGCTGACATACAACTCTTACATGTTAAAATTACTTCACTAGAGTTTATGAAACAAAGTCACTGAAAAGAGCCTTGTTTTAAATCAGCTGATGTCAGATGGAAAGTCTAATGTTGTGTTTTGTTTTTTTTTTGTTTGTCTAGGGCCAAAAGAGAAAGAGGGGCAGAAGACAGGCTGCTAAAGAGGCTGATGGTAAGACATTTCTCCCGATCACAGCCTGTTTCAATGAAAACTCAATGATGTGACCACATGGTTTCACACTGGACTAATGTTAGATCACAGATTGTTAAAATACACAGAATAAGCAGCAGCATATTTTACTAACTTTTAAAAAGTATTAGTGTATTGATCAGTGTTTCTGTTTGTTTGTCTTGCAGCATCTGCTCCTACATCTGAAGAGGTCACCCAGTAACCTAAGAAGCTGCGTGTGACCCCAGTGTACATGACACAGGCTCAGCCAGAGCCTAAGCCACTGGACATGACACAGGCTCAGCCAGAGCCTAAGCCACTGGACATGACACAGGCTCAGCCAGAGCCTAAGCCACTGGATATGACACAGGCTCAGCCACAGCCTAAGCCACTGGACATGACACAGGCTCAGCCAGAGCCTAAGCCACTGGACATGACACAGGCTCAGCCAGAGCCTAAGCCACTGGATATGACACAGGCTCAGCCAGAGCCTAAGCCACTGGATATGACACAGGCTCAGCCAGAGCCTAAGCCACTGGACATGACACAGGCTTAGCCAGAGCCTAAGCCACTGGACATGACACAGGCTCAGCCAGAGCCTAAGCCACTGGACATGACAGAGGCTCAGCCAGAGCCTAAGCCACTGGATATGACACAGGCTCAGCCACAGCCTAAGCCACTGGATATGACACAGGCTCAGCCAGAGCTTAAGCCACTGGACATGACAGAGGCTCAGCCAGAGCCTAAGCCACTGGACATGACAGAGGCTCAGCCAGAGCCTAAGCCACTGGATATGACACAGGCTCAGCCACAGCCTAAGCCACTGGACATGACACAGGCTCAGCCAGAGCCTAAGCCACTGGACATGACACAGGCTCAGCCAGAGCCTAAGCCACTGGACATGACAGAGGCTCAGCCAGAGCCTAAGCCACTGGATATGACACAGGCTCAGCCACAGCCTAAGCCACTGGACATGACACAGGCTCAGCCAGAGCCTAAGCCACTGGACATGACACAGGCTCAGCCACAGCCTAAGCCACTGGACATGACAGAGGCTCAGCCACAGCCTAAGCCACTGGACATGACACAGGCTCAGCCAGAGCCTAAGCCACTGGACATGACACAGGCTCAGCCAGAGCCTAAGCCACTGGATATGACACAGGCTCAGCCAGAGCCTAAGCCACTGGACATGACACAGGCTCAGCCAGAGCCTAAGCCACTGGACATGACAGAGGCTCAGCCAGAGCCTAAGCCACTGGATATGACACAGGCTCAGCCACAGCCTAAGCCACTGGACATGACACAGGCTCAGCCAGAGCCTAAGCCACTGGACATGACACAGGCTCAGCCAGAGCCTAAGCCACTGGATATGACACAGGCTCAGCCAGAGCCTAAGCCACTGGATATGACACAGGCTCAGCCAGAGCCTGAGCCACTGGACATGACAGAGGCTCAGCCAGAGCCTAAGCCACTGGACATGACACAGGCTCAGCCAGAGCTTAAGCCACTGGACATGACAGAGGCTCAGCCAGAGCCTAAGCCACTGGACATGACACAGGCTCAGCCAGAGCCTAAGCCACTGGACATGACACAGGCTCAGCCAGAGCCTAAGCCACTGGACATGACAGAGGCTCAGCCAGAGCCTAAGCCACTGGACATGACACAGGCTCAGCCAGAGCTTAAGCCACTGGATATGACACAGGCTCAGCCAGAGCCTAAGCCACTGGATATGACACAGGCTCAGCCAGAGCCTAAGCCACTGGATATGACACAGGCTCAGCCAGAGCTTAAGCCACTGGACATGACACAGGCTCAGCCAGAGCCTAAGCCACTGGACATGACACAGGCTCAGCCAGAGCTTAACTCGCTATTTGAGCCTCGGGTGTCCTCCTATTTAGACACCTACCTATGTGATGTAGATCTGTCTGATCTACTTGATCTGTTCTGATCAATCACACTTGCAAACATGTTCTATCTACAATTGATTTATATTCTAAATTAAAATGTTAATACTTGCATTTTACTTATTGTTTTATTCTGTGCTTTATTCTAAACTTATGTTATGACAATGTTATGAAATTTGGACTGTACATGCTCATTTTCAAATTGATGTTGTTGAACTAAATATTATATTATATATAAAGTGAGAATAAAATTCCCAAAACTTTAATCTGCCATTGTTTGTTTTACTCTGATGATTTTTGCCTTAACACAGCTGACACAATAAAATACATTTGTTTAATATAATATATCAATGTTTTCCCAATATCAAGTGCAACAACTGGTATTTTAGCGTATTTCAGGGTTTAACTCCACCACTGTTTTCTTTCAAAGCATTCCTCTTTAATTTATATGAAACAGACTTTAAATGGATTGACTTTGCATAAACCACATTTTTATAAGTTCTTTAAACCAAATTAAAGAGCAGAGCTGTCTCTGAAGTGTAAGAGCACTAATGCATTATGGCTGCCTGAAGAGTAAACATTTTTAAATAAGCAGTTTTATAGATGTAATTTGGCACAAATTTACAAATTGCACTTCAATAAAGTTAGGGGACTCGTAAGATACAGATAATAACAAGGCTCCACAGGAGCCATAGATGATATTCTACAACTCTTTTCACCAGCTCAGTTGTACCTGTTATGACAAGACCTTAATGTGTATAAATTTTCATTAAACAATACTTACACATCATGAATGTGGCTGTAAAACCTGCCATTGAGTGTGCCAAGCTCAGAGCCCACCAGGATGAAGGGCTTGGCTATTCCAGCAGCCTGCAGGAGTCGGTGCAGATCATCCACCATCCTGGAAGACAGCAACACTCATTTGTCTTGGCACAAAACCAGGACGAGCTGCAAACTGGGCCAGCAGGTTTATTTATTCAGCTAGGTGGGACTAGGTCTCATCATTAATCTCATTAATTTCTAATCTGCTCGTTCACAGGTTTATCAGGAGTCATATTAAAAAGCAAAGATAACCTTAGAAGAAAATTGAGTGTTACTAAAAAAGACACCAAAATAAACAGCAATGCTAAAACCCAAATGACTGCATAAAGCATGGGACTGCTGGCTCCTTTTTACTGCAACCCACAGGAAAAAACAATCACAAGCAAACTTCTATCATCAGAGGGAGCATCATCATTACATGAGATGCAGCAGCTCCTCTCTGAGAGCCATCTGCTGTCCTGGGTTTGTTTTGCTAATAAATCAAACTCGAGGTGTCACACTGAAATGAAGAGTTTTCACAAGACTCCCAGGGTTAAGGTTAGGTAGTCATCAAACTCCTTGAGATATTGAATTCTGGGATATTGATTGCTTGCTTCCCAAATGGGCGGCTGCCTACTTCCTGGGCCAGATGCCAAGGTAAACTAGACAGCTGACCGCTGGTGAACCACACCTGCTCATCCCCAAGGCAGATTTAAGGTTTGACAAACATGTTATGATGATGACATCAGTCTATGCTGGCTGCAACGTGAATGAGAAGTCCCAAACAGCCACTTCATCATGGAAATATTGAACCCCAGTGGATAATTACTGTGCAGTGGTAAATAATGTAAAAGTGAATTTGATGTGTGTTACTGCACTGCATGTGGTGTAGCTCTAGGATTGGTTTGTAGCTTGTGTGACAGTCTGATAGCTCTATTGCAGAAACAATTAATTGATCAGTGGAAAATCAATCAATGTACTCACACTGATGATGCTAGCATGTTAAACTGGAACTATTTTACTACTTTCACCTTCTTAGTTTAGCGTGTTAGCATGCTAACATTTGCCAATTCACACTTAATATTAAATACAGCCGAGGCTGATGGGAATCTCAGGAGATTTGCAGGTATTTCGTTATGAACCAAAGTAAAAAATCTGACTCTGACTGAAAATTAGCCGATTACCAAAATTCATCCTCCAGGAGCCATGAAATTTATGCCAATCCATCTACCAGAAGTTGAGATATTTCCAAACATTACAAAAACTTACTTGATTTAGCTTCTCAATTGTAAGAATTTGTTGATTAACTAAAGGGTTAATTGGGTTTTGGACCGACTTTTGTTGCTTCTCTGACACGAGCAAAATGAAAAAATCTTTAGGGCTCAAGGCAATAAGTATTTTTCCTCTCATCTGTAGTGCTGTTTATCAGTCTAGATTGTGTTGGTGTAAGTTGCCGAGTCTTGGTGATATCAGCCGTAGAGATGTCTGCCTTCTCTCACATATAATGGAACTAGATTGCACCCGGCTTGAGGAGCGCAAAGTGCCAAAAAAATACATGTGAAATACTGAACAGCGATGTCTCTTTCCAGACGTCATGCCAGGGTTACTCAAGATAATCCACAGACCTTGTTGTGAGCAGTTTCATGTAGGAACTATTTCCTTTCCACTGAACTACACCCGCCAATCGTATCACCCCTGCAGAGGGAAGCATGCATCTACTGCTAGCTCACTGTAGCACCACTGAGCTAGCAAACATTACAGCTCAGCCGACGACGCCATGAATGTTTACATCTCACACTGTCATGAGCGTCGAGCCTCTTGTCCATTAGTAGATGCACATTTCCTGTCGCACAGTGCTACAGTTGGTGGGTGTAGTTCAGTAGAAAGAAAACAGTTCCTGCATGAATCTGCTCACAACAAGGTCTGTGGATTATCTTGAATGACTGGGTCATGATTTCTGGAAAGAGACATTGCTGTTGAGTTTTTTTAAAAAAAAAAGTTTTTCGAGCTTTGAGCACCACAAGCCGAGTTCTATCTAGTTCCATTATACAGCAGAGAAGGCAGACATTTCTACGGGCGATATCTCCAACACTCAGGCAACCCCCAATTTTTGATTTGGAGGTTAACTGTACCTTTCATAGATTAATTCAAAATGAATTTCCAGATGGATGGATAATAAAATAGTTGCAGCTCCTGATAGTCATTATTTGAGTTATTTAGCTCAGGTAAGTATCCACACAAAAAAACTGTCTTGGTTGTTATATAGACATTACATGAATTATGACAGTCATCAGCAGCTTTTGTTGATGAACGGAGGAATATGACTTGCTGTATCTCCTCCTACACAAGCGTCTGGCACAATCCAAAATACTTTTCCTCCTGCAGCTCTTAAGCTACTGCTTCCTGAAACTGACACAACCATTACAAAAGGCATATGTCACTCAAATAACGCTCCAAAGTACATTTTGGCTACACACAGCAGCTCTTAACAGACCCAGATTCATCTGCACCACGTCTTATTCAGAAATTTCCACAAATTAATTTTACAAACTCAGCTACAACAGATAAATGAGACAGATGGCCCTGCAGGTGTAAAACAGCCCACTCATCATTCAGATCACATCACGGCAGTAAAAGCACAGATAAGAAACAATGACATTGTGTTTACAGTGAAGAATTTGTGTACAGCAGAAAAATGCCAGCCTACATTTTAAGTAGTATACTAACCGTCCAGTCGTTGACATCCCCCAAACTTTCTCAGTTCCTGTGGTTTCATTCTGCATCACCCGCTTGCTGAAGCCCAGTCCCACTCTGTCATAGGTACAGACCTGAGCAGTGTGACAAACAGGAACACCACAGGTTTATGGGAATTTTTAAATAACATCATGCTCTACATACACACGAGATGCTCTCAATAAGGACTCAGCCCGACCCTATCCTGTGAAGGTCCTTTAAAAGGTCCTGCATGATGGCAAAGTAACACTGGAAAAATAAGAGGTGGTGTACACAGTGCACTGTAAGTTTGTTTTTGTAACTGCTTATGTGATTCAGTTGTTCAGATGTATCTAGGCCCTTCCCCAACAAGCCTGTGACCTCATTTGGGTCACATTTCAGACAAACAACATGGGGCAGGCTGTCAGCCCAGACTTTCTGCTGTACTGAGTCCTTGTTGAGCAGAGAGGACGTGGCAGAGCCACTGCAAGGACTGTCCCTACATGACCCTGACAACAAACAACACGGCTGCATTAGCAGTTACTGATTCTAGACAAAGTTCACCACAGTAGATTTTCTTGGTCAAAGGCAAAACCAATGTCTGCTTATTCACCCTGCATGAGATATATTCATGAGGTTTATTGTTCAGTTCTGATGAGCCCACTTGTTTTAACATAGCACTACACAAGCTAACATATTCAGCCATTCAATACAATTCATGCTAATTGTGTCATTTCCTCACCTTTGTTAGCGTAGCCACACTTTCTTGGACATGCAACCAAACATCTGAGGACATTCCAGCTGGTGCATCAAGTATAACTTAAGAAAGGAAAACACACTGGTTAGGTTGGGCTCAGCAAAACAACACAAACAAGCCACTTGGGCATTGAGGCATGTGCCAGAAAATATTCATCATGTTTCATAACTTAAATGAAAACCAGACATGGCAGAGCCTGAAATATTGTCATAAGATTTATTACCAGCTGGTTGTCCTTGTCCTTTACACAAAAGATGCATCTTTTGACCCAAACCAACATCAACAATCTGGCCATCTGGACATAAGAGGGAAAAAGACAGAACAAAAGATTGGCTTTGAAAAACTTAATAGAAGTACATACAGACAGTCTCCCACTTAAGACAGTCTAATCAACACATTTACTAAATATATTTTTAAAAGTTTTGTAATCAATTGAATGAAATCAATTTGAAAAGAGCAATGACTTTGTCAGCCTGAAATAAGAGGACCTTTAGGCATGAGCATCTGTCCCTCTCTCTGCAGTGATGCATAGTTGAGGAAGGGAGGGATGAAGATGATCAAAAGTAAACACTTTCCAATGTTCACGAGCACAGAGCCGTAAGACGCTCTGCCTTCAGTTTCAGCTTGGCTGTGCAATTTTTGATCCGGATCCTAGTTTATGTGGAAAAGAAAATGCAATGTTAGGTCACACATTAATCTGACTTCAACATCCCACAGTTGGAAAACATTCATATTTTATTTATATCCAGTATATATTCATACATACGTTTCAACTGTACATGTATGATATAATTTCAGCATTATCAGTGATCTCCTTGCCCTGCGATAATATTCGGTTGTTATCACAACCCTAAAGGTTAAATGAGGGCATCAGGGTTAACCATAGTGTGTTGTGGTGGACGATTTAACCTTTCCCCAGGTAAATGACATATATCGTTGTTGTTTTATTGTTCTGGATGCATGCCGAATTAAAAAAACAGTTACTAAAATTTGTTACAAAACCGATTCTGAATAGGTTTAGGTGTGAGTCCGCTGTAAATACGCAAAAAGGTATTAAAATGGCAGTTTTTTTAAAGGGAAGTTGGCTGCTCTTCTCTCGGTACACAACTGGGGGATAATGCTGGATACTGTGTCACACTCCAGATAACTTGAGTAGTTTAAGATCAGTGTAAGAGCAGGAAAACGTCAATAGCAGCCCCTTGTCTGAAAGAACTAGGTCTGACGAACAGATTAACTATTTGCTTTTGGAGTCAGTCAGCTAATGTTGGCTAACAGAGATCTGCTGTCACATGTACAGTAGCTGTCAGCAGCTGGGTGGCGTTAACGTTGCATTACCTTTTTATCATCATTGACAGGTTCATTGTTTGATGCTTGAGCTTCCGTTCTTCTACGCATTATGAGATGAAGTGTTGTAATCAGCTGTGATAGTACACAAACTGTGCAGAATCATGTACACAATGAATGAAATTGTAGCAACTTCCTGGTGGAAGTACAGGAGCCGACAGGAAACAAACTTTCGCCTTGCGCGTTGCGCTTCTGTTACCATCTACCACAGCACATTGTGCTCAGTGTGTACACATTTCCAGTCTTTTCCTTACAGTTATTTATGAATTATCTTACTTTTAAATTTACAGCTCATATTCCTATTTGTGTTTACTGACGTCCTTTTAGTTTATGTCTCTGTCAAAACGGAATAATTCAAGTTGTAATGGCATAAATATTTTTTAATGTTGTTAATTGCTGGATTTTTTAATATTAAAAGCATGTCAATTATTAATTTATTCAAGTGGTTGTTTTACTTTTTCTACAGTATTTCTGTCTTGATGCCAGGCATACACATGATAACAGCAGTACAACTGCTGGCCTGCAGGGGTCGCTGTATTCTACAAACCCATCCTATATTCTACATCATAATGTGTTTCACTCAACAAGAAAGACAGCAGGGATTTACATTACATGGGCTCATAATCACCATTTAATAAGACTTCGTTTTAAAATCTGATCTTTTCCTATTAATATGGCCCTAATATAAACTATAGGTCAGTGACTAAACATATGGAAAACTTAGACTGCATCTTAATATAACCAAATGACGATAATCAGGAATTGGGGCTGTGATTGCATGTACTCTACTCCTCTCAGAACAAACACTCATCATGTATAATAACACATTTATGGTGGGCAGGACAGCTGCTACTGAGACAAGTAATATATGCAAATTGCTGTTTTTATGCAGTCATACATGTGTGGTGCGTCAAAGAGTGCTGGTTTGCGTCATTTGGGGACTGTGACATCCATACTAATGAATCTGCATCATCCACACAGACTTTCACACGGCACTTGTTGTGAATTGGGCCTGCAGTTTGGCTGTGCTCCACGTCTGTAATCATCCCGCGCATTTCACACACCAGGGAGACATCAGATAATAAAGCCTAATGGTTTTAGGAAAAGATTCAAGTTTTAGGCAACAACAGAAACACGTCATCAGAAAGGAATATGAGACCTTATTTTTGTTTTCATTCAGAATCCTGAGTCCAGTAGTTGTAAAGATGCATTTTATTTTATTTTTTTATATTTGATATTCACAATAGAGAGTACAAAACCAGACTGCCCTGACTATTTATCCAGTAAATAGCATCTGTACAAAGCAAAACCTCAACAATAAAGCCTGTTTAGATAGCAGGTGACTGGTGACTGGAGCCATGTAGGGAATTCATTGCAGTAATTAAAAAGCCCGGCTGGACCGAAATGATGAATGTCAGGTATTGACTCACTGTCAGGCTGGTTGTTTGTGTATGTATGCGTGTGTGTGCGTGTGTTGTTTTTGTTTCAGGGTATCCAGGGTTGATTAAAGCTAATGACGCAGGGCCTTCTCTGCCTCTTGCTTCTGTTCCAGCTCCACATAATTAGGATTGAGAGGAGGATGGTCTAATCAGACAACTGTGGCTTCTCTCTGCAGTTTGTGAATGCCATTCAAACAGCAGTCCCTCGGCCCTTGACTTCTGTGTGGTCTGTCAGTCTTTACAGCGATGAACAAAACACACACAGGTCGTTTGCTGGCTGCCTCCTGTGGGAAATCAAAGACAACTCGTTCCATCAAAGATTTGGACTTAATAACAAGATTCGCCACAGTAACAGAAAAAAAAACTCTGATGATGCATGATGTCCTTGACTGCTGGACTAAAGGTTGGTATTTGTCGTTTGTCCCTTGGATTACCGGTGCAGAGTTCAGGGCTTTACACATCTCTGATTGTTGACAAAGCTCTACATCAAACCCACAGAATCCAGCAGTGATTGAACCCTGAGGTTGTCAGACATGACCTGCTATGCTTTTGTATGATTGCTTTCTTTTTTCAAATACACTATTCCCTCTGTAACACATTCTGTTCAAAAAATCTGTAATATTTCTACAATATCCCTTTAGGGATTTACAGTACATTTGCTGTCCTGTTGTATTTACATTGACCTTTAATCAGTAGTATTATTAAAATCATCTCTGGTATCAGTATAATCACATAAAGGTCCAGTATGTAGGATTTAGGAAGATATATTGACACAAATTGAATATAATATAGTAAGTATATTTTATTTAGTGTATACTCACCTGAAAATAAGAATTGTTGTGTTTTTGTTGCCTTAAAATGAGCCATTTATATCTACATAGGGAGCAGGTCTTCATCTATGGAGTCCACCATGTTGCAACGCCATGTTTCTACAGTAGCTCAAAATGGATAAACCAAACACCGGCTCTTGACAGGACCATTCCTGTTTGCATGTCGGTCACTGTAGTTAGTAGCCCCTCTGCAACAAGCGGTGTTGGAAAAATATAGAATTTGTTTTATGTGAAACTGCTTTAAGTCGGATTAATACTTGAGTGTCAGCTCTATGCAGAGCTTACGCCATAGCCTACGCATGCGGCCCACACTGTTGTGAGCATTTATACTTGTGCTAGTGTGTCAGTTACACCTCCAAAACACTAGTTGGCAGTAGCGTTTTGGTAGTTAGTTGATTCAAAACACAACAAACACACATTAAACATGGCTTAATAGCGAGAATGTCAAACACATATCGGCTTCAATATAACTCGCAGCATTCACAGACGAAGCACATATCGTTTTCTGGACTCATTTTCCCCACAAATACAACATGCTATTGTTATTAGCATAAGTCAAAGGCCTTCTATGCTGTATAAATTAACCTTGCAGCTAGTGAAGATTTCCCCTAATCATATGAAGCCAGGGACAACAGCAACATTTAACAAAGGTAACGTTACAAAATTTGGCTCCATTACAACTGACACGGCTCACTGACAAAACAACTGTCTTTTACTAAACACAGTGTCCACACAAATACAACATGCTAACGTTATTAGCACAAGCCTATGGCATTTTACATTGTATAAATTAGCCTACCGACTGGCGGAGATTTCCTCTACTCATATGAAGCCAGGATAAATCACACACAGGACTTAAAATTGGGACTTTTCTGTAAAATATGCTGTAAGTGAATAAAAGCTTTGTTTCCACTGAGGGAAATGGTTTTCAGCTTACAAAATACACAGCAGGTCTGCATCATCATGACGTGTACTTACATTTTTGGGGAGGGCACGTCGGGCCACAGCATAGGTTACAGGCGAGGGGTCTGCATTGATGCAGAGCCTACATCATAGGTACAGCTTTGATTTAATGCAGAAGTATAAATCTCAGGAGTCAATGTTTTTAGTGGTTTAAACCTTCAAGTCCATTTGTTTTGGAGAGGAAGAGACCTCAGTGGATAATTAGGCTCCCGGCTAAAAAACTCATAAACATCTGGACCTTAAGTGTTCAGAGAAAAAAAGGAGAGCACACATGAGCAGGCGTTGGCAAGCAGCTCGTCTCCAAGGAGCCAAACTGCATCGCAGAAACACTGATTTGTGACATGAAAATGCTTTATTCAGTGTTTTC
Organism: Cephalopholis sonnerati; assembly: GCA_019142605.1. Taxonomy (NCBI): domain Eukaryota; kingdom Metazoa; phylum Chordata; class Actinopteri; order Perciformes; family Serranidae; genus Cephalopholis; species Cephalopholis sonnerati. The sequence goes on along the minus strand of JAGQAX010000008.1, from coordinate 11,408,786 downwards.
ACCAGTTTAAATCACCAGGTCATTTGTCTTGGAGAGGAAAAGACTTCTGCTAATAATTCAGCCCCCAGTAAAAACCCTCTGAACAGTGAACACTAAAGAAATCTAACTAGGAAAAGTTTCAGCTAGTTGCAATCTGCAATCCTCATTGCTAGATGCCACTAACTCCCCCTAAATCTTACACACTGGACCTTTAAATATAGCTCTGTTGTGATGTTTGTGAGTAAACTGCTCTTAAAAAAAGAGTGCTGTAGTTTCTGTTTGTTTGGGATTAACATAATGTTACTGTGTCCTTTAGCACCCACCGAACAAGAAGAGAATGTTCCTTATAGCTGGCTTTGTACACCCTGCTATTCTAATTAGATATTTCTCATATATAACATCTGCCCTCAAGACCCATGTAACATCTTCATACCCGTGGTGCACAGAGATGAAAAGCCATTCCTTCAGTGCCAGGTCACCTTGACACCATCTTTGCCATTTGTGCCATGTCTGGAGGCAGCAGCCATTTTTAAGGCGTCGCTTCATCCCCCTCAGCCTTGACATTCAGCACACAATGCATTTCATCCTTAGTTACAGGGCACCTTTCCCACACAACAGATATGGGATAGGACAGCCAGTAAAAATGAAGAACAGAGCCTGAGTCTGAGTGCAAATAATAACCTATTATTTTGACATTTCTCACATGCCTGTGCTTCCCAGGCCAGTTTCAGCTCTTTCCCAAGAAATGCTACTCACTTTTGCTCTCTGCCTGATCTCAAGCCACGAAAATTGGTTTCTGAGGTAAATCACATCACAGCGAAGCATCGGCACACAAGCAGGGGACTTTACTACATGTACATGAAATCAAATGGTAATTGAGATAGCATGGCAGGCGGATAAAAAAGCCATTTCCTGTTTGTCTTATCTGTTTGTCACATAGAGTAGGTTAACCAGGTGACATTTCCGCACTGGGCTATCTTTATCACCAAAGGCCATCACCAAATTCTGCTGCGGCATTCATATCTCACAACATGTTGGCTTGCCTTTATTAAATCCACCTGACTGAATGGTGGTATGATGTTCCAGTGCTCCATCTCAAAGGGAAATCTTGTGTTAAACAGAGACTGTGGCTTTTAGCAGCTCCAGCAGCACGGCTCTGGGGATGGCAATGTCAGTCGTCAGTCCACCACTTTGGTCCAGACTGAAATATCTTAACAACTATTTAATGGATTGCCATGATATTTTGTACGGACATTTTTGATATTCAGAGGATTAAACCAGATTATTAAAGTGATCCCCTGACTTTTCCTCTAGCGCCACCATGAGCTTAAAATGTGTGGTTCTTCCTGAAGTAACTCAACACCAATGAATGATGCAATGATGGATTGCCAAAAAATATAGTACAGACATTCATGTTGAAAGTAGTGTGGACATAACGAAAAGAGGGGAAAATGAGTGGAAGTGAGGAGCAAAGTGGTGGTGAAGCTGAAGAAAAGCTTGCGTTATCCTCAAAAATGGACGAAATCGTGGATAAAAAAAGGTTGCATGACATCAGTAATTTGGAAGCGATGTGGCTACGTGAAAGGTGACGACATACGGACAAAGACAGTCTGCAAAATATGTTGTTCAGTTTGTGTCGCTGTAACCCTATATGGGAAGCAGTCGAAAGGAGCAGAGCTATAACAGACGCAGTGTCATACTTTCTAGCCCAAGACATGATGCCTATGAGCACCGTGGAGAAAGACGGGTTCAAGAAATTAATTATAGCGTGAGACTGCAGGTACAGTATGAGCTCCCAGACAGAAAATATTTTTCTCAAACTGCTTTGCCCCAGCTTTACGATGAGGGCCGTGGGAAGCTGGAAAATCATTTAGTTTCTTCAGGTATCAGACGTTATCAGGATACTTTTCAAACTCGCAGCATTGTCAAATTATATATCATGATAAATATTGATATTGATCTATACAGGGACAATGATAATATTTTTTGCCATATCGCCCAGCCCTAGTTGGAGATATTGGGAGTTAACTAACAGCAACAATAACTGCCCCTCATTGAAACAAGCTACAGAGAATGTCAAAAATCTGCTGGCAGCATGGCTGCTATCTCACACATAGGCTACTGTACCGTCTCATAAACTAACAAACTTCAGTAAGTCGGCATAGCGATCGCAAATCATAGTCACTTGCTTGTGGTCTTTGCACCATTGTGCACACTGTGCACACCGCTCCACTGTTTCATGGTTTCGTGAGCTCCTCAGTTGATCTGTTCTGTGTCTGGACAATCCAAAGACTTTTAGAGAATTCTTCAGCTTTTGGATGCCATGACTCCTCTTTCCTTTTCTCCAGCCATGGCCATGACAACTGAATACAGAGGTTTTCCAGGAAAGAACAACACTTGTGATCTCAATCTTCTGGCTTACCGAGTTGGAAATTTGTGTGAACTAAAAACTGCTTGTGTGTTTAGAGCAGCAAGGTTGAGGTAACTGTACGAGGCTAAGTCATCAGTCCTCATTTTAATTGGGACCACAACTTGGACATCATTCTCATGCTCAGTTCCAAGATAAAATAAACAAACTTTTTCATCATTGTTTCTGTACTTTTTCATAGTAACAGTAAGACAGCAGTGCCATCATAAGGCCGAAGAGGAAAAGATTACCCACTGACACATCCAGCTCGTTAATAAGAACTTTAACTCTTACTTTACTTGGATTTCTGGCAATTGAAGAAACTTTTTTAAGAAAAAACATTTGAAACAAGGTGTGCATTTAAGGGTTGAATGGAGTCATACAGTTTATTTCTGTCTGCTTTCACTTGACACAGCGAAAAAAAAAAAGCTAACAGAATATATAGGATGTGACTACAAGTCTAGCTGTGGAAGCTCTCTGAATAATGTGTCAACACTCCCAAGTTGGAATGAGGGAAAGTTTTCCTGTTATTCCAATGCTGAATATACTTCATATATGCAGCATTAACATCAACTTGTCATTCTGAGTGTGTTAGCATGCTACTGTTAGCAGTTAGCCCACAGAACTGCATCATGGCCATAGACTTTTAATCTCTTTGTTACCAGTTTATTGATAATAAATGAAGGAAATATCTCAGTTTCCCTTTTTTTAATAGTACATTTACAAAAACAATAATGCATTGGGATGCACAATGATATCAGCATGTCATCTGCATCAGCTGATATTGACTTTAAAATCAAATATCGGAATCAGGCCAACGTGCTTTTTCTTATTTTATACTTTTAAAAAAGTATAGTATTTCACGTCTCCATCTGCTGATGCCAATTCCACTACAGAAGAGACTTGATGATCACTGAAATTGGGTAGGGAGAAGGTGGATATATTGATATTGGTATATTGATGATCAGTCAAATTAGTTGTTACATTTTGGCATGCCAATATTGTGCATCCCTACTTCTGCCCAGGAAGAATATGCTAAAAATTGATGGATATGCATGTCAATTAAATGGTAGTCTTATATCACCAAGCTACAACTAGTAATTTCAAACAGTTCCTCATCACTGAGTGACAGCATTCAGTGTTCTCTGTTAAATTTCTTGCTACACTGCTTCACTACAAATACAACCCAGTGGGAGCAGTTTATAAAACAGTAACTAAATGTTTTTTTTCTATGTTGTTGCAACTACAAAATGTCAGATGAGATACTGTCCAATTTATATAGACCAAGATGTGGGTCTATCACATCCAACCAAGAGGCAAAGTCACGTTAAGTTTTCATTTGAACTATTTCATTTAGCTTTATTTAACATTACAGGCAACATCTTCCAAGTAATTTCACTCAGACTCACTCAGATGAGAAATTCATACTTACTGGCTCTCGGTAATTCTCAAGCCAAATTAATTTGTGCAAGACTGTTTACAGTTTTATGATGAGTGTGAGAATAATCACACATACACACTAAATGTTACTGCTGCAGTGAAGTGCCTCTTTAACTAATTTCTGATGAATGAATTCCGTGTTCCATGAAAAACAGGAGTGTGTGTTTGTAAAGCGAAGAATATCTCCTATATTAATGCGCATGTTTCTGTTTTATAGATGATTCAGTGTAAAAAGGTATACAGAGGCCCTTCCTCTGACAAAGCAAGCTATTTCTCAGGAAATGCACTGTCTCCCTCATTTATTTATGAGTGAGCTCTGGGGTGTTCAGGAGGGTAGGCATCACAGGCATCAGTCTTCAGCCCTCTGTCTTCAGACTCCATGTGGCGCTCATCGATTTTAGCCCCTCGCTGCAGAAGTGCGCCATCAATCAATACAGTAACAAGTCTTCATTTATACTTGAGAAATGCAGTTTCCAACTCAGTGGGCACAAAGTCCTGGTGTTGTCAGTGTGGGCGAGAAAGACGCGCCGGTCTGTGTTTGGCCTTGGGCCTCATCTGCCCAACATGACTGTACATCACCACCATGACACAACAACAACACATACAACATCAATGCAAGCACATGAACAGAAACATTTCAAATGCATGGAGTTCATGTGGATTCTTTTCTGCAACCTAGGGTCCCAACTCTGAACCAGTTTGATATCTGTATTGTGTTTTCTCTCTTAGCCCCACAATGACAACTTTATAGTGCGTGAGAGCAAACCCTCGCAAAGGAAGCAGTGATTTATATGAGGCTGTGTTCTCACAAGGCCTCACATTTAATGTAAAGCAACAGCCCAAGGTGTTTTCAATTCATCACTGCCAGGACCTTTTATTTTGCAGGCTTCTACAGACATGACTTTGCAGAGTAAAACTATTTGCTGATGGTAATAACATTAGCCACATTTAAGGATGTTACCTTTAATCCAGATATAATAGTTCATAGTCTTTCTATGAGCTGATAGTTTGCCATTTGGCCAACTAAATATTTTGTAAATTAGATTTTTACTCAGTCAATGTCTGTGTTACTCATTCCATTTATCACCTATTGCTATACGCCTAATATTCAGTTAGTATTCTGTCGGGATGTGTGGCATCTCTGAGGGGCAGATTAGTGACGGTGGTTACTTTTTATATCCACTGTTGTCAGACTGAATCCATACAAGAGAGTAGAGTTAGAGTAAGTTAACTATGACTATATTGTCATAGTAAATCAATACAGTATACTGTACATACACTGTGTACTTGATGGGCCTATAAAAAGGCAGTTGACCACACTGTGCTTTATAATTCTCCACATTTTACCACAAAGAATACCAATGATTTATAATAGCCTCAAATGGATTTACAGTTATTCTGTTATTTGGTTATTTAGTGACTGCCTATGTCACGTAGATTCGCCTCTGTGTAACTGGCTACTGGTTCATTTTAAAATCAGTTCCTGGTAAACTCCTTGTTTTAATCTGTAAAATATTCTCACAAACAGTTATTAGACCGGGGCAACAGGATGAATAATCTTTACAGAGCCTGCCTTGAACTGCATATTTGTACCACAAACCTTGGAATAATTAACAGAAGAAACGGCCCTCTTACAGGAATACAAACACCTTTTTTTAAAATAAAGTTTCATAAAGAATATAACTGTTTAAATATTCAAGCTCTTTGCCTGTCAGGTCCCATGTTAATGTGCCACAGTATATGTGAACGCTGTGAATTATTTATGTGGCTGTGTTGGCTGTATGTTTACTTTACACTGCCATTTTGGTCATGTCCCTGTTGTTAAAGAGATAATGTACTTCAGAGGCAACCTGGTTAGATGTAGCTTAAATTAAAATACACAAATAGTGGCAATCCTAGACTCTGGGGAGGCCCGGACAAAGAGGCCCATCGAGGCCCTGACGGTTGTGCTGGTGGTCACACCTGACATTGTATGTATAACAGCTGCAGATAGCTTTCTGACTTTTCTAACAGTATCAGGCTGTCATACACTAAAATGGGCCCTGCAACGGGATTTATACCTCTGCATCAATGCAGAGCCAGCACTGTAACCTACGTCATAGCCTGACATGCACCTCCCCATGAATGTAAGAACACATCGCAGTGATGCAAACCTCCTGTCTATTTTTGTAAGCTGAAGCCATTTCCATCACTGGAAACAAAGCTTTTGTTTACTTTTATTCCACAAATAAGAAACAATAAATTTTAAAGACAATTAAGCCCCCACAAAATAGCATTTTATGTCTTGTGTGTGATTTATCCTGGCTTCATATGAGTGGAGGAAATCTCCACTAGTCACCAGGCTAATTTATACAATGTAAAATGCCATAGGCTTGTGCTAATAACAGTAGCATGTTGGATTTGAGGGTAAAATGTGTCCAGGAAAAGACAAGTGTTTTATCTGTGAATCCTGTGAGTTATAATGAAGCCAATTTGTGTACTTGGGTTTGAAATAGTCTCCATTAAGCCATGTTTAATGTGTGTTTAATGTGTGTTTTCGAATCAACTAAACAGCACTCCACATGAAACCCCACAGCTGACTAGTATTTTGGAGATGTTACTGCAAAGTGACACAGACACACCGTCACACAATGGCGTAGGCTACGGCATAGGCTACAGCGTAGCACAAGTATAAATACACTTTTAGGGACTGTTTGTTACTTACTTTAAAGGCACATTTTCTTTAAAAATGTCCAAAATTCCATCAATTATCACAGCCAGAAAGCTATATATAGTTATTTATAATGGGGGGAGGTCATGCTTTTATCTCAAGCCACTCAGAGAGGATGAAAATATTTGAATGAGAGGCTACTGGGGCCCCTTTTCCCAATCATTTTGTGAGGGCCCCAACATCATTTGGGTTGCCTCACCCTTACATAAACACGTCAAATTGGATGAAACCTCCAAATGGAGAGAATATTACACACATTGTTTTTGTTTCAGCATGAAATTAAATGCACCTTTAATGGGGGTGGAGAAACAGCAGGGAGGGTGAAACCTCTGCTCAGAGTATCTCATGGGATCTGTTTCTAGTGACTGAAGAAGCAGTGAATTAAACTGCTAATGAAATTGCTACACCCTGCTATTTCACTCTATTCCCACCTACTAGCTCCACATTTATTTTCATCCTTCACTGCAACTACTGTATCATTCTCATTCCTGCAGTACATCCCAGGATGACAGCTCTCCCTCCCCCTCTTCCTCTCCCTCTCCCCCCCTCGCCTTGCTGGGACGCCTGCTTGGTATGGTCCGCTCCTCCCCTCTCCTACGTCTCACCGATGGTAGTTTCTATTGGGAGAAGGTCAAATGACTCCGCATGTCTGCCTGTGTGTACATTCCCGCGATGCACGCCTGATGAAGACTCACTCCAAACAGTAATATCGTGTGTCCGAATATGTTTGCGACCATCTGAAGCAGCTCTGTCGCGTTATGTCCCTCTGAAAGTACCGGTAAGTACTGGTGTGCTGCGACGGGTTTGTTATTTCCGAAACGATTCACCCGGCTTATATTTTGATATGGCCGGTTAAGTCGTTTCCTTATTAAGCTTTAATGTTTGCAAAGTGTTGTGTTTCCGTGCAGCTGGTGCAGCTCAGGAGCCCGGATGGTTTAAAAATAGTTCTTTCAGGATGCTGCTTCTTGTGATGCTCTCAAACAGTGCAGGTGAAATTCAGGTGAAGGGTCGTTGTAATTGTTCCTGAACGCGTCATTGGTGCTATTTATGTCGTTTAATTGTAGTTCTACTATCAAGAGGAAGCTTATGTCAATTTTATCTTGAACATTATCAGCCATCTTTCTGTTCCTGAGTATGTTGTAGAAGCTTAATGCACAAACACCCCAGCAAAAGTAGACAGGTACACCCTGTAGGAATATCATAGGAACATCTAAAGGTACTAGAGAAGAATAAGGATACCATTAGGTGCGAAAAGGTCACCATAGACTTGTTACAGAATATTACTGAGATAAAAGAAAGGCATGAAAATACAACAGACACATCAGATATTAAAATAATCCTGCATGTTTGCATGAAATGTTTTCCTGTTATAGTGAGGTGATAATGTTTACCTTCTTTACTCTACTGTAAATGCCATCTGAGGTCAGTGTTAATGTGGGGGAGTGGAAAGTTCACTCCTCAGCAACTAGAAAGCTCTGAGGGAAGGGAGACTTAATGAAGTGAGTCATCAGAGTCAGCCCAAAACTCCCCCCTGCAGAGTAGCATGTAGCTAAGCCTATTACAGCATTGCATAATGCAATAAGGTATAGCCCCATAAGGTGTGGAATGAGCCGCCTCGGGGGCCTGTATATTGTCTGGGCTCCTTAATCTCTTATTATACATCCTCATAAAACATATCAGTCCAGAGCGGGGTCAGCATGTTCAGGTAAGAAGGCGAGGAGGGGAGGTTGTATTACTGTCCAGAGACACGCTGAGCTTTGCTGATGCACTCTGTAGTTTGTTCAAGGTCGGTGAGATGTTCAAGGTCGATTCACAGCAAAGTGAGATGAAGGAGTTGACAAGTGTTGCGTGCTGATGAAAATGTGTCACGATATGACTCGTGCTGTGATGACCAGGGCTTGTGTTGCCACAGTTGGTCAACATAAGTTAGAAAACAGAGACTTTTTTTCATGATTCTGTTAATTCTAACATTTTCCATATAAGGTTTCCATGAATCCATATAACAAATGTTCTCTAAAAATGAGCTCCTCCAACTGGAGCTGCAACTAACAGTTGTTTTAATTTCCATTTAATCCAGCCAGTCAGTTTTCTGCAGCCTGTGGTAACATATTTGACCTGTTTTGTCCAACTAATAGTTGAAAAACCCAAAGATATTTAATGTATTATGTGATATAAAGATAAGCAGCAAATCTTGTCATTGAGAAGCCAAAACTGTGGGTACTATGGTGTTTTTGCTTTGTAAAGTAACTCAGAAAAGTATTAATTGTTGCTGGTTAATTTTCTGTCAATCGATTAAACACTTATTGTTTCAGCTCTAACTCAAATACTTTTAAAAATGCAAAAAAACACAGTAACATTTGGCTTCTGTATATAATGGGAAAAGTTACAATCGGCATTCATTCCAGGGTCAAATGACTGTGCAGTAGTCACTGGTACTTATTGGCTCCAGCTCCAGTCGGCTCCAATCGGCAGTTATGGAAATACAACATCCAGGTGGATGTGCTACTTTCAGCCCCTTTGCTGGTGGGATGCAGTGACAGGTCACAACAAAATAGAGTCTGTCTCTGTCCAAGCAGTGCTCCAACGTCGTTCCGAATTGGCACCGAGTTTGAGAGAGAAGTAACCACTGTAACATTTCCACTGGCCTCCGTGCAGCTATTGTTTGCTGACCTGTATGAACTGTCTACTGACAAAAACCATCACCTATTTTAGCTGGGTTCCCCATTTTTTTTTTAAAAAAAGGGCTTATTTTGGTGGAAAAGGGGTATTATTTTAATATGAAATGCTGACCAATTTCCTGAGCCATTTTCAAATGGCTCTAATCTCAAAAAATAAAGATCAACTTGTTGAGAACCTCCCATTTTAGAGAAAGGAAGAACCATCACCTATCCTAATACAAGAAAGGATAGCAGTGACAGACAGACACAGATACACACGCACACACGCACACACGCACACACACACACACACACACCTTGAATGATGACTCTTATGATCAAATTATGCATGGTCCTGCTGGCTTTGATTAATCCTTCACCCTGCCGTTGACAGCGAACAGTTGCTGTTACCAATTGATTACTGCATTGAGATTCATGTTGATGAAACTGAACTACATTCACTTAGTAGAAAATGATTATATACACAGCATTTTAAAAAGAAACAAATTCAATTAGTTCTAATAAAATATATTTCAAGTATGTCAAACTGTGCTTTCATGCTTTTGATGCTCTGCTTTGGCCCTGATAAGCTGTAAAGGATGAGGCTTGATGTTTATCGAGGTGGCCTCGACAAAATTCACTAGCTCTTGGATTCCTCTGTGAAAGCCTCCAAAGTCATGTGGTGTTTTAACAGCTGCAACTATCTCATCCATCTCTGCAACCTCATTAATGCGTACGCACGGCTCTCAGGTAGAGCCAAGAGTCTCTGCGAATACAGACTGAATTACCGACATCAGATCTGACTTCGTGCCAGGCAGAATGTTTCCTGAAAACACGCTCTGTGAAAAATTAGTGTGAGCGTTAAGCTGCTGCTGTTTTTATACTGAGGTGATTCCTATGGCAGTATCTAGTACAAACTGCTTTTACATTGAGCTGATGCTATTTGACCTTCCATAATATAAGGGTAAATTAGTGGCTCTGTATAACCCTGAGTGGCTCCTTGCAGATATAAGTGGCTCCATGGGGATTCTGTTGTGTCTACGTACTGCAGTCTATGTAGAAATGACTGATCCTGGAATAACGTCCCTCTGAGTCATTAATGGTTCTCATTCATTCTATAATAGCGCCATGCATCCAGTGAGGAAATGTTATTTTACGTATTTGTAATACATATGGTTCTCCAGTGGTTCTTTGAGAGCTCTTCAATCAAACAGACCAGAGGGAGTCACCGTCACTGGTGGAGACAGAACCCTAAATATGCCTTTGTAACTGGCTGGTGCTAATCTGCATTCAGACCCTAGAACCCCAGACTCATACAAGTTGTTGCAGTGAAAAAGAATAAAGGCGCATTTGAGGCTGGATGATGCTGGGCAGTGCCACATGAGAATGTTAATCTTAGATAATAAATCTCTTAAAGAGCGTTTGTCTGAAACCAAAATCACCTTTCCTCTGATCACAGGCCAACGTTTTGGCTTTGTTAGGCACTTTGTTCAGGCTGCTTAAGAACCTTGTAGTTGCTCAATCTCAATCACTTCAAAAGGGAGTCTATGCAGTCCACCTAACTAGTTTGTTCAATATTCTGCAATAGCTTGTTAACATGAAAAATAAAACCCTTAGCAGAACAATTAATTGACAAATCGGGAGCATCATTCAGCTGAGTTCAAGGCGCCTTGTGGAGTTTCCCCATGGACAAACAAATGTAATGTTTATTTACTGTGTGTATCGTTGAACATTTCCTGTCTCATAAAACATTTGTAAGGACAGGTCTTTTTAGGTGTTAAATCCTGCATTGTTAACACTCATATTTACTAGCTTGCAGTTAGTTATGGGAATCTATAAGCAGTTCCAGATCATCAGATCCATCACAGTCATATGCCTCTGAGTTTAACAATTCCTTTTATCGATACTGACATATTTTTTGACAGTTGTGCATTGCAAAAGCATGACGTTAAACTCCTGCATCTGCGCTGCTGGGAAACATGCAACAACAATGAGTCAAGGCAGAGAGGAAGAAAACAGTCCAAAGCATGGCTACATTTCATAAACAAACTTCTGTTAAGTGGTAATTTCAAGTAAGGGAGGAAACACCAGCAATATGCTGAAACATCTTTCTACGCAACATGGGCTTAAATTGCAGGAATGCCATGTATTTGACACTACGCACAAGTGCCACTGCTTCCCAACTGAGCAGCAGTGTCTGTTACAGAGTGTAAATATCCTGTGTTATAATAACATTAGCACCACACAGGCAGGCGTAGCAGATTTGTTCCTTGACTTGGAAAACCTAAATGAAGATAAATATGGTCCAAATATTCTCTGATTTCATCCATTTTAGAAATGTTCTACATTGTGATCAGACTTAGAGATTATATAACGGATGTGTTGATGCTGAAAACCTGTGTAAGCCTACTATTTCCACACAGACAATTGATCAGGAATTGAGTAAGGGAATTGATGAAGAATGGGATGGATAAGCAGAATCGATGAAATTTGATCAGTTCCATCCCTACTCACAGTCTTCTTATTCACTGCTCCATTGGGCTGTTAGAGGTCAAAAACTCCACAGGTTGACATTAATATCACGTGTATCTTTTACTCTGTTAGAGAGTCCCAGGTCATAACATGTCTTGTTTCTTCACATTGTAACTGTTGCAACCAGAATTTTTGGGGCAAAAAAAATTACAATCAATTAATTGGTTCGACTGATCGAGTATTGACTGCTACCTGAAATGATCCCATTTGTTTAAAACTTACTGGTATTAATTTAGAATGTAGTGAAATAAAAAACCTCTGATCTTGGCAAGCGGCTGCATGTGCATTTCAATTCAGTCCTGGTGCCAGCAATTAAACTGCAAGATGAGGGAATTTATTCAGTTTTATTTTAGCTTTTGCAATTATTGGTTTTTCACAGACTGTACTTTTTGGTGTTTAATTTTTGGAATAATATAGAAGTGTGGTGTTGCAAAACATGAATAGAAAGAGGGAGAGAGACAAACTAGGAGAGGAGGAGAGAGTAAAGGAGAGCAGAGCAGAGCAGAGAAGGGGAGGGTCTTGAATCCACATAAAGCAATTAGATAATGACAGGGGCAGTGACACAGTGATTTGTTGCCTTCTGTTGTAATGTGATTCCAGTAGTCCAGCTGAAAATGAATTTTAAGGCTTCCAAGAAATTCATTCTTCCATTATGTCGCTTTATGGGCATGACATTGTTTACAAAGATGCGACAGAGATTCCCAGACACAACAATGCTTTTACGCCACTTCGATGCGTCATGTGCGACGTGCTTCGCTCGAGATGACTTATGTTTACATGTAGGAGTGTTGTCACAGAAAAAGCTCTATAATCATTTTACTTTGTATCTAAAGACAGCTGTGATCACGCAGCCAGACGGCAGGCCATAAAGCAGCACCCCTGCAGCCCTCGGTTTTGGTATAAATACCCTGAGGAATGATTTGTTTCTTCACCTCTCTCTATGTGATTTTCATCTCCTTTGTCTGGCTCCCTCACTGTTATTCCACTGTCTAATGATGATAATCTCCAAAGACACTTACGGAGGATAAACAGCCTCAGCAGTCCTCTTAAAAGAACAGGTGAACAATAGTGGAGGACTGGATGAAGCAGTTGTAGGATGTAGCTTGCACAGTAGCAGGGCGGGCTTGGTCTGGGTCCATAATAGCTTTACCTACATATAGTAAACAGCGCCATGGGACTGGTTAGAGGATTACAGAGGATTTGCCATGCTAAGCCACAGGAACCCAACCCAGTGACCCCCCCACCCCGTGTCTCCTCCTCCTTTCTTGAGCATAGCAACAAACCACCCTTTTATTCTGCCTCCTCTCAGTCTACTTGGCCCATGATGCATCGGGGGCCGGCCATGTAACCCTAATCACTGATTATATGGATAGGATAAGGGATGGCGGAAGCACTGTTTGGATGTTGATGTTTCATAAAGTGATTAAATCTGTTTCCCTTGAACTGGTTTGAGAGTGATGAATCTGAGCTCATTTCCTCCGTGCTACCGTTTTTCTCCCCTGCACAGGCAGATGTTTTCTGATAAATCTGCAAATTTTACTTTAACGACCAAACTTATCACCGAAATAGCTGTCGGGGTAAATTAAGGGCATGTTCTGAGTGCGTTTCCCCCCTTGCGAATGGAGTGATAATGTGACAGCCAGATGACATACATCACAAAACCCGCGCCACGTAACTTGATGGGAAGAAGGCGATGCTGTCAGCAAACTAAAATCTGATTTGGCCCCATCACTTAAGTTGAGTGAACATTGCCTTTGGTTCCACTTTGGGACACTGCTTGAAAGCTAATTGAATCAAAGCAAGGGGATGGGGTCATTTTTGACTGATACTCCACGGGCATTTGTCTCTGTCAGCCTAATATCACACAGTGGAGTGACTCAGCAGAAAGCAGTCCCCAACTCAACTGTGTACGTGTCTTTAACTCAAACTGACAGTGTACTAGCTCCCGTACATACCTTGCCATGAGCTACTCTGCTGGAAAGCTGAGGTTTTCTCTTTTTTTTTTTTTCCCCACCATTGTCATCATCATGTGCAGCCTCCATGCACGAAGAAACCTCAGGAACACTCACAGACAGAAATAGATCAACCCAGGAAGGCAGAGGTTTATTTTGGGTAAACGGTGAACTGTGAAGAAGAGATTCTTAGTAGTTTTCTTGGCATAATGTAATCTCATGGGGCTGTGTAGTTCCTGACTGGAATGATGTTATATTGTACAAGCAAGCAAGAAAAGAGTATCACTCCCTTGGTGTGAGGTATGACTTTGTTGCTAGGCCCCTCATGTCAATATCGCTTTAAGTGGTTCATTTTTTCATCGACCCTTTCATTGACTGTGTCTCCTAATAGAGCTACAGTATGAGATGTTTTTATGTAATGTGCAGGAGATAGTGTTTCTCATTTGGGCTTAAAAAGTTGAAGGAGTTGGGGCAAATGTTCTGAGAGGGAACTTTCTAGGATTCTACAGCCTTCTATACTCCAGATTATTCTGACTTTATTAAAAATGGGGACACAGTTGTTTGGCTAATTTGGGTTTGGGTGTCACAACTGATGGAACGTCATAACTGCCTCAGGTGTCATTGTTTCCCAACTACGCCTATCATGATAATTACATTATCAACTTATTGTCCAATATATGGAGGCGACCTCGATCATTTTGCTGACCTCGATATTGCCTGTTGTGTTTACATGTGCGTTTGTTTACCTAAGAATGTCACCAACATTTTAGCCAACACAGTGCCACAATAAACAGCAGGGATTTTCCGACCATTATAAGGCTTCCCCCTTTTTTTGCCGCCATGCCAGGGATAGCTGTGGCCTGAGGCATTATATTGTCAGGTTTTCTGTCTGTATGTCTCTACGTCTGTACATCCCATTCTCTGGGAAGCGATATCTCAAGAGCAACTTCGGAGAATTTCTTCACATTCAATGGTGAACTCAATGGTGAACTGATTAGATTTTGGTGGTCAAAGGTCAAGGTTACTGTGATCTTACATCCTTCTCATTCTTGAGAAAAGGATATCCCAGACACCATGATGGAGTTTCCCCAAATTTGGCACAAACATCCACTTGGACTCAACAATGAATTGATTAGACTTAGGTGGTCAAAGGTCATGGTCACTGTGACCTTAAAAAAACATGGCCAGAATTTTACAAAAAAAGTCCAATAGGATAAAACTATATAATTATGACATTTTATATCCAAAAGGTCAACTTCAACTTCACTGTGACATCACATTGTTCTACATAAACACTTTTCTGGCCACTATTCAACATCATAACTCAGGAACAAAAGAGGTTACATCTGGTCAGATACTGAATTGGTGATGCTAATTCTGGGTGTCTTTGCTGATTATATAGATCTTCTGTGCTGCCTGGGGGAGGATGTGTGTGAAGCATCCATGTTTTCACAGACATGGATGTAAACTATAACTGTAACTGACTGGTGCACAGAGGCATTCAATCACAAGGCGTTAATTCTGTCATGTAATGGTTCCTAAAAATAACAGACAATAATTATTTCTGGGCCATTATTATGGGCAACAAAAGTAGTTATTGTGACGGGTGTAATCCAAACGTAGCACCACAGACCACTACAGTTACAATCTCCCCCATATACAACCTTTGTTTTATCACATGACTTATGTTCCACATTAAAATCATGTGATGACACCTGAGCCGATTTCATTTACTTTAAAGCTCTGAAAAAGTTAGAGCAAACCTTGATTCAAGATTACTTTGTCACACCTCCTACTTCCTAAGATTGACTCTTGTGAGATTTTTTTGACTAAAATTCAGACCTTGGAATATCTTTATATCTTTGCAGAGCTAAGGTTCATCTTAATGAGGGATGAATTAAGAAATAGTTTGACATTTTGCCATATTTGCTTTCTTGTCAGGGTTTAGATGAGAAGATTTTTGAGGCTAGAGCCAGCAGCAAAAGCTAAGTTGACAGTCTGCTGGTTTTAGCTTCATATTTAGAGCAAAGATATAAGAGTGGTATCGATCTTCTCATCTTACTCTGGGCAAGAACATAAACAAGGGTGTTTTCCAAAATGTCTTACTTTTCTTTCACATTCCCTCCCTTTTTTAAAGTTTTTTTTACTTTACTTCCCACGAGTCTCCAATATGTCATCTAAATTCATCATCTTTCTTTCAAGTACCTTTTCTACACAAATAAATCAATAAAGGCAAAAGGGTTTTGATGAGCGCTGGTTTCTCTTCTGGTACAGGAAGTTGCAAAATTGTTAAGCAGGATTTTTGCCTGTCTGTGTTCTCTGTATTCACAGTTAATAGGGGTGGGAGCCTCCAAACATGTCTCATCTTGGATTATTCAATTCAAATTTAGTGAGCTATGAGGCGATTTTAAAACGATCGATGCACCTTGAAGCATCAATTTTTTTTATGTCTATACATGATCTTTTTCTCACTGTGTGACTGCTTGCTGCTACATGAACATGACATACATGTGTACATCTGTTTCTTTTTACCATCCTGTTTCAGCCGTAACAACATATGGCTCTATCTTACGAAACTGCTTCAGGCAGTCATATTGGCAAAAATTGGCTTTTACATTTCAAATTATTGACTCTTCTGCATGGAGATGTAATTTTTCAAGAGAAAATACAATGCATCTGTGCTTTAATTTCTCACTGCCTAGAGTCAAAATGTCAGTGAAAGCTGGTGGAAATAGTTTTCTACGCAGTGTCTAGACTAACCAGCTTGATTCAAATGCACAAATGGAAAAATTGTACATTTTGTACATAAACCCATGTCTCTGTCATATCTCATAGTATATATTTAGAACTGTACAACAATTTCCTCAAGCTGTTAGTGTTTCAGGGAGCTCACTTTACAAGAATGTTTTTTTTTTCCTTGTTATCTTGTATTCTAATTCATTATGGGACCACATTTAAAAAGTTTAATAAAACATATTAAATGAACTCAGCCAGCACAAGCTCCTATTCTGTTTAGTGGAGATGGTAATTTAAGAAACATTTATAGTCTTCCATATTTTAACCTCATTGCAGTGGCACTCCCATAAGCATAGATAATATTACCCAAAGCCCGCTGTCTATAAAAGATATCGCTGTTATGATTCAGACTAGAATGAGCCTCCTGGTGTTTTATTAGATGGTAGAAAATGAGGAAGTAAACTGGAGAACTCTGATCCATTAGTTGCTTTGAACCCCTTAATGTGTTAAAGTTATTTTACTTTTATATCTAGTTATATTTTTAGCATTTCTGTCTAAATCAATACAGTCACTAAAAAAAAACACATTGTCCAAATTAAACATAATTTTGTTGTCATTCTTAAGTCTAAATTACCTTGAAGATAGTGTCGATACAGGAATACAATTACGGCTACGTGATGTTTGGACACTGGACTCAAACATGATGAATCCATTATCCCTTCCCACTGACTGGCAAAATTTGCATTGAGATTTTTTATTTGCAGGGGAAATGCTCTCATCCAGGGCAACCCAACAATCCAGCAATGGCACGACTGACCTCCAGCATATTGCAGGGTTCCTCCAGGAGATGCAGATAAGATGCCCCTGAGCAGATAACAACCATGCATCGCAACCATAAGCCCAACGCAAATATGAGAGTCAAAAATGACAGAGAGGGTGTTTATTCGTTGCCAAGTAATTGACTGAGCATTTCCATAATGGCATTGTGTTTCCTGCCAGGCTAATGTGACCCCTATTAGTTCAGGAAACATACTGCAATCAGGCTCCGTGTGCGCCGCCAGACACAGCCAAGGAAATGAATTGGGTGGAAAGGAGAGATGAGGGACCGGAGGGGGAGAGATGTAAACAATGGTGAGGTGCAGACAATGGGACAACCAGGGGACAGGAGTGGAGAACAGAAGGGAAGATGAGTCATATCGCTGCAGCGAATCAGTCCCTGATTGAAATGCCACTGCAGCTACTGGACTATATTAGAATCTAATACCCACCAAATAGTCAGAATTTCAAAATAGGCATTGGTTTCACTTCACTGAGTGCTTTAGTTTGTGCTATACTGTAAGGAAACATATTAAGGCTGCACCGGACATTTTTACACACTGAGAAATCTTGTGCAGTTGCATCTAAGTGAACTATTCACCCTTCAAGCCTATGGCAAGTATCAATACAGTCAACATACCCAACAATAGAAATTGATTTAGACAAAAGGGTATTGCCTACACTATCTGAGCTGTTTAGAGTGGCCAGAATTCAGCCTTTCCTGCTCTTTCTTGAAAGCTTCTGAGGAGTATTGGAAAAGCAAACCGCCATGCCTTGCTTTGAAATACTTGAGCTATACCTTCTGTGTTGCATGGCTGGTGTTGTGTTGTTTTCTTTACTCTGTGCTCCTTCATGGCTGTTACTGATTTAGCTGCATGCTGGGCCAGCTAATCCTGCCTCTGATCAATACTCCACTTCTCCTGCTCACACTCTGGATTTCATCCAGGAACCAGCACATCTTTATTTACCTTCTCCTCTCGTCATTCATAAACCTAGCGTCAGGGAGGATTTAAATTTACATCTAAAGCAGTATGGATTTGATACAGCGGATAGAATTTACTCTGTTTGCCTCGACATATTTGGTCTGATGTGTTTGCAGTTGTTTGTGTTAACAGTGCACTGGCTACATGCTTAGCTCATCTTTGTTGTGTGTGAAATAGCTCTGTCAGCCCTGAACTTAAAGCTGCGTGCGTTAGGCTGAACACATTGCCCCTGTGTCATTGTTGTTTTACGGCCGGCAGCTTCCAGCAAAAGTGCACACCCGAGCACCGGCGATACCTGCTGTCCCTCTGTCTGTCTGAGGGATTCGCCTCAATCCATTACATGCTTGGATGCTGATAGTGTTTGTCAGGATGCTCTGCACGTGCGGAGACAATTAAGCTGAAACACAAGGCTGGCTTAATGAAGCTCGGCAAGAAAAACATCCTCAAACAAGGTTCTTTTGCCATTGAGATAGAAGTAGACAAGGTCCGCTCATGTCAGGAGGAACCACATGGCTCCACTGGGTCATTGTTATGGTGTAGGTTTATGCATTTGTGATAGTGCAGAAAGATCAATATGCCATACAAATGAGTCGATATCCAATGTAAGCTTTTGGAGACTTAATGATTTACTGATGCCCTTGCAACCACTGTATATGCTACGCTCTCCATTGTAGACAATAGTATTCTTAGTCCCATGCAGATCTGCCTCATCTGTAATATGTAGTGTTAAAATTTGCAGCAAATTTCTTACTGGAGCTATATTTTGACAACAAAGCTCATTTTAATGATCTCAACTAGGCATAAGCCCAGAGGGTATCATGTGCTAAGGTGTGTGTGTACCCAGCCAGTAGGGGCTGCAAGTGATCAACAAAATCACGTAGTAAAAGGCATCAAGGGCGATGGACTTAGCTAATATCAAGCCTTGCGTGCTGGCCACATTTTGGCCATTGTCGTGGCTCAAAAACTGATGTCCACAGAAAAGTTTGGTCACATTTTGAACCAGAGCACCTGCAAGTTATATCCATACCCGATATGTAATAATCCACTAAAATTAGGCACAATATGAATAAATTCCTATTTCTAGCCACCTCTATCTTCCACTCCCTAGTTCCACAAATGCCCTCGATCACACCTGCAGGAGATCTGCACTCATTTTCCCAGTTAAATTTTTAGTCCAGTGTGAGTCAACTGAGTGATTTCTTTTTTTGCATAATATAGCATTTTTGATAAAAGTTTGGGATTTAGTGAAGTAGATTTAAGCAAAACACAGGCTTTGTGTATCCCAGTGAATTTGCTGCATGAAACACAGCCATGTCCATTCAGTGTCTGAATCACACAAGGTCTCCAGATAATTGTTGTTCAGCGCCTTATTCCTCATCTGCTGCTTAACTAAGCTAAAACGATCTGTTGACTGTCGCCCAGCAAACTCAATTCTTCAAACGTAAACAGCATACATTTAATTATCATTTTACTCCCACTGCACAGCAGGAAATGATGGAAAACTGAGGAATGTCAGTTATCTAACACTGATTCTGAAATTGAACCACACCAAATTTGCTAATAAACGACTGATGACAGGCACTTAAAAAGGAGAAATGACCTTTTATGACCAATCTGTCACTGAGTGACAGAACAAACTAATGGTTTGTTCATTGTAAATCTTTAAAATGGTTGCAACCAAGCCTGCAAGATGTGTCAAGCAGAAAATCTGAGTGTGCTGAACATAACATACGCTACTGGCTTTAACTTAAAAAGTAATTGAATATAATTCAAAATCAACTTTGAATGCAAAAGTCCCCTGAAAACGATGACGAAAGCGCTTTAATCATTTACTACTACTGCTGCTGCTGCTCTTACACAAATTTCATAAGCCCCACCTCCATCCCAGCACTCACCTGTTGGCTCTGAGTTTTCCTGAGCTGAGCTTGGTGTATCCTTGCAGGGAGTGACAAGGTCAAAACCAAATACCAGTTTTGTACATTCTGCATTTTTAGCCTTTCTAAACAAATGGGACATGAAAGGTTGTGGGTGTCTGCCTTCACAGTTTACAGAAAAAATGGAGAAGACAAGAATATCCAAATGCAATGTCACATGACTTTAAAGAGACAGTCAGATGCACTTAACCTCTTGTGATACAGCCAACACACCTATCTAGTAGCTGGGTTCATTTGAATTCTTGGTTGTTATTCATATATTATTGTCTCCCCTCTTGTCTTTGTTGGCTTTAAGTTGCTTTTCATTTGAAGGTATAGTGCTTGAATAAGAAACGTATTGGTTAGTGCTCACTTGAGGCTTTATATAATCACAAATAACGTCTAAATGTATTGTCAGTTTTTGTCTCGGTGCAGTATAGATCCTTGGAAGCTTTTAAGGTTTGTTATTATTTTTCTGGGGGAAATGCTGGGTTGGGCAAAGCAGTCTGTAACAATTTTAAAGCCCTGGAACACTGTGACGAATGGGAGGATGAGTCACATTTTAGCTGCAATGGAAAAGGAAATTATGCGACTCTTTTAAATTATCTCCCTGTACTCCCTGGGCTCTGAATTTTCCCTCAGATTAGATAAACAGTTCGCTTTAATGAAATGAAATATTTTATAATAATTGGCTGTCAGTGTGCATGTACCTGCAGCCCTTTATGGCGAGGTATTTCTCATCTCATTAACGTCCCCCTGCTGCCATTATGATGTGAAATGTTTCAGATATAAAAAACAGAACCTGTTTAAATATGATGTACTGCTATCAAGTCCAGAGATTTTCCAAAGTGAAATATCTCAACAGCTATCATATGGAGCACCACAAAATTTTGTGCAGACATGCATGGTCCCCAGAGGATATATCCTAATAACTTTTGTGATCCACTGACTTTTCCTCTGGCGCCACCAGAAGGCTGCGTTTGTGGTTTTAAAGTCCAACTGAACGGATCACATTCAGTCATCCTTTTTTTGCATATTGTCAGTGTTTTGTAATTTACTGTAATTTTCAAATTATTAATAGGAGGAGAAATGGTCTTTTTCTGTCTCAACATGTTGTGTTTGATTGCCAGCAGCTGGCAGGCTGATCTCCTGCAGGGGAACATCTGGAAAAAAACAACACACTGTCTGCCAAAGAAACTTTGGCAGACAGTGTGTTGTTAGCATTAGTACTGAAAAGTAACGACCACACTTACATCCAAATGGACCAAAGTGACATTTGCAGGTATGTTTTCATGCTGTTTAAGATGCTGCAGCAATTGACTTACATTAGCTAGCCTGCAAACAAATGTGAGCAGCGCACTTTTCACATCAAATTTATATTATTGCTATGACCAAAGAGGCCTAACTGCAAATAAATGTCATTAACATTGGTGTTAGCCTGCGTCTGACTGGCTAATGCTAGCATGCTAACATGCTAAACTCAGTTGGCTATCATGGCAGACTAAACATTGGCATAACGACACTTTCATTTTGCTCAAAGCTAATTTACTGGTCTAACCATCTTAAACTGCAAATAAATGTCATTCTTATTACTGCTGGCTTTAGTCTACGTCAAACACGCCAATGTTAACATGCTAACATGCCAAACTCAGTTGGCTATTATTGCATACTACACTTGCTAAACATTAGCATGTTAGCTTTGTCAATGGTTTTATTATAAATGTTCATTTATAATTTTACCAAAAAAACCTTTAGCAAAAAAAATGCAGTTCCTGCAATTTGGATATTACACTTGACCACATTGGGATTTTGATAATATTTCAATTAGTAGTGGAGCCCTAGCGTGAATGCAACATTCATATACCATAGCCCAACAGAGCTGCTAGCATGGTTGTAGACTTTTAGTCTGATAAAATATGTTTTGTACAGTGGTGAAGCCACCCCTGTTGGAGAGTGAAACTGGTGACAAACTGCTGACAATAGCTGTTACCCTTATCAGAGATGTGTGTTTTGTTTGGTTTCCATCAGGGAGACTACTTTAATCCTTAATCCAGCTAATTGCATTATCAAATGCACGTCATACCTTGACAGTAATGCAGTGTCAGAACAATTAATCTTAACCTCGGGCTGTATTTAAAACATTTTTTGTCTGTAAAACTCTGCCAAATACAATATGAAGAAATTAAAATTTCTGTATAACATTTTTCTGGCTGCTTGCCTCTGTTATCGTCTGTGAATCATAGAAGCCACAAAGTTGGCTGCTGCACTGCCTGAGATTACTTACAGAACTGAGTATATCCGCGGTTTCTATGTCACCTGAATGAATTATCAGATGTTTCCAGTGTCACACTACTTTGTTAACCTTTACACCTGCTTATTCAGCTCTCCCCTGCTCCCTGTGCTGTGTAGGAGAGAGGAATCACACTCCAGGTGTTATAAATGAGATGGTGTGTATGTGCGTGCATGTCGGTGTGTCTAACTGATGGAGGGGGGAAAGAAGGTAGATGGGGCCGAGCTGAGGGCTTTAATCACCCCATTCTCCTTCCCTTTCCTTCCCTCCTTCCCTCTGGCCCTCCACTCATCTCATTACAGACAGGAGAGGGTGAGAAGCGAGGCCTGCATAGACATTAATTATTGAACCCTATCTTCTTTTACTCCAGCTCCTCCTCCACAGTCTCTGATAACCTTAACTCCTAGCCATTATACAATGTGGTAGGTATAGCACAGACATCTAGAGAGAGAGCCAGTTTAGGGGTTTAACAATTCAGAGACTGTCCCACTTAATAGCCTGCATGTGACATGTTTGCCTACACAAGCATTTATATAGTCCTCCTTTTTAATTGCATTTTAATTGTTCCTCGTCGCTCCAGTTGAGCTTCAGTGCTAATTAATTCCATTCGGCTTTTAAATTGGTGCTGTTGTCATGAAGTAAAGCAAATGATTATTAAAGTCGACATTTGACTCCATGTATTGTCTTTGTCATGTTGGCTGAGTTATGCTCTGCTCATTGCCTCCTGCCATGCCCAGTCAATTTGAATCGCTCAGTTGGAGGCCAGCTAATGGAGGTTGTTGAGGGTCAGTGTGGCCAAGGCATTCAGACAACTTGAGGGCGACCTGACTGTGATGCTGAAAATCTCACTGTTCTCTCCTTCTGTCCCCTGTCCCTGTCTTTTTGCTTTGTATGTATGTGTGTGTTCATCTGTGTGTGTGTGCTTCCTGCAGGTTTGAAAAGTCAACATCAAACCACGACCTCGCAAAGCCTCTGAGCAGGAGAAAGAAGACGCTGCCAAGATGTTCAGCACCAAAAGGTCAGCACAATGTCACTTTTGATCTATTCTTATCAACTCAAAAGAAAAAAAAAAGACAGCAGAAATCTCAGGGCGTTTTTAATGTGGCTTCTGTTGATAATGGCTGACATTTCTGGTCAGCTATGTTCTACTGATGACTTTGGATTTGAAAAGACATTGATGTGAAGAAAGGTGATGGTTGCTATCAGGTCACAAAAAATTCTCTGTCATTATTTGTTCACTGTTAAGTGTGTGGATCATATAATTTGAGGCACAGTACTTTTTTTTTACCCGTATACACTTTGGAGTTCTTATTTTCAGCCACCACATTTCTTAATAGGTAGACCACAGAGAACTCTTTAAACTGAAGTGTAAACACTCTCACAAAGCCTTTGTGGAAAATTTAGGAAACCCAGTTTACAGTCCTCTGTGGTTGTGTGTACATTCTGTATTTTTAATGTGGCTTGTGCTAGCGTACAGTCTGCATAAATCATTTATCACTTTGGCTTTTCTGGATGTTGACTGCGAGGTAGAAGTGGTCAACCTGGCTTAGCCAGTATGTGTAAGGTGGGTTAGGTGGATCAAAACAAAATGCTTTTGGTTGTTTCTTCCATGTTGTTTTAATCCCAGGTGAAACAGTTCACAGCTTTGGTTAGGTTTATATTTAGTACTAGATACATCACTGAGAACAGCCCATTCATTCTTCTGTTGAAAACACAAATTAATTTCGCTTGAATAATTTATTCCATGAATTATAATAGAACAGAAGGCTACATTTTGAATCAATAAGGTTATAATGTGCTGGCTTATTACCTTTTTAAAGCTAATTTTGTTCTCACAGCCTTCAGCTATATAACCTGGTGAGGCTGTGTGCAGAAATTGCAGCCTGGAAATGTTAAATTGCTCAGTTAAATTTATATGTGAACAGCCTATATTAGGAAAAGAAATGACAAAGTGACATTTTCTCACTACAAATGGGTGAGAAAAAAACAATATCTGCAAGTGCAACATTTACAAAAACATTTTTATCATACTGAATCTGTTAGGAATTGACCATTCACAAAACCTATCTCCTAAATAGCAATTGTTCAATCATACTGTAGCTTAGCAACCGTAACAAGGCACAGCAGGCCTGTCAAGCATTGGATTTCTTAATATGATGATGCAGTGTGCATTGGGCTGGGGAAAGAGCAATACTTGAGTTTTTTAGGGTGGTGTCTTCTTTTAGCCTTTACAAATCTGAAAATAAAAGAGCAAAAGTGAAGAAATGGATTAAAGTGGGTGTTTGTCTAACGTAAGCTTTTCTGTCTCACTATCTTTGTAGCTACAGGGTTATTTCCAAGGCCAAGAAGCATTTCATACTAATTTCTTTTTTGAGCTACAGGGTAGTTAAAAAACAGATGGCACATCCACTGTGTTGTATTTCCACGCTGTGTGAAAGCCGGTCCTAGATGCTACTATATCAGAGGCACCGTTTCGACCTGGTATGAACATGCATTTTGGGTGATCCGGTCACAAGTGGTGAAGAGAGAGCTGAGCTGGAAGGCAAAGCTTTCCATTTACTGGTCCATCTACACCCTAACCATCACCTATGATCATGAGCTCTGAGCATTGACCAAAAGAATGAGGTCATGGATACAAGCAGCTGAAGTAAGTTTTCTCAGAAGGGTGGCTAGACTCAGCCTTTGAGATAGAGTAAGGAGCTCGGACATTGAGAGGGAGCTCGGAGTAGAGCTGCTGTTCCTTAGCATCAGAAGGGGTCAGTTGAGGTGGTTTGGGCATCTGATCAGGATGTCTCCTGGGCGCTTCCCATTAGAGTTGTTCTGAGCAGGTCCAACTGATAGGAGGCCTTGGGGCAGATCCAGAACACACTGGAGTGATTACATATCTCGTCTGGCCTTGGCCCCAGGATGAGCTGGAAAGTGGTGCTGTTGAAGGGGATGTTTGGAATTCTTTGCTCAGCCTGCTGCCCTGGCTTCAGATAAGTGGTTGAAGATGGATGGATGGATGGATGGATGGATGGACTGTCACAATTAGACAGCTGAGACACATCGCTGTTCACACCTGTACCTATCCTGCATCTCCAGCTGACCAATTGTGTTCAAATGTTGTTACTGCCCCATGCACAGTCATTATGTCCACACTTTTGTTAGCTGCTTTGTAGCTTGCTCGCTAGTCACTAACAAGGGATGGTCACCCAACACTTTGTTCAACTTGATATAAATGGGTAAGCTATAGACCGTTAGCGTAACCAAAACAACCACCATGAAACTTTGACCAGGCTTTCAACCTCAGCACGGTAGTTCTAAAATGAGCCAAGATTCAGCAGTGGCATTGCCTGTTTCTCACCTCAAATGTTTTCAGAAATAGGTTTTTGGTAGACTGTATAGACTGAATAACAGAAAGTTTATGTGCAGGCCGCCATGCTGTTTCCAGTTTGAAGCAACAAAAAGAGAACCAGGGACTGCCCAACTGGCAGCGTGTTTATTCATTTAGGTTCATTCTAAGATAGGGTCCAGGAGATAATTGGTACCAACCTACTTTTCCAATTGGTACCACCCATCAAGCAGCCAGTTGATTTGAGCAGTGTGTCCTGTGATGTTCTCACCAGATGCAGTAGAAATGCACTGTCATTTTCTGATTTTGTAATAGGTCAGGTTGAAACATTAAAAAGTCAGTTGGACACAGTGTTGTCAGCCAGCTCATGGAGCTAACATTAGCTTAAGTAGCAAGCTAGCTACAGCTGATAAAATGCTAAACTGCTGTAACAGTTGTAATTTCAGCCATCAAAGTCTAAAAAAAAAAAAAAATTGAGTGCCAGTAATCTGCCCCTGGTATCAGTGTAAACTGCATATGTGCCATAGCAGGGTGTATCGACAGTAACCAATGGGGACAGGATTTGGAATATTTGCCTTATTTCTGTACATACTGAAATGTCTCTAAAGCTACTAGTGAGGACTTAAAAGTTGATGTGAAATCTAGGTAAATCTCTGTGAGAGTTAGAGAGATGAAAGCACACCGCCTGCAGTCCACAGCCAAAACTAAACAGAGAAATTCTTCTTGTTTGAATCCCAAAGTGAGGCTTCTGTACTGTAGATTAATTTTTATTTTAAGTATCTGTTGTACAATACTTGTAGTTTTTATGGTCCTGTGATCCTTACAATATCAGGTATTCACATGTGACCTTGTGCATTGAAATACTCATCTGCATACTACACACACACACACACACACACACACACACACACACACACACACAGTTGTTATCTGTAGCTAAACCCAAAGGTACTGTATGTGAAAGGGCTTTGTATTGATGGTAGCAGACTCCACAGTGTATGGTGTGATTAGACTGACCTCCACCTCTCAAATCCTGATTGGAATGGACAAAGAGGACTCTGCACTTCATGTGTAAAATATTGATTGCTCCTTTGCCTGAACTTTGATGGCAACGTGATCTCATCCCCATTCGTCATATTTTGCTGCTTGGGCATAAGCCTCTGGCATCATTATAATGACATGTAGGGCAGCCTTTTGTGTTGTACCTTGATGCAGTGGGCTGGCGGTTCAAGTTGACTTTTAGTTTCACACAGAACACAAACACTGCTCTCTTGGGTCAAAGTCCTGTGCAGGTTGGACCCATCCACCTCTCTTGCCAACCTCTGTGGACTTTCTCGCTCTTTATACTATGTCCATTGCTGTGAATGTCCAATGATACAGATGGGTTTATATTGGAGTTTGTTGAAAGCCCGGTACATCACATACAGATGCTATAGGGTGCATTGTGTGTCTGTATCTGGCACAGAGGTCCACTACCGAAGCATCATTTTTTGATTCCCTGGGAGTGAGACCAGGCTGCTGATAGTCTTAGCTTCACATATACCCACATAAGGTTTATTTTAGATATATGTGTTTACAGTAGGGCGTTTCTGTTGTGGGAAAGTGAGGTACAGGCATAGGTTAAGGTATCAAAATGTACTGGGGACCGAGTGCTGCCACAATGCCGCATCCATCCACCCGTCTCCTTGCAGTGTGTGTGATCATCATACTGCGGGTGAGAAGATGATTAAACCAAGCCAGCTCTCCATCTTCAGGGAGCTGTGTCAGCACTGTCGATGACACGGATACGCTCAAAATGACTGTAATAGGCTGCCATCTTGAAATTCAAAGACTCCAAAAGCTCATTCACATTTTTGCTGAATATGAAACAAAGCATTTTTCTTCTGCTAAACTGCTGAACGAAACATAAAGAGGGTGAGGGGATCTGTGTATCTGTCAGAGATTGCTATGTGCTGTTGTGGCTTAATCTGTGGGTTTTTTAATATTGGCTCTCCTCTTGGGTTCCCTCGAGTCATCTCAAACAACACTTGCGTACAATGCAAGAGCCAAATTAAAAGTCTTTCATTAAAATTTAATCAGTCAAACGTCTTAACATAGCAGTTTAGCTTTGTTTTGAATGGAATGAAGTGTGGAACTAAGCACAGAAAATAAATCCAAGGCATTTGCACTTTGTGCTTCTGACTTTGTTTAGTGCTCTCTCCTCTGATGAACAGCTTCACGATTATGGATAAACTAAGAGCGCACGTATCCACGGCTTGATTGTTTGTGTGTACATGCGCTCATTAAAATGTAACTGGAGCGCTGTTAATCTGAGTCTTTCATTCTGGATGAGAACATTCATGAAGCGATGCACCACAGCTTCGATTTGGTTTACACATTCAGACTGTTTCTTGGTACAGCTGCTTCTGTCTGCAACCATATATCAGCTCCATAAAGAGAAGAGTGTGATTGTCTCGGAATTTTAATTAACTTTGTAATGTTTGCTGAACAACACTGCCCAGAATCAGCAATCATAACCCCAATCTCATGTCCAGGCCTGCCATTTAGACTGATTTTCCATTCTGTTTTACTTCAATGTTTGTTAATTTCTTAAATTAAATTGTTTGTTTCTGAAAACCATGCTACATGTGCACGTTTAAGGTATTGGACACATTGAAACTTTACATTACAACAACACTGTGGTTAACAAGTGGTCATGTTAAGACACAAAACAACTTGGTTATACTATAGTTAAGAAAAGATTGTGATTTGGCTAAGAACACTCTGTTTAGGAGGCGCAGTCACCGCTGGAAAACCAGCGATGTCTCAGTAAAGTAACACCTGCTTTTTGTACCACTATCCCGGCAGAAAAAGCAGTTTGGTGCAGCAAATTTGGTGCATAAGAAAACACTGGAAACACAGCAATGACTCGCTAAATCAATCCTGTTTTGTTTGTCGGTCTTGAGCAGTGGTCAGCATCTTGGCAGGCATCATGCCTAGGTGACACACCATCCACCATCCCCTCCACCTCCAGGTGACAAATTCATACATACATATACTACATCACTTTAGAGATGTTGATATGACATGTATGAAATTTGCAAACGTGACATATTTGATATTTGCAGAAATGCGCAATGCCAATATTTTCTTTTGGCAAATAGCTCTTTTACGGCAGCCTGTACCGCTGGGTCAGTCTCGTTCACACCTACCATTTTTCTGTCGCCATTTTTTAATGGATATTGCTAATGTAGTTAGTTATGTAGGAAAATAAAATCCCTGTTCTTAATCTTAGCTGCAAAGGTCCTAATGGTCACTTGTTCCTCCAAGCAGCAGAAACAGCAGTGGGCAAAACACCACACCTGTTAAAACAAATCAGAGATATGTGTCATTATTTCATATGTCCATCCCTTCCTACCACAGCTAACAGTCCCTGAATTGCTTTGTTTAGTTGGGTCAGAAGAGAATATGATATGAGTGGTCACATAGGCTACAAACAAACTCCCAGTTAAGCCATGTTATCCAAAGCTCTTATGTAATGAAAATAGAAGTGAATGCACCTCAGTTGTCTGTTATAATCATCCATTGCATTGTGAAATGGCATGCTCACCATTTAATCTTAAACCACACTGAGGTTAACAACAGATTGGGTAATAATACTAGCATTTTCCTTCATTTTCACTCCTGAAAAGGTAAAACTGTGGGTTGTTCAAAAACAGCGTAAAAGCCAAAGCTTCAAAAACTGGACACATTATAAATAAACAGGTTATTCCCTTAATACTGATGACTCTAGGCATCTTTGTAGCAACTTTTCACAGGTGTTTCAAGGTTTGTTCACTGTCTATTATTGGCATGCCTCCCAGCAAAAAGGTTTCGTACATGGCTCCTGGCTCCTTTTTTGTGAACCAATGTGGGTGGACCTGGATTCAGTTCAGGACCTGGAGGAATGTCGTTACCATGCTGTTAGCTATTTGACTGTGACGATTTATTTTAACCTATCTTCCATGTAACTGGCAAAATCTGCATGTCAGAGGTGGGACCAAATCATTGTTTTGCAAGTCACGTGTAAGTCTAAAGTCTTTGCACTTAAGTCCCAAGTCAAGAGATGCAACCCCCGAGTCAAGTCCTAAGTACTAAACTTTGAGTGCTGGGTCCTAAACAGATCATATTGCACTCTTCACCAAATATAATGCCTTAACAACAGAGTGATAATATGTTAAATTTACAATATTATAAATGCTTTTTAAATGTTGTATTTATTTGTTAAAACGCATAGTTTTTGCACCTGAACAAAATTATCTTTGGTGTTATTTCTACTGACTGACGCTTGGTAACGTAACATTAGTCCTTCATGGTTCTCTCCTGCAACTTGACTGGATGCTGACAGATTGGTTCAGATTGGATCATCTGGGAAATTAAGCATCAACTTGCTGGGAATAAATAGCATTAGTGTTTATTCAGGAAATAAAGGCAAACAAATGAATTTGTGGCACACTTTTTAAATAACATACTTTTTAAGGTATCAATTATTTTTAAGTCAAGGCTCATTCCAAGTGAAGTCACATTCATTGGTGTTTTAGTTCAAGTCATGTTGCAAGTCTTGTCTTTTTGATTTTTTTCAAGTTGAGACTAAAGTCAGTAAATCTGTGACTCGAGTCTGGTTTGAGTCCAAGTCATGTGACTTGAGTCAACACCTCTGCTATATGCAATCTGCATGGATAGAGGTAACAGCTCTGTTTATTTTTTTGAGACAATGCTTGTTAAGTTTATACTTGAAATGGCTCAGACCTCATGTAAATCCAGCTCTAATATACAGCTTTAGTCCGACCTAGGGTTTTCAGTTGAAATCACTCGGGGTTATCTTCTGGGCTGTGGAGGTGTTTGCTTGGATGACTGTCACAAAGAGTAATTAGGTTTCCCTCCTTGCTTGTCAGCCATGTAGGGTCATCAATTCAAAGTAGTTCCTCCCAGCTGTTTTTTGGAAACCACCGGCACAGGAACAGGAAATAAATGTTTGCCAGCAGCAGCTCAGACAGAGATCTTGGAGAGACGGCATCAAGGTGTCACAACTGGACCTGTAATTGCTTTCAGTGGGAGCTGTAATGAAATTACCACAATATGAGCTGGAGTCATTAGTGGCAAAATGGGAGACCTGACCTCGCCAAATCTCTCCACAGCTTTTCTCCACATTTAATCTGACGGAGTTGATGTTTAATGGAGCTTGACTGGGATGTGTGCTAAACGTACATCGCGGGATGCCCCATTACAGTGATACATTGTGGAAAGGTGCCTTCCTGTGGTAGCTGATGGGTTCTCCCTCAGCCTCACTGGATGACTCATCACAAACAATCTAAACAATAAAGAAAGTAAACACCTTTTATCTGTCATGCCACAGGCTCTGTCCATGACATGTTCAGTGTGTCCTTGGCATACTCTTCTATCATGATGACATAGTGTGCGTCTGCCTGCACCTCTGCCCTCATCTATACAGCAATCGATATGTCACATATTCATCATGGTAGTTAAGCTTCTAATGCACACTAGTAATTACAGTCTTAACGAAATATCAGATCCGACATTGACCCCCCACTTATCCTGACCTTCATAAGGAGTAATTGGATATCTGACTGTCTGTAGCTCTGAGCTGTTGATCGACATCAAGGGGCCTTGCACTTGATTACTTATGTATGCAGAGGAAAGAGAATGGTGTCTGGGGAGTAGAGTGCATGCTGGGATGTGTTAACCCCCTGCAAAGGCCTGCTGATCCAATCATGATGAACAGGCTGCCATCCCGTCGCCGCACGCTGACTCTCCTTGGACCAACCTTGAAGGGTGATGCAACAGTGTGACTGTGACTCATACAAAGATATTATCTATCTTGCACTTTGAGGACTTTGTAATGTAATATACATTAGGTCTGGCTGTACATGATTGATTTAGCTGAATACTAAGTGATTTTTTTTTTGCATTTAATTACACTGTATACTTGGCTGCAGAAAGTACAAGTTTCTGAGAGGCTGGCAGGCATCTGTTTTAATCAAATATCATGACACCTCAATAGCTCCAGTCAGCAATTTAACCATCTTTGTAAAGCAGAACACAAGTTACAGTATCTTAAAGTGATAACAGTAGCAGCAGTATTTCTACTTTGTGCTGCAGTTCCACAAAGAAATTATATTGTCATGTAATGTTAGTCCTGTTGTTGTAGTTTTGACAGTTATCTCTGTCAGTAATAATAACATTGCACTCACCAAAGTTATTGATGAGATCTGGGAAGATGCGACTTTGCTCAAAACCCCCACACCTGAACAGGAGTGGTCAGGTAATAATATAGGTTTTAAACAAACCTTTCAGTTAGCCAAACTTTGTTGACGGAGAGAACAAAAGTGTCCATTAAGAACATGCATACAGACCGACTTCCTGATTCAGCTTTGCACTATTGCCGCATACTTGTCACAATTGTGTACTCCCTACGTTTTGTTTCAGACAGATTATCATCCAGTGCTATGACTGAAATCGCTTCCTATTACTGATACTTGCTATATATTTACTGTCGGACATCTTATTAGAATGTCCGAAATATCAGTGTGAATTGCATTTATATAATGCAATGTGCATTAGCAACAAAATAGTATCCATTTCATGGACTATCTGCTAACAGTCTCACAATGAAATATGTCAGATGTAAAATTTAGATACACACATTTTGCTTTTGGAAGGATTTTTTTGCTTTTATTTGATGGCAGACAGTAGAAAGACAAGACGAAATGAGCAAGAGGGGAAAAAAACAAAAAGTTTTCTGGCTGGACATGAACCAGTTACCGATATCTGTATATACCCTATATGATATGTATAATTAAACCAGATACTGTATTTGGATTCGTACATAACCAGACTCAAAGTACATGATCACAGGCCAACACTCAGTAGATGTGATGTTAGTCAAGGTACTGTCAGTGCAGCTATGTTGGAGGTTAATGTGAAAAAAGTTCATCTACCTGAAAACATCAAAGGTAGTCATTAGGTTTTGGTGTCAGTCTCTAATTGATTTAAGAGAAAGTGCTTCTCTTGCTCTCATGTTCAACAATCAAACAGCAACCTATCATAGAAGAGACTCAAACAGACGCAGATCAGAATGCAGTGCAGCTACAAGATGTGTTGTCTGTTGTCTCAGTGACAGTGGAGCTTTCTTAAATGGAAGAACTTTGGAAAACCTATTTCTGAGTATTACCATTTTCACTTACAGGTAAAACATATGAAGATAAGACTCCGGTTGGAAATTTCGAGAATGTTTGAGGGGAAACTTTCCATGGTAATTACGAAGAATTAATGGGAATTAACCGGAAAAAAGGGAATATAATATAGGGGTAATTTGCTCACGCTGAATTTAACAGAAGGAAACAAACCTCTTCCCATATCATAAGCAGACATAATTGTTAAGCCTTTTAATAGAAATGAGAAAAACAACAATTCAGTTGAGTTGAACTTCTAGTTTAAATGAGGGAACTAATTTAACGTTGTATTACACTTTCATTGTACATCCTCTAAACCCCCTCCAAAAAAAGACTTCTCTCCCAAAAATCATTTTTCTATCAGGTCTCCATACCACATTAATGGGCGTACTTGATGTCAGACCTTGATGCCTCATCGTCACTATCCAGGCTAAATGCCTCTTTGATGGGAGGCTGGCAAATTATCTGTACTTTTGATGGAAGAGTGTTGCTGAATGCACTGCATGGTTACACTTTATTTAAATGGACATGCTTTTATCCAAACCCAGGGTTCATACATGTTCTTACCAATACATTTCCATAACTTTTCCATGGCCTTGAGTACAAATTTTCATGACCATACATTTTTTTAAACATCTGTCAGTTACTAGTCAGTTTCTTGAAATGAGGAGCCAGTCCAAAAGGACCTATGTTGTGTATGAGCGCTTGGTGTTCACCACATACAAAGCTGGGAGCTATCTGGCAGTTGAGGAACATCACGTAAAAACCTTGCCTGTGTCTTCACGTGATTTGTCGGAATAGTGAGAATTTGCCACCTTCAGCACCCACAGTACCTTTATTGTAAGGGCTTTGTTTGACGACACAGCACCCAAAGTTGTCCCGTTTGATGCTGGATGAGTGGGAAGCACTGCAGTTTGCAGCGGCTGTCACATGGGTTACCAGCAGTTGATCCGTGCAGCAGCAGCAGCTTGGTGCTTAATGTTAGCTTCTTTAGCATGGCTAGCTAGCGCTGTCTCTACCATGTTTGAAATGTTGAACATTTAACTATGCAGTCCACATTTTGCATGTCCCATCTCCTGGTCTTTCTCAAGCCATACCTTATACTTGTCCAGGTAAAGCCAGCAATACCTACACAGAGAACAGCGTATTTTCCTTTTAAATCCCTTCACTATTAAACGGTACAAGTTTTTTATATTGAAATTGTGCAGAATTCCCCAAATTTCCAAGCTTAACTTCCCTTGGAAATTTCTGGAAAATTTACAGACCATTTGCAACCCTAGGTAAGACCCATTTGGTGGGACAAAGACATTCCAAGATATAGGAAGTCATGCAGTGAAATACAAGTAAGGTGGACTCTGTTCACACAAAAAAATATATATATATCACAAAGAACATCATGCATGCAGGTCTTAGATGTGCTGTGTGTGCTGTTGGAGTCTCTTTCTTAGCGAGTGGTATTGCTGAGAACACACCCAGAGTGGACGAGAGGCGACTATGCAAGCCAGCAAGAACAATGTGGATCTAATCAGTCTCCCGGCGAGAGATGTCCGAGTTAGTCTGTACTTCCACTGCTTAGTTTAACAATGCAGACGGCAGCAGCATTTTGATCAGGCAGACTTCGATGCAGCAGGTCCAGGACATAGGAAGTGACAGCATCAGTAATAGAGCCAAAGGACTGCTAAACTCTCCAGGAAAGTGATGAGGAGAGGGCTTTCTGCTGACACTAGAAAGAGGGAGGTATTAGATGTCAAGGGACACATTAATTCCACAGTTTCCTCATGCTTCTAAGCCGTGTGAGACTGGATAAATATGCGGGAAAAGGTTTTGTATGTGTCAGTGTTTGTGCACCACATACTGCACATACTCCGAAATGCCAAAGGTCATAGAAATTCCATTATCTTTTCACTGAATGTTGATATTAAATGTGTTATCTGAATAATCTTCCACGTTGTCGTGTTCGCTCTCACTGCACAAGTCAGTTTCTCTGTATAATGAAGGCATTGTTCAGTCTAACTTCTCTTATTGATTGGAGGCAGTTGATTTAACTGACTCAACCACTCTATTGATTTTGCATGCTATTTAAAGAAGGTTTGTGATTTTGGTGTGGAGTTGAACGGAGCGTTGGTCGATAATCAGTGGCCAGAGATAAAATCCCTGCTCCTGCTGTGCTCTGACACACAGATCACCAGCTGAGCGTTACAGCCGTTGGACTGAGCAGCATCACAGTCGGTCAGTTATGTCGGCAAGATGACGTCTTTTGTTGTATTTGTATGGGATTAGTTAAGTCTAGAGCTTACTGCAGGCTGTCCGTGGTAGTATTACAATCCCAGCGTTGTGTGCTACATTCTCTCCTCTAATCATTACAAGGACAAACAGCACTGCCATGACAACAGCAGACGTATGTTGTGGCTGTCTAAAACACATGGCCTTGGTCTGTTTCAAGTGCACTCCAGCAACTTTGGGGACAGATTCTGTCCCTGGTTGCAAAAAAGCCACCCTCGCTCTTTTCAGCCTGTAATTTTCGGAAATGGTGACATGCAAATATAACCCATCAATATGTTTCATGTTTTTATCTGATGCGTGGGTTGGGGTCTTGTAGGGGAAAAAAGAAATGTTTATGAAAGTGGTTGTGGCACTTTTGCATGGAAAACAAATAACACCCTCAACCACTCTCAAACTTGAGAAGATATGGTTATGTTTCAGAGGATAAAAGGCTAAATGTAGGGAAAGCATTTAGCAGTGCTAATTGTGCAGCATTTATTGCTTCCCAAGCAAGAGACCTTTTGTGTTTTTGCACTACCATACATTGCTGTAAATGTCATTCATTTCCAGTTTTTATAAAGGTAAAATAAAACTTGGATGCATCAACTTAAAAATCAATAGCCATCTGTGTAGCATTGCACTTCTATCACATTATCGAACTATCAGAATCAATGCACCAGAGATATTTTCTTTGTTATGTCGGTGAAGATTCTCAGTCATCCAGGTCTAGTCATCCAGTTTTCTTTGTTTTGTATTGCATTGTTTTTCCCCTCTAAACCTGGAGCCTACATTACCCACAATGCAACTTGACCACCAGCAGGTTTAAGATTTAGGTTTGTATGCTAGTTGCGGCTAATGTAGCCTCTAGGCTTCACAGTATTACAATATACAAGGATATTTAGAAATCACAACGGTACTCTCTATTAAGCTAATAGGGAGATACTGTATTGAGGATGTATTTTATGTAGTGCATAGCACGCACCACCAGAGGTCAGTCACTGGTAGAACGGGCAGCTGAGCTGGGAAAGATGGCAGCTGTGAGTGTTGAGGATAATGTTACAGGAAGAGCTAACAGTTGTCCAGCAACACAGAGAAAAACAGTGGGGAAAAAGGCTTATTTTCACATCTAATGCAGTCATTCAAGGGTTTGTTTTGACCAAACCAGAACTGGTGATTGTTGGAGCGGTGGACTAACTAGCTCAATGACTAACAAGATTATCTTGATTTTTATTTTGTTCCAGTTGAGTTCAAATGAAGTGTACTTTACAGTGAGTTAACAAGGAAATGGATCTAGCCTTGGTTCAATGACATAAACCTGAATTGGACTTTTCTGTCTAATGAAGCAAATAATTGTAAGAATACTTCCTTTCCTGACATTTTGCAAAGTAAATTTCATTATTTTTTTTTAGAAAAAGATGAGAGAATTATTGGAACCTCACCACTTGGAATGTTGGTTGGGTGTCATGCCGTGGGCCGTACACAAATACTCTCATATACTGTATATATCAATGAAATGTCAGGAAGGTATGCAAAACAAGAAACAGCCCAAGCCTAGAAGACTCTTTCTGGTACCCTCAAGCAAAAATGAAGAGCAGGCTACAGGTCTGGTAACTTCACCTTTTTTTAACACAACAACCCAAATATTTTAGCCTTCAGTCCTAACTGACACTGATTCAAGTGACGTCATTTGAGGCAGTGTTTGTTGGGAAATCTTTATCAGACATTGTAGCTTTTTTGCAACCAGAAGGCTTCATTGAACTTTTTTCACATTTGCAGTAGTTCTGACCTCTAGACCTGTATACAGTACCTCCCTCTAACAAAACAGCAACCTGCCTCGAACAAAAATGTTTCGTAGAGCTGAAGGGATCTGCCAGGTTAGGTTGTTTTGTGTGCGTTTGTTGCTAAGAGTGATGCCTTTTACATTCCGCATAGTGATGATTTGTTTTGTTAAAATAAAGATATTCAGCAGTGCAGCTTTAAACATTAGCTAAGCATTGTTATTTCACATGTAGAATGACAAACAAAATGTGGCTTTCATGTCTGTAAACCTAATTTCTGCATTCCAGCTAACCTAGAAATGTCAAGTAAAGGCCCCTGAGATCAACAAGTCACTGCTCTGTTTTGCAGCTTTTTGTTGTTGCTGCGTGCTGTCAGCTTTGGAAAAAAAATGGGCTACGTAAAGCGGGGCATGCATCAATGCTTAACAAATAGGAAACCAGATAATATTTACAGCATCTGTATTACCA
Organism: Cephalopholis sonnerati; assembly: GCA_019142605.1. Lineage (NCBI taxonomy): Eukaryota > Metazoa > Chordata > Actinopteri > Perciformes > Serranidae > Cephalopholis > Cephalopholis sonnerati. The sequence goes on along the minus strand of JAGQAX010000008.1, from coordinate 11,371,318 downwards.
GCAGCTGTTCCCAGTACACCCAGCACATTTGTTTTTATTCATACATGAACATAGTGTTTTCTGGCAGTGGGTAATCAAAGTGAGTGGTTGGGGATGGGGTGTTGCTCCACCCAGAGGATCCATCTCACCTCATAAACCTTAACATCAACATAACAAAACTATAAAAAATAGCACAAAGGTCATTGTTCTGTTTAGGATTTAATGTGCATGTTTTGTCTTTGAGGCAGATGGTGTGTTATTTGTGTCACCCTCCCCCCCTGTCAGTTTCCCACCCCAGCACCTGTCACTCATTTTGATGAGCTGTCTGCTACAACCTAGAGATGTCCACCACCAGCTAGAGGCTATAAATCTGCAAGAAAAAAACAACAGCAATGTTCAGTGCTTTTGAACTGGCCCACTGGTCACATGTTGCTTACTGCCTGCTCTTGTTTTTGCTGTGACCTTTCTGTGCTTGACAGCTGCACGACAACAACAACAAACACTCTATACCCCAGGAGCATGGTTTATCTACCTACATGTTGCGTATAATACATAAAATAAAGGCAAATCATTTGTTATTTTTATGTGTGAATTGGTGCATGTTGAAGGAACAGTGTGTAAGATTTAGGGGGATTTAGTGGCATCAAGCAGGGACAATTGCAGATTGCAACCAGCTGGAACTTCACCTGCTTAGATTTCCTTCAGTGTTCATTGTTTGTGAGATTTTTACTGGGAGATGAATTACCCACAGAGGTCTCTGCCTCTCCAAAACAAACAGAACTGTTGATTTAAACAGGTAAAAACACTGAATAAAGCACTTTGACGTTGCATATCAGTGTCTCTCCAACACTGTTGGGCATGTCACAGACGGGCCACTAGCCTGGCACCTGCTAATGTGTGCTCATCTTTTTTCTCTGATAATTGATGATCCAGACGTTCAGGAGGTTTTTACCTAGGAGCCAAATTATCCACAGAGATCTCTTCCTCTCCAAAACAAACAGGCTAGGTGATTTAAACCAGTAAAAACTCTGAGAAAAGCAGTTTCATGTGAAAAAAAATTAAAAATAAAAAATGGTGGCCAAAGTGAATACTGGCCCCATCTAGAGTTAATGTCTGGGTTGTCTGTTCTGGACTACTGTAAAAACATAGCAATGCAACATGGTAATCTCTCTAGACGAAGACTCACTCCCAATGTAGACAAAAACAGCTTATTCTAAGGTAACGAAAACAAAAACAATTCTTATTTTCAAGGTGATTATACACTAAAGAAAACATGATTTTTCATAGTATATTCCATTTCTGCCAATGTATCCCCCTAAATCCTACACACTGGACCTTTAAAGTTATAAGAGAATAGGGTGTTTGTTTTTTACTGTTGCAGCTCAACTCAGCATACCTTAATAAGAGTATTTTTGGGCTGCAGAACAAACAAACAGCTATACGTATTCTCAGGAGCCTTAATCAGGTGAAATGTATTGCCTCACATCTCAGATCAATGTACAGAGGTTCAGTGTCACCTGGTGAAACTGGTGAAAGTGAGCCTGCAGGCCATGGGCACCAGCTAATGAAATTTTGATGCAGCTTTATTTAGAACTATATTTTACAGGATTACGTTCCAGGCTCCGTTTCCAACTTCAAAGGCGAGCTTTCACCACTGCTGGGGGTGGCAAGCCAAGCTGCACCACTCCCCAGAATAAGAAGGTTCCTAACAATTTTGTGCTTGGGTTTTTCCCCCCTTCTTCTGTCATTCAGAAGGCTTCCAAGTGATCAGTTCTAATCTGACTCACTTTATTTTTCATCCGTTTCCTACTTCGCTCTGTTAATCCATGAAGTGAGATATGCAGCGGGTTTGTGTGTGGCTCTCTCGATTAGATTAGATTAGTGCTTTCATCACTTGTGACCAGATGAGAGATAGAGTGACTGTGTGTGTGTATGTGTATAGAGCTGCCAGCTCTCTCCATTTAAATGGTTCTGGTGTGGTGACAGCTTTACCTCAGAATGAACAGTTGAAGGGCTGTGTACGTTTCATCATGTTAATATTTCTGGTGCTCATATGCATTCATATCCTAGAGCTGATGTGAATGCATTTCATACGTTGCATGTGTCAGTTGTCCCAATATGATGAATGCACAAAGTCAGGCTGCACAATTAATAGTCTGAAGATCACAATCTTGTGCGATCTCATTTTTGTTACATTTCTGACCTGTTTATATTAGCAGGGATATCCCTCACATCAAATCAAGCGCTCCCAATTTTTTCCTGAGCTGCAGCAACAAATGACAGGTGTGTGTTACACAGTGTGATAACCTGGGCACAGGAAGAGGGGGGAGGGACATTGATGTAAATAAATCTAAGGTGTGAAAGACACAGGAGGAAAAATGGTGACAGAAGAAGCTGCTAACGCAGGAAAGAAACCCAGCAATTGTGAGAAAAAACAAATAAATGCATCCACCCCCAGTGCTGACAGAAATACTGTGCTTATATTGTGGAGAAAAAAAGGAGTTACAGTGTGCTGTATGGACATTCACAATGAACAGAATATATAGGCTTTATCCGACTTTTCTCCTACATTAGCCAAAAGATGGCTATGGTCACAATTTACCAAAAATTAGGGATTAATGCTGCGCAATGCTTCTCTGTAACTGTTCTACATGTTGCGCAACCTGTTGAAACATCATACACTAACATTAAAGAAGTACTGGAATCTTGGTTTATATTTGATTTTCCCTGCTTAGTTTTACCGTTCAAACTCACTTTTCAGCCTCCGTTTTTCCAATACAGGAAACAGTATGGCGGCCACTTCCTGTTCACAAACTTGGTATTACAACTAAACAGTGCATTAAAATAGTGAGAAATAGGCAATGCAGTAACAGAATCCTGGTTTATATTTTATCAGCAAGTTTTACCAGTCCTTTTAACTTCTTCAATCCAATAAATAAACAACAAACTCACAGGATGTTAAGAAAGACAATATTATTTCACCTTTATTCCTTATTAAAAAGAGAAATATAATTGAACACCTTCGGAAATCAAGTTTTCACTTTACATAACTAAGATAGCTTAATTGCCTTGTGCACTCATCGTTAAACACACCTTATTCAAACTCAACAGAAACAAAATACAAGTCACCAGAACCATCTTGGTTAGCCTTGTTGGTCATACAGTTAAATAGCACTGTGTTCCAACAATCACCAGCTCTGGTTTGGTCAAAATAAGTCCTTAATTCATAGTCTGCTGGCTGAATATTTACAGTCCTGTAACGTTATCCCCGACACTTTTAGCCAGTCACCATGTTTGTCAGCTCAGCTCCCTGTTCAACCAGTAGAGACTGACTTCTGTGAGCACTTGTGAGCACTACACACTTTACATCGTCAATGCAGCCTATTCAGTGAGAAAGATGAGCGTATTATCGGTATTGAAAATTACACCGTCAAGATTCCTAAATACCCTGGTATATCATTATACTGTGATACCCCCCCAGGAATAGCAGCTTTCTCTCTTTCAATCCGCTTCTGTAGTCTTTATGTCTGTGGCAGCCATACAAAATTAAGGAAGTACAATCTGTAGTCCAAGCAACTGCCTGAGAGCCAGGGAAAAACCACCGGATGACATGTTTTTTGTTGGCAAATGAGCAGGAAGATCTGGGAGCTGGCAAGATGGAGGGAAGTTCACGATAGTTCATTTACACATACAGCCTTCTTTGTTATGATACAAAGCTGGTTGAAAATTGGAATAATATATTTTTATGCATCAAGCATTAATTGAGGCAGAAATGTGAAAAATGCATCATTTTGAGGCCATTGCAGATTTATGGTTAACCACAGAATCATATACAAGTCTTTTTATCAGCAGTGATTATCATATATTATCTGATTATTCAGCCTTAGTTTTCCTTGAGGGTCACACAGGCCTATAGCAGGCTTCTACCTGCTGGACTTAAGAGGCAGAAAAATGGTTTACATAACAAAAGATCTTTAATTCCCTAGTGTCTTTGGACACAGGCTACATCTGGCTATTCTTAAAGTGTATGTGCTTGAAAAAATAACTTAAGTAATTAATGGATTAACAAAGTAGTTGCAGATTAATTTCATTCTCATTTTCTCCGGAATGGTGCAGTCCTGGCATATAAAATAGAAAGCAGATTGAGCCATAAACCGCAACTATGCAGCACTCCTACTGCAGTCTCTGGCATATGATAAATATCCATGTTGCATTCAAGTACAGTCAACCTTCCCCTTTGGCCCTCTGCCTCCTCATTACGACCTCTTTCTCTCTATCTCTTTGTATGTCTCTTTCCCCCTTTCCGATCCTCTCTTTCATTCTCTCTTTCTCCTCATTCTCCTGCTGGATGGATGGTTCGCAGCTTACCTAGGTGCAGCAGCTGGTGCCCCAGGAGATCGCTGACCTGGGGTGAATGCTGAAGAACAGTCAAATTAACGTTTTATTTCATTACTCACATTTAAACACCAGCAGCGGCAGCAGTTCTCAATGTCATCCAGAGGGTAAACGCTGCTACAACAGGGGGAAACAACAAAAAACATTAACAGCACCATCACAACACAGGAAGAGCATACAAATTAACATCTCCAGTACTGGAAGCAAAAGTAGTGTTTATTTTAATATCTCTATGTATTTTAGACCATAGCAGTTATTTGCAATGCCAGCAGCATCTCTCTCTTCCTGTTGTCTCTTCCTTTCTTTATCTCTGAGGGTACAGTATTACGCCATGCAGACAGATTGGGCCAGCGGTAGCCAGTGAGCAGCAGAGAGAGCACCTCAGGGTGGTTGGATGTGTTTGTTAAGCATGGTAATTCACTGTGGGGAGAATGCCAGAGGAAAAAAATACTGCCACCATTTCAAAGATAGTCTGCCTCTGTGACTGTGCAGTCTTTCTCTGTCTGGGTTTTCATCCTCATGGCTCAAAGTATTCCATATCTTATATAAGGACAGATTAAGAAAAGAAAAAAAAACCCAAGAAAAAATAGTGGGTTTAGACAAAACAGCTTCAAACAGCCAGCAGTTCGGAGTCAGATATGCAGCTTGTGCGGCTATCTCCCTCTGCCATTGCATCTAACTCAATTTGCTGACTGCTGTGACATTTTTGTGATCATGGAAAAGTGCAGAGGCTGAATTTATTGTTGCAGGGCCTCTGCTTTGTTGATGAATGTGCTCTGAGCTCATCCTTATCTGACAGGAAGCATTAAAACATGAAGCATACCATTAGTTGTTCTGCCTTTTTCTGAAAGTGACCAGCTGACAGTGGCGTCCAAGGACAGCGACAGGGGTTAAGGTGGCTGAAATCAAAGACATTCAAATGAAGGTAGTCATTGTGAGATGAAGCAGGATGTAAAGAAGTGTACAAAATGATTTTTACAGGAATGTAGTATGCAAACATGGAATCTATATACTGTGGTATCTGTCATACATATACTGCACATGTGGGAGTTTGATATATCACACATGAGAGTGATTTATGGCACTGTTCAAGATTAGAACATTTTGATATATGGACATAAAAAGTCCATCAAATGTAAACAGAGCTGTCCTGTGAAAACCATGGATCTCTAAAACATCAGCTTTTCATGAGCTAAGCAAAACAAGTCTTTTGTCGTCTTTGTGACAATGTATTACAAAGATAATCCAATGGGTTTTTTAAGTGGTCTATTTGGCATAAAAAAGAGAGGAGAAGTTTGTCAACCTGGCCCTTTAGTTTGCTTGCAAAATCTGTCATAAACAGTGGTCCTTTTACAAGGTTATCCCAAAAGAATTTCAAAAAAGCATGGGTGAAAATTAAGAAAAACAGTTTCAGCACATATCTCTATATTAGTGTGGTAAATAATGAAACAATTATTCAGTGCACTCAAGTCAGTTAATGTGGTTTGGGGTCTGGCTATTTTTTGGTTTTGAACCATGAAATGTGCTGAGCACATAGATTGTATAGGCCCATAATAATGCTATTGTTGGTCACATGATCAGACACTTTGCTCTGATTGGATGTACACCTGTAGTGGCTTCTAGCAGACCTTTCTATTGTCCTGACTTTACAGGTGTAATGTATGAAGAGGAGATGTAGTGGCCTCAGAGTGCTATTAAAAATTAAAAGCCACAAGCTTTCCTTCATTGAGAAGTAAGCCCATGTGACATTGACTCTGATATGACTTCACAGCAGATGGCATAGTAAATTTTCAATGTCATTACTCAAGCTCATATCTTAAAACATTAAAACCACTACAATGCTTTCTTCTTGTGGAAGAACCATTGTTTGGAGAATGACTTATGATCCCTCATGTACTAAATAAAACCTGCATAGGCTGAAAATTTAGTAAATGAAGCATGATCATGAAGCTGACACACTGCGGTTGTGATGGTGTCACATGGCTATTTAGCTGATTGCACTTGTCAAGAAATGCAGTATTAAATACAAAGCTGTTATGATTAACCAAAAGATCTCTACAGATGCAATCCTCTTGACTGAAAAAGCCCTTCAGCTACCTGCTGAACACACTCTCATCCAACTGCAAGTATGAAAGTAGAGTTTGACATGCAGCCGAGAGTTGTAGAGAAATCAGAGCACTGAGACATTTTCATGGCGGGCGTGGGTATTACAACAGAGGGAGGAAGGTGCCAGCTTTGCTCATTTTACATAGGGTTCACAGGAAGGCTAAGGTAGCGGCGTCAATGACACGCCAGTGCTCATCAGCTTCCTACACGGAGCTGGCTGCTCGCTCCACTTACTCCACTGTGAAGCCTGCTTTTTCTTTGCCTCCTTCAGCTAAAGCAGTGCAACTAGAGTGGCCTGGGAGGCTGTAGAGATGGACCATGTGCTCTATTTTGGCTAAATTTGCTTCAAGGAAAGAACACAAGAGAGATTCTGGATTTATAAAGGGAAAGTGCAGTTAAAAAAAAAAAACATACAGGTCACATGATTTAGGGCTCATGAAAATGTATATCACATTTCAATTACAGCTTTTTAAGAACAGGGACATGTGCTACATTATGTTTGGACATGAGTTCTCATAAGGTAATACTTCTAAATTTAGGAAATATGCATATTTACTTTTTTGACAAAGGTTTGATGAAAGTATGGAGACCACAGTAGCTGGTTAGCTTAACCTAGCACAAAGACTGGAAACAGGAGAAAACAGGTTTCCAGAGCATTGCCCTCAGTAAAACCAGAAAGTGTTTTTACCCTTTAGTTTTTGAACAGATAGGCTATAACAAGATGAGAAACAAGATATAACATGACAACTAGTGAGGTTTAAAAGTGCTGGTTGTTGAATTTTGTTACAGATTGGTCTAAGCGAGGCTAGATGTTTCCCCGTTTACAATTTCTCTGCTAAGCTGACTAGCTGCTGGTATTAACTCTATATTTACTGGGGTTGTTCTGAATGCTTCAAAGCATTGATCATTGCCATGGTAATCAATGCCCAAAGAAGTATTCAAATACTCAGCTTCTCTATACCATTACCCCAAAAAATCCCACATAGCACATAAATTAAGAAATGGTAATCCTAAATAATTCATCATGGATCATCATTTATTATTAGTGATTCACAGACAAGAACATTTAAACTTACTGTTAGACCTAGATTTGTGACTCTGTCACTCTATTTTAGATGTAGTGACTGAAATCTGATGTTTCAAGAAATGTCCTCCGGTCTCTGACCCACACAACCCACTGGAAGCTTCAGTTAGTTGCAAATACTTGTCAACAAAGCTTTGATGCCCTTAAACTGGTATTAGTGACAGCCCTAATCTTTACCTATAGCCATAGGAGTAGTATCAGTCTCTCATTTAACTCTTGAAAGTAAGTATTACACACATTGTCAGATAATTCTTTCAAAATATAGTATTATAAAACTAAGCTTATGTACAATGCATAGTCAGTAAATTTTGACATCCAAAATACCCAGCAGAAGGAACAGTCAACTTATCAGAGACCAACAGAGCCACGTGCTATTTGATTTATGCACTTAAGAAAAACTTCATGGTTAGGAAATATTTTTCGCCCCTAAAACTCACTCACACATGCATACATACACGTAAACAGTATATTCATCTTATTTTTAAGTTTCATTAGAGCCTCTGTAAATTATTTCTGACAAATCTACCCAGTGGTACAGAGGCTTCTTAAAATAAACTGCCCTTTTCCCTCTGTCTCCTCCGGACTGCTGCTGAATTCAAATCACATCTCTCCCCTTTTTCCTGGGCTGTGTTGCCTGAGGTTGGGCCTGTAACTCATCATAAAAGAAGGAGAGAGGTAGATAATATGGTGGCGCCCTGAACACTACGCACACGGCATACATAGAAAGAAATACTATATTAGAGCAAAGAACAAAGGTCAAGTTCAATAACTAAGTGCTCTGCGGACATTATGAATGTTCAAAAGGTGAGCCTGCTGCACAGCAGAGTCATACTAATGAGGCTTTGTGCACAGGGGGATTAGGAAGAGATGATGTAAGGGATGATATAGAGAGCTAAAACATATAGACAGTTAGAGCTCAGGAAGGTTTGTTATCGTTTCCCACAGCTGCTACACGAAAGGACACAATATATTTTACTATAAGCATTTGTGTGACTTTCAAAGTCAGAAAATTAGTCATTTATTTATGACATTTTAGCTCATGATTTCTTCTTAATATGATATAAAGGTTAATGACCAATATATCAAGTTAATAATTTATAGATGTAATTTATTAATAATGTAATAAATGATGAATGTGTCACTCTTAATTGTAAGCGTTCAACAAGATAAAGTCAAATATAATTAAGAATAAAATTAAAAAATCCTAACTAAAAATAGCTACTTGCACAGAAAACCTCTTACATGGCTGATTTAATTATTTTTGAAATTATATGTATGAAGCAGTATTTTTCTGCCAATATATATATTAAACAGAAATGAATTAAAAGATAAACATCAGTGATGCTGAACTGTCTCACTTGCTTTCCCTGTAAATGCACTATTAGTTTGATTGATTTAATTTGGGTAATCAAGATATGCTCTTCATTAGCTTTTGATGTTATACAGTGCATAGTGCATGCTATACAGCAGTGCACTGTAAATAAGCATGAAATTCCTTTTAATAAATCATGTTACAGGAGAGGCGCTCCTGCTTTTCCCAGTTGTCACAGCAAATCTTCAAATCGGCGAGCTGTATTGCTGTAAAATAGAAGCTATTTGCAAGCTCTATATCTGTCAGAACAGTATCAGAGCGAAGAAAATTTGACTTTCATCAAACATGAACTGGTTATGAACAAATTCCCGGCTCTACTGAATGTGTGCTTTGTGAATTGCACATTGTTCTCCTGTGCATTCTTCTCAAGACTTGCAAAAATAAATTTGCTCCAATGAGGCTCATAGCTTTTCTCTCCCATTTCACAAATTCTGGCTTTGTAATGGCACCATCCTTTAACATCATGCTGCTGCTCTTTCTATATCTGGGTACTACAGTTATGTTTATTGTATGGTGGTATACATATGCGTATCAGATCCACTTCCAGCAACTGTTAACTCGTAAATCTAATTCTAATCAAATGTAATTTACTCTCCTGACGTGTGAGCTATGAGCTGATTGCAGCTTGCGATGTGTTTACAGTCTTACAGTGCTGATTAAGTGTTGGGAAGGTTGCTCTTCACCAGCCACAGCTAAATTAAAATGGGGAGGTGAGATAGGGCCTGTCATCACCAGCTTTAGCACTTCATACACAGGAGGAGATGTGCCACAGAGTCAGCAGCATCTGCCTGCTCACCTTACACTAAATTAGCACTACTGCTTTAAAATAGATGAAGTCAGAGAAACACCCAGGATTTCCCCATTAATTGTGCAATTACTGAATAGGGATCTTACAACATGGAACAGTTCAGGGATTGTCCAATTATAAATTAGCAACTGTAACTGGCCACAACCAGCCTGTCAAGCTTTGGATTTCTTTACATGTAGAAGCAGATTTTGAAGCTATTGTAAAACTAGGGCTGGGGATCTCTAGGCACCTCACGATTCAAATTCCATTCAGAGGGCTACGATACAGTTATAAAACTATTTTAGTAATACAACTTGACGCATTAGCATTTTTAACCTCTACAGTTTTTTAAAACATCATATTTGTAATGATGCCTAATTGAAAAGAAAGACAAATTTATTTCTGCTGTCTTTTATTATTACAGTAACAAATGGAGTACATGTGTCAACCGGAAAGCTACTTTTTACAATGCACCACGGTGATGCAAATGCCCTTCCTAAGTCCCTGCACCATTTCGCTCTGTGCTCCAGTAACAGTTGAGCAAGCTTGGTACCCAGTACCTCCGTCAACTTTCCTATTTCCTGTTATAATTACGTGCTAGCCATATCTATATTGCATGAATAAGTAATCACAGCCAACTATCAATTACAATCCAAACCATCTTTTCCACATGAGGCCCAGTAGCAAATGTCTGTCTCCTTCAGCTAGCAAGCTAGCTTAGCACTGCTATGATACTCCAAATGTCCCAGATCCAACAGAACTACAAATTACAGCCATTAGGAACATACAGCCTGGTCTTACAAAATTGTTACAGGCAATCATGATGTTAAGAATTAGGTTTTAATGTTCCCATTACTGAATTTTCTGCATCAAAACATGTATCTTTCAAGAGCTCAAGAATAGATTTTTCCCCCACCCCTTCATAAAAGAGAGAGCTACTTGACATCTACAGGGTTTTTTTTGTGTGTTTGTTTTGGCATTTCCAAAACACATGGGTGTATAATGGGATTTGTATACAGTGTTGGAAGCGGGGCCCCATTCATTCCAATGAAAGCCACTTAATGGCACATGAAGCAAAGACGTTTTACTTCCTGGGTATAAAATTACCTGGATGGTCTGCATCGTGGGCCCAAGTGCACCAGAGACTTCCACTGGCCAAACCCAAACCTACTGACTTCTGGTTTAGTCCTCTGGTAACTCAAATGGGGATGAAATGATTCAATCATACAGCTTTTCAAGGTGTTTGAATTGTTACCACAGCAAATGGATTTAATTCTGATAGTGAATCATGAGTCATTTTACAGTTGTCATTTGTTGTGACACTCAGGAAAATGTATCCACTGACTTACAGATGCCTCTTTCACGATGAAAAAGTCTTTCTTGGCCCTATGGCATCACGTGATAATTCACGGTTTGACCGTCAATTTGACTGTCCGTCAAATTGGCTTTTAAAGCCTGGCGCTGTTCCTGGGGGCTTGCCAAAAAAACAAAAACAAAAAAAAACAAACCAGGAGCATTAGTATAAAGCCATCATTTAAGAACAGGGTCCTCTTTTTAAAACAAGTCTGTAGGAAACATTAAAAGTTCAGCCAGAGATGGCATTTTCAGCCAACTCATGAAGCTAACAGTAGTTTAATAAGCTAAATAACTAGCTAAATCTGTTTGTGATAGCCTAGTTGTTATTTCAGCTGACAAAATTAACAGCCAACTTTTGTCTATCTCATTCTGAAATCAAGAATCTGTTATTTGAGAAATGACTGTGAAGTGGCAAATCTGTCACGTCGTGACATAGTCTACACTGCATATGTGCTGTGCATGAATGTAAAGCTTGGCATAGCCAACAAAAATGGCTTAACAAACAGTCAATTGTAGAAATGGATAGTGCTTTTACAACTTAATGACATGTAGAATATTTTGGCTATTTAAAAAAAAAAACAAACCCTCTATAGTTTGCTCAACAGCTCCCCTGGAGGAAAATATTCACTAACTGGATCAGAAATGCTTCAAGTCTTTCTGATGGAGGAGGTTATCAGAGAGACATGAACATGCCAGCATTCATTTTCACTCAACTTGGCTTGTGAAATTGAGACATCCATATTTGATGTCCTTCCTGTGTTTTTTCTGAGAACATCCGCTCTCCAAGAGACTTGTCCCTGCTGACCTGCCATACAAATCACCTGTTTCTAATACGGTCTCCATGTGGCACAGAGAAATACATGAATCCCATTTAAAGAACAAGTAAAGCAATGAGAGGGTGGCTGGCAGCAGTTAAGTCAGGAATTAAATTGTCTATGTGGCAGCGTAGCTTTACAATTCATTCTGTCTGATAGCCCGCAGAGGGACATACAGTCATTGTTTGCATAAATGGAGCATCACTTGCTAATGTTGACATCTGACAGGTTAACAGCGAGTGAGATTCAGTGCTGTGTCGGCATGAATGTTCAATTATAGGGACCATGATACTGCATGATACTACTACTCCTTTTGCTTTTAAATACCCACAGACTCTGAGCTGTAATAAGCTTTGTTGGTATTGGTCAAAGAATTGATATACACTAAAAGATCATATCCATCCAACCTAAATGTAATGATGTTTGGAAAATGGAGAGGTCAGACCAGGCCTGTCTGGTCTCACTAATCAGCCGCCCAAAACAGAGGCTTGTCTCGAGGAACAGAAAATGACTCATGGTATTCAGTCTCCTCTCTTTCTTACGTCATTTTGTTCTCTACTGCAGCAAGTGTTCAGCAGCTTCTTCAGGGTTTTAATGTGCTGCTTGTTTGTTGGTTGCTCTGATCCTTTTTTCCCCATTGTTGTTCACAGTATCGATTCTTATTCTGTTCACTATGTGATGAGAAAATGAAATAAGATTGTGAAATGAAGAAACTACTGACATGATGTGACCAAAAGTATGTGGACACCTGTTTGTGATGACGCGACATTATACGACATTAAAGAACTGGTGGTGACAAAGGCTGACTGTGGTGTCACCTCATGCGGCCTGTGTCAAAAAGTTGCACTTGAACACAGGCACAAAACTACAGCCAATGAGCATTTAGCAGTATGTTCTGTGCCTGCCTGAGAGGAAATAACTCTCCATACCAGCAGGTGGCGGTAGTCTCTAGTCATCTATAAAAACAAGCAAAACCAGGAGACAGACAGGATGTATTCAAGATGCTAGTTTGGCCAGTTAGCACATTAACAACGCAACTTGATGTTTAAAGAACAAATTAATGCTATTTACCAAGTGCTGGTGACCAAGTAACACCAGGTACGAACTAAAAAGACTTCAGTGGCTAAAAAAATAATCTTACCTTATATAACAAGCTTGTTTTGGTCACACTCCCTCTTGACTTTAATTATTTGTTTGCTTTCCTCACTTCTGTTTCTTTTCTCGTGCACTGAACTGAACTGCCAATCAGATTCAACATGCTGAATCGACCCAAAAAACAACCAGTAAGGGCCGACGGGTGCCTACGGTGTGGGACACGCTGCAAAAACTAGGGAGGGTGACAGATGCTCACCATTGGCCTGACATTGACCAATGTCATCCCAAAACCACAGGCCACAACATGCTGCTAGAATTGCGTCAGTTTTTACGGTTTTAGACTTTTCCACAAGACTTGGGAATTCATCCCAGCAGTGTGTGTTTGAAGGTGTTGAGGTCAGGTAGCCTGGTTCCAGACCTATGTATTGCCTCCCATATTTCTGATTTGTTCAGAGATTTAAATGTCTGGTATTGTGCCAATGATGGCTGGTTCTGTCAGTTGAAGAAACAATCGACCAGTTAGACACTTGTAGATTAGGAAAGGGAATGTCAGCTTCTTACATAGCTAGCTGGCTATCTAGCTACATTCATGAAAAATAGAGACAGAAAATGATGACGTGTGATGAAGTGTGAATAAGACCAATGCAGACTGACATGTAGCCTTTATCAAACTGTTGCCTCAAAGTTGGAAGCACACGGTTGTATAAAATATCTTTGTAAAGATTTCCCTTAATTGGAACTAAGAGATCCAATCCCAAATCCTGAAAAATAGTCCTCAAAACTAAAGTATACAAATATATGAGGACAGGGTTGTCTCATGGCCATACAGTGAACATGCATCCTTAAAAAAGATGGGATAATAATATGGACTGTGGATGTCATCAGTGTCAATTACATTGAAAAGGTCTCTACTCTGAGTAGCCCTGTTTCTGTGTCGTCTTCACAGGTTTGATCTTTCCAGAGCCATGGTCTCACCTCATAATCATCCCACACACAGTCAGTGTGTCGCTGACAGTGGCCCTAACAAGGCCTGATAAATGATGTGTTCTCTGACCCGAAAGAGGGGTGCAGGAAGCAGACACTAAAGGCAGCGCAGGGAAACCAACACTGCCTTTATGACTGCAGTTGTTACAGCAGCATTTAACTTTAAAGTAAAGTTGATATATTATGTAATAGCTGTAAACGAACTTGAAAGTTGTCCTTTAGAGTGATACCATGCAGAGGACACTGAGCCCTGCTTGTGTTTTTGACAGCTTAGTGATGTCATATAAAAATAGCTTGTGTCAAATAATTGAAAGAGTTAGCAAAAGTCTTTATTTTTATTCCAGATGAGTCCAAAAGTCAACATTCATTACAATCAGATGTGTGGTGTTTTACAGAGTATCAGTGTCTGGAAGCATGATGTCAGCAATTAATACTTTATACTGCCCCCAGCATGAAAGTGAGCTGCAGCCAGCCTGTCCAGAGGTTGTCTTGTGTTCCCATATGGCTGTATGGAAGGTGACATGTGACAGTGCCGGCACAGCTGGCCCTGCCTGATGTGACAGCTTTAGAGAACCCGCCTGTGAGGTAGAGCTCTTATTTTTAGCCAATGAACTCTGTTAGCACCTCCTTCTCTTGATGTGTAACTACAGTGCTTACCTGGTCTGAAGCTTTTCTTTGCTGCTTATTAGCTTAGTGGAGAGATCCCTTATCAATTAGAGGTAACACTTCTGCCTATCTTAACCTTTATTTCAGTGCATCACAGGAACAAAGCTCTGCTGACGCAATAACACTTGCAACTGCTTCACATAGATCACATAAAAAAAGAGAAGTGGCTTTGATTGTACTGTCAGACCGCTCCAGGTGGTATTAGCAAACCTTGGTTAAGCTCTACCCAAGAGCAGTAGTTGGTGCTAATACACATTCTGACATTTTTAATGGATTAAACAGTTTAAAAAACAGTTTCACGCATGTTCAAACAGGGTATAAACCATAATATACCACAGTGATATGACAGGAAGGGACGGCTGGTAGAACATGCTCTTTACATCCTATGAAGTTCCATTAGATCACGTAGCCCGTGCTCGTAAGACAGACAGCGCTGTCCCCCTTGGAGACAGCTTGTGACTTAAGGTCCTGGTCTCACTGCATGATGGTAGCGTGCTCCTCGCCATCCGTTTCAGGGTCGTCCTGAGTTCAGTGCCACGCAGAGGTAGTGGAAACATGCAAGATCCAGGCAGTCATGACCCATACCTGTCAAACTGACAAGAGGAGATGCTATCAAAGGCAATGTTCAGTGGTACATCAGCTCTTTATCAAAGGGCTTAGATAACATCCAAAGTTTTGTTGATGGGAAATTTAAATTTCATGGGAGTATATTCTGAAAGATTGCATAGATTTTGCTAAATGTTGTAAAGATGGAATAAGTGGCCAGGTAGGTAGGTAAATAGGTGTTCAGATAAATGGATAGATGGCTATGAAGATAGATGACCAATATGGGCTGATGCGTATAATGGGTAATTGCTCATTTGGATATATGGGTATATTGATAGGTAGATGGGTATTGTGAGTTTACAGTTGGTAAGCGGGTATCATGGGTGTCATGGGAACAGGTATACAGGGAGATGGAGATAAATAGGTAGATGGTAGGGCTGTTCATTTATTTGTATTGAACCGTCATGGTATGGGGGTTGCAGTCCAGTGGACACAGCTACAGGCAGAATATGCAGTATTTAGACTGATGCATGTAATGTGGAACCAAAGTCCATAAGGGCGAATTCCAAGGCAAACTTTTATTCGTATATCGTTTGCTAACCTAAGCATATGTTGCAAAACAAACAGATTGGCATGCAAGTCAGTCACACTATGGCGGGAGCAAATGAAACGTCAGAGCTGGAAGACCAGGCTGCGAGTCCCGTGTCAGCTAAAACCGCAACGGAGAGAGTGGTGTATAAGACAAGGAAGACGTGTCAGTGTTGCGCCACTATTCGAGGTACGTGAATGGAAACTGATACTTTCAGTGGCATCACCCAGTTGTGCCTATCTCTGGGATGATAATGTTTGGGTGCTTTGAATGTTCAAATAAAGGCAAAAGTAGAACTTTTGCCTTTATTTTAAATTACTCCTACTAATGCACTGTTTTTTTTATTATTATTATTATATTTATTTTGTATATTTAGTTCATATTATAAGAGATTCTTTACAGTATTATAAGCAACTGTGACCCTATAAAGTTAGTCCCTAGCAAGATGATTGTGTCTGTCTTTGACACTTGCACTACTGTCTGTTCAAAATAAATGATAGAACCATATCCTTATACATTTGGGATTTTTGTTACCACTGTACCAAATTCACATCAACTCCTAAACCGTGGTATGAACCATCCGAACTGTGACTTTCATGCACAGTTACACCCCTACACCCCTATTAATCAATAGATTAATCTGTAGGTACGTGGTTATCATGGGCTTGTGGTTTTACAGGTAGATGGGTATGTAGAGTTTATAGATATCATGGTTATACAGGTAGAAAGTTATTCAAGTAGATGGGTGCATACTGTAGGTAGACGGTATTTAGAGTGGCAGATGGATATCAAAAGAACCAAATGCAGTGAGATTCAAAAGTAAAAGAAAAAAACAGATCTTATAGCATAAAAGGAAATACGTACACACATGCATGCACACTGTGATTACTTCCAGAGTCTTGTGTGTAATTGCAATCAACATCTTTTCATTAGAAGGCAGCATAATCCCAGGCTGTCTTCTCAGGGGTTGAGTCATGTTGGAAATTCATTTAGCTGGCCAGAGGTATCTCAGCATACCGTGCCTGCTTACTTAAAAGATGCAACAAAAGGGACACTCTTTATGCGGCCTTGTTATCCTTGACTTGTTTGACATTTGAAACTAACATATAGTCCAGTGTAGTCATCCCAGTTGCATAATATCCACTCCCAGGCTGAAAGCCCAAGGACACATGGCCACAATTATCATGAAAGGTCATTTAGTGTAGCAGAATACGGTGCATCCACTCTGTTGCATACATAATTCAAGAGCACAAGCTCAGGGGTAGAATATATTTTCTCGTAGACTCTGTTGCCGGTCAGACATAGTGCAACTCATTCAAGCCTGTTTGGAATTTTATTGAAATAAATTAAATTAACTTCTGGTTAAGTGGCAGAAGAGAGTTCTGCTGCTCTGTTCAAGGCAAACGTCTTTAGTGTTTATGTCAGAATCATCACAATTTAATGGGTGAAGGATGCATTTGGAGCCATACCAGCAAACTGCCTGACTCACAGTATGCAAAGCTTTTCAGCCCTCAGTTTTCACCCCATGGTGTCAGTATTGACACGATTGAACTCTGCCTGTAGTTAATATTTGATGACTCACACTGAAGGAAAACATACATTTAAAATGTGCCACATAACCACACTTCACCTTATACTATATTATAATGTATGTTACAGTCACTCTTGCATTAAATTCTTTTATGTTAATACAAACACTAAGTGCCATTACTTCAGGCACAAGCTTACAGTGCGTGTGTATGTGTATCTGTGTGTTTGCAGCTAATCTTACATACTACTGGACCAATCAGCCTAATATTTTGTATGCACATTTATGACTGTATGCTCAAGGACCTCTTGTGATTGAGGTGATTCACAATTGTTGACAAAGCTGTTTCATTGACTGTTTTACTTTCATTGACTGCTGACTCTTCTCTCTTCTTAACCGGCAGGTAGAGGTTGCAACAAAATCATGTAGCGAATTCATAGAGCAAAAGGCATTTCCGGCAATCAGCTAGGCTAGAAACAAGCCTTACCATCTGTTGTCATGGCCAAGAACTGACATCCATAGAGGGGTTTGGTCTCATTTTGAACTAGAGCATCTGCAGATTAATTTCATACCTGATATGTAATGATCCACTAAAGTTAGGC
Source organism: Cephalopholis sonnerati (assembly GCA_019142605.1). Classification (NCBI taxonomy): domain Eukaryota; kingdom Metazoa; phylum Chordata; class Actinopteri; order Perciformes; family Serranidae; genus Cephalopholis; species Cephalopholis sonnerati. The sequence continues at coordinate 11,353,414 of JAGQAX010000008.1, read as the reverse complement.
ACAATACGAGATTTTAAAAAATCCCCAGTTTTGTTATCTTTGCCGTCATCTTGACTGTTACGGAGCAAAGACAATTCTGCAGGACTCAGCTGTGCTGCTTGCCTTGTCTAAAGTGGCCACGAACAGCGTTACAAGATGTAGCCACTGGAGCTGATTACGGAGATCAGCTCTTTACACTTTGTATTCTTATTTTATGTACATCTTGTTTTTTATTTCTGTTACTTTATTTATCTACCTGTATTTATTTCTGTTCTTCTAGTGCTGCAACAACCAAATTTTCCTACCTGGGATCAATAAGGGTCGATTTTAGCTTGGCTTAGCTTAGCCTATCTCAGCTTTAGTATAGTTGAATCTGCTCTGTGTGGTGTAAGTTGGAAACACAATCCTCAGTCTTCAGTATTGTCTGTTTGCTGGACCAACTCCTTAGAACTGAATAAATTAAATTATTCCTCAAAGAAATGGGAGAATTTTATTCTATCCAGTCTTTAAAGTCAATACTCTGGTGAAATTGTATTGAGGCTCTGGCGCTCAGCAGGAAACACAGCAAATGCTAATTTAATGTGTGTGTGTGTGTGTGTGTGTGTGTGTGTGTGTGTGTGTGTGTCTCAAATTGATTAGCTATAAATTATTCAGTGATTTCTACCACTAATGAAGATTCATCTCTCGGTGTACCTGTGAGTAGCCACCCGCAGAGGTGCGTGTGTGTGTGTGTGTGTGTGTGTGTGTGTGTGTGAAAAATCAGCCCTGCTCTGAGAAGTGAGTGAGAGGGAACCCAGGCTGAAGATGTGTGAAAGAGAGAATGTGCATAAATGCACTCCACAAATGAGGAAAACGATCTTTAGAAAAGACGGGATTCTTCACCCCTGAGATCTTTATGTCTGTGTGCCATCGGCTGTCTGCTTTAAATGTCAAAACAATTCATTTTTTTCCCAGATTAGCCCAGGGACACACACAGTATTGTGTCCTATGTGTGCTCTGTGTGATGAACAGAGCTGCGTTGTAACTGAGCATCTTCATTCCAGGCTGTCAAACAGCTGCAGCCAGTGGAGACATTGCATCATTTGTTCTTGATGCGTGCGCGCGTGTGTCTTTTTCATTTTTATGACTCTTGGTTGAAAGGTGTCATCTCTCATGAGTATGTTAGGATGACTGCCTCTTCTGCCACACCGTTTACACATAGGAACTGGTTAAAGATGCAAGTAGTAAGGTGTCAAGCCCAAGAAACAAAACAAAACAATTGTTTGTGACAACTCAAGCATCTTTCTTGGCAAAATAAAATGATTTTTTTGGATACTAAAGTAAGAACCTTCACATGTCTTGAGATGAAACTGTAATTTGGTCCTACCACAAGCTGTGTCATACCTGTTCATGCTGTTGCACTGCCTTTGGTTACCAGTAGAGACCAGTAAGAAGAGGGTAAACATTGTTTACTTGTAAATGTTGACTCTTTGGCTGTTGGTGCTTACATAAACAGTTGCATTTGTACTTGTATGCTGTAAAGTATTAACCTGGTTTGCCATCATGATGTAAGCCCTTTCTAAATATAAATCTGACAAGATTAATTTCTGGTCTGATAATGAATTTTGATGCAGAGTAAAACTATTTATGTAATACTCCCCCCAACCCACCCCCGTCTCCTCTACAGGCCTTGGCCTTTCCTGATTAAAGGCCCATTCTCCAGTGCTCCCTTGTCACAGGCTTTAGTCAATACATCACAGAGAGAGACAGAGAGAGGTGGAGATAAAGCTCCTTGCATTCCTATTTGCCAACAGAGGATTTACTTTAATGTTTACACTGGATGTTCTCTTTGGTTAACAAATGTTGCTCGTGTTATTTTTTAATCTGATAAAAAACACGTGACAACAATAAACCTGTGATCTGACAGGGAATTATTAATGCCACTACATAAAATTAATACGGGGAGTACAGTTAAATTAATAGAGGAAAAAAAACAGGGAACATCAACGTTAAAACGTAAATATAACAGTAACAGTGTAGCAGTAATTCATCATGTAGTAAAACAGTTGTTTTTATTTCTGTGTCATGCTAAACAATTGGACAATCCCAGATGTGATAACAACACAGGCGCATCCATAACATGACCTAAAACCTCAAAAATAGTGTTGTGTTTTGATAAGTTTCAAGCTTTTCCCACCTCTGACTGCACCTAGCATCACTTAAAGGTGTGGTTGGGTGTGGCAGGAAGTGTGGTTTGATGCATCTGTAACAAAAGTGATTTCACGGTGTCCTCTAGTACATCACTCAAGCAAGGTGAGACTTTAAACCACTGGAGGTCAGCAAAAACAAGGTTTTAGGGGGACATTAAACGCATAGTTTTGATTCTCTAAAGTTGTGTAGTATGAGCTACTTATGCACAGTCGGTGTATTACATACCGTAAATGTATGTCAGCACTAAGGCAGTTTGGAGAAGCAGGCTGGAGTTGGACATGGAATCTAAGCAATGTACTGCTGTGAAGGGGTCAAAAAATCTGAAGTATCCCCTTTTAAGTTAACCCTCATGCAGAATTTATACTTCTGCATTGAATAAACGCCGTAGCCATGGTGTTGCTCTGCGTTGATATGGAGCCTACGCCGTAGTCTGACATTCACCCCCCCAGAAATATAACTTAACGTGGCAGCTGTGGCGTAGCGTAGTTGCGCTGGGCCCCGCTGCAAGTATTTTCCTTTCCTTTTCCTTCCCGTGTGTGATTTATCTTTCAGGGATTTATCCTGGCTTCATACAAGCAGAGGAAATCTCCACTTATCGCTAGGCTATACAATGTAAAATGCCATAGGATTGTGCTAATACCGTTACCGCAGGTTGTATTTGTTTGGAAAACATGTTTAGTATAAAACAGTGGTTTTATCAGTGAATCTTGTGAGTTGTAATGAAGCCAAATTATGTGCAGTTACCTTTGTTAGATGTTGCCATTGTACCTGGTTTCATATGAGAAGAGGGAAAGATCACCGGCTGCTAGGCTAATTTATACAATGTGAAATGCCATAGGCCTGTGCTAAAAATGTTAGCATGTTATTTCAACGTTAGCATGTTGTGTTTAAAATTGTCTCCATTAACCCATTTTTAATGTGTGTTTAAAGTGTGTTTTGAATTAACTAAACTTACAGCATTTCACAGAAACCTCTGCCGCCAGCTAGTGTTTTGGAGGCGTAACTGCAGAGTGACATAGACACACCAGGTATAAATGCTCACAATGGCATGGGCGAAGTGTGTAGGCTACAGCATAGGGTCTGCTGCACAGCTATAAATCCCGTTTTATGGGGAAAAAAATCTTAATGTACAAAACTGAAATAAATTGTTAACCTATTAATTTAACGAAATTAGTTATGCAAAGTTTTCCCCTGATTTTTATTCAAAGCCCACACTTTTTCCGAGTAACCAATTTAAATATTTTGTATCTAGTGCAAAAAGTCAACTCTGTCTGGAGTGTATTGTCCATTTAAAAAAAAAAAGTGTCTGTTTTTGTCTTATTAAACAATATACAGTGCCGCATGGTTCCCAATAGTAAGGAGAATAAAAATCCTTCATTGATATAGCACATGGAAAAAGACTGCTTTCAGTCTCCCAGGGTGAGCTACAGAACAGTACAGTCCAGTTTAAACACTGAGAGGTTGTTACAGCCTTTTGTGAATTCTGCTGCTTTCACTTCACCTTAGACTTAGAAATAGCCTGGGGACTACGGGAGGAACAACCTTTTACTCTTTTGTTGCACTCCTCTCCCCCTAGAGGGACATTGCCCTCCTGTAAAACTTTAATCTCTGGACTGTATTCAAATGTTATCGTCCTAAATGTATGCAGATTTGGTTTATGCCATGTGCCCAATGTTCTTTACCCTATAAATGTTAACTGCTTTGAATCTAGCCAGACTGTTTTCCCTGTCACTTTCCAGTATAAACTTAATCTACAAAATATGAAAACAAACTCCTTTAAAGCTTAAAATCATCAGTAAAATTCAGATGCAAAGTAAAAGAATGAGCTTTAAACAACTAGAAACAAAGTCCAAACTTCCAGTGAACTTCTAGATTAAAGCATCAAACTGCTCTTTGTTGTACAGATGCTCTGCTGCGTGCTGATTCAGTATATCAACTATTATATATAACATTCCATATGGTGTCTTTCTCACAACAACACTGTGTGACAAGATCTCGTCTCTAAAATAAGGTAGTATAAAACATAAATACCCAAAGAACAAGAATAGTGTGCTCTACAGCCACTTGTTCCTCAGAGGACAAAATGACTCACTTGTATGTTCGAGCTCACCCGATGTATGCTGGCAGAGGCTCCAATTCCCTGTGGACCTGCACAGGATGTGCAGAAAACACATGGGAAATACAGAATGTCTAAAGACGGAGGGAGCAGTGGATCGCGATAAGATTGATTGCTGGACTTTAAATCTATATCTCTGTGTACATGGGAAGTCAAGAGGGAGTCTATTTTGGTATTAGTCCACACAGAAACCAGGATGCAGTACTGTTGTTCTTGTATTGGTCATTCACCACTGACCAATTACAAACTGTTTCATCATACTTAGACTTGGCAAAGTAAATGCTTTTCTTTGTTTCTCAACAGTGCACTTGTTCTAATATTATCTATTTTTTCTTCACCTAGACTTTCTTTTTTTACAACTCACTCCACTAAGTTATTTACACCCACGCGGGCAGATCAGTATTCTGCAGCGCTTGTCTGTCAGGAAGGCATTACAGTGCTCAGCCATTTTTCACTCTCTGCTCAGAAACATCATTATGCACTGCCCACCTCAGAATACAGATGGGCCAGGCGGAGTTTCTCACAGACGGAGTATCATTACCCAAAACATTTCAGGGCGAGAGTGGCGTTTCTCACGAAGATGGAGACCTGAGATTGTCCCAAACTCTTCACTCTGCTCTCTGCAGCTGCTCTGGCAGCGTTTCACAGTGACGGAGAGCCTTGTGGTTTAGTCAGCCATAAAAACTGCTGAGCCATACGACTCTCTTACCAGGATAGTGACGGCCAGTATAAAGACAGGAGAGTTGATTTGTAAGGAAGTATGCTTTTACCATCCATACTTAACTTCACTGACTGACTTTCAATGACTGTTTGCTCGCTACAGTTGAAAAAGTTTTTATGATTCGTTATTTAACTTGAGCACCAATGAAAACACATTTTTAATTGAATTTTTACTGTGTCTGAAATTACTGATAGATACAAACAAGTTGCGTATGTAGCTGTGATTATTTCCTGTACTATGCTGCCCAGAGAATGCCACTTCTCAAGCCCCTAGAGGGTTTTCAGTGGTGCTGTTCCCAACTTAGCATTATCTCAGTTGAATTGTATCTGTCTGTATAATACTAATATTCAACTATTCTTTCCTTTTTTCAGGCTTCGGCAGAACGTTCAGAGTGACAGTGACGTTCACATATAGTGAACAAGACAAGTTAGCCCTCCAAGCTAATGTGTGCTAAGTAGCAATAAAACATGCTGATCTAATTTCACAAATAGTTTTAAGCAGCATGACTGAAGCAATGTCTGAGACCACATACCCATTTTTAACCCATTAAGTTTTTTTTTTTTACAGACCTTCACACAATATTTTACCTCAAAGGGGACTATGTGCAACATTCAAAGCATATGAATTGTCTGCACATGGTTCTCAACATGGAGGTGGCTGAGTTGGCAGCTAGCAGCTAATGGTGCTAGCTCCATAAACAGTGTTAAACAACGGCAACAGTGCTGACAGAGCTAACAGTGTTAACTAGGGAGGAACCTGAGGGTGGGCGCTATACTTCTGCAACAAGGCTGTCCTGACATCACTGGTAACAGCTGCGCGAGTGCAGTGTAAAGCAGTGGCGATGAGCTAGCTAGCTGGATACACACATGCACAGACATGCACCTTATGGCTGGACTGGATACCATAACAAAGAACAGAGAGGCACACAGAGGCAGTGTGACTTCATTCTCTGGTCAGGATGCCACTATATCTTTACATAGCAAATAGCGGTATGCTGCTATATGGATGCTCTAAATGTCGCATACAAATCTTTAAAGCATGAAATGTAACTTTCGCTAAACAGCAGCCATTATTGCCACAAATGAAGACTGAAAATGGGAAACTACCTACCCTGACTGTGTCAGACAGGTAAAACATGCACCTATGATCACCTCTAAAGCTCAGAAACCAGAGTCCCCTACTGGCAGACCTTACCTTTGGACACAGAAAGACTAGCTTTTTTTCCCATTTCCAGTATAGACGTATTATAATAATAATTAGACACTGGATGCCAAGATGGCATCTGTTCAGTCCAATGAAATTACTAGGCTGGTGCATACACAAAAAAAAGTTTCTAGCTTCTGTGTTTATTTCTGTGGTATGTGGCCCACTGAATATGTGCAGTATTGTTTCTCACACTGGCTTCACCCGGGAGTCCCACTCGACTCATAGACTTTATAATTTGATGACAACCCAAATTTTGAAATTGCTTTTTTCAGCTCAAAGAAAGTTTTACAAATATTAAAACCTTCATGGATAAAAAAATTCAGAATAGAGAGAGTCATAATTGATGCTTGCTCTTGGAGGTGTCCTGTCAGCAGTTTTACAGATGTCTCTTTTACAGCAGTGGCCTTTGGTGACAGTGCTTTTGGGGCCACAGGGATTTTTTTTTGCTGCAATACCACGAGTGACCACTGGGCAAAATTGGAAGCAAGGTTGTACAGGATTCTTGGGAGTCTAGCTTCCAGTGTTTGTGCTAATGTAAAGCTAACCATGTCCTGGCTCCATCTTTGTATTCAACAGACAGGTATGAGAATAGTATCGATCCTGTCGTCTAACTTTCAGCAAGAGAGCGGATAAGCATATTTCCCGAATGTTGACCTATTTATTCCTTAAACATACAGTATCTGTAGGCTCAGTGGCTTCTACCATGTTGTGCATTTGGCAAACACTGGCTACAGGTCTATGAGATTAGAATGACACAGAGACACAGGGCTTAATTTGCTAAATGTGAAAGATATCACTCCAATTATGATTCACAGTGTGAGTCCTCAGCCAGCAACTCTATCTCTGTCTTGCCAGAGGAGCTATTGAGTTTCCATGACAATGATAGATGGATGTGGAGCTAACAGAAACGTTAGCTCTGAAGCTTTTTTTTTTTGCTGCAGTTTCAGGACAGAACACCACTTTGACATTTTGTGACTTGTGAGCCTTTTCAAAAGCTTTGGGTTTTGTATCCCATGAACATGTTGCACGTATTGCTTCATGACAGTATAATGCTATAGTAAGCCTACAGCATGCTCAAGGCCAGGCTCTGTTCAGCACCCATAGTTATAGGTACTGTCGCAGTAGGATCACTGGTCAGGTCACATTAGTATGACTTGTTTTTTTTTTACAGATAGAGTTGAGATTGTTCTTCTTGACTTATTTTTCTTATTTCATAGTGCAGCAATAAGCTTCAGATCCTACTGAAGACTTCAAACCAAGCCTGGGTGTGTTGAGGTGGGGTTTGTCCCCTTTTGATTTGTCTTTTTTTCTTTGATTGAATCTGTTCATTCTTTTTTTTTTAAACTTCTCCCACTGTAAATAACAATTACAATACAAATATATATAGCTCTGTAGTTCGTTAAACTGACATAGGAAGGCTGCATTTATGGTATTTTTTCGGATATCTGTTTGGCCTTGAGAGGGGTATGTCAGCTATTCCATGGCCAGGCAGTTTTAGAGGCTTGCCAGCCAGAGGCTTTTCCTAAAACCATCCTGACATGTAACTGTGGTAAAAACACACATGTAATAATAAAAAGAACACATGTAAATAATCAAATCAATGATGGCTGAATTTCATTTAGCTGCTTCAGTTTCAGGGTCCTGATATCGTGCATGCTGACTTGCTGAAGATGACTAAGCCATTATGAATTTATTAGTAACACATTTGGTTTTCCTGCTGTGAGACAGGCCTCAGTTTATTCCTATTTAAAGGCAATACTAATACACAATTCCCCATATTGGATACAGTGGCTCACCAATTTTGCCTTTAGTTTGATAGTTTTAAATCTTCAGGAAACAGACCCTATGTCATGGACAGAGAGGTAAAGCTGAAGAAACAATATAGCAAAGATCTGGATTATTTTTCCTCAGATGTTTAGCATCTCCTTGCAATTCCACATACAATCTGCAAATGCCATTTATATTTTTCTGTAATTAAGTATTTAAAGTTTCATTTTCTCTGGAAAAAAACGAAAAAATTTTAGTCAGAATGATTTCAACTAACCAAATATTTCTGAAAATTAGGTTTCAGTTTTCTTAACTCGTGCAGGGACATGCCATATCTGTTTTATTTTCAAAACTTATTGAAACAAGTTGAGTTCTATTAAAAACTTCTTAAGATAATCTTACTTTTAGATAGTTTCTCATGTAAGCAAATATGATTTTAAGACCCAATTTGAAATTTAGAAATAAGATGATGGTGGAAAATAAAAATTTGCTTTAAAATGTTTTATGTTATACATTATGTATATGTATTTGTAACTGTTTCTATTGCTATGCTTGTAAAAGACCATTTGGTGGAAACTAAGAGTCGACATTTTAAGTCAGGGCTCTAAACTTGTTAAAACTAACAGTTAAAACTTAAAAAAAGTGTCAAGTTAAAATAAACTATGACTTATATTTAAATGATAGGTACTCATTGGTTTTGACTAAGTGTATTTATAAGCGAAATACACATTCTGAGGACAAAGCCTACCTCTGTTATTAAAGCACAGTACTGTATCTGCTGTATGTACTGTAATTGTGTGTTTAGTGAAGTAAGGCTACATGTTGGAGGATAGGGGGCAGTAGAAGTATGGCTGCTTAACCAGTGTGCCCAGCATGATAACTGTACTGTATGAGCAATGGTACTGGGATTTGATAAAGTGGAGTGCCCACTGTCCCAGTCTCTGATGTGGAATTGTGGGCAAAGCAGAGGAGAATGAAAACATAGATTTGGGTCAGCTTTGGCCCGAAGGAGGGGAGCTGTCACACAGGAGCAGGCCTGTTAGTTGGCTGCATCTATCTAGGAGGCAGGATGCATGCCGCCATCAGGCGTGCACAATACTGGGGAGATTACTGTGTGCATGGCCTCCAGCCTGTCTCCCATACTTTTCACATTTTATTTGCAGCACACGGATGCATTTAACCATTGTTGCTATTTTGAATGCTGGGTATGATGCATACATTTCTGTCTTTGCACTTTCGGCCATGACCTTATAGTTTTAACCAAATTAGCATCTTTGTTAGCATATTTTCTGCCTCTGTTTCTAATGCTTGAATAAGATATTTAACACTACAGTCAGGATGCCTTCTGGTAATACGCCTCCGTTGCTGTTTGATGAGAAGGAATTTTACTTTAGAGTGTCACTACCTTGCTGCATTAAATGAATTGGCCTCTCATCACCATATCACAGATGAAATCCAAATACTTTCAGCTTTCACTGATTACGTCTTTGCTGAGTTGCCATCGCAATAAACAGCGTGCTAATGCATTAAGGGGACGCAGACAGATACACACACACACACACACACACACACACACATTGATGGCCTGCAATCTCATGCCCAGTCAGAGCAAAGAAGAGTAGAGACAGAGTGACTCATCACCAGATGGCTGAGTGTGGCACATCTCCGCCACCAGGAGCCCTTATGCTTTTACCACCTGGAACAGACCCAAGTGACATGGCCTTGGAGCCCAGCCACCCGGGATACACAGTAAGAACCAGGCAAAACACGGCACATAACACATCCCCATCCCATCCCCACCCAGCCTGGATTTTTTCCCTCGTCTTTTCTTTGCTGCTTCTGCATTACCAGCCTGCTGTCTCTGTCTTGCTGACAGCTTCCCCATCCTATTCCTCTCCGTCCTGTCCATCTCAATCTTGTCCTCTGTCATCCCATCTACTGTACCTCCCTGCGTACACACACACTTCCTCCTCCTCCTCCGCCTTCTACCACCCCTCAGGTCTTGGCTCAGGCATCAGTAACAGGCTCAAATCGGCTTGGCCAGCTCATGCCTCCCTCTCCTCCTCCTCCTCCTCCTCCTCCTCCTCCTCCTCCTCCCCCTCCTCCTCCTGTCTGTGTATCTCTGCTTGTCTGGGTTATATTGGGTAAATAAATTAGCACAGTGCCCCACTCTCCTAATGAGGACAAAGTCACATGACAGGCCTTTTCCTATGCTTAAGTTAAGCAGTTTGAGGGATCGATTCCATTATCTCCTCTGCACAAGAGTCAATGGAACCCGTTCTGAGACCTGCTGGGTATGTACCAACTCTTTTCACTGGATTCTCCTTTTTACCCAGAAGCAATTTCTTTCCCTAATGGTGTCTAAAAAGTAGCTTTATTTTAAATTGAAGTTTGTTTTGAAGGAAGAAGAAGCATAATGAGAGAAAGCTACAAGCATAATCAAACATTTTTCTGTGCAAATGGAGACCACTGTTGAAGGGAAACAGTGAAGTGGCCTATTTGTTGTATTGGGGCTTTTTAGCAAGTAAATCAAAGGAGGACTAACGGCAAGGCTTTTTCTTGTGAGAGCTTCTCCCAAAGCTCGGGCTTTGAACAGTTTGAGAGCAGATTCCTTAAGCACTATGGTGAATACTTGATTTTCCAATAATTTTCAGTCTTCAAACAAGACTCAAACCCTTTCTGATAGCGGTTTGGGAACCACTTTCAATCGATTACGTTTGGGGATTGGGAAACAAAGGGTTGTATTTCTAAATGAAAAGACATAGTTGACAACACTGGCGTTTCCTCCCAGGGGAGCAGAGCAGAGAGATTTGAAAGGCTTAGTAGAATTGTGAAGAAAACAATTGGCTTGTCAGAGATGGGTTTGAAAGCATTCATCAAGGTAACAGGTAATTTCTCAGCAATTGCTACAGCGTCTTAATAGGCCATTTGAAAAAAACTCTTCTGGTTTTTGACACCAGATGGTACAGTCGTCATTAGGCTGCAATGACAAGCCTTCTGAAGTGAGCTGTGTGTCACTTTACACACCAGCTTTTCACAGACACATCATCCATTTGCAAGATCATCTCTCTGCTATTGTATGATCACACAAAATCAGGACCGTCTGGCTGAATCATCGTGAAAGCTTCAGCAACAGAGAGCAATAATGGATATATTGGAATAAAGAACCTTTTTAAGACCATAGTGGTTATAAAATTGAGGGACAGATGATAGCTGTCAGGTTTGGACATTAACTTTTTCACAGTAATCTGAAAGGATGAATGTGGGACCTTCTTTCCACTGTGATGAATTCTCTCGGATGCTGTCTTGTACTGGAAACCAGATTTCTTTGTGATCAGAAAGGCTTTATTTTCTTTGGCAAAATGACATGCAACAAAATGTATCTAGGACTACCTTTGACCCCATTTACACTTCATGAGTCTTGGGCAGATCTGATAGCGATCTCAAAAAGCCTAAGTGTAGAGTGTAAATGCACCCCAGAACCATTTAAAATGGATTCATATCTGATTGTCCAAATGAGTCTCAGAGGCGGTTAGATGCGTTATAGCAAGGAAGGTGTAAATTCATCTGCCTCTTCGTGGTAATCATGACCCCTCCCATAGTGTTACTGGTAGTAAGCAGTCTGTAAGTACTCTTTAACTGATTTTCTTAATACATACATGGTCTTTCTTCTCTGTCCTTGTGAGCTGAAGTTACAATAAAATTACTTTGGAATGGGGCACCCAGTACCTCACCTGGTAGAGCAAGTGCCCCATGTACAAAGGCTGTCTCCTTGCCACAGCTGCTGCAAGTTCGATTCCATCCCACAGATCTTGCTGCTTGTCCGCCCTTTCTCTCCCCCTTTCATGCTAAAGCTGTCCTATCTAACAAAGGCAACCCCCTTAAAAAGAATCTTAAAAAAATGACACTGAAATTAGCCAGGAAGGAAAACTCCACATACGTTTTTACCAAAGTCCTCTTGCCCACAGATTCTACATACATATGCAGACATTTTTTGATAGAGATCACAAAATGATGGACCCCAACCCTAATGGACCCTGGAAATTTGTTCTGATATCAAATTGGATCTGATCTTTTTTTGTTTTGTTTTTTTTTATGTTTGACCAACCTGTTCTTGCCCGAAACATTACATACCTAACCTAGTGCATGTCTGAGATGATGGGTGTTTCAGGTTTTTTCATAAAGACAATCCACGTTGTGAATATTGTTGGGCTCACTGTCAATCTTTCCTCTGCCCTGCCTCCAACTGGTGCTGCTGCTCAATGTTTTTTCACCTTACTTAAGCTCTTGTTATGTGATTCTAGTTAGCCTAATCATCATGCAACTTACACACACAGCGTTTAATTTTATGATCAGCACTGATCACAGGGTCATCTTAGCTCAGATTTAACATAGTTATAAACAGACCAGAGACCCACAGTAATCTAATGGCACTGAAATCAAATGTAGGCCTGAACCCATACAGGTTTCAGGTCCTAGGGTCTGGGTATACCTGTGAAGACCTCTACACCAAGCTGCTAAAGTGTTTATCTAATTATAGTTCATTTGAAGCACGCTGTAACACCACTACTTTGAATAAACCTGCAAGGAAGTCACAACTCTGTGTTACCAGATAACATATTCTGTAAATCTTCATTATTGCCACCTTATTGGATCTGGGTCTTAATGTTTTGGTCAGGACCTGGTCCCCTGGTGGGGCATTAAGTAGGTCTCTGTCCACACGTACACACAGATCTTGGCAGAGCAAGTGAAATTAGCACTCCAGGACATGTTTCTAATCTTCACCACTGTACCTTTAATCCACTTTGATCAGAAAAAGTGGATTTGGCCTTCCAATGTAAGCAGGGACCTAGTGGCCCAGATACAGAGGAGAATGTTCTGGAAGGACAGGGAGAGGAAGAGGACATATGGCCACATGTCTCTTGAAATCATACAGTAATCTGCTAATGCTAATTAAGACTGCTCTCTTGCTGTCCTTGCACTCGCTGCCTGAGTAGTTATACTCCGTATTTTCTAGTCAGATAGACCTTGAGATGTGACACATTCCCATGAACAGCAACATGAAAACCACATAATCTGACAGTTTAAACTTCAGTTGTATCGCCACAGGTCGTACATGTATCGGATTTAGCATAAGATTTAGGATATGTGCTGTACATATGAATGTCAAATCAAATCTGTGTCACATAAAAGGGAAAAACATCAGAATTCAGGAAGCTTTCCAACTGCAGGGTAAACATGGCATGTGAGAGGAATCTACAACAACTCATACTGACGAGTAACACTCCTATGGCTTAATGATATCCATCTGAAGCTAGATAGCTAGCACTTTAGCGCCTTTAATGCTTTATGTTATGTCAACGCCAGCATATGTAAAGTCCACAGGGATCATAAATACTCAACGATGCCTGGGATCACCACAGTAAATCTGTTCAGATGAACGTGTCCTTTAACATGACATATGTGTCTGTACAGAGAGACACACACACACTCGTGCAGAGCCAGCATTAGCTGTGATGTTTCCACTCCTCACTTCTCGTCCTCCACCGAACGGCACCATCTGTTTTCCAATGAGGAGAGTGATTGATGAGAACGGGGCTTCACCTGAGCGGATGGGAGATGTTGTACTGTGGGCACATGTGCTATATGTGGTATACAGTACACTATTTGTGTACAGGGATATGTGCACAGTTGCTAGTTGGATTTATTGGATGTTTTATTGAACAGAGAGGGAGCTCAAAATGTTGAATTATGCAGGATCTGTGTTCTGTATGTTGATTATTAGACATAAATTAATAGGAACGGAGTTACACATCGCTGTGTGTTGCTCTTAGTTGTCAGTATGTGTGTGTGTACGAGGGGGGTCACACCTTGAAAGTCATGCATGTGGCAGCTGCATTGTTCCCCGTCGGTTGTGATTAACATTGAACCCCAGAGCAACAACATGCTGCGTGTGTGTGTAGTCAGCTCTTTAGACCTGTCGAAAGACATTAAACTCTGATAAATATCCAGTGTTAAGGTTATATAAGATGAAAAATAAAGTTTAAGTATTAAATGTCATGCACGTCCTCCTTGCGTTTGTGCCTTATATGTGGACAGTTTTGCCTCTTTCCAACACTTCTTAAAGTCCACTCAAACTGAAATTGCATGTTGTTTTTTTTCCACATGCACACAATTTGTTTGCATGTAGCCAATCAAATATTTTCATTTTAACTTATTTGCATGAAGCAGTCGGTTTAGACGTCAAATGATGTAGTTCTTCTTTATCAGCATCACTGCTCTCCTTGTCAGCTACAGTCACCAGCACATGTTTGTTAACATTGTTGCTCTGTGCTCTGCCAGCTCAGCAGCTCAGTGGCTTGGAGGCTAAAGGAAAACTTCCAATAATCCCCAAATGACTTTATATTTGGTTTTTTCTTTACCCTATAAAAAGTATTAACAGTAAAGTAATAATTTCTTCAACAATGATTTTTAAATGCAAATCAGAATTTCTTTCCTTTCACTTGGACGTCACTTGGCCCAGACGATATATCAACCAATATTTTCACAGATATATGTTGGTGCACATGTTGCCTGATAATTAACAAGAAATTGCAGCAACAAATGCCAAAGATATGTTTAAGTTAATTTAGAAATCGTGGTACCATTACCTTGTTGACTGATGTGCTGTTGTGCATTTTTTTTAAAATCCTGAAATATTATTGGTATCATCCTTAAAATTCCAGTAACAGTCAGATTTTACATTTAAAAGCTATCTTTAATAGGTATTATGCTAATTTTCAGGTTTGTCCTGGTACTGTCTGTGCTGGAACATCTGTTTTTATCCTCTCTCTGAAAGTGTTTTAGCACCTCTCTCTTTAAACATTTTCCGGGTCCTTGGCATCTCAGCATCTTTGCACCCTCATTGCCACCAGGAGATTGACTGTAACACAGAAACTTTGTAGTTGTATTTTCTGCCCGCGAAAAATTACCAATAAAGGCTCCTAAACCAAAACCTTCACAACAAGACATGTTCCAACAAGGATGTGATGCGAAATCAGTCAGAAACTCACAACACAACCAAGACCACTGGTTTCCCTGACATTAGCATGTAGCTACATATGACAGTGTATCTGCTGCCAAGAGATGATTGCAACTGAGAAAAGTGAAACTTTTGACTGTGATAAATTACCAATGAAAGCATCTTAACCCAACTCTCCAATACTGGACATGCTCCAGCAGGAGGATGATCCGAAATTGGGGAGAAATTAACAACATTGGTAAACCAGATTACATGTTTCCCTAACATTAGCATGTAGCTAATTATAGCAGTGTTATGACTGTGTATAGCAGCACTTTCTACAGTGAAAACATTAGCATTAGCATGTAGCTACATGTAACAGTGTAGCTGCTGCCAAGAGATGATTGTAACTGAGAAAAGTGAAACTTTTGACTGTGAAAAATTACCAATGAAAGTATCTTAACCCAAATCTCCAATACTGGACATATCCTAACAGGAATATGATCTGAAATCAGGGAGAAATCAACATCGGCAACCAAGATCACATGTTTCCCTGATGTTAGCATGTGGCTACATGTAGCAGTGTATGTAATGTAAACACTTGCTGTAGCATGCCTGGAGCAGACAACTGTATAAAGAAATCTGTCATGAGCTGACGTTTGTCGCCAAAGCAGAAATTGCTCCTGAAAACAGAGTATTCAGAATGGTCTTAAGCCTGAGGTTTTGCTCTCAAGGATTACTTTTACGTAGCCTACATTTACCTTATTAGTGGTTATGTGAAATATGAACATCTGGCATTGCATTACATTATATATAGAAAATAAAGAAAAGCACAATAGGTCCTCTTTAAGTCTAATGATAAATTCTGAAAGCAACTTGATCAACTTATAGGATATATCAGTGACTGTGGAAGTTCCAGGAATTAACCAGAATTGTTTTATGGTTAAATTCCACTTAATCTCATTTTATCAGTGAATTCCTTCAGTCTTTCCTGTTTTAGGGAGGATTGTCGTTCCTCTTTCTAAATTTGTATTCTGTTCTTTCATCTTGCTTTTGTAGGACTTTAAAAAAAAAAAAAAAAGTGCAAAGCAAACAGAGGGAGGCTCCCAGATCATTATCTACTACTGTAAATTAACACAATACACAAGAGCATGGGATTTGTTTACCAGTTCTTTTTGATGGAGCTGATAGCATTGGTGTTAGTGTGCTTGTTCCCTCGAGGGGCTTCACCGTGGAGTGAGGTAAACAAAACAGATGTGAATTATAGAGTGGATAAACTCATTAGCAACTTATCATTAAACAGGTTCACATCTGCACTTCCTCTTTTTTTGGAGTGCACTGAATTAGAAAATGACTATTTATGTCAGCAGCTATTAGGTCAAACACAAAGAGAGGCTGTGTCTGTTTTCATCTAGATCATGGAGCAGATATCAGTCCAGCATCATTCAATGTGTTGGACAGCAACTTGGGAAGTGCGTGTGTTGTTTCTGAGGAGGTCTATACTTGGATGACCTGTGTGTATGTGTGTGTTGAGCAGCAGAAGTCAGCACACTTGTTTGTTTAGGAAGTTTGCAGGAGATTTGCACTGATGAATTAATGGTGGCAGGGCAGTGGTGCAGAAGATGCTCTGGGGGAGAGAGAGAGAGAGAGAGGCAGGGAGAGCGAGAAAGCGAGAGAACGGGGAGAAGTTGTTGCTCCATCCCGCCGTGCTCGACTCCCCACATCTAAAAACCCAGCTGGGGCAGACTGGCGCTCGCTCGGCGGTGGTGGCGTGGGGTGGGGAAGGAAGGGAAGCAGAGGAGGGAAGGAGAGTCAACACGACAAGGACAAAGCAAAGACAGGCCACAGGCTTACTGTGTTTTTTTTTATTTATTTTTCTATGATGGAGTGGGGGAGCAGAAGTTATGCTGTACTGTGGCTGCAGCCTTCCACACCAACACACTGCTGCTGCAACCAGCGGCCATCAGCAGCAGCCAGTGAAGGAGAAAGACTAGACTCAATGTTTAA
Source organism: Cephalopholis sonnerati (assembly GCA_019142605.1). NCBI lineage: Eukaryota > Metazoa > Chordata > Actinopteri > Perciformes > Serranidae > Cephalopholis > Cephalopholis sonnerati. The sequence continues at coordinate 11,336,428 of JAGQAX010000008.1, read as the reverse complement.
TTCATGGGGACTCAAAGCCGTGCGTCACTGTGCCTTTTGACGACTTTTGCTGTGCAATAGGCTTTGAAACTGTGGCTCAACAGCCAGAGGGTCACTGCTGTGCACAGATGCACACAGAAACACCTGAATGTAACATCCTAATGCTTTGATGCTGAACCTCCCACTGATGATTTAATCCATAACCTGTTAGCATAACCTTCAGCGCTGCATGCTTAACCTTGACCCTTACGCCAAAAGAAACTTAATCCTTACTCTAATCCTAGCCCTAAATGCAAATCCTGCAGCGGGTGGACGAAATAACACAAACACCTGCAGGACAGCAACTACTTTGAGAAGCTTGTGGTTTAAAAGTTGTGTTGAGAGTGTAACAAAGAGGCATCAATTTAACTCTTGGGTTGTTTTTTGAGACTTTACTGTATGTGGTGTGAAATTCAAGTGGTAACAGGGTGTCTGCAGGTTCTTCAAACGTCTTAAAATGGCCTTAGAAGTCATTAAATAGTCTTAAATTTGAATTTGTGAGGTCTTAATTGCTACAAACATCCATCCTTCTTTTTTTTTGTCAAACTACATCAAGCTCTTCTGTGTTAAAATCCACATTTCTGATGTTACAAATCCTTAAACCTAAGACTGAACCTAACACTGTCTTTTACTTTAAACTTGCACTTTTCTGTTGGCAAAATGTAGATTAACCTAACTCACTCTAATAACCATATTCTTACATAAAACCTACCTCTGCACAGGACCACTTATACACTACTTACCTTAATACTTATTTGCAATACATGAATAAGATTATTTGTCCAAAAAACAGTCTTACGTTTGGTTACAAAATTATCTTAAAAAGATTTTTTTTAAAAAGCATTAAATTTAATTGTCTGATACCAGATATCCAATGTAAGACATCAACAACTAGAAATACTTAATTGATCCCCGGGGAAAATTGGGATGAACAAGTATGTTTGAAAAGAAAGCTGAAAGTTGGAAAACGGCAACAGGCTGCATGCACAGTCGGCACATGGGCACAAAAAAAGAGATTTTCTGTAAATTTGCCTTTATTATTTTAGGGTATTAATGCTTTCAGAAATACTTTGATGATGCCTCTGGTCCAGTCTCTCACTTGTTCTGAGACTGCAGCATTGATTAGCAAATAAGGTTTGCTCATAGTAGTATCCACTACATTAAGCCCCTGTCCCCTGCACAAAAAAACCCCACTAACAACTGCTAACATCTGGCTTTTATATGTAATGGCAAAGGTCGCAATTGGCATTCACAACTGGGTCAAATGACTCTGCAGTAGTCACAGGTATTTATTGGCTCCAGCAAGATGCAATGATGGGCCGCCACAAAAATACCATCAATCAATCTCTGCCCAAGCAGCACTCAGACATTGTTCCGAATAGGTCTGCACCAAGTTTTAAAGAGAGACTGTAAGAAAAATATAAAAAGAAGGAACCACTGTAACATTTTCACTGGCATCTTTGCTGCTTTTTACTTTTTACTAACCTGTTTTCCAGCCGGCTATGACATCAAACCTGACACACTAGTAAAACATACGGAAAGGTGTATGCATCTGCTGCAGAGCTGTGTACATGGCTATAGTCTACTGGCAGTGGGAAAGGAGTCTATAGCCTATTTGTAGCAGGTTTTTACTATGTTTTAAAACCTGCTAATTTAAGCTAATTTTGGTATCACTTTGGGCCCTGACACACGTAGCCCCAGACCCCTAGTTTTTGCAGTGTTTCTGCCACAGTTCTTTGATGCCGGTTTGGTGTATCTGGGCCTTTAAAGTTTACCACTGTACAAACAATATGGAAAATGCCTTTATTCCTGTGATTCATAAACACTGGTCTCACAAAGCACCACAACAAGATCACATGCAGTCACTGTAAACAAGCACTCATTCATACACATCCATACTGCACAGCTGGCTTGTTATCTGCAGTGTCCTACAGCATCTATCTGTTTCAAAGTACACGTCAGGGGCTAAAAATACACAGCAGTTATGTCTTGTTGGTTGATGGATGGGTATTAGTGGGGATAATGTATTGCAGATAATAACAGTTTGTCAGCCATATTTAGAGTCTCAATCCCACAGATAATGTAGCACATACGTAGAAAAAAAAAAAGGAAAAAAGGCCTGCGTCGGTGTGTGCATGCACGTAGGATCACTAATCGGTCTGGCAGGTCACCCACATGGTTTCAGTGTTTACTTTTGGCTCAGGATCTGAAACAGCTTAGCCTCTGTGTACAGCCCAGCATGAATTGCCTTGTACTCTAGTTAATGCACCTGGAGAGTAGAATTTTATTGCTAGTCAGTGAGGCGTGATGAACACAAATTTCAGATGTGTTTACAACACAGTTCTTGCTTTTTCTTTGAAGCATGAACAGTTCTGAGCATTTTTCTTTTCTTTTTTTGATTGTTTCTGTGCTGTACTCATTCTACTGACAGTGGTTGCATACTAGCTATGACTCCTGTCAAGGCTGTTTGTTTGCTTTTTGCTGAAATAGTCAATAAATGTATATATATTTTGTAGCTCTGTAATGTCGAGGTAAATGTATTGAGGCCTGAAAATAGTTTATTTTCAGCCTGGTTTGTGATTGTAAGTGATGTGAAAAGCTGTTAGTGGAGAAAAGGGAGGTTTAAAGAGTGTATGAGTGAATGACAAAGAAAAGGGCCTGTTCTTGCAAACTCTGTCATTTTAAACAATCACAAGTCAAATGTTCACATTTGAATGGTTGATCTCTCTGCTCAGAACCCTGTCCACTACAGTGACAATTGTTCTTTTGATGGACTGACATCTTCAGCAGGAGTTCAACGTTCAGTAGAAAACCTTTTATTGAGCGAAGCGTCAGCAGTGTGAGGAGAAACAGCATGGCAACCGCATAGGAGGAGCAATTTGAAGATTTCTCAGAAAGCAGAGGAGTAGATTAGAGGGTGTTGAAGTGGATAAACCTGTCAGCAGCATCTACTCCAGACCTCCTGAAACCCCAGATGTACAGTTCGTTGCAGCCTTAGGGCAGCAGACTCTAAAACTCAAAGAATCACTCCACATAGGTGTTGGATCGATTTGCAGCTTGGGCTTTTCTTGTCCTCTAATCCCTCACTATCTGCATACCTCTCTGTTTCCCTAAACAAGTATAACATTATCAAAGAGGGTGGCCTGCCTAATCTTGAAAACAACACACGCTTGAATGCTACAGCCGTGCAGCCTAATTCACCTACCTCGTTATCATAGCATCAAATATTATCTTAAACTGGATTCCATCAGTTTGTGCTGCTAATTAATATCGAAGCAGCTGGGCAGTTCATCGCTATTCCTCTGATGATACCTTATTGTGAGGGAGGTGGGTTTATGGAGGCCGAGCTGCAGGAAGCTAACAGATGTCCCATTTGAGCTGAGCTGTGCTGGGAATATCAAGTGTAGCTGCCTGCGTGGTGTTAGTTGGCTGCTGTAGCAGCAAGACAGGCTGTTCACTAAGTGCTGCCCGGTGAGGAAGATCAGTCATCTCTCTCTCAGCCTTCCCTGACAACACACTGTGAGTCACATGAAGACCTGTAGTCTCATTTGGTCAGATGTGACCATGCTAGCTGATGACGAGTCGCCAGTTTCCTTCGGTCTTCACACTTGGGCTTTCACTTTTTCAAAATATTAAGTTAAAACAAGCAAAAACTAATGTGAATTTGTTTTTAAGAAGTACTTTGACATTGTCTGTTTATTCTGTGCAAAAACTGAAGTGTGAAAACCGCATGTTGTCGATTTACGGGTAGTTCTGAGTGGTTATGACTATTTCTTGGAAATCTCTCGACAGGTTTCTTGGCAACCTCATGGTCACAACAAGACTCTCGGCCAAAATAAAGTCCACTAATAAAACCATGTTATTTTTACACTTCAGTTTTGTATGTGTTTAACAAACAACATATAACATGTAAATTGCTGAGAGATAGTGGTAGGCAGATTTTGTCACATTTGAATAGAGTAAGGCTTGTTGATTCTCCCTTTTCCCCACTCTTTATGCTAAGCTAAACTAAGCTAAGCTAACCAGCTGCTGGCTCTACAGCAGCTGTAGCTACATGTACTGTAGAGACATGAGAGTGGTTACTCTTGGCAGAAAATCAGCTGTTTCCAAATTTCTATTTCTATCAGATTGATCAGAACACAACCCACGTAGCCTCATCCTGAACCATGCTGTAAGAATGTTCTGTTCATTTGTGGTGCCTTTGCTGCTTCACTTGAGTGACAACCTAACCAGGGACTTAGTTAGTTAGAAAACAGCCTTGACAGAATGCTAAGCTGTGAAGTTCATTTTTGACAACAGGTGTGTTTTCATCCACCTGTTTCTATGCACTTTTTTTTTTTTTTTCAAAATTTGTGTTTAAAAGAAACCTGAGTGAAAAGGACAAAAATTTGAGCCTCATCTTTTTTATTATCTCGTCATGTCGTTGCGTCTTCTTCTGCAGCTGCATCTGACTGTAGAATTAATGTCTCCTGCTTCAATTCATGTTATGCTGTGAATTTTGAACACATTCTTTTTTTCTACTGTAGGGCTGCAGTTTGTCAAAAGAGGTTGCATTCAAAATAAGTTACTTTGAATTTGTTCGAATTGACAGCCTGAGTTTGAAGTGTTTGTATTTAATAATAAAAGTGACAGCTCTTCAGTGCACATTTAACATCTACCACAGAACTTAAAACAGAAGCTCACTTGCTAACTAGCAAAGATGCAAAAATGTTTTCCAGGTGATTTAAAATATCTGATGAATTTTGAGTCCTTGATATGTAACATTTGCTCTGGGTGTATCATCACAGTCATACAGCAGAGACCACATACAGCTTTCAGAACCCCCGTGCTTCATGCCCAATCAAGTGAAGTTGGGTCTTTGGTCAGTGAGGCGACAGTCATGCTTGTAGTCTGCATAGCAGCTCCGCCACTATCAATGCATTAATGTGCGTGTAGATGTGTGTGTGTGTGTGTGCATGGATGGATGTGACACATTGTAACGCTCTTTGCAGCACTCCTGGGATAAAGCTGCTGTATAAATTCAGTGCATTTCCCATTTACATCTTTAGGTTTTAATGGAGTCATTAATGGTGTCTTTTCAGCCATGTTATAGCCTTTTAACTAATACAGCCGCGGTGATGAGGCTTGTTGTCGTGTAGATTGGAACAAGAGGGCGGACAGGAGCACCATCCATCAAAGCTATAGAAAGCTCCACCCTCAGGATGCATTGATTGACTTTGAGACATTTAACATTCAATGTACTGTTTCATTGATCCCGCCCACATTTAAACCACATTTCCTGTGATTTGTTCCCAGGCTGGTAGTGTGTTTATTGTTTAAGGCATCGTTGTTGTTTGGAGTTGTCAGTGGCAGCTCCAGTGAGGCTTTCCTTACCATTTTCAAAACCAAATTTTTATGTTAGACATGAATGCTGCTGTGCTGTCGCCACAACAGTATGAGTGTTAAAGCCTTAAACATTCACCTCTCACTTTAACTTGAGGCATACAAAGCTGCTCAGTGCAGCTTTATGTTGAATCAAACAGGATACACTTCCATTCGCAGCGAGGCTTTTTAATAGTAATTATGTAGAATAAATGGAGTTCACACAGGAAAGTAGTTTAACTTTATCTTTGATTGTCTGAATAATGGAGAGAAGGCCACAGAGCTTGAAGGACATTAATCCATTAATAAACATGTAAAGACTGCAGGTTTTTCTCTAAATTTGACTGGAAAGCATCACGTGCCCTCAGATGCTAAGTTGCTGTTGTGATTTGGTATGTGACTGTTTGATGGAATTGACAGCTGTCTAGAGGCCTCCTGGAGGCTCTGTCTTCATTTGCCATGTCCATCTCAACTGTCACTTTCCATTTAGGAGCAATTCTTTCTTCTATAGTCCGGCTAACACTGTTGTCTTGTTGCTGTTCTGAGAGAAGTAGATCTGGCCTCCTTATGTCAACCCTGTGTCTTTTCGTATTGAGAGGTTAAGTACCTTCCAAAGACACTGATGTTTTACTTAACTTATCTACTTTTTATATTAAAGAAAATCATAGTTTCCCTCCAATTAAGTGTGCTGCTGGGGAGAACACGGAGCATCTTGCAGATTACCATGTTAGATTTATGAAACAAGACAACTCCCATTTCCTCTGCTTTTCAGCTTTTACATCAGTTTAATTGTATCACACTCGAGTAAGCTAATGTCTGTGCTCAGTGAATTTCAGTGAGCTGCAGAATGTGCCAAGTGCTGCCAATGGTGCCTGCTGCAGAAGGGCATCAGGTTGACCAGCTTGAGCCAGTCAGCCTGCCAACTGACAATACGGAGGGAGAGAGAGAGAGAGTATAAAGACTGATGAGAGGAAAGTGTGAAAAGAGGAGAGAGAGAGGGAATTAATTCAAGAATGTGAGAGAGGGAGGAAGGTGGAGGTGGAGATGTGTTACAGGGTTATTACAGGCAAGTGCAGCCACACGTCTACTTGCATGTCATCGCTGTGCAGCTACAGCTCTGTTTAAAACAAGCAGCTACGGCAGAGAAGCCTCAAACCAAAGACTGTTAAAACTCATCCAGTCAACAAACACTGTGATTTATAGTTGACCCATTACAAAATATGTCCCCTTTATAACATCCAGGATTTGTGTGACCTCTTCAGCTGGTGCCAGTGACACCAGTGGTGACAGATGTTAGTGCCTCCAGCCAGTCACTGCTTTCTATCCTGCGACGAACAGATGTGCAAGTGAGAGCACTGGCTGACAATCAGTGCATGAAGCTCACAACTGTGAAAAGTTTAGTATAAAGATAGTAATAAACATATTAGAAGATTTTGTGCTGGAAATTTTGGAAGAGAATTAATACCAGCCACTAGAGCGAAGTGGAACTGTTATTGTTTTGACCTTTTGAGTCTGTGTGTGTGTGTGTGTGTGTGTGTGTGTGAGTGTGTGTGTCATGGCAAAATGTGGTCCTGGTAAAACCTATGTCCTTGGGCAAGATACTGAACCCCAAATTGCTCGCAATGGCTGTTCCATTGGTGTGTGAGAGCATGTGAATAGTTACTGAGTAGCAGGTGGCACCATGTGTGGTAGCCTGTGGTGTGAATGTCTGTGTGAATGAGTGAATGTGACGTAGTGTAAAAGTGCTTTGAGTGATCAGTAGACTAGAAAGGCGCAACACAAGTGCAGTCCATTTACCATTTACTATTACATTTGTTCATGTCTGTCTGTCTGTGTATGGACAGATTTTGTCACCGCAATAGTGTTAAAACTGTGCAAGATGCAGTCATGAAACTTTACAGGTGTGTAGCTGAGATCACAATTAAGGCCAAGTTCGAAGATGGATGTGGACTTATTAAGGGTTCTGGAAGTAGGGGGGGGTAGGAAGTAGAAAAGGGACCACTGGCCGCCCACTTTACTGCCTGAGCACATATTCATTTGAAGTCACATCGTGATCCCATCGCAAGATGGTCCCTTGTTTCCCTTGTTGTGGATTGTATTAAACATTTTTTTGAATTGGTATGACCTTTTTCATTTTGAGAACTGCTTTTAGCAGCATCCCTCAAAAGGGCTCAAATGGATATCAAACAAGGTTAACTTTGCAAGACCAGAAAAAAACATCGCTTGACTCTCCAATAAAAGTCATTTCAAAACCTAACTGAACTAAATTTGAAATATAATAACAGAAATAAGGGTATGCCAAATAGTCTTTTCCACAAAAAGATGGTTTAATACCTGTTCAGAAAAGCTCAATTCTCTCTAGCAAGGACATTGTGGTTTACCTTTTATATGTGGGTAAAAAAAGTCATGTCTACACAGTGACTCCAAGTAAATAATGTTTTTGTTGGGGACTGCTTTCATTTGGTGCCTGAATTTATCAACAGGACTATGTGGGATCAACAGTGTCCATGTTAATGATTATGAAGGAAAACCAATGGAGCTCTGTGGCACAGAGCAGTAAGGTCAGGCTTTAGCCAAACAGGTACTACTTGTTAGGATGAATTTCTTATTGGTTTGGGGTTTTTCATGGGACTTGTTAACAATAATGGGGGCAGTAGCTCAAAAATATGGAGTGTGGACTGGTAGCTGGAGAGGTGCCAGTTCACCTCCTGGGCACTGCTGAGGTGCTCTTGAGCAAGGCACCGAACCCCCCAAGTGCTCGGGGCGCCTGTCCATGGGCAGCCCCCTCACTCTGACATCTCTATATTTGATACATGTATAGGTCCTGTTTGTGCATGTGTGTGTGTATTTCAGGCCTGAGTATATGTAAAAATGGCAACAGAGTGAAAACCCTTGTGGGATTAATAAAGTATATAAAATTAAAATAAAAAAATTAATAGAAATATAGAATATCACCAGACTTTGCCCTTAAGATGATCGGCTCTGTGGTAGCAACCATACTTGTCTTGAAACTCAGCTACATCTGTCTTTCAAGTCGCAACTGTGTTGTGGACTCAGGTCCCGTAAAGCTGGCAACTGATTCCAAGCGCTTTGGTAAAACACTGGGTAAAATTTCAGATCATTTTGAGTAGAATATGATGCAAGAACCTAACAGGCACCTAAGAGGCAGGTGTCCTTGCTCTCCATCGGAAAACAAAGGCTCGGCCAGTCCAAGGCCATTTAACCAATGTTGTCATGTAGTGTTTCCCATGCAAAGAGCCTGAGTCTGTCCACACAGAGACAGGGAGGCTGCTTTTTGCTGCTTCAAGAACAAATCATTCGAAATCAAATCAGCATTTATTTATCACATACGTAATCATACACAGTAGTTACAACATGCAGGGGGTTTATTTTCATGCCAGCTCCAGAAACATCTATGAAATAGAGAAAACAGAATACAATACTATTGAATAAAATGAAACAAGTAGTATTAAAAGTAGAAAAATATTTTACAAAATGGAATAATGTAAAATATTGTACAACAACAAACAATAAAACAGTGTAACAGTTGAAAACACTGGACAATGCATAAAATTGACAATATAATCAGTACATATTATGTGCAGTGAGTGACAGGTTGATATTTATATTTATGAGTTATGAATGATGTGTGTTGGGTTTTTGGTATGAAAGTCACTGATTCAGGGGCCAGATGTCCCGAGGGAAGTAACACATTCACTCTGTTTTGGCCTTGAGGGAGCAGTAACGTCTTCCTGACTGCTGCAGAGAGAAGAGTCTGTTGTTGGGTTGACTGAGGTTTCTATGATCCTGTCAGCCCTTGTCCTGCACCTCCTGGTGTAAATGTTTTGCAGGGCTGAGAGTTCACATCTGATGGTGCTTTCTGCTGACCATACCACCCTCTGCAGGGAGGGTCAGGTAATCCCTCCTAGTGCTGCTCCCAAAACAGGCAGTGATGCTGCCTGTCGGGACGCTGTCGACGGTGCAGGTGTAGAAAGACTTTAGCACCTTGAGTTGCAGACTAAAGTCCCTGAGGCATCTGAGGGGGTAGAGACACTGACGGGCTTTCTTCACCAAGGTGCTGACGTGAGAGGACCATAATAAATCCTCTATGATGCAGGTACCAAGGTATCTGAAGCTGTCCACCCTCTCCACCGGCACCCCGTTTATCCTGAGGGGTTCCTTTTCTGCTTCTTTCCAAAGTCCACTATCAGCTCCTTAGTTTTGCTGACGTTCACAGAGAGGTTGTTCTCCTGGCACCAGTTCAGACACAGTGCAAATGAGATGGACGGGGTCTGGCACAGGGGCGTTTTGCACTAATTAAAGTGGGCAGCCAATCAAAGGTCTGTGCTTCCACAAATGAGCATGGTTTCACAGCCACCCCTGCTCCAGGTCAGATGTGATGTTTATATCACTTGCAGTCTTGTTTATCTGTCTTGCAGACATTCGCAAAGAAGAAAGGGAGAAGAGAATGTTTTTGTTAACTTTTTTATTGATTTTTGTGCTTTCCAAAATGGGGCATCCATCACACAAGATCACCATGAGTCACTGCACCCTCTGCCCACACTGCTCTCAAAGCTTTAATAACAACCAAAAAGACTAATTAGTCACAACAAATGTAGCAAGCAAATTAACCACAAAACCAAGTTCTGCAACCATGAATTGTTCTCTCAGAGTTTTCCTTAATGTTAGATGAAATATTTGTCTGCCTTTACTGAGCTTTTTATCTTATTTAGGTTCTTTATGTGACAGAGCATTAACATAGCAACACTATCACTAACTATTTTCTGTGTAAAGATACAGTGGAGTAAGGACATCCAGAGCAGAGAATAGAGTCATGCTTCTTCTCTGTGTGTTGTAATCCGAGCTTCTCCTTAGTTTGTTTTGTAAACCAGTCTGGCCGCGCATACATGTGTGTATCTAACTGGATAGCTCATCAGCGTCTCTTTGCACTGTGCTCACATGGAAGATACTGCTATTAGGACGGCATTGCCACAGAAGTGTGGTGCACACCCTCTGGTTCCCCTCTGCTTAACTCCTGTAGCTGTGTTAGCACTGTTGCTGTTGTTTAGCGCTGTTTAAGGAATTAGCACTGTTAGCTGCTGGCATTTTTTTTTTTTTTTTTTTTTTTTCGGAAAATGAGATGAGAAGAAAGATCGTGTTCTTTAAATGCTTAATGAGGAGATATTAGCCTAGCTTAGCATAAACACTGGAGTTAGGAAAATGGCACACAAGAATTGTCTAAACTTAATGACTGTAACTTGACAAACATCTTGTATACATTTTTTTTATGCATGAGTCAAACAAAACTAGCAAATGGTTTTTCACTTGAACAGAGCTAGGCTACTTATTTCTCCTTGCCTCCCGTCTTAATGCTACTGTAAGCTAGGCTAAAACATGCGGACTTAAGCTTTCTACTTAACACATACATGAAATTGATATTGATAATCTGTCAGGCTTCATTTTAGAGGAGCTGACTTCCCAATAATTTCCCAATTTGCAGGCAAATGGAGACAGCGCTAAATGGCAGGCCTACACTTCTTACACTAGCATCTCGTTGTTGTAAACTTAAAAATTTGAAATTTGTTGAAGTTCGGCATGTGAAGAATATAGTCTCTAAAAATGAATAAATAATGAATTAATATTTACTTTGGCTTAAATGGAGCCGTTCATCGAATAAATTCCTTTGTAAATTTGATAACTGCTTTAGGTATTAAGTATCAAATTACATTATTTCCAGGAGACTTTTAACAAATTATTTGAGAATGGAATTAACAGACCAGTAAAATAAAGTGGCAAGTGTATACGTCATTTGCTAACAGCTAGGTATTTGGGACAAGATTGTTTTCAGCAAAGAAAGCATTGATTTTCTTAAGTTACATCGCTGATGCTTGAAATATTTGAGTTTGCTACAATGTAACATCTCTGGTCTCTCTTTCTACATCTGTTGTTAAATGTACTGTAGCGAGGAATGGAGAGCAAGCTACTGTTCAGCAGCGTAACAGTTAATTGGGGTCTTACCTTAATCCACTACACAGTGTCATTGTAAGGCAGCAGTACTTGTGCAGCTCCTAAGTCCATAACAAATTTCGCTTTGGAGACAATAAAGTATATCGTATGATATCGTATCGTATCGTGTGTACATAAAGCACAAGTAACAAATATATCCCATAGCTTCAAGAATTTGCACTCAACACTGCACTTCTTGGGTCCTCAGCAATACACTCACTAAGTGTGAAATTGATCGGCTGAGTGGTTGTTGAGAAAATTGCAGGACAGACATACAGACAGACAAACTAGTCTTTAAAGTATATTTGATATGGCATGAGATGTGAGCACAGGATCTCACACTACAACTTAATAAGTTCTCTCTTCATAACGTACCAACTGGTCTCAGGTTCTACATTAATTGTAGCAGTTGGTGGTTGTGGGTAACTCTATCTTACATTTTCCAGAAATGCACTTTTGTTGCTCAGAGATATCTCAGTGTGTTATTCTTCCTAACAAATTAAATGCAGTGTGGGAAGCCAATAACTGTGATAATTAAAACTCTCCTTTTCATCTCTGCCGCCTCGCTTGCCCCTCCTGCTCTCTCCACCCATGATGATCTAACATGATACTCCACACGCTGCTGAAAACTGCCAATACTCAGAACACATCTGTGATTCCTGCACCACCACAAGCCACAGTGGCATGACGTTTCATCCACTACTTCTGCTGACCAATCGTGTCGCTGCCTGTCGCCGGCGCTCGGCAAATGAGAGCGCGAGAGCAGGACTGAGGCTAGCAACGAGGAGGAGAAGGAGGAGGAGGAGGAGGAGGAGGACAGTGGAAGACTGCAGTAACAGTCCCAAGGCCCCGCGGATACTCACTGAATCAAACGCTGAAGGCTGTGTATGATTGAGCTGCTGAGTCTGACGGGGTGTGTTTGTGTTTGTCGCCAAGATGGGGACAAAGAGAGCAAGTGTGCATGCTTTTTTTGTCTGTACGTGTCTATTTGCTGCTTGAGTGATACACAGAAAACCAGAAAGTGAGGGAGAAAAACATGCCCCGGAGTCAGAGCCAGACGTTTAATGAAGCAGTGATGTTTTTTTTTTCTTTTTCCTCTTTTCCCTTTCCGCCTTGTGTCAGCTAAGATAATTCCTCTGTTAGTCAAGTGAAATGCTGGTGGCTGAGGGGTGTTTCTGTGTGATATTGATACATTTTACAAAATGAATAGCAGCTTTTACCCCAGCTGTGTGTTCATGAGCAGAACTGCTGATTTATGAACCGCTTTTTGATCAAAATGGAGCTGTTCGACATTGTTGGCAGATGCTGCTAAGTGATGGAGAAATCATTAGGAGTAGCTGTAGGGCTGGTTGGTTGGTGAGGCATTATGTGTGTTGGTGTCTTCGTCTGGTCTTGTTTTAGTGTGTGTGCTGTTTGGCAGTTAAGGGTTGATTTAAGTGTACAAACTGGTGTCTGGGGGATTTTATTTAAACCGTCAGCCAGGGTAGGTTTTAAATTGAAGGCCAGGTTCAGCTATACTTGTGTTATTGTTGTAGTATTCAGATCCTACACTTAAGTAATAGTACCAAAATTCATTGTTAAAAGTGCAGATCCTGCATTCAAAATCCTACTCAAATGAAAGTACATAAGTATTTTCAGATAAATGAATCAAAAGCCAAAGTATTTATTGAGCAGAAAAATGTCCCCTGTGACTGATACAGTTATTATTTGTGATATCACTAAGTTGTTAATATTTGTCATGGTTCAATCGGTTATCATTAAAAGAAACCAGAAATGACTGTCAGTAAGAAATGAACAGGGGTCTGCCTTGTTTAAGTCCCACATTTTGTTGACCATTCTATCCTGAAATCCTCGCTACGTAGATCTTGTTGCTCTATAATAACGTCGGCTTGTCTTTCGACGGACAGCACTCATAATTCATATGGCTGCTAGATGCCTTTGTTACGTGAAAATCAACAGTTGTTTTGAGGCAGTAAATGTAGTTAAGTAAAATATTCCCTTTGAAATGTAGTGGAATAGAAGTACAAAGTAGCATAAAAATGGATGAACAAGTACCTCAGAATTGTCTCGTAGGTACAGAACTTGAGTAAATGTACTTGTGGAATGTTATTTCCCACTCTTGCACCTGCATTTTTGGATGTTTAACACCTTGTTGCAAATAACTAGCTAATACATTATTGGCAAGTTGGGTTAACTTAATCGAGGAGGACCCATACAGCATAGATAGCCAAAAGAAGCCAACACTGCTCCACCACAATCAGCTGTAAGGTCACTCAGAGTTTCCCCATTTCCATGCTGCAGTTCTGTCTAGTCTCAGTAGCACATCTCACTTCCTTATTACAGTGTAACAGCAGAGACAGAAACACACACACGCAGGGAGCTTCTCATCTTTTTATCCTCCCATCCAGCCAGGCTGCAGGAGCTGGCCTCTGTCTGCCTTCACCGGTGGGAAACAAAAAAGCGAGACATAAAAAAAGTCAAAGAGAATGTTCGGGGTCTCAAAGAACTCAAAAACCAGGGAAAAAAAACAAGCATTTGCTGAACAGGAGATGTGTCAGGAATGAAAAATCACATCAAAACCGATATGCTGCTGAGGGGGGAATGCAAAATGGACACCCACTCAGCGAGGAAACAGTGCGTCTCGCTCCCCAGTAATAGGAAAGCTCTTTAATGTGTTACATAACTAATAAAAGAGATGGGAGGTGGGTTTCACTTTTTGATGGCATTGTTCAACTCCGGCTCAAGGACTGGCACTTAACACATGCTTTCAAACAGCGCATTCAAACTCTGAATGACAAATGGTTGGTTGTTTTTCTAGTAAAATCCACGCAGTCGAATCCAGGAGACAGGATTTAATAATGCAGTGAAGGTTATGACTTCTCAGTTCATTTGACTTTTTATGTGCTTTGTGGCTGGCCTTTCGCTGCTACTCGCACCACTTTGATCCAGAGGCAGCCCAAGTTTAAAGCCTCATTGGTCAAAACTGCCACATAACCCTCTGACACAGAATTGCTGCTCTGGCATTTAGCAAGGGCAGATGAGCGTAATGCGGCGTACAGCTCCATACATCATTATGCGGAGGTGTCCGACAGCTGAGCAGAGAGCAGCGAGGTCCAGCCGTATTTCATTAGGCTTCCTGATGCAACAGAGGGCCTCATTAACATGCATGGCCACAGGTTGTTGTTGCCCTCTCTTTTTCTCTGTGTGTCAGTATCAGGAGCCCAGCTTCAGTCTGACAGCCTCGACGGCGACTGACTCATTCTTATTAAGCTTAAGCTGGTCCACAGTTGTCCAATTGTTTTGTTATGATTGCCTGCCTCGGAGACAGCAGGAACTGAAATCCCTGCAATCCATTTCAAATACTAATTTGATACAAGTGTGATGGATGGTGTGAAGACGAGAGGATGTTGACAAGAGCTGATTAGCAGATACTCGGGAGATTACTCCCTCAGGATTAGAAGACATCTCATGTTCTTGTATGTAAACCTAATGAGTCCTCATTCGAGTTGAGAATGCCTTATTAGTTTTTATAATTTAGAACTCATTAACCAAGGCTGTTTAACAAAGTGGCTGGTCACTAGGGCTGGGTATCGGACTTAATTTTTTTTATGATAATGACTGAAATGTTTCTGTTGCACCGACTACTTAGAAATATTAAGGATGGTTAGATTTGTAGTCTTCTTTACATGTTTACATGTTTGTTGATCGGTTTACAATTCAAAATCAAATTCTCTCCATTTTTACACTAGAGTGGCTGCTTGTGTTTAGACATTTAACTGTTCTTTATGTTCCATAAGAATATCAAGAAAGCATCATCTTGGTATCAGAACATGACTTTTGTATCAGCATTGGTGTTGAAAAATGTCAAACCTTACCTATTACTATGGGTAAACACACATATACATGCAGACAGCTAATGCTAATGCTAATTTTATATGCACAGGGCCATAACATAAAATATAATTTATAACAGTGTCATAGCTTCACGGCAGACAATATGATGAAGACTTTATGGAATGTCTGTTATTTGTTGTATTTTTACAGAAGTTGTATACAACATACAGAGCATAGCTATGATTCAGAGTATGGGCCGGGATTGTCTGCACACAGCTCTCAACATGGAGGCTGAGCTGGTGGCTAGCAGCTAACGATGCTAAGAGTGCGAATAGTGCCGTGAAGGAAATTTTTTCAAATTTAGCACAAATGGCCCCTTGGACTTAATGATGAACTGGTAAAAATTTGGTGGTCAGAGGTCAAGGTCACTGTGACCTTGCATCTGTCTTATTTTTGTAAATGCAATATCTCAAGAGGGCCTTGAAGGAATTTTCTCATATTAGGCAAAAATATCCACCTGGACTGAGTGATAAACTGATTAGATTTTGGTGATCAAAGGTCAAAGTCACTGTGACCTCCAAAAATATGTTTTTGGCCATAACTCTAGAATTCATTTGCTAATTATGACAAAATTTTATACACGTGTTTAATAGAATAAAATAATGCAGTCATTGCATTTTGTATCCAATAGGTCAAACTTCACTGTGACATCATAATGTTCTGCAATAACACTTTTCTGGCCATTATTCAACGCCATAACTCAGGAACAGAAAAGGAGACATTTGGTCAGATACTGAATTGGTGGTGTAATCTAAAAACTATGCTGATTGTATAGATCTTCTGTCCTCCTCGGGGAAGCTATGTGTGAGGCATCCATGTTTTAGGATTTGTAGCTTCTTTGCAGCAGCATCCATATTTGAAGCATTGTCAACTGTTATTGCTATGTATGAGTGTGGACAGACATGGATGTAAACTGTAACTGCAACTTGACTGGTTTCACAGAGGCAAACAACCGCAAGACAGTAATTGTAGTTTGAATAAAAGTATTGATTAGTGCAGCTGTAAGATACAAAAATAATTGTTCCTGCAGTTTTCGAAGAAGCATATGAACAATGTGCAAGGATATCATCATCATTACACCTTGAATACCTTGCAAGAGCTTGATAAAGATAATGAGATCCTTGAACGTTAGTCACCGATCTGTTTTTCCCGTGTCTTTACCCAAAGGTGCACTTTTTTTTTTTTTTTTTTAACCCCTGTGTGTTCTCTAAATTGGGCTCCTTTGCAATAAATGAATGTGATAAGGTCCCCCCCCCCCCTTTTCTTTCCAAGTTACATAAGCTGCATTCAGAGTATTGGGACTCTAAGGCATCATTACTGTCAGACAGGTCATTGTGCTGCCAGCACTGTCAGACGGGTCATTGTGCTGCCAGCACTGTAACAGAGTATGACGTCAACCCAGCCTTCCCCTAGAGTCTTTATATAGCACAGCACCCTATCTGCTGCTATATGTAAACACCAATTCCCTTAAAAAATGTGTTATGTTGTAGCTGCAAGGCACTGGGAAACGAAGCAAAGAGGAGGAATGGAAGGCAATGCAGCCCCCTTTTTTCTAGGTCTAATCCCTCTTAGTAGGGGAGCGATAAGCGTGTTTTGACTTAGCCCCAAATTTCCTGTTGTTTATGCTTCTTTTGCCAAACCACGTGGATCTCGGTAGAGTCGGATAATCTTTGTGATGCCAGTTTGGCAGGGCTTCAGATATACCACTGCCTCCTGGCCCAGGTCAAATCACAACAGCAGGGTAGAAAACAAAATGCCTCTGCGTTTGTTTGCCTTCATTTCTTCCTTTCTCTATTCATCTTTGTGTAAGCATTTACTCATAGATAGGAATCTGTCAGAGCTGGTGGCTTTGTTGACGTGCGCCTCTCATTCCTCTCTGGTGCTCATGAGCTCTCTGCTTGCAGGGGAGATGGAGATTGGTGCAATCACAGCTCAGGACGAAGCATATTTACCCAGAGAGAAAAAAAACACCCCAACGTTAAACCAACGGCATCCCGAGCAGCCAGTTCCTCACTGGTGTGAGAGGAAAAGCCTCTTAATCTTGCTGCAATTTCCCACCAGGTTCTTTTTCTGGGTTTCACAGTTAAGAAGGGTGCATTTGTGGCGTGGCGTTCTCAAAGATTATCAGTTAGGTTGTGAAATGATGCACTTTCTAACACCTCACACTTTTAGCTTAATGTAGGGCAACAGGGAGTTCCTCTATATACAGCACACATTGCATCTGATGCTGTAATTTTTTTGCCATGTGTACCAATTGCACTCCAAATAATTCAGATTGACTGTGCAACTCGTGCAATTGTTTAGCTCTGTGTAATTGGTTTGAATCCAGAATGTTTCTCTTTTGGCTCGGTCATCGCTATACTACACTTAACAAGTTAATGGAAACCTGCTGAGAAAGTCGTGTTCTTAAGTTCGATATGGGATAATACTCATTTGTTGCTCCATTAACAGCAACGAGAAATGGAAGCTGCTGAACACTGTAGCTGAAGTAGGTGCACAGTATTGCAACTCTCAGGGTTACATTAACTGAGTCAAGATTCTGTAAGTCCAGTAATGCTGTGTTCACAGCTGGGATGTGCATTAGAGAGGACTACGCTGACCACAAGTCAGCTCTTAGCAGGCTCTCAACTTCCTAATGGGGCCTCAAATGAACTTCTGAGTGTTAAAAAACCACTGACATTTTTAAAAAATGACAACTTGTACAGCATTTTTCACATTCTTGTCATTCACTTGACACGCTCTTGTGTGAATGCAACTGCTGTCCCTCGTGGTCCCATACAGGTGATCCATGAGAGCCTGTGACCAGGACATTGTTACCAGAGTACAGAGCCTGAGGCAGTGGGAAATGTTGGCACCACGCAGCCTGTAAGCAGAAGAAAATGCTGACCCGACAGTACACATACTGCAGCAAGAAAAAATAAAACAAGCTTTATTGGACAAAAACTCACCAGTGGAGAGCTGAAGGTGGAACATTTGGGGACAGTGAGGAGGAAAACAAGTACATCCCTCTGGTGTTAGACCTGACATCAGGTTACAGTAGTGATCCTGAGATCTTTGGCACATGTCAGTGCCAGTTTACCTCATTGAGCACTGGAACTGTTAGTATTGGCCTGGTAAGACAGTCAGTTTGTACTGTTGTAAACCCAGTAGGTACAGTTCAGATTTATTTGTCATTTTCAAGAGCAGGCAGTGCTACTACTCCATAGTGTGTCTTGACCATGTTTACTTTAGACATTTGGCTGCATGCATTAATGTGTAGAGGAAATCTCAGTTTCATTCTGAATTGACTTGTTAGTACTGGGCAAGAATATTTAGTTACTTAAATTAATATTCCTTTAAAGTTATGTTAAGTTCTTACCACAATTTTAGCAAATCTTGCAACACTTGGACATATTTACATTGTTTCCTGATCTCATTACATTTCATACTTTTTAAATCCAGCAGACTTCACTGACTTATGGAAGCTATATCACAGTGTACTCTGAGTTTAAACAATAGTAAGACAGCATAATGAAGATTATCAAGTATATTTGACTTGGCCTTTACTCTAGCTTAAAATAGCTTGGGCTTGAGCTGGTCTCGAACTTGACTTTAAGTGGTCTTGATTACAGCCCAAGGGGCTATCTCTGGGTCTTTAAAGTGAAGCCAATTTGCAAGTGCCATGTACCCACATTCTTTCTAATGGTCAGCAGGGGGCAAGCCAACTGGATGCAAAAATAAGTCCAATTGTATAGAAGTCTATGACCCTGCAGGCTGTCAGAAACATTTTTCTAATGAGTTTATTGTCTCCATCGCTAGGTTTACGTCTTCTTCAATGCAGCATGATGTTAATTTTTTAAATTATGGTCCCATTTAGAGTCAAATGACAATAAAGCAGAGTATGCTTTAGGGCGTGGATACATTGCAATTAGCAAGTCACTACCACGAAAGTGTCATCTGGTTCTCTGTCAGCAGATTAAATTTTGTTAACGAAAACTATGATGAAAAATGTTCATCAGCAAGCTTTTTTTCATGACAAAGTGACGAAATGTATGTTTTGTTTTCATTGACTAGAAGAGACAGGACTAAAATGTTAGTGGTGGGCTAGGGCGCATTCAACATTAGAGGAGAGAAGAACAGAATGATAAATTATTTTAAGAAATGTATAAGGGGATTGTTTAAAACTAGGAATCTGAGAATAGCTGTGCTTGCAATTATTTTCTAATGCCATATGAGTGGTATAAAATCGGACCATCTATGGGTTGGAGAATGCCAGTTAATAGTCGGTAGTCGCATGCTTCGCTAGCCTTGAAAAACACTCACACTCGAGTAGTGGTTAGCATGAGTTGTGAGCTGTAATTCAGCAGTAAAGGAGCTGTGTGTGGGTGTCGATAGTGGAGATGTTCAATGGATTTGTGGAGTTTGTTGTTGGCAGCAGTGGCTGTTAGCATCTAGCTCCGCTTGTTAGACTGCAGCAGAGTTAGCAACCGCTGGACAAGGTCCAGTTTTAGACTAATACATTTTGAGTTGTCAACAACAACTTGTAAGGATACTATGAAAGATTAAAATGACAAAAACGTGACTAAAACCTATAATTATTTTTGTCTAAAGACTGAAACTACATCAAATATAGCCTAGCTGCCAAAATTAACACAGTCAGCCAGCTCCAAATATGGTCATATCTGGCTCCAGAAAACCAAAATGGCGACAGCCAAAATGCCAGACTTGAGGCTTCAGAACAGTAGGCCAAAGACTGATAGGTGACATCATGGTGGCCACATTCACTTTTTTATACAGTCTGTGCTGTAAGCCCTGCATATGATTTGGTGATACAAGATAGACAGTTGATAGTTGATAGATAGTTGTTAAGGTCTATGGAGTAGGGTTCCCTAAAGCAACGCTGTTTTGAGTCTAACTGGCAGTCAATAAGTTACTTTAATGAGCTCAGCCTGCATTGTCTCATTTTGCTGGGACTGACTGACACAAGATTGTGCTGCATCCTTCACTGTTAAGTCCCGCCTGTGATGAAGTTCTCCATAAATAAATTGGTATTTGATTGAACTCTGCTGTCATGCTATAAAAAGGCATGAATGAACTGCACACATGAACATGGATATATTGTTTATACACACACACACACACACACACACATACACACACACTGTCATTCTGTTTACCCATCTCCATTTCCATCTTTCTTTGTGAGATGTAAACTTTAACACATGGATTCTGTTTCTTCCTTCTCATTTGATCTCTGACACACACACACACACACACACACACACACACACACACACAGTCACTCAAACACACACGCACGTTCTGTTTTGATGCCGTTTGGCCTTGTAGCTCAGTGAAACAGAGCTAGAAGAGGGGCTTCTGCTCTACTGATGAGACAGTAATTAGTACCAACTCCTAAGGGAGTGGAGATAAACTTCACACAGCTTGACACTCTTTCTCTGTGTCTGTCTCTCTCCCGTCCTCCACAGCCATTAACAGCAGTTCTCACTCATTCTCCAACCTCATTATGTGCCATCCAAACAAACAGGCAGCTTCCTCAAAGTAGTCATCAGCACAATCTGCTGTATCCATCCAACTTCATCCACCTTTCTTTAGCTTAATGAAAACTTCCCCTACATGCAGTTCTGTTTGGAAAAATATGGAGCATAAGGTAGAAAAATCCATAAAAATATAAAAAGGGAATGCAGTCCATCAAGGATTTTTTTTTAGTTTTGCTGAATGTGTTTTTAAAAAATATGGTCAGTGAGTGTGTTTCTTTTAGACTAAATAGACTTTGGGGAACACTTCTGTGAAGCAGAACATAATTTCTTCTGGTGTTTATTCACAGCTCAGCCTACTCTGTTTGCCTCCTCCCCCGGACTGTTTGGGTTTGTTCGATTTGGAAAGAACACTCACACAGTGATGGACAGCATTTCCATGGAGATTATGCATTTTCATTAGCCAGTTAGACACTATGTCATGTGTGCTGCTTTGGTCTATCAGGGGATGGGCACTTGGGTGAAATGGCCAGAAAGATTCTGTTCGCTTCAGCAGTTTTGCTGGAATGATTGAAAGTGTGTGCGAAGGAGCGGAGTGCTGGGAATCTTGTATTGCTGTTTCAGGACTTTTTCAGACCACAGATAGATAGTGTTTCAGGAGCCATTTTCCCTTTTTTATGCCAAGTTTTTACTGGAGTGCCTAACCATGATCTTGTTTTTTTACTTTCTGTTATGAAATGCGTTCAGTCCGTACGTGACTGTGAGAACATATGTAAGTGGATAGACCTGCTGCTGAGTTTTTTGGGATTACCTGTTCAGATTAGCCTAGTGAACTAATTTATTAACTGTGCAAACCCAAACCCAGGATCTCGTCATCCTTTTAATAGGCTTTGAGGAGCTGTCGTAGGCAGATTTGATTTGACCCAGCTCAGCTGGCCTTTGTTACACTTTACATAAGCAGTCTACTTCTAAGGCCTTTTTTAAAAAAGAGTGTGTTTACATAGACATGAATAGGCCGTTTATCATCAGGTTTTTGGAGTTTGAGAATGTAAACACCATATCCCATTTTCAGAAACCCTGACAAGACCTTATACTGTTAATGAGAGACCTGAATGTGCTACCTGGAGTAATCTGAAAGAAACCAGTATACTTTGAGAGAGAATGAGACATTATTTAAGGCTCAAAGAAGACAGTTGCGGGCGATCGGAGCAAAGAAGAAATAAGCAGTTAAGTTGTCAAGTGGTAGTTAATGTACAGTTAATTGTTCAATGTCGCTCTCATCTCCTATTGCTGTTTTGTTTTTGTAAACATCACAGTGCATGTGCAAATAGACTGCAGTAATAGGTAACCAGGTCACTAGTATTTTTCATGTATACAGAGAATATGAATAACTCATGTAAACACCATCTCATGAATATGATCATAATTGTGATAACCCTCATAAACGAGTTATTCATGTCCATGTAAATGCACTCAATGTTTAAGGAATAATCGGTCATTCTAGACTGTCGCTGATGCTTATAAAAGGGTAACTACAGCAATTTACACATCATAGTCTGTTCAAGGTCATCAGAAGGATTGCTTTTTTTGTGAAAAAAAAAAAAGTTGAGCATAACTCATCTGTATCTTCTACTAAACGTTTGGTTGTTCAGTTGCATTGTGGGTATTGTAGTCGCCAGCTTTGACACAAAGTGCTGGGAGTGCGACGTTAAATTCATTGAGTACTCTAAAATTCAAAAGGACTTATGGTACTATAACTTCAAAGGCGTAATCGCAACTAGTGAAACAGGGCTGCAGTTGATCTCTAATGTAGACAAATGCCTGAACATGGAGTGCTCTAAAAGTGATCACAAGAATCCGTAAGACCTGGTTCAAAGCTGTGGTGCAGCAATCCTCGACTACTTGTAAAAGATGTGCTAAGACGGGTGAAAAGAGAGTTACAGTGGGCTAGATGGAGTCATCTGCAACATTTCCACCACCACAGAGTACTATACATGTGTTCTGCAGGTTGTTATTCACTGAAGTTTTTGTCTCCAGTAAGGTTTTAACTCTGGCCTCCTGCTGTCCTCCTCTGATATTCCCCTGCTTTATCCCTTTTACTGTAGAGAGAGCTCTGCAATGAGCGAGCAGAGCCATGCTAATAAATTCACCCTTAACAAGAGTGTGATTAGCCTATTGATTCTTCCCCCCAACTTCCTTGCCGCTGCAAAAATTGTCTTGCACGGTTACATTTCTGTGACACGGCACATTGACATCAACAGCCTCACATGCAAATATGCTTTGATTGGCTTGCCCTTGAACAGTGAAGGTCACACAACATTTCCCACTCCGCTGCATATTCACAATGACACTTGGCACATATAATAGTTTTTAATCTTACAAACATAATAATGTGTTCTGCCTCTGTGGTTTGCTTGTGCCCCTGTAGACTGAAGAAGAAGTCTCAGTCAGTGGATATAGCCAGTCAAGGTTTCTCCCCGACTCTGGTGCCAGCCTCGCCCCTCAACAAGGCTGCACCACCTGTTGCCAAGACAACGACCGTCCTCGCCGTGCAGGAAAACAACACTACCAACTCCCAGCGCCGCAGCCCCCGGTGTGGCGAGCTGAAGAGAGGCTACACCATAGGTAAATAACACAGGGGCTGAGGGGTCTGTCTGTCTGTTTGTGTGGCAACTGCAGATGTAAATTTGAATACATACATCAATTTGCCACCTGGTTGAGGGATTCAAACCAACAACCTTCTTACAGCTTTATTCCTCTGAACTTGCAGCCAGAGAAATCAAACAACCATGAACTTATGTTGTAATCATATTGTGTGTTTATTAGAACATTTAATTAGATTTTATTGTCCAATTATGACATTATCCAGCAGATATTACATAATCAGTTGCTGCTGAGATTCTGGGTAAGGGCTTGTTATTATTCTTTATGTGTA
The DNA here is from genome assembly GCA_019142605.1 of Cephalopholis sonnerati. Lineage (NCBI taxonomy): Eukaryota > Metazoa > Chordata > Actinopteri > Perciformes > Serranidae > Cephalopholis > Cephalopholis sonnerati. The sequence continues at coordinate 11,312,737 of JAGQAX010000008.1, read as the reverse complement.
TGTGGGGGTATTTAAAGTTCATGCACTCTCTGAACTGTTGACATGAACTTCTCACTCAGGCAAACCTCACCGTGTCACATTCATGGCAGGCTCTCCCTGTTTTTCATCCTTTAATTCATTTCCTGCCTACAAATTATAATTACGTGACTGTGATGAGATTTATTCCTGTGATGAATCCTATTTTGGGTGGGGGAGTGGGTGGGAGGGCGCTGCAGGGGGGGGCAGCTGTCTGCTGCTGGTCTATTTCTGTGTCGGAGGTTTAGGTTGCCACTGTCAGAGTAAGTGCACTTCAGGGAGCTGACTTTTCACAGATGATGAAATGAGTTTGAGCTAAACTAATTCTAAACTCATGAATGCAATGCGTCTCTTTTCGCCTCATTGATGTGATTCAGTTAGTGAGCTGCTCGGGTCAAGGTTAGAAAGAGGGATCGTGTAGGAAAAAGTACACGAGCACGACTCTGTTGAACCACTGAAAGTAATCTGCAAGATCTTTGACTGATTCCTTTTATATTAGTGGCGACGTGTTTGGTGCTTGTTGCTGTGCTGTGACTTCTCCACATAGTTCTTTTTCCCCGACTGTAATTTCTTGATATAATACATACCACAAACTGCTGTTGCTGCTGCAGGACTTTATTTTGTGTACTACATTCTGCACTTACAAACACTTTTTATGAACTTTGTAAAGTTGGAATGAGTGTTGTGTCAGCCACCATCAGCCAGTAGCAAAATTGACACAAATCAATATGAACCTACCAACATTTCCAAAGACACCCAATATGTCTCGTTGAATTTCAGGGAAATGTGTATATAATTATGTACAAGACAGAATTGGATTGTTCAATTTCATGCCATGTTGCAAAAAATAAAAATGGCACCTTGGGACTGAAAAATTCACTACATGCATGATATCTTTTCAGTGATAAGCTGGAAAAGGCAGAGAATATATACGACATATTCCAGATCTGAAATTAAGGGGAAAATCAGTATATATGATGTCAGTTGTTTTACATACTTTCTTAAGCCGGTTATATACTGTACAGTTTTACCTCTTGTGTACTAGTTAATTGTCTGCTATGTAAAGCCAAAGCTCACGATTTATGTGCTAGCACTGTACGATCATCAAGCTACGACCTCAGTACTCACACTGGACGTGTAAAATAGAAAATAAAATGGCCTATCAGACTCTGCGGACCATTCTGGCTATTTTGTCAATTAAGATTTGTTTAAAAGCACAGAGGTGTTTGCTTGCTAGCGGAGGTCTGTAACATAACACCAGTATGACTCACAACAATGCCTAATTGCCAGAGTTTCTTTTGTTCATAGCGTTGTGATAGGCGCAGGAGGAAGCATCAAAGAGGCACATGTTATCCATGTTGCCTTAGTTTGACCAATCTGGCCTCCATATCTTGCAACCATATGGCACGCTGTCATCATGGGACTTTCAGACACTCTACTTAGCCCTTTGTTCAGGTGCAGTGAGGGACAAAAAGGCTCTGACCTTAGGGAATCGAGTTGTAGCACTTCTTCAACTGTGCGAGAGTCTGATGAAGTCTGGTTGGGTGCAGTTGATCAGGCCACGATCAGTCCTCACCCGCCCACCCCCCCATACACTTTATGGCAAACGACAGCCAACAAAGCTGAAATTCTGTCTGACTCTAAAGCCTACCTCAGACCAAAGATTCATGACGAGATGAGTTGAAACAGGCAACTAGTTGCAGTGTGCTGTTCTGCAGCGTTCTAAAAATCTGTAGGTTCACACCAATGCAACTAGATGAGATGGCGTGTTATCTCTATGCAACAACTCTCTCTACCTCCGTTCTGATTTCCAGCTTTTCAGCCTTATTTTGTGGCTGAATATAATTTGTAGCTTCCTAAATTATGAATGAGGATAGTGATAGTGAGATACTGGCTACAGATGTATTTGTAGTAGTGATGAAACTGTGAAAAAACAAAAACAAAATGAGCATCGGATGGACTGTATTCAAAATAAATACGCCACAATAATATAAATAATCAGTGCCAATTAATCAGTCAATGAGAATGTGAATGTGTGTGTTGAGGGGGCATCAGCACATAGAGCAAGCAGCAGCAGCAGCGACCCAACATCCGACACCGGCACACCGTGAGGATAGAAACAAAGGGCCTGGCAAAGACGGAGTACCTGCTGCAGTAAGCGAACACGCCGTCGGTGGCCATTTTGACTCAGCCAGCGGACATCACAACAAGCTGATTGGTTGTTGAAACAGATGATGTGCTTTACGTTCTAAAACCAGCTGCCGGCAATTTGACCAGCTGAGTTGCAGATGACACCATCAGCTGGTCTGAGTCGGGCTCAGACCGGCCAGTTCACATCGCTGGCACTTTTCTCTGCAACGTTCTAGAATGATTTCATCTCAAATCTTTGGTCTGAATTGGGCTTAAAATGAGACAAGCCAAAAAATTGGGTTCAGAAATGGGTTCAAATGGTACAGTGTATGCCCAGCTATAATGGTACCATAGAAACTGCATGATGATAAAAGTAAAAACATAAAAAACAGAGAGGGGGAGAATGAGACTGCGTAAAAGGAATAAACAAAGCACAGAAAAGAAGAAAAGAGAGCAAAAAAGAAATACAGAAAGTAAAAAAAAATGTTGTTCAAAGTCATATTGTCCCTTATGATGAATACCAAGGACAACAAAGTGAGCGTTGACTTTTGAATACCTCCGTGTCTGGCACTTATTATCACCTGGCGGAGGAGAGAACATTGACTGCTTGCCCACTTGTTAGCTCGCTCTGTAATGCTGTAAGGAAACAGTATGTGAACATGATTTCCTTTTTAGTTTGCTGTTACTCAACCTCAGTGTGTCAGGTCATTTTGGTTCGTTTAGTCTGTCTAAAGATGATATACAATGTTTTGTGTTCAGTGACATATTACAAACGAACAAAGAGGTACAAACATGAAGACTTCACAGTTTTGGTGATGTCATCCTGCATCATTAGCGCTACATGGACCAACATGGGGAAATCAAGTTCTGGTGACTGACAGCAGATGGTGCAGCACTTTACTGCTTCTATTGTGTCACAAAGAACTCCTGAAGAAATAACCGATTGGCAGCATCATTAGATGAGCCTGCACTGGACCTCACATGTCATAAATAATGATGGACAGGTATAAATGGGACAAAAAAAGGAGACATTTTGGACAGTAATATTACAGGGCTGGTAGCTACTCTGTCACAGTAACTCAGTTTTTAACCAGGAACATTAAATCACATGGAGTATGAAACAAACACAACACACAATTTACTCTGATTAATAAGAGGAAATCCCTGCACATGCTAAAGTGCATTCATGTTACCATGGATACCAAATTATCTTGCATAATTATACTGCTTACTTATGCAGATTGCTTCCTTGACAGCTCCAAATCAGTGGATGGATTTTAAAGTAGTTGAACTTTTAAAATCATGCTAAAATTACTGATCTGCTATCAGAAATATCCAGTCTGTTTTGCTTTGACATCACCATTAACACTTCCCATTGGAAGGTGGTCTCAACCTGGTTTTGTAATCCCCACTGGAGTTCGATTGAGAGTTTCCACACCAGCCTAAATGAACCAAACCAAAGTGCACATGTTGCAGAGTTTGAACTGCACAAGCTGAGTGTGAACACACCTTTGAATAATACAAACTTGACTGAGAAAAACAGCTTTGTATTAAACATGAGCTGAAATAAAAAAAAACTGCTCATGGCTTCAGAACACAGCGATGGATATGGATAGTTGTTACCTAAAGCATCTCAGGTGAGTTTATGCTTATCCATCAGCTTATTTTTCATTTGATGCTCTTGCAGCTCTTCTTAACAGACTTCTTGGCAAATTTGAATTTCACTGCATGTCTGCATTAGTTATGTAAATCTGTGCAGCATCTTTAAACAGTGCAGCAGTGTCAGGGTTGCTGGAGGATCATGTCACATGAGGTCATAGGTCCTCATTTGCGTCACTGAGAGAGAGGCTGAAAGGGTGTTGTTCCATGTGGTGTCACACTCTGCTAATCTTCATACAGAGTCGTCATGTATCGACTCTGCTCCTCGGGCCAGGCATTGACAGGAGAACGGATCGATCTGCGGTCGACCACATCAGTTCAGTGGGCAATAATCGATAAAGGAAATTGTGGGATAAAAGCTTGGCAGGACAGGTGGAGTGACTGTTGATATTTCAGCCCTTTCTTATCATCCATTATCCATGCAATGGCAACTGTGGGCTCTCTTTAAAAGCGCGAGGTCGGAAGTCGCAGTCACTCGGCCATTAAATGAAACGTGACTGTGACTTATTGTGCTTTTTACGGCTTTTAACTACAAAGTAACAAATTGTACAAGCCTCTGAAGCATGAGTCAGAGCAGTTAATCATTTGCTCTGGCCAGCCTTGGCCTAGATAAACCACATTCAAATCAAGGCCGGAGTTTTCGCCGTATGACTAGAAAAATATTGCATCTGTCAGTCATTTACGCTGCCCTATCACATAATGAGACATTGATTAGTGACTGTCCTGTCGCTCTAGTTCCTATCTAGATGGGATCCAGCGGAGCCCTGTGACATTTTTACATAGTCTAACCCAGGCCAGGCTGCTCCTACAGAGCCGATCATGCTAATTTATTCTAATGGGATAGTAATAATGTGGCAGGCGGCTTGCTGTGCTGTCTGACAGACTTCAGACAGACCTGTCATTAGAGGCACACAGCGCATTCACCACCGACATTTTAATAACCCGACCGATGAGCCTCCTACCAGGAAGACACCAATCCACCTCCAAGGAGGAGCAGTGATCGATACAGTGTACTTGCATTAAACGTGCCACTTTTACGCAGTCACTGTAGCGTCCTTTCACTCAGAATGAAGAGGAGCAGCATATAAACACGCTTTGATGAGTGTTAGTCATCGCTCAGGCTGATGTCAGCAAAGCAATGATTGGAGAAAGCAAAGACAGGAAAAGGGAGAGGAGAGATGGGCAGTGTCAGAGCAGGTCAGAGTAAAATCATTCAGTCATTCAGTATATTATACTGCGCAGCAAATGTATTCATATGAGATGGGACAAACAACGAAGATGTGTTTCTTGTTTGTGTGCAAAGAAAGAAAGAGGAAAGTAAATTGCCTGTGATCTCCTGGATGCCTGCAGCGTTCCTTCCTGAGGAGGTGTGACACTTGACACCGGCTCTCCCCAGACTCCCAGCATCTCTGTCTGACAGCCTCAAAGTCCCACCGCCTTGTCTGACCTTTACATCATTGTAGCCGGCCTGTAGCCTCCACTGTGGAGCTCAATAAGCTTTACTCGCTAATAAAAAGCCAAACAGGGGATGAACCGAGTGTCTCCGCAGCTCAGACTCATTAAGTATGACTAAAAGTGCTCCTGCCTACGACGACTGCATTTGAAAACTCTTTCATCACACTGTGTTCTTATTGGATACGTGATGTACAAGTACTCTTCTATGTCTTTGTTTTCCAAGGCTGACTCATGCTCTCTGTTCCTATATACAGTGCATGTGGGTCTGTATGCATTTGCGCACATTCTAAAGTTAACTATGGAAACAGTTTATGACTGTTAGGTAAGCACTTGCAGGCGGGAAATATGCCACTGTCCCTCCTGCAGATGTCTTTGTATGGGTGCAAAGGGAGAGCCTTCGCAGCATGTCGCTGCAGATAATGGCCTCTAAGAGGAGAGCTGCCGCACTTCTCGTCTCCTTGCACCCCTCCACAGCTTCCTCCCCCCATTCTGTTTTTTTTTCTGCCCTTTCTGCCATTTTGCTCTCTGAATCCTCCTCTGCTCCCTCACCTACCCCCCCCTGCTTTTTCCCTAGCTCTACCTGTCTCCCACTCTCTCCATCTTCACACTACCTTGTTATCCTCTAATGTATTTCCTGTGTGTCTGACCGGGGGGCACAGGCAGAAGGGTAATCTGTCTCAAGGACAGACGGACAGCACCAGCAGATTGCTACAAACTGTGGCACCAACCTTGGCTGCAGTCTTGAAGAGGCATTTCATCACATTATGCTCTTGTCGGACTTACTTCCACACTCGAGAGACAGTAAAAGTCTATATATGTATAAATATACAACACAAGCATGACCATACTTTTCCAATTACGCTTTGATGTCAAAACAAATAAATGTAATTTCTAAACAAAACAGAACATGTTAATAAAAGGGTGTGGCCTGTAAGAGTTTTTAAGGTAAATATCTAGAACTTTGATTTAGAATCTCAAAAAATTATATTTTCTACAATATTCTATCAAGATATTTAATATATCTAAAGTGTGGGTGTGGGTGTGTGTGTGAAATTATTCAGATGCTGATGTGCATTGCTACCTCAGTGAGTATGTGTGGCTCACAGGCAGAAACAGAGGCCTGACTCTGCTAACACAGCATTGTATCTACAGCACCCGACAGAGGAAATGCTAATAAACAAGACAGAGCCACACATGTTGGCGTACCCTTACGCCCCAAGAGCGGCGGACCCTGCCACTGCCGCCATGTGACTGATTATTCCCCTGTTAGTTATTCATTGGATTTTCACTGCAGGGTCGAAGAGGGGAGGAACCAATGCTGGGGGTGCAATATGCTAACTTGCTGTAGGCTCCCACCAAGCTTTGCTTGATATGCAGTTTCATGAAAGGGACTCTGTGGCCGGAATTAAATTAGCAGCTATTCAATAAATCGAAGAAAGCGTCAGGTTGGATGTTAAGTTGGCATCCTGTTGCTTCTTTGTTTCTGATACTTGTGTTTTTGTTTGAGTGTGGACCTATAGACAGAGTGCTTGTCCTTGAAAACAGTATATTTCTAGTAACTCAGCAGCAGCTGTATAGTCGCAGCATGATACCGTATGAAGAGCTAATCACTGTGGCAGTTGACAGTTATAGCCAGCGCTGCAGGCGTTACACCGATGTTGCACTCTTTTTGTGCTTGATGTAATTGTCTCAGGTGGCACGTCTCTTGTGTTTACAGATCCAGATAGTAGCCAGGGGTGGCAATTACACACAAGACACTGTGAGATATCTTTCTGTTCTTGTTTTTTTCCATGGAAATGGGACAATTTACAAGTCTGAGACCATTTTCAAAGGAAATGAAAATAGTGTGTTTGACCTTGGTGGTACAGTATTGTCGGGATGATTTGAATTTTTGCTTCCTGTAACCTTAAGTTGATGGCCAAAAAATGTCAGATGATCCCAGTCTGATCAAGGCTGAAAGACCATGTGACTGTCACTACTGGTACAGTAGATACCTTTCATGATGATTTCAAAGAGTCACGATGTCGTGTCAGCTGTCAGCATCTACTTGTGTTTGCTTGGACTGTGATCAGATTGAAGCCGAAGTCCATGAATAATTTAACCCCAAAAGTCAGTTTTTAAAGAAATTTCAAAAGAACCCAGTGACACAGTTAGACCACTGATGATAAAGAACTTACCAAGGTCCTGTAGTGATGTCGGCAAGTAGCAGCAGGCACCCTGCTGAAGCGTGGAGGCATTGCACCATGTCTATAAACAAAAATGCATTGTTTTGTCTTGACTCAGCAATTGCAGCTATTTTCTACCCAGTGGCCACTGACTTACCTGAAAGATACAGTTGTAAGCTGACAGAGTTACATGTATGTGATATGGCCCCTGCTCAGTTGTCTGCTTGCCTACAAATAACATCTCCAAGCAGCCTTACCTTTATCTGGATCTAAGGACCTGGTCAGTAAGCCTCCTACACAATAGAATGCAGGGTTACCAACGTGTCCACACTTCTTGCCCAAATGAATGCATTTTCCAGTGAGTTTAGGTTCATCCCATACAATGAGGTCTGTCTCTTTCTTGGTAATTAGTCAATGGGTCATCTTGATGCAGGCAGGAAGTGTTTGGCATTGTGGGAAAGTTACTGAAATAAGTAAATTTTGCATTTTTGTACATCTGTTTAGGTGTGCTAGCAGAATCAACAATACCTTTTTAGTCATGCTTGCGGCATGGCCCTTTGGATGGTAGTGCCAATCGGTCAATTCACCACTATGGTCCAGACTGAAATATCTCAACAGCCCATGCTGTGAAATTCATTGGGTTGCCATGAAATGTGGTACATACACTGAGGATTTCCATTCTAATGATTCTTTAACCTTTTAATTTCATACCATCATTTGGTCAAAATGTCAGCTTCTCCACTTTGTGTTTTCTGCTAATTCGCAAATGCTGGCATGCTAACATGCTAAGCTAAGACGGGGGATATGATAAATAGTATGCAAGTTTGTTTTTTTCCCTAGAATGACAAAGGTATGACCCATTATGCTCTGCCTTACTCTTGCCTAAACCTTACCAATCCAACCAATGAAGGAAATGTGTACTTGCCAGTCAGAAGGAGAACAGGGCGGGTCATGCCTTAGCCATCGCAGGAAGAAAAATTTGGTTAACAGTATACCTACTAAACATCTGCATGTTAACGTGGTCATTGTTAGTCTATTAGTATTCATCCATCCATCCATCCATCCATCCACTGTCTTCCGTCTATCCAGGGCAGGGTTTGCCGTGGCAGCAGACTAAGCAAGGTATTCCAGTCGTCCCTCTCCCCAGCAACATTTTCCAGCTCCTTCAGGGGGATCCCGAGGCGTTCCCAGGCCAGATGAGATATATAGTCCCTCCAGCATGTTCTGGGTTTACCCCGGGGTCTCCTAGCAGTTGAACGTGCCCAGAAAACCTCCAAAGGGAGGCACGCAGGGAGGCATCCTGATCAGATGCCCAAACCATATCAACTGACCCCTTTTACGTGAAGGAGCAGTGGCTTTACTCAAACCTCTGGGTGTTTCGGCTCTTCACTTTAGGGTGAGCCCACCCACCCTGTCAAGAAAGCTTCATTCAGCTGCTTGTATCCACTGATGTAGCAATCTGACATTAGCATTTTGCTCACATTAAAGTAAATCATTCAAACAGTTCACTCTAGAACTTTAGATGGGGTATTTGTGGTCTGGGAAAAAGTCTGGCACACATTGTTTTAGTAAAAAAAAAATCACCAAAGCCTCTATCTTCTTGGACATAAGCTCAGCATTTAAACCAGACAAATGGAAACATCCTGTTTACTCACTCCCATGCTGTTATTACATACCATGTGGGATACAGACTGTAAGGAAAAGTAGGCCATTCCTCTGTATTGAGATCCAACTTTAGTATGAGTTGTCCCATGTTGAACATTAGTATCAAATCTTTACATGCTCTCCTCAAGTGAATGAGTGAGAGAAGGGAGGGACAAATTAACAAGTGAGAGAGAATAGTGGAGTGAAAGTGAGAGAAGGGAGAGAGTAAGAGCTATTCGTCACGCACTGACAGCAGCACCCACAGCCATGCCACGGTGCCTTTGCCAGCAGAGCTGCTTGTGTGCACTGAGATAAGCCCGAGCCTTCTTTCCTTGGCGGTATAGGCTGGTCACGTAGCACCAGAAGGCAGCTTAGCCCCACCACAAATCCAATGGAGGGTCTTTCCCTCACCCACTCTTACTTTCGCTTCCTCCTACGCAGTCTTTTTCCATCTATTCCTCACCCTCTTCTTGTTTTTCTTAAGGTCTCTGGCTTTTCCCTTCGTCTGTATCTCAATCACTTTTTGACACTACATATTTATTTCAGAGATCAGTAATTACCCTTACTAACAACGACTGAGTGAAGAGCAACATGCAGGATGTGGTGAATGGTTGGTGTTTATTGCACAGCACAATTATCAGATTGTAACATGTAAAACTGAAACCATGAATGTTCTCTACGTTGGTCTTTGCAATTAAAAAAGAATGGAGGGATTGAGATAAGAGTTTCATTACCTATAGAACTTAATGAGAATTTTGCCAACCAGGAACTGGATCCTAAATGGAAATGGGTTCAGACCCCATAGACCAAACCGGCACACACCAGTACTTTGCAAAACGTCAAGGCCACACCCCTTTTTGGAAGATAGACAACTGAAGATCCTGTAGATGTGTTGTTGTGTTTGATTTAGAATTTGGACAAGTTTGTATGTATTTATGTCTTGTTAAAGAAATATTTGTTTTATAACCATATATACATCAGTCTAATAATTATTTTACCACCTTGCCTGAACCTGAGCATTCGCGATACCTTAAAGTTCCCCTCCACTCAAACATGTGTTTTTCTTCTGTTTATGTCCCCTGAAATGTCGGACCTTAACTATATTGACTTGTATCTGTGCTATGATTGTGACTAGAGAGGTGTTATACACTCCTCTACTGAAGGGGGTGATGTCTGTGCACTTCCCTAAAATCTGAGACTCCCATTACGTCGGGCAAGGTAGATTACGTATTTAGCGCATTGCTCTTTCACCAATCAATCAGTCAATCAATCAATTTTATTTATAAAGCCCAATATCACAAATCACAATTTGCCTCAGAGGGCTTTACAGCATACAACATCCCTCTGTCCTTTGGACCCTCACAGCGGCTAAGGAAAAACTCCCCAAAAAAAACCCCTTTAACGGGGAGAAAAAAATGGTAGAAACCTCAGGAAGAGCGACTGAAGGAGGGATCCCTCTTCCAGGACGGACAGACGAGCAATAGATGTTGTACAGAACAGATCAATATAATGAATTAACAGTAATCCATATGACACAATGAGACATAAGGAGAAACAGATATTATATTAATAATATGATTATATATGTATGTGACGATAATGTTATGTGTATAATAGTCCAGGTATGACTAATAGTAACAGCAGCAGTGGGAGGCATCAGGCAGGACCACGGCAGCAGCACAACGACGACACCAGTCAACTTCACTCGAGCAGTGCTGGAGAAAGCAGAAAGAGAGACCTACAGCTATCAGCAGTGGTGGGTGAGGTGGAGGCCAGATCGAGAATGTCTTAATTAGGAAAAAAAGAATAGATCTGCTTTCAGCCCCTTTTCAGAATTTTTAAACCTTCTTAAACAAAACATTAGAATTTGTACCTACTTTTATATACTTAAATGTGTCTGACAGGAGGTACGTTAAGGTTGATCGGTCTGCCAGTTGCTCTGCCATCATACCCCTTCATTGTTCCCCCCATCCAAGTGGATCAGCGACCCAACACAGTGGCCGGATATTGCTTATCTGAACATCTAAACATATTTGATTGAATCACCAGAGCCTGTCAGTGTTGTCTGTACATAACCAACCTGTTCATTACCATATGTTTGATAGGCTGGGCTGAGGTTCAGTTGAAGATGTTGCCATACTTTTAATCCCACTCAAGCTAGCTATCCATCAGTAGTAAGTGTCACCAGCATCATGCTGTGATTTACCACACTGACAGTGAATATTCACTCTGGATTCTTCTGTTTATTTGTTTCACAAGCAACTACACAACTGCAATTTTTCTGTTTCTCTCCTTATGTGACAGTGCGATTTTTTTTTTCCCCCAAAAGGGGCTTTTGGCGATTGCCAACACATGACGTGATCCCGGTCTAGTCTACCCCTTATATGACATGCAGGGTTAAAGGGTCCATTTATGTCATTTTTGCCAGAAAGTGCAGAGTGGCAGGAAACATAGTTGGGTGACATGACAAGAGGGTGGTAATTTGTGGTGAAGTGTGATCTAAATGGACCTCTGAGCCAACTGGATTTCCCCATTTTCACTCATGCCTTTTGTAATCATGTAAAAATTACATCCAATAAATGATAATAGATTATAGAGCATGTCAAACCTCCAGGTCCACCTTTGTTCTTAAGCTACATTACATGAGCAGTATAGTAACTGTGTAAATGTGAGTTCTATGCAAGTAAAACGTGGCTTGCTCCAACTCTAGGTATACACAATAAAACAGGCACATGGGCTTGGTACCCCACATGCTCAGTATTCTCTGCACACTCCGGGGGTTAAGGCAGTTTGGGTAATATTGTACGAGAACCTCCAAAGTTAATCCTGTGAAAGTGGTGCTGCCCACAGGGTACCGTAGTCTACACTGCACATTGATAAGAAAAGCCTGACAACAATGTGCCTCCAGGGCTGCATTCACACTAAACAGCACCAGAGGCAGCCAAATCACACTGTTCTTGCAAACCTTAATTGGGATATCTGATACGTCTGGATTTTCTCTGTCGTTAAACAAAAAGCTGTGATTTGTTTCTGCCGCATGCAATGTTTTCAACACTGCAGGTCTGATGGAGTCGAATCCCAGTGTGCATCAGACAGACGCGATTGTCCTAGTTGCCGGTGTAGATGCGTCCTCATACTCAGCTCACTTTGATGTCCACACTGAAATAATAGAGAGGTGGACGGGTATGCACACACACACACACACAAAATACAAACACACCCCACAGCAACCTGGGAGGGCTCAGAAACCATTTCCACAAAGGTTAATAGTATGCTTTGGTCATCCCCAGATAGCAATGGAGCAGCTTTGGCACTAACTTGGTTACAGGCAGAGAATGTCACCTCTGTTTTTCCAGGTTTTGACTTTTAACTCCGCGCTTATTATTCTCCGAGCTGCTTGCACGTTCTTATCCAGACCAGACTAGCTGTTCCGCTGAATTAATCACAGCTCTGTGGTGCTGTCCAGAGCATTCTTTTTTTTTTTTTTTTTAAATCACAATAGGAGATAAAAGGTGACGAAAAGAAAAACAGCATGATTCTAAAGCTTTTTTCTTTTATAACCTGAGATGGTTAGCCATATTACGTTGCTTGAGAGAGGCTTGCTGATTGATTTATGCTGGCCTTGTTTCCATTTGTCCCCCCAGAGAGAATGAAAAAGTACACGCTACTCTCTGGTTCCATGAATCTCACACTAACAAAGCTGCATCTGGAGCAAGATTCTTGACTGAATTAAGGTGAACAGGAGCGTAGATTACATTTCAATATAGAGGGGGGGACACACATGAAAGGGTGAGGTTGAGGGTTGGGGCACAATATTGAGCGTCAAACACTTAATTTCCTGCATTTTGGTAAAATTTTCTATGCCAATTTGTGCCTTTTCTGCATCAGTTTATTGTGGAAATGTCTTTAATATAATACTCTTCTGCTAATTTCATGGTGTTATGGGGGGTGGAGATGGTGGTGGTAATGCACTTGGGTGTGTCCCCTGTGCCCCACAGCCCCCCACACCCTGAAATCTTTGCCTATCAAGGTGAACATCCTTTTAAGACTGAATTTTCAGGAAATGGAGCTGCTATTGAGGTAACCGCTTTAGGAAATTACTGCAGAGGTCAAGATTATTCTTTGCTGTGCATGGCATGCAAGACACACACATTCACGGTATAACAGACTCATTTGTCCTCGGGCTGTCTCAATGTCATGAAGATCTGTACGATGTTAGCTCCGCCACAAATGTCCTTTAGATATTTGTCTGACATTTGTCATTTCTAAATGTCCCCGGAGACGACGCTTGTAGTTCTTAAATCAATTCTGTGCTTTTAAGCTGCTCCTGTGTCCTTCAGGTCTTCAAAAGGGAATTATATTAGATGGACTTAAAGGGCGCTTTACATTCACCTGTTTCAAGGGTACTAAATGCAGATTTTCCTCCACAGCACAATATGCCTTCATATGTAAGAGTCAACACTGAGTAGATCTAAATCTCTACACTGACTCACAGCTTGGCCACGAGCGAAGGCCACAGAGATTTGTAGCTACCAAGGCCACCAGGTCTTTTTTTTTAACTTTAGACAGCAACAAAAACATTAATGTTTTCAGTAGTGCAAGAAAGCAATGTAAGGAAAGAGGCTCACCGCTGAATTTACTGCAGTGCTACTGTAAAAGATCTGTGGGTCGGATTTATTGGCCTGCCGGTGTAATTACGTTGACCGGGAGTCTCTTGGTGGCCCTCTTCTCGTTGGGCTCAATTTATAAATGTCACAGAGCTAGTAATCCCACTGTTTCCCCACTTAGTTTGGAAAGGGCTCTAGCCATCCTCTGGCTAGGATTGATTACATATAGCTCAAATGAAGAGTAAGCAGTTTTCTACTGTCGAACGCCAGCACCAGCCCCTGCTATTGATTCATTTTTCAGCAGAGGGAAAATAAGATCTGCCACTTCTCAAAACTGTAGATATTTGTTTCCATTTTACTCATGAATTTATGGGCTCCTATTATTAAAGAACAGCTCTATTTTGCCTGTATCTTATGTACATGTGTTGGTACGGAGGTGGGCTGAGCTCAAAACAGAAGAGACCCTTTTTATGTGATGTCAGCTAGTGCAAAGCAGTATTTCTTCTCAGAAGTGAGTAAATTAGTCAATGCCTCTAAGGAGCAGATAAACCATTACACAGTTATGGATGATATTTACATAACTGTTAATTGAATTTACAGAAGCATGGAGTGTCAGTGGAAACTGATTAGTTGCAGCAGTGTAGATTTGAGATGCAGGCCCCTGCCTTAGTGTCACAAGTTGTGTTAATGTGGATCCTTAACAATGCTTATTATCAAAACAAATCGAACTGTTGCTCCGTCTGTAGTCAGTGTGACAGTTACAAAGTTTTCATTGTTAGTGGAGGAGTCTGCCATTCCCACACAGGATTTAAATTGCCAACCTACCTACATATGAGACATTCACAGCAAATGATGCAGCATCTCATCTAGTGTATATCAGTGCATATTAACTACTCACCCCCTGTTGTGTTGACTTTGTGAAGAAATTTTTTTCTTGCGTGCCTATCATGAACAAAGAATCCAAAAAAAGAGAAAATTAATTAGAAGCTGAAGTCATTGGGTTTCGCCCCAACCAACAGCAAAACTATATCAAAACATCTGTTTACAGTCTCTCACACAACTCATGCAGTATAACCCAAGTCTCATTTATCCAGTTGTATGCTCAGTACTTCCCAAACAGACAGCTCTCTCCGATGGAGAATTGAACGGAAAGGGAAACCTATCTATGCTTCTCAATGCCAGATTCCACTGACAAAAACAGTAATTTTATCTCGCCGAACACGGGAGCTGTTGGTCTACTACTGCCTTGATGAGTTAGTTTGTTTGTATTATTTTGTGACTTTGCTGTTTTTAATGGGTTCATTTAGATTAGCCAAAGTCACACAATAACACAAATAAACTAACTGAGGCAGTGGTAGACCAGCAGCTTCTGTGTCCAGCAAGGTAAAATAACTGCTTTTGTCAATGGAGTCTGGCTTTGAAGAGAGCATAGATTAAGTTTCACTTTTCATTCAGTTCCCTGGAAGTACTGAGCATACGACTGGATAAATGAGACTTGGATTATACAGCACAAGTTGTGTGAGAGTTTGTAAATAAATGTTCTGGTATACACCGATCAGCCAAAACACTAAAACCACTGCTTAACTGCACTGCACTGCACTGCACTGAATAACACTGACATTAACATTGATCATTTTGATACGATGCAATGTTTTGCTGGGAAACCTTTGGTCCTGGCATTCATGTGGATGCCACTTGATGCACTCCACCCACCCAAACATCATTTCAGACCAAGTACCTCCCCACGTGGCAGCGTCACTCTCCAATGGCAGTGGCTTCCCAGCACCATGCACCGTAAAAATTGCTTCCATGCATCCATTGGACGTGCTACCCCAGAGGTACCCCCTATCCATTGCCAGTCTTCCTTGTATTGGACTTGCCTTTGACCTGTCAAAGCATGGACATAGAACCTCTGGGGGAGTGTCCTGTGGTGTCTGGCACCAGGGCTTTGGATCCCATGAGTTCTGTGGGTTGTGTGGTGGGGCATCTAATTGAGCATGTATAGAGACTGGGATTTGGGGGACTTGGCCAGGTTGACATCTTGAGCTCTTAACAACATTCCTCAGGTCATTCCTAAGCAGTTTTTAGGGTGTGGCATAGTGCATCGTTCTGCTGAGGGGGGCCACTGCCACTGGGAAGTGCTGTTGCCATGAGGGTAGGTACTTGTTTTGCAGTGATGTTTGGGTGGGTGGAGTGCATCAAGTGGCATCCCCATGAATGCCAGGACCAAAGGTTTCCCAGCAGAACATTGCATTTTAACAAGATGACTGATGTTATTCACTTTACCTGTTAGTGGTTTTATTGTTTTGGCTGATTGATGTTGTTTTGCTGTTATGAAATTTGGACCCCAATGACTTCAAATTATCAAGAAGTTTCTCTGTTTTTGCATTCTTCGTTTCCAAATTCAACATAAAATGTTGAATCCAAATAATCGTTTTTGGAGTGAAGTATTCCTTTGAGTTATCCCCCAAAAAGTGCGAAACATTAAACTAGCGAAACATGGGGCAGCTTTTTATTTCTCAGAGAAAACAGAATTTGTCACCACAGTTATTACTGACTATGATTGCTTATCAAAAATGCATCTCCAAAATATAACAACAGACAGTCTTAGCATTTTGTTCACCCTAGATAAGATGTTGTGGGGGGTGATGGAATAAGAAGGACCATTACGTTCCCATTGTGCATACCAGAACTGTACGAAAGGTAAAATGCAACATTTTAGGGAACATAGAATTATATGGTGAAAGGTAGGAAAGTTTGAGCAAAGAAAACTCAATTGAACATTTCATCAAAAAGGGTTGTTAAAATGCACATTTACAATATTTACATATGTTTACATAGAGGCATTACTGAGCGAGCAGTCACTGTAGTGAAAGAGATGCTTTGAGTGCTTTTGGGTTTAATTTATGTAGCACTCGTTGCCCCTGTAGGCTTTACCTAATCAGTGGGTATGATGACAAAAGGTGGGAAAGTCAGATCCAGGCCATAATGGTTGGAGCTGAGCTTAAACAGGCCGTGAATATGACTCATCCACATCCACCTTGACCCCCTGCTACACTCCCTCCTCATCCCCCTCCATCTCTCATTAGTATGTGGAGGACTTTGCATTGTACATGCTCCGGGGCCATGTTTGCTATGCACTGGTTTATCCAAGAGGAAGAATAGCTGGAGGACAGGATTTAGCCGGCCCGTGCAGTACGCCGTCTTCTCCACACGGGTCATTGCTCTGGACATTCACTAGATGGCATGGCTCTGGAAAACTGTCACAAAGAAGCATAGTAGCAGAAGCTACACAGAATGCCTCCTTATTTTTCCACTCTGGCTGCACAAAGTATTACTGGAGGTACAACTGTGTTGGAGTACATGTAGGCCTTAAAGGACAAACTAGCAGAACCAGAAACAGGCTTTAAAAATGGCTCTTGTCATTGGAAAATTCAATTTGGTTCAGTTAAACTCCAGTGGGTTATTTAGAATAAGTGTGTTGTGTATTGCCTCATCTAAAATCTGTTTATGGCCTCCATTTTGAAGCACTTTGTAATTTTTATTATACTGCATTTTTGTAGAGGCCCCAAAACATCATTGAATAAATGATGACAACACATTAGTCATACTGGTGCTGTATGGAAGATGCTGGGTCATGGCTGTGTGGCCTCAGTGCTCAGACAGTTTCTATGTGAAGCCTCAGGTATGACATCAGTCTTCTGGTCAGACAGTGCAGACTGTGGGCGTTAATGTGCTATGTAGACATGATTGACACATGCTATCTGTCACAGCATGTACACATTCATATACAGCCCTGACTGCTGGAACACAAACTACATGGACTACATAAAGCAACAGCCTGAAGATGCTGTACAGTACATCTGCATACTGAATGGTTCACAAGTGTATTGGTTATCTATATTGTTATGATTTTTATGTTAGTCATAATGTTATAACATTACATAACTGTTACACATATTGGCCTAACTTTTGACTTTTACTTCCCAAATATGCATTTTATTGTCATCTGAAAAACATACTTTTTGATTGTCTGTTTTGGATGAATTAAAAAAAGAAAACTCCTAAAAGAATTGTTCATCATTGTGGGAAATCTGTATATTTGCTTTCTTTTTAAATTTTCATATTTGTGCGTGAACTGCAGAGCTAGTGGTAATGTGGTTAGCTTAGCTTAGCAAAAAAAAACAGGCGCAGGGGGAAACCGCTATCCTGGCTTTGTCCAAAGTGAAAGATACCCCCTACCACCACTGCAGCTCAGTAATTAACATGCTGTTTCAACGTTTTGTGGTTTCACAGGGAGGTAAAGTATGTGCTGTAGCTTTAGAGCTACTGTTTGTTGTTTTTTGGACAACGTATAGAGCCAGGCAGGCTGTTTTCTCTTTGCTTCTACAGCAGTCTTTATGCTAGGCTAATCACATCCCTACTTTAGCTCCATATTTAACATACAGACAAAGAGTAAGCATATTCCCTAAAATATTCTTTCCTTCAAACTATCCCAACTGCACCGACTGCGTTCTTACTCTTTCTTTGTTGTCTTTCTTGCTTTACCTGTGTTTGCTTTCTCGCTTCCTGTCTCTCTCTGTCCTGCAGGACTTTATTGACTCCAGCTAGATATATGGGGAAAAAAGTTCTTACATAGAGAAACTGCCATTTTGAAAAGTATCCAAGTTATTGGAAAGGTACAATTGTATCAGAGTCAGTAAAGAAAACCCCACACTCAGCTCTTGCTCAGCATCATCCCGGTCATCCCTTGTGTAATAAAAGACTGCAATAATGCTTATTCTGTTAGATTGGAGAAAAATAAGACATCGAGCTTGTTCTCAGCACCACATAATTGTATTGATTCATGTTTTGGTCCTATATATGGAAGCCCATTTCTGTGCAACTGATGGAAAAAAAAGATTGTGTGAGTCACTATGAAGATGAACTTTATGACTTAGTATCTTAAGATAATAACTGAGTATTGCAAAATCTCAAATCTCTCAAAAATAGTATGTCAACATAATGAGAAACTGTCTCAAAATAATGATTATGTATCTTAATGATGACTTAGTATCGTGAAATAATGAACTTTTTCAAAATAATGACTTGCCTATCTTGAAATAATGACTTAGTATTTTAAATTAAAAATGAATTAAATTAATATCTCAAAATGAGTTAACTTGTCAAAATAATGAGTTTGTCTAGAAGTAATGAGTGTGTCAACATAATAAGATACTTTCTCAAAATAATGAATTAGTATCTCAAAATAACGAGAAACTTTTTGAAATAATGAGTTAATATCGCAAAATAACAAGTCAGTGTCTCAACTTAATGGTAAACCTTCTCAAAGAAATGACTTACTTATCTTGAAATACCAAGTTAGTATCTCAAAATGAGATGGTATCACAACAAGAAGGCCAATGAGCAGCATCCACAATTATAAGAACTTTTTAAAAATAATGAGTTTGTATCTGAAAATTATGAGTTAGTGTCCTAACATTATGAGAAACTTTTTCAAAGATTTGACTTTCATATCTTGAGATAATGAGTTAGAATAGCAAAATTAGATAATGAGCAGCTTTCTCAAAATAATGAGAAACTTTTTCAAAGTAATGACATATATCTTAAAATAATTGCTTACTATCTTCAATAATGAGTTATTATCTCAAAATAAGTTGGAAACAGTAGGTATCTCAGGTATCTCAAAATAATGAGAAGCTTTCCAGAAATACCTTGAAATAGGCTTATGCAGATATATTGAATAAAAGCTGCTTATTATTTTGATATACCAACATGTTATTTTAAGAGTTTAAGAGTTCTTTGATACTATTTCATTAGTTTTGAAATATGAAGTTATTATTTTGAGGAAGTGTCTCATGATGTTGCAGTACTAAAACATTATTTTAAGACACTAACTCATGGTTTTGAGACAGTTTGTCATTTTATTGACTTAGAGGATCTTTCTTTTTCATCATATTGGTGGGGATGGGCTTCCATATCTATGGGATATTTGTTTTAAAAGACTGAAACAAACGAGCAGCAGATATAATGTATGATGGAAATAAAAACATTTTAGCCACAGAGATAGCGACAGTGTAACCTGTGTACCAATACTTTGGAACCATATTTGACTTATGTTTCATTAACAGACTCAGTGTGACTCTTGTTAATGAGTCCCTCCTTGCACAGTTAATTATGTCTTCATTGGTTCCCAATTCCTTCATGTCGCTCCTATGGACTCCTAAAGGCTGCATCCATTTAAAGACACTAACGTCGAATGATGCAATATGTCCCCGGCTCGTAATTTAACCAACAAATTATTCATCTAGTGCATCTCCTGGGGGGAGAGATTCATTATCCAATTTAGCATACTTGTGGAATGGGCAATGTCAGGTGATAAATGAAGAGCGTCCAGGGAGAGGACAGTTTTACAGCAGATAGAGACCGTGCAGAACGTCTTACCATCTTTGTTGGATTTAAGATGTCCATTTGGCTCTAATTTCCCCCCATCCCATAGTGCATTGCTGTATCCATTTGCAGTCTGATTCTAAGCCTGACAAGGCGAAGAGGCTTATGTAGAGCAATCTTTGTGCTTTTGTGCCTCTGTTGTAGCTGAGTGATTCATGAGAGGCTTTTTAGGGTAATGATGAAATATATGACTGTGTCTGAGTTTAAAAGAAATCAGTTAACTCCTGTTGAAGAGTTCAGCACTGATAATAAAGTGGACACTGACATGACAGAGCATTTGTTTTGTTTATATGCCTGACGATGTCTCAGTCTGATAGCCTCTCTTTCTGTATCCCTGTCAGGTTTATTGTGGGCTCAACCTTCGGCGCAAGGATGGGCTTTATTATTTTAATAAATTGCCCTGTATGGAGAGGGCACTGGTGCATGTCTGATGCATGTCCCTTCCTCTTACCTTCCTCCCTCACACTCTCATTCTTTTGCATCCCCCACCATCATATTTTTCCTCCCTCCAGTCCCTCCCTCTCTCTTCTTCTGTACCTGACATTAACAGCACACTTGTGAGGGAATAAAATGAGATGCATTTATAAAGGAAGCAGAGGAAGGTGAAAAGGTTGAAGGAGAGAGCCCTCAGCTCAGCAGACGGATGTGTTCTTCCTGCTAAGCCAGTGGTCATCAGTCGTCGGGGCCACCCAGCCTCTCGGGGCGGCCTCAGACAGCGCAGACACCCACAGAGGATAGATGACCATGAGCGGGGGCAGTGGAAGTGGCGGTGAAAGATAGCCCGCTCTGACGCCACCGGTCATCGATCACAACTAGCCACCCTGTAGAACTGTCCTGAGAGAGAAGCCCAGGCAATAACAGTGGGTTGAATTGTGGCAGCGGCGGGTCAGTGTCAGACTGGATGGTACGACAACACCTCAGCCATTACCTCCTTGTTTTCTGTCTCTTGCAGAGTCTTAACATGAATGCATTTAGATAGAATGTGGAGGCTTGTTACTACACTCAAGCTCAGATTCATTTGGTCTTTATCCCATATTTACTTTACATAAAGCTCTCATAGCAACAAAAGATCCACTTTGGGATGATGTATGTGGCTCCTTTGGTCACAAATCTGACTTAAAGTGAGGAAAAACTCTTGGCCAGGGTTTCCTGAATTCGTTAGAGGGAAAAACCCAGATGCAAAAAAGAGCACAATTGACTGTGACAAGCGGCTTATCTTCTAAAATTAGGACAGTGCCTCTGATGTGATTATGCTTTTTGCTTAGGTCCTATTTTTTCTCATGGGAGGATAATGTCGTGGTACATGTGTCGGTACTGTTGTGAGTAGTTCTTTTACAGCCCAAGGTTAGTTCCAACTGTGGGTCTTGAGCTTTTGACTCAGTATCCATGACCCTGTCCCTTAGCATAAGAAGCACCTTTGTGGTAGCAGTCTAGGATGAGATTGGCTGCCTTGGAAGTGATTGGTTGCCTGTACTCGCTCTCTTATTTTCTACAGGCCAAGGCCCAGTGGTGGTTGGGTAATTGTATGTCCTCATGATGGTCTACTTGAATGCCAGTTTTTCACATTAGTCAAAACACTTTCAGCCTGAAGGTTAATTCATGACCTTACATACAACAGCTCCGACAAAAGTGTCAACACAAGGATAAAATTACTTGTCGCGCCCAAAGCTTTTACCAGCCTTCCACTGTGAATGGAGTTGCTCAGTTGTCATGGAGGTAGTTCGATGAAATGTCTGTCATGTAACCCTTTGTTCACCGTTTTTGTATGCCATGAGGACGCCTTTGTTGTTCATTTATTTACCCATTGATCCAAATTTCTCCCAAAGTCCAAAGGTCAGGTAAATTTGAAAGTCTAGATCCCGGTGTTTTATGAGTGTGAATTTTTGACAGTATTTCGCATTTCTGTCAGCAGCTATTTAGCATCAGAGCTAATGAGTTATTTTCTCAGTTTTAAAATACTGTTTATTATCTCGTATTGCATAATCATTGATGAAACTAAGACACACATGATTTTATTATCAAAGTCCTCCTCCATTAAAAATGTGTTTTTCTCATGTATATGTCCCCTAAAATGTCTGACCAAGACTACACCGACTTGTATCTGTGCACAGTTTGTAACTAGAAAGATGATTTCAAGTTCCTCTACTGAAGGGGGCGATGTCCGCACACTCTCCTAAAATCTGAGATTCAAACATATGCCGGGCAATTACCTGGATCTGGATCTTTTGCATCACTAGGCCCACAGAGCACGCACACTTAAGACTTCGTCTTTTGAGCAGCTAACACCCAGCTGCCAAGCCAACTACTTCTGGTTTTACCCCTCTGCTAACTTGAATGGGGATAAAAGGATTTAATTGTACGGCTCTTCTAGACTTTCAAATGATGTTGGACTCAATGGATCAAATCCTGATAGTCAAATAAGACATTTTGCAGTGGTTGTGACTCCCGAAAAATGTATCCAATGATGAATGTCAGTGAATTCCCAATGTAAGTATATGGGAAAAAGTCTTTTTGGCATCATGACAAACCCAGAAGATGTAGTTACACAGTTTGGCTACTACATAACTTGGTTTCAAAGCCTAGCGCAATTCCTTAGGGTCTCTGCATAAGCAGTGCTGGAGAAAGCAAAACCAAAACCTAGCGCAAGCAGTACTGACGGGCTTTTTATGTAGAAAAACCATGTTAAACAAAAATACTAGCATAAGTATTGGTTTAAAACCTGTCTGGAGGGGGACTTAAATCTTGACATCACAAACCAATATTGACCAATAAAGGCTACACTCTGTAATTGATGGTATACTCCTTTAACTGTTGCTCATATTAGCTGCAAGATAGGAGACACTGAAGGCTCAGATATGTAGTGTTCATGTAACATATAAAAAATGATAAACAACATCTGAGTGACAGCAGTCAGATTTATGTAACCACAGCGTTGAGTAATTAAACAGCCCTATTCCTCCAGATGATCTGGTGATTCAGCTTGGCATTGTCATGGTCTTAACAGGCGCCACACAACATTTGATTCATGTTTTCCCTCTCATGAATATTTGGGCCCTGCTGGCAGAGTGAAAAACATGTTCATTTGTTGTAGCGTTGACAGCTTTTCAGAGGCGAAGCTTCACTTCCCCAATGAGAGAGCCTCGGAGAGGGTGGGATTTTCTGACAAGGGCTGTTAAACACCTGTGATTGCTGCCATTGTCTGGGTGCCTCAGCCAGCTTCCTCCAGCAGCTAACTGTCTTTATTGGTCGTCATCTTGTTTACGCCTCTTGTACAGGCTGCAGGATAATGGAGCAGAACACTCATGAAACACAGGACAATGCTTTCTGTATGTTCTGTATTTACACTCGGGCTCCAGAGATGCTCCAAGAAATGCCATGTGAGATCCGTCACTTCTGAGGAAACTATCTCAAGCCATCTCTTTTGCCTTACACATCTCAATGAGCCTCCCCAATTACCGCACACTGAAAGGCTTGTTTGTGTTTGCCAGCAGGTGCATTTGTGTCGCATGAGTGAACCCCCTGCTGCATTTATGTCATCGTGATTTTCACTGTAAACGGGAGATGTCTGGGAGAAAAGAGCAGATTGTGTGAAAATGTGTGTGTGTGTGTGTGTGTGTGTGTGTGTACATGTTAATACAGCCATTCCAGTGCACACATGCTGGTGTTCAGCTCTGCTTACGTAACCTTGCTTGTGTAGTCCGGCCATCCGTTGACAGTGGTAAAGCAGCAGCTCCCTAGTGGCCTTCCTGTTTGTTGTTCCGTAATGAAAGCGCTCCTCTTCTCAGGATTAGGCTGCAGCCTAC
This sequence comes from Cephalopholis sonnerati, assembly GCA_019142605.1. Lineage (NCBI taxonomy): Eukaryota > Metazoa > Chordata > Actinopteri > Perciformes > Serranidae > Cephalopholis > Cephalopholis sonnerati. The sequence continues at coordinate 11,288,809 of JAGQAX010000008.1, read as the reverse complement.
CTGGCTCTCAATGGGAAACTGCTGAGATTAACACTCGCTCCCCAGTGCCCTGCTCTCAGACGATGACAAAGCCTCACACACAAGACCCTCTCAGGGCTCTCGCTGGCAGCTGCTGACACCAGGAGGTTTTTATACAGGGTTCTCCTGTAACGAGACTTCACCACTTGAAAGTCATTAAACAGAATGATTCCCTCACTGGTACATTGCTGGACTCTCAAGTGCTGATCTGATCATATTAGAATGTGAATCATTAGAAAGGTAGTATTTTAAATTGGGCATGCGCTGCTAACATATGCACAAATGAAAGGATATTGTAAATAAAGGAGTCTGTATAATGATCTATCAGCCACAAACAAAGACAGTAATTTGCAGACATTTAGAAGGACATAACACCATAATGGATGTCAGTTAACTAATTGGCTTCAAAGTCTTTTTAATCACCTATAAAATACAGAAATCAGATAATACATCAGGCATGCTACCTTAAGTAGAACAAAGTATGTTGCATAATTTCTGTGCAATGAGGCTCATGTTGTTGGATAAGCACAGAGGGAATTCTTTCATATTCCCTCTTTGGTCACACTAAAGCTTAATTAGAGAGTGGAGGACTTCTCAGAGAAAATAGGCCCCTTGTAACTAGATTCAGCTTTACGGTCTGCACTGCTAAAAAGTATATCTGTCAACCTATGAGGCTGTAACGCAGAGGGGAGGAAGCTATAGCCTCCCTCTGAGGATGTTATGGATGATTTGATGACCGCTCTGGGCAGCTGTACAACAACACAGTATATCACGCAGCTACAAGGCCCTGTGGGGTGGCACTGGGCCAGTCTGAGACCCGTCTAAACACACTGTCCGAGTGCCAAGTGTACCAGCAGGGCCCTGTGCAAGGTCAGAGAGGAACAGAGGGCCAAATGAAATCCCCTGACTGCAAGTCCATCAAGGGGCTTTTACGTCAGTGTGAGAGCTGTTGACAGAAGTCTTTGAATGACAGTTAAAATCAAGACAACAAGATTGTGCTTTACTTGCATGTGTACTCTATTTAGTTGCATAAGACTAGTTTGACTGGTTTCTGCGCTGTGTGCAAATAGGTTTCAAAGTTTTACAGTCACGGAAGTCGTTATCATTCCAAACATTGATGAACAGCAAAGGATTTTAATGGTTGAGTTGTCCGACGGAATTCCAACACAGCTGAAGTGTTGAATGGCACTTAAAGGGGAATGCCACCTAAATAAAGAATTCCAATATGTTATTTCCGTGGCCCAGGAAGGTTCAATCAATATTTATGAACATGAGCTACTCTCTCTCAGAGCCAGAAACCAGAGAAGAAAGTCTCAAACTTATAATGTCATAGGGTTTAAAGTCTGGAGCTGCTTCATTGACAATGAATAGTAACCTGATTTTGTAGACTGACAGAAGGTTTGTTTTCTTTTTTATACCCAAATGAGCTTTATTTTAGCGTTCTCAGTTCTGAAACAGAAGTTGTAGCCATATACTCAGAAGATTCGTCTGGGTGCTCAGTGTCATCTGGAACATTTTTCCCTCAGTGAAGCTGCTCCAGAATGCATATCCTATGACATCACAAATTTAAGTTTTAGCACTCTACCGTTGAGATTTAGGAGAGCTGTTCATGTTTAGTAATATTTTTAGACTGTGTTAGACCTTAGGAATAACATGTTTGAATTTTGAAAATGGGTGTAGCGTCCCTTTAAAATAACAACGATGTTGATAATCGAACAATCATTTAAGTCACTGATTAGGAAAATTCTTTGGGTTTTGGACTGTTGGTTTTTTACTGCTTTGTCAACTAGCTTTCTTGATTAATCAATAAATGATCAACAGATGAATCACTAGGGAAAGTAGTCGTTAGTTGCAGCCCTACCCATTTGCACAAAACTAAAGTTGCCTTTAGGGTACACCAGAACAGTTGCGAGTTATGTTCTTGTGAAAAGCAAGTTGTGGAGGAGCAGCCATCTCGACTTAAAAAAAAAGTAATAAAATATGCTTATTAAACAGATTTAAATATCTTTAGGATTTGATTGTGACATCATCTGTATTTTGATTATGACTACTACTGCTGCTACTACACTTCGGCTCCTTTCACTGAGGGAGGACACTACAGCATGCACTACCCAGTGTAACCAGCAGATGGAGCACATTCAGTATTGAATATGGCCCTGACTCAGTCTCAAATCACATTGGTTCAAGCACTCAATTAAACAGCTGTTTGAACCTCAGCCCACCTACCACAGATACCAGATACTCCCCCCTGTCAGATTACAGCTTGCAAAGAAATGCTTCCCTCTTTACCTTTTTTTCTGATGTAAATAAGTGAACAAATGCAAACCAGGCCCCCTCATTTTGATCGCTTCTCTAATTCATCTGAAACATTACAGGATTTCTTTACACTCCTGACTCCTGTCTCACAACTGCTCCGTCCCTAGATGAATAATGCATCACGGTCTTTTCAGTTCAACACTTGAGTCTGCTGCCCAATTATTACACGCTGTTCTGGTCTGTTGGTTTTTCACTTTTCCCACATTCATTTACGCACCTCAAATGCCATCTCCTTCTATCCCTCACTAGACGAGCAGCCACTTATATGTCACAGGTCTCAGAGTTCTCGCCGTGCCCCCTTGAGTCACATATGAGTGCAGAAGGGTACTTTGGCTCCGAATGTCTCAATTTATTAGAATGTTATTATGGTGGGAGTCAGACGGATGTCATTCTCTGGGGTGTCATAAAGCCACACACTTGATGGCTATAAAATATCCTAGCAGCAGTCTGGCAATGGGTGTCGGCTGAGGTCAGATGCATTTTTATGCATTTACTTATTTATTTATTTATTTGTAAAGATTTCTTTTTTAAAGTTCATTATTCATCCCCATGATCTGAATTATAATAACCTTTAGAGGTCTGCAACTCATTATTCATTTCACATTAAATACAGGCCTTTAGGAACAGCTGTAAGAGAGAATGTAGAATCTGAAACCCTGTATAACATATATACAGTGGCGCCGCCAGAAATTTTTCATAGGGGTGACCAGATGGTGCCACTGAAAAGCTTGGCGTGAGAACCAAAAGCAATAACTGAATTTCAGGAATTCGCTTGTTGAAGTATATAGGTGAAGGAATCACATACCCTTGGTTTCTTATTTTACAAAAAAATACAACTGCTCATCTGATGTTTGTAGACTAATACTGAGTTAACATTTTGAATTCCACAAAGATCCCGTTTTAATGTGTTATTGATACATGCTTGGCAATTCATTGTTCTTCAGAGAGGCTGGATGTCCTTTTCCTTAAAAAGACAAATGTACAGCTTAAATTTGAAGGATCTCATTGACTGTAAGCAACAAAACATTTACTGGGAAACAGGCCTTCTGAAGTTGAGGGAGAGACTCATGGGTATTGGTAGAACCCATTTTAATGTATGTGTCTTGAGGATAAAGTTCAAGGGACCCCGTTTGAGGATGGCAATGCCAAAATTTAGCCTAACTTTAGCACGTTATTTAGCTCCTTTCCAGACAAGCTGTGCTGACATGGTTGGTACCAATGGAGGCCTTTGGCACCAATCACACAGAAAGTGTTTTAGCAGCTGGAAGCACCTTTTTGTAATTGTTTTTGATGAGAAAGAAGCTTTTTGCTTACGTTTTTTGCATTGTGACGTGCCTCACATTTCTGAACTTGTTTTTTTGTCCAATCAGATGATTTGAGAGGCGGGCCTTCTGCAGTGGTCACGACAACATGTTTACAGTTAGTAAACAATGGAGGAGAAACTGCTGATACCTAGACCTATGTGGCCTGCCGATAGTAAGCAGGGTATGAAATGGCCCCGAGTCATCCTAAAATCTGCCTGGAAATGGCTATCATTGAGGCGAAGCTCCTGGACCAACTGGTGATTCTCCCTGTGATCCACCCTCTTTTTTAGGGTCTCATGTTCCCACACAGATCTCTGTTTCCCTGTGCCCAACAAACTATTTGCTGACAGCCTCTCATCCTCAGCCGGAGCTACAGCAAGTACACTCTGCCTATCCATTTTAGTAAGTAGCTACAAATTACTGTGAAAAACAAACAAACAAAAAAGTGATAGAATGAGTACACAGGAGAGTGGCATGGCGTAGTGTAGTGTGGTGTAGTGTAGTGGTTAGCACTGGCACTTCACAGCAAGAGGGTTTCTGGTTTGAACCCAGGGTGAGGGAGCCCCTCTGTGCGGAGTTTGAATGTTCCCCCTGTGTAAACGTGGGTTTTCTCCAGGTACTCCGGCTTCCTCCCACAGTCCAAAGACATGCAGGTTAGGGTAACTGGTGACTCTAAATTGGCGTAGGTGTGAATGTGAGTGTGAATGGTTGTCTGTGTCAGCCCTGCGATAGTCTGGCAAACTGTCCAGGGTGTACCGCACCTCTCGCCCAGTGTCAGTTGGAATGGGCTGGTGTTTTTTGTTGTTGTTGTTGTTGCTGTTTTTTTTTATTCTACTGACAAAATGCTCCTTACAAAACATGCCACAGTTTCTTAAAGACAGTAATACTGGCCTCTAATTATTTTTCATTTATTTATTTTGAGGGGTTAGGCTATATTTGGAAAACCTAACTGCCCACTGAAAATGTTGCTTTCCGAATATTTGGGCCTGGCTTACACATAGGAGGAAATCTGTAAATTTTAGAGAGAAAAACTTCCCTTTATTTTCTATATCTTTTACTGGAAGTTACTGAAAAGATGTTTCTCATGTGAGCTGGGATTCTCTGCCAAACATAACATTAGAAGTAGTTTCACTAATTCGGTCTGTGCTAAAGTAAAATGTTGTCAGTTTTTGTTTCTCCGGGGCTGAGTCAAATATGGGCACCGTATTGAACAAATACATGCATTTGCAGCCCTGTAAAATAGGGCAGTAGGGCAGTGGGCTGCTGTAAACAGAGACAGTGTATCTCCAAACTGCGCTGCACGGCTTGACTCCACTAGGGGCAAAAACAAAGTTGGTGCTTGTTGGCGTATTTCAATGAGTTCCTGTTTTGGAATGTGTGAAGCGTTAGAGGCTTTTCACACCGTGAGACTGAGCCCGTGACTGTTCGCCAACACTGCGTTTTGCGCAATGACAGCGGGCTTTTTAGCATTTTAAAGCTTTGTTTTTAGCTACACTAGCTAGGTTGTGACAAAGTGTTATGGACTTCATATATTCTATTACGGGCAGCAGCCCTGTCAGAGTTGTCAGGGACGCAATCTCTCAGAGACTGTGGCCTGGACCCGGACAGGACACTCCTGAAATTCAACAGCTCCAGGCTAGGACAACACAGGACAGTAACACCGACTTCAAAACAGGTTAGTCCAACATTCAGTTCCGTTACTGTATCGTCAGCTGATTTAGAGAAAAAGTTGCAACACATGCTGTTCCCTACAGCGTACCGCCAAAGTACCTTGAGAAATCGCATAGTTTACAGTTTCCTCGTTGCCTTGAACACTATTCGTTCCTGTGAGGACATATGTAAAGATGTAGAAATACACTATAAGTGTCACCCTTAAATTCGGCGATGTCCTTTCTATTAAGTGTCGCCTATTTACGCATAGTTTAAACTTTTAGTTTAGGTATTTCCGCAGTCATATGTCACTCAAACACGCTGTGTTCAGTGCATCTACCAGAGTTCAAACAAAAGTTACTTGAAACACAGCTATGTTTTTTTAATCATAATGACTCCCCCCATCTAAGTAGACAAAGATTAGCGTTTGATACCATACGAATTAGCAGCTTAATAATTTTAATTTATATTAACTAGATTTTAAACGAAGTTTGCAACTCTCAAACACGTCATGCTGTTGATGTCACTAGCAGCCTTGTCAGCTGAAGTTTTCACAATACTTGAACAGTTAATTTAAACGACAGATTGATGTGTCAGTTTCTCAATATGCGTAAAGCTGAACATCTAGACACAAACGTATTATGCAACACTTGTTGCACACATGTTAAGAAAGACTTCCTGGATAGTGTTTTCCTAGGACTGAGGGTCCCCATGCCTGCCTTCCTTCCTTATTTTCTTATGTCTGAACTGATGTGATCTCAGAAAATCAGCTACGTTCATGTGCTCTGTGGCTGCACTCTGCCTGTCCAGTTTATTGTGAGGACACACCGCCTGCAACAACTGAGGCATTCCAAATATTTCAGATCAGCAGGCAGTGCAAGCTTAAACCATCCAGTCAGTCAGTGAACAAGCATGTCCTCAAGGCTTTTCACATCAGGGAGTATCTCCATGTTAATGAAGATTGGATTTTTTTTTTTCCTCTTTCTGCTTTGCCTCTCACACATAATTTATTATGAAGCCCATCAGTGCCTTCTCTGACTTTGATTTAAAAGCTGAGAACTGTAGCACTATCGAAATGAAAGGCAGGAACGGATCTGAGCTCTCGGCCACACGATCCGTCAAAATATCACACAGAAGGCTTTGCGCTATTAGTTAGCATTAATTGGTTGTTCTGAAAACAGAAAGTTGCAGAGTGAGGGCACACTCTTACCCTGCTCTGGTTTAATGTACAGGGGTTTGCAGCTCATGCAGAGTCATCAGGCTCCAGAGCTCTGTGGCAGGCAGGTTAATTGTTCGATCTAATTAGGACAAAGATTAATCAGATGCATGCTCTGCTGCTCTTGAAACGCCACGGATGGCAGTCGGGTTCATTAGCAGTCCCTGTGCCTCTCTCTTCCAGCAGCAGAGTGGACCGCGGGGGCGGCTTGTGTCTGCAGGCTACCGCCCTGCTCAGGGGGAAAGAATGAGACTAACTAGACGTGGAGTCAGGTAGTGGAAGTGAGAGGATGATGTTAGAGACCAGAATGGGCACAGAGGTCGTGGGTGAAGCATGGGTGGGCACTGCTGGGTTTGACAACACTGATGAGGGGCCAGCACTGTCCACAACATCCCCTAAGCAACAGACGTGGACATCACCTGTGTGAGTCCTTTTCAGTGAACATGAGAGTAATGTCTCTGAGCTCCAAATGCTTCATGAGGAATGGAGCAGCACATCAACTAGAGCAGCGGCAGTTCTTTGGCCAGTAAAGTGTGAGGCTCATATATAGTTTTATAAAAGTTAGGCTTTGTTGCTCACTTTCTAAAAAAGTTTGTATTTATTATTAGGAATGTATTTTCTAGAGAAAATCAAAGAGACCATTCACATCTAACGTCTAAGACTTGAACTGAGGCTAGGACTTGTGATCTCCCCACCCATATAGGACCACATGCTATCACATGACTACAGCTTCACACTGAAGGTGACACCTGAGCCAGCCTTGTCTACTGAATAAAGACTTTGAAATGTAGCTTAGGGCTGCAATTAACAATTATTTTTTAAATATTGATTAACCAGTTATTTTCTTTGCCGATCAGTTAATCATTTTGTCCTGTAAAATGACAGAAAATAGAAAAACATGTCAACCACAGTTTCCTAAAACCCAAGATGACATCTTCAGAGTGCTTTTTATTGTCAGACCAAGGTCTAAAAGCTTAAGATGCTCAGTTAAAATCACATATGATGAAAAAGGCAAATCCTCACAGTTGCGAGGCTGAAACTGGGCAATATTAGGTGATTTTTGCTTAATAATTAAGTTAAACAATTACAATTGCTTACACTGTTAGTGTTGTCAGCACTGATGCCTTTTTGCACTGTTAGCGCTGTTAGCTGCTAGCCACAGGCTCTACGCTCTGAATATTGTATAGAGCTCTGTCAGTGGTCACCTCCAATTGTAGCATTAGGATATCAAAAACAGTAGGTAATTACCTCAAGAAAGCTGCTTTACAGTTTGTGTAAATGACTTGAAAAGTCTGTGAGGTAAGCTACAAGCCCTTTCTGATTTCACAGTGGTGCAGCCCTGAGCTCTTGCAGATTGGAATGCGTTTCAAAGTCTGAGTTCACAAGGAGGTCAGTGGGTATGGGAAGTTGTAGCTCTTATCTGTATGGGAGAAAAATGGGTAGAAAAGAGACGAAATTAGAGATCCAGTTTTGCATGCAGCTGCTTTGACAAGTCACACCTGCAACTCGATGAATTACGAAGTGCAGGCTTGTATTGTGAATGCTGTGTAGCAGCTTGTGTGTCATTGCTATTAACATCACACAGCTATCAGAGGTATTGGTTTAGTTGGCACATACAGTAGTGACTGCGATGAATAGCCTTTCAAAGACTGACTGCAAACTCCTGCAGGCTTACCTGCGAGGAGGCAGAAGTATAGACATAATAGAGAGATTTAAAAAGTACCTTTAGAGACACAACAGCAGGATTTAAGGTATCTGCTGTAGACACAGTTGCCACACCTGCAGGCATTGAAGCGCATGTTACAGCACAGCATGCTCCTGCAGATCATCCTGTCTCAGGCTGTAATCAGCATCTTATGGCTCTTCCCTGAATGTTCAAAGAGACGACACTGGGTGAACAGATAAAGTAGTGTGTATGCTGCTCGTCTGATTTTATTACTGAAGTCTTCGGAGAAACTAGAAAGACAGGATATTCTGAAAGGTAGTATATAAACCTGATATTTGAGTCGATGGAATTCTAGAGGTAAGACTGGCTGGCAAACAAAGAAGCCCACATCTCAACTATTTTCTGAGAGTGCACTTTAAAATCAGTTTCTCTTTTTTTTCACTATTGAACAAAAATATGCACCGTCACAGGCATACAGTATCTGTGCAGAGTCAAATTACTGATCAGTATATTACAGATCAGATTTCTCTGTTGCTCTTGTACAGTGATTCCCAATCTTTTGGTCTTGAGACCTTTTAAAGTATAGCAATGTCCATCATCAATAGTTGCAAAAGTGATTATTTTGGTAATATTTAGAGACCCACAGAGGCGAAACTCCTGGGAAAAAAAACAGTAAAAGCAAAGATGTAGAGGAGCTTCAGTTTATTGTCTCAAAACCTCACTTGTAGGGGTCGTGACCCACAGGTTTGGAACCACTTGGACCTCTAGGGCAATGTTTACACTATAAGCATTGTAAATTTTAAATTATTTTGCCCTCATCTGATTTATTCAGAGTAGTGTGGACATAGAAATCCATTTTTTCCAGATCTCGGCCACTTTCATATATGGTCCTAAACCCGATACATATCGTATCACTGGCCATGCAGCCACTGTTAGAATGGTCATATTAGAATTCAGAGGTGTTTTTACCCTCCATACATCCATGGTTTTTACACATCATACTTAACTGTACAGGCGCAGAAACTGGTGCCTCTGTGAAACCCTCTACATCGTGGCTTCACCAATCCTGACTCCTCCTGCACGCACACCTCTCTCTCTACAGAACCACCTGCATTAGCTGCTAAGAGAGCTATGGTTTTGCAGTCTTTCATCTTCTCAACCTCATGCCATTGTTTTGACAGCCCATAATCCCTCAGTACTCCAAAACATATCCCACTGCACAACAGCCCATTCTGCTGAAAACAAACACAGGTCCGATGATGTCACTTTGCATAATAATTAGCCATGCCCTTCTGTTTAGGAGAGTGTCACAGGAGAAACAGCCTTTTGAATCAATGAGCAGTCCCCTCCTCAACATACAAGGAACGATCATCCCCCCTCTGCAGCAAATCATTCAGAAAATGAGCATCTGCACCACTATGTCCTTTATTTTTTCCCCAAATTCCTGTTTAGCAGTTGTGACATTTTTTGTGTTTGTTCCATGTGTGTGACATTATTGCTTACATGTGAGACATTTCAGTTCATGATGTTAGATAAGCATCACTTCAATCATAAAAGTGAACAGTCCAGGCAAAGAGATTGGATGTAGGGAAATAATTGGAACTGAGCATTAAGCCCTGTAATGTGAGCACAGCCGAAGATGCTCCACTGTAGGAAAGCTTGAGCAACAGATGCCATTCAATTAGTCAAGAAGTAGTGTTACATATGAGCTTACAGTTCTTGTGGGTTGATACGTTGGGTACTGGAACACACACATTTTGCCATATTTAAAAGCATTCCTGATCCAGTGTGAACTTAACTCTGGACATATTGATACAGGGGAAGTGGCCATAATATCACAAGCAGATTGTGTGCCCATGTATTAATAGCAGATGATTCACCAGCACCTCGGTGCAAGAGCAGGTTTGTCCTCCTCCCGACATTGAACTCCTCTCTGCATCTCTAAGTTCTCTCTGTCCCCCTGGGTGTTCACTTATTTGTCACTGTTCACGTTCACCCTAAGGCTGACACCAACTCTGCCGCAATTATCAGGATGATTCAGAAAGTGCAATCTGCTGATGCTCTCAGCACTGTAATAGGTGATTTTAATCACCTTAATTTCCAAAAAGTCCTTGAGCAGTTTGTATCAGCGTGTCACTCACCCTGCATGCCATTATGAGGCCCTCCTGGGATCTGTTATGGCTGTGTCATGGGAACATAAGTGGCAGGAGTCCCACTGGAATCATCGGACCACAGCGCTGTGTGCCATTTAGAGAAGCGTGTTCAGAGTTTGAACTAATGACAGTTCCCTTACTTTTCAAGGGTGCTTGTCCACACAAACTGGTCTGTGTTTCAAGAATCAGCAGTATCAATGACCACACTGACACTGTATCTTTCTCCCAGGAGTTTGTCGCCAAAATTATGACAGTATGTCCCTCTAACAGGATGAGGCACCTCCTATGAGGAAAACTAGAAAGGATGTGGGTTTAGAAGTCAGATCCAGATGAAAATAGAGACAGAGAGCCTGAGCTTGTTAGCAACTTATCCCTATCACGGGGTGATACTTATCACAGGGTGATAGGCCGGAAAAGATTTAAGATAGACATGTAGCCAATAAGCTGAGTAGCACTTTACATGTCATGATTGCCAATTCTGAGATCAGTGAAAGATATTTTCAACAGCAGATGTGTCAAAGAGGCCAGATGATGAGCACGAATGCTGAGCACAGTTGACGTTTAAGGGAAGGTAATTAAGACCTGCTCTGAGTGATTCAGCTGCATCTTGTGCGTCTTCATCACTCCAGCTGAAAAGAGAAGCCAGCCTCTGGAAACACGCAGCTCTCATATTGAAGGATTCCACACCTGTGGTAGTAATATCCCTCCTTAACACATCACAGAAATAAAACCATAGACTTCAGAAGTGCATGGGTATGACGTCAGCTGGAGTTTTCTAAAGGGATGTTTTAAAGCTTGGATTTGCGTTTATCACTTGCAAACTTCCTGCTCATTGTTTTTCCTCAGACTTTTTAAGCTGATGGACTTTGCTAAGGGTGGCTCTGTTTATCATGGCAGGGAAAGCAGCTCTTTCATTCGTTGATTCAGGTTGGGAGGATTTCACTTGCTTTTTTAAGCTAATCAGTGGGGAGCCGATGTGAAGCAACATTTGATTAAGTGTACAGATGATTATGCCACTCTCCAGGAGGAGGTGAGGGAACACCCAGAGATGTTAATTCTCATGGTGAAAAATTAACTTTTCAAGCCAAGAGTTTGTGGTTGGAACACAAGACACACCTAAGAAGACTGGTTTGTAAAGTGTTGGTTTACCACACCACAGTTAACTATATACAGTTTGTCAGTTTCCCCATTGCCCATCCCCATTGCAGTTAAACTACTTAAAGAGACAGTTCAATCCATACTTAAACATACATATTTTTCCTCTTACCTGTAGTGCCATTTATCAGTCTAGATTGTTTTGGTGTGAGCTGCTGAGTGTTGGCGATATCAGCTAGTGAAACTCGGCTTGTGGTGCTCAAATTGCCAAAAATACATTTGAAAAACTCAACAGTAATGTCTCTTTTCAGAATTTATGACCTGGTTATTCAAGATAATCCACAGACCTTGTTGTGAGCAGTTTCATGTAGGAACTATTTTCTTTCTACCAAATTGCACCTGCCAACCGTATCACTATGCAGAAGGAAGCGTGCATCTACTCAAGGACGACAGGCTTGTGCTTATTACAGAGCAACACATAAACATTAATGGCGTCCTCCTTGGCGGAGCTGAAATGTTAGCTAGCTCAGTGGTGCTAGGTGAGCTCGCAGTAGATGCACCATTCCTACGTGGTGATACAGTTGTCGGTTATAGTTTGGGCAGCAGATCAGGTATTCAGTTAATCAGAAGAATAGTGGTTCGATCCCTAACTCCTCCAGTCCACATTTTGAAGTATCCTTGGGCCAAGTTGCTCCGGCTGGCTGTGCCATCTGTGTTTGAGTGCATGTGTGAATAGGTGAATGTAACAAGGAGTGTAAAATTGCTTTAAGAGGTTGAAAGGCTAAAAAAGTGCTATACAGACGCAAGACAATTTACCATTGAATACGCATATGAGTACAGTGTGAGGTTTTCTTTTGTAAGCATGATCCTTTGAAGGTGAAATAACACAATCACATAAAAATAATTCTATGATCTTATTTCTAGTATGTACTCAGTAGATTTGATATATTGGTTCTTGTTCAAGTATTTTTCCAATAGTTATTTACAAATTGGTTTGAACTACTTTTGAAGACCAACTTATACAAAATCAACTTTTTAGAAACAGTCCAAAGGAAATACCGTATTTGCAGTTGCAGTAGTTGCTATGACTTCTGAAATGAACTCGGCTCTGAGCACAAAGTGGTCAAAATAGGGCTGCAGTGGGAGCATAACTTGGTCAGTATCTGCAAAGAATTGGTGCCAAAATAATGGACAGCTGACTGGCTGTCAGTGAGGCCAACGGTCATTCTTACTTATCTGTGAATGTTTGACAAAGCGCTCCTAATTGGTTTGTTTTTACATGCGGTTTAAACATGGTCTCAGTGAAAGGGAAATTTCAGTTTTTTCCCCAGCTGAGTTATTATCCTTATTTTACCTCCTGTCCTTCTAAGCTTGCTGTATCATAAAGGATAAACATTTGGCACTAAAACAGTTTGTAAGATGAGTTTTGTTTTATTGCCAAGGAGAGAGACGGTTCATCAAGTTGTCAAGTCTCACCCCCCTTGTGTGTGATAGTTAGTCATGCAGATGGATTTGAGGAGACGCTGTCTTCTTTTTTTCCTCTCGATCTCTGCAGACCTGTCTGGGTAAATGGAAAGCAAGCTGTCGGTGTAGGTGATACAGCCTCTGTTTCTGGTTGGCCGTTACAGACGGTGGTTAGACAGGAGGTGCACTGTGAGGAGCATTTTACATTACTCATCCTGCTTATTGCCTTTATTTGATGCAGCAGTGGGAGATGTTTTCAGATATTTTGCACAAGTATAAGTAACAATACTGCAGTATGAAAGAACTCAATTACAATTAAAAGTACTGTATTCAAAATTTCCCCCCTTTCAGGGTATATTTTACAAGATTATTGCCTCAATAGCCAATGTTCAGAAAAAGTTCAAGTATTTAGTTACTTAGTCGCTGATTTAATGCTACTGTTATTATTCACACTGTGTCTATATGACAAGTACCCCAGTATCCCCTGGTGTATTAACTCTGTACCTGCATTTGGCCTATACTGTATTCAAATCTTGCCTCCTGAACAGAATGCTTTTCTTTTGGCTCAATAAGAAGATCTGATAATGCAGAGTTTGTGTTTCTCCTAGCTGAGCTCATCACTTCTCCTGCTATTGATTGGTGCTGTAACCTGAGAGGTTAGTGTTGCTGCCGAGATGCAGAGTGCCAGGGCTCCAAAGGGCGACGCAAACCAATAAAGATGCGCCTTTGCATCACAAAGGTTGGACCAAACAAGTGTGCTCATACCAACTGTGCTCCATTTCCTACCATCTGCTTTCTACTGTGAGATTTCTCTCAAGGCAATCAAGATTATTTCATTAATTGTGGGTGATTATATAATAATAATGAATGGACACTGGTCATTAATGCCCTTTTGCACATCAGCACACATCAGTTGAGTCATTGTTGCATTACTCTCATTGTAGAGATGGATCACAGTGTTGTTGTGGAAGCTACAGCGAGTGTACATTATGTATATGTATCATCGCCATCGATCCACCCGATGCAGAGGTAGACTTCAGCCATACCATTCATCATGTCCCCTTTTACCCCCCCACCACACACACACACACACACACACACACACACACACACACACACACACACACACAGCCTCCCACCCCCGACTTTGACTTGCAAATAAATATTGCTCAGAGTGCAATAACCTTAACGCCAAAGGTTGGAGGAATCACAGTGTGATTAGCGAGCCTAGAGTCTGAATGCATGTGACAGCAGAGAGGAGGAGGAGGAGGAGGAGGAGGAGGAGGGATGTCTGGAGCTCAAGCAGGACCTCCTGTTTTCAGCTGCATGAACTGTGGATCAAAGAGCTTTCACTGCGTTAGAGAGAAACTAGCTATGCAGGATATTGTGTCATGATCGTGGTGTCAGTGTCAGCGTGTGGATTTCTGCTTGTGTAGAGCAGCAATCAGCAATTGTTGCCATCATTTCTTGATCTGTTTTATTCATTTTCTATTAAAATATTAATTGTGTAGTTTGTAAAATGTCATAAAATTATAAAAAAGAAGGTCAATGACAATATTCAGATGCCCAAGGTAGGAATGGTTGAAAGTTTTCAAGTTTCACTGCTGATAGCAAAACAGTTTTTTAAAATCTAAACATTTATTTCTACAAAATCCTTCTTTTCAGCCACGCTGGCAGCATAACTCAAGGGATTGCAAGGTCAGTTGGTCCAGACTGAAATGACTCAACTAGAGATAAAACGGTGTCAACATTTCATTTAACTAGCATAATGACCAAAACTATCCTGGTTATCAGGATTACCACAGTCTTTCAAATGCTTGCTCGAGTGTCTCTGTCACTGTCGATGAAGACAAGGGACCAGTAGAATCACTGGATTTGCCTGCTGCACGCCCACTTTGTAAACAAAGGAAAAGCAAAACAAACCCACGTTGCATGCTGGGCCCTCCTGCCTGTGTCTGGGAGACTGTTGCTAACTTTGGTTGGTGCTGGACAGTATTTACCATCAGTTTTTCAAAATGTGGCAATGAAACACAGCTTTAATGATAAATCAGATTTGAAATAGTAATACTTATTGTCAAGAATTTTCCACTTTTTTTTTGTGTGTGTGTGAAACTGTTAAGCCTTTCATCCCTAGTCTCAACAACTATAGATGGATTGCCATGATTGCCCCACAAGACAAATCCTACTGACTGAAGTGATGCTCTGCCACCATGAGGTTGATTTTTTTGTTTTTTTTTTAATGGAAATGTCTTGTCTACTGTCAGATGGATTGCCATGAAATGTCGTACAGACATTCATGCCCCTTTCAGGAGGAATTGTAATAACTGTTTTCCTGACTTATAATCTAGCACCGCCATCATGTTACTAACACACTAAAGATGGTGATCATGGTAAACATGTACAAGCTAAATATCACCATGTTATAATGAGTATGTTGGCATGCTGACATTGGAATTTTGCTCAAAGCAGCACTGGGAACAGCCCCACCGAGCTGCTCATATGACTGTAGGCTTGTTTCATTTAACAGAAGAAGCTGAAGTTGTCTAATGTTAAATGTTTTCAGCACAAGCAAGCACCAACCTGAAACTGCCGAAAGTTTTTATCTAAAACAGGAACGGTCTGTTTGTAGAGTGTGTATATTTTGTTTAGGTTTTCAGAGTTTAGATTTTACAACAGTTTAAGAATGCGAGCAGACATTTATGGCTAGCTTGCAGGTGCTTGGCAGTTTTGATACTTGTTGCTGAAGACACATAAGGTTTGATACCCAGCTATAGCCCAAGGTTATATCTTTATATTACTTGTTTTGTCCACAAAGGTATTTGTTTTACCATGATATTTTACGAGGAAAAACAAGTCTTGACATTTGTGAAGCTGGAAACGGGAATGTTTGGTATTATTGCTTGATAAATGACTTTAATCAGTTCATATTGTCTCTGAATTATTTCCTGCCCGACGACTAATCACTTCAGCTAATTGTTTCTGCTCTCTACAATAACAAGACCGTATGAATACTTGCACAGTGTCTGTCCACCACAGATTCAGTCTTTAAGAACAACTTTAACAACTTATAGTTTTAAGATTGGGTATTCATATTATTAATTATCAGTCAGTCAATTTATTTGTCACGTGAAGTCATGTAAGGTACAACTCCAGTGAAATACAATCCCATCACCTCCTTGAACTTGTGCATTGCAGTTTAGTCCCTTTTTTCCTCTTCTGCTGCTCTTCATACATTGCAGGCTGCTGCTTTATTGTTGTTCATGTTTCTATCTAGTTTTGGGTACAGTTGCTTTTCGTGTTTTACAGATTAAATCCAACACAGACTCAGTGAGTTCATTGATGTCATTTGTGAAGTCCACAGCAGTATACTGGAACATGTTTCAGACTGCGTCATGTAGTGCAGACTATGGGGCGGCCTCTGATTGGCCTGACCATTGGTCTAGTGTCACTGGGGGCATGCCTTGTAGTTTGTTTACGTGTTGAGACCTCGGTAGCATATCTGGTTATGATTAATTAAACATTTTGATTATAGTGAGGCAGCTTAAGTGCTTCTCTTTTCATTCAGAACAATAAGATTTGGAGCAACGTTCCCACAAGCTGAAAGTACTCATCTGTAATGCAGACAGGTTTACCACTCTTATTTTTTAATAACACCTTTTCCCTTTAAGTCTGCACCGGGTTCGTCACCATGGAAACAGTCAACGCTGTCAGAATATTAATTGAAATGAGTGCGTGTTAGCATTAGCACACCTCAGTACGATACAGTGTCTGGCTTTTAATGCTGAGAATGGGGAAAGAGAATCATCTGGCACTGTAAAGAATTGGAGCCACATTACCAGCAACACAACAGGAGTGTGATTAGCCGACATGGGGAGAGTGTTAATGAGAGGACAGGGCAGATTCACTGCCTCCTGTTCTAGCATGGACACACTCAAACACACACACACACACACGCACAAAACTGCAGTTCAGCAAAGTTTCCCCATAAAAGCTGAGTGGTGTATAGGCTGGTCCGTGGAGGTTGGCAGTATAATATAGAGCTGAGTGGTACTGAGAGTGTTGGCAAAGGGATGTTGCCTGTCACACTGTGTTCTCTGTGTTTAAGTTGACAGCTCTGCTAGACCCATGTACTGTATATTCATTACAATGGAAAGACTACAGCTTATGCTAGCACTATTGCAAAGTTACACAGCAATAATGGCCTGTTTCTTGATACAGTGCTGTTGGCACTTTTCAGTGGTATTCATAAGTCTTCTGAGACAATGGGACTGTTGATTAAGAAAGCTGACATTTGCTGTTGTTGGTATGATACATTGCCTTTATCATCCTGCAGCTTACAATAAGAAAAGTAATTAGAGGTTCCATGAGTGTAATTATTTTCCTGCAGGTTGGAGACATTCAAAGTATTAAAAAGTCTTTAGAAAAACAGCCTGGCTTTATTGAATGTGATTTGGTCATTTAAGAATGGTAAAACTTGTGTCTGCCTTATCCAGGTGGATCCTGCTCCTTTAGCAGTCTTACTTTAAAAACATGTTCTTTTTCCTTTTTTCTTGAAGTCAGTGACAGTAAAGCTAAAGAAAATAGAGTTCTGTGGATCCTTAAAAAGTCTTGAAGGACATTAAATTCTTCAATCTAAAAATACTCTCATAACTGGTATTAAAATGTCCTGAGGAATTTCAAATGTCTTAAAATGCTAAGACATGGGAACTAGGATTTTATGTATTGTTTATTTTCTGACATTGCAGAAATGTTCAGATTACTGAATGTTTCCTGCAGTAACGTAACCCAGATCAGGATAGTGGAACGAGCAACACTAGTATTTAGTTTCCAGCAGGGATGCTCAGAGAAGAGGATCCATTGTCTGCTAGCTAGCTGTCACTGTGCCCTGAACGACATGGGGAAGTGCAAATCCAACAAAAACCGGCTATTCAACCAAGATTTTGTGGCATGGCTGAAACAGGCACAACACAATGCACATGAGGCTCTGTGTTGTTGAAGCAAAAAGTTTTTCACATTCGGCACAATGGGACTCAAGGCAGTGGAGAAACTTGCCAAAAACATGCCAGGTATTTTTCAGCACTGTTTTACCTTCATCTGTGCCACATGACAAAACCTCATGTTTTGTCACTGTGACCTCAGAAAACATGTTTGTGGCCATAACTTAAGAATTCATAGGCTCATTATGACAGCATTTCACATGAATGTCTGATAGGATAAAATGATGAAATGATGATACTTTAAATCCATCAAGTCAAAGGTCAGCTTCTCTGTAACACCATAATGTTCTGCAAAAACACTTTTCTGGCCATTACTCAATGTCATATCTCAGGAACAGAAGGGGAAACATTTGGTTGGATAGTGAATTTGTAACACTAATCTTGGGTGCCATCTTGAAACTGCGATGATTATATAGATCTTCTATGCTGCCAGGTTAAAGATGTGTGTGAGGCATCTGTGTGTTGGAATATACAGCCTCTTTGCATCAACATCCATATTTGAAGCATTGTCAACTGTCATGGCTACAAATGAGTATGTAGACAAGGATTTAAACTGGAACTTACAAGACCCGAGGCGGCAATTCTATTTTTTTCTTCAAGTAGTCTAAAATGCACTGGAAAAAAAAGTCTTAAATCATTCAGTCTAACTTGCCTTTAGCTTTAGGAACTTTGGATGATTTAGTTGCATGTCACACATGTCATTAAATGAGGACTGTATTTGTCTGCAGTCAAACAAACATTGAGAGATTACTCTAACAGCATGTTCTCTGCAGCACCCACACACAGGCCCTCCCTGGCACCAGCAGGACTCTACACACACCATCAGTGAACTTGGCCTCTTGGCTCGACGAATCAAACTACATTAATACTTCTTGCTTATGGTATATGATAACGTACTGTAGCTTTCGATACATAATAGATGACTTCCTTTTGCACATGAGAAAGAGGCCCGGCCCGTGAAACTTGCAGCTCCTCTTTGCTGCAATAAAGTTGTCATGTCCACCTAACGACTTGGTGTTAAGATAAGAGCACCACCAGCTTAGCTTTAAAGCCAGAGTTTGTAACTGTGTGATCGTCAGCACTTTTAACTCCTGCTTTATTTGAGTAAGCAGTCCACTGCATACACTGACTGATCAGTCTCCTTTCACACACTCTTGACTTCAAGTCAGAAGTAGCAACTCTCCATCTGTCCCTCTTAGCCCAACACTGTGGCCTACATGTCAGGTTAAGAGCACTCACTGCATATGTTATACTTTGTTTCTTAAAGCAACAGTAAGTAACTGAGATTTTTCCCTGTCAAGGCTTTATATAAGTGTAGCTGCATGATTTTGATCAATACCCAATAACCCAACTATTATCTAATCAGGTACAGAGATAGCTGGCTTGAAATCCACTGTCTGACCCTTCCTTTGTCCTCCTCCCCACCTCCTCATCTTGAACTTTCATACACTCAAAATTGAAGGGATGTTGCCACAAGCGTCTGTGTCACAACACATTTTGCTCCCAAGCCAGAAAAGCAAATGGCAAAGCAATATTGTTTTATGTTGTGAAACAGCCTTATTATCTCTTTACCTGACATTCATATTGGATTTCTGATTTAACTAGCTAGCAAGCCAATTCAGTTTTAAAATGTGACTTTGTTATTTCTGTCCATTACAGGCATCATAAACTGTGCCAGAGGGCTGTGGATGTTGTTCAATTCCTTTAACGCCAATAGATGTTAACATCAAAACTTACTTAATGAGCATTAATGTCCACAATCCTCACAGTTGTGCTCCCTCATTCAGTCAGAGGAGATGTAGCAGCCACAGTAGGTGATACATAGGGGGAGCTGGACAAAAGAAATGCATACATTTTTGTATGAATTGACTGAAGAGTTTAGTCAATAAAATATTTTTAAAATAAGCAAACATGACTCTTGCAAGTCCTTAGAGCCCCAGGTGCTGTTCTTCAAATGTTTACTTTGTCTCAACAACAAACATAAACTCATTTGTAATATTACAAGACACAGAAAAGCTGCAAATCTGAGCACTTAAGTTTTTAGTGATGTGGCTTGAAAGACCATTACACACTGGGGCTGTTTCTATGCCATAAATTGGCATGTCAGTATATTTGACCACAAAAGCCCTTGATATAAATGAAATAAAACTCTTACAGTAGCTTAGGCTATACAACAACTTAAACCTTAGACATACCACCAGACACTGCTCTAGGTGAAGAGATCCTGATGCACATTTGCAATGCTACCAGGTGCCGGCAAATCTTTTAAACCTTTTATTGAACAAGTGTTGCATCTTACTCAATAAAATATGAATGAATCAATGTTATAAATTGTTTTGATGCAAAATATTTTCAGCCAAGTATTTAGCATTTTGTTGATGTTTATTTGTCACACCCTAATTAAGTAAAGCCTTTAAGAATGGGAAAGTCATTTTGTCTGTCGATCCACCACTTTGGTCCTAAGTATCTCAGCAGCTGTTGAGTAGCATGTGATGTGGGACAAACTTTTTGTTTCATGTACCCTGGTTAATGACCAAATAACTGCTAAATTTAGTGATTAGTTGTAATTAGGAAATGTTAGCAGGCTAGCACACAACTGATGCCTTTGCCACAATGCCTACATGAGCAGCCATGTGTCACAGATTTGTTTCAGTGCCCATGCTAACAGGTTAGAGCAGCCACACTGACGCCGTCAGTTGTTGCTCAGGCACGGCGCAGCTGCTGCTCAGCTGTGGAACATCTAGAGGAGTCTAGCCTATTTTTTCCGCATGGCACTCATGGTCTCAGCAAAAATAGACTGAAATGTTCTTTTGATGATGATATTGATATGGTACCACCTTCACTACAGTTCCAAATACAGTTGTAAAATATATTTATTTTTGACTCAACCTCTCCTGTTTCTGTTTCAAAACAAAAACCTTCTGACAACATTTCTATGGACAGAATGCCACTCTTGGCTTGTATGGCCCCATAGATGAGTGGAGTACTGGCTTTATTGTGGAAAGTAGTTATATCAGCAGGCAGCTCTGCAAAAGTGCCGCAGCAGCAACGCTATCTGTGTAAACACTGCATGTGTGCAGGCTGCAGCAGTTCAGCGAGGTAGCCGTTATGCACTGCTCATGGAGGCAATGTGGCCTGGGTGTAAGATGGTGAACAACAGCACATCATCATTGTTCTTGTGTGCATGTTAGCATGCTGATATCAGCATTTAGCTCAAAGCACTGCTGTACCCAAGTGCAGCCTCACAGAGCTACTGGCATGGACTCTCTCCTTGTGTTGTTATTTGACGAGTAAATCAAAAGTAGTAGTGGTGTATATGGATCAAATTCTCTAATATATGTAATTTTTTTTATGTCAGTATCTCTGTTTATATACTGCTATATACCATGATATAGTTTATCTTTTGGAGAATTAATTGAGAAACATTTTATGAATAAAATATTAAAATCTAGAAAATTAATTACATCACAAATCAAGATATCTCCTCACATTGATGCAAAAATCCAAATCTGTAGTTGCCATTTAGCAGTTTTGTTCAATAGACCATCTTGGACAGTGATCAATGGTAATTTTCTGTTGATCGACGAATCAATATTTCGAGTAGTAGTACCAAGATTAACAATATTATACAGATATCCTCCAACATGACCACAGGGTTGAATCAGCAATTCCCAACAACAGCCGGAACAAACACTAACTATTCTAAGCTTCACAGAGCACACAAGGGTGGCATGTGTTGCAGGTCTATTGCATTATATTTCACAGGTATTTCTGATATTGTGTCCAACCCCTCAATGTACAGCAAAGTGCCACTGACTCTGCCCTCCCTCCCTTCCTCACAAACTTTCGAGGAAAGTCTCCAGCTCTCCAACTAGTTCTGCACAGCACCTGTTCAGTGTGGCTGTGGTGCAGAGCTCTTGCCTCCCCTACTGTTTAGGGGTTTTCTAAAAATAACATCTGGGGAGGGCTGTATAGCCAGCAGGCAGGGAAAACAAGGGAGCAGAGGGAAATTGGCTGCTTGTGTATTCTATCAGACCATGAGGGAATGTTAGTCAGATAGTTGTTGACTCTCCTATTCCCTGCCCGCTTCAGTTTGTCATGGCTGTGTACAAAGTGAGGGGAACTATATATTTAGCAGCCATGATTCATACTCAACAGATTGCGCGGGTACAGAACACAGCACGTCTTTCGAGTCAAATACAGCAGCATTTGCATTTAGCTCTTGACGACAATCATTTAGACTCATTGCATTCTTTGGCAGCTGTTGGATTTGTTAAATGTGTACATTCCCGGAGGGTTAAATATTTTTTGTCTTTTAATGGACATTGTTTCTTTTTTTCTGTGTAATTACAATTGAGTCACTGAGGACATCCATTAATGGCAGCTATGAAAGAAATGTGCAAGTTATTGTAGCTTTGTTCTCCCCAGTCTTTTCATAGTCATGTCCTTTCAGGAAATCTTCTGTGTACAGCTGCATTGTACTTGTTGATTAAGGCATTCTTTTGAGGACTCTTTCATCAGTGTTTTTATTAAATGCGTGTAAGGTCAGAGAGAGAAAACTTATGAAGAGGGCTACATGTTAATAATAGATGCATACCTTTTGAAAGACTTTTTTAATAACTGATTTCAATATTGTCTTTTGTCCTCAAGAAGCTTTATTTCAGAAATATGTCACTCAGCAGGGGGGTTATCACAGTTTTCATGTCACAGCCCCCCACGTACACATATTAAACTGTGGAGCTGCAGAGAGGTGCAAGTCAAACCTACTACAGGACTTTGTAGTGAATTTGTAGTAGATAGATAGGCTGATGGAGTTAGCCAACTTGACGTTATCTATTGGTGTGTGGACTTCTGTTTTGAAGCCTCAAGTTTGGCATTTTGGCTGTCGCCATCTTGGATTTGAAGGAGCGGGTGGAGCTTAGGAGGGTAGCTGCTAGCTTGATTAGCACAGTTGATTTACAGTCTCTCCGGGTTAACTTTGATGATGCTAATGCTAATTTTTGCTACGGAAAAACAGGCATAAAACCATTAAAACAAAATATAATTACCGGGAAAACAGAATACTCATCTCCTTAGAGGGTCTTTCAGTACAACCGAATGCTACCCAACACTTTTTTAAGTGCCCAAAAGGTTACAGTTAACTTTCATGGCCTGAAAACGCACTAAAATGGCAACAGTTACGGCTAGGCCTTTACTCTGTGAATTTGGGACATTACCTAACCACTGTTGTTGCCATGGTAGCAACTTGTCACCCATTTATCACTCAAAGCAGCTGCTCCCTTAATTATGCATAACTTTAAGCCTTAATAACATTTAAATGGGTGTTAAATAAAAAAAAATCTGCCCTCATAAGAATAGGTAAATTAGCTAGAGAGACCAACATTGTTTTTTGTACTAAGCTGTAAACATGTTTATTTCTGCTATAAAGTTGGACATTTTAACTGGGGGGTTTTAGGGGATTGACTTCCTCTCGGAGCCAGCCTCAAGTGGCCATTAGAGGAACTGCAGTTTTTGGCACTTCTGCGTTTGTTTCATTTTGCCGCCCCAGAGGTTGCTGCTTTGTTGCCATGAGTCAGTGTGGTGGGCCATGACTCGGATGCAGCCTTTGACACACATTTTTCCGTTAAGTTGCTCAGATAGGCATGACTTCTTGTGACTGTTTACATCCCACATTGGTGAGAGGCAGCCTTTGTTTTTCCTGACACACAGCAGCTCCTTTCAGTATCTGAGCAAGTCACACACAGCTTCTCTCACAACTGACCCAGTGTAATTGTAATTCAGCCCATTAATGAGCCAAGTAAAATGCCCTTTATGGGAAACGACAACAGTAAAACAGCTTACACTGTGGCAACTGTTGTTTTACTTGGTTGAACAACAAATTAGATAACTAGCGACCTCGGCTCCCCTCTGTTAGAAATGTTTCCACTGTGCTGTTCAGCAAAGATAACCACGTTTACTTTATCTAGATTGGCACTGGCCACAGGCTCATTTCTTCATACCTTTCCTGTGCAGCCTCTGCATCTCCAGATTCTGCCATTTTGAGCATGTCACATCATGCTGTCTAAATGCATGATGTGTAGCATGCTACTGTTACAGCACAAAACCAAAGACTGCGTATCGGGACAGAAAAAAAATCAAAGTTGAAATTCTATCCGTTGTGTATTGACGGAAAAAACGTGCTTGACTGAAAATCGAAATTCCAATGCATCACTGGATGCGGAGGGATCACATGAAACAGCCTGTAATTTGTGAACTTAAGAAGTAGCTTCCTTCTATAGAAGCAGGGCTTATTTAGAGACAACAGATGCTCCTGGTTTCCTGTGGAGTGGGATGAAACCAGAGCCTTTGTTACTGAAGATGCCCCGGTGCTGAGCTCCGCTGCGTGTCTGGAGTGTGAATAAAATGCCAATTTCTTTAGCCACCATCCATGGTGAGGTTTAATTTTAGACCAATCACTTGCTCACCATGTGCAAACACCCCTGCAGTTGCTAATGCATATCTGTTATTCTCTTTCTCTGTCTGTCCCGCTCTTCGTAGCTCGCTGTCACTCTCTCCCACTCCTCTCATTCTGTATTATTTGGGAGTCGGAGGCATTTTAACCCAATCCTCTGTTAACCCTGATTGTGCTCAGCCTACACCAGTTTAATGTTTACAGCTGTGTATCAGCACGCCAAGCTATGACAAAAGCAAAACATTGCACAAATCTTTGCAATGCCACAGCTAACAAAGCAGATCAACACCTCCGCTGTTTACAAACCGAGTCAGGTTACATGCAGTCTGCCACACTGGCATGACCTGCAATTAAACAGAGACACAGTGGATTACATTTCATAACAGGAAAGCATGGAATCACAGTTATGACGCGTTGCCTCTAAATAGCAACTAAAACGCAATCATCCACAATCCACAGCTCCACGTTCTATTGTCCCACTGAAAGTAATCATCCTGCCAAGGTTTTCATTTGGATACTGAATAATTGATTTGGCACACGCCCACAGTTTTGTGCAGCCATTGTGTTCTTTCTCATCACAAATCCTCACCCAAGGTTTTCATACTGCTACAGGTTATTTTGTGCACTACCCTAGCAGGGTATGACAAAGTCAAATATCACAGTAATGCTAAGAGACTGCCTCAATATTGAATGAAGAGCAGATAATCTGGAGATGATTGCTGGTCCTGTTCATAGATAATACACAAAAAAAATGTTGAGGAAGGAGCCTGAGCAAAGCTCGACCCAATCCAAACAGACCTGATGATAATTAGACCCAATCTAGACCGCAGTGGACCTGAACAGAGAGAACGCTAACACAGACAGCAGCATGATAAGCTATTAATTAACAAGAAGAAATATAATAATAACAGTGTCCGAGGAACAAATGTAAAGTCATCAAAGCTAATTCCAAAGATAATTATTTTATATGCTTCAAAGATTAATGCATAGAAATAATTTAAAATGCTATTTTCACCTCCTGCCCCAAAAATGAAACAGTCTGCAGCCAACTGCGAGATATTTAGACAGAAGATAATCATTTTATAACCAATCTAATATCTATAAATCAAATTCATGCATCTTAAACAAGCTACTGATTTCCTAAAAAATTTTCCTCCTGCGGTGATTACGATATACTACATGATCAGAGCTGATAGTGGATACACTCTAATCCTTTCAGATCCACTCAGGTGTTAGACATATTGAAACAGACCCCAGATCTGTGACGCTAGAACAAGACCCTACCTGACTGAGAACTGTTTTAACTTGGTTCGACGCAGTTCATGTTTTGGGTTTCTGTTTCTAAAAACCAAGTGGACCCATGTAGATCTCTATCTCACAACTCACAGACATACATGTGTGCAACTTGTGATAAAGGGTAAGAAGCCCTCTTATGTACTAACACACAAACCCGGATAGGTTGATTGTGCGTAAAATTTTTGAGGTTAGTGTTTGCCCTTAAATGATTTTTTAGTAATTAACTAATTACTTAATGTAGAGTCAACTTCAATGCCAAAGGTGCCGGACTCAACTATTTAAGTTGAATACACTAAAAAACAAATTATTTGTACTTAAATTCTGCAGTAACATCAACTTGTTGCCCGAACAATCAACTCAACATTTTAGTAGGAGCAATAAAACACATGGGTAACACATGCAAGTCCTGATCATGCCCAGACATAGTGATTGAATTAGCCACTTAGAAGCTGGCAAAGTGATGGGGGGGTGTTTCAGGCTAAAAATTGACATGTTTAAGTCTATTCAACTCAAATATGCTCATGAAAGACAATGTGGCCCTGATAACAGTTCAGTATACTAAGACTGATTAAGTTATGCAGTCAGACTCAATATTTTAAGTGATATTTACTTTAATTATTGAAGTAGGAACAACATTCTGGCTAACAGTGTTAATTTTTCTAAAATAGATTTGGGCAATTAAATGCAGCCTTTAAAACCAAGAAAATAAAATAATAAAACTGACATATAATAATAGTATATACAAAATCTAGTCTTATTTGACAGTACCAGTAGTAAATCTATATTTGCTATCCTATGCCTTTCTTTTATAAACAACGTCAACAGTATCGTCTTTTCTAGATTGATATTTGCACCTGAAGCAGCTCCGATTTCCCCTCCCCTCTCACTTTCTACCAGGCAGTCCTGAGCCCCAGAAATAGCAACACTGGTGTATGACTCATGTTTTGAGCGATCTGAGATGCCTGATGAGAAAGGCACGAATAAAGGGACTCATTAGTCAAGTGCAACACCAACAAAAGAAAGACGTTTAAGGGAGGCATCTGAGGGCACTGGGTCAACAAATGACCAGTGTAAATCCTCCACACAAACTCAGTAACCTCCTCCAATCAGCTCCTTCCTTGGCCCTCATGCTCTACACCTCTAATCAGCGAAGCCTTGTACATTATTCCTCAACCCCATTTGCTCGCACTCCTTCTTCTCAGCCCCGAGTCAAAGACCGAAGTCCGCCCCTTTTCCAGATCTCCTTCATTCCCAAGAGTCCCCTTCCAGTTTCTTTCATCTCCCATCCTATCGTTTGCTTCTGTCTTTCATCTACTTGCTTCAGTATTCCATCCACCCTCTTGCCTTCATCTCTAGTCTTTCTCCCAACCTCACCCAGCCCCCCCAACTTCTTCATGTGACTTCCACCATCGTCTTCTGTCACCATCCGTCCTGTTTTTATTCATCTTCTGTTCCCCCCAAAGCCCATCATATCATTTCTTTTACTCTCGCTCTAAATCTACCAGCTCTCTGCTCCTCTTGTTGTTTATTATCTGCCTTAATTCTCCCAACAATCCATCCTGGATCTTCACCTCTGCTTTATGCCCCTCCCTTTACCGTCTAGTACCTGCCAACCCTTCCACGTCCTTTATCCATAAGTCCCTACTTCTAAATAAAGATAATAAAATTCTGAATATTCCTGATATTCGCACTTTGCTACCACTACAACTTAACACCTCCACCCTCTTCTTCAGCTGCCACTTCCCCATGCTACATCCCCACATTACCCAACCAACACGCAGCACTGAACCCTCCCTTCTCTTCCATCCACCCTCTGGTTCAGCCCCCACTTTCCTCCTTCTCCATCTCCAGCTTTAGCAACCCCCATCTCCCAACTGAATCCATCATCCTCTTCTCCTCTCGGGCTCGCATCCAGAGCGGTGGTGCCCTGATGGAGGTCAGCCTGGTCTCTTTCTGCCGTGAGAGACAGGAAGGCAAGGTGAACCGCTCTCAACGGCTGTCATTGCGCTGTACGACGGGTGAGGAGAAAGAAGGGAGAGAGAGAGGAGGACAGTGTGATAGAGGGAGAGCGAGGGCAGGAGGGTAGAAGCAGAGCGAGAGGGAGAGAGAGGAAGAGAGAGAGAAAGTGGTCCGGCGCTCACAGCTCACATCGCTGGCTGGCTGGCTGGCTCGCTCACTGTTGACGAATGAGCTGTCTACCCACGGGGCTGGGAAACGGCAGCTTGTGACAAGCTGGGGAGAGAGGAACATGAATGTAATGCGTACCTTGCCTCGCTTGCTTTCAGATACCGGCCAGAAGAAGACTCCAGAGAAGAAGGATGGGAGGCGCATGTCGTTCCAGAGACCCAAAGGGACCATTGAATATTCTGTGAGTAACGCACAAGCAACTCTGCTCTTTCTATGTTAATGTCGTTATGTGTTTTTGACTGCTCCCGTGCTGCTACTGCTGCTTCTGTGTGTGTCTGCTGCTGCTGCTGGTTCTGTAGCTCTGACTAGCTCCAGTAATATTCTAGCTGTAGCTGTTGTGTTTGTGTGTTGTGAAGGCTCCGTGTCAGACCATGCTTGGTAGCTCATTAGTGAGGGGGAGAAGCATTTTGTGGATTTTGCGAGTGTAACACGTGTACCTCGTTCTCAAAGTGTTTACATAAAGAGGACAGCGTGTGTGTGTGTGTGTGTGTGTGTGTGCGTGTGTATACAGACGTGCAGGGTGGCTGATCGTAAGCTTATTGAAACAATGTATCCTCTGTTAAAGAGTCCCTGTGCAGCAACACAACACTCAGCTCCATTTTGCATGTTGATGTATAGGAAGGAGAGAGGAATTGTAGCACATCCGTATGTTTCCTTTAGCTGGATCAGACGAGGACAGACAGGCAGGAGCACTGGCAGGATGTGTATTTGTTTTTCCATTCGTTGTCTGCCACGTATCGGAGAGCATTCCACCACAGAGCTTGCAGTGCTCGCGAATGACCTTCCAACTGCGTTGTCATTTCTATTGATTTAGCTGTTGTGTAGGAGAAGGGGAGGGGGGTGAGGAGATGGAGAGAGGGAGAGAGAGAGAGGAGAGAGAGAGCTCTGGTTCCCTGGTGTGAGCTGAAAATGGAGCCTGTCTCTGCTTTGCCTGGTTGTGTTCTTCAAATGACCCTCAAATCCAGCTGCAGTCAGACTGCTTTTCCTCCGCTCTCTCTCCGTGGCAACAGTGAGGAGTGGGATTGCTGTGGCTCAGCTCCGGCTGTCTGCCTGTCTGCTGGAAAGAGGGAAGGGTAAGAAGGAGAGAGGTAAGGAAAGGGAGGGAGGGAGAGAGGGAGGGAGAGCAGGGTTTGTGGTCTCTTACTGACATTCCACTCTCCTCTCCCAAACTCCAGCTCCAGGAGCTACTGTGGGTTTCACTGTGTTTGCCTCCCTTTCCCCATCTCCAACACCTCAGTAACAGAGACACCTCCTCCACATCCACCACCTCCCCAACCTGTCAGTCATCCAACACCTGCTGACTGACAAGGCCCTTGTTTACCTTGCTGGGGCTTGAACAACCTCAACCGCTACAACAGGATATTTGTCAGAGGCAAAGCACTGTGTCACGGCCCCAGTATGACCTGATAAAGGCCACAACAACTCTGCAAGATAGACAGAAATGCTAGTGGTTAAGAAATATAGGAAGAAATTAAGTGTTTAGTATGTGGAGAAAAGATTCACATCTCAATCACACAGGTTACCAATTCTGTTCTTGTCAACCGTCACTCTCTTGTGCTCTTTTCTCCTTATTACCCCCCACTAGTTTGCTGCTAGTGTGATGGATGGGTCGAGCGCTGCCAATGATTGTGTCCTGTAGCCTGACATGCTGCAGCAGCACGCAGGGAGGAGGCTCAGGGCCGCCAAGAGTGTTTAGGACGATATGACCAAACCTTCCCTACACTGTGAGAGACACATGGTTGCCACTGTCCCAATGATTGAGAAGTGGCTTTATCTTAAACTCATCTCCTGTGCTGGGGGATGGCTGGCGATGTTTCCTTATTTCGCTCTACAGCAGATATGGTTTTAATCTATTGCCCGGCGCACACAGGAAAAAGAAGGGTTTCCTCTCACGCCGCCTTATCAATACAATCTCCCTCCCTCCCCTCCCCCCTCTCACCCCTTTACCTCACACACAGGCTTCTTTCTCTGTCCCTTTTTTTTTTTTTCGTGTTGAGAAATAACCTGAGCAGCTGCAAGCCATCTGCCTAGACACTGATAACGCCAGTCCATTCAGTCCAGCTATTGGCTGACCTGCATCCAATTAAAAAAGTGTTTGAAGTCTGTGGGAACAACAGAGATAGATGAGGAGACAGGAAGACGAAGAGAGAGGCAAAGAGCAGCACAGAGGTGAGCCATGCAGGGGGGGCTCTCTTTTCCCACTGACTAGCTGAGAGGACGGCCAGTCAGAGTCCACGAAATTTAGGAACTGAGAGAGAGCAGGCCACACATATTTATCTCCAGCCACACCAGCTGTAGAACACCATGGACTTAGATGCCCCAGTTGGGATGCTATTTTGGATTTTGCATGAACTCTGGGGATCCACAGGGTGTCTTGACTAGCAGATAGCTACGGATAGATTTAAAAGAAAATTCCGCTTTACTACAACTTGGGTGTTAGTTTTGTAACTTTAGAAATTGTTGGGAAATACACATCTATTCTAGAGAGATGTTCGCAGGCAGACATCAAAAAACAACCAAAAAGCCTCTGACTCATTGTTTCAGTTTTGTAGCGTTTGTCATCATTTCTCTTGGTTTTAAAAACATTTCACCTTCCAGGGTAGGTGTACTCGATCTCGGAACATGGTGGCATTATAATAGGAAGTCCAAAACAAGAGTAGACAGATGATTGGATGCATTGAAAACAGGTTACAGTTTAGGCCCAAGGTGCACCCAAGTAATAATCCCCCACTGTACACAGGAAAACTGTGCACACAATTGTGGCAAATGTAGTAGGTTGAACCAGGGAGTTTGTCTCTAAACTGTAATGGAGGTTAACAACAGACAATTCTGTGAGTAATACTTTTCACTTTCATTTTCTCTTCCAAATATATTGGATTATCTGAGGGGTTTGTTTAAGACATGCCTGATCAGGGCATCATGTGGCCTAGGGATTCTAAGACACTGACTGTAAGGGATATTAAAAATTAAATGTTTTACTGTTAACTGAAAATAAGAATTTTCAGTCTTACATCTCTACCAGGGCCATGCCATGAATTGAAGCAGAGATAGATATATGAGAGACAGCCCCACTCCCCATTGGATACTAATCCTTTTCAATGATAAAGAGGATCAGCAAACTTTCTGTTGCTGCCATTACATAGAACGGTCAGTTCAACGTCTGCTGGTTACCATGAGCTAACAACAGCAGCAGTGGCTAATATCTGACACCGAGCCATCAAAAAGGTCCCAACAACCTCACAACAACACCAACAGCACCATGGCTCAACCCTGTCACTGAGTGTGTGTGGGGTAGGTGGACTCTACGTCACCAGCGCGGAGCTCACACTCCCACAGCAGTAGTATCATAATAAACAACTTGTCGGTTAATGGGTCATTATTTGTTAACGAGGGTCGACTTTCGGTCACAAAAACCATTTTACATTAGCATCCTACTGGCCAAGTGATAACAACATCTGTCACCTCTCTGCTGCTTGCTATTAAATAGAGGCATATATACCTCCAGATAATACAGGCTGGTTGTTTTTCTTACCAGTAACAACTAAAACTACAAGGATGACCTCTATGTTGTGATAAACTGGAATTATTCCATAATGTTGAGCCATGTTTATTATTTTGGCCTGACCCTCCCCACACACACTCTGTTTCAGTCTGTTGCAGTGCTCTCAGCAGAACTGGCACAGCAAAGTTCTCATTGCATTTTGTATAGTGACACTAGAGAGCAGTTTAAGGGGAAAGGCTATCTGAATTCCAGTCTGCAGGTCAGAGCAAAAGAAGGAGGTTGTCAGTTTTCATGATGTTGTCATTCCAAAAATAACATCAGTCAGATAGCATTACCAACTGTACGTGTTAAAGTAAAACCGTGGTTATGCCACTCAGTCATTTGCCCTAAAATGCATGTTCACCTTATTCATGGTGCCCAGAAGATAAACCCTGATGACTTTGGTGATCCTTTGACTTTGCCTGTAGAGCCTCCAGCAGAGCTGTTATGTATCCTGTGAAATATCTAAACATCTAGACATTCATGGTTTCCAGATGATGAACCCTAATGACTTTGATGATCCCCCGACAGTTCCTGTTGCCCAGGATGAGGATGGCATTTGTCGTCATATATGTCTCAATAAGAGATAAAACTGTATGAAAATTTCATATCACAATTACAGCGACCAGAATTGTCACGGTTACCAGTATTATGACTGTGTTGTGAAAACGTGCTGAAAATGTCCTGAAAGTTTGGACACACCCACTGAAATAATTTCACCAAGTTTTATGTTGAAAACCACAAATAAAATTGGCAGCACTTTCTGATTGCATAAACATTAAAATAATTACATAGCCAACACCTTATGTGAATGTATGAGAACCATATCAGATGTCCATTAACATTTATGATAGCCTGTCTTTGAAATACTTGCTCAATTCTGTGTCACTGTAGATGAGGACAAGGGACCGTTAGCATCACTGGGTTTTCCTGCTGCACACCCACTCAATAAACAAGGGAATAACAAAACAAACCCACGTTACATCACCTGCATCTGGGAGACTTGGTAACTTTGGTTTGTGCTGACAGTTGGCAGTATTTCCATTAGGGTTTTAAAAACACGGTAATCAAAAATGGTTTTTATTATATTCAAAATTAATACGATAATTATTAGGAACTCGGTTACTGTTTTATCACGAGTCTCAACAACTATTGGATAATCATGAAAATTTGTACACACATTGTTGCATTTATCAGGATGAACTGTGATAACTTTGGTGATCCTCTGATGTCTCATGTAGTGCAAGGTTTCCCACAAATTCATTTATTTGTGGCAAGCCACCAAATTAAAACATCTGCCGCCACATTTTGGTTTTGTAGTTTTAGAGCTGGACCGTTCATTAGGAGCGCCATTGGAAAATATGTACCTTTTGGTTGTAATTTGCTCCACAGATGGAGCAGCACAACACCAGGCGCAGTGCTAAAAATATATATAAACTCAATAGTAATTAAACAAGATGTGGAGATAACAACATGTCTACACAGTTAATTTTCAGTTTCACGTGCTTTGTAAATGCTCCTCTACTGTATATGACATACAGTATGATCCAGATGTGTTAGGATTCTACCAGATATGAAGATGATCTCTCACCAGTCACCAGTCTGCAGGTTGAAAGGATTTTTGCTTGGCTTAAAGGAAGCACTGTGGGCATTAGAGGACTTGCGGACATTAGATGAGTCATACGCCAAGCGCAAGGTGTGTGTGCATGCGCACGTGGAGAGACACACACATCGGTGGCAATCTTAACTCCGCACCCTCCTGACAATCAGTCATTCTGATTGCATTATTCACTGCTGGGTAGAAGAGGAGATCCCACTGTTTCAGCTCTTTCACAGCTCTCTGTCTGAGAGTAGGAGAACAAGTCAAACGATGATGGAGAAATGATGGGATCGGAGGGGTGTGTGGATGGCAACGTTAAAAGGGATGGAGGAGGGAATGAAGGGGAATGCATGTAGAGAAGATGGAGACTGATGATGGGTAGTTTAATGGGCAGAAGAGCAGACTAATACAAGTCCCGGATGTCAGCATCTCACAGTGTTACCTTATTTTACCTATTGCTCATGCTCCACCTACATGTTGGAGCCTGTTATGCTTGTTTGATGTTAACTAAAGAGAAAAGATACCGAGATAGAACAATGTTTAAGTCATCTTTCATTTCTTTGGAGAATGTTTTACTGGCCACAGGCGATAAATGACTTGTTTTATTTTAACACATTGTGTTAAAGGGAACGTTTACCCAAAAATCAAAAATATATATTTTCATCTTATTGTAGTGATATTTATCAGACTAGATTGTTTTGGTGTGAGTTGCTGAGTGTTGGAGATATGGGATGTAGAGATGTCTGCTTTCTCTTGAATGTGATGGAACCAGATGGCACTCAGCTTGTGGTGCTCAAAGCGCCAGAAAAAAATAAATTGGAACCTCAACAGTAATGACTCTTTCCTGAAAACATGACCCAGTTACTCAAGACAATCCACAGACCTTGTGGTGAGCTGTTTCAAGTAGGAACTCTTTTCTTCCTATCGCACTACACCTACCAACCGCATCACCGCCCAGAAAGAATTTCGCATTTACTCATGGACAAGAAGCTTGTGCTCATGACAGAATGAAATCTAAACATTAATGGCATCCTCTTCATCTGAGCTGTAACATTAGCTAGCTCAGTGGTGCTAGGTAAGCTAACAGTAGATGCACTCTTCCTTCTGCGCTGTGATACAGTTTGTGGGTGTAGTTTGGTAAAAAGAAAATAGTTCCTACATGAAACTGCTCACACTAAGGTCTGAGACATTGCTGCTGAGTTTTTCAACTGTATTTTTTTGGTACTTTGAGCACTACAAGCTGAGTGCCATCTAGTTGCACTACATTCGAGAGAAGGCAGACATCTCTACGGCCGATATCTCCAACACTTGGCAACTCACACCAAAACAACCTAGACTGACAAATAGCACTACAGGTAAGAGGAAAAATGTGTGTTTTGGGGGTGAACTGTCCCTTTAACAAGCGGGATGTCTTCTCCATTCAAATCAGCTCTGAGCTAGGGTTTGAGCCTGAGCGTAACCTTGTGACAGTGACCCTTTTAAAACATAAAATCTCCTATCACTTCGTCCTTCCTGTACCCAGTTGCCCCCATTAAACCAAGTACATAATCACTGCTGCTAACAGGCTTCTCATTTTTTAGATTTTATAAGCTATGTTAACATTTGTTTTGTTAGTCAGCCAAACCACAATATGACTTGGCTGTCATCTGATAAACATGCATGGCAGAGCCAGTCTCTACACTCTGCCAAAGATGTTTTTTAAGGCAGTGAACAGCTAACCTGTATCATTTTGATATTCAAATAAAATTAGCATGGACTGCATGCTTTTGAAGTTTAAAAAAGACCAATACAGCAATGACTGTTTCAGTCAATAAACAATCTTGCGTTAGCTTGTGCATGCCATTTCCAGCCCTGGATGTGATAGCTAGATATCAGGCAAGCACTGACAGCTGATGCTTGTAGATATTAAACTATGGTCCAAATCCCTCAGTCATACTTGAAGTACATCATTCTTTAATCACTTTCATCAGAATCTTTGGATGTGGAGAGCTGAGCTGCTACTTGTTCTGTCAGTCTGTGAAACTAACATTAGCTAACATTAGCTCAGCAGTCAACAGTGAGTTTAGATGATTTTTTTTACAGCTTTATGGTCAGACATGACTCACCAGTAATTTGTGGTTATTATCGTTTAAGTGAAAAACTACATGGCAGACATCAGTAAATATGATTCTGCCTTTGAATTTAGTGATTAGTATAATGACAAAGTAATTTTGAGCAGTATAAAGTATAAAAGAAAGTATATAAAATAATTATAGTACCCATAAGATGATGTCATCATCCATCCAGTGATGTTTCACTGTGGACATCGTCATATGCCCATTTTGTAGATGTAACCCAGCCCTATAGTGAATCTCTCGTGTCATTAGGTCCCTGTACATGTGTTGGTAAATTAGTGGAAATTATAGCAAAGCCTGGAGCAGGATGTCAGCGCCTGGCACAAGCAGGGATCCATCAGAGCTTGAAAGTGAGACAGCAAACTTGTTCCATGTCCTCTTAAAAAGGACAGAATGGTGTGACTTTCTCCCCTGTCACTTATAGAGGGTCTAAATTTAGGTCTGCAAATGATCAGCAAGGGTGCAGTCGCACACAGTACACATGCCATTAGGGTAGTAACGACAAAGTCGCCATGGCAACTGTCATGCTAAAGCTGGGCTTCATCCTTCATTATAAAATGAGGAGCGATAGCTGCTTTGATATGGCATTATGGGTGATTAAATCGTACACTGTTGAGTTTTATTTCCAGTTTGATGATGACAGTCAATTCATTGTGACGATTATGGTTTCTCTTTTACTCTTCTTACATTTTTTTCATTTTCTTTTTCTCTGTGACTCATTATCTCATTTTTCATTGAGAAAATGAGGTGGTCTCAATGCAGAGAAAGGTCTTAAACTGTAGGTCAGCTAACACCTGCAAGTGGTTACCTTTTAAAAACATTTCTGCTTAATAATGTGACCAAGAAGCCGTAGCTCTGAGACTGCATCCTATTTCCTTGGTTGGCCTTTCGCAGTAGCACTCATAGATTTGCTCTCATGTTCCATACTTACCATGATGCCAGTGGACTCTTTAATGGAGCTATTAGTCTTTGGCTGTCCAGCCGACTGCCCTCGTTGAATCTGGGCGTCCTCTCCTGTTCAACAAGGTGACCATTAGCTAGATGTCAGTCACTCTCAAGATGGCTGTCTCTGCCTTCCTCTACCCTTCTGCTCAGAAGGACAGATGTCACCCGAACAGGAAGAAGCTTAATTATTCATCCCCAGTTGGAGATGAATAATGGGTATTATTGATCCAGAGGATAAGAAGATAGGTTGCACCTGTCATTAGCGGCTATGATCCTGATTGTGATTACTCTCTTTCTCTTACCCCCCTCCCTCGTTCTTCTGTCAATGTGTCAATAACAGGTCTTTATCAGTGGGTCACATTTGCATGTCCCCTGTCCTCTGCCACTTAATTGAGTTAGAGATAGCTCCTCTTACAGTACGATCAATGGCTACAGCTCTTGGGTTTGGTGGAGTCACATGTATAATTTTTGTCGTGCCTCGATGGTCAGTGACGTGCAAAGCTACTCATGCTGTTAACATCACTTGCCTTGTAGATAAAGTGATTAATTAAGCTTAAAAGGCAAACTTGAATCATACTATTATTACACTGTGTTTAATGCCAAGATCAGCCCACCACCTGGCTTTGCCAATGTTTACTTCATTGAACAGCAGATATTTTTACCCATATTGATTGGCTGAGCTCCTGATACAGGAGCTACCAGAGCAGCTATTTGATGCAAGAGCCAGCAGCTGTCATTGGTTAGGCTATAAGCATGAAAATATGTAGTCTGAGAGCAGAGAGCAGAGGTTTCGTCAATATGAGCCAGATATGTGGCCTCATATTGCAGAATGCTAAAGAAGAGCCTCTTAAAACAGTGTTTTAGCAGCTGTAAATGTCCTGTGGACCTGAATGTCCTATAGGTCGGCTTTGTGCTGAGCAACAGAGGAGCTATAAAGCTAAAAATAAATAGTTCATGGATGAGACGGGAGCAAATAGCACCTAGGGAGAATCAATGCTCTGTGCTGAAGCCGCCTGGATGAAAGGGTCTGACACTGTAGGAGCCCTGCTGATTATTAACTCCTTATGTTCCTAATTAAAAATAAAAACATAAGAAAAACTCCTGTTGTGCCTCAAAACAAGACTTCGATTTTTCAATCATAAAACACCATTTGTGCACCAAGGACATGACGCAAACACAAATGATGAACAGGGTATTGTAAATACTTAAAAGGCACAGACACACCTAACCAACATCAGAGAACTAGAGGTGTCGGAGGCAGACTATTGCTCCACCTCAGGTTGCCTTTGTCTCAACCAAAAAGTTGCACTTGAACACACCGCAACGGCTACAGCCAACAGCCAACTTGCACGCACATTCTGCAACTGCATGTGAGGACATAACTCTCCATAGCAGCAGGCAGCAGTAGTCTGTATTCGTCATTCAAAAAGGGAGAACAGAAGATGGACAGGACGCATTCAAAATGTTAGTTCTCCAGTTAGCACATTACCAGCACAACCTGATGTTCAAAGAACAAATGATTTGTTCCGTGCGCTAAGGAACCATTGAACCATTTCTGTTCAAGAGCTCAGTGGCTAGGAAAAATAATTGTAATTGTAAATAATTGTTTAACATGTGTTTCGATCTCTTGTCCTCTTGATTTCAGATGTGTTTGCTTTCCACACGTTAATTTCTCTTCTCTTGCACTACACTGAACTGCCAGTCAGACCAAAGCCACCAACAAGGGCCGACTAGCACAAACAGTGTGGGTCACACTGCAAAAACTGGGGCAACAGACTCTTGACGATGGCTTGACATTGACCCGACAGTCAGCTTAGTGTGTCAGGGTCCTTAGAATGGGACAATTTATGGTAGGTTGTGACACACCACAACAATAGTGCAGGATGTATTTAAATCCTTTACTTAAGTAAAAGTACTTATACCACACTGTAAAAATACCCTGTTACTAGTAAAAGTCCTGCATTGAAAATGTAACTTAAGTAAAAGTATGTAAGAACAATCAAGAAAATGTATTTAAGTATTAAAATTAAAAGTACTCAATTCAAATCAATTTAATTAATCAAAATAATCAGAATAATTAAAAGGAAAAGCCTCGCATTTAAGCAGCTGGAACCATGAAATGTTTTTGCATTAAAAATGGCCTGAAACATTATCAGAGTAGTTGCCAATTACTTGTATAATTAATTGACTAATCGTTACAGCTGCACTTGTATATTTTTTATGGTTTGTGTGCAAAAATATTTATTTGTAACGTAACTAGTAAATAAAGTTATCAAATAATCGTAGTGGAGTAAAGAGTCCCTCTGATGTGTAGTAGAATAGAAGTGGAAAGTGGCATGAGGTAAAATACTCATCTAAAGTAAAAGTAACTCAGAATTGTACTTAAGTACGGTACTTGAGCAAATATGCTTCGTTACATTCCACCACTCCCACTA
The DNA here is from genome assembly GCA_019142605.1 of Cephalopholis sonnerati. Classification (NCBI taxonomy): domain Eukaryota; kingdom Metazoa; phylum Chordata; class Actinopteri; order Perciformes; family Serranidae; genus Cephalopholis; species Cephalopholis sonnerati. The sequence goes on along the minus strand of JAGQAX010000008.1, from coordinate 11,250,361 downwards.
CAGGTATACTTTTTAATGTTAGCCTATAGTCATTGGTAAAGTTATTATTCGGCTTATTGTGGCTAAGTTGTGAAGACATGGTAATTGTGTTTCTTTGTAGAGTCACAGAGACTTTACCACTCTGGGTCTGATCTTTGCAACTGTGACTGTGAGGACAGGATATTTATCCACTGTTGTTGTCTGAACAAACAGTACGACTCCCTTTACAAAGCTGATGAGATGACGACTCATAAAGGACTTTGATGCTGTCAGAAGATGTCTAAGAGCAGTTGTTAACGACACATTTATGAGAAGATGTTGGAGATGGGACAAGTAGCTGTCACCACATCCTGCTCATGTCTTTGTGCATTCCTTTAGTCACTGTGGTGAAAGGCACCAAGGTATTTCCCTGGGTTTTTTTCCACCACACTTCCTTGTCTTTTAACTGCATTTATTTGATCAACTTGGAGATCAGTGAGCGTGTTGACATGCAAACTAGTATCCTGTTTTTGACTCTTATCTTGGTTTTGATCTTATTTGAATATGATATTCACATGCAGCATAGATAAACCTAATTATTGAGCTCTTTGTATACTCATTTCTAACTGTAACTGGTATTTTGATCATATGCAGCAGCACAGGCATGTATTTATATGCTCAACATCTCAGCTACTTTGCCATGAGGTGCATCAGTAGTTGTGGATGAGCCCAGTTTGGTTTGCTGAATTAACTTCTCAGTCTGATCAACAATAATCGAAGAGGAGAACAACAATGCACTTAACTCTTTGCATTACCATTACCAGGCTGTGACTGTTGGTTCAGCTTCTAGACCATTGCTACATTATTTATATCTTGTTTTTTTCTGACAGACTACTATGTAACCACTTTAGGGACACACCTGTGCACATATATATTTGAGTTTTACAACAGAGCAATAAAAGTTTATCCACCAGTTTATGATGTTTATATGCCCAACACATAACTGGGATACTGGAGAAACCTGATCATAACTGGGATACCTGCATGCTAGTAAACACAGTAAGTGTAGATATATGATCAGAATTGTTGTCATTTCTTGTTGATGGTAACCTTGGTATGTTAAGGAATTTGTTAAGTTGGTAATCACTGCTATATAAGGTAATTTGAACCATTAATCGATTAACCACCAAGAATCCTTTTGACTGGTTACGCATGTTGGTTTATAGGTTAATTTTGCTAATCTTCAGTTTTACCAACTAGGTCTGGTAGGAGCTAGCTAGCAGCATTCATCACTAATAATGCCATCCCAACAGCAACAGCATCGTGAAAAATTTGTGCCCACCCTCTGGTCTCCCCCCAGGTGCCTTGGTGAGTAAGCGGCTCAATTTTGAGTCACAAACCCCCTTCAGCACTGTTAACTATGTAAGCACCGCTAGCTGTCTCAGTGCAGCTGGTGGTGTTAACACACTTAACAATGCTTAAGAGATTTTGCAGCTCAAAAGGATGTCGGTTACTCACCAGGGCGACCAGGGGGAAGACCATGGATGTCTTAAGAGACCTGGATACAGCATTGGCGGCAGATTCTCATTCATATGTTGCTTAGTGGCGCGTGGAGTGGAAAAAAGGGCTCTTTTTCTTTTTTTTTTCTTTGCTTTTTGAAATTACCCAGATGATTGGTGCTGCCTCAGGCCCATAAAGCAGGCGCACTTGAGACTTACGGCCGCAGACCATGGCTGAGCATGCCCGCGTGGCTGACTTCGGGTTTAGCGCTCTGCTAACTTGAATGGTGATAAAATAATTCAATCATGCAGCGCTTGTAGACTTTCCAAATGTTATTGGACCAAAGGAATTAAATCTTGATTGTCGAATGAGCTGAACTGAATGAATTTATGAACGTCTCTTTTGCAATCAAAGTCTGAGGAAAAGTCTCTGTGGGCCCAGTGACATCACATGACAGACTCCAAAAATTGCAGCACCACTGTTTGGCTATTACAAAAATTGACTTTAAAGCCCTCCTGGGGGCCTGGGGAAGACCGGAGCATGGCCACTATGTTTCCACAGCAACACCATCCCATTACCTGGACTGCGTTACCAGCGGTATTTGTAAATAAATAGTACCGCTAGCTTGCTCCCACCTGACCCAAATGGTGGGCAGTGCAGAGCGATCAAGGCTAGATAACCAGTGGATATCAGGGGGTGGGCGATGGGCACTATGTTTTCGCACGTTAAAACTGCTGGCAGGCTGTCTGTTAGCAAAGCCAATAGAAAATAACATAAAGGCCACACGATAACATCACAAAACATTACAAATTTCACCGCCTCTTAATGAAATGCGACACTAAAGCTCACTGAGTCAATGGAGCTCCAGATCAAAAAGCCTTTTGTATTTCATGTCATGTTGCATTTCTTTTTTTAAAATTAAGCGGTTACTTACTGGTTAATGGGTGTTGGGCTATTGAAAGCTAAATTAACCGAAACTGACATCCCTAACATTAACCTGCATGCATTGCCTGTATAAGTGAAACATGAGGTCGATAGAAACTGTCCTTCCTAAATACTGTGTAGCAGTAGCTGAAAATGCAGTTTCCTAATTTTCATGATGTGATTGAAAATACTGTACATCCTGATGATATTCACATATCTGATAATAACTGAATTTGGCAGCCGATCACTTGGCTTTATGTACTACGTCTTAGCTGCTATCTATATCTCACACAGACAAGAATGGTCTGTATTTGCTTGTGATGAATTATATTCATCTCTAAACCTGACAGCTACGAGCTTTGTCCATGTCTTCACTGCCTTGGTTGCCGTGCAACCTCCATTTAACTTAATCTCAACTTTGATCAAATTATTAAATTAAATCTGGCCTGATGAACAAGCAGTGAAGATATAGAGGTATCAAATAGCATTTTGAAAAATGAAGGATGCCTTCTGATTTGATTTGTTTCTAGAAACTGATCAAATTAACATTTAATCTAGCAGGACAATTTAATCATCTCAGCAAACTGCTGTTATTGTGTATCTCCACTTTGACCCTTCAAGGAGATCTGTGTGTGAACAGGGCAAAAATAGACATGTGGGTTAACAGGCGGCATATGTGTGAATCACTATGTCAATTTTCTCTTGTCACCTGCTACACTAACATTGATAAATAATACAAATTATGTAGTATTCTGTCATGTAGTATGATTGTCAGTGGTGGTGTTTGAAAGGCTTTCCTTTAGCCCTCCCTTCACTTTAAATTTGGTGACATCCATCAGCAATCAGTCAGTAGCCTAGAATACTCAATCTTCACCCTTCATCATCTGCAGTGTAGCTCTGCTCACTGTGAAACCTCTGCCAGTAAACCTATCTCAGTCAGCCCACCCAGTCCATGCTGCACAATGCAACTCTGCTCTGCCTTGTTCATTGTTTTCCCAACAAAATTGCTCACATTGCTGAGTCATGGAGACTGTATCCCAGCAGCATGACTGACCTCGGATCTGATTAGTTTGTTCCCCCAGTGGGTAGGGCATCCAAACTCAGTGTAGCCCACAATCTGGGCCTTGGATTAGCACTTAGCACACTCTCAGCACAGTTTTGCCAAACCCCTAGCTAGTTCAGTCTCCATAGACCAGCCCAGTTTAAAAAGACATGAATAAATGTGTAAGAAATAACCCATGATGACAGGAGAGTTATTCAATAACAGTGACTCAAAAAGTTATATTGTCAGTTGCAGAGATTTCAGGATTTCAAAACTCACTTTGCAGACAGAGATTTAAGACCTAAACTGCTTTTATGTTGGACTGTCAACATTCTCCTTCTCCCACTTTGTTTGATTCCTCAACAGTGAAGGATAGTGCTACAAGCAAATGACCAGCATCACAAGACATTTCAGCTCCAAAAAGAGCTGGGCTCTTGAGCAGTGACACTGCAATATTACTGTCACTGTGCTTTCATAGGACTCCCTTAAAACACAGTATTTCACCTGGATGGGCATGGTTTTGCGGGACACAGCAATGCATGCTTTGACGGGCTTCTCGACCATCTCAGCCTGTGCTCTGAGTGATTATTTATACTTTGTTTGATGACCTGCGTTCACCTTTGTAAGAATGCAGAACAAAAATCATACATACATACATCAGAATATAGAGACCCCTCCATCTGAGTAGATTTTTGTTGTTGGAAATAATTTACTCCATTTAAATGTCAATATATTTTGCACTATTTAATTGTACATATTTTCCAGTATAATGGTATGAGGGTCAATTTGAGACTTCATTTGCAGTCACATAAAAGTCATTTAAAAATGCAGGGAAGTCTAGTTGTTGCTGTGCCAGCAGTACAAGGAGCAAAAATATAAGTTTATCTTTATAAGCTGATGATCACAAAAAATATGAAAATCATCTCTGTTTGAAGTCACAGTTAGGCATTAAGTCTCCTGCAGGTTTAATCTTGTGGTTAAGGCGAGGATTAGGTTAATAAACAACCATTCGGGCCACAGTTTTGCTAGCTTATCCAAAAAGTGATATGACTACCCAGTGTGAGCCAGAATGTGCGTCAGGCACACAGGCACAGACGCAGGCCGTAGGCACCACCCCTGGGTGAAAAAAACATGTTTCAAGTGAGTCCCATGCTTTCATGGTGTTTAATGTTTTACTAGCTGTTTTTGTTGGGTTTCATTCATCATTAGCGAGCTGATTATCATATGACTGTGTGGTCTGTTACACTAAGAGTGTTTCTTCCTCAGATGTTGTATCACTGTTGTCATTATTCCTCTGGTTGCCTGTAGTAGTTTGCTTCAGACGAAGTCTTATTGTGGATTCGCTTGTCTGAATCCATTCATTAGATTTTGAACCAACTCAAAAAAATTCTGATCATTAATCATTTTAAATGACCCCTATATTCAGTATCAGATGCACGGACAAACAAACATTCTGCTGAAGATGATGTAAAGTGGATTTGTTCTGGATCCAAATAAAAGACGCAGCCAACATGTCTCTGACCTCTTGGTGGAAATGCACCACCATCTCACACTTGATCAGCAGTGCCTTTCCCACTTAATCCTGCCTCAGTCCTCACCTGGCTTTATTTCACGACAACCCTGTCCACAGCTATATTGTCCCTGTCCCCAGCTTTGGCCCGTCTCCAAAGCTCATCACACACTCTGAATATTTGTGCTGATGAATGCTTGATTTGCTCGCCTCTCCGAGCCACAGATTTTGGGGATGATGCCATATGGCTCTGTTGTTCTTGCTAAATCAAGTACACTTTGTATATTTCAAATATTTGAAATATGAATTCCTTAGAGCTCAGTTTCAAACCAAATCTTATCCCATACTGAGGATTTTGTCTCATGAAATGCTGTCCGACACCCGTGAAATGCAGTGAAAGATGCAATAGCTTCTAATTTTTCACTTCACAATGACTTTCAGTTGCTACCTGGAGACAGAATAGTCTGTTTTTGGTGCTTGAGTTAATGCACGTCAACATTAGTGATATTAACTTTGAACGCATTCACTGGTTGCTGAGTTTCTGAATTTTCTGCTTCTCCCCCTCGATGTTGCTATGTGCTGCTGGCATGACCATGATCCTGATCATGTCATGTGTGACTCCCTCACACACAATGTTTCTGTGTTAGTAATGTTCCAGCTTGTCTGTCTTGGTTCCCCTTACTCAACTACCTGTCTGTGTCTGTGCTCTGTATGTCTCTGTCTGTCTGTCGGTGCAAGAATATCCTGGAAACAATCTGTCATGTCAAGAATTTGGAGAAGCTGTCATTCCTTGGTGTTTTTTTTCTGGGACTGTTTGCACACACACATACACAGGGAGGCTGCACACATGCTGTGAACCACTGAGGCAGTCCCATGACTGTTGCACTAAAACACACAGTGCCATTATCCTGTCCTAATTATACACGGCTCAGAGTCAGCCCTGCCTGTCTGGTTCTCGGGGGTTCTCTCCCCTGAGCTCACTTTTTTTCACTCTTACCACGTTTCTCACATTCGCAGGCACTTTCTGACAGGGTTGTCAGCCTTATTTGGAAGGTAGAAACTCCCACTGGGCATGTTAGATGCTTAACTAGTTCAGACACGTGGAGCACGTCTCTGTTGTATGGATTTTAACTGGTGGAGACAAGCAAATGCACCTGCGTAAAACTGCAGGGTGCAGCAGCTGAGCACAGGATGTCGCCACATCAGAAACCTGTGTGATCTGTTAAACATGAAGCACTACCTCTTCTTCTGCTTGTTTGTACGCTTGAAATAGTTCAGGATGATATGCTTTATCAAATTATATTAAGTGTCAAGCTACTTAGTCCAAAGGTTAGCACGGTTAGGAAAAAAAATGTAAGATCTAACTAGGCCTGTCAGGATACTTATGTTATCGTCTTATCAAGGTCAGCAAAATTGATCAAGGTCATGTCAGCATATCTTATGTTATTGCTTTGTCTGTTTACATAAAAAAGTCACCAAAATTTTAGTCAACATGTTGCCAGAATAAAGAATGTGGTTTTCCCCTACCATTCTAAAGCTGCCATCACGCTGTCACTACAGACCACAGCTGCAATGCTTCAGGTGCTTCAGTAAACACTGGCACAAGTACAAGCTAGCTTGTAGCTGCATACTGTAGCAAGACAACAGAAATCACTGACATTGCTAAAGATTTCTACATATTTGGACAATTTATCATTTTTTTTCTATGGTTGTCTTATAAGTTGCTAGCACCGTAACTCTGGGTATTCAGACACCGACATTATCAGCTCCTCCATCTTGTCTTACTTTTGCTTCCGCTCATTAATTGGCCAAAGTCAGGCAGCAACCGCCAGTAGTTCAAAACAGTGAACTCAGCATGGCAGAGCAAAATCTGCGTGCGTTCACATGGGCAGCAACTGCTTCATTCCCCTACCAGTATATTCGAAACCACTTTCCCTCTGCTGCCTTCCTCTCATTGAAATGACTGGAGGTGGTGCATGGTAACTTGATTTTGAGTTACAGGTGAAAGCCCTATGAGACTTGGACATAGCTTTTTTTAAAGTAGTTATCCGACAGGCCTATTTCAGACTTGTTCTTCATTTTAACATTGTTTCGCGGCTTAGCTTGAACTTCCACATAGTGAGGAAATACCACAGTGCATGTGCTAGTCATGAACAGGGCTCGTTTTGATATTAGCTGTAAACCCACAATATAATGTAGTATGAAATCCTCTTTGGAAATAACACTTGTTTACTGTTGTAGGGAGTGAGCTAGTTATTGTAGTTTGTACTAGAACAGACCAACACACAGTTTAATCAGTTTCTTACACTTAACCTCTAGGCTTGTGCGATATCAAGCAGTAAGGTATAATGGCATGTTCAGAAATTCTGAAGGTATGATTGTCACTACTGTCAAAAATAAAGACACTCCTCTTTCTATTAAACTGGTATAGAGGCTGTATTGTATTGTAGTGCACAATAAGCACCACCGGAGGTCAGTGTCTACTGGTGAAACAGGCAGCTGAGCCTGCAAATGGTGGGGATAACATTACAGGACTAGTATAACAGAAAAATGCCTCTGCCCCTGTTGGAAGTATTGCCACATATAATTTTACCTTGAAGTGACCTTCACTACAAAAGCAGTTTATTAGCCACATGATTTTATTCAACACATCATCTCATTTCAGCCCAGTGATGTGTTGGTATTCACCGCAGAAACAAAAGTCATCAGGTCCTTTAGCAAGAAGGGCATTTATTGTTGTCTGTTCTTTATTATCTGGACAAGAAGTATTTAAATTCAACAAGACTGGTCTAAATAGGCTATTTTCATATTAGAAACTTAGCATTGTATGTTAGACAATGGCATACATGCTAAAATGACTTATCACCAGTAGCTCAGCTTTTGTTCCTTTTTTTTTTTTTAACACAAAGACGTTCATGTACCACATAGCCCAGTGAAATGTCAGTAAGGTATGAAGGTATGAAAAAAATGCCCAGGCCTATTATCCTCTTGAGTTTTTGGCTTCAGGAAAGTTTGACAGACCTGCTATGCCTAGTTACAGTTGCTAAGCCACGATTGAACAATCATTTTTCAGGGGAAGGGTTTTATAAACAGTCAATATCAGTTATGTAGTGCTTTATAGAGTAATGATTAACCAAGTAACTGAATGAAGAGAAATTAATCAATAATGAAAATACTTAATTTACAGTTAGCTCTAGACTTTGTGCAAATAAGAGAGTCTTCGTTGTTTTGAATTGAAAAAAAGAGACAGATGTAGCTACATGAGTGGTTCACAAGATAACACAAGACTGCTGCTGACATTCATGTCAGTTCATATTTCTGCCAGCAACATTGCCTCCTGTGGGAATCTATTCCTGGTCAACAGCTGACAGCTTTAATTTGCATAACATCCCAAAATCTAACATGCAAAAAATCTAACATTAAAGTAATAATTGCGCAGCTCTGTATTTCAGCTCCTCTCTCTCTCCTCTCTCGTCTCTCATAATCTGTGTCACATCTTCAAGTCTTCCCTCTGCAGCTTTAAGGAAATGCCCTGAACAGAATCAGCAGTGTGATTTTGTGTACCCTCTCTTGTTTTGTTGTCCAGGTGGAATCGCGGGACACGTTGAACAGCATTGCGCTCAAGTTTGACACCACACCCAACGAACTGGTTCAGCTGAACAAGCTGTTCTCCAGAGCAGTGGTGCCTGGCCAGGTGTGAACCGCCGTGCACGCCATCACTGATATATTCAGCTGCATCACTTCATCACTGTCCTTCAGCAACCTCATATCTGCACCTTCTCACGATCCGGTCAATCTCGCAGTAGCTGCTTTTGACAGTTCATAATGCATTCTCAATGGTTTGCCTTGATCTCACAGTCACTTAACATTTTCTACAGTGCATATGGGAATCTAGGTGGAGAGATTGGACGTAGTTTTTTTTGGGAACATCACATGCTGCATGTGTTTATCCTCCCACTCTCCCAGAGGAACTTGCTGACTCACTGTTCACATCCCTACTATCTGTATCCCAACTTAATTGCCTGCTAATTACAGTGTCATTTGTCCCATTAGGATGCAATTCATTGCAAAGGACCTATTTTGTTTCTAAAAAAGGTATAATAATATGTGTGATGCTTGAGTTCTCCCACAGACGCTTTAGTTCCGACAACATGACACAAACTACCCATCTTTAGCCTGCTACACATACTGCCAGCTTCCCTGGCTTTCATCTTTGTCTTTTCTTTTTTCAGTAATTCTAAATGAGTTTTTCAATTGGGGAAAGTGACAAACATCCAAAACGATATTTTGTCTCAGAATTTCTTGGCGTCAAAATGAAATCCAGACGAATGGGGACGAACCACATACGCCAATCCTGTTGGCATCATCCCCTGTCTCAGCTCTCGGCAAACAATGCCGAGTTGATCTGCGTCCAAACAGTGGGGTGTAGAGAGCACTTACTGAACCATCAGCTCTCCTCTCCTTCCACGGCTCAAGCTTATACCACAACATAAACAGCTCATTTCTTGAACCCTAAAGCTGTACCCAGATTGGTAGTTCATCTCTCAACTTCTTGTACATGCAAAAAATGTACAATCCAAAAATGAAATTCAGTACTAACTTCAGTGAGGAACTACACCCATTTTCAAAATTCATAAATGTGATTCCTGTGGTCTAAGACAGTCCAAAAATATTAGTAAACATGAACAACTCTCTCCCACATTCAAAAGCTAGGGTGTTAAACTCAAATGTGTCAATGCATAAAGTCTGGAGCTGCTCCATAGACAGTGGATTAGAAAAGATGTTATAAATGACGCTAAGAGCACCCAGGGGAATGTTCTGAGTATAGACCGAATCACAGTGACATTGCGCTACCAACAACAATCACCTGCAAAACATATTTTAGCCACCTAAAAGACCCATGTAAAAAAAAAAAAATCAATGTTGGTATATATTTTGAATATCTTCTCTGCTTTACCTTACACACTAACGTGATACTTGGTTAATGTGTTACCAACTTAGAAACACTTCCAAGTTCTGAGAAGTAAAACTCCTGTTTTTGTGTATGGAGTCCTGGTGGTGTTGAGATAATGGCTTTAGTTACCTTTCGGAATAGGCTATCTAATGGCAAGGTGAAGCAGTGAAAATATTCTTAATATAGTATACACTCAAAATGATATTGGTATTTTTAAGGTATGTCTTTTTAATTTTATGTATGTGGCGCAAGAGTTTTTTTACCTGGAAGTTATTGTAAACAAACATTGTGATTCGGTCTATACGGTTACATTTCCTGTTTTAGAACTGAGAACACTACAGTAGAATAAAGCTCATTTAGGTGTCAAAAAGGAAACAAATGTTCTGTGGGTCATTGTCTGTGGAGCAGCCACAGTCTTTACACCCTATGATATCACAAGTTTGACACTTTCTGTTCTGGTTTCTGGCTTTGAGAGAGTAGCTCATATTCACAAATACTAAGTGAACTTTTCTAGGCCATGGAAATAACATATTTGAAATTTTAATTCAGGTGGTGTTCCCCTTTAAAGGCTTTAAAACCACTACCTTTTTTTCTGAAAATAGATACTGTACAGGTCATACAGGAATGAACAAGTAGATAAATTCAACATTTTGGCAAAATATTCTCATTTGTTTCAGAGTTGTACGAGACGATTGATACCACTCTCTCGTGCCTGTTTGTTGAATACAAAGCTACAGTCAGGACATGATTAGCTTGAATTAGCCTAAAGACTGGAAAAAGCTAGCAGGGCTCTACAAAATACAACTTCTGTTTTTTACACATTGGTTTCTTTACAGAGTAAAACAAACCAGATGTAACTTGTTAATTAGTGAGCTCTAGAAGTGCTGGTAAAAAATTTTTTTTAATCTTTGGACACAGCCAGTCTGCCATAACTGTATTTTACCCATAGATGTATTAACAGAGCTGGATAGGGGGCGCCCACTCACTCACCTAGTAGCACAGGCACCCCATGTACAAAGACTTTGTCCTTGCCACAGCGGCAGTGGGTTCAATTTTCAAACAGCAGCCCTTTGCTGCATGTCATCCCCACGCTCTCTCCCCCTTTCATGCTAAATCTGTCCTATTAAATAAAGGCAAAGAAAGGTCCCAAAAAAATCTTAAAATAAAAGACCTCGATAGAGCATTGGCAGTGGGGCCTAGTTCACTCCTGTAAAAGTTGCTCAGTCATGCATGAAGCCCAGATAGCTCTATTTACACGGTATGAAATAAACTGAATGGCAAACGATCAGCTCTGCTTCTGCATCATTGGGCCCATCATGCAAGCAAACTAAAGACTTCCGCCAGTCGAGCCTGCCACTTCCGGTTTAGCACTCTGCTAACTTTAATGGGAATAAAATGATTTAATCTCATGGCCCCTCAAGACTTTCCAAATGTTATCAGACCAAGTGGATCAAATCCTGGTATCAAAACGAGTCATTTCATGGGGGTCGTGACATTTAAAAGACTTGAGCCACTGATTTACCCTGTTTCCAGTCTGTATGCTGAGCCAACCTAGCTGTCTCCTGGCTATAGCTTCAAACTAATTTTCTTTTTCTTCTGTGTTATTAAAGTAAATACCATTGGTTTTTGGGAATTCTTGGGGCATGTTTCACTATTATCTGACATTTTATTGTTTAAATGGTTAATCAGTCAATTGAGAAAATAATCAACAAAGTAATAAATAATGAATATATGTAGTAGTTGCTGTCCTGTATAGAAATAAATTAAATTTGGGCAGTCACCATGTGCTAACTACATAAAAATGATCAGTTCCCTCATCCCTATAACTGCTAACTCTGACACATTGACTTATCATCATAACCATCACTTTCCCTTTCTCTGTTGATCCCTGTCAATGGCCTGAGGCTATTCATGTCATTTCATGTCATTTACCTTGTCAGTGTTGTGGTTGGGTTGTGTGTGCACTGTATGCATATGTGTGAGAAAGAGAGATTCCCTTTTATCTCTCCTTGTGCGTGCGTGTGTGGTGTACAATGCGTGTTTGCACAAAGGCAGCGCCTGTGTAAATACAGACATGGATTGTGTTTGCAGGTTCTGTACGTTCCTGATCCCGAGTACGTCTCCAGTGTCGGAAGCTCTCCTTCCCTCAGTCCCATCAGCCCCCTGTCTCCCACCTCCTCAGAAGCTGATTTAGAGAAGGTGACGGTACGTTGACCACACCTCTGTTGCACAATCTCACACACAGAAAAAGTGTTTTAACAATTATCATGCTATTTGTGAGTAGAATCAAGATCTGTATGAAACATAGAATTGTAGATTTTTTATATAAAACTCATTCCTGCTAAATATGTTACCATTCAGGTAACGGCTAACAGAAACAAAGGGGGAAAACTATAAACATTTTAAGTGTTTGATGTGGGGACATTGTCTTCTTCAGTTTGGTCAGAAATAGTTCACTATGATCAATAAGGAAGTTTGCCAACAGGAAGTGCCAAAGGGCTGTATATCACAAATGCATTCAATGCCACAATACCTTGCGTCTTAAATTTCAGGAACTACAAGCAGACATGAGATCATGCAACAGAAACAATAGACTCACTGCACCTGATCATCATACACAGCATCTCACATATAGTACTTGCACACACACAACCAACCCAACAGGAACAGTCCGTGCCTCCCTGTCACCGCCATATACACCCTGTCACGCACACCGTAAATTGACTTATCCTTCAACCACTGCTCTCACAATTTAAAGCCCTGTTCATTGTCAGCCTAAAGGTGAACATCCAAGACGATGTGTCACACTGTCGAGGGCAAAAAAGACAAGAATTGCCAATCATTTCCAAGGATAGGTCACACAATAAAACCTACCTTGTATTTTCCAAGGACAGCACAGGAAGTGATGTGTCTATAGTGTGTTTCACATATAGTCAGCATCAAGGACATATGTGTTGCTTCACAATAATGACTGACAGATAAACTGTTCTTCACTTTGTTGTGGAGGCGACCTCTCATGAGACTGTGAAGTGATTTGTTCTAGTACATTAACCAAGAAAACATATATGCTCTCTTTATTGTGCTTTCAAAACTAAACATAGATTATAAGGCTGCAGGCAGTGGAGGTTTGCTGTAATTTAGTTGGCATCATGAGAAGGAGGACATTAAATCACACACAACTACAAAAATATCAATGACAAAATTAAGTAAGAGATTTATGTTCTTTGTTGTCTTTGATGCAAAGGCAGCAAGGATGCAGGAGTACAGGTGAAAAGGTGTCATCATATTGCCAGCACATCAACGCACTAAATATCTCAGGGTTCATCAATAAAATCACAAAAAACTTCATGAAAACTTGATTAAGCCTGATTTATGGTAAGACTCAACAAATTTGACAAGTGTTGCTTTAGAGAAAATAAACAGTCACGTGTTTTTGAATTACGTTTTAGCAAAAGGTTTCAAGTCATCTTCACGTTAAACAGAGTTCCCTACATCTTTTCACTGCAAGTCTTTTTCAGTTGTGTTTAGTGAAGTGCAATCTGCACAGACAGCTGTTAAAATCACACAAATATCCTGCTCTATCTGTGTTTTTAACTTATTAATCATATCTGTCATATTGATTAATCAGCTCCCAGTCTGTCTGTGAGCTGCACATTCCCCTCACTCGCTATGGCGGGCAGGGAAATAACATGAATGAATCAATAAATGCAAACAGTGATTTCTTCCCATGGGGCTGACATGAAAAAATTTTTAGGTTTAGTAAATGTTTGCTGTCAGTCAGCCTGGTGAAAGCAGTTTGGCCGGGCGTTCTCCTCTCAGAGCTATTGCTGACAGACGCCTGCCTCTGAGGACAGATCTGCTGAAAACTATTATCTCCATTGCAAGGTTATTAACACTCTCCAGTCACATTGCACAACAAAATAAGATGATGTGCGATGTTACAAAATTCTCCAGGTGCATGACATTAAAGGAAAGTTTCGAGCCACCTTTTGTTCTGTCAAAAATATGTCATTTCGGTCGAGCAGCACCCATCCAAAGTGTCAAACCTTAAATCAAACTTTACACACTTCCAACTGTCCACAAGCCACAATCTTATCTTCTTTATGAACGTGTGGTCTTGAATGATGCTCTTGGTTTGAAACCCAACTCAGCCCTGACTGATGTGTTCCGAGAGATCTGTGGTTTGTCCTTTACTGAGCAGTCAAAGCAGCTCAAAACAAGATAATTACCCAACAGCTTTAGACTTCTTTTTCATCATGTTAATTAGCTTTTCTAGCAAAAAGCCTTATCCTGTTTTTTTTAAACTTTTGCAACTCTAAAAAGACTTACTCTTCATGTAGTTAAATGTAATTGGGCATTTTGTGATGCTGATCAACAGAAAAATACTCTCTAATGTCACACGAAGAAACACAGTTTAAAAATATGCTTACTTCCTTTCTGCGTTCAGCTCATTTACAGCATTTCTTTAAACTAATTTAATTTATTTATATTCTTAAAATATGACTCATTATATTGCTGTCATAAGAAGGAAGCAAAAAACTTGCAGTTATATATGTCCTTTCATATGTTTATATGTCCAAAAAGGCCATGACCCTGTATCAGTTAGTGTGTATGCTTCATATTCACACTGACCTATGGACGGAGAAGCAGATTACCATAGCAACTTTTATGGGGAAAAAAACAGCTTGTGGTCCTTTTTCTGTCATGAAGCTGACATGTGGAATAGCTGGATCATTGACAGAACAAAGTGCATGTGTGAAATGGGCTATTAGAGAAAAGGTCTCTGCTAATGTACGGCTCTTAATTAGTATGCAAGCTGCTGACAGCAGTTTTGGTCTGATTCATTGTTGTAGTTTCTTTGCATGAAGATGGGAATGAATGGCATTTACACATGTGGCCAGATGTGTTTCTGACCACCTCCAAGTGTTGCATGTAAACATTGTATGGTGATAAGCCAGGGCACTTACAAAAACAAAAATCTATGCAGTATCTCTTTAATTACAGTATTACCTTGTTGTTTTGTTTTGAGGTTTATCACAGCTTTAAAATACATGGCCCAATTACTTCACATCACATTTTTCCCACTTGTCCCTCTCAGCTTCACCTGTGTCACATGAGAACTAGAGCCAGAGGTTAGAGGCGTGTTGTTTGTGTCTGTAGTGACTTCAGATCTGGTCCCGTCAGTCCTACACATCCTGTTCTCGCAGCTCTAAGACCAGCAGTGTAAGCCATCTCCCTCAGGTACTGTGTCTGCAGCATCTGAATGAGCCAATCACTAAGCACCGCAGGAAGCCCAGTGGTCCCTTAAGAAATATGACTGTTTGCTGGTCTCCATGGAAACGGACGTCTTGTTTTGCCGCTTTTGCAAGAAAATGGATACTGCTTTCTCCATCGCCATCACTGTCACTGCTGCTCCACTTGAGTTTCTGCACCCTCCCACCACAAAGCGCTCCCCTTTCGTCTGCTCTCATCTCTGTCCGTTAATTTCTCCCCGGTTGCCAAAAGAAAGGGCCCCGTTCATTTACTGCTTATCTATTTAGGTCATGCCTGCGAGAACAGGAGCATACTCTGCGGCTCTCGACGGGTGAGGATCAGAGAGAGGGGCTGTGACTGCAGTGAAATTAAGCCTTTAAAAGTGATGCCGTGTCTGATATTTAGAGCAACTAATGAACGAAGCAGCTCGCTTTCCCAGACAAGCAGCCAGGCAGCAATTATTCCAGGCAGAGGAAGTGTGCTTGGAAGGCAGAAGGGAGGGAACATTACCTCACCCGATGTGCCAGCTCTATATGTGTTTGTGGAGGCGTTGTGTGTGTGTGTGTGTGTGTGTTTGTCTGTCTGTGTGTGAAAGTGTGCGTCTGTATCTGTCAACTCTGCATGTTTGTGTGTGCCTGCCTGCACACTGCTATCTCTTTCCCTTCCTGTATGTGGTACTTGGTAGTCTTATAGAAGCAAGCAGCATCCAGGTGCTGTTTGATTTTTTAACCGCAGGAAGGACCTTAATAACTCACTCGACTCCTTTTATTTATTTATTTTTTCTCCAGAATCCCCAGCATCTTTTAATTACAAGCCAATTTTGGTGCTCGGCACGCACGTCTCTATGAGGATATTATCCAAATAAATGGTTCTGGGAGGTTTGTAGTAATAGCAATGCAAGCAGCAAATAGATAGTATACCCCGATGAAGAAGAGTGCTCTGAGGAAAAACTCCTTTCAGATGCTTCTTTTTACTTTTGGATGTAAAAAGAGTCAGCCTATTAGATGTTCAAATAGCTTGTCAAATAATCAAAGCAATTATACATAACAGAGGTTTTGTCACTGCAGAATATTTTATGTGTCTGCTTATTTAAATCAAAACAAAAATCATATGTATTTGTCATCTTTAATGAAACTGTGCAAGTGTTCACATGGTTGAATGCTTCAGTTTTCCATAAAGTAAAGCCAGTACATGAGAACACAGAACACAACAGCAACACAATGCTCAAAAAGAAAAGTACACAAATTACATGATGAGTTGTAATTCAGATTGATATGGGAGTCCTTTGGAAAAGCAATAAGGGAGGAACCAAATTTCATTTAGCCAGTGCTGAAGTGAAGGTGGTTCCAGTGTTTTCTAGCATTGAAGTAAAATTAAAGTAAATTATTTGCTTTGACTTGCCAAAAACGATCATCTTTGGGTCATGTCAAAGTACCAACCACCTTAGAAAATTTAAATTCCCAGCAGTCTACCAGCTCAGAACAGGAAAAGTTGTACATTAGGTGACTCTGTAACCTTTGCTAAACAATGGCAGTTACAGAATAGTGGTAAATGCTTAAGAAGTTAAACAATAGCTCGTGTGTAGAAGAGCCATTAAGTCAAAGAACTGACTCAGTAATGTCAATTACACAACATTATCTAGCTTGAGTTCACTAACATTAGCAAATATATGCTACTGGTCAAACCCACTGACCCTATATAAAAATGGAGGACATGACAGTTTCCCAAAAGTGAAGCCAAATCATCTTGGTCACCCCCACGTGGCTGGCTACAGTATAGGTCATAAACCGACCCTCTCCATGTTAAGCAGATGGGACATGGGCCAAACTAGAAGATCAAAGTAAATGTCAAAAATGTTTTTTCCAGATCATCGTGTCTGATTTAAGGTAGTTTTTATCCCACTGATGTACCTTAAAGTGTTGATTTTGCCTCCTTTTGCAGTGGCCAGAGGCATAATGGTTTTGGGTTGTCCGTCCTTCCTTCTCCGTACATCCAATTCTTGTGACCATAGTATCTCAAGAACACCTCGAGGAAATTTCTTCAAATTTGGCTCAAATGTCCACATGTACTCAATGATGAACTGACTAATTTTTGGTGAATGCGAAATCTCAAGAATACCTTCAGGGAATACTTCAAATTTGACACAAACCTCCACTCAAACTGAAGACTCTGGTAGACAAAGGTCACGGTCAGTGTGACCTCAGAAAATGTGTTTTTGGCCATAACTAAACAATTGTTGCACTAATTATGACAAAAGGTCAAACAAAACTAAACGTCTAATAGGATATGATGATGAAGTGATGACATTTTATATCCAAAAGGTCAAAGGTTAACGTCCCTGTGACAACATGTAGATCTCATAGTGTGTATGTTTATGAAGCATCCCTGCATTCACAGACATGGATGTTAACTGCAAGAGACACTTGACTGGTGATGCGTGGAGGCATACAACCACAGGGGAGTAACAGGGCACCTGTCCTCCATGCACAAGGT
This sequence comes from Cephalopholis sonnerati, assembly GCA_019142605.1. NCBI lineage: Eukaryota > Metazoa > Chordata > Actinopteri > Perciformes > Serranidae > Cephalopholis > Cephalopholis sonnerati. Next base: position 11,232,727 of record JAGQAX010000008.1, on the reverse strand, counting down.
CTAGGGTTCAAATCCTGCAGGGGTCGACGTCAGCAAAGGCATGCGGTCACTAGAGGTTTCCACTGCCTATCAGACGGGATCAGATTAATCTGATCCAAGTCCTCCATGAGGGCGTGTCTCAAGCCCATCGTAGGTGGGAAGTTAGACGTAAAAGCAAAAAAAAAAAAGAAAAAAAAATGTGGACATAATGACTGCATGTTTAAAGCCATAACAGAACAGGTAGGTTTGGTGAGTTCAGAAAATTACAAGACTTAATTGTAATGCAGCCTTTAAAACCAGGAAAAGACAACACTTACGCTATCCAGAATCTCTCAAAATCATACAAAATCTAGTCTCATATCAAAATACTGATATAATATCAATATATCGCCCAGCCCTAGCTGTGATTGACTTAAGATTGAGTTGGCCGGTACATGGGCGGGACCTCGATATGGCGTCTCCAACCCCCAATCACTGCTACGTAGACTCTGTTTCCAAATGGCGTCACCAGTGCAAGATGACAGTGCCTGTATCTGGGATAGTTTGGCTTTATTTTTGTGCAGTGAGAGGAAGTAAAGACATGTTATCCATCCTTGTATACAGTCAATGATCATACCAGACCAAGTAAGACTAAAGCATCCAAATCCCTGAGTGCACCTAATAAGTAAGCGTGTGTTTTATATCTTATGTATTCAACACTTTGTTTGCTAAAGGAAGAACGTGTTAGTTTTTCCCAACAAGAATTACATAGTCACGATTTAAAGTGCCTCCAGCAGAATTACATTTATCACATTGTGCAGACACCTCCGGGAAGATGCTGTGGAGTTTCACCGTTGGAATAGTTTAACCTGTTTAACACTTTAAATTGGATGGAGCATTTGTGTATTGCTGTATCATGGCAGGTGTCTTCATGTATTGTTTCACATAGGTCTTTTTCCCATGCTTGCCTTAAATGCATCCATGGAGGGGCAGTTTTAGGGGTTAAAGATTGACTTCAGAGCAGCATGTAATTTGTCAACTCTGGAGTGAAAAAAAAATGAGATTTGACATAACTTTTTTACTTGGAAATAACTGAGAAAGATGAGTTAAGGTGAGTTGTATTTTTCAGTTTCCATTGTAAGAAAGCAGAAGGGAATAAGGGGTTATTTGACTGTGGTGTCAAATCAAAAGTCTATGGAGTATCTGCTGCAAAATATGAATCCAGCATGTGCCTTGATGCACAACACTGGTGATGCTTCAGTTAGCAAGGTAAAAGTTTCATCCAGCCATGTTGTTCAGTGTTTCTCTGACGGAGCTGAAGGCCAGATAAGGCAGCTCTGAAGTGTCTTCATGCTCTCGGTCTGCCTGCTGGCCTGCTGGTACTGGCAGCAAAAAGTAACACATCTTGCAGGCATGGATCGTTGGCTGGATGACTGTGAGTGTGCATGTGCGCGTGCGCATGTATGCGTGTGCATATGTGTGAGTGTGTTTGCATGCATGGGTAGCTGGCTGACTTTCCGGCTGGCGGTCTTGCTGTCGTTGGATTATTTGGCAGCTACAGACTCACTGGCATACTGGCTCTCTGGTCATCTGTGTGGGCAGGCGCGTCCTCTTTGTCCTATCCAGACCTTCCTCATGCTTATACCGACACACACACACACACACACACACACACACACACGCTTACTCACCATGGTGGCACAGCTACTACTGTGACCTTCTCTGTCTCTTCCTCTTTTGGCACCTCTTTTGCCTCCCTCCTTCCGTCCTTCCTTCCTCTCTTCCACTGGGGTGTGATCTAAAATTAGTAATGGAGGAAGTAGGACCAGTTTAGATTACCTATATTACCTATATATCTGGTGCCACATGAGTACATATGTGATCATTTCACTCAGGTGAACGGGTTTCATCTCCTAAAATCCAACATCCACTAAGCCTGCTGTGTTGAAGTGAGAATCTTTTAGTTAACTTGTAAAATGATGTCTCGTTTATGAGCAGTTCAGATTCAGTATATCAGCTTATCCGAGTGCCTTCCTGTCATCGGGCTGTAATTTTGGGTGATGTGAACAACAGTACAGACTGTACTTGAGGACCTCTGGCTACTGACGTGGGATGACTCCCAACCATTGTGCTCCCTCTTGCAGAACACAGCCATGCCCACAAGGTGGAGCTATGGATTGATTTTTGATAGCACCATGTGTCACTGACAAGGTCAAAGCTGGGTGGCACCTGCAGACGTCCTCCCTGAAACCTTCATTACATAGAGACAAATGCAACTAATATGCATAACATTTAAAAAGAGATTTTGTTGGATTTGTCAAAGATATGACAACTTTGTGTTATCTTTCTTATTTATATGGACTACTACAGAATGCTTTTGTTGATACATTACCTCTGTCCTTCACTACCACACTGGCCTGGATAGAAGCCATTGTTTACTGCCTCTTTCTAGATTTTTTTTCTTCTGAGAAGTATTGGTTGCAAACTAAAAGGATATTGATTTGTGTAGCCCCACCACAGCTGTCACCTAACGCAGTTACACCCATCTCCTGTCAGCTCCTCTCACAGCTTCCCATCGAGCAGATAACTGTGATGCCGCTCTCCATCCACCTCCACAAAACCCTCAAAACCCTCAGAGACAAGCTCCTGGTGGCCCCGTCAGGCCTTATTTTGCCAAGCACCCCTCCTCTCCTTTTCTCACCTCAGCTGTACTCTTCCTGTACGTCCGTTTCAATACTCCTCCAACCCACCTTCCTCCTCCCACCCTCATCTCCACTCCCCCCCCACAGCGGTTACTCATAGTCTGAGACCAGCACAGCAGCTCTTTCATCTCTGGATTTCAGTGCTGCAGCCAGTCTACTATGCTGCACTATGCTCTTTCTCTCCCTTTGATGTCACACACACTGAAAAATCCTGTTTCCAAGACAGACTGGAATCTGGTCACTTCAGGACATTGACAAGTCGTGACATACCTCAAATGAGGTCAAATAAAGTCTGTTTGTCTTTATTATAGGATTTTTCAGTGAGGTTGTGTTAGTTCTTCACCCTTTTTCTTTTCTACACGACTGCTTTCGGTTGCCTTACCTGTACGGTTTAGCAGTTTCAACAAAAAGTCTGTATGAAGCTGAAGGTTAATATGAGGCGTAATAAAGAGACGGTTGAGTTTAGTATGATCCCTCACAGTACCACACTCCAACACCAGCTGAGGAAATATTGGATGCCACTGAGGCCAGTGTAGGACAAACACTGGTCATATATTAGAGGATTTTAGTAGTGCAAAGAGAACAGCAGCCTGGAAAAGCAATATTCACTTGAAATATGTGAGGTGACTGTGGCAGGGTGATGCTGTCTTACCTTCCATAGCATAACATTTTATTGATCTGTCAGCTGTACGTATGCCACTGACCAACTAGAGTCTAAATTGTCGTATTAACACCTCTCAGAGCACTCAGTGCTCACTCTTGAAGGTTTTGGAAAGAATCATTGCCCTTTTTGTTAATTACTGGTATGATTGTAAAGGGGACCTATTATGCTTTTCCTTCACAGCTACATGTGGCTACATGCTAACGTCAGGGAAACATGCAATCTAAGTTGCCAATTAAGTTAATTTCTCTAGATTTTGGATCTTATTTCTGCTGGAACGTGTGATTTTTAACGGGAGAAAGTCCTGCTTTACACAGTCATTCTCTGGCAGCAAGTACATTGCTTCATGTAGCTACGTGCTACTATCAGGGAAACATGTAACCTTGGTTACTGATGTTGTTAATTTTGCTGGAACATGTCCAGTTGTGTTGAGAAGCTTTTAATGGTGATTTTTAACGGGAGAAAGTGGCACGATGCACACTCATCCCCTGACTGTAAGTACACTGCTGCAGCTAGCTTCATGCTAATGTCAGAAAAACATGTAATCTTGGTTGTCAATATTGTTAATTTCTCCCCAGTTTGGGATCAGATTGCTTTTGGAATATGTCCAGTTGTGTTTAGAGGCTTGTATTAGTGATTTTTCATCATAGAAAGTGCCGCCATTCTCCATTACAGTCATTCCCCGATTGCAGTGACAAGGCAGAGACATGTTTGGTGCTTCTCAAAGCCAAGGAAGGACCCTTAATTGACCCTGAATTTTAAGGAGACTACATCATCGAATCCCACCAAAGGACTGTTCTAATGTTAAGGATTGAGTCCTTTCTTGAGAGAATTTTCAAGGATGCATGTGCATGTCCTCAGCAGGCATGAAGTACCCACAATTGTTTACGCACAATATGCCGAAATTGAAGGTTGGGCCTCTTCAATGATGCACATGTGGGTACTCACTAGCCTGTTCCAATGTATGTTCACCAAGTGCTAGGAAGGAGTCTTGCCTAGCCTCTGTGGGACTCAACTTGGAAGGAACCATCCTTCCAAGGAGGCAGATGTGGAAGACCTGGAAACGTTGACCATTCAGAGCAGACTGGGCTTTTTCGGAAGGGGGGCTTAAGTTTCTTTAAGCTCTTCCAGTCAGTGTACAGTGTGTGTGTGTGTGTGTGTGTGTGTGTGTGTGTGTGTGTGTGTGTGTGTGTGTGTGTGTGTGTGTGTGTGTGTGTATGAGTGTCAGCGGTAGGTGTTGGAAAGAGAGAGCAGCACAAGCAGCCAATAGCAGCGTGTAGCAGGAAGGAGTGAGCTACACAGGTAGTCATGGAGGAACCGCAGGGAAGAAAGAGGAGTTGGCACCTTGTGCATGATATGTGTGAGATATGATTGGAGTTTTGGATCAGGTGATGATTCACTGATGTAGCATGACTCTGCAGGAGACTACCCAGGGTGGAAATTAAGAGGGGTTATACAGCAATGATCATCGCATCGTCTCCATCCAGTTCCATGGACAGGCTATGACCTGGTGAAATTAAATGATGAAGAAGTGAGCCAAGGTTTATTTATGTTTTTCCCAACTAGAATTTCACATTGAAAGATGAATAAAGGGACAGATTGTCAGCTTTTGACAATATGCCACCATTGGCAGCCAGTTAAACAGACCAACTTAGTCTCACTGTTGTTAACTCTTTTCATTATATTTCCTCTGATATTACAGTTGTCATCCTACACAGCAACTTAATATACAAATGCAGTTGCAGCATTATCATCTTTTATGCTTTGCAAGCCAACATTTGGCATTATACCAGAAGAAAATACCTATCACCCTGTGTTGCGTTATGAGCTACAGCTCTTAGCTGGTGGACAGCCAGTGCATCTTCACAGTCCGCTTTTATGTGGATGGGTGTTATTTTGTTACCAACACATAACACCCATTTCTCAGATGTGCCAGATTTAATGAGAGGGAATGGGAGACAGTGTTTGTTGTGCATTTCCATGAGGGAGGACGTGTTTGGACACCTGCAGCTGCTCATTTCAACCCAGGTGTGTGCTGCACATGTTGACGTGTGTGTTTCTTGTCCCAGGTGTGTTCTAGTCAGTGTTAAAGTGACAGTTTACCCTAAAATCTTTTTTTTTTTATTTTACCTGTGGTGACATTTATTAATCTAGATTGTGGTGTGAGTGTTGGAGATATCGGCCAAAAAGCGCCAAAAAAAAATACATTTGAAGAACTCATGACTGAGTTACTAAAGATGATCCACAGACCTTGTGAGCAGTTTCATGTAGGAACTATTTTCTCTCTATTGAACTACACCCACCAACTGTATCACCGCACAGAGGGAAGCGTGCGTCTTCTGCTAACTCACCTTGCACCACTGAGCTAGCTAACATTACAGCTCACCCAAGGACGATGTCATCAATGTTTACATCTCACGCTGTCCCGAGTACGAGCCTCTCATCTATGAGTCCATGCATGCTTCCTTCTGTGCCGTGATTCGGTTGGTGGATGTAGTTTGGTTGAAAGAAAATAGTCCCTATGTGACACTGCTCACAACAAAGTCTGCGGATTATCTTGAGTAACTGGGTCATGGATTCTGGAAAGAGACATTGCTGTTGAGGTTTTCAGTTTTGTTTTTATTTATTTATTTATTTATTTTTTTAGCTTTGAGCACCACAAGCAGAGTGCCATCTAGTTTCATTATATTGGAGAGAAGCCAGACATCTCTACAGCTGTTATCTCCAACACTCTGCAACTCACACCAAAACAATCTAGACTGATAAAAAGCGCTACAGGTTAGAGGGAATATGTATTTTTGATTTTTGGGTGAACTGTACCTTTAACAGTTATCCTTTTAAGGTGAAAAGGCAGTTTCTCTTATCATAGTTAACCTTGGAGCAGGAAGTCCAGCTTGAATGAGTCATTGGAAAGTGACTCGACCGGGAAGTGGAGCGACTAAAGTGCAGTTGTGTAGGTGAGGTGTGTTCAGTTGAAGTGGATAACGAGCTAGTTCAGATTCCTACACACAGTCCTCATCCTCAACAGCTGGGCCTCGGATCTGCAATTCATCAACAGTAGATGCTCTCATAGATCAGGGATGCTCTTTTTTTTTTTTTGTTCACGAATGTTCTTGAAACTTTATTTTCAGCTTCAATCTCTCTCCTCCTTATCTTCATTTTACATTTTTAGGTCCCTTTCTCCTCTGCTTGTTAAGAGAGGCTTGTTTTGGCTGTAACAGATTGGCCCGGCCCCCTCAGCCTTCCCTGGCTGCCAGTGTCTGGGCTGCTTGTGTCGGTGTGGGTCAGTAGCTGCAGGCTGTTTGTCGACTGCACTGGGAGACGGAGAGGGGGAGGCGTGGGGGTGGGTGTCAGGAGGACAGCAGACAGTTGTTATGGGCTCGGGCTCTCTTCTCTAAGCTCTTCACTGCTCTTCACTTCACTTCTCCGCTGGCTTTTTGACGCCCTCCCCTCCTGGTCAAAATCCCCCCTCGATGATAACTCCCACACACTCCTCTCTGTCCTCCTTTTCCCTTTTGTTCTTTGTCCTCACTCCAATCACTCTCTTTCATTGCCTTTAGCTGTCTTTATCTCCTTGTCTTTTTATTTCTCCACAGCAGCTTTACACGGCTTTCCTTTTTTAGTTGCTTCTGCTGCAGCCTCTACTTCCTTTTTGTCTTTTTCCATCCCTATATCTCCCATCCCTCACTTCTTCTCATCTTTCCATCCAATCTGACTCCTCCAGCAGTCATTCAGTGTCACAGACAGTCCATCCTGCAGAGTGTTGATCAGTCAAGCAAACCAACACTCAGCTCTGCCGTACAAAATGCCTCAGAGACAGTTGTCCCTGTGGATGGTTATTCAGACAGACTTCAGTCGGTCTCTCCTGTGGCTCAGACATTACATGGCAGCAGGCCACTGGTAGAAACACCAAACCCACCACACCTTGTGTTTCCAGCCCAGCAGACACACCATCTGTAGCACTTCACAGAGTTATCATGGTGTAGATGAAGAAGCAGTAACAAAATTGCTTTATAGTGTATGTGCCAACATATAATAGAACAGCGCACTGTAGTTGAGACATCATTTATATTAGTTCTTGGCTGTGGAGCATCTGGCAGATTACTGACAGATTAGTTATTATGAAGGAAAATATCTATATTTTATTAATCAGTCATACATTAATCTTTATTAAAGGTACCACATATTTTTCAGCTCTCAATTTAACCCAGAATGAATAAAGGATGCTTGAATATGTAATTGGTATGCATCGTTATTATCATGGAGTTATTATTATTTTTCACTGGATGTGTTGAGTTAACATTCAACAGCACATACAGTTGTATGTACTGTACTCTATATGATTGATTCATTGATTGATTGATTTGTTTATTGTGTGTCACGCATTCATGTTATTTATTCTGCTCAGTCCAGAAACAGAATACTCTGCTCTCTAGCCAAGGCCTGGCAAAGAAATTCAGCCACAAAAAAAGTTCCCTTTCTGAAACAAAACTCAAATTTTTTTATGCTCATCCACCCAAAAGAAATATATGCATGAAGAATACACCAGTCCACCCTTGGTACAACTTTTGTAACAAGGATAGCCCCCCACAAAAATCAATACTGCGTAGTGTCATGATATTTTCAGTGATAACAGTGTATCATCGTATGTTATTACATAAATTGTTCATAGTGCAAACACAAATGAAAGTTCTGGTAGCCTACTAGAATAATAAAATCTTAATTCAGGCTACTATCCATATTTGCTGCATTAAAAATGACTGAAGGGAGATGAATAAACTTCACTGGCTCTAGGGCTATTGCTCAAACTACAGATTATACTGTTATATGTTATTAGTAGTATAATAGTATATTTATTATATAGTGCCTATGTTTACATAAATTGTCTTCAGAAACATATTTTTGCTTACTGTTTACCTGTAAAACAAACTTGTTTGTTACCAGCCAGCAGCCATATTTTTGTCTGTGTCAAAACCGCTAAGCTCGCATTATGTCACCCACAAGCAGGAGCCTTTATTGGTGTGTGGCGCAGTGCATTCTGGTAGTTGTAGGTTCTCTACCTTTCGAGCAATGTGAATGCCACAGCCCTTTTCATCTGCCTCCTCTGGTCACTTTGCACCACTGTCAAAAGTATTTGCATCTGCAGAGACAGACCAATTTAATGAAAAGAGCCTCCTTCCAGCAGTGAAATCGTTTTTTAAAATCGCAATAATTTTGTATGGTGACATGAGTATTGTAATAATATCATATCTTAGGGCCTTCCCACTCCTAACAGGTAGTTTGCTTGTTAGTATTATGAATGGATTACTGAACTGTGTGCACGCCAGGGTCCCTGCACCTCTTGTTATTGTTGGAAAGTCAATCAAACAACCACAAAGACACAGAGGGACCATAAAGAGAGGGAAAAACAACCATCTCTAAAAGAGGCAAAATGACCACAAACATGTCTGCATGCAGGGGCCCATTCTGTCCATAACTATGGCTTATATTTGTTACAGAATAGCAAATATCAATTGAAATTATTTCATAATTTAACATTTACAGTTGTTTATCTTTCATTCTTTAACATTCAGTAAAATACGCCGAATAAACATTATATCTAATAGGGCTGCCCCCGACTAAGAATTTTCCTAGTTGACCAATAGTTGACTAGTTGCCCGCATATTTACAATATTAGTTTAATTATTAAATTACTTATTTTTGGTGGGGCAACACAATGGTTTGAGTTCAAGGTCTGAGAAAGAATAGTATAATAAACATTGTTAACACTGTGCTACATTACAGAGAAATACAAAACCGTACTAATGAACCTTCATTAATATAGGCCTATATTTTATCTACAAGTGCACGTCACACACTGAGCGAGCCGCCTGTTAATGACGCTGTCGGCAAAGCAGTAATGATTGTGCTAAGTGGCTAATGGGCATGTAGCTACTTACGTGTTTCAGATGATATGACTTGTTTGTAGCCGATGAATGATGAGTTTACATATCACCTTGGGTTGGTCCTTCACCTTCTCAAAATGATCCCACACTTTGGATTTCCTGCCCGTCATGTTATTAGCTAGCCTGTGTAATAACCGCAGGCACCAGCCCTGTAAATTAACATGACTCCTGTCTGACTGCTGAGGGTGGCCACTTCTTTTCAAATTAAATTCCCGCATGGTCCAGTCATATAGCTTTTAATTTATTTTGATAAGGCGCAGATTTTTTACATTTGTTTGTTTGTTTGTTTGTTGGGTTTTTTTCTGTGGCTTAGCGTCCAACTAATGCCAACTAATTGCCAACTAATGACCTTTCTGGTCTACTAACGTTCGGTCAACTATTAGGGGGCAGTCCAGGTATCTAAAACTAATGTACCGCTTGTTAATACAGAGAATCAGAGCTTTAAAGTCTTAACACATTTTTATGCATTTCTAAATGTGCTCCCCGTCTTCACAGCTGTGCCCCAGTCTGGACCCTCATTCAACAGTTTCCAGACCCGCCCCGGACCACTAACTAGGCATCAAGTAGTGCCAAAAACACAATAATTAAATCTTCGGTCTCTTCTGAATGTTTTTCACCTAATTGCCTGTGTGATGCTCAGGCACACAGGAGAAGCATTCATTTGGCTTGTCATTGGGTTCCTTTTAACCTGATTGTCCCACTGTGCAGAAAATATCTGTTTATATATAGATAATACATTTAGAGACTCAAATGCATTAGTTTGATGGAATGAGGCATGAATTAGTTACACCATGTATTACCAAGTGAACCAAGCTATGCTTGTTCCACGGTGCTTATTATTTAGTCTGTTTGGTTGAATGCTATTTAGAGATTTCAGCATGATGCATTCATACAGATATTTGTTTGTAGGCAGGAGGATAAAGTGGAACACAGCTTTTACAGTTTTGGATTCATCACATAATTTCACTCGACTCTTCACTTTCAAATGTTCAGTTTTTTGTTTATTGTGACAAAGGACAAACTAGTTCAGCCTTAAAATCAGATGATATGTATTATAAAGGTATGTTCAAACTAACGGGGTCCATACTAATGTCCACAACCCCACCCATTCTATTTCAAAGGATTCTGATGGCCCCCCCAGACCAGAAGCTGTTCACCCTCCAGTGTTTACTGCCCTGCGCCAGTCCAGAGTGGTGTCATCCACCTCCGAGGAGGAAGAAGCCCTCACAGAGAAGTTCCTCAAGATCAACTGCAAGTACATCACTGGTGACAAGGTAAGATACGGTCTAAAAGATACACTCATCTATGAGACTTAAGATCACCCTGTAAACTCCTGGTCATGTGACAGACAGCTGCAAAGTGCTGTAGTTGAAAGCAGAACTGTCCACTCTTAAACGTAACGGATGGAGAGAGAAGAAGTGGTTGTTATGTTACCAGACTAAATATATAATATTACAAATATATAATCATACAGCACAGCTGCCAGCTGCAGATGCTTAACACACTTCATATTTCAAAAGGGCTGGCAGTAGATGTGGAATTGAAATAAAAGAAATGTAAGACACTTAGACTCACTCCACATCAAAGCTGTTTAACTTTTTTTTGGTTTGTTGTTCAGTGTTGTGAACCATCAGTACGATCAAAGATCAAGTGCCTCTATTGAGATTAGGGGATGTACACAATCTCACCATAATACAAGAGCAAATCAGCAAAAATATCAAGTTCTTCACTTTAGCAGAACAGAATCCAGTTACTGCACAGTGCTGTCTGTGATGACCACCTTTAGTTTTTCTATCTGTGAAAACAAAATAATCTTTTGCTGTTTCAGCTGCTAATTCTGTGCACTTCTGTGGTATTTTTAGCAATATATGAAATCACTCACTAAGGCAGATGTAAACAAGGCACTCGGAAGGAAAGTCATTACACCAAAATGCTTTGAAATCTTTCACAACTGACGAAAATAGATCCATTCTAGTTCATCGTTGTTGGGGGGTTTTTTTTGTTTTTGTTAAATTTATTTAAGAAACCCGTAGTGAGGATAAAACGAGAGTACAGTAAACACTGTGGGCACTTGTGTGGGCAGATATGAATAACCCTGTAGACCAGCATATGAAGAGAAGCGTCTCTCCTGCTGACTGTAGTTTAATTTCTGCTGATTATAGTTAATGTTGTTCAGATGGCCTATAACTAGGGAGTCTGCTGCTCCCTAAAGCGTTGTAAACTGAGTTATCTAAATCCAGGATCTTAAAAGGTCCTCTGTGCAGTTTGGATCTTCTCTCTCTCTCTCTCTCTTCCCTCTCCTCTGCTATCGCTGTTTATTACTTTTTTTTTTGTTTGTTTGTTTGTTTGTTTGTTTTTTTGCTAAGATCTGATTCTAAATCTGATTGTGTTATTGTTTGGCCTTAAAGGAGCTCCATACAATGCTCCGAGCATCAATAAAGGAGCAAACAGCTAAAAGATGTGGGGAAATAATGGTGACCTGAGCAGAGAACAAAGCGCGGCCCCTCTGTGTATGTGTTGTAATGCGGGCTTCTCTTGTTGTGGTCAGTGGCCCAACTGTGCGTGCTTTTTAGTGTACGAGAGTCCCTGTGTACATATCCCCCATACATAGCCAATGGTGCATATACCCCATACAGTGCTAACGAGACCGCTGACATCAGGATGGGAGCAGTTTGGAAACACTGTGCACACCCCACATTCCACCCCCAGGGTTAACACCGTTAGGTTTGTCAGCACTGGCACCATCGTTAGCACTATTCGTGCTTTTAGCATCAATAACAAAGTTGGAGATAAGGCCCCTGTTTATTTCTATGAAAGTTGCTCAGGGGTGCATGAAGCGAAAACAGTTTGACATCCCAAGTATAAAATTACTGGGATCTTCCACATCGTTAAGCCCATAGAGCAAACTGTTGAGCAGCTAACTTCCAATTTAGCCCTCCACTGACTTGAATGGAGATGAAATTATTTAATCGTGCAGGTCTTCTAAACTTGCGGAATGTTTTCAGACTGGTTCAAATCCTAATAGTGAAACGAGTCATTTCTCGGGGTTGTGGTGCCCAAAAAAATCCATGGATTTACAGACGTCTATTTGACAATGTAAGTCTATGGGGAAAAGTATATTTGGGCTCCATGGCATCACGTGACAGACCTGAAGTAATTCCACAGTTTGGCCATTTTGGCTTCTAAGGTCAATGCGGTTCCTGTGCGTTTGGCTGCTAGCTGCCGGCTCAGCCACCTACATGTTTAAAGCCGAGTGCGGACAACCTCTGAACCATAGATACGCTCTGAATATGGCGTAGAGCTCCTTTAATAAAATTTGCTGGATAATATTAAGATCATCAATTGTAAAAAAAAAAAAAAAAAAAAAAACATAAATGAATTAAAATAACAAGTCCAAAAGTAAGAAAACATACAGTACATGGACCTTCACCACTGAACACACACAGACTCACTCGTTGTGCTTCAGTCAGCTTTGATTCAGTGCATGCAGGATGGCAGCCAGTTCCCAGGACTTCCTACACTGAAATACACACAGACTCCACCCAGCTGTTCCATCACTGCCTGTCTGAAAGTGTATGTGTATGTGTGTGTGTGTGTGTGTGTGCACACGCACTAACACACTGCTCTATCAAGGCAGCTGTCATGCTCTCTGACAAACACACAGACCCACACACAGATCCATGTTATTGAACCACTGCTGATTCACTCCCAGGTATAGAGTGAAAGCTCTGAAATGGTTGCTGCTGGCAGTCAATAACTTGTACTTGATTTAGGACATTTGTGGTCTCAAATTGATTTGGCTCCCAGTTGTTTATGTGACAAAGGTGCTTTTGATTATCTTCTGGTGGTAGATAAACATGCTAAGCTGTCCCTTTATGTATTTAAAGTTCTGATGGATCCCATTGTTCCTCACCCATTCCTCTTTTTTCCTCCATCAATTCAGGGTGCGGTGAGCGGGGTGTTGCTGGTGACACCCAACAACATCATGTTTGACCCTCACCGGATGGACCCACTAGTTCAGGCCCATGGGTGTGAGGAGTACGGCATCATGTGTCCTCTGGAGGAAGTGCAGTCTGCTGCCATCTGCAAGGAGATAACAGACCCCAAAATCAGAGAGGCTGTGCCCGAGTAAGAAAAAACACTGACATATTCTGTGTTGTTGATGGTAAAGACTTGTATGATGACTACACATGTCATTACTTAAAGTATAAGCAGCTGTAAACACAGACCTCTAACTCTAATTCACTCCCACATACATTCTTATTCTTATAGTGACACTTTATATCTTTCCCCACAATTTAATCCTGAATGCCTTTCTTCCACTCTCACCCTCACAGAAATGCAGCAACCTCGCTATAATCATTGTCATTCTCTGCTGCACCCACGGTCAGATTGCATCAGCAACCAATCTTAAGTTTTCAGTTTAATTCTTTTCCCCCCACATACCAAAATAAAAAGGAAACGGCAATTACACCAGGGTTAATGAAGTATGCCTGCACCCTCCTACGTTCTGATTGCTCACCTCTTTATGCACTGGGAAGCAGCCACTTCAGAGGACTCACTTGTGTTTCCTCCCACAGATCTGTCTGTGTTTCTCTTTTTTCCTTCATTTAAATTGTTTTAGTGCTGTTGTTGAAGAACAATTTATGCAAGGAGAAATATGGTGTAGTGTTTTATTTCTGTGTCCTCTGGTGGTTGCAGGGTCTGAGCAGTACTGTATTTAACTGGTTGAGTGTTGCCCGTGGAGCAGTTATCGTGCTGGCAAATGACTGGTTTTTGAGCCAGCTGTTTTCTCAGCTGTGCTTCATTGTCCGTGTCTCCTCTCTCCTTGTCTCGGCTGACCTCTCTCCCTCTTTCATTCTCTTTGTATGAACACACAGATGAGCAACAAGTGCCTTGCAGAGTGTGATTCTCTGCTGGTTGAATACAAGTAATTCATCTTGCAACCTTATTAAAGGGTTTCAAGATATGGACAGTTTGCACGAGACACTGATTTGTTTCTTTGTACAGTTAGAATTTGGGTTTTTTTGTACATTAAATGAAATAGAAATACAGTATTTTACAACCATTGACAAATCACTTAAAAATTTGATGAAACAAAAACATACTATCAGTCAAATATGCAAACAGTTGGTGTGACAGTATTTATGCATATAGACGTCTGTTTATGCAGGTGATTTCTGTGCCTGGTTTTGTGCAGAATCTGTGTACATTTGAGATTATTGTGCTGTGTGTGCTATATTCAGACTCAGAACAACAGGGTAAAAGGGCTTTACCTCGATAAGAGTTCATCTAACCAGTTGACTGTGGTTTCTGCTTTCTTTTTGTTACCATTCCTGTCATGCAAAAGTAGTTTTCCACATTTTCAAATAAAAGTGTCAGTCAATGAAAACTGTATTAATGTATGATTGGAAACGCTAGATATGCTCATATTCCTGAATTAAAACCACTAATATTATGTTCCAAGGAGATCAGAATAGCCCTCATATATATGTGTTGTCTTTTCCTGGTTTTATTGGCTGATTCACAGTAAAGTGATGTCATTTTCTGAACTTATCAGACTGTTCTAGCTGTTCCATTATTTGCCTTTAGTCATCATATCCACATTACTGATGATCATTTATCAGAAATTTCACAGTGTAAATATTTTGTGAAAGCCCCAAAAGGTCAACCCTCATCGCAGTATCAATATTGCGGTAATTGGTCAGAATTATCATGGTATTTATTTTCTCCATACCAACCAGCCCTATGATAAAGGCATTTATAGGCTGCAAGCATTCTGACAGTCAAAATGAAATCAGCAGAAGCAGAGACACTAGATCCTAATTTTCCCATAATGCAGCTAAATAGTCTCTCCCATTAGACCCTCCATGCCTGATAAACGCCCACGTCTTTCCAACTCCATGTACTCAATTTGTAACACAGACACATATTTAAAAGGCCAAGTCGAGATCAGGGTTATTTTCTCAGACATTAGTGAGGTCCTTCAGAGCCACAGGCTGGCTAGTAGTATTACTACCAGCTGAGTAATATTAACTGTAACAGTTAAACTGATCTCTCTACAGTCCCTATATGTAGAGCATGTAGGGAAAAATTTAACATGTCCAAATATTCCATAACTATTAATAGAGCAAGTGTCTTATCATTTCTCTTTGCTTCCAGTGACCTGGAGCCTCTTCCAGCTGAGAGACATCCCTCCCAACAGAAGGACCCAGAGCAGCGCCTTAGGGAGCCGGGGGCCAACGACAGTGGCAGCACAGCCCCGCGCAGCACTGAGGGCTCCATCTCCGAAGACGTCTTCACTGAGTCGGAGCTGTCCCCCATCCGTGAGGAGGAGCAAACATCTAATGAGGACCTCCGCCTGGACAAGTCCTCCGGCGCTTCAACAGAGTCTGTGCAAACCGTCACCCAGGTGGAGGCCACAGGTGCCGAGTCCCAGGCCCCAGGCAGTGCCCGCGGCTCAGTCAGTCAGCCGGAAGAGCCCGCTGCGGCAAAAGCAGAGGACAATCCACCAGACACTGCCACAGAAAGTGATAGCCAGTCCCCCATGGGATCCAAGCAGCACAGTGCAGAGAAGCCACCAAGCACACCCACTACCACCACCAGCAGCAGCACTAGCCAGGCCCAGGGCCCCAGCAGCAGCACCTCTCGCCCAGGGTCTCAAAGCTCAGCCACCCCTGGTGCCACAGACACCACTTCTGTCTCAGCCAGTCCACAGGGGGAAGCCAACGAGGGGACAGACGTCTCCAAAACGGACACTATGCAACAAGGCAAGGAGGAAAAGGAGAATGTAGAGCAGACACAAAAGGACGGCACACAGAACTCTGCAGAGGGTAAACACTTTTACTTTGTATTAGTATGAAAAATAAACCTTGTGAAAAACAGGTATCGAGACATTTCAGGTGATGAATTTGGCCTCATGTGTCTTTTAGCTGCAACCCTACATCCATTTTCTTCTAAAGATTATCAAAGTGAGTTCCTCTCCTCTTTGGCTGCCTCAGAATCGCTTCTCTCATGTTGGTTCCTGATAACCTTTCCGTTTCCAGTCTGCTTTGGTGCTAGTAATTGGAATATAAAGACGAAGGGAAATGGCAGCTTCTCTGTTGTTATCAGCATGGCGGAGCTTGCCGGGCTTTGTGGGGCTTTATGCAGCTCTTTGATCTCTGGCTCTGGTGGTCTGGGCCACTCCTTTGGGCGATAAGCTAAAGCCTATCAAACACCACAATGCCACAAACACACCTAATGCCCAAAGGGGTAACACGGTGACGATGAAACCCAACATCAAAACGCCTTCAGAGACAGCATTCAGAGATTTGTTATTTATATGTGACATCCCTCTTTGCTTTGCTTTTGTGTAGATTTACACAAATAATAAATTTTACCAAAGCCTGAATTACTGTTATGTAGTGTTAATTGCCGTGTTTAAGGACCATACCAGTGGTTTTTAGATGTTTTATCCTGCCAACTGTGTGTAGTTAATATTTATGGTCGTGCCAAACATTTGGTCCATCCTATGCTGTATAATATAATAAGACATCTTCCAGTAACATATATACAAAACAAAATGTTATGTGCACTTACTATGTACTTTTTATGTACATAAATAAATAGTACACCGAATGGAAGAAGAAAGAAAAGAAATGCTTTGAGCCTCAAGTTTATCCTGACAACAGCCATTTTCCTCATTTCCCAGGCTCTCCAATAACTAATGACTGTATTTTTCATGTCAAGTAGCCGGTTCTATAACTAAGTCTTTTATCATGGCCAATTTAACATTACCACATCATTGTCTTCCAGGTTTGATGTCCTGACAACATGACTTGTAAATTTAGTCTCTTCTCTTGCATACATTCAAATAACAATGTCAGAGTATCCTTGAACGCACCAGCAAGTACTTTTAAAACAGCCTGTTCTGTCAACTGTATTACCACCATTGATAACATAAAGGTAGCAGAATGCTCACTGTGATGGATTTCATTTCCTTAGCAGGACAATGTTCACTGTACTGAAATAAATGGAAAGCAGTGACTGTCTGGAAGTTGGGTAGTTTTTAAAAAAAAGCAAGATGCACTGGAGAAAATGGCTGGCAAATAATATGCAATTAACAGTTAATTGGCTAAACATACAAAATCATGGCAGCATCCTCTAATTAATATCTGGTTGGCACAGTTTTGGTCTTGTTATCTGACAGTGGCCTTACCATGTCACTCTCACTGGCTCTCTTGTGTCCATATATGCCATTGTAGATGGGCGCATAGTTGTGATTCCACAAAGATTTCTCTGCCCAAGAAGAAAGGCACCAAGACAGAGGGAAAGAGATTCACCATTTTCTCCCTGGCAATTATCGTCACACAGAGAGCCGGGGCTGCAAAAGCAGTTTTAATTCATGGGGATCTCAGCAGGGCTGCCCATTACTCTGCGCACATTAGCACAGCCCACACAAGTAACAGCAGCAACCTCAAAAACAAGCTGCATTAATACAGAATTAATGCATTTTGAAAATTGAATTTGTCCTACTGAGCGTGTTGCCTAAGCAGATTAATATTATTTTGTCTATCGTTATTGCTAGTTATGTTGAGCTGCCCAACCAGGAGCTGACAATATGTGCCAGTGTAATGTCACTGGCACAGTGATCTCATTCAGCTTCCTGGGGCTGTGACATTACAATAGGCCATTGATAATGTACCATGGGCAGAAGACTCAGTGCCACTATCAGTTATAGTGTGCTACTTCATTTATTTCTGTCATCTGTTGTGTTTTTGCTACAAAATAACTAATGCCAGCTGAAGCAGCCAGTAAATAGAAGATAGAAAACTAGGTCACATAAATAAAGCGAGTATAAGAGGGAGAATACACAGTTAATCAAGAAGATATATTGTGTTTTCAGATGACAGACATTTGATACAGAACAAAACCTGTTTGAGTTGATTGATATTGGTAGAAATATGCTTATTCGCTGTCCTGCGAGAGTCCGATGTTCAGATTGATACCACTCTCATGTTTGCGCAGTAAATATAAAGCTACAGCAGGTTAGCTAAGCTCAGCACAAAGACTGACAGTGTAACATATTAGTGATTGGCCCCAGTGCATATAGTTTTTGCTTGTCCACATACACATGCATGGATGCACACAAGGTGGGGTTAAATTGGGCGGGGGCTGTCAGACAGCCCTGACACACAGGCTCTACTTGTGAGGCCTGTCCAGATAGATACAATCCAAATTCCAATATTCACAGTAGACTGGTGGCCGGTGGCAGCACTGGGTCTTACCTGTGTAGAGGTAGCAACAGAAAGTTTTCCAACCGGCCGGAAGTCGGATATAAGAGTGATGTCAATCTTATTTAACTCTCAGCAAAAAACAAAGACAATAAGCATATTCCCCAAAATGTCAAACTATTTTTTCTTACAGCTATTAAGCCATAACAACCCATGTTTATGCCTTTGTGACCATGTGATGATTTCCTCTTCCAGGTACAGGGTCTGCGGAGAGGCGGAAGCACCGCACTCACAAGTTCCTGTGTCTGCGGGTGGGGAAGCCCATGAAAAAGACGTTTGTCTCTAACGCCAGCGCCTCCATGCAGCAGTATGCCCAGCAGGGCAAGAAGCACGAGTACTGGTTTGCTGTGCCGCAGGAGAGGTCAGTACCTCTGCTGCACCTTTGAATTAGGGATGCACCGATCTGATATCTGGATCGAATATCGGCCCCGATATCATCAAAATAGATGGATCGGGTATCGGAAAATGCAACCGATACCTGAGCCGATCCTTTCCCTTTAAATCTATTGCGATGCGAGCTACATCATACGTCAGCAGCAGCAGCAGCACATGTGCCGCATGCCGCGAGAGTTGATTAGCCTACCTAGGCAAGTGCAAACAACATGGAGCGAGGGAGAGAATCTGCTGTGTGGAGGTATTTCACACTGAACACTCCAAGGTCTATGGCTTTCTCGGTCAACCATGGTATCGGGTATCAGCCGATACTCAAAGCCACAGCATCGGGATCAGTATCGAAACTGAAAAAGCTGGATCGGTGCATCTCTACTTTGAATACAAGCAAATCATTTTAATAGTAGCCTAACTAACAGGCTTTAAAATCATCAAACCAGTGCCATAACTGATCACATGGAACAATATTTAAAATGGAAAAAATACAAAGCAAAGTGCATGATAGAGTAGTCTCTGTCAAAGATGGTGATTAGTTCACTTACAGGGTGGTGGCTTTGTTTTTAATGGAGAGAGCTGCAGAGATTTGACCTCTTGCAATTCTCGCATATTCCTGACATACCACAGTAGTCAGCTGAGTTACTGAGGCACTCACCTCCGGTCCTTTTAATACAACCAATCAAATATGCATTCTTTGCCAGGTCTGACTCCCACTGCGGCTTCTGCCCATCTCCCCATGCTGCCTCTGCTAGACAGCAAAGTGATTTATTATTCATTCACTCTGCAGGGAAACAGACACGCACACTTTATTCCTGCACTGGAGCGCACACACGACCCATGCAACAATAAGGACGTTTCCAAAGCTCATGCTGTTTCCTAGTTTTGTATCCTCAAACAGTGTTTCACCCACAAAAATGTTCATGAACTTTTTCTGACCCAGACATGTTTATATTTTATATTAACTGAAAATAGCCCTGGCTTGTTTATGTGTTTTTCCAAGTTGGATCGCTCCGTCTGGATGTACAGTTGCCAAGCCAGCAATAATCATAATTACGTTAGAGCTCTTCAAACTGGAAGGAGACGCATTCCATAAAAAAAACAGTGTAATATGTTTATATGGAGAATTAATCCCAATTGTAGAAACAGCTTAATTTAATAAGTCAATTACTTTTAAAAAGCTATTCATTAGAGCCAAATCTGGCTCCACCACAGTGGTAGTTAAATTTTCTGTTGTATCTATTTAGAGACATGGAGATACGGGGAAAAAAATGCAAATAATAAACTTGAATCTGATCACTTATTTGTCCAACCTGAGTTTCACAGCACCTCTCCTGTTTTCAGTACACGTGTCTCTACACTTACAGCAGCAACACACATGGTGCTCTCTCAGGCTGCTAATCACATTTGAATCAAACAAACAGGCGTGTCCTTTATAGTTAGTCATGGTACCAGAAATGCGTCTTGGTTATATGCGATGTGTTGAGTGGCTGAGAGCAGTAATGACACTGAAACCCCCCTCACTTCATTATTCATTATGAACTTAAGAAGACTTGCTTCTTATAGCGTTGTTTTCATCCACAGGTTGCTTAGCTACAGCATTTCCGACCTGGAAAACAAGTTTGCTGTGATGCTCTTGGGGGTGATAGCCCAGGGGCATACCAAAGTGAAAGCTAGTATTAAAAGACAAGGCTCGTACACGTTACTACTCATTATTTTGAACTTGTCTTTCTTGTTACTGCAAGCAGGCTAAGGTGTGTGGGAGGAGTGATCATAAAGCTGTTCAGACTGACAAACACAGCAGCTCATAGTCGTTCCTTCAGACACTGCTAGACTCTCTGTAGCTTGACCTAGATGGGAGGCGACCCGCATGATGCGTCTTTAAGTGTCCTAGCAATGGTGTGGGAAGAAAGGGAGGCCGCTGAATGGGCCATACACAACCATGACACTGAATACAGCTCAGCCCACTGAGTCTACACAGCCCTTTCATGTCTAGCAGCTACAGCGGTGTGTGATACAAACTGTACTCTGTATTTGTTTTTAACTTTATCATGAGTTATGCTGTGCTATCTTAATATATCCTAAATTGTTTACATGGTTGTCATGAAAAGGCTTCTGTTACATGAGCAGTCAGCAGGGAGGAAGAGAGAGGGCAAAATTATAGTCACGATGTTGGAGAGTTACAGGAGATGACAGACACATTCGTCATCATTACCACTAAACTCCCTGTTTTAGGGAAACTGATTATACACTATGTATACCTTCTGAGCTGCTCTTGTCAATGTTTGTGTTAATAATGTATCAAATGACTGTGTAAAGTGAAAGGTATTGCTTTAATTGACAAACTCATAGAAAATTATCACCTGACTCTGCAGTTCCCCTTAGCTCTATGGAATGCTGTAGCATCTTTCAGCTCATTGTTTTGGTTTTAGGGCCCGTAACATAAAGGTTTTGGTTCAGTCTGACTGCTCTCATCAAACTTGTTTTCAACTGCAGCGGTTTTCAGCAGAAAACCTCCGATAAAGCCACTGTTCACTACCCGCCCAACACCAAACAGCAGATGGACAGAGTTAGCAACTCGCTAATTAACATAGCAGTAAAGTATTTAAAACCTAAAAAGATTGATATTTCGGTCAGGAGTTGGTGGAGACCAAAAAAGAGCTTAAAGGAGATTCTTCTTCAACCCAAAAATATGCCTCCAAATGAATGCTAATGTAGCTCTGTGTTTGATGTATAAATGAGCAACTGTTAGCTAACCAGTATGCCGTAAGAACTTCATATGATAATATGTGAATGTTGAGTTTACAACTCGTTGCGCTGCCAAGAGACCAACAAAATCAATGTATGCAGGTTCAACTATATGTTATTATAAGACCGTTAGTTCCCAGATGTACCCACACTTAAGCAGAATTGATAGCTTGTGTCGCAAAATACTCGATAACAGACAAGAACCTAGTGTCACACAGGCAAAGCAGCTTAACAGTTCTGCAGTACTAGCAAATAGTAAGAAAGTAAAATATGTTACTCAGTATCCTTTAGATGTTGAAATGCTTCCTTAACAGCCATTATGGCTGTCTGAGAATGCTTTTACATACAAAATATTAAGTCATACTTAAAGGGACAACTAACCGCAAAATCAAAATACATACTTTTTGCCTTACCTGTAGTACTTGGTATCAGTCTAGAATGTTTATGTGCGAGTTGCCAAGTGTTGGAGACATTAACCATAGAGATGTCTGCCGTCTCTCCAATATATTGGAGCTAGATGGCACTCAGCTTGTGGTGCCAAAAAAAAAGTACATTTGGAAAAACTCAACAGTAATGTCTCTTTACAAAAATCATGACCTGGTTACTCAAGATTATCCACAGACCTTGTTGTGAGCAGTTTCATGTAGGAACTATTTTCTTCCTACTTAACTACCCTGCCAGCTGTACCTGTATCACCACACGGAAGTAAGAGTTCATCTAGTTAACAGTCCAGCTAGCTAACATTACATTTGCCAAGGAGGACACCATTAATGTTTATATCTCATGCTGTCCCAAGCATGAGTTGCTTGTCTATGAGTTGATTGCACACTTCCTTCTGCACGATGATACGGTTGGAGGGTGTAGTTTGGTAGAAAGAAAATAGTTCCTACATGAAATTGATTATCTCGAGTAACTAGTTCATGATTTCTGGAAAGAGACATTGCTGTTGAGTTTTTCAAATTTATTTTGCCACATTAAGCACCACAAGCCAAGTGCCATCTAGTTCCATTATTTTAGAAAGAAGGCAGACATCTTTACGGCCGATATCTCCAACACTCGGCAACTCACACCAAAACAATCCAGACTGATTAATAGCACTACAGCAAAGGGGGAAAAGTTGAGTTTTATCAGATGGCCGATTGACTATTTAATTTTCTGCAGTTTACCATACACAGTATATTGCCATATATATGGTTCTTAATCAAGTCAAAGTCACAGTGTAAAAAATGTTTATCACTCACAGTTTGATTTTACCTCTATGTCTTTGCTTCAACTCTTCATATTTTAGAGGCACTGAATGAATCTCAGATGATGTTTTTTGCTAAATCTCTACATGATTTAAGAATCAAGCCTCTTTTCTGATAGTTTCTCCTGTGTTTCTTCCCCCAGGTCAGACCACCTGTACGTGTTCTTCATGCAGTGGAGCCCGGACATGTACGGTGAGGGGGTCAGGGGGATGGGACAAGAGCCTGGGTTTATGGTTGTAAAGAAGAATGAAGTGTCAGAGACAGCTGAGGATGAGCCCATCACTGACCTCAATGTCAAGGAATGGGAGGTAAGGTGTACACAGCTAAAACTGTTCCCCTCACCTTGCTTAGAGCACACCTGTTGTGTTGTCTCAGTCCTTGTAGATATGGATTAAGTGTAGTTTTCCACCATGCTTTAATCCATTACCTGTGAAACCAGAATCTCATGTGGTGTGTTGTAAAGTTTACCGTTTTATGTTGAGTTTTGTGTTATATAATTGTGTTGATTTGCTTTCATTATGCAATGCATAGTGCAAACGTATTGTGCTGATCTTGGTTTTTAATCCATCAGACCTGTGTAGTCCTCAAGTCTTAGTTTTGTATTCTGCTTCTGTATTTTGCATTTCTATGTCTATGTCTATGTATTTGTTAATTTGATGGTAACTTTTTGTGTGAACTTTCTATCTCATGTAAGTTATGTAAGTTGTGTGAGCACTTGCTTTGCTTGGAAATGCGCTTCTCAGAACTTCCAACCAAAGTGTTTTGCATGTTTGTATAATTGTTTACTCTTCTCGGTCAGTGTATTGCAGTTTCATCACATTTTGTTTGACTGTCAATATTGTTGGTCAGCATTTGGCAGCTTATTTTGCTGAATGGCAAAAGGCAAACACCCTTTTGAGTTGCTCAACATATGAAGGAAATGAGGCAACTAAACTGTTTTGTTTTTTAACTATGAAATCAACCAAACTCATGTGGCACTGAGGCGGGGTCAATCTGTCTTCCTTTCTCATCAAACTTAATCCACAAGCTCTCTATATTGCATAGTCACAGAATAAGGAAATAGGACCAGGAAACATCTAGATTTTCAGCTCTGTTATTGCACGTTGCAACACCATACTGTGGGTGGGTTTTGGTCAAATGAGACTGTTTACAGCCTGTGGATAATGAAAAGGATGCATTCATTGTATGAAGAAATTGATACGATGGAAGCAGTGACCTGGATTTAAATTTTAATGTAAATGAATGATGTAGGAAACAAAGTGGACTGATTTGTTGTCCCTGGCAAACAGAGGCTACATGATCCATTACATTTGAATAAGTAAATAGGAACCTGCTGCTTTTGTTTGTCCTGTTGACTGGAATTTTGAATTTTAAGCAACACCTTTCTGTTGTTTCACAGAGCTTTAGGGGTCAAAATAGATGTTTTTCCTAACAGAGGTTTGTCTAACTATATTTTTATTTAACAAAAAAGACTTTATAAGGTTATTTAAGTCTTGTATTAAATACGTTTTTTTATTTAATTTGAACTCGTCTTCAATTTTGTTTTTTGTAACGTCATAGTCCGTCATACTCTAAAAAAAAAAATAATACCTCGTGGACTGGTGGCGTCACTGTGACTTTAAATCCTGTCGGTTGTGGGACGGGACGGTCGTCTTGTTTTAACCAATGGGGAGCCGGTCAGTGTCCTGTCCCGTGTTGTAATTGGATTTTAGCGATGTCACACAAATCATACGGCGTAGAAACCCCTTTGGAAAAAAATGTTTCTATTTTAGTCAAGGAGGCTGCCAGGCTTCATACCAACTCCGTCTGCTTGTCTCGGGGCTACAGGGGGAACTTAAAGGATCTGTAATGTGACTTTCCAGCTTCAACCTCGCCCTGAAAGCAAGACATGTTTTCTAGGAGGATGAAAGACCAAGAGAAACGGCTGACCCCTAAGTATACCTGTGTATGTTCCTAGTGCATTTTCTTGTTTCCAGTCGCCGGCGATGTGTCGTTACATTCTTCTATGTTCTCCTGCTGTTATTGTTGTTAGCAAGTCATGCTAGCTCGCTAGCGAAGCTAACTAGCCCGCTAGCCTTTTAGCCGGTCCGGTGTAGGTCAGTGACTGATGTTAAACAAAGTGGCCACTGTCTGACCACTGTTTGGCAGTCAGGAAAGTGCTCTCATCTGTTGTCTGTCCTCTTGGCACCGTGTAATACGATGTGTGTGGCTCTGTAAGCTGGCTGAAAGTTTCCAGTGTTAGGTGCCAGTTAAAAGATGCTGCTCTTTTTTTTCATTCACCAGTTTCTTTAACCTCATATTACCGTATATTTCTCAGAGTTAACAGTACCATGTGTCATGTTGAGTTTATAGCTTGTTAAGTAGCTGTTTATCAGCCACTTGCGCTGTATGACACAGTATTTAATTCACTGGTCACATCCAAATGCTGACCTTTTTCATGACATTGATCACTACAGATAAAAGGCATTTGATTCACACTGAAAAGTCTGTAGCAGGCTAGCATGCAGCTAGCTTACTCTTTTTCAGGGGACAAATGCACTGAAGTGCCTTCAACTGGAGGTGAAGCGAGGTACATATGTATTTTTTATCAGGGCTGTAGTTTACCCTCTCTGCTACATTATTGAGTGCTGTAAAGAGGCAGCTTGTTACCAAAAAGTTATTTACACTGAAAGCAACAAGGTGAGTGAAATATCTCATTTGGAAAAGACAAAATGCTAGAAATATTTATTGAAATGTAGTCCTGGACCAGTTAATATGACTCTGTGCATGTATGGTACTTGTGAGTTTGTTTATCTCGTGCACAAGGCTTTAAATATCTTTCCTGTACGGAGACACAGTGGACTGTTACACGCCAACATTGATTCAGTGGCAGAACAGAGGCAGCAGCTCTCAATGGAGTTTGCAGCGTGGGGTGTAACTTTGCTGGAATGTAGCCATGCTTGTAGGTCATTGTGTTGGTCTGTCTGGGCTTTAGTTTTGTGCATAGTTGTTCCTGACGAACAGAGAGTGGGTTAATGTTCGTGGACTTGGCAAGTATTGTTGCATCAGTTGAACCTCGGCTATTTTTTGTTGTATGTTCCAGCATCACAGTCTTGTGGATTTCTGAGCAGTCTTCTCACTCCAAAGATTTTTTTCAATTTTTATTTTTTGCATTTTTGGTTGGCTTGAAAAATAGGATATTGGTTCTAAAGATTGCTTTCTGCTGAAGTGTTGTTTCCATCCATTTGTCTAACTTTTAGTATAAGTGAGCATATTACACAAACATGCAAAATGACAGAGTGCTCTAAAATGTCCCATCCCCATTCTCTTTAACCCAAAGTAAACTCTTGTTAACGGTAGCCTTAAGCCTTTCTCACAGTTTTGTTACTTCAAATTTCTAACAATAAAGATCAGTGTTAAGTTTGCTGAAATTGCACTACTTAGTGCCCTTTATACCTTCCAAAACTCAAGCTTTCCTTCCCATGGCCAGCGATAGATCTGGCAGAGTTTTATGTTCCACCTGTTCCTGTCTTTGTACTACCAGGTAGTGTCTCTGACGGAGTACCACCGTCGGATTGATGCGCTAAACAGTGAAGATCTGCGCTCGCTCTGCAAACGACTCCAGGTGCCCTGACCAGCCCTGTCTGACCCCTCTCTCTGCTCTGCCATGCCCTCCTGCTGCCCGCACCAGGATGGTCTCCCATAGGCTCCTGCAGGCTTTAGCTGCTGCTGATATTGCATACTAACCTCAAAACACCTGTTCCTGTTACTTTACATAAAAGTAATGGGTTTCATGAGTGTTTGGGCTCACAAAACCTGTTCAAAACTTGCTATACAAGGTCAATTGGGAATAACTGCATTTGACAGAAAATGTCTTTTATCAGTTGTTTACAGAAAACTTTGCTCGATAGCAGTGATGAGGTTTTCATGTGACATCAGCCTTATCTCTAAATGTCAGGCTTTGCGTCTTAGACTCGTTGTCCATGGTGCTTCAACCTACTAGATCAGTCTGGTTATAAGTTAGCTAATGCTAGCTGTATGTGCTAGCTGCAGGCAAATATGTAGATCTTGAATAGACAACACAGAAATTGTTTGTTTCTGTGGGACTTTCCCCTTTTTTCTGAAATAGCATATTGTCTTTGATGCTCAAATGAGCTGAATTTGTAGAATATTGAAGGACAAAGAGATGGTTTGTTGATGAGAGCGTTGAAGTAAGACTCCCTTCAGGGTGAATGATGTTTTCTGAGGACAATGCAGGTAGGCCCTATTTGAATGAGGACTGAAACATGAGAGCACCCCAGCCAGCAGTGGTGAAGCGCTCTACAATCAGCCTCTGTTATCGAGAAAGATAAATAACCCAAACAGTCCATTGGTCAGAGAAAATGTCAAACAGTGGAGTGCAAATTATTCATTGGGTTGATTTCCTATTCACTTTGCATTCTCCTCTCCCAGACAGTGTCTCTGCCCGCTCTCTCCTAGTTCTGCCAAACCAATCCTAGGCGTCTGGCATTGGAGAGTGGCAGGAAGATATTCAGCTGTCCTCATCAAATTGTTGGATTATCAGTGTGTTGCCAGCAAATGCTGTGTTTATAATTTTGGCAGGAAAACTGTTGGATTTAAAATGGGAGCTTTTGTTGCTAAGGTTAGGCTGTGGTTAAAGACTATCTTCTTCATGTTATCCCCATCATCTAAGTCTTTATCTGAGAGCTGTTTAATTAAACCTTTTCTGCTTGCATTCTTTATCACTATAGATCCTACATTTTGTCCTATTCGCATCTCATTCAGTGTAAAAACAATCTGAGCCAAATACTGTTGCAGGTTTCAGCTTGTTTGTAGTTACTGTTCTAGCGCTAGTATGTACGAGTCGCCAGTTATGGTGTAAAAAATTCTAGGTCTATAACGAACAGCTATAATTGAACCCATCCAGTATCATTGCTTTAAGGAAGCTGAATGCAAACGACTTCTTTGCAGTGTCTGTGCATATCTGACATTTTTTTGTACTCATAGATCACCACCAAGGAAGAGGTGAATTCCAAACATGGCACATCCATCAAGACAGAGCTGGAGCCTGAAACATTCAAACCCAACCTCAGAGAAGCCAGTGATCTCCTGGAAGCTGACCAGATAGAAAAGGTACAGACAGCTGTGCAAATCTGTTCTGATGCAATCCCGCCGTATAACATGTAATTTATGTATCTGTGTGCATGTAAATGTTACGCCGTAAAGGTTAAGGCTTGTGTTCTTTTGTACTTATCTTATGACCAACAAATCACATGAAAAGTCCATTGATTCTACTAACACATGTGTATATCCAAAGCCTGATATATCTTCTTCCTCCTGTGCCACAGAGCTCTATTGTTGTCCAAAAACTATTAAGAACACATCAGTGAGCCACACTGTGGCACTGGGTGACATTTTCCTTAATTACATAAAAACAAGGGAACTGTTTTATTTTGACTCACTGCCACATACATCGCCAAGTACTCTCTGGGTGCCAAATGTGTATTAATTCCCTGCCTAGTTTTTTTTTTTTTCAAGTAAACTAGCCTTTTTCTTGAAATGGATATGTTTGATTATATATTTTGGCCCTGTGGGTCATGTGGTACCTTGAAAACTAACGTGCAAACACAGAGGACTTGCTGGTCATTTCACTTTCAAATGAGAAAAACAAACCATGGCTACTTCCACACTAATACATTTTAATTTTAAAATGCATTATTATTATTGCCAGTATTTATGCCGAGCGTCTATACTGTTTTGATGTTTCAGGACCCCTAAAACGAAGACTCCTGTAAAGGCTGCTGACCCCATTTTAATTGGAAAACTCCTGGGTTTGCATTTTAGTCTGGAGGGTGGCAATGGAGGCTTTTTGTAATGATGACGCAGACACCCACGTTCGCTTCTGGATTGGGTCTTATCGCAACATGTCAAGCCAAAACATTACTGCCAGTTTTACATGCCTTTTGTGATTTAATCTTCTCTGTGTGGCTACTCCTTTCCCATTGCTATGGCTTCTGTAGCAGGCATCAGTAACAGTTCCACCTCATTGTTGGTACAAGCTAAAGAAATCTCTGGTCTTACTTTTCACCATCTCTGTAGTACTTTCTGTAGATAAGCAACCAACCTGCAGAGTAGACAATCAGCTTCCTGTTAACATGACCACGCACGTGCCCAGTGTAAATTAATGGTCATGTGATATGTGTTTTCAGATGTGTTAGTATAGACAGAGATTAGTTCTGAAACTGTGCTCATGTGTATGGAGACAGGTTTGTGTTTCAAAACAGTGTTTTAAAATGAAAACACATGAGTGTGGATGTGGCCAAAGTCATTAATTCCTGGAGCTCCTTTCCAGGAATATTTGTCAGCGGTGTACTTTGGGAATAAATGTATTTGCTGCTGTAATAACCATTAAACATCTGCCTACCGAATAGTTGTTAGGTGCGTAGAGGAATACATTCAGCAGGAAGAATCGCATTCAGAGACAGAATTGTCAGGATGTCGGTGATCTAAGGATGGCTTCCATCAGACACAGAAACCGATAACATGATCGATGGGTTGTTCTGTAGTGTTAAAGGTGACAACTTGGACTGAATGCATGAAGGGTTAAAGCAGAGAATGGGAAGAAACCTTTGATTTCTTTATATGTTGAATTATGTAAAATTAATTGTGAGAAATTTATTAAATGTAAGACAACACCTTCACAAAGTTAATGTATACTCAGAGGAAAGATAGTACCCGTGAGAACCACATGAAACAGACATTTGTAAGTCGGTAATCTCTTATGTTGTTTGAGGTGTGGTGTTTGCCTTGCAGGCACTGTGGTTTAGCACATACTCAGACACACCCGCATGTCTCCAAATGAGTCCCAATTGGCATGTTGACCAATAGATTGCCAATGTGCGGCTTCCTTTAAGCACCCTGAAGACGGAGCTCGGAGCTCAGCAGAGCAGAGGTGAGCCAAGTCGAGGCTCATCTCCTCATGGCTTCGTTTCCAGCCTGCTGATTACACGACTGCTTCTGCTCCGCCACATGGGGATGTGCTGAACCAACAAGAAAAAGAGCAAAGGGTCTGATGAATTACTGGGAGAGCGAACAGAACGTTTAAAGGCCATTGTTCCATACAGAGGAAATGGTGCAGTATGCTGTAAAAAAAAGTTGTCACTTTAATTCCATGTTTTAGTCAGTGTCTGTTTTATCTGTCCATTAAAATGAAGCATACACTGTAGCGCTCCTCCAGCGCCTTTGTCGGCTTTATCTCCCCATGCGCCACAGCCACTGTTAATCCTTCAGTCTGACAGCAGCAGGGCAGCAGGCTCTCTCTGGGAGTGCTGGACCTCTCTTTCTCTTGAGATGGTTCAGTGTGTTTGGAGCCCTGTTACTCTTCTTTAAACGCCAGATGGTGTTAAAAGGTCACCACAGATGTAATTGAGCATTGGTAGCTGTGGCCTTTCTGTGTTTCATTTCCTTTCTCTTTTTTTTCTTCCTCATCCTTCCTTTTTCTTTATTATTTCCTCCCACAGCTTGCCAGAAATCTCCCACCACGGACCATTGGGTACCCATGGACACTGGCTTTTGGCACATCAAAGCATGGCATGAGCATT
Organism: Cephalopholis sonnerati; assembly: GCA_019142605.1. Taxonomy (NCBI): domain Eukaryota; kingdom Metazoa; phylum Chordata; class Actinopteri; order Perciformes; family Serranidae; genus Cephalopholis; species Cephalopholis sonnerati. The sequence continues at coordinate 11,202,227 of JAGQAX010000008.1, read as the reverse complement.
AAGACGCTGTACAGAGCCATGCAGGGCCAGGACACCCCAGTGCTCATGGTCATTAAGGACAGTGATGGCCAGGTAAGCTCCAAATTCATGGTAATTCAACACAGCAGTAGTACAATGTAATATGCTGGAACTGAGTTATATTTCTAGTCACGTTGTAATACTTCTCCTGTTGATGTTAGAGTTGTATCCCACGTGTACAGTAGTCAGTTGTTCTTTTCTTGTGCCTCCAGGTGTTTGGTGCGCTGGCATCTGAGCCCTTTAAAGTCAGCGACGGCTTTTATGGCACGGGAGAGACTTTCCTCTTCACCTTCAATCCAGAGTTTGAGGTACACTGCCTCCCTCAGTTTGAAGATGTTGGGTCTGAGTGTACTGTATGGCAGAGGATGCGTTAGACTTTATCGTTGCCCATAATTCTGACAGACGAGGTTGTAAAAATTCTGTCATAATCTAATATTACCCGTCATTTTCTTTTTCTTTTTTTTTTGTGATAAGACATATTTGATAGCATTTACTTTACATTTTTAATAATTAATATTCAGAACAAGCTTAGAGATTTTGCACTACAAGATTGGGTGTAGTGCTATTTGTTTAAGTACAGCAGTACCTATGATGAGTGTGCACACGCACAGTTAAGATGTTGCTCGTTTTGAAGGTTATGGAACCGCTGTTTCTACGGTGGCAAGTTTACATACATTAATCGACTATAAAGTGAAGTTATAGGAGGATGTTTTGCTGCCTTTTTATCTGTACTAGTTAACAGTTCACTAGCTATAGACTGAAAAAAAATAATTTCATTAATGTGCTCCTCAAGGCTACCTACCACTGTGCTCCACAGCACTACTCAAGGGCACCGAGAGAAAGGATGCACTGAGACCATGCAAAGACACTTTGGTCACTCAGCTGCCGTGACACTTTGCAATAGTATGTAGCGATAAAGCCTACCAATGCGATGGCTAAAGTCAGCCAGACAATGAAGTCATGCACTTGAGATCAAGACATGAGATCGACAGTAGCGTATTAATACGCACACGCCACCAACTGGACAGGAGTGTGAATTACTTAAAGGCGCTGTAGATGGCCCTCAGTGTTCTAATCTGTCAATATGAATAACAGCCTTCAGTTTTTTCTGTCATTGTTTAAAAACAATTCAGTCAGTGATGTAAAACGTTTGGTTAATGGGACCTGTGCTTTGTGGTAAAGACATACAGCAGAACTGATGTACATGTGGCTCATACTGCTTTAAAGCTGCGCAAATCAATGTTTCAATATGAACGATGAATCATACTACAATGTGCAATGGAAAAAGTGTCACTTGTAGTGACAAACCAGCAGAGAGTTAACTAATCAGTTCCCCTCAGCTCTACAGAACTAGTATGTTTCTGCTCATTGTTTTGATTGTACAGTTCCTGTTCTCCACTAAGTGGCAAACACATACAGTAAGCATCTAGCTGTTGAACGTAGTGGAGCATTTAGCAGCTTAAGAGCCAGATAATTCCCACAGAAGCTGAAGATCAAAAACAGAGCTAAAAAGAGAGTGAATATTGGACTCAGAGTCATCAGGTGGACACAAACATGACTTCAAATGATGGTTATGTTGCTCTCTTGTCTCCTGGTTGTGTAAATAAGCAGTTGTCTGCTAACACAAGTTCACCATATCAACTTAATATGTCAATATTGTGTTTACAGCCTGTTCCGCTGCCCCCGAGTGGCAACAGAATATAAATTAATACTGCATTAAAAAATATTGTTTCTGTTGAACCGCTGCCAAAACACTTCATACATCAAAGAGGAGAGGCTGCAAGGGAGCACATAAACACATTTTTAACACAATACTGTTGTGTGGAAGTGAAAAAGACTGGTTTAGCAAAGTGTGTATACTTTCAGCAGACTTATAATTTACTTCATGTAACATGGCAAAATAACATAATGAGATTTAAATGCTGTGCGATAGCATGCATACTGTGAATATGCTTGCCAGTCACATGCTGTTCTCGATGCATGTGACACTCAAACACACTGCCCCCCATCCATGCTGTGATAAATATCTGTCTTCTTGTTCCTTTTCTGAAAAGTCCTCTAGAGCCTCACAGCTCAGTGGCATTTAGTGTTTTGTAACTTGCATTCTTGATTATGCTCTCTTCTTGAGAGCATTTACACTTAATGGATTCAAGCCAGGGACACTGAGATGAATGGGCTGAAAGCAACACATTAACTGCAGCAATTTTCACCAGGATTGTCTCATTTTTCTACAAAAAAGAACTTGCTACCAGTGCTACACTGGCATTACAATTCTACACTTTGTGGCATTAATCTCCTTAATAATGGCAATTATAATGTCTGTCAAAGAACTGATTGAAATGCCATTGGTGCATCAGAGAGGATTTTGACATTTTATATTTAGAAGTCTGGTGATGAGATATTTCCCTCGGCTGTGTCTAATCGCTTTAAGTGAATTATCAGATGTTAATTCTGGATCCTCCCTATGAGTCAAAGATGCGTGTGTTCTGCTCTCTTCAGGATAAAGACTACTGGACAGAATATATTTTATTATGTCGATATTGAACCTATCATGCAGTATTTTCTAATATTTGCTCTCTTGTGTCTGCAACAGGTGTACAAATGGACAGGTGACAACATGTTCTTCATCAAAGGAGATATGGACTCCTTAGCTTTTGGTGGAGGAAGGTGAGCCCAAGCTGCTTTTGATGCATACAGTGACATAAGTCAGATCTAGCAACATGTTTTAAATCTAATGGTACAATAAAGGCTGTCAAGTAAAATAATGTTATGTAAGAGGCAGATAAGTGATGTTGATTGCCTAAAACTGTTTAGTTCTCAAAAAAAGATGCTTCAGAGAACATAGCCACCTGGAGAAACAGTTTGTGGCTCCCCTTCTTAAGACTGTTTTCTCTTCCTTTAGTGGTGAGTTTGGCCTGTGGCTGGACGGAGATCTCTACCACGGCAGGAGTCACTCCTGTAAAACATTTGGGAACCCCATGCTCTCGAAAAAGGAGGATTTCTATGTTCAGGACATAGAGATCTGGGCTTTTGAATAACAAACACTGCATCACAGGGAAAAAAACAAGTCCTGCAAAGGGCATACCGAGGAGCGCTCCTCCTTTAGAACAATGGCAACGCCCCAAACCTAACTGCACATCACCAGGGCTCCCCAGGCAGGAAGCCAGCTATCGGATGCTTGTTGTGCGTTACTACTGCAGTTATTACGGAGCTTTTTTTTCTTTGTGAAAAATTACCTTTGTGTGTATCTTGTTACAGCCTTGTGCAGCGTCTTTGCAGAGTAGGGGGAGTGTGTAAAGCAGTGACAAATGATGGTGAAGCGACTGAAAGATGAGGTTGTATCAGAGGGATGAGGAGAGGGAAGCAGGGAAGGGACCATCAGGCCTCGAAGAGGAAAGGACGATCAGGACTCCTCTCACCTGAGAGGTCGCAAAGATGATGGTGGCTGAGGGTTGGGACTGCTGCAAGAAGAGAGAACTGCCCCACTGGTCCAGATTATGTATCTGAACTTTACAGAACCTCAAGGAGTCCCCGGCACCCTCTCAGACCCCTAGAAGTTTGTTCATTCAGTAGGATGTTACTCACTGTGCTGTCAGCCTTGACGGAGAGAGACCCAGGTAGAGCGAAAGAATCGAGACAAAAGCTGAACACATTCCATTACTCTCGGTGATGGTGGAGTGTCAAAATAAAGTTGCGATTTGTGGTAAAACAACAATATACGAAACTCATCAGCAGCAGGATACGATGACACTTAACTCAGAGAGGAGAGAATATTTACCGGGAGGGGTGGGGGGGGTAGTCTTTTTACAGTACAGTTCTGGGTTGTCTTCTGAGGCTAAACTATAGAGTATTGTGTATTGTAGTCCTCCTGTTGTTCACTGTCATAGCACACCATCTGAAAGCACATAGCTATAATCAGATCACCCATCGTCGTAATGTTCTGTTCAGTGGGTGTACGTGTGAGTCCAGCTAACACCAGCTCCTCTCGCAGGATGCTGGCTGTACTGTTTGTAGACAGTAACGTGTTGCAATAGATTTGTGGAATATGCAAATAACTGTCCTGTGACCTCAAATACCCGCAGGTCGTGGCACTTTTGCCGCCGCCTGTCAACTCTTTCAAGAGAGAAACTTGTAAAGCTTTTACGTCTTGATACACAATCGCTTTTCTGGGTATCATTTGAAAAGCCTGAGACGTGGTAACTGTTTTACATGCATATATGACAATTATATATTGGTATATATGATTATATATGGATTTATATAATCATATATATTTTGCTGTTAAGTGTGACAGTGATCTATTTGTGCTGATATTTCAGCTGTTACAATATAATGTATATTACCCTGTAAATTAATGTTCAAATAGTAGATTTGTTCCTCTATATATATATATAAATACATAATGCTATATAAATATATATATATATATAATAAAGTGTGGATTGGTGGGTTGCTTCTAGCACTTTAATCTGGTGTAAAAGCGTCATGGCCAGGTTCTTATATTCTCTTAGCAGTAGCTGTACAGTACTTTTTTTGTTTAGATCATTAAGATGTTAACTGTTAGTAGAAAGCTTGCTGCTACCAATATCAATAAGGGTATGCCCTAATGCTCTGTGTGTCTAAAAAGGAGGATTACTCTAAGGTAGGAAGGGGAGGGGGGGTTGAATGTGGCTAAACATGGCAGCAGGGCTCGGTGTCTCTCCTCGTGTGGCTGTCAGGTGAGTCTCTATAGTTCCAGGTAGGTATGCAGGCAGACTGACCTCTGACAGGCAGATGATGGTGGGTGAAGGGAAGTGTGTACAGTACGTAACCCTCCCCAACGGAGCTTTCTCCCCTCCCTTTCTGGTCTTCCACACCAGTATTTGTGTCCTTGTGGAGAGTCACAAAGAATAATATGGATAATTCTTCCAATTATTTCACCAGAATACAATGTATCAGTGATGTATAAATAACAATAAAGCTGAATTAATTGTTGTAACCTGGGATATGACTGAATTTGTGATGTTTCTTCTTTCAGTTTTCAACTTTTACGCATGTTAAATCCTCTCAGGTCGTGACAAATGGAGATGGATAGTGGCCTAATAGAGTTGGCAATTTGTCAGTGGTTTAGCCTGCAAGGTGAGAGTCCTATTGATGTGTAATAAATTTGTAACCATGTAGTTTCAGGTACATGAAATCTGACGTGTTCCACTGGAAGGACACATCCTGCAGTGTAAAACTCAAATAGACATAAAAAGATCAATACATTTGCTAATAAATAACTGAGCTGCTCAGTGATGGCAGGAGTTGGGTCAATCAAACTGCTGCTGCTGCTCTGTAGGTTGGATTTCATTTCATTCTTAAGTCATCCAATGACACATACTGACATATTTGAATTATTAAATCAATAATTGAATTATTAAAGCAACAATAACAAAATGCAAACTGAATGTTTAGGAAAGACAAACAGATATAATGTGATGGGAGGACCTGTAAATGCACTAAAAGGCAAAATTTATTTTAGGAATTATTGTGGTTTTTACTGTTATACTACATTTAAAGGATCTGTGTGTGATATTCAGAACTTTAATACAGCAGCAGACAGCTGTTTAAGTAAACATATAGTGGCGTAATGGCTTCCTGAGCAGACAACAAAGTCATGCTACCTCTCTGTTTGTTGTAACCTTTGCTTACCTGTTGTTTGTTGTGGTAGGCCAATCCAGCTGCACGTGCATTTTAGTGCATGTGTGTATCCTACTGGCTAGCTCATCACCACTGCTTTGCACAGCGCTCATATACTGGTTACTGCTGATGTCAGCAGGTTGTCTTCACGGGAATGGTCCCTTCCCTGCTCCATACCCCCCTTCTTCCAGCCCCCTTGCTCAGACCACATCCATCCACAAACTCTGCATTCATTTTTGATCTAAAATACACACCTGTAAAGTTTCATGATTGACACAGTTGTAGTGCTTTTGCAGTGACAAATCCTGTCCACACAAAGAGATAGTAACATGTGGCCATGTAATCAAAACCAGACCACTTCTGTGTTAGTTTCTGCTACTTGGCTACAACAGGTTTCTCCAGCACCGCGTTTTGCCATGATGACACGCACACACAGACTCACATGGTGAAAACCAGCTGTCTCAGTGTTGTTGCGGCTGGTGATCGCACACCGTGAAGCTCTCTAATTATTTCAGTGGCACAACCCAGATTCCATACATCCTACAATATGGTAAGTGTAGCAAATGATTTGTCTCTGCCAGTAGAATGGGATGAGACTGCTTTGAAATTGAGATGCAGGAGTCAGAGGAAAACAGCAAACGTCTGTATCTCTTCTGCCAGTTCGCTCTTGAAAACAGGATGCCACATCTGACTCCAGTTAAATAACAGAGCAAAATAAACACAGCCTTCCTGTGCTGTCGCCCCTCTGGTCATTGAAAGTCCTTGGAGGTTTGTGTATCTGAGGAAGATCAGGTTGTACTTGAGTGACCTTGAAAGAACCCTGATTTTTCCCAAATAAGCAGTCCAAATTCACCAAAAAAGCCAAAAGGTGATTTTATATGACGAGCAAACAAGGCCTACATGAAGTCTAACTGCACTGAAGTCACAGACTGTATATTTATTTATATTTATTTTACCCAGTTAGTAATTTTAAGTGCTTGAATTATGTATTCACCCTGCTCTAAGCACTGGCATTTATTGTTTTATAGTGAGGAAAAAATAAAGCTTCTTCATCATCAGTGTTCCTACTGTGCTTTAACCCAGATATAAAAAGCTGCAGCAGAAGCCTAACACCAAAGTAGTTCTGAAAAGTCTTATAATGTAAAGAATTCATCTTGTTCCTGTATATTTCTCCTGAATTTCAATGCTAAAGCACTGCAGAGTAACTTAATCCGGTCTACTGAGAGAGACACTGTTGTAGCAGGATGATCAACTGGCCTCCATTCAAACAGCAATCCTTCAGCTGTGAGTGAGCGCCATCTAATGGTTGTATTTGTTAGCATAGTGTCCCGTAGGGTCACACTGCTTACATTTACTAACTGATATATAACAGACCACTATTAGATATTTAATCAATAAAAACAACTGTAATTAAACACATTATCCAAAGAAGTCTGCTGTAATCAAACAGGAAACTGACAATTATTTTCTTAAAAGTGATTTATTTAACGGTCCATCACGCCCAACACAGGCACAGGTAAACACATCAGTTTCCTTGTCTGTGTCAGCTCAGCGCAAACGACACCTGAGCATCATCCACTGACTTGGTCCTGACATGAGCGTCGTTCCGTCTGTCCCAGGTCCCCATCAAACCCAAACTTCCCCCAGGCAGCATGCTGTGTCAGGTCTTTACTGACATCCAGCAGGACTAAAATAGTGCTGGGATCATTCTTGAGTTCTGGGATTATAGTTTTGTCAGGTGCACAGTCAGCATGTTTCACACTGAGTCTAGAAACCACAGCGATACAAAAAGTCCCTTTTGACAATATGAAAAAAGCAACAGCATCAGGAAGGCAGGAAATGACCATTACAGTAAGAATGTGTGAGATTTGAACAAATAAAGTATTGCAAATATTGTCCTCAACAAACAAGGCTGAAAGTATACTTGATATTTGTCATAAATACAGCATATAATAATAATTTAGACAGCTTGCTGTTTGTTGACATCCCATTATCAGTGCTTCAGATTAAAAATGAGGCATTCCTGTACTAAAATATGTCGTCATTACACGAGAATTCCCGCATTACATACAGCCCAAATTAGCTTAACAGGACATTATACAGCAGAAAAGTGGCTCTATTGCAAAATCATTGTTATAAAATTCAGATGCCATGTTCTACATAGCAGCTCTGTTGGGCAGGATTAATTCCACAGTATTAGTCAGTGTCATTCAGGGTGTGAGTGAATTTGTTGTATGTTGCAATCAGTGGTGTTTTAAAGTGGAGGAAGTGGGTATACTATATATTCTAATGGCTTTTTGGCTGATAGGTGGGTATACCTGTGTATACCCTCCACTACACCACTAGCTGCAGACTCTAGGTGAGCACAAACAGGGCTTCACCAAGGCACTGTTGAATAATATGTCCGAATTGAAACAAGGCCTTGAGTGGAAAATAAGACAATTACATCTTCAGTAAGGCAGGAGCATATTGTAGAAAATCCTCAATAGTAAAATTATGGTTTCATTCAGCAACAGTGCTTTTTTTCAGCAGGAAGGAACATGGAAACTACTGACGAATACCAACTCTGCTGCAAAGTTTCCACTTAGTTCAGTGAAGACCTCACACTGAGTTTGATCTTTCTGTGTCCACATGAAGAGCTCCTCAGTACACCAGGTACTTGAGTTCAGAATAGATGAGTGGAAACATGACTGTGCAGGCTCGGTACAGGATGGCCCCACTCTTGAGTAAAGCTCGAGGTTTGGTGCTCCACGACTCGGTCTTGAAGTTGAAGTAGATTGCGTACAGTGCAACAGCAAAGAAGTGTCCAATAAGGGTCATGGGTTTGGGTGACAGCCTGGTAAAAATCACAGTGTCGTTAAGTCTCTTGATTTAATCTTGTATTTTAAGGAATTGTTTGACCTTTCAGTAAATACACTCGCCAAGAATGAGATGAAGTTGATGCCACTCATATGTCTGTACGGTAAATATGAAGCTTCAGCCAGCAGCTGGCTAACTTAGCTTAGCACAAACAGGTAACATTTGATGCTCACTGGTCCCAGCTAAGAAATAGTCAAGCACATAATTTCCCATAATACCACACTTCTTTTTACAGAACTAAATATAACATGTTAATAAGTTAGATTTAAGTTTTTTTTAGCTTTAGCTTAGCATTCTTGGAGTCTAGTCATCAATGGGATGAAATACATATGTGTGAGCTTCTGAGTAACTGGTAGGTGAATTTTTGATATAGCCAAACTAGCCCCATTTTCATTCTTTATGCTAAGCTAGGCTAGCCAGTTCTTGTTTCATATTTATAGTAGGGGAGACTGGGGTTGGTTGGCACACAGCTATTTTCTGGTCCTTTGAAGGTCACAGAAACAAAAATTAAACATACCAATCTTTTTTTTCACCTGCACTTATTCACTACATGAAAACATCTGAAAGTCACTCAATTTTTCGGTGAGAGCATTTCAGTTTTATAATACTGAAAGTTAAAAAATGGTCTGTGAACTAAATGTATTATGAAACTGTTAAAAATAGTGGAAAAATGTTGTTGGTTAACAGAAATCAGATAGAAATCAGCTACATTTTGATGTGAGATGCCCACGAGGGACCGTTGACATATAATATGAACAACTGTAACTGTATTCTGAGACATTAAAACTATTTTGTAAGATTAAAAACAGTGTTTATATTGTAAGTTATTATTTTTTTGAAAGGTCAATGGCAAAAAATAATAAGACATTCCTGCTGATAAATTGCTTGAAATGTTTTCTGGTTAAAAATGGGCAGATATTCTATTAAACATTCATGTTTATGCCTCTTTTTTTGTAGCCATAGCAATTTAACATTGTGCCAACTAACCCTCAGATGGGGCTGGTTGGCACAAATGTCATCATGACTTAAATCACAAATCACCTAATTTTAGAAAACATTTGTGTGTATTAAAATAAAAGTTTTTATAGCTGAGAGCGTAACCTTTCGTTTGCTGCTGATGAGAATATTCCAACATAAAATATGCCTGAGAAATATTACAGAGAGTGAAACATGTGCCAACCAACCCCGGTCTCCCCTACAGACATGAGTGTGGTATATCGATCTTTTCATCCAGCTCTCAGCAATAAGCATATTTCCCAAATGTCAAACTATATTTGCCTAACTAAAAACTGTTTTCCATCATGCTATATTAGTGACATTCTGTCTATCCTATGTTATTGATTGGGACATTATTTAATGCTTACACTGAGAGGAGTCCAATAGGCCCAGCAATACACTCTCCACCAAGCTTGAAGTACTGGAAGCAGGCTTTCCTCAGCTCATGAAGAGAGTCTGGTTAACACAAAACAGGCATGTGGACATAATGAGAATCAAAATGACCATTAAGCGTTATAAATTATTGCAGACAGTGCAAAATAACAGTAATCATTTCTGATCCCCTGTCATTGTTTTCCATGTGTTATTAGATGCAGAGGCAGGCAGAGACTCACCGTCTGTGGCTGCAAACAGCTCATACAGGGCCTGGGCCAACACATTCACCACGAAAGAATGTGATGACTTGCGTTCCCAGTGGAATTTTTTCTTTGCCTATTGAGAAGAAGAAAAAAAAGCTGTGTAATATTGCACACTGGTCTGCAGTCTCTCACCTACAGCAGAGGGAACAACAGAATAAGGCAACTGAGATGCAGTAGAGGCTCTAAATATAACTTCTACTTGCTGTGATACACTTACACAGGCCTTATTTTTCATGATTGATACATTAGAGAGTTTTGTAGTCTAGTAACAGTTTTAATAAATGCTTTTAGGGTTAGGGGAACTGTGAGTTGTTGGCATGAAAAGGTTTGCGTCTAGTCCCTGTGTTTACCTGCAGCATAGCCTCATCGTCGTAGAGATCCGGGGTGTTCTTGAGCAGACTCCTCCAGATGCGAACGTCGTTGAGAGCAACACTCATCCCTCCTCCCGTCAGAGGATGCCTCATGTTGTAAGCATCACCCAGGAGAAGAACGCCTGCAAACGACAGACTGCTGTTTGTCTCTCATCCAAAATACATCACCATGTGTTGTCTTTTTTTCCTCCCCTCAGCACTTTGTTATAATAAAATTTTCCAATTAGTGCCAAACGCAATGAACAAGATGACGTGTGGAGGATGACTTTTAGTGTTTCTCTGTGCTTTTATTTCAGATTTTGACAGTTAATACCTTGTGGGAGTGTTTAAATTTGTCATCGCTTATTACACCAGCGAAGCTCACTAATATTACAACTCTGATCCAACACATATCAACAGTCTAACTTAGAGGAACAGTCCAATATTTCGGGGAATATCCTTATTCACCTTCTTGCTGAAAATTGAATTAGAAGCTTGGTAACACCATCAAGTCTGTGCTAAAGTACATGTGAAGCTACTGTCAGCAGCAAATTAGCTTAGCTTAGCACAAAGACTGGATACAAGGGGAAACAGCTTGCCTTGCTCTGTCCAAAATCTGCCTCTAAAGCTCACCTATTTACTTTACTAAGTACATCTTGTTTGTTTAATCACACACACTGTAATGACCAAAGCGGTGCACTGCTTTCCCAGACGTGCATCGTACTGTACACAATCTGAAATCAGTTCAATAGATTCCCTCTGGCCATCTCCAACAACACAGCAGTCAATAACACTTCAGTACCTGGCTTGTTGACAGGGGAGGGAGGGAGGAAGCTGGCAGGCATGGACCTGAGTCGATCGTTCTGTAGTGCCACCATGAAAGGCTCCTTTAAATGCTCTGAAGGAAAGAGGGAAAGGGAGAGCGCAGGCGGTCGATCATTCAGCTGGGTGTATGGATGAAAACCCAAAGGTGCATGCTGGGCACATGCACAAGAAAAAGCCTTTTCTTTTGGTGTACTGAATGTACGTTTATCAATGTATCAGTGTGACTGACTCCGCCATTTCAGCTGGACCTCTGTCAAGGTTACCGGAGCCTGGGCTTTGATATTGTGGCTTTGATATTTCAGCTGAATAGCAGCGCACACCATGAATGTCAAATCAGCTGTAGGTTCCTTGGCCGTACACACAGCAGTACAGACGGCAGCCTGGATATATTCCTCCCTATCATGACGTCTGACGGTCACTGCCATGATAACCTTTGATCAATCATCACACTACAGGGGTTCCTCCTCAGGTCAAAGGTCATTTTTCATTCAAAATAATTACACACGAATAAAACCTCAGAGACTTTTTAAAATAAAGTTATGTCTCATCTGTCTTTTACCTGGCAGCTGAGGGTATATCTTCTCAGCCATGTACTCAGAGAGGTTGCGAGGCATCTCCCCCCTGATGTCTACAAGTACTCGGGTTTGAGAGGAGGAGATCTGGTAGATGAGCACTGGGCTCGGGTTGGCCAGCACCAGCTCAGCATGGTTGGCTTTGAACTGGGGACAGTCCTGGAGAGAAGCACAGTGATAACTGAGAATGAAGATAATAATGTGAAAAAAAAACCATCTTTAATCAATGGAGACTTTTTATTTATTCAAGGTCGTGTTTTCAGTCAGTAAAGATTCATTCATAAGGTTTGCACACAGTGATTTCCCAAAAATAATGACACATTACATTTTAACTTAAATGTATCATTCAAATGCTACCAAGTATTTATAGTAAAAGTATCATAGATTTGAACAACTTAGGGTTGCAGCCAGGGGCATATTATCAGGCAATGGGCCCCTGAGCACAAAAATGGAAAGGGCCCCTCCACCTCTTCTTCACAGGAGCAAGACCAAACACTTTATAGTATTTTAGCTTTGTTTTGTGACATTGTTTTGCATCTCTCTGTAGTTATGCTTTTTTTGTGTTTTTGTGTGTCTTTATGTTTGTTTTGTGTCTCAGTGAAGTAATTTAGTGTCTATTTGTTGTAATTTAGTGTCATTTTTTGGTCATTTTGTGCCTCATTGTGATTGTTTTGCCCCATTTTGCAATAATTTTGTGTTTCTTTACCATTCCTTTGCATTTCTTTGTGGTCAGTGCACGTTAACTTCAGTGACATTTTCAATCAGTAATCCTTCCATAGTTGCAACTAATAATTATTTTCACTGTCGATCAGTCTGCTCATTATTTTTTCAATTATTGGTGAATGATTTTGTTTATAAAAAAATACAAATATTGTGGAAAATGCTCATTTTAATTTCCCAAAACAAGCCTATTTGTTCTATATATACAACAAAGACAACATGGATATTAAGAAAGCTTCACATGTTAAAAGCTGAGACCAGACAATGTTTTGTATTTTTCCTTAAAATTACCAACTATCAGTATTTGTGGATTAATATTCTGTCAGTTGATCAATCAATTGATGGACTAATCCTTTTAGTTTATTCAGTGCAGTGTGAAGAGAGCAGCAACACTTGGTGGTATTTACCTTCATAAGGCATCCAACAAAGTGAGATGAGGTCTGAGCTTTCCCAGAGACCAGACTCTTTCTGAATTTGGAGAAACAGCCATCGGCAACAACAGTCAGCGCTGCATGGATTTCCTACAGGACACAGGTTGAAACAGTCATCACACACCCTCTGCATTAAATAGAGCATCTCTTTCCGTGAGGTGAGGTGAATATAACATTGTACATGTGCAGTACAGTTTCCTCTCCTTACCTTGATGTCTCCAGTTTCTTTGTCCTTGTACTGGACTCCGGTTACACAGCCATCCTCTTCCTGCAAACTGGTCACGTTGCCTTCTACAAATGTGACACTGGGGGGCGATATTAGGCAGTTAGAGACATTGCCTCCACATGCCAGAACAGCATGGGCAACATGACAACAAATAAATGTCTATATGGCATATGGTGAAAAAGCAGGAGCTATAGAGGCCTTTTCAGTAAACCATCATTCGCTTTTGTCAAACACAGAATTACATTTAACCTCCACCGATAACTATTTGAATGGTCCTTTACATAAAAATAAATCTGAAACACATTAAACTACCTGAAAAATAAAATTTGGAAAAACAAGATGTAGCTTGGCTGTGTGGGGCAGAAAAAAAATGAGCAACATGTGAACAACAGATTTTTAATTATACTCCCGTCCCTTCTAACTCTCAGTGCTGTCAAAAACAATGTCATCCAATTAGCCAGTTGGTCATTTGGCATATGGCCTCTTTTATTATGACTCTGCTCACTTTGGCTGGGCCAGGGCGGCTCTCCTCAGGCCCATGATGAATCGACCGTGATGGAAAGCGCGTCCACACTGGATGCTGTCCTCCCCCTGAGGATAGGGGATCTCCACCTCTGTGCTGCTCTCCATGTCATGGATCACATAGCCGTGCACCAGATGGGCATCCAGACCCTCCACTGAACCTGAGGGCAAACACACGCAACAGGTTACAGTCTCACAGCACACAGTCATCATTCACTCAGTCTGCTACTGTTTACATACTGTACATGTGATCCAGTGCATACACACAAAATGGAACACGGATCTGAAATGACCACTGAGTGAAACATGTTGTTTGTGGTTGCACCATACCAAAAGGAAATATTTGTATTTGAATGAATTTAAGACACATTTTTCATGAATTCATTCTGATAAAGAACTAAATGATGTTCACTATAATTACACTATAACATCATGATTTCTAATGTTTTTTCAGCATTTTACAAACAAATTGTTGGACAATTGGACAGATATTACGATATAATATAAATATTATAGAAAAGAAACTACTATATAACAGGAATATTACTGTAGAATAGAAGGATAAATTGTTTTTTTTAAATTATATTAGAGTACAAAGTCCCACACAACCTATTGCTCATAAGTAATTATGAAAGAAAAAAATTATTAAAACAATAATAACAATCACATTTATACACAGAAACAGGTGAGAAGTAAAGAAGTAGCCCAAAAAAAACTTGTTTTTATACTATAACTATTTCTAAGGTAAAGTATTATTGTTTAGGACTAAATCAGCACCAATCAAAGTTAAAGTTAAGGAAAAACATCTTCAGGTCTTATATTATTTTTGATTTCAACACTCATCTGATCTGCTTTATCAGGACTGTGTGGGTCACATTTGACTGGCGACATAAGCCAACAGCCAAACAACCATCACCAGATTTTAATTTAAATACTGCTGAATCTGATTGGTGCATCAAAATATGTAGCAACGCCCTTTACAAGTGAGTCCTGCCCACATCAAAGCTGTGACAAGAGCGCAAGCAAAACAGCAACAGAAACTTTTTAAGGGAAATATAACTACAACTAAACTTAGTGTTCAGTGTGTGTGTGTGTGTGTGTGTGTGTGTGTGTGTGTGTGTGTGTGTGTTCCTTGCTCATAAGGGCTGGTTGAGATAATATGTTCCCTGGACCTTTAACTATTGGAACTAAATTGATCATGTAGTTCACTGACAGTAACAGATTCTGTCACTGACCTTCCAGTCCCAGCTCTTTGAGTGCTTTGAATCCTCCAGGCTGCAGCAGCTCCCCCACTATCCTGTCAGGCTCCTTCAGGTCCCTCTCCACCACCGTCACCCTCCTCCCGTCTTGGGCTAGGACAGCAGCCATAGCTGAGCCCAGGACCCCAGCCCCGACTATGACCACATCTGGCTCCGGGGCCACTGAGGGGCCACCGGCTGACGCACTCTGTGAGGCAGAGGACTCCATGTCTACTCTTTTTCTTGTTCTCCGGCTCTGGACACAATGAGGCAGAGAGTGTCATTACACACAGTGTTTAGTCCAAACTTAACCATACTGTAGGGCAAACACTGGAAAATGCAATGAATAAATAAATAAATACAATTATACTTCTTAAAATGATCATGTTGTGTTTCTCTAATTTCAATTTTAGTCTCAGGAGTAAGAAATATACAAACACATGTAAAGCACTTTAGTCTTTAGTTCAGAAATGCCTCAAAAAAAAATGAGAAAAAGAAGCCATACGTTTTTCCAGAGATTAAAGTCAGCAAATAAAAAATATGCATAATAAATTACTGATAAATCAAATGGAAAACGACGATGCTTAGTCATCTTTTTTTCTTTTTTTTAATCTGTCTTTGTCCTTTGTTCATAGGATTAGGCTGACATGAGTTTTCTTACCTCTTTACAGTTGTTCTCTGCTTCCTCGCTCCTCTGTGTTGAATTTTGGGGGATTAAATTGTTGATAACAGGCACATAAGACACGAGGCTCAGCGGCAAATGAAACACCTGAGAGACTCTGAGCTTCTGACTGTGGAAATACCTGACATAGGACAGCAGCAGCCCGACTGTCAGAAATAAAACTGCGGCCATCACAAGCTCTCTGTGAGCCAAACTCAAGACTGAGTTGGATTTTTTGTAGAGATATGTGAAGCTGGCTATTCCCAGGAAAGTCCACATCTTTTTAATTTAGAAAGAAGTATTTAAAAATAATTATATTTTTAAAAAAAATCAATCAGATGGTGAAAGCACTGCTGAGAAACTATTTTTTTGGCCGACAGAAACTCACCATGCAATTACTAATTACTCTTCATGTTGTCTCTCAGGTGCTCCAAAAACAAGGCAGCCGAGCCAAAACAAAGGTTTACCTTTGTAACTCATGATAATTTGCTCACAGACAGTCGGAGGGATGCTGCTGAATATTTTATGATAATAAGAAACACGCACTACTTCGGATTGGTTTGTTTCACCTCCCGCCTCCTCCACACTTCAACCGTCCAATCAGGAGTGACGTGACAGTGAGCAGAGCTCACGCTATCCGCCCATTGGACGGCCGCGCCGCCACTGGGCCTCCCCTCGGCCGCTGATTGGACAGTCGGCTGGCAGGATGGTAGTATGATGTGATGTCAGTGGAAAGGTGCGTGTTTCATTTATTTTACACACAGAGGCTAATTGAGAGGGGGACCTGCTGCAAAGATCGTTCATGTCTGACAGGAGAAACCACTCTGTGCTGTAAACCTGAGCCGTCCTTCAGTCTGTTAATCCATCCCGAGATGGCATGCTGTTACCATAGCAACTGAAGTTGTTAATACCGAGAAAAACTTGATACATCGCAAAAATATAGATTTATTGATGTGCAACTAGTCAGTGCTTGTAACAGAGGAAACCAGGCACAGTGCCACATCTGCTCATATGTGAAATCTGTCCAAGAGATGCCCCTGATATCCTAAAAATATATGACAGTGTGAGAGCTCTTTCCAATGCCTAATGGTAAAATAAAGGCTCTGTCAAAATGTATGTGGACATTAACAACTCCAAATACTGGAGACAGTTTTCCTGTAAAGTATGTACAAGATTATTAATCATGCCAAAACTACAAACTGAAGGTGGCTTATCGGTCAGCTGCTGAAAGCTGTGGTTAAAAGGATGCAACTCACTCATTTTCTTTTACTGCCCAGAAACAAAAACACACTTGCAATTAGTTATACCTGTAATTTATAACATCATTCAAGGTGAAGTGTGTGAGATTTGGTGGCATCTAGTGTTAGATTGCAACCAGCTAAAACTTTTCCCAGCAAGAATTTCCTACCAAATTCCTAATAAATCTGGACCTTTAAATAAATAGAGGGAGGTCATTATACATGAGTAGATGGGAATGACGTTTAGGTCTTTTTAGTGTATGCATTACACTAAAGTTTATATTTACTGTTTTTTAAATGTATATAACTATGTGTTTGGTAGTATATTTTTTATAAGCTTATTTCTATTACAGCAATACATATATATATATATTGCATATATGTACATTGTACAATATCAGACACAGTAAAGTAGATCAATATTTATCATTTGCGAATTTCCCCAGTGTAGGATCAATAAAGTTTATCTTATCTTATTATCTCTAATTATTCCATAGACAATGTGTTTGTAGACTGGATTGTTTACATTTTAATAATAAACACAATGACTCATCCAACTGCATTGTGAAAGCTGGTTTTTATTACACAGTGAACATCAGTAGTCATTACCTAATGTGAAAACAGCCTCTCAGTGCATCAAACACGCCACAAATGCAGACTGATACACAGATTCCCCAAAAGCTGTAATAACTTTGTTAGTCCTTGAAGGACACTTTAATATTTCTGCTCTCTACTTGCAGTATTCAGCATCTGTTTATGTACTTTTCCAGTTAGTGAAATAACTGCAAATAAACTCAGTTCTTCATGGGATTAATAATGTGCCCTACCCTTCTAACACTCAGTTCATGTTCCGTCGCAGTGACTAAGGCAGGGCAGCGTCTCTCTAAGGTCAAAGGTTACCATGTCTTACAGTATGCAGACACAGCAGAATGATGCTTTTATTATATGTAGTGATTAAAGACGGACTCATATTTTTCTTGCTTCCCTGATGTGACTTTCGGCTCACCGTTCTGCTTGATGTAGGCCTGAGAAAACACAACACAATATATTATTGAGAAACAATGCAAGTCAATAAATTGTGAATCTGTCCATTTTTAATTACTTTATATTCATGTAATAAATATACAAATGTTAATTAGATGGTAATCTGCATGAGAAATCACAGATTACTACAAATAAAAAAATCCGTTGTAATAATCATCTCGTTATAGTGGTCCATATGACCCGGACAGACGTGATCATGATAAGAGGGTTCCACTGTACTGCTGGTTATAGCTTTAGCAGGTTGAAGTGTGAAACAAAATACATATGGCAAATTCTAAGCTTCTAAATTACATTCAAACTATCACTGATACTATGTTATTAAACCTATACTAATTACATAAGCAGAGCTATAAAGAGAAGCAGACAAAGCTATAGGACAATTGAGATGGCTGTGCAAAAGTATTATTAGCTAAATAAACAAGTTTCTAATAGTCTTACCTCCATTTCCTCCAAAGAGGCAGAACCATCCTCCACTTTCTGTCCGATGCCGTGACTGAAGCTCGAGTATCGCTCCTGTTTGAATCACACATAACCAGTCAGACACTA
Organism: Cephalopholis sonnerati; assembly: GCA_019142605.1. Classification (NCBI taxonomy): domain Eukaryota; kingdom Metazoa; phylum Chordata; class Actinopteri; order Perciformes; family Serranidae; genus Cephalopholis; species Cephalopholis sonnerati. Next base: position 11,183,682 of record JAGQAX010000008.1, on the reverse strand, counting down.
CACACAATGTAGGATGCTTCCTAATAATGATGTGTCTGTAGCTACACACATACCTTCACCATACCAGCGATGATCCCTTCCTCAATAATGCGAACAGCATTTCTGAGTCCTCTTGCAAAGGCGTCCATGGCTCCGATGTGAGCGATGAACAGGTCCTCCAGGTCTGTGGATTCCCTGCGCACCTTAGCATCAAAGTTCAGGCCTCCTGGCTGCAGTCCACCTTGTTCAATGATGGTCTGGAGAAGATTAAACACTAGCAATGAGAATAAGAATAACTCCTGTATCGCTGTCCTGATCTCCAGTCATCATATACAGCACAGTGAGCCAGAGAATTTATTTCAAACCTCTCTTCTAATTTTTATTTGTTTGTTTGTTTTTATAAAAGATGGCAATCTGAATGATTATTTGTAAGTCAGTGTGCAATTGTAAATTATATGAACATTAAAGCTGCACTAATCAATATTTTTATATTAACAATGGATCAAATTACTATGTGTACTGTAAAAGGGGTCCCCTCCTGATGATGAACACACCAATGATTATCAGAGATTCTGCAGTTTTCTTCAGCTCTACAGAGCTTTTAAGCTATTTTATTTTTTATGTTTGGTTTTCCGGCCTGCAAGTTCCTTATTAACTTTTCACTGACAGCTGTTTTGAACAAAAAGCTCAGATCAACCCGTTTTACTTAACCTTTTGAGCACAAAACAGCAGAAAGACAAAGTTAGCGGCTAGCTAGTAAACACAGTGGCACATAAAATGTTAGCTGCTAAAGTGTCACATATTTTTTTCTTACGAGCTGGTGGAGACCAAAACAGAGCCAGGGAGTTAATATTTACATTTGCCATGTGGACAGAAACACAACTCCTCATGAACACTGCTCTGTCTGCTTGGTGCGTAATTAGGAAAATGTTTGCTAACACATTCACCGTATCAACTTTATGCAGTAATAATGATGTTGCTTTTATCTCTTGTTTCTGGAGTGGCCAAAAAAGTCAATTAACACTGATAAGTAAGTGGATTTTCTCTGGGTACTCCAGCTTCCTCCCACCATCCAAACACATGCAGGTTAGGTTAACTGGTGACTCTAAATTGTCCGTAGGTGTGAATGGTGGTCTGTGCAATTATAGCTATAGCTATAGCAATTATAGCTTGTAACTTGTACCTTATCCAACAGTATTTGGACAGTGACTACATTTACATGCACACTAACATTCCACTATTATTCAGAATATGACAGTATTTTGAGTTGCATGTTTGCTATTGACATGTGGGTTATGCTGATGTTCTTAAGGTTTTATGAAAATTCTTTCAACATGTACACAGTGCACTCAGAATATGCATCTCACTGGGTGTTTTTACCACTGTTTGTGACACACGGTCTCTTGCCTGTTTATGGGCAGCTCTGTGTGTTGTGATAGATGAACTGTACACAAACCAACTCACAAACCGTTTGCAAAGCTGGGGTAGAGATGCATACCCAAAAGAAAAAGCCCACATTCTGGTCAAAAAAAGAAGCACACTTGCTTTTAAACATTATGCACAACTTGGATATCAACAGTTTTTTGGATAGGTGCAAATATCACAACGCCAACCTTTTCAAGAAGGTGGTTGAAGGAATGAACCCAGCTGGCCCTGGATGTCAATGTGATGTCAGAAAGGCATTGGAAGTCATAGGACAGCTATAAATCCTGGTTGCAATGAAAATCGAGTTGACAATATTTAAAATGTCTGAGGATTTGAATCTCAGATTGTGTGGACTTTAAAATTATGATGTTTTGTTGACATGAGGTTTTGGTTTCCATACCTCGTAACTTAATGTTGTTATTCTAAGTCAAGATGATGCTGGCATGAGATGTTTGGAAGACAATGGATTTTGATTACTTAACACAAATTAAAACCAACAAAATATCAATATCATCTGTCATCAATGTTCTACATCAGATTGATGCTGGCATTAGACATTGTCCTGAAAATTACAAGATATCACAATCTAAATTCAACAAAATATCAGTGTCTAATGACGCTGGTCAAATAAGTCAGGCTGTTCTCATGCACTATTTTTAAATTTTCCTACTAAAAGTAATACATCAAAACTTGAACGTATCCCACATAATGATGACTCAGTAATTTGTGCATAACACACATACTTCAGCAGCTGTCATCATGAGACCAATGCACTGATGGAAGTAAAGATTAAAAAGGGAAGCAGTCTTGGACAGAGGCAGGCTGGGATGGTGGATGGGTCGCAAAACACAAGACTTTCCCCTGAGACTCTCCCCCAGGAGACCAGTGTTCAGAACATTGTGGACACTGAGTGAAGTTTGAGTCATTTTAAGGCACGTCGTCTTTTTCTAATCCTCAGCCACAGTAACTTTACTTGCCTAAATCTAACCTCCTGCCTCTATGTTAAGAGTGTAACTTTACCTTAGGTACGTAACGTCATTCATGGGGCCCAAATTCGTAGGATATTAAACGCACCATTGTGTGTGCATTTTCATGAAATACTATACAAACAATAAGAAGCAAAATGGCACAAGTGGTTCCAGATGTTCCACTTTTTCATATTTTGATATGATAAACGACATGCTGGGGCATCAACAACTGCAAACAGGAATATTAGTGGAGTATTCTTTATTGGGTTTTTTTTCTTATTAGGCATGTAAATGCCTTGGTGGGAAGATTATCTTTTTTGGAATGAGGGCAAAAACCAGGATATTGTGTACATGCAAACATAGTCACAAACATCACTGTCAATAAACTTCTGTTACAAATTTAAAAAAAAATAGTTCACCTTCATGACCAAGGTGGTGTTCCTGATATCCATGGGGAACTGGTCTGTGTCCCACCCCAGGTCAGGAGAGCCAGTGTTTGAGTCAACTGAACCCAGCATGCCAAACCTGTCCACCAGCAGGCAAAGATGATACAGAACTTAAAATGGTTGTAGTGGTAAAGATGCTGTGAATGTACTTTTTTGCCACAGTGTTCACATAGATAATACGTTAAATGTCTCACGCAGAGGCCATGACAACATCATGTTCGTATGAGTGTCCTGCCAGGGTGGTGTGGTTGGGCTCAATGTTCAGCTTAAAGTGACTGTCTAGACCATAATGCTTGAGGAATCCTATAACAGTCATAGCATCTGCAGAAGAAAGTGACATGAATATGCATCATTAAGGCTGTAAGATTTCAACTCACATTTGTTTAGGCAAACCTTACCGTAGTCATACTGGTGTTTGCAGGGCTCCTTAGGCTTGGGTTCAATAAGAAACTGACACGTCAACCCAATCTTCTCTTTGTATCCTGGTGACAAATATACAGATATGAAAATGAAAGCATGACACATCCTGACCAAAACTCTGGAAACAATCCCATATGTGCACACTTACTGACAGCCATTTTGAAGAAGTTGGCCATGTGCTTCAGTTCAGACGCGACATCAGTATTATGAATGGAAAGGAAACCTTCCCTTCCTCCCCAAAACACTAAGGGGACAAACATACAATGATGTAGCAACACTGCTGCATTGAAGGAGCATATCAATATTTCAGACACAGTCACGCCATACCAAAATTTTCTGCACCCAGCTTCTTGGCAATATCAAGCCCCTTCTTAACCTGAGCACCAGCGTAGGCCAGAACATGACAGTCAGGGTTGGTGGCTGCACCGTTCATGTACCTGTCACATGAATAAAATGTGTATTTATCATGATGCTTTTTTATCAAGGTTATACCCTAAATGAGCAAGAACCTCTTTCCCTGCTAACCCTCAGGATTCTCCAGTCAGTTTGTCAGAATAAAACACTGACCTTGGGTTGGCAAAGAGGTTGCAGGTGACCCACAGCACCTTGATTCCAGTCTGGCTCTGCAGCTGAAGCGCCAGGTCTGTTATTTCATCCAGATTCCTGTTGGACTCCTCCAGGGTGGAGCCCTCAGGAGCCATATCCCTGTAGAAATCAGAGGACAGATATTGTTCAGAATACGGTAGTACACAAGAAACATCAAGTACTTCTCCTCGTTAGATTTCATTACCTTTAAATACTGTTAGACTAATTTAACGCTGTAATATGGACAAGAGAGGCGGACAAAGGAGGGTCTTAGGGCACAACAACACTGAGTATATCAAGCAGGTGTGACATAGATAATCTAATACTGTATTTAAAGGTCCAGTGTGTAGGATTTTGGGGTATATACTGGCAGAAATGGAAAATAATAATGATGTTTTGTCTGTCATGTTTCTAAAATAGCCCAGAACAGACAAACCAAACACTGGCGCTAGATAGGGCTATTTCTGTTTTCACGTCAGCAACTGTAGATAGAGGTCAATCTGCAATGAGCAGCGTGAAAAACACAGATTTTGTAAAATGAAACTGCTTTATTCAGAGTTTTTACTGGCTGGAATCTCACAAAATCGCTAAATTCCAATAAAGCTTACAAGTAAAAATTGTTTATACATGCCCAGAGAATAAATACAATAAAAACAATGAGTTAAATCCTTTCAAAAAAGTAAAATTTTCAATTACCTGTCATGAAATGTGTAATACTTTACCTGTGAAAACAAGCAGAGGTCACAAAGGAAACACTCAGCATAACTTCAAATCAATTGTGTGTAACTAGGACTGTCATTGTAAAATTGAGGTAATTCCCCTCACACCAAGCTTAGTGAAAAACTCAAAAGCAGCCCGAAGTCGCTTCTTGGCTGCTTCCATAGGAGCTCCTTCATTCCAGGGCCGGTGGAGGGTCTGAAACCCAAAAGGATCGGCTCCTAAAAGGACGATAGTATCTGTTGGCCTTATTTAGAGACGTGTATATTTAAAATAAGAATCTAAAAAGATGTAGAAATTACAACAGCACCTAAGACAACAGAATCAAAGTGTTTGTTGATGTGTGCTTACAAGAGTCTGTTCATTAGGTTGTGCTTGAACCTCATATTACAGACTGTAATGATTAATATGAGTGTTGGTACAGTTGCTACAGTACCAGTGCCACAGAAGGAGTGCCAGTAGCAGACGGAGAACCTCAGCCAGTCCTCCATCTTCCTCCCCATCAGCACCTGCACAGACAAACACTGATCTCTGACCAGCAGCCTCAGAAAACACTAACTCTGTTTTCACACACGGCAACAACACCAACACCAGGTATGCTTTATGTATCATAATGAACATCTTTGTAATGTGTGTGTGTGTGTGTGTGTGTGTGTGTGTGTGTGTGTGTGTGTGTGTGTGTCCCACACCTACCTCCTGTGCATTGTAGTGTTTGAAGCACATGACCTCACTTGGCCCAGCATCGGGTCTATATGGGATCTTAGGAATGCCTGTGTGCACCATAAATGTTGTGCAACATTCAATAAAAGCAAACACGTTGATCTACTTTAGTCAAGTGAACACATGCAATAGAAGTGATCTTGGTGTGTGTCAGAGCACAGAATATCACACTGTAAATGTACTTTTCACACAATCAGAGTTGTAGGAGAACTATTTCACAGTACAAAACGCACATGCATGTTATCGCCTGCATGCAGCCTGCAGCACTGTCACAGACGGCAGACGTGGTTCTGTGTCATCTGCTCTGTGCAAAATCATGTGTACTCTACTTTTGCATGACAAGGCCTTCATTGTTTACGACATTCCGGGCACTCAATGTGCCATACGCACGCCTACACAAACACACCAGACAATGTTAACAGCACTTAAACATATCATTTACCTGCGAAGAATTCCTCCTGCTCTGCCATCTCTAGATCTAAACTTTTGCTCTTTCTCAAACACACTGCAAGTTTCTCCGGTTTGTCCACGTCCTTCCTGCAAAACAGAGTGCAGTTCCTTGTCCACGCACAGGGTGTCACTAAAACCTCTTTCAACCCGGCCCTGTATGTATGTCCAAGACGTGTAGACTGTGACGTATATGTACACACACATATCTTAAAATTAAGCAAAATTTTTGTGGTTTTCTAAATATATATTTACATTGCTTTTTAAACATAAATATAATAACTATATTTTCTATCTAAACTTGACCCAATAATTGGCAGTAATGTGCAAACGCTTCCCAAGAAATATGAATCGGCCACATGGTGGCGCTGTAATTAACCCTTAAAAATGCAAATTGAAAAGGCCACGCCGGTCACACAGTGAGTCCAACTGACCTGACCTTTGGCACATAGATCCAGCTAAAATAAAATAAATGAATTCATTAAGTATAAAAAGAAAAGAAAAAAAGACCATGTGTCTGTCATGATGTTTTTTGTTTGTTTGTTTGATTTTGTTTTGTTTTTATCCAATTTGGTATACAGCCTTAACAGAAATACACATTTCTTTAATAATGAGTAATTAGTCCATCAAAAAAAAAGAGCTTTACTGTCACACTGGAGTGCAGAGAGTACTTTATTTTGAAAGCCCCTGACCGGATGTCGCAGTTAGGCTACTCTGGTGTCTCGTCCTGCTGTTGGGATGATGAAGATGTCTGACGTCAGTTTTGACAAATCACCGCGTGCAACTAAAGCCTGGATCGCTCTGAAACGACTTGACAAAAACGGTTCGTAGGTTTCTGTAAGTTTTTCGACTTTATGATCAGTGATCGATTATTTTTCAGCCACTGATGTACTCGGGTTGTGCGTCCGTCTCCATGGCAACCAGTCTCTTTAACCCATTGAAGACTAAATGAAGATGATGCGCCCCTGTTTCTGTCAGGGATATGGTATAAACCCAGCATACCCACGTTACTCGTACATTAATAACTTTTCTAATTACTTCAGTAAATGTTCAGGTGTATTTAGTGACGCTTATACTCAGAAACAGTCAAAGAGGAGAGCAGCAGCTGTATCTGACTGCTGAGTCCCATCAGCCTGGCTGCAGCCCACGTCTCACATCCAGGAAGGTGATTCAGAGAGGGAATAAAAACCCTGTTTAATCTTAACATGGGATTACTGTTAAATGGGATGATTCCTGCCAGCTCCATGCCTGACTTCTATGTGTTTTGGTTGCAACTGATTGCGTTTAATTGGTTAATAAATGATTTATTTATTGCTATCAAAATAAATGTTCAGATCTGCAGATGTAAGTGTTCATAAGTCATTAAGAAAGGGTCTCAAGTTTCACACTGTCTAATAAGCAATCAAAAGAAAACAAGTCACAAAGCATTTAAATGTTGATGAGTGATTGATAAAGTGTTTTTGTAATAATCCATCAAATATTTATCAAGATGTAAATCTTTAAAATACAGGCTTTAAGACCTTCTGTCTGATCTGGCTTTTCCATAAGACAGTTCCATTACCATGTTAGAGATTGTTAAGATAAAATAATTTATGAAGATGCATTTTTTTTTAATCACAAAAGTTTAAACACTAGACATAAAATGTTTCTTATTTCACAGTCATTCTTATCCAAAGTCAGTGTGTTACACACAGTAGATGTCTCTTGGCGTGCCCCCAGTTTGGAGAAGCAGGCTGGAGTCGGACACTGATGCAAGCCAATCTAATGCTGTGGATGGAGGCAGCAGCCAACTTAGATTCGCCACCTGAAAAAATCTGTGACAGTTTAAATGTACGCTATATTGGCTATATTTACTTTTTCAGCATTTTACCTTTCTGTCAGACAACCTGTTCTGATGAGGAAGTCGTCATTAGCTTTAGGTCCCCAAGCCACCAGAGTCCATTGACAAAAACATAAACTTTGGCTCACTGAACACAGGAGCTGCTGGCACTGCCTCCATCAGTTGGTTTGTTTGTGTTATTGTGTGACTTTGATGAATCTGAACTAACTCTTTTAAAAGCCAGAGTCACACAATAACACAACCAAACTAACTGAAGCAGCAGTGAATCAGCATCACCTCTGTTAAAAGACTGGTTTTCTCAATGGAGTCTTGCTCTGAAGAGAGGGATATAATGGCTTCAGTTGCCATTAAAAAGCAGTGTCTGACAGCAAGGTAAAGCTGGGAAAATATTCTGTAGCTTTTTTTTATGGTGGGACTTCCTTAGGGTGGCTAAATTAGGTTTTGTTGCTGACCCCTCCACAACAGTACATTGCTTCTGGCCGGCCTCTCCAAACTGGGGGCGCGCCGACTGTCGTCTGCTGTAAGAGCGTGAATACATTCCAATGGTTGTGATGTCATGAAAGCATGTTTGTGTGTTTACACCTGAAAAAGAAATATTGAAAGTGAGCAGAGAGAAACTTTCCTCCTCCAGCAGATGAATGTGAAAACAGCCTCCTAGTATCAAACTGCACATGCATCATTCAGCAAAGTCAAGGTCAAACAAAGTAAAACACGTTCTTGAGCGGAGGGGGGGCTTTAATTAAATGGGTTGTTGTCCAGATGCTCTGCAGCCCTTTACCAGGAGGTTAGGCATCAAATTGTCCACTGGTGTGGTCCAAATCTTGTTAATTGCTTATTACTGAGCTTAGAAAATTAATTATCAATAAATCCACTAGTTGGAAGGTATCCACCTTATTCCTGAGGGCACTACTGTAGAAATGATCATGGGCGCAACTTCCTGTGAGATAGCAGAAGTATCAGTAAGCTAGTTAGTCCCATAGACTGCCTGTGGTTAGTCCCAGTGGCTACTCTTAGTGGCTAACCGCTAACACTGGTTCTTTTCAAAAGTAATTTGCCTTCAGTTTAGCATACTGATTTATTTTTTAACAAATATTTAACTAACGTTAACTCTGTGTCTGTAACAACTAAAAACCAGTCAAAGCTAAATGTTTGTCCTCAGTAACTGTGTGTTGAACATGTAATCAGAACAAAAAGGGATTGTTCCTGTTGCCAAAGGTGACATTAATATGAGAAATAAAACCACAAGAGTTTCATGAGACATAGTGAAAAAGTATTAAATTAGAATTTGCAGAAGAGAATGACACGTAGACTGACAGGTCTGTCATTATTTAGTTAATGTGTTACTGATTGACTTCCTTTATATCATAGAAAAAAATGAATGCCAAAAGTTATTTCTTTTACTACTGCTTTATATCACTATTACTGAAGTCTGCTGCTAAATTCAGCTTCATGTTTCACTCAGAACAGTTTTTAATAAACCAGAAGTAAAAAAAAAAAAACGTGTAAACTGCATCATTAACAGACGAGCGGAGGATTAGCTGGGAAACATCACATTTATTCACTTTACATGGAGCTACAGTTAATACTGAATTATGTTAAATGTTTGCAGACTGTGTTAGTATCTCTTAATAAGTTATCAGAAATCATAAATCATTTTAAGAAGGAGCAGATGTTTACCTTAAGCTAGCTAAGGCCAAGTTAAAGTTAACAATATTTTAACGGAGCAAGGCGAGCTAATTGTTAGAGTGCTCGGTTGAAAAGGAATAAAAAAACAATGCTTTGAGATGGCTGTCAGAGATGACAGAGGTATGATCACATAATCCCATTTGAACTATAACACGTGGTGTATTCCACGTTTTATTTCACAATTGCTCTTGGAAAGACGAATACAGTACTGTAAACAAACTATTACCATTGGAAAACGCCGGTTTCGGTTCAGCGCTGGAAGTTGCAACCATAATTCAGCGCTATGTATCATGGGGCTAGGAATAAGGTGGATAAACACTTTTTGAAGGGTGACGTATCAGAGAGTGGTAGCATGGCATGTTGTATCTGTTGCAGACACCAGAGTGGTGGCTCTTCGTGAAGTGTCCATTCCTCCAGCAGCTGAGGTCACCATGATCATACAGGTGTGCAAGTAGTCTGCCTGTTGCTGTTATTATTGTACCTGCATGGTATGTTCTTGTTTACCTATTTAATATAGTTATGAATGTACAAAAAAAAAAGTCAAAATTTTAATTTGATTTTTGCAAGACAATTCATAAAAAGGTAAATAAAACAACTGAAACTCTTTTTGTAATGTAGTTTATTTTGATATTATACCTTTGATATTTTTTCTTCTCTCTTCAGGTTATCACGACTACCTTTGGGCTTAACTCTTCTGATGTCATTTTCAAGGTACGACTTCTTTACCCGCATGTTTGAGATGTAGGCTTGTATCTGAATCTTTGAAGGCAATGTGTATGTCTGTAGAATATTAATAAAAAGGAAGAAAAATCTATCTTTGGTTGTAGCTGAAATTGTCACTTGTGCTTTGATGTGTTTGCAGATAAGGAACCACCGTGGCTGTCTGATCCCTCTGAACAGCTCCATCCCTGCTAACACCAAACACATGTGAGGATTCTTTCACTGTATAATTCTGTATTCAGTGCATACTCTATTTATTAAGCAGTTATTGTTGTCAGCTGGTGACATGTTTTTCACCTCAGGCCTTATGTGCTTGAGGTAGTGAGGATCTTTCAGCAAGGTAAGAACGGACTTGCTTCTCTTTGACAGTGTTTTCTGAAAGTGTGGGTCAAAATCTGGACAGGGAACTGTCAATAGGGCTTCTACATTACACACCACTGATCACAGAAAGCACCAAGTAACAAGCACCTCTAAAGCTTCTTAAATGCTGCTGTATTCTCATTTGTATTCAAAACACACAAGTCGCTGCAGAAATGTAACAGTGCTCCCTTACTTGTGCCTGAATCAGATATTAGTCAAGTTGATTTAGTCTTATACAATTGAAACATTAATTCAGCCTGAAGAAAAGGTTTTTGATGTCTGTAACTTGTCGTGATGTTTCTGTTCCCAGTGCGTCCCAAGCCCAGAACCATCCCCATGACTGTGATCAACAAGAGCATGAAGACCAGGCTACAGACTATTGACAGGAGGGTGAGACACTGTAACCACACAGCACTACTACAGTAACTAGTGGTTTGGTACAGCACAGTTCAGTATGAATGGTTCATTTGCATTTTTTCAGCAGACCTACTTAAATATGAAATGGCCATCTTTGGAGGAGAAAATGTTTTCTTTCCTTTCTTTATTATGTTAAAGTTTTACTTTACCAGTTTACTCTTTCTTCATGCCATTTTCACTTTGTCTGGATCATATAGTTGTATCACCTGCCAGAACATGAATTTAGATTCCATGTTTTATTACAGATTCAGCGACTGGAGGAGCTCCTGCCTCAGATCAAACTCAGGCGCAACGAAAAACTAAGCCAGGTATTTGAACTTTCTCCTGGGCCTTCTACAACAGTGAACACAACATTAACCATAACATAGACATGCTTATGAGTGTAACCCAAGCGACAACCCCGAGAGCTGAAAAATGAAGCCAACACATGGTGCCAAAAACTGGATTTCCTCAAGTGGCCATTTGAGGCTGGGTCCAGACATGATCCCCATAGGCTCCCATGTTAAAATACCCAACTTTATAGCAGATATAAATATGTTTACAGCCTGGTACAAATTAGAATTACTGGCTTGGGGTTGTATGCTTCTATGAACTCTGTCCAGACTCATGTGTAGACATGATGGTTGACAATACTTCAAATTGGGATGTTGCTGCAAAGAAACTACAAATTTTAAAACGTGGATGCTTCACACACATCCTCAGCCAGGCAGCACAGATGATCTATACAATCAGCACAGTTGGTGGACACCCAGGATTTGTGTCACCAATTCAGTATCCGACCAAATGTCTCCCCTTCTCCTCTTGAGTTATGACACTGAATAATGGTCAAAAAGTGATGAATTCACACTAAACTTAACCTTTGACCTTTTGGATATAAAATGTCAACACTTTATCGTTTTATTCTATTAGACATTTGTGTGAGATTTTGTCATGATTAGCAAATGAATTCTTGAGTTATGGCCAAAAACATCTTGACCTTTGACCTATGATTAATCCCCCCTTCATGACTGTATGGGGAGTGGTTCACATAACCCGCTTGTTTAAATGTTATGAGGGCTCAAAGTTATGCATAATTAAGGGTGTGGCTGCAATATTACAGTTAACCATAGCAGTAAATGCAGCGTGCTAACTAAGCTAGCAGCTAGCGTTAGGATTAGCTCCACCTTCTTGTCCACATATGGTCACTTCTGGCCCCAAAAATCCAAGATGTCGACAGCCAAAATGCCAAACTCAAGGCTTCAGAACTGGAGTCCGCAAACCAATGGGTGACATCATGATGGCCACGTCGATTACTTTATACAGTCTATGGCAGTGGTTACCAACTGGTGAGTCATGGTCCTAAAGTGTGTCCCAGGTCTGGTCTAAATGGACCTCAGAAGTTTCACACATGTGTCAAGTTAAAAACACACTTTATTTTTAAGTGTAGTGAATTTCCAGCGCAGAACTTTAATTTTGAAGTGTTGTTTCCTGCTGTAGAGTAGATGACAAACAGACAGCTACATGACAGAGACAGCAAACTAGCTTGATGACATGGCCAAATGCAAGTATGATGCTGAATGTATTAAACTGTGTGGACTTTGAACTAATGAGGATAAGGATAAATCTGGACCCTCTGGCTGGACCAATTGGGAACCACTGGTCCATGGAGTAACCCTAGCCGCTTACTCATGGGAAATGTTATTTAATTTCATTTGTAAATTAGACAGTATCAATCTAAAAGTTTATGTTATGATTAAACCATTAAGACAGGGAAACTCAACTTGCTGGGTGGCCCAGCAGCCATTGTCTAATTCACAGTGAAAATTAACTGATTCACAACAAGCATTTTTTGTACTTTGAATGTAAAACAGGCTCCAGAGTGCATGTTTATAATAAAAATGGCAAGGGGAGCAACCCCCAGAGACATACCCCCTCATACATCTGAACTGTGCGGGGCTGCTGCCACTGCATTTGCCTCTGGGCAAAGATGAGTGAGGACAACAAATACTGAAAATTTGAAAACAGGCAATTAATTTATGATATATACTGATTAATATTATTAGTGTTTGTTTATTAACTGGCCCCCGACCTCCTGTCAATTTATCTAAGTGGCCCCTGGGCAAAGCAAGCTGTGTATCTCTGCACTGAGAGGTATTTTAAATTCATATGCATCTCTACATCCACTTGACCATGGCTTCTTTGTCCTGTCTCAGGAGATTGAATGTCTCAACCAGAAGTTGAGGTTTCTTCATAAGAGAATGCAGGTGAGTCATTTTGATCAAACATAACATAAACAGAACTTATTTAAACATTAGCACGTTACAGTTTCTCAGAATTAATGAGTATTTAACAACAATCTCAGAAACACTTCCAAGAAATGTTTCCATGTACTCTCCAAGTCTCATGCATTGTTCCTGTAGTCTGTCTTTCTTACTCCACATCATTATTTTTCACTTTCATGTTTGCACATGCGGTCCTGCTCTGTTGCAGGTGGCAGATTCTCACAGCTGGAAGGGGCTGCTGACCAGAGCTCCTCTGTGGTAAACCGATACCCACATGTTCGACTGTTTAGGAGTCACAAACCATCAGTGGGACTGTGGTTACAGTCATCATCCACTACAGACTTTATCATCATGCCACCATGTGAGGATGGATGAAGATCTGGGTTTTTACAGCTTATTTATATAGACCCATGTGTGCAAAAAAATGTTGGTTAGGTTTTATTACAACTATACAACAGTATATATATTATCAATATCACACTGATGGCAAACCTCAGAGAGATCCTTTCCACAAAGTATTTTCAGTAGATTGGGTGCTACATATTTATGGCCCGTAAAACAGAAATCTTGTATATATTTTTGCTGCCTGGAAATGTAGTGAGAAATTGAGTGTGTCACTATAATTGAGGAACAACATATTTGTAACACTTTTGTGTCAGGCCCTTAGTAGAGTTAACTATGACCAAATGTAACCTGTGATATAACCTTATGTTGTGTGTATCATGAAATAAATGGAATACAGAGAAAAGATGAGACTGTCTTTTGTTTTAATGACTGGCTGCATTATCAGAAGTGAACCACACTGCATCAGATACCATATTAAATGAATATAAGTACATCCATCATCTTTAAAATTTAATTATCTTGGATCTCTGCAGGATCAGATGGACAAGCCTCTCTAAAAACTGAATGTTTGCACAATTCTTTGCTCCATTTGCAGTTATCAGTTGTAAGAGAGGAAACTAACTGTAACAAATGTTGGACAATTTCCTGCCACTGTAAGAAATTATGCAAAAGGGTTGAATTCAAACTTAAAATGAACACATAGTTGTTACAGAGGATGTAAAGGGCTCTATCTGGATGTTTGAGTTTAGAGCACATCTGTATCCCAGTTCCACGATACATGTAGTGTGTTCACACAGCAGGAAACAGACTGCATACTAAAAACACTTAATTTGTGAGCGTGCTGTTGATACAAAAGTCAAAACAGTAATCTGTGTTATCTGTTATCTGTGTGTTATCTGTGTTATCAAGTCCATTTTATTATTTATACCAATCAAATGAAAACTAGATACACAGTAAGTAATAACAGAAGAAACTAAACACCTACACATTCTGCATGGGTCCCTTTGAATTTCCTATGGGGAAGTTTGTATGTGAATGACATCAGCTGACAGGAAGTAAACATGGACTCAAGCTGTTGCCTAGCAATGCAATTCCATTGAAATGGTCTACAAAGATAGAAAGTACCGCCACAGTCATTTCCCTGCCTGCAATGATGGTGCAGAGACGCTGAGAGCACAGATGTGGAAGACCTGCAAACACTGACCAATCAGAGCAGACTGATCTTTTTCAGGAGAGGGGCTTAAAAAGACTAAAACGGCACTAAAACGGAGCGTTTCAGACAAAGGATAAATACAGGTGTTCAAACACAGACAGTATGCAAAACATAGTGTTTTCTGGACATTAAAGCATGTAAACATGTTCCATTAGAAACCCAAAATATAAGTATGAACCTGAAAATGAGCAAAATATGGGACCTTTAAATTACCACCTGGAGCATCACACCAGAGGTGCCCAGAGGTGTGTCATGGAGAAACAGGTGAAGCTGATCTCTGCATATATTAGTGAAAGTTTTGGCAGTCATAAATGGCTGATAAGCCATTCGTCACTCTCCTCAAACATGTTATGTTGCTCTCTAAAGATGTGCTCTCTCCTGAAGGCAGGGCCACAGTATCTTCCAGCAAGGCCAGACGTCTTAACACCTGTTTAGGAGCAAATCAAAATCTTTTATGTTCCCTCTATATTTATGCCCAATTTCACGGCACTGGAAATTGGTGGAAGTAGCTGATCATTAAAGGCCAAATTAATTAAAACAATGAAAACCATAACTGTCATATTTTAATATGGGCATTCTCATACACTCAATTGTAAGCTAGGACTGGGACAATAAGCTCCTATAGTTGAATATTTTAATTATGACAATAACGTTTGAGGTTGAATGGGTGTCAGTTTCATAGTTATTTGATACATTCGGATGATGCATTAGTTTTAAATACTGTTGTCTACTTGAGCCTTTCTTAATGAATGCAGTTTCAATATGTTATGCATTTAGTTATAAGGATTGTGTGTACATTCACAGAAAGCCAGGAGGCAGTTCTAAATGTGTTTACAGAGTGCAATCAAATTTAGGTAAATGTAGTTGTTTTTGCATAAACTGTTTGTAAGCACAGAATTGTGCGTACCCACTGTATGTGAATGAGGCCCATTAATCCTAGAAAGATGCATTACTATTTAATTATTACCCTGAAATTGACTTTGACTGTTTCGAAGTGCAAATTTGTCCTGCGCTAGTATATCTGGTCCTCAAGGCTTTTTGAAGAATAACTTACAGTATGAGGAGGTGTTTTTGTTATGGTGATTTGATAAATTTGGTATAAACGACAGAAAAATAGGGACAGAGTTTTGAGACAGTTATTTGAATTTACTTACTTGTTTTGAGTTTAAAAGCATGTGTTTTGAGAGGAAATTCACTAGAAGGAAAGCTCAGTTAAAACCTGACTGTTACTGTATTATTATTCATTGATTACTGTAAACTTTGTTTTTCATATGTTGAATTTATGTATGCCCTGATTATACAGTTAATTATTTTTCATTTTCAGTTGACCCAGCTGTGCACTCACTAAAGAACGCTGTAGGCTAATTTTATGTTTAGTTAGTTTAGGTAAACTAATTACAGTGTCCCTATTGTGTCTCTTTACGCCACCAATTCCCCGTTTTCTTACACACTTCACCTTTAAAGCGCTAACTTTACTCAAAACTTACAAAATGACTTTACAGCTGAGGTAACTGTAATGCAAATCACCCTTGAGTTAGCTAACTGGGCATGTTGAAATAACCTTAGCATTAGCTGACGTCAGCTAAGTGTTAGCCTATAGTGTTAGCAGTTTGAAACTTTATGTTATGAACTTAAGCATGCTAAAAGCACTTACCAGAGAAAACGTTTATAACTTGGCTGCAGTCAAATTGTTGTCCACTTGTAAATGTTTCTTAGAAGTCTGTTCAGCTTAATATAACCTTTGAGATAACTGAGCTAATATGAACAGATAATGTCATGTGAAGATTGTTTCATTACAAACACTGTAAATTTTGGTGAATGGTACATCACTATTTAAAACATAGACCGTATAAAGATGGACTACGTGTCTCCACTTACCTTCATCGTACAGAGAAGCTAAAATATCCCGGATATGGCCGCTGCCATCTTGCTCTAGTGACATCATTTGGAGCCAGAGTCTACGCAGCAGCGATACCCACAGTATTAAATTTCCCACCTATACAGCCATTCCACCAACTGCGAGCAGGGCCTCTGAATGCAAGCCCACCGACTGGCTCACACAGTTGTCAATCATGTTGCAAAATCCCTGTTTTATAACATTAAATAACTAATTAGAACAAAACTTATCAGAAAAATGAACAATTAACATACAGCAGTGCGATAAGAACTACCTTAAATGAGAAACTATCTTTGGGAAAACTTTATTTGATGTATACTTTGGGTTTTTAGTTTGGCTAATGTCCCATCTGCTAACATGGAGGGTGCAGGCTTTATGACCTATACTGCAACCAGCCACCAGGGGGCGATTGAAATGTTTTGGCTTCACTTTTGGGGAGCTGTCATGGCGTCCATCTTCATATGCAGTCTATAATTTAGAAGTACAAATCAGTCTCAGTCTTCACACACTGGAACTTGTGTGGAAAATTAAACAATATTACCACTGCAATGGTGTTAGTTTAGTTTTGGTGTGATTTTATTGTTTTTAAAGGTGACAGTTGTTGCTGTAACTGTATTGTGTAGGCCTGTTGCAGGTAGTCGGAAACCCAGGAAAATTGGTTTTCAGGACATTTAAACATGTTCTGTAGCGGAAGCATTGAATCATTCTCTGTGTTGAACATTTATATATACACAAGTCTGATTTAGTGATCTCTTCAGTTACTATCTAACATAGTTTTTTACGTCACCTTGTGGATTGCTCACTTTTAGACCCCTAGTGTTTGTTGCTGTGGTTTACAGAGAAAGGGTTAAGCGGGGGTAGCAGCAGCTCAGATCTTGACACAATAGTGACACTAATTTTAGAATTTAATATGTTATTTGCTGTGTGAAACAGCACCTCCAATCTTTTTTACAGGAAGATTTATGTTTTAATTTTAAAAAGTGTATTAACTTAATGGGAGTTTTTGTGTCAGGTGAGGTGAAGTAACGCTGCTATAAAACACTTAGTCAGAGGGAATGCACAGGTTAGCTATATTTAACCAGTCTTCAGTGGCATATTTAAAAAGCTTGTCTCGTTAGAAGTGTCCTCTCTCTTTGCCAGTAAGTAAAAAGCAGTGTGGCTTTCTAATGTATCTGTATGAGTCATAGGATAGTGGAGAACTCACAAAATCCACTTTGTTAGTGAAGGCTGTCAAGGACTGTTTCATTGGCAGGCATTTTATCTATTTGCCTTTCTCTTAGACTCCTACAGAGTTTTTGTGTGAGGAAAACAAATATTTTGACACTGACAGCAAGAAACAACATCAAACTCAGACCACAAGACAAGAACAAATCACATGAATCAACTTCTACAGACGCAGATAACAGACAGCCACGCACATGTACAGTATTCCTAGATATCACCAGTACACCAGTACCAAATGACTTATCTGATCAGGTGTATAGGAAACCTCTTGGCTGTGCAAACAAGAGTCAAGCTAGAACAAGCCATCTGGTTATTCCCCTCGTCTCCATGAAAATCAGTGAAACTGCCTTCAGCTTCTATGCTCTAAGCCGCTGGAACATCCTACCCAATCATGTGAGGTGTGCTCCAACACTATCATCCTTCAAATCTAAACTAAAAACATTCCTTCATAGCTGTGTCTTTCAGTAGTCAGTTTTTTATGCACCACATGTATCTGAAGCAAAATTCCAGAAGAAGTGTGCCAACTTTCAGTTTGTTGACTAAAGGTTTAAGACTCTTCCATCCTTATCCATACAGCAGTGCCTCTACGTTCCCCACAAGAACAATATATTTTCACTTCTGCTATATCCACTCCTGTGTACTCTCCACTCATGACCTTTGTGCAAAGACAAAAGTGAAGTGAATGAGCCATGAAGTGATAAATGTCACCAGCAAATACTAAACCATGATACCTGTTCAGTACAGTATGTTTATTTCAATTACAATGGCGCTTTTATAAAATGTCTGATGCAGAAACATCAACAGAAATGTAGAAATGATAACAGGATACCATACACACATAACCCATAAATTACACATCAACACACTTTAGAAAAGTACACATTATCCTTTAGAGCCTTTGGTCTGGAACATTATGCCAGGTGGAAACAACAAACATTTGCAGAAGAAGAGTTCTCTGTGCACCACTGAAGCCCTATCATATTTCATATCACGACAGAATATACAGTGCACACATGACGCCATTTACCTTCTCCCACTATGAAAGAATGTTTTGCATTGTTTAGGGATTTATAACCCTGTGTGATCCTGACGGTTGTCCATTTTCATAATGCTAAAATTTTTGCATAAGATAAAGATAGAATGGAAGGCAAAAGAAATACAACCAAGCACCAGGCACTGTAGAGTGAGGCACTTGAGCACCTAACACCTCTGGTTTGGCATCATGACGTTTGGCACATGAGGGTGGCGTTGCACTTTGAACCGCATGTGTGTGTGTGTGTGTTTGTTTGTGTAAGAGAGAGAGAGAGAGAGAGAGAGAGAGAGAGAGATAACAAAAGCCCTGTCAAGGAAAACTCTTACAGCCACCACTGTCTCCTTGTCTACCTGTTGTGCATCTGAAAACAACAGTTACATTCATTCTCCTCATATTTACACTTCCACCACATAAAGTTCATACTCTTGTGATTCAAGAGTAAGATTTGAGCAGCTCTTTCACCGAGCTTTAAGATGCAAGTCTGCGCTTGTTGATCTCGACAATGTCACTGAGCCATTAACAAGGCTCCCAGTCTGTCGAGTCCTGAAAAAGTACTTCAGTGTTACTCCAGCCATGCAGCACTTGCACTCTCTTGGTTTCCTGGGGCTTCGTGAGATTAGTGGAGTGATCCTGGGCTGGGCTGATGAGAAGGAGAACTGCTATGATGTGGAGGAGTCTGGCTGGCTGAGGTCCTTCTTCTTCTTTTTCTTCTTCTTCCCGCTGCAGGGCTTGCAGACACAGCACAGGATGCAGGGCGAGGCCAGCAGGAGGAGCGGAGACGTCACCAGCACGATGATGCTGACCCCCACCAGGATGCCCACCACCTGAGGGACAACACAGCAACAAAAATGGATAAAATGAGTATGTTTAGTGTTAAAGGGGATGCTTGTAGTGAAGAATTATCACCCTACTCTACTGTTCCCTCACCTCCACCGAGTGACTTTAGCATCTTACAGCCCATTGCTTTTATTTTATGGCCCCAAACTTTATGGTTAAGTTCAGTCTCACTGCTGTCATCAAACTTGTTGCTGGCTGCAGGCAGCTGTTTTAAGTGAAAAGGTCCTGATATAAACACATCGTACACTTCCTCTCCTGCACTAAACAGTAAAGAGACAAAGCTAGTCGCAGCTAAAGAGCCAAATATTTCCCTCAGGAGTTGGTGGAGAGTAAGACAGGGCTTACAGGAGACTGGATATTCCATTTACACTCACCAGATAGACAGAATACTTATCATTGCTAACACTGCTCTGACTCTGCTGGATGTGCAAGTAGACAAACACATCAGCCACGCCAACTGGATACATGATAATAATGTGATAATATGTCCAAAGCGTAGCATCCCAGACTGTCAAATACGTATGCTTTCTCGTACCTTTCCGCATGTGAGACTGAAGCCAAAGGCAACCTTTGGTATCCCTATGAGACTCACCCTTTAACATCTCAATGTCGCACACAGTTGTCTCCTGAGTGAAACTCATTGGAATAAATGGTTAAACTGTCAGATGCTTGTGGCTGGGTTCAGGCAACAAAACTACTTGGTTAGGTTTAGAACAAACGTCATGTGATGACGGTAGGTGAAGGACGGACGTAAGTAGCATAATGGTACGTTAAAACAGTACTGACCTTATGTTAACGGCACTAACATTTGGTTCACGTGGGACAAGAACAGTAATCTCCTGGGTGAAAGTCTGTGTCTGTTTAACCTATCAGCCTCTGCTCCCTCCTACCCTACAGTGACTTTCTCTCTCTTTTTACTAGGTCAGTTGTTCTGAGCATAAAATATTGCAACTCATTGTCTGGTGTATCTCATAGAGACGCCAAAGGGTTCCTTCAGCGTCAGTATCACACTCAGGGGCATGACAAAGCGTTGGTGTTTGACGACCTGTAAATGAGAACAGGCTGACATGTCAGTGTTGTGTTTGCAGCTTGTTTCGTAGGTGGCAATACCACAGACGATTCTAATATTAAATAATTAGTGGTACATGCAGCATTTTAACACAAATAAACCGTTACAATATTGATTTTGATACCTGGGTGTAATTGCTCTCAACAATTACGCCTGTTGCTGAGAAGACTGGCAACCTCCATCAGCCTCTACACTGCATTCTGTAAGATTATATAATGTGTGTAATACTGTAATGCTTACAGGGAGTTGTTGCTTCATGGCACAAAGATGCCAGTAAATGGAGCTATAGCTTACAGCTGAAACCAATGACAAATGGCGATGAAAAAAACAAAGGCTGTGTTTGTAAGTTTAGTCTGACACTCTACACTAAAATGAGAGCCCTGTTGTTAGAAAAAAAGGGAGCATTGTATTTCTACATGAATTAACGAACAGTTCAGTGAATCACACATTGACTTCACTTGGTGCTCTGCTGCTCCGACAGAGTGGTGGTCTGAACAACCGAACGGTACATTCCAACAGTGCTCCGAAATTACAAATGATCCAGTTTGTGCCAGAGTGTGCTCCGGCACAGGGAGTGAGTGTTTCCGAATGTACCCAAAAACAACATACTGTGTATGAAGGGTGCCAGCGGGACTCTGGGTAATGTAGTCCTAATCTTGAACCATTAAAATCTGATACGAGTCATGTTAACCATGAAAATATGTATATCATTTGTGAAAATATTATTTTATACTGCCAATACTGTGAAGCTCTACAATTATAACTGAATGTGTGTGGACTGTCCACATGCTTTTGTCTATGTTTCATCAAAGAAAATGTAAATACAACTTATAATATGATGACAGTAAAGTGTTAGACAACAGTGTGTTTCCAGCTTTCTAGCACCAGTTTGCATTTGTCCCTCTCCTCCCTCAACATGCACAAACTACATGGTTTTCCAAGTAAGGTATGGAAGAACTTGACTTGCCCACAGCACTGACCTCCACCCCATCCAACACCTTTGGGATGAACTGAAATACCGTCTGCGAGCCAGGCCTTATCGCCCAGCATCAGTGTCTGCCCTCACTATGCTCTTGTGGCTGAAAGCATGCTGTTATAGCAGCATATTAAAAGCCATGGATCGGGTGTCCACATACTTTTGGCCATGAATACATGTACATCATTTCAAAACTGAATTTTGAAAATGTGGTAATGCTTTCTACGGTTTGTTTAAATGTACTGTCACCACAGCAGTGTTTGCAGGCAGCTAAGAAGGAGTTAAACTGGCAGGGGAATTTGTAACAAGCAGATTGTAAACTTATAGGACCTGTTAGGCAAGGGTGTAACCAAGTATGTCATGAGTTGTTTTGCAAGGAACGACTGCGTTGGAGTTTGACTGCAAACTTGATACTTATCATGTGATAATGGCATCAGAGAAGGGGAAGTGGAAAGAAAGTAGGTTTGGCGGCCAATCATTTTGTTAGACGGAAAACGTCATTACAGGGCAGGAATTTGAGATTAGCGCTGGGATTAGTTCAGCTTAATGTCATGATAAAGGGCTATTTGGGCACACTGGTGGAAAAAAACAAATAACAAGGAGCTGCACAGACCTTATTGGAGTCAAGAGTTGAGTCATACATGGTTTTCAGGTTTTGTTTAAATTTTTAATAAAGTGTGTGAGAAACATGCCAGAATAAAAGCTTTACTGTCCTGCGGAGGTTCCTGTAATGTCCTCACTGGAGAGTTTTCCAACAGTGACTAATTGATTTGACAGACAAACAGTGCAGCTGGGATGGAGTCCAAAACCTTTAACGTTCAATCCCAGTAGTATGATGGCACAGTTTTACTAAAATCAAAGCCATGCACGAAATAACTGACCACTCACGGATGATTGGCTCTGTAGGCTAATCCATTTAGACAACAACAACGTCATCACACCACTGAAATTAATACTGTATGTCTGCTCTGCTGTCTGCTGAGTGACCTCACCTGCGTTCTGTTCCACATAACTGAGGCCCTGGAGTGTCCCAGCTTGTTTCTGCACGGTCCCTTATCATAATGCCGCAGGAAGATATCGCCCTGCAATTGCAAAACACACACATTTAGACAACAAATCTACTATGCAGCAATCACCGAGGACATTCAAACACAAACTTAAGACGGTAAAGCAGAGGTCGAGATGCTGTGAACTTCAAAATCTTAAGTTAAAAGAAAGTGAGATAAAAGTATTGATAAACAGATAGCTAGGGCAGTACAGTTGTTTTTCAGAGTTGAGTTAAGTATCAGGGGAGACTCACGTCCAGATTCTGCAGACAGTACCAGCAGAAGGTGTGTTTACAGCTCTTACACAGCATCTGTGCACAGCCCTGGTTTCTCTCAATGTAGATACCACACATGGGACACTGCTTGATGGGCATATCAGAGTCGCTGTTGGAGCGAGCCCTGTGTTTCAGGAGAAAGACACAAGAGACATCAGCATTTGGTGAAGCCATGAAGGCCTCAAGCGTCTCCAGGCAGAGTGTGAATTCTTTATTTAGCAGCAGAGTTAAGGGTCAGCGCTCACTTTGAACTGGGTTAATTATTTTGGGATTCAAAGGTATGAGGGAACTGTTCTCTATGTAAAATACAGGGTCACTAAAACCTCTGCAGTCATGTTTGAGGGTTTCAACAAATTGTGCGAGGATGATTCTGGAATCTTTTTAGATTTAGATCTTTTAATTATCTTCACACCTGACCTAATTTATTTTGTTTGACCACTTGGGTGCAGGAAAACAAGCTGAGAACTCAATTTTGACACATGTACACCTTATTAAGTTGTTAGGGCTAACTGGTTAGCAAACCTATTTACACATCCACAACAGAGCAACACTAGCATTCATTTGGAATATTGTTTCTGGTCATCTGACGAATGGAAGTCCAGTATTCACTTTCCTTTTAGCTCTTATTTTGTCACCACTGCCTGAAGGTAGTGCATGTGTGCTAGTCACTAACTTTGTCTGTTTGCCATTTGGTACAGGGCAGGTAGTGTGCAGTGGGTTCATAAGATCTTTCTTGCTGAAAACACGATGAGGGAAGTGAGAAAGAACCAAAACAGAAAAGATGTGGGTCATAAAACCAAAATAATGTGCCCAAAGACGCTAGAAAACCCCTGTAGAGCTGAGGAGTAGAGCAGAGTCAGGTGATTATTCTCTATTGGTTTGGCACCACAAGCAGTTCCTTTTACATTATAGATCGTGTTTTCCTCCCTTTTAAAAAAAAAACATTGATAAGAGCAGCCCCACGCATTTTCTTAAATTTCTTTTAAGTAATTCAAAGAGCTCTAAGGCTTGTACTGTGAAGCCAGTTCAACTTATGCAGGATATCTTGTGGTTATCTGGTTTGACTAACCCAAACAATGGCCAACTGACAAACCGGTATCACAAAGCTAGTTATCAGCTAGTTCACTCAGCTCTGGTTTTTTTCTAGCTCTCATCAGGCAGGTGTCTCATGTTATTTTGAGCTATAAAAATAGAAACACTGTCAGCAATGACTGTGGACTAAAATAAACTTTCACAAGTTAAAATCCTGCTAAAATCTTGTGTTAAGAGTTGTAAAAGCTATAAAAAATACTGGCTTGCTCTTTTTTACCTTTGGTAAAAAAAAACTGGTCAGAGGTCGGGGTGTTGACAGGTTGTGATCCCATACTCTGAACATAACTTGCCCCAGAGCAGGTTAGCTGTTCAGCGTAAGTTACCACGGTGATTATCCCACTAAATAGACAACAAGCTTCATAGTGCTGAAAACCCAGAGTAACGTCGCTGACTTCAAATCCTGCTTCGTAGTAAAGACCTCCTTCTTGTGATCGTGGAAAAGCAATTGAGTCAGTTAGTACTTTGCAGGGGGGCATTAAGAATGCCGACTTAATATACTGTGACAGTGCCAGAAAAATAGTGCCAAAAAAACTTCTGCAATAATGTTGATGTGTCTGATGAGAAATAATTTTAAAGATGGCATAGTTTATTAAAGTGAAAATGTTAGAAATTGGTATTGCTTCTGTGTCGGCTGGAAAAACAGATATATCACTTGTTACTGATGGATTAAGAAAAATTAACAATCCTATGATTAATAAAAGAAAACTAAGTGGCATTTCTTCTAAACAATAATTAGATCATTATAGGTAAATCAGACTCCTTAGTGCAGTATCTGTAAAATACTGGCTATGCCTCTGGTACAATAACATTGTGTTTAATGACTAAACCTGCAGGCTGATGCAAATGTTTGACATACTCTCAAGTTCAAACTTAAAGTTGATCTCCCTTCATTCTCCTCACGCCTGCTCCATCATCCACAGCACAATGCAGACACAACCCCTCCTTCACTGCAGTGCACAGGCTCCTTCTGTACAGTGAACTACATGGCTTGGCGCCCACCCTCCTCCTCCCTTCAGCACAGAGACAATGGAATTCCAATATAAGTCAGTGACTCCCCAATGACATCAGTCAGTCTGGCAGAGCCACAGCTCGGAGCAGCACGGTAATGTAGTTGTACAACAGGGACTACACAGAGGGCAATGCTGAGGTATACTAAGCTATTAATCCTGAAATAATGTTTATTGTATATTCAGCTCAGGGCCTCCACTGGGAGACGAGGAACTACACATCAGTTGTATAATTCATTCAGTGTAAATATCCTGCCACAATAACTGTCAGGTCTTTTTGTATTAAATGAACGGATGGGATTTTCCTCATAAAATAAAGTAATGGAGGTGATAGTCTATGAACAGTTGAAGATAACACATGTAATGTCTTATAAATGTGATATCTTAAATTGAATGGTTAATACAACTCATAAAAGCAATCATAATTCTGTCTCTTAGCAGCAGTAACAAATGTTTCTTTGTAGACTCCTCAGCGTCCTAAACTAACACACTGTCAGCACAGTATCATCAGTGCGGCTCAGACTCTGTGGCTGCAGGCATTGGGCGGCTGACCAAACAAATGACTAACTGACCTGCTTTCATGAGACGGTGAGGGCGACATCATGGGCTGGCGCTCAGGGCAGGTATGGCCGTCCTGCCAGGGCCCTCTGCACCCGGAGCAGAAGACGGTGTGACAGGTTGGGCAGGACACAGCGGTGGGCTGGCCCTCAGTGCTCAGCTGCAAACTGCACACCGCCTGACATTCAAGCACCGGGCACCAAGGCTTTACTGGGGTCCAACTTCACCCCTGAAGAAAGCAAAGAGGGGACGTGACTGTGCATCTCTGAGGCAGACATTGAGTAGATGTCACAAAGAAAGTAAATGCATGCTTTGCTATTCTCCCAAGTAAAAGTGACAATACTATCTGTATCAGTACTATCAGTACAATCAGTAATACTGCTGATCTAGAACAAAGAGAATTAGTGCTGAAACATTTAATCATTACACAAGTACTCCATCTACAGAAAATGAATTGATAATCAATCAAGTCAAACCAAAAAGCAACACTGACTGGGTTTCAAATGCAAATGGAAAAATCAAGTCAACAGATTAAGTGACAACAAAAACATCCTGCAGCTCTTAAAAGAATAGCTACTGTCTGTAACACTGTGTACTCATGGCATTAGGCTAACTAGTTAGTTACTATGGGAGGTGGGTAAAGTAAAAGCACAGGGATTGCTTCTTCCAGTTCCAAGAAACTCAAACTGTTTACAAAAGCCTTGCAACTGCATGTTATGTTAGGGACTGTTTGTTACTTATGAGAAACGAGGGGGTCGGTGAAAAAGGGAAAGGCACGTCAAATCATTTTTAAGCTTTGGGGAGGGAATTACGTTTTTTATTTTTGCTTGTGGAGGGGCATGCAACCTTAAATGGCTCTGTTTTGCATTTAATTTACTGTGAATTTTAAAACAAAACATGTATTTAAAAAAAAAAAAAAACGCCTAAATCTCACCATCTATTATAGCCAGAAACTGTAAAAACCTAAATAATTTTGGGATTTTCAAGCCCTTGGAAACATCATGTGCGATGAATGCTTCCATCAGACAAAAAAACATAACCAAATCTGATCTTAAAATAGTGATATTTCATCAAAATCACTTTATTCTGCATGTCCAAAAATCCAAGGCTTTTATCAACCCCAGGATTTCGTCCTCAACTTTTAATTTTCAAACATCAAAGGGTACTTTTTAAAAATCTAATAACTAATTTATGGTGGAGGGAGGGTCGTGCATTTTCCCAAAGTCACTCAGGGAGGCTCAAGGAAAAATATCGTAGCTTCTGAGAGGGTCAGAAAAAATAAATGAAATAACACTCCAGCCACCTCCCTCCTCTGATAAATAAAGAACAGTCCCTTAACATGCTAAACACAAAGTACAGTTATAAGTAGGTAAAATGTATCTTAATGTGTGAAATTATTACCCATTTAGTACACTAAAGAATTTTACTAAACAAGACTAGCAGTTAATGACTCTGTGGCTCCTTTAGGAACAGCTGAGGTTTGAAATTAAAGTTAACATCAGCATGCTGATGTTTCGCAGGTAATATTCACCATGTTTACCATCTTAGTTTAGTGGATGAGCATGCCAACATTTGTAAATTAGTGCGAAACAAACAAACACAGCTGAGGCTAATGCAAATATCACAAGTTTTACAGGTGTAATGATGGTTGTAGACAGAAGGAGGATTACCAAACTTATTACAAATAATCCTGGGGGGTACAAACCTAACAAATGTCATTTCAATCCATCTGATACCTAAAAAAAGCTATTTAAGTCTAGACCAAAGTGATGGACGGACAGACCAACCACATGCCATTCATGGTTAGCATGGCTAAAACATTTGCTATATCCATTGTTCTCACTTGCAGTGGGTTTTTTATGAGTGCAAACAACCTGCTATGTAGTTTATAAGAACAGAAAGATACAAACTCAGAAGTAAAATGCTAACAAAAACACCTGGCATATGTTTCATAACCTAAACAAAAGCTGGAGTTTTCATGATGCCCTTCACCAGCTCATACTTTGCATTGTGAATCATAACAGAAGGGAGATATTGTTGTGAAACAGCCTGTACTTTGCACTTCTTTATATTTCCAATATCACGAGTCTCGTGATTTATGGCCAGAGTAAACAATAACTATTATTGGCTTCACAGCGTATTGTTACTGTGCAACTGGAAAAGACCAATATAGCTACAAGGCAAACTAACATCAGTCTGCAATTTGTAAATGTCAACAGAAACCTGTATCAACAGTTATTCTCCTTCTGTTCCCAGGCCACCAGTGCACGACAGAGATACAATCTGCCTTCACATTTCCACAACTAATGGCACAATCAGCTACACATAGGTCATAGCATTTATCAGCACTGAAATGCTCATTACTTCAAATTTATAGAAGAGTAACGTGTAGCATTTGTATTTGAATATCCTGCTTGGTTTGTACTGTTTGGTTTAAGAGAAGGCGGTGAGGCCACAGTTTCTGTAACCTCCTGGGTAAAACTGGACCACAGCAGAATAGAAAAAGAGCAGGAGGCCCCACATTATCCCAGGCATGTGAAGCTCAGCACTCTGTGGTGCTGCTTAGTGTAATGACACCGGCATGAAGTGCGACCTGAAATAGCCCAATGCCTGTCACCAGTCATCAACGCGCTAATGCAACAATACCTACCTCTCTCAAACTTCAGACGCTGATACAGCTTCACCTGCTCTTCTAGGGCCAAGCTAGCAATCTGCAATCACACAGGAAAAACAAGTTCTGCTTTTATCATCTTTTATTCACTTAGAGCTGTGATGTTATTTTTTGTGTGCAGGCAAGAAGCATGCACAAAGACGTTTGAAAAGTCCAGTATCTTTTTCAAATCCTAATGAATGGATAAATGTAAAAAAAATACATGGTTGTGAAAATAAGACTGTTTTGTGTGGCTGCTGAGAAGCTGATACCCTTAAAGATCATCTAGGATTAAGTGGTCACCTAGCAACTGCAATTTGCTGCATTATTTCCAGTTAGTTAGTAAATAACCACTGAGAGGAAAAGGGTTGTTGTAACATTTTCTAAATGAAAAAAAGATGCAAAACAACAATTATGATGCCATCTAATGTTGATATAAATGCCTCCAGATGACATCTGCATATAATCAACAGGAAAGGTCTGCAGATACTAAAGATGTCTGCTTAAATCAACAGTACTTCATAGTAAGAAATACCAACTAGCCAAAGTTTTGAGACCAGCAAACTTGAGAAAATTCTTAATTTTGATTTTTTATTTCTTCTTCCAATCTTTTAAGACTAAAGACATACTTCCATACTAGATAACAGGGGACAGAAACTCAACAATTAACTCAGTTCTTCACACAGACTGTAAAGAAATAATGGACATCACCCACCGGTATGTGGTATCTCGTTTTGGAGTTTGGCATTTTAGGAGCCAGATTTGACCGTATTCTGACTCCTAAATTTGTGGAGGAGTGAGGGGTGGCTCTGACTCCTAGACTGTGGTGATACTGCACAGACAGCCTGTCACTGCATAACTTTAAGCTTTAAAATTCAAACAGGTGAGTTATATATAATTCACCTCATGTACAGTTGTCATGAATAGGAAAATAAGCTATAGAGATCAACCCCTTTTTTGTACCAGGCTGTAAACATGTTTATTTCTGCTGTAAAGTTTAACATAGGGGTCTATGGGGATTGACTCGCTTTGGGAGCTAGCCTCAAGTGGCCATTCAAGGAACTTGGCACTTTATTTTTCAGCCCCAGAGGTTGCCACCTGATTTTACTGTAATTCAGATGAAAGTCCAATGAGCATGAACTGGTTAAGGCAGTTTCTCTTACAATAAGTTTCTTGATGCAGCTGCATTCAGACAACAAAAACATTACAAAGGAGGAACTGAGGAGCAGAATTTCCATTTGTTTGTGAGTCAGCAATTTAGGCTTTTTCTCTGACATGTTTACTGTCTTAGATTTAAGATGTGCAATAGGTCATGGAGTGTCACGTTCTGTCTCATTGTCCACATCACCTTATTTTACTCTTTGAACTCAAAAGAATTCCCTCAGAAATGTCATTAAGGCTGGACGCACAGTATTTTCACATCATCTTAGTTAATCCAGCCCACACAATTTTACAAACACCAGGGTGAAAATCCAACTTCATATTTCTTTATAAGTTTGCTTACATCACTCCCAACTGGAAAAAACTGCGACAACTTAGAAATTCAAACATTTTTTAAGTTCTGTGCATGTTTGTGCATCGACATTATTTTTGCCTCTGACGTCTTTTTGCTTTTTTTGGTTTCACTCATGACCTACATCATTCACTGGATTTAAGCAGGGCATACCTCGGAGTCCAGTAGCACTCCGGTCTTTTGGCAGGCCATATCAGGGCAGGTGATGGGTGCCCCCCCACCCTCCATGATGGCCAGCTGAACATACTGCTCCAAACACTGGAGAGGGAGGAACAGCACAGCATAATGAGTGTAGATAGTGAATGGAACAGCAACCACAGAGCCTTTGTAATAAGTAACATATTCAACTATATATCATCCAACCAAAACACACAACACATCAAACATGACAATCTACTCATGACAAATGTAGTAAGCAAAGAGTACATACAGAAAATAAATTGTTGTACAAATAACTAAATTCAACACAAATTTTACTTATCCACATGTCAAAAGTCATATGTTGCCTCAGACATGAAATATGGAAGAGTAGGAGGAACTTTGTAAATGTTGCGCAAAGGCAGACAGTTTTGAGGAACAGAAAATAAAAACATTTAAATGTAACTTTTCTGAGGAAAGACAAATGTATTTTGGAGGACTGGAATATGTTCTTAGACTTATTTGTACATGCAAACACGTGCTTATCATGTGCTTCCCCATAAAGCATGATGTACTGTTCATCCAAAAACTGATCTGGAATTAAAAAACAAAAGCAACAGTCTGTTCTTAGACCAGACTGGAGGAGATATTTCAGGTTTATAAAATAGAGTTCAGCTGATAAGCAGGGTTTACAGTATCCCATTCCCTCCTTCTTCCTCTGTGACGCTGTGTATGTGTGTGTGTGTGTGTGTTTTATCTGCGTGACCTTGTGCGTGCAACATTGACAACTTGGCTACCTTGGACAGAGATTAACACCTGCCACTATCTAGCAACCTCTCTGTGTCAGGGCATAACACCAACGTCTCAGTTTCGATATGTCAGGCAGGCATGTATTAGATGAGAGCAGTGTAGCAGCAGACCTCTGTGCTCCTGTTATAAATGATACAGCTCTGTGTTCTAGTGATAGCACTTCTTCTCTCATAAAAGGACTGAAAAAGCTCCCAGGAAATGTGAACAACAAACGTAAGAAAACAGCTTTGATAAATCACAAAAATTTCCAAGGACAACACAAAGAAAGTAAATGTGAGTGATAGCCAGTTGTGTTGAAACCAGTTCATTTCACTTAATCTGTAATATGCAAGATTTGCCAATAAAAGGATCTATTTTAAGAAGTTGAAGCAGGAAGTGGTGCTGCAATAAAGATGAGCATCCCATTCCAAGTAATTTAAATGTTTGCCTAAATTGCCCAAAGAAAACTTTAGTGTTGGATCACTTTTGTGAAATCTTCAACGCCTACATAAGATGACTAAAAGCATGAGCAATATGAGTAGAGAATAAGCATACTTTAATCTAAATATAGCCGAGAGGCACCTTTCAGTTTCAACAAAGGTTCAGAGGTTTGATCTCCATGGCAGTAGAATGTGTCCTGTACTTGTGTCCTTGAGCAACTCTGAACTGCTTGAGCGCTTGGATATGAGCATTATCTACTGTAAATGTGTGGAGCTGGTTGTGTTTGTCTGTTCTTACTGCTGTGCAGAAGACACAGTTGCAGCTCTGCAGTTCCCTGGTGGCTGCTGACGGCTGCTCACTGAGGCACAGCTTGCAGAAGGCCTCAGGCCCCGGCTGGGGGTTAGCGCTGGCCTCAGGGGTCCTTGGTGCCGAGTCCCCGGCTTCCCGGCTCAGGGTGGGACTCCTGCTCGCCATGGTGGGGCGAGACAGGCGGGGAAGAAGGAATCAGGCTGATCCTAGCCCTTCTGTTGGGGATGGAGAGGAGCTACAGCCTCCATATTCCTGAAAGCAGAAACAGCACTGATCTATTTGTCTCTTTGGCAAAGGTTTAACTCTTTTCTTCCTCAATGTTGCAGTTCACACAACCAATGCCAGGACACCTGACAACACTGCGCCCTGTTTCAGGAACCTGTCATCTCTTCTGGTAACTGGTATACCAACTGTGATGACTTCACCTCTGCCCGAGGCATTACATTGTCATTGTCTTGTTACCGGAGAGATGAATTAGTCATTGTTTAAAGCTACGTGGTGCATGAAGGAAAACATAATTATGTGTAATTACTGCGGTATTATTGATTATGCATCATGTCATTTTTAAGGCCAAAGTCCAAGGTGCTTGTTTACCGAGTTATTGACCAGCTCCTCATTCATCGTGACAGGAAGAATTGATTGTCGATCCTTTTTAGAAACACAGTAAATACACACTTGTATTGCCACAGGAGGTACTTAGGAGCTAAGTCAACACTGAGCTAAATAATAGGGTGTAAAAAAGATGGAAAAGAAGGAAACATACTTCAATGAATTTAAAGGTTTTTCAAACTTTTTGACTAAAATTGACTTTAATGAGCAGACAGAGATATTTCTCAGCCTTTTTTAAAATTTTGCAGTTCAACATGTTCTGATGTTCAGGCCTTTGTAAAGCAGGTAA
This sequence comes from Cephalopholis sonnerati, assembly GCA_019142605.1. Lineage (NCBI taxonomy): Eukaryota > Metazoa > Chordata > Actinopteri > Perciformes > Serranidae > Cephalopholis > Cephalopholis sonnerati. The sequence continues at coordinate 11,151,381 of JAGQAX010000008.1, read as the reverse complement.
GTAAGGTGGTAAAATGTATTTTTCTAATATGAAACTACCCAGTCTACAGTCATGCTTGCAGCTCTGTGAGAAAGAATGTTAACCATATTCACCATCTTAGTTTAGCGTGTTAGCATGCTAACACTTGCCAATTAGTGCTAAGGTATCAATTGATCATTGAACACAACCCTCCCCTCTTTAGCTCCTGTCAGTGATGTACGTCCCCTTGTGAGACTGCGCAGCCATCTGCAACTATCGGAGGCAAGTTACGCTGATAACAACAGAACGTAGAATGTCCTATTTGCGCCTGTTGTTATCAGTTTGCGCCAAACTGATAAATTCATTGACCTCTATATTATTGGGAGGGAACAAATGCAGCTGTTCTTAATATTGAAAAGGATGTACTAGTTGCACATTTTGGGACCTCAGCATGACAGAGGGTGAGGGATAATAAAGACCTAATCTGGTGTTAATGGAACCAAAAGTCACCAAACCCAAAAATCGTCCCTTTGGTTCTGTCCAATCCCAAAAAGCATGAGAAATAATAAACCCATAATCTGGGATTTGCGATTAATCCTGTAGATAACAGTGGTTGGACACAGAACGGGGTCACACAGGAAACGGTGGCGTTAAAAACACACTCTGCAGACTGAGTGGCTGTTGAAATCACACATTATCCCACACACTGCTCTCTATTTCAGCTGGCTGTTAAAGTTGGCAGGAAAACTTTGGGGCAGCTCAATCAATACAGCCACCACCAACACCAGTGTCCTAATTTTTTTCAGTGAGCGCTCTTTTATTATGTACGATCGATCAGTGGCGGCATACATGCAAATGACTGATAGTGGAGCTTGTGTAGCAGCACACGTTGGTGTTTCTGCACAGTCATGGTGTATCCTCCTGGACTGCTTTTAGACAGACAAGCTGAGCTGTCTGCCGTCGTCATCCCACATAACTGTCAGCCTGTCCTGTCCTGCCCAAGCAAGAAAATAACAGGTCTCTAGTCAGCTAGCTTTGCTGCTTGGAAACTCCAATATGTATTTAATAACAGTGTAAAGCCTTTCATTCCTGAACAACTTCAAAGTTTAGAGGAACTTGAGATTACCTGCCATCCGTCAATGTATCAGGCTGGTGGAAGTATTTTTTATCTTAGAACAACGGACAAATCAGAGTCAGTCTGCCTTTGATATGGGAGATATGAGGGAGTTTCATTGACTACCCAGGTAACCAAAATGACCTGGCCCAGCATTGGACTCAGGTCATGTCTGGCTGCCCAACTCAGCTGAGACTCAACATTAATGACGCCCCAGAATTGGGTCGAATAACAGGCCTGATTCCTGCTTCCGACACTAACAGCACTGGGCTGTTGTCAAACATGACCTGACCCGGTACTGGCCCAAACTTGGCACGACAGAAGAAATAAGTCAGACTGTGTCCGGTTGCCCAACTCGGCTGAGACACGGCACAAAGGACAGCCCCGAATTGGGCTAAATAAACTGGCCTGATCCGGCTGCAGGCATAACTATCACTGGGTATGAACTGTAGAATTCATCAACATGTCATGTTTATCTGATTCTGATGATATACAATGAAGACAGCATTTAAGAAAAGCATTTCCATCCTGAATGCTTACATGTGGGACTACATCTAAATGAATTAATTGTTGATACAAAGTGCTGACAACCAGAGGCTTCAATACAAAATTCATCAATATTAGTACTGGCCTTCAGAAACCTATCAAGACTGCAGTCCCTGTCCCTGAGCAAGCAATTAAAACCAAGAACAAGAGTCCAAACTTGGATCTCCACTGTTAGAGCTACTCATTAATCACAACGCCCTTGTGTGCTAACAGTTCCTTTTAGGCGTGGAGCTGACCATTCAGTGATTAGCAGTCCTCCCGGATCAAGGTCTAGATGGCATTCCAGCCACCGGGGATCAAAGCATCATTGTTGGCCGGAGAGGCAGAAACGGAAAACCAGATCTGCCCAGCGAAAAGCTGCTGCTGCGCTTACACAGGCTGCCACTGTGTTGGGAAGGAGGCAGCTGGGACTGTGAGCTCGGGGAGTGTATAGGAGAATTTATACGGCATCATTTAAACAGCTGCAATCACTCCCTGTGTGTTGTTCTGAGTCTCTGGCCCAGTAACCTGTGTGTTTTTGGGAGGCAGCCTAAAAAAGAGCACATGAAGTTGAAACACAGCAATATGGAGAAAATGATGGGCTGGGAGACTGCAAACCTTTACTTACTGTACATCACTTTAGCCAGAATCAGTGGATGTTGAATTAGAGTGCAGTGATTTAAAGGTACATTGCTAAAGATATATTTTTTTGTATATGTTTCTGCAATTATCCTGAGGTGAGTATTGTTTATGACAAAGTGACAGTGTAATATTTCAGTTGTTACAGATTCAAACAGACCACATATGAAATTTGACACATCTGCATCCCTCTCAAGGTTGCATTCTCGTATAGGTCAAAATTATGACGCATCCACGGAGTAATATCTCATAAAGTGCAAACGTTTTTAATAATGGATTGTGTGTGTGATGCAGACAAAAGCCAAATGAGCAGAGGAGAGATGGGGGACCTACCTTGCCTAAGGACCACTGGGTGTAGGAGCTGCCTGAGTCCAGATCCACAGCCGCAGTGCTCTCACTGTGCCACAGGCACATGTGTTGATATAGTCTGCTGTTATAATAACCTCTGCTGTCACCGCCTAATTCCACTGTCGCCCCGCTGCCTCCTCCCTCACACACGCATCGAGCTTAAAACAAGACTAAAAACATGTTTAGGTTTAACGTCCTGCTCGCTCCTGTCTGGTCTGTGTGTGTGTATGTGTTGGTGTGTGTCTGCTCTGCTCTTGTGTTTTGTTTCCATCCAGGAAGCTATGTGTGCTCTCTGCTGAGCTCCACTCTTGACTGCTCCTGCTGGTTATTTTACTGTATCTATGCTGCTTTCAAGTGCAGTCGGAAAAATAAAAGTCACGCCTTGAGCTGCTCAGGAACAGTGGCACGACACATGACAATAATAAAAGGTTATCATACATGTCAAATTATAAGTACATACACCAATAAATAATATTGTCGATGGTATCATTAAAAGAGTAGTATAAAGCTTTTACAAGTCATTTCAATTATTTAACTAACAATGATATATATTAATTTAATCAACTCTGGCTTCTCTGACAACTTTGTACTGTTGTCAGACTCAGGCCGTCATAGATAGGCTAAAAAATAGCTGAACATTTTGCACTGGAGCCCTCTATGTTCAGTTCAGATAAAGTCACAACATATTCCTGTGAGTAGTAGTTTTGGTAGCACGAAGCCAGTGTAGAAATACTTATAATTAGCCATTACTGTTATTTTATCAACTTAATGCTTTACACTGCAAGCTGGTGCCAGCGTTCACTAAGTGAAGTCTTAAGCATCACGAAATTAAAATAGTTTGCACCACACAAGTTCTTATTTTCAGCCACTAAATGCCCAGGATAGCTGTTGCAGAGCAGATTGAAACCACTGACAAAACTTACTAATGTATGATGATGAAATGTAATGATATTAGCAACCTTAGGGAAGTTTGCTTTTATGATTAAAACTTATTGTGAGTGTTTTATAAGCTTATATATAAAAATCTACAATAATATTTCAGTTTTTAGACACTACTGTTTACTACTTTTGGAAAATAACAACAAAAACTAGAGACCATCTTGTGATGAGATCACTCCAGGCCTGATATAGTGATCTGCGAATTAAAATGAATGTGTGCCAGGGGCGTAAAGTGGGATGGCAATGGTCCTTTCCCTACTTACTAAGGGAGAGGGAGACTCAACCTAACACATTTTAGTTTTGGCTAAATGTTATTAAAACTGTTTGTTTTGAATGTGTCTCAGTAGTGTGTATGGCCCCTGCATGCCTGTAGGCACTCCAGACAAAGGCTGGGTTTGCTCCTGATGAGTCAGAGGATGGTGTCCTGTGAGATCTCCCAGACTGGGATCAGCGCATCAGTGAGCTCCTGGACAGTCTGTTGCGGTATGCTCAATTGGATTTAGGTCAGGGGAACGAGAGGGCCAGTCAATGGCATCAGTGCCTTGGTCATCCAGGAACTGCCTACACGCTGGTCACCAGCATGCGGTTTGACAGTCGGTCTGAGGATTTCATCCCGGTACCTCACAGCAGTCAGGGCTACTGCTGGCTATGACATGGAGGTCTGTGAGACCCTCCAAGGATATGCCTCCCCAGACAATCACTGACCCACCGCCAAACCAGCTCATGTTGAATGATGTTACAGGAAGCATAATGCTCACTACAGCGTGGTCATCACACGTGCTCAGTGTGAACCTGCTCTCATCTGTGAAGAGAACAGGGCACCAGTGGCGGACCTGCAAATTCTGGTGTTCTCTGGTGAATGCCAGTCGAGCTGCACGGTGCTGGGCTGTGAGCACAGGTCCCACTAGAGGATGTCTGTCCCTTATGTCACCCTCATGCACTCTGTTTCTGACAGTTTGGTCAGAAACATGCACACCAGTAGCCTGCTAGAGGTCATTCTGTAGCGCTCTGGCAGTGCTTCTCCTGGTCCTCCTCATACAAAGGAGCATGTTGATGCCCATCTATGGCCCTGCCCAGCTCTCCTCGTGTAACAGCCAGTCTCGTGGTATCTCCTCCATGCTCTTGAGACTGTGCTGGGAGACACAGCAAACCTTCTTGCAACTGCATGTATGGATGTGGCATCCTGGAGGAGCAGGACTATCTGTGCAGCCTGACTGGGCTGCAGGTACCGCCTCATGCTACCAGTGATGACAAGGACACTAGCACAACACAAAACTAGAGAGGAATCAGTCAGGAAGGGATAAGGAGAGAGCAACTGTCTGTGGCCACCACATGCAAAACCATTCCCTTTTTGGTGGTTTTCTTGCTTTTGCCTCTCCATTACACCTGTTGTCACTTTCATTTGCACCAGAGCAGGTGAAATTGATTCACAATCACTTGTGCTTTCTAAACAGACAGATTGATATCCCTGACGTTTAACTGACTTGGTGTTATACTGTGATGACTTGGTGTTCCCTTAGTTTTTTGAGCAGTGTATATATAATAGCTACTTCTCTTCTTTGCTCCGGCTTTGACCCTTTTGACCTGAGACTATTTCTCTTCACCATTAAAGTAGATGAAGTTGTGCTATAAACTCCTGCTGTGGTTGTGCTTGGCATACTCTGAATTAATAGAGCTAAGGGATTTGCTATTTGATTTGAGAGATTTTATTTAAATCTAATCTAAAAGACTTTAAAACTCAGGCTACAAGTAAATACAATTGAAAAAGACAGTTAAGTCCTGTTTTTCTCACCTCAGACCATAGTTTCTTAATTTTGTAATTATTTTCTCAAAATGGTATGGTATGGTATACCTTGAATATATGGATTCAAACTCTGAATATATGGAATGAAATCTGGCACTAGCGCCACTGTATGCTTGTATTGGATGAGAACACAGTCAAAATGAGTGAGTCGGCGAGGGACATAGTGGCGGCAATTTTGAGCAATGAAGACATAATATCCACTGTGGCTAATGCACATGGTAATGTTAACAATACTCAATACCACAGTACGGAGGAGGGAGTCGCTGCAATTTTTCACAGAGGGAGACCGAGGGCAGCCGCAGGTCAGGCCGTGCCTGCATATCAGGCCATGGCCTCAGTAAATGCACAGGAGGCTCCCACTACAAACTCCCATAGTCCACTAAACCAAGTTGTGTCCTGTGGTTGTACAGTGTTCTAATATTTACAGACAGCATTCGAGATATGGCCATCCAGCTGAATCCTAAGTCCCACATGTGAGTCAGCTGACTCACATGTGGAGGAAAATAAAATAAAAAACAAATGTGTTACTTCACATAGTGTGGATACATTTTCCTTACACCTTTAAAAATCATGTTTGTAACTTCTTATTGTAGCATGTACTAAATCGAGGTTATGTATTTTTATGGTGCATAATCCTCCATCCCCATACATTTATTTCCATTTTTATTACTTACCTTACTTGCCTTCCTCTCTGAGATGCAGTGTGTGTCCATACCGTGTACCATATATGCTTCTACCTGAACTGTTATTTCATCTCACAACTCCCTAAGAGACTTGTGAATTCTTTCAAGAATTATCCATAATGTTCTTTCTGCAACTCCATATATTCAGACGTTCATTCCACATATTCAAGGTTCATATTATATATATAATAATTTCCTGAATGGCATGCCATGCCATAATTTCCATTTTAAAGTACGCTTCGTGGACAGCTCAGCTGCACACCTGCAGCTCGTGCTGCTACAATGTCAGCTTTCAAGTTCCTGTTGCATCATCTCCTCCTCCTCCTCCTCATCCTTCAGTGCGAAAGCAGTCCGTGCATTCCCAGAGTGACCATCATGATCTAGTTTTGCTTCCATTTGTTGTAAAAACCGTGACATTATGCGCTGTACTTGTACGCCCCTTAACACAGAATTAAGAGTATACGAGGTGCAGTAAAGGCATCATCACAGAGATGGGGTGAAACAGCAGCGAGAAATAGACCCTGACTGCAGCAATCACGCGCAAAACTGTCAGTCTCGTGCTTACTGTATACTCATAGCATTCCATCCTATTATCAAAATCACGCAAATGTCGTGCAATAATACAGTGGAATTTGGGGACACCCACACTTTTCAGCCCACGCTTGTTTGTAATACATGCAGCAAACAGTGAATAGAGACAAGACCGCGGAAACCCCATGTCAAAGAGCGCATGCGCTATTCCGGCGGGGGCTTTTCCGAAAACTTCTGCAGCCTTTATCAGTCGGTGTTTGTCGCTTCTAAGGTAATATTAACTACAACACGAATGATGGCAGACGCTTACCGTTTAGCTCTGGAGCCTTTTAATAACAGCAATTTAACAAAAGTGAAAGAGACAACACCGTTTAATCAGGTGAGATTTTTTTTTTTACACTGACACCTGTTTTTCCCCTAATATTACTGGGATATTTAGGCGGAGTGCACTGGTATTTGTGGAAGGGGGGAGTTTTTTATCACGTAATTATTAAAATATATTAGTATAGGTTATGTATCATACCTTGCCTTACTTTCTGTAGCGATGCGGCTCGCGGCAGGTCGGAGCGTTTCTATTGTTCACTCGAGTTTAGAGTTTTTCCAAGTGCATTAAAATAACTAAACACATCGGCTATAGCTATACTATGTGAATTAACTAGTTATATTTCTGCCGCAGCACAGTGACACTGTAGGCTACAATAACATGATGTGGTTATGGCTCTTGATTATGCGCGAGCGAGGGCAAGTGAGCGCGCGAGAAGGACGTCAGTGGATACACGAGACAAAAGCCTTTAAAGTGCTGTCTGTTTGTTGGTGTTTAAGTTTGCTATCAAAGTGTAAAGCGTTTTAAAACTGGTGTAAAATGTTGTTTACCATTAGATATAACAAGGCATTCAAATTAAGCATTTAGTATGACGTCATTATACAGACGGACTTCTCGAAGCGCACCTCCAACTTTGATTCAGTCCTAACCTACTTGCACGCACCCACCTGTCATCATGCTAATACATATTAGACAACACATACACATAAAGTATGGTTTATTTTTACAAATATGGATAAAAAAAATACTCAAACCAATTAGTTTATTTATTTATTTTTTAATAAAACTCCACAATTTCCGTGTATTGTTGGTTGCAGGGACAGAAAAAAAAAGTCCCCAGTCTCAGGCACTTTCCAAGTGAAAGTGCACGTGACCTAGAAAAACAGAGCTGAGCGCGAGCTGGTATTCAAGTGTGAGCTGTTGTCTCACCCCACGCAGGTGTATCTTTCTAGAATAAGATGATGTCATTGTGTAGAAATGTTGAAGCTAAGGGGATTTCTGTCTGCTGCTTCTCTCCTCTAGGTGATGAATTTAAAAGCCTCCAGCATGCAGAGACTCATCCAGGTGGTGCACAGGATGGCACTGAAGAGTTGCAGAAGAGCTTTCCAGCTGTTCTGCTGCCCCATGGACACCATGCTGTGTGAGAAGGTCACATGCTGGCCAGGTAAAATTCATCACTGTGGTATTAATTTTGTAATAAAAACTACAAATATTGTCCTTGTTGTTTAGTATGCTGCTGTCAGGGCAGACTGGAGGCTTTAGATGTGACTATTGAGTCTGTCTTTGTTTATCACAAACATGATGAACTCTCACTTTATATGTTTTGATATTCATATTACCTTGTAAACCAGCAGCATACATGCCAAAAGACAAATTGTCATTAGTAAAACTTTACCTTGATCTCTGTCTTTACAGCTCAAAATCATCAAGCTGCAGATGATAAAACTGCACAAGGTAAGTTCTACTATCAGTGTTTGATGTCTGTTTTTAGATTAAAGTGATCAGGGTTTATTAATTCCTGAAATCTCATTGTTTAATCATTTATTGGTGTCATTTGTCTGTAGTATGTGTTTAAATTCTTGACATACAGGTGCTTTTATCCTCATTTTATGCAGTAGTTTGACATATTTTTTGTTAACAGCTATTGCATAAATAAGGATAACTTTAATAAAATCAGCCTGCTTGATAAATTAGTGTAAATACTATTTGTCAGAAGCTCATTTTTGTAAAAGACTGTCTTTGCTGTGACTTTATATATGAGCTGTCAGCAAAACAACTTTTTCCCTGAATTCAGGAACTCTACAGACCTGTGTGCTAGTGACTCATTTCTGCTTTTACATCACTCTGGAACACTAACTTCTCATTTTTATATTCTCTTCCTTTTTCCCCTTTCTCTTCCTCGCCGACTCATAATTAGTGGCTCTCCGGAATCCACCATCTACCATTTTGATTGTGAACATCAGCAACTCCACCTTGATAGACTGCGTCATTGGCAACGAAACCTACCCATCTGCTGTGGCTGAAAGTCAGCCTCTGATGCAGGAATCTGAGCTGCAAATGCATGGTGGGTAACAGCCAGACCTATTTTATAGCCTAATTTAGGAAGTTTAAAGCATTTTGAGCTGCAATTTATGCTATGTTATGTTTTGTGATAGCTGTGCTACACATATCACAGCAGTCACACTGTACTCATGAGAAGTGAAGCATCCAATTTTGTGTCCATGTGTTACAGATAAGGCGAGGTGCCACTGCAGCCATAGACAGCCGAGGGCAGGACAGACCTCCACTTCTCCTTCTCTTCCTCCACTTCCATCAGCTGAGCCTCCAAGCATCAACATCCACCAGTCCAATCTCAACTGTGTCATCATCGGAGACAACAACTACATGCACGCTGATCAGACCCACTCGACCGAAACAGAAGAGCCAGAAGTGTGAGGCTTTGGCTACACACACAGGATACACACACTACACACTCTACCAATACTGTCATCTTTGGTAGGATCACAATGTAAACTCAGTTTGTGATCAAACAATTTTAGTCTCCAGACAATTTTTTTTTCCTTTTGGATTTGACTCAGACTTTTTATGGTTGTGGAAATCATTGGCTATACACCCAGTGTCAGTTACATCTAACAATTATTTCAGCTGGTGATACATCTGTAGATAATTATCTAGATAAGTGCTTGATTGTTTGTTTCACAAAACACCAGAAAAGTTAAAAAAAAAAAAAAATGTCAATCATAATATTCCAGAGCCCATGTTTTATAACCTAAAAACACAAAATATTTATTTTTTTTTATAAAGAATGAAAGAATATTTGGCATTTTTGCTTAAAAAGTAACCTAAATGGTTAATCAATTACAACTTGATCAACTAATGGATTAATTAACAACTTTTTTTCAGTTGTTCTTTTCACATTTTTGACTGACATTACTGTTATTTTTGTTCTGGTCTTAGTTTTGACGTGACATGAAACTGGTCTTGGCTCTGACATTTGATTTAAAAACGTAACTGAATTGTTCATCATATTTCTCAAAGTGTTGTAAGAGGTTTCATCATGCACAAACAAACCTTATCCTTAAATATGATGAATATCATCAGTAAAGACGTTTCCTGTTTTGCAATACCGGTTCTTCTGCTCCTCTGTCAGACATGAGGACATAAAATTGGGAGCAGATGGAAATTTTACGGCATAAATTTTATATATTGGTGTGACTTTTCTTTTATGATTCATCTCTCTATGATGATGTTATCTTTGTGTAGTTGATCTAGTGGTCTGATATGCTAAATTAGGAAAGACAACTTGCTGTGAGATTTATTTATCTGCTCATGAACTGTATATATGTGTGATTGCCAAGACAATCAGTATTAATACTGTGAGTCTGACTGAAATCCTTATCATGTAATGATAAAGGTGTTGACTTTCGTTAACATGTAAGGCCTATGGTCATTAACAGTAGACTGTTTAGTAGTCTTAATTGCTGGAAGTCATTTCGATTTTTTTGCATGCATATTGTACATAAAATATGGAATAAGAGGACTTTGAGTGAACATGTAGCTACTGTGTCTGCTGATATCTTTATTTATTAAATTATGTTCATATGCTCCATGTTAACCTTCACACAGTGCACATCTTGTATTCAAAAATATTGTATAAGATATTTTTCATCTTTTGTTTCGTACTGTGTTTGAAAAGGACAAAAACATGTTTTGAATAAAGTACAAAAAACTCCAGAAATTACTGTCTATTGTTTTTGAAATACAAACATACAAATGTCTCAGAGGAGTGTCAGGGAAAACTCATTTCTTCTTCTTTTTCTTTCCTTCCTTCTTCTTCTTCCCTTTCTTGTCTTCCTCTGCTTTTTTAAAACTACCGAGGCCCCGGCGGACCATGCAGCCCCTCCACCAGGCCTGCAGCTGAGGGTCAAAGGTCACAGGAACAGGTCAGAAATAGGGATCTGTACAATAAATAACCAGACCGATTGATCTGATAGAGCATGGTGGTAAAGCTTGGGTCTGAGTTCTGATTGGATGATGTTACCTTGGTAGCAGCTCTGGCCTCTACCTGCTGTTGACACAGTTTCGCCTGCTCCTCCCTGTCCTCCATCGCCACATGCTCCATTTCCCTGAACTGAACATAGTTCAGCATTTCATTAACGTTCATCTAATAGTGAGCATTAGCAGCTACTGCTAGGAGCTACTCACCTGTCTCCTCTTCTCCATCAGTCTGTCCAAAGTCAGCGTTCTTTTGCAGCGCACATTGTTAAGCTGCTGCTCCTTCTCTTGCAGCATCTGCTTTGTGCGCTGCTGCCACTGCTGCAGCAGCTGCTGCGACTCCTGCAGCAACAATAGCAACAGTTTTAATGACAGTAGCAAAAAACAAAAGCTGAGATGCCGGTGTTAAACGTGGCCTACAACTTAAAGAGTAACTAAAGAAGCAGCATTCAGTTTGTATGCACTATATATCTGTAAAAAACTCCCAGAAAACTGCAGGTCTGCTGCACCTGCTCTCTGCTACTCATTAATAACATCCCCTGTTCCGGCATGTCTTTGGCCTCTGATGCATCTGCTGAAACCTCAAGCTCATGCTCTGCCAGTAAGGAAACCACAAGTGACAGTTACTGTCACCAAGAATATGGTTGAAAAAAGGTTAAGCTAACCTGTGAATGTAACTGCTGGATTGCTCTGTGAAAATGAGCACATGCTCTGATGAACCTTCAATGTGTCTGACAAATGGGATGTATTATGACATTTCTTCATATGAGCAGACAATTTTATTACATATCCTCCTTGTAGGTCCTAGATTTGTGCTGGCACAATAATTAATAAACAACTCTGAGGTCATTGCTATGAGTTGGCCTCTTCAGTTTCTTAGCAGGTATGATGCCTTTAAAATGTACATACTGAAGGTAAATTTTAGTTCACATTAGCTGATCTGTAGAAATCCCCCATTACACTGAATAATTTAAGTAGTAAGATTTGATAAACAGATTTTATTCTTAAGTTTGTACATAAGTGAAGGGCTTTTACTTTAATCTTTCACTCAAGATCAGGTTCTCTCAGTTTTAGCTGTTTGATAAATGCACAGCTGGTGTGCAACAGGTTTAGCTTCTGCCTCAGGTGCACTGACCTCTAGTGGTATTAAGGTGATTTCTTCAGGACACAGTGGGTTCTTACTAAACCATAGGTAAGACTTTAAACCACAGCTCCTGAGAGTACAGCATCAGGATTTAGGTGTTTAAACTATTCTTACACCATAAACTGCAGATAAGCAAAGACAATGACAACAATCACATAATAATTGTAATAACATTAGTCTGTTGTTAAAGGTGAAGTGTGTAAGATTTGGGGGGATTTGGTGATGTCTGGTGGTGAACTGCAGGTTACAACCACCAAAAATCCCTCCAGCTTAGAATTTTATGAGTGTTCAATGTTCTTCAGTGTTTTTACCATGAGCTGAATTATCAGCAGAGGTCTCATCCTCTCCAAAACAAACCAGGTGATTTACACCGGTAAAAAAACGCAGTTTCACATCACAAATCAGTGTACCTCTGATGTTGTTTGGCATCTTGGAGACAGGTGGCTCGCCCAATACATGCTGTTGTGTGCTCACGCTATTTTGTTTGATAGCTTACAGTGTTCTCAACTTTTTCCGATCGTTGTGGTTGTATCGTAAACCAAATTGCTTGATTTAAACCAGTAAAAACACTGCATAAAGCACTTTTACTTCAAAATCAGTACATCTCTGATGCAGTGTGGCTCCTCGGAGATGGGCCACTAGCCTAGCAGCTGCTAACGTATGCTCACCCTCTGTATCTTATAACTTAAGATCCAGACGTTCAAGACATACTAGGAGCTGAATTATCTGCAGAGGTCCCTTCCCCTCCAAAACATATGGACCCGGTAAATAAAGCCAGTAAAAACACTGAATAAAGCAGTTTCATGTTATAAATCAGTGTAACTCCGACGGTGCTCGTTGCAGATGGGCTTCTAACTATGGTGGCCGATACGAAAATGAGAATGGCTCTATCTGGAGCCAGTAATTGGTTTGTCTGTTCTGGGCTACAGTAGAAACATGACAGTGCAACATGGCGGTCTCCATAAACAAGGACTCTCTCCCTATGTAGATATAAATAGCTCATTCTAAGGTAAAGAAAACAACAGTAATTATTCTTAGATGATTAAACACTCAAGAAGACATACTTTATATTGTGTTACATTTCTGCCAATATTCTCCCCTAAATCATACACACAGGACCTTTATAGTGATGTTGCTGTACCAACCTCATGTTGCTTTTGCAGGAACTTCTGTGACTCCTCATGAACTCTCCTCTCCTCCTTCAGCTGTTTCTTCAGCAGCTGAGAGAGAAGGAGACAACAGAAAACATGACTTCGACAATATTTACCTGTAAGTCTGAGAAAAATGTAGGAACACTGCTCATCGGCTCATTTAAGACAAAGGTGAGGGAGGTACATAACCTCTGATTTTGGCTGGAAAGGGAAGAGAGAGCAGGGCAGAGGTCGTGTCTGCACTCTGATAGAGATCACTTTTAAAACATCTCTTTCTGGTGGCAGAGCTGGAGTGGATGGACTGTTGGACCCACCTCAAGCTCCTCCTCCAGCAGCTTTTCAACCCGACTGGTCTCCCTTTGTGTCTGCTGGAGCTGCAGCTCAATTTTGCTCTCCACACGCTTCTTGTTGGCGATTTCTGATGATTCATTGAGCTGATCCTTCAGCTCTTTGGCCAGCTGTTGCATGTCCTGAGGAGGGGTGGGGGTATTGGAGGCAATGGACACCCTAGATTATTCACTGACTTGCAGACATGTTATCACACATATTAACAGATTTTTTTTCTCAACCCTAACAGCCATTCATACCGACAGTTTTGGTTTTTAAATCTGCTCTCACTTTCTCACCTTCAGTTTTTCAGTTTTCTGTTGGATCTCCTCTTGCTGTCTCTGCAGAGTTTGTTTCCTTCGCTGCAGCTCTCTCTTTGCCTCACTGGGTGGGGAGACACTCACATTACTGATACAACACAACCTTCTCCCTTCTTCCACCCTGTCTTTCCAAACACTCCTTGTCTTTCTAAAGTAAAAACAGCATTATGTCTGCAAAATCTTTTCTGGCTATGTATCCTTATATTGATTAGTATTATTATTATTGTTGTTTCCAAATGATGCACTGTTGAACCTTCTCATGTTCTCAGCTGTCTTCCTCTGCTCCTCCTTCTCCAACACCTGCTGCAGAGAGCTGACACTCTGCTTCTCCTCCAGCTCCAAATGCAGCTTGGAAACCTGCTGCGAGACATACTGACTGCAGAGAGACACAGAGATGAGCTTAGTAAGAAAAAAAATGCAACATCATGTTTTTCTGTCCGCTAGTCTGTACTCACCAGTCATCCTTAAACTTGGTCAGCCTGGCTTTCTCCTAAACACACACACACACACAGAGTAAAGTAATACATTATTTTAGTCAATATATATTTTTCCAGTAAGATCATGACGTGAGAATAATCATCATAAAAACATTCATTATCAGCTGACAGCTGTTTGGCAGATGTTCCTGAAGTCACCTGTGCTGCTGTAGTGCCTCGCTGCCTGCTGATCTTGACTGTCAGGGTATGTTCCAGTATGTCCAACTGGTCTGAACAGTCCTCCACTACAGCTGCCAGTCTCAGACTCTGAATCCGGGATAAAGACATCCTGTGGAGAGACAGAAATTAAAAAAATGTCACTGAGTTTCAGACGGATGTGTACGGTTAATGTTAGGAAAGGTAAGTTAGATACATGTTTTGTCCTTAAGTTTAGTGGATACATTTGTCGTTACATACAGTGTTATCCCTGACTTTAGGATAATGTGACGTAAGATTAGCTATAAGTCCCTCGACTGTTTACTGTAGCACGGTGCTAGCTAACGTTAGCATGGTGCGAGCTAACTTTCCGGTTAGCGGTATTTATGGCAAAAAGACAACATCAGCTGTCACTTACCTCACTTTCTGTTGTGAGTACTAATAATACTTTATCCTTAAACAACTTTAAATAGCTGAGGTTAGCCGACGAGTTTACATGTCACCATGGTAACACATTTTGCCACGCAACTTTATTGAGAGAGCAAGAACGTGACAATAACAGCTGCGTTACCACCGGATTTATTTATTTATTTTACAAGTTTCTCTTCATTGGGTAAATGATTTAGGGTATTTTAAGGCCAAGACTACAGCATAGTAATAACAACAACAACAACAACAACAATAATAATAATAATAATAATAATTATTATTATTATTATTATTACAGACTATAAATATTACCTTTATGTCACTTCACAATAAAGTGTAAAATAAAACATAATATTCCACATATTAGGTAGCCTTAATAAGGTTGTTTTTTGTTTAATGGCTATAATTAGCTCCCATCACTTACAGATGAGCCTGTTCTTATAGCAGCACTAGAGGATGTTACAGTCATATGCAGACCCCAAAACTCAAAATATGTTATTCTGACCATGGGGAGATTATGAGACAATGCCCCCCTGGCAAAATTATGCAAAAGACCCCACTACTCCCACATAGGTGCAAAACACACAGATCTTGTGGTGTAGCCTCTTTATTCGTCATTTTGTGTCTCTCTGTGTCATTATGCGTCTTTTTGTAGTTTTGTGTCTCTTTATGGACATGTTGTATCTCTTTGTGATTTGTTTGCCTCTTTATGTAGTTATTTTGTGTCTCTTTGCAGTTCCTTTGCATCTCTTTGTGGTCTTTTTGAATTTTGAATCTCTTGCTGATCAGTACCTTTTCATTTGTGTGATATTTCGCAGGTGAGGGTCAGGTGGGCCCCTGACACTTTGGGCTCCTGGGCCACTGCCTGTTAGGCCCATTCAGAAATCCATGTGCCTGACCTTTGACAAGAGCAGAGCTGTGCATCTTCTAAAGTGGTGAACAGTGGTAAAACTGACTTCTGCCGCATAACCTCACTAGGAGAAATATCTGGTGACAGTAGACATCGACACTGTGTTGAACCAAGATGGTACAACAGACTATTTAAGCCAATATTGAATAAATAAATTGATCAAGTAGCCTATGAAATAAATCCTGAAATAAATAGCCTAAATTAATAAATATATAAATAAATGTAAACATGAATATATAAATGAGTCAGTATGGTTCAATAAATAATTGGGTTTTTATTTTATAAAGCACATTTTCAAAGGATTACCTTTATTTATTTCAGGAGACTTGTATTTACTGAAGGTCTTGTTTACCCTTCACCTAATTGCCTTGTCTGTCTGCGTCCCCGACTGCAAACTATCCTCTTTTTACATATTTGAATCCTGAAGCTTGCAGACACAGGTTGAGTGCAAAGTTTGTGTGTGTGTGTGTGTGTGTGTGTCTGTGTGTGTGTGTGGGAGGGCTTTTTAGAAATTAAACTTGCAAGTGTTGAGCAACTAATGATTGATGTATTTGTATATTCCATACATTCAGGATGAGATTTTTGGCCACAGATCAACCAGCAGGTCCAGTATGGCTACGTCTTTGATGGATGATACATCTCCGGAGTGTGCTCTGGGGAAGAAAACTGAGTCAGGAATTATTTCTGCATCCCTGTCACAGCTCATTCACCTCCCAACTAAACTATACAGTAATAGAGATCAATGAGTTTTAATCTTACAGCTTCGCCAGCCATGGTTTTTTTTTTCAAACTTTACTTGTGTTGTTTATAATCAAAAGTTCTTGAGCTTAGAATTAACCAATCCACAGAATATTTCCAGTTAATCTGCCTCCTTTTCTCTCTTATACCTCTCTTTCCTCTATGAACACCAGCTCCACCCATGTTCCTGCCCATCTCCTCTACACCCCAGCCAGAGAGGCAGCAGACCCCCCAGAGAAAGCACTCTATTGAGAAGCAAACCCCGACCACTGTCCAACTGTTTCAGCCGCCCTCCAAAAGGAGCTCCAAGTCTATGATGAGTCAGAAATCTTTTCACATACTGAATGTACTATATAAATATAGTAATATGAATCTATAATAAAATGAGCCATGTGTTGAAAAAAAAAAAGGGGCAGGATGAGGATTTTGTATTTTTAATACTGTAGCATTTAATAAACAAACAGCAGTGGTAATCAGATAAAAAAGTGGGACACTGATGGAGCATATTACTGTGGGCTCTCTTTGTCCAGTAACTTCATAACTGAGACAAAAAGATGGAGAAATGATAAATGGGGGAGCGAAATTGACTATACTCTCAGAACTCTCAAATCTCATTACTGGTACCTGTCTCAAAAAATCCATCCAGTATCAATATCTTGTATGTTATTTATTTTGTTGCTTTACTTCGCAGTGAATGAAACTGATGTAAATTAACTGCAATAAAATGAATTTATTATTTTAAACAGTAGTGTGAAACAAATCAACAAAGCAATCATCTCAGACTGTGTCTTTAGACAGGAAACAGCAGCAGAGTGTTTTTTCTGCCCCAGTCATAAAAGCCTCGGGTTCCACTCTCAGTCATCACGTTGGCCTCATCCTGGCTGTTGTTCAGGTTGTGCTGCTCTGCACCGATGACAGAAGCTTCATAAGGAGGAGTGAGACAAGCAGAAAGACTGAAGCAATGATTTAAGCAGGAGGGTGACCTCACATCAACACCCAACACCAACAAACCCTGATGCCCTTTTGGATGCACTAAGCAATCAGTAAACTTATCTCCCTCTGTCATAAGCCTCTGCTCACACATTCTGCCACATGTGGGACCAGTGCTCCTTATTCCTTGGCAGTTATTTGTTGTTTTTTAAATTGGCTTTATAGATTTATTGACTAGCAATTATTTGTTGATTTATTTAGAATAAAAATTAACTGTCTTTCCTATCTCTTTCATTAGTGATTATTTTATGTCTTTGCTGTCCAATATTTGCGCTCTGATTTTGAACATTTTTCTTTAAATAAACCTGTTGGTTGCGCCTTTTAGATCTTTTGTGGATCAAAACAATCCTGGTTAGTGTTTTTGTAGATATAAGCAAATGGATAGTTTTTGTTTCTCAAAAAATAGAAAGGCAAAGAAAAGGCAAACACGTTTCCATTAGTTAGCGGTGAGCGTGATGTGATTCTTTGTATACTGGTGTGACTCAGTTTGTGAGTTAGAGACTGAAATGACTCCTCTATCTCTTTTTGGAACTTTTGGTAGTGGGCACACTTTTACTTACACTGGTATGACAAATTTGCCCCTACTAATAATCTGAAATATTTGTTTACTGCACTTAAGCTAACCATAGCTGTATTCATATTTTACATAAAAATCACTCCTAATCAGTACTTTGCAAATTATATTAGACAGTACAGTGACAGAGGTAAGATTACGTTTTTAAAGCTGTTTTGTGTCAGACAACACAAGGTAAATTTCAGAGAGAATTAGAATACAATGTTACTCAGAAGGTTCCATGTCTTTGTTACAAATTAATATTTGGATATTTCCATTTAAAAAAATGACACAGGCCACATGTTTTGTATATTTCTGAGTTAATGACGTTCAGAATCTTTCTGTTTTAATCGTGTCAGAAAATTGCAAAACTGTGAACTAATCACACATATATTATTTGACAAAACAGTCTCACCTCAAGGTTCATGTAGTAACTATTTGGGAGCCTTGGAACATATCGCATGACCTTTAAACAACCAAAAACCAGCAGGATGTTAGTTTGATCAAAACCACTAACGTAAGGAAACTGTGAGAACTTTAGACGTGACTAATGAGTCTGGATGTGCACTTCTGCATGTCATCCTCCAGCTGTGCCAAGGCATTTGGATGAGTAAAGACTGTTTGCTTATAAGGAGTCATGTCCTTGAATGCAACATTGCAAAATTCAGAGCGGTGGATGCTCTTCCTCTGTAGGGGAGGCTGCTGAGTGACAGCTGTCAGGTTTTTAATGCTCATGTTTTGAATGCTGACAGTGTGCTGCTCCACAGAGAAGAGTGGATGCTCCGGCACTTTAAGAGGACTTATTCGCTCATTTTTGTCCACCAGCAGCATCTTTTTTTAAGAAGTCCACAAAGTTTTGCATCTCCTGCTTCTTGGCCTTGTGTCTAAAAGGCATCACTTTGAACAACATTGAAATTAAAGTTGAAACATGTCTAATAACCTTATTGGATTATTGTAATGCAGTCAACACTGACATCCATTTTATTCAAAGAAATTCTTGTAACAACATAAAAGTAATGACTGACTGATCAAAAGAGATCATCCTACCTCCACCAAGGCATCCAGACAGCTGTGAAAATATCTGGTGTCTTTGAAATGATGCCCAGTCTGTCTGGCAAACTCCTCAGGACGCTACAAAGAGATAGTGATTAAGTTGCATCATTTATCCTGACAGACAGACAGACAGACAGACAGACGGACAGATGACCATGCTGGCATTGCATGTTTCATAGGTGATATGATATCAACATTTCTCAACTGACATAATTTGTGACCTTACTTTGTCAGCAGGAGTTGGAGGGGATGGTGGATAGCACACCTGCCAAGCTGCAGACCACAGCACAAGACCAGCAAACAACAATACCAGTTGTGTTTTAGCAGCCCATCGCTGTGTTTCCAGTGACTTCTTTGCCCACAAATGTGGGTGTGTCTAAGCAACCGAACTGCTGTTTCTCCACCAGGAACAGTGTCACAAAAAGTGGTTGTTTTTCACAAAGACATAGCTGATTTTCCAGCCGCGATTGTGCCCCCAAAACCAGATATTTTAAGCCAAAACATAGTCTTTTTCTGTTTTATACAATGTATGAAACAAATAGTCACATGTTATTCCTTCACATCATTTAATAACCCATCAGCATATTTAGATGGGCTGAGGAGTAACATAAGAGTTTGCTCCACCATAAGAGACTACAACAGCAAAATTACACATGAATGTACAGTATGAGGATATATTAATGCTCTGATGTAGTAAAACAGTCACAGGAGCTATTTTTCCGCATCAAATACTTGTAATTGTATTACTTTTTGCTGATGGTATGTACTTTTACTTCAATAACATTTCCAAAACACCACTTTTACCTGTAATGGAGTATCGTATGTAACTGTGCTCTTTACACTATTTTAGACTACTTCCTCCACTAAAACACAAGTGAAACACAAGCTTATCTTTGAGTGTCTGACATGGCTGTAATTAAATGTAAATAGATTCAAATCAAAGTCCAGTATTTGTTTGGTCATTTTGACCCTAAAACTGGTGGACTGAGCTACTAGCAGTTTTCTCTGTCACAGACAAAGTTGCAGACCTGCTCAGCCTCAGAGGCCAGTAATCAGTTTAGTCGGGTTTAGTCTGTAAAGTCTCATATTGTCTTGCAGCATGGCAAAAGGCACACCAAACAGACTCATCTGTCACTAAAACAGAATAAAATACAGCCACAAGCAGTAACCTACGCTTAAGCCCTTTCTGGGTCAACAGGAAGCAGCTCATTTGCCAAAATCGAAGCTGCAAGCAGCGATGACCAAGTTTCACAAAGCTCAGCAGAGTCATTTCAGTTGGTTTAATTTTGTCTCAGGAAGGAGTGAAACCAACCACATACTTGTTTCATCATTACAATATATGCAGTGTTTCACAGTTGCACACTCGAATACCCACCTTTTTCTCCTCCCTATATCAGACTTGAAGGAAACTTAGTGCGTCTCTTCAGGCAGCTGGATCGATAAGTGCGTCTCCACATTACAAGAAGAGGCGCTGTGCGCATTTTACGCGCTAGGCGCAGGACTGTCACTTCATTAATCAGACATATTTTAATTGATTACAGGATTAGTGAGGATCTAACGGTAAGTGACCTGCAGAGCCTTCTGCATGTTAGACAGTTTTGCTTTTACACACACACGTTCATGGTTGTTTTGTAAAAACATTTGGAACAGCAGCCGCCCTCAGGATGAGCCCAGCTCCATCAGAGCTGTCGAGACATTTTTACTTTAACTAAAGATACAAACTCCATTTTCCCCGAATAAATAAAATATTTTTTCTTCTTTCCCGTCCAGGAATATGAAGTTTTGGGTTGTTATAACAATATTTTAAAGCTGTACTCCATTGGGATGTTGTGGCAATCATCCGCCACCTGAGGGCGCAGCAAAACAAAATATGTCAAGGAAGAAAAAACACAATTTGGGGGTAAGGAAAAGAAGAGAAAATATAGGTGGTCATGGACTTAAGTGAGGGCAGATGTATACTTAAAGGTTAAGTGTGTAAGATTTAGGGAGGTGATGATGGCAGTGAATTACAGATTGCAACAGGCTGCAACATCTCCCAGCTATAATTTCTTCAGTGTTCATTGTTCAGGAGGTTTTTACCATGAGCCAAATTATCTGCAGAGATCTCTTCCTCTCCAAAACAAAAAATGAAAATGAAAATTCAATTAAAAATGGTCCTCCCCCTTGTTGTAAAGGTGATTGCAGCCCTGATTCAAGGAGAAGCAACTAGAATTACCGCCTTGTAGTTGTATGCCACTGTAAACCAGTCAAGTTGCAGTCACAATTAACATGCAAGTCTGTGAAAACAAGTTTTCAAAGTGGGTACCCAAGATTAGTGTCAATAATTAAGTATCTGAAAAAATGTCTCCCCCTCTGTTCCTGAGTTATGATGTCATGGCCAGAAAAGTGCTTTTGCAGTACATTATGATGTCACGGTGAAACTGACCTTTTGGATATTAAACTTCATCACTTCATCATTTAGTCCTGTTAGAAATTTGTGTGACATTCATTCATGTGTCATAATTAGCATATGAGTTCTTGCGTTGTGGCCAAAAACATGTTTCGTAGGGTCACAGTTACCTTGACCTTTGACCTTCAAAGACCAAATTCTAATTATTTAATTCTTAAGTCCAACTGGATGTAAGTGCAAAATTTGAGGAAATTCCTTCAAGGCTTTCTTGGGATATCATGATCACAAGAATAAGATGGACGCAAGGTCACAGTAACCTTGACCTTTGACCACCAAAATGTAATCAGTTCATTATGTAGTCCAACTGAATGTTTGTGCCAAATTTGAGGAAATTCCCTCAAAGTCATCTTGAGATATCGTGCTTACAAGATTGGGACTGATGGACAACTCGAAAACATAATGCCTCTGGCCATGGCTATCAGCGGCGCAGAGGCATAAACATTCATGATTTGAATATTTTTAAATGCAGAGCAAAGAAGATACAGATACCCTGATCAGGTATTGCATTACAGTTTATTGTTGTAGTCATCATTTGTTGCACTCTCTGCAAGAAGTTACAGGTTAAAGGTAATAGAGACTGAGGGTAAAAGCTACACCATAGTACATGCACGATGCTGTCACACTGTGAGGTTTCTTCTGTGGACCTCCCACTCCTCCCGTGAACACACTGTACTGGGTTAGTTTCCCTCTCAGAGACACAGATCTACAACAGTCTCACTGTCAAGATATCATCGAGGCAACACACACCTGATCTACAAACAAACCATTAGAAACAAAGTATGTACAGTTACAGTAGATGACTGTTCAACATATGAGTGTGATCATAAAAGGCAATTCTTAAGGCAGAAATATCTTAAGGAGGAAGATGAGGAATGTGATGAAGAATTAAATAAACATCCAGGCCCCAAGTAAGACATTTCTTCCTGCAAACGAGACTCTGAATGATGGAGGGAAATCATAAAGGCATCATGTTAAGACTTACAGTATGTGTTGCACAGCAGGACAGTATGTTTCTGCTGCCTGTACAGTGAACTGGGTTTCATGAGCTGTGCGTCTGCACGGACACATGAACATGAGGTGTTTTATTATGACTAATCCCTACACAACATAAATACAAGCCAGGAACTTCATGTTAAGAAAGAAAGAAATGTATCTATCAACACAAAGGTACATTTAAAATTGCAAAACTATGCAAATATTTCATGTAAATTATTTAAAGGCAAGACTACAGATGATACTGCAGGTAATGCTGTTTCTATACCTGCTTCTCTGCACATCTGATTAGTCTAAGTAAGTCTCAAATAAACACACAGCATAAATGTGTGGTTAGAAAATGTGCTTTAAAGGCCCTAAAAAAATATTTTATTATCATTATCAGCGATGGGGTCCAACATGAGTGCAACATTTTCTGCCAAAGTTGAAATAGTTTTGGTGATTTTACATGAAAGATTTGTGTATTTTTTGTTTTGCTCGCTTGTTTGAAGTAGGAGAGGCTTAATAAGAAACAAATGATGTCATGTTCTTTCTAGCACCAATCGGGATTTAGCAACATTTGAATTGGCAGTTGTGGGAGTTTTTATTTGTGGGTGCACTTCACAGATTTGACACATGAAGATCAGTTCACTCATTATGAGGAGAACTGCTGAGCCTGTGAAAATAGTTGTAGTGTCTTCTGTGGCTCTGGAGCTCTGATGATGTAATCAGGGTTATTTCAGCTTTAAGTCAGACAAATTTACAACAGAAAACCTGTCACCAACTGGGGTTGTGGAGTGTGAGAGATGTGGATATTTAACAGTGAATAATGTTTTAACCATTAAGATGCTATGGAGTTGCATCATGGGAAATGCAGGTTATAGCACTTTTTAAGGAGACAGTTCATCCCAAAATAAAAAAAACTGATCTTTTCTCTTGCCTGTAGTGCTTAGTAAGATTGTTTGGTGTGAGTTGCTGAGTGTTGGCGATATCGACTGTAGAGATGTCTGACTTCTCGCCAATACAATGGAACTGAATGGAACTCAGCCTGTGGTGCTTATAGCACCAAAAGAAAAGAAAAATTCTGGAAAACTCAACAGCAATGTCTCTTTCCAGAAATAACAACCTGATTACTCAAGACATCCATATTCCTTGTTGTGAGGAATAGGAGCTATTTTCTTTCTACTGAACTACACCTGCCAATTGTATCACTGCACAGAAGGAAGCATATATCTTGTGCAAGCTCAGGTCAGGAGGATGCCATTAATGTTTACATTTTGCGCTTTCACAAGCACTAACCTCTTGCTCATGAGTAGATGCACTCTTCCTTCTGCATGGTGATACAGTTGGTGGGTGTAGTTTGGTAGAGAGAAAATAGGTCCTAAATGAAACTGCTCACAACAAGGTCTGTGGATTATCTTGAGTAACCAGGTCATGATCTCTGGAAAGAGACATTGCTGTTGAGCTTTTCAAATTCATTTTTTGGCACTTTGAGCACCACAAGCTGAGTGCCATCTAGTTCCATTACACAGAGAAAGCAGACATCTCTGTGGACAATATCTTGGCAACTCACACCAAAACAATCCTCACTGTTAAAAAACACTACAGGAAAGAGGAAAAATATGTGTTTTTGATTTTGGGGTGAACTGTCACTTAAAACTTGGCCCATACAGGGACTAATGGACAAAGAGACACAAACACAAAAGGGACACAGTATCTCTATATATCTCTGTCTCATTACTTTATGGATGCGCAAAATCAAATCTGGTCAAATCATACCCACACAGTCCCGATGAAGCAGATTAGCTGAGTGTTAAACTAAAAAAACTGCCTATTCAGACTTGTATTTTTTAAATATCGAGATTTTATACCATGTTTTCTTGAGCTTTTATGAGTAGGGTTCTCACAGTTTGTGTAATCGTTTTGTTGCCAGACCTCTGCAAACATGCATCGGGGGTAAATTACTTTTCTTTGGGTGACATATAGATTAGAAGGATGTTAATATTTGGCACAAAATCTGTATGAAAACAGATTATTTTCTAAATGTGATGCAAAAAACTGATGTGAAGAAACAAACTTTTCCTGATTCCTCAAAAACAGAAGCATGCTCTGAAGTATGCTTAGTAAAGAGGAAAGTGGGGAAAGTCTCATTGAGCATCATCAGCAAAATAAAACTGAGGGTGACTTCATCAAACAATCATTTACTGTATACACGCGTGTAAAAAACTAAATGAAAACCCATACAAAATGTACAGTTTAATATTCCTTAGTTTCTTGAGTGTCACTCTCTGCAGGCCTTGTGTCTTCTGCAGTGCCAGTGCCTGAGGAAGCCAAACACACATCAGTCCTTCTGTCTTGTGCTTATTGGTTTGAATGTGAGTTGGATTGGACCACGCTGTTGTGCCATCATAGGGGAGGGAGGTCATTCCACTTTGACACGTTGCCGTTTGTCATCACAACACTTCTCGTCTCTTCACTCAAAAGTCTGTGGCCAGAGATTAAAGGATCATCTATGATATGGTAAAAAAAAATTGGCAGATCTACAGTATGCTCTCATCTGCAGGAGCTGTACACGATGATCAGGACACAGCAACAAACACCACACTGTCCACCACCGAGGTTCTTATCAGCCAATCTGACAGCTTTATCTGACTGAAGTATACATGTACAGTAAAATCATATCCAGTGCTGAGTCTTTATAATTGTGCCATAGGAGCTGGAAGCAGCCAGAGAGAGAGATACAAAGTCTTAGACTTCCTTGATTGTTCGTTCAGAGGGGCGGTACTCCTCCCTTCCTTTAGGTGAGGACAAGTAGAAAGACTGGGTCTTGCGTTTTAGGCGAGCTCTCTTGGTGGCCAGTGACAGGCTGTGCTTGCTGGAGGCGATTATGTCAGAGATGAACTTCTTGCAGTCCACACACACCTCCATGGTGGCCCAGTCCTCCGTCAGCTCTGAGGGAAGCTCCAGTTCTTCATGAGACTTTAAAGAGCCATGCTTCGAAAACCTTTATGGGACAGAAACGGGAACATCTCGGCATGAACATGATCAGAGAACACTGTTGTTTTTGTTATGACAGTTTGGTTTACTTGTGTGGTCATGGGTAACCTAATCTGTGGGTGGTCATGAACATATTTCGTAAAGGATCACTTCATCCTAACAGACGTATTGTGGTATTTAGTAATGTGATTTGTTTTAGTTCCATTTGTTCAGGTTTTCAGATTGACCACCCAAATAAAAAAGTTTTATTTTTCATGTTGTGAAATCTACATACTACAAATAAATACCCCGTTTGGACAAAATACAAACATGCAAAATGTGGTCTAAATCCATTTGTGTGCAAATAATAGATCTCCAAAATTCAGGAAATGTAGCACATATAAAACCCAAACAACAGAAATGTCCAGAGGAGAAATAAATAGAAGACTTTATGTATGTTTTACTAGCTCTGATCATAGTACTCTTCAGCCACTAGATGTCACAGTGACAGTGCAAGGATGCAGCTGATTATGTCAGCAGCAACTACTATGATTGAAGGCTGTTTCGTCTTATATTTGTTTTTTAGTATTTACTGCATTTTGTGATTCTGAACATGTTTTTTCTGTGCATGTTTTTTTACAATATTTTGCAATTTTGATCTTAGGGGCCATTGTTACATTATCATACAAACTCTCTACAGGAGAATTTGTGTCACATTGGGACATAATAATTGTGTTCAAAGCTCTTACTTGGACATGGTCTTCTGAATGCTGTGGCGCCGTGGACTGCCAGAGGATTTCTCAGATTTGGCAGCAGCTGCTGCCCCAGAGGCTTTTCCAGCTCCTTTAGATGCTCCTGTTGTTTCTGCTTTCAAAGCAGGGGGCGCCGTGGCCCCTCCCACTGCTGATGGCCCCGGCCCACCAGCCACAGAGAGTCCTTGTCCAACAGCACTCATGGCACTCAACCTCTCCCTGGGGAGAGTGTTGGTCGAGCCAATGGAGTAGATGGGCAAGCTGGAATAAGGTTTGGACGGCAGCCGCATCTGTTAGAGAGGGAAGACGTAAATGTAAACAAGGAGAGGTGTAATGATTACTGAGAAAGAATGCGGATAAAATATGACAGGCCTACATTTCTATAAAACTTAATGTCCTCACTCCACAACTCAGAGGTGAGCTGTTCAGGTGTCAGATTTTTGAGTACCATTTTTATGTTTATGTAAGGATTTAAAATCATTAAATTACTTCAGCACACATCATGAAATGTCGTAATTGTACAAAATATATCTTTGAGAGCATCAGTAAAGATTCACCTTTAATGGTATCTGCCCTAATTTTGAATTTGGTTCGTACTCACTTGACTGGACTCACATTTTACAATTAAGGAAAAAGGGGGACTCTCTAATGTGAAGTTCAACTTTCTGAATGGCACCACATTATCGTCAGCTGACTGATGAGAACAAATAACAGCAGGATTTAATGCTGCACTGGCAGCTGTTAGGCTTAATGATTTACTCAATTTGACTAACCTTTTTGCAGCACTGTGCACACACAGGCCTGTGAGGGAAGCGGAGAGAGCAAACAGAGTGATGAAGTGATGAATAAACACAGTAACACTTCCTTCTGAACAGGTTTAATTTAAAATGCAAAAGATGAAGATAATAATGTAAGATGTTTACTTTTTGCAAAACTGGCAAATGTAGGACCAGGTGAAAAAGGAAAACCTTTTGGTTCGACAACAGAAGCAAAGCTGCAATAAAAGACATTAAGACCATGTTAGAATATAAAGATATCATTGCAAACATCAAAAAACATATGCTTTTTCCCTTATAGTGAAGGTAAAGGTAGTTAAAAGCCCATTTGCAATGAGTAGTGTTGGAGTTACACTTATTTGTGACGTGAAACTTCTTAATTCGGTGTTTTTACTGGTTTTAATCACCATGTCTGTTTGTTTTGGAAGGAAAGAGACCTCTGCAGATAATTCAGCTCCTGGTAAAAACCTCCTGATCATTCAAACACTGAAGAAATTCTAGGTGGGAGAAGTTTTAGCTTGTTGCAATCTGCAATTCACTCACTCAATGTTTTTTACTGTACATGATAGAGGCAACATGTGTCGCGCACAAAGAAGTTACCTTTCCCTTCTTCATAGCGTTGTAGATTTCTTTGTACTGCTGGAACTTCTCCAGCTCTGCCTTAACCAGCACCTGTCTGATGTGCATCACCTCCTCCACCGTCAGAGACAGACACTCCACAGGGAAACAGAACTCCTCCTATAACAGCACACACACAAACACACACACATACAGACAGACACAGAACAGTGAGCAACCGTGGCCACAGCAGATCCAACACTGGGCTCAGTGTTTAGAATTCAGTACACAAACAGCCCTCCCTCTGCACCTTTCAGAGCAGCCTGTGTGGCTCCAGAGTACATTTGGGTCATAAAATGTTCACTGAAGAAGAGGGTGGACTCAGAGAGGGTTCATGATGCATAAACAACTGGTGTGATGGGAAGACATTATGCAGCAGTGGTCCAGGGCAGCAGAGTTACTCACAATCTTGGCAATTAAAGGAGTGTTCTACCATGATTTAATTTGTTTTTCTCCCATTTCATGTTTTATCTTATTAGGTGCATCATTTTAAACAAACTTCTTTCAAAAAGGTGACAAGTGTAGTGTAATTAAACATGAAGAGAAACATCAGTGAAACGAACGAAAAAAGGCCCATACAGAGTACAACATACAGTAGATTCCAAAGAATCTCTCTGCAGACTTCACACACTCTTCAGCCTGAACAAACACTGTTCATTTGCATCTGGAGGATCAACTGTGTTTGAGTTCTCTCGGCCGATCATTGAACTGAAAAATTGTTGTGAAGATTTCGTTATCCCTTAGCCTGTTCTGTATTTTCACACACAGCTACAAAATATCCATGGAGTTTACTGAAGGAAGCCGAGGCATCTACAGACCTTTCAGGGTGTGTGAGAGAGTTTTAGACTGTAAACATTTTCAGACTGAGTTAAACCTCTGAAAAACAAACTAATGAGCAACATTATTTCTTCACAGGTGCCCATATATGAGCGCGCTCTACAGACCTGCTGGCACATTGGCTCTTATACGGCTCAAGTAAGATCTGCTGTAGTTTCAAGTCTACATCAATATAAAATAGCAGTTTAAGTCTCCTGCATTGTGTCTTGTATTTAAACATAAAGACATGTGATCTCTTAGATCACACTGGTGACTGAACTTTTAGAGAGAAACCAGCTCCTCTCTGAGGTGACTGCTGAAGATAAAACTGAGCTGCTAGTAGAGGAAAGCAAAAGCACACTGAGAGTGCAGTGAGTTACTGACACACACACAGCACTACACTTTAACTTATCTCTGCTCATGTCACACCAGTCTGTCTGTAATAAGGAAGAGAGGAACAGTAAAGATGAAGCTTGTGTTTCTTTCTGTTTGAAGGCTCTGGGAGTTTGAATTAGAGTATTTTGGTGAGGCTGACAGTGACAACGTTTGTAAGGTAACATAAACAAGGCATAACCCCAGATTCTCAGACGATAGGCGTAGCCGTGAGCTTGATGTTTTCAGTTTATGAAAGGTGAGTGTAACATTTAGGTTGCCTACAAAAGTCTTGTTTAGCATTTTGTTGTTCTAAAAGACACTCTAAGTGTTGGATATTCATGATTGCATTTTATTTTAACAGTTTTAAGCCTGTTTTTTTTGACTGTGAAAATTAGCAATAGCAATAGTATTATCACAGTTACCCATAGCTGTAAATGCAACGTTATTACTAAACTAGCAGCTAGCGTTAGGGTTAGCTCCACCTTTTCATCCAAATACAGTCACTTCTGGCTCCACATTCATTCATTCATTTTCTGTAACCTGCTTATCCTGTTAGGGGTGGCGGGCGGGCTGGAGCCTATCCCAGCTGACATTGGGCAAGAAGCGGGGTACACCCTGGACAGGTCGCCAGACTGACGCAGGGCTAACACACAGAGCCAGACAACCATTCACACCTACGGACAATTTAGAGTCACCAGTTAAGCTAACCACTGCAGCACCGTGCAGTCTATGGTTTTAGATCACAGTTCCACCAATGTACACTGGAGGTGCTCGGGTGATGCTGATCATTATTCTGAAGTGGGTTGAAAAAGTGTTAATGTTATTGATATGTATGTCTGCTCGTCACGGCATCCTGTTGAAAGCCTCTTACACAGTCACACACAGTGATTCACTGACTGACCGCTGTTGTACAAATTAATGCACTGTAACTCCTGCTGATCTCATGACTCCTGCAGCTGGCAGCATGCTGCTTTGTGACCTGAACCAGAGGCATATAAGGAGAAAGCATCAGACAACAACACAATATTTTTTATATCTGTAGAGAGCTGTTAATAAAAGGGATCCAAAACAGTGTCTTTATATCATACTGCCACTAATAAATCAAAAATATGAAGGTCAAAATAGACATTTTATTATAAATGCATCCCACCATCAGCAAATAAATTATTTGTTCAAATCTAGAGCAGATGTATATGAATTTTACTTGTGTTTGAGTGTTAAAATGTTATCCAAAGCAGAAGTGAATGACTGTTAATTAAATGATACTGATCACTAGCTACACCTCAGATAAAATGCTGTTTGCTCTCAGTCTAGAATGGCAGCAGCCTACTCTATAGGTGAATGATCTTTAGTGAAGCAGGAAGCATTAGGAGAGGATGGGCAGCTACAGTTATTATGCCAGCACGGACTGAGGGAGACTGGCAAACCTTGGCTGACTCTCTTCCTCTGATGTAAAAGGCCCTGCACAGAGCAAAAACTGCCCTCATCAACGCCAACACAAATGCCTCCACAGGGTGGGAGCTCTGCAAGGGGTGGAGAGTGGAGGGAGAAGGGCGGAGGAGGAAGGGGTTCCAGGAACGATATGAAGCTATCGTCCCGACCTGAACGAGAGAAGCTTGCTGCAGTTTGATAAAGTCACACCAGGACATAAGGTTAGCACACACAGTGGATTTGGAGAAAGAAAAAGAAGAGGGAAGAAATCCAGGAAAACACACGTCACACAAATAAAAGGATAAGAGAAGTGACAGTGTGTGTTTAGTTTCAATCCCTTCACAGTTGCTTCTCTGCAAAGATCCTGATGTTCCATCTTTTTGTCTCACTTATTAAGTTACTGGTCAGGATCTGTTGCCAGGGCTGGTTAAAACCTTCCACAGAGAGCTCACAGTAACATGCTCTAATACTTTGACACCATGGGTGATTTTGTCAGATTACCACTGCTATTTTTTATTTGCTCTTTGTTAATTAAATGCTACTGTTCTTATAAACAGTTTTTAGATTGTTTCATAGTACATTTTGTCTTCTGAGTAGATTCAGTTTGTCTGACTCACCAGAGACTTGGAGCTCTGTTTGGAAGGCGGTTGAAACAGTCGGACAGTGGTCGGGGTTTCCTTCTCAATGGAGTGCCTTCTCTGGGGGGTCTGACGCCGCTCTGGCTGCGGTGTAGAAGAGATGGGCAGGAACATGGGTGGAGCTGGTGTTCATAGAGGAAAGAGAGGTATAAGAGAGAAAAGGAGGCAGATTAACTGGAAATATTCTGTTGATTGGTTAATTCTAGGCTCAAGAACTTTTGATTATAAACAGCAACAAAAAAGGGAAATTTCCAAACACTGCTGGCAAAGCTTTAAGATTAAAACTCATTGATCACTGTGGTTTAGCTGAGGAGCTGTGACAGGGATTTAGAAATAATTCCTGACTCACTTTTCTTCCCCAGAGCACACTCTGGAGATGTATCATCCATCAAAGATGTAGCCACACTGGAGCTGCTGGCTGACTTGCGGCCAAAAATCTCATCCTGAATGTATGGAATATACAAACACACCAATCGTCATTAGCTCTGCACATGTGAGATGTAATTTCCAAAAATCCGACCCCCACGCACAAGTGCACAAACACACAAAGCCATACTAACATCAGAGTCAGAGCTGTCCAGCTCAGCGAGGCTAGGAGCCTTCAGGAGCCTCTTCCTCTGAGGCGCAGACTGAGATCCAGAGGGTTCTACCCTGGGAGATGCTGATCCATTGGTCAGAGACAGAGAGCTGGACGTCCTCCTGCCCATGTACGGACTAAACTCATCTGCACAGAGCCGCACACAAGAGAGAGAGTTATTCAGATGAAAAGCAGGAAAAGCACTTGACATGAATCTCAGAACTCTTCCTCATATGATTCCTTGAATTCTGTGTTATTCTTTCAATCTACTGTGACTGTTCTGCCCCCGAAAAGGGTGAACGGACTGTGTTCACATCGTAGTGTGTTTAATGGGAGGGTAAGGTGAAAAGATGCAATGAATCCTGTACAGAGGACTGAGGTTTGAGATTCATCCCAAGGTGAAAGAGGTCAGGAAGGGTGAGTTAAACTGGTCTGAGGGGAAGCAGAGGAGCAGGCTGGAGTTACACACAGAGCATGGATGACTCTTTTTGTTATTGTTCTCAGGGGAGCTGGATCTTTGAAATCTGCAAATCTGGTAATTCTGCAAAACAATTAAATAATACTAACCACCTAACAAGCTGCCTCTCTCTAGCTGTGGTCTCTAGGAGTGCAAAATTGTTATAGCAAAAAAAAGAGGCTTCGCAAGGAGGGAGGGAGTGTGAGAAGAGGAGACAAGGGAGTGCTGCAAAAGGCAGATAAAGAGCTGCAGCTGATAGCATCTATGAAAGCTCCGAAACCTCTCTCTTTCTCCTTTCAGTGTCGTCTCTTGTTTGTGGGAAAAACATCCACATGAGCTCATCATCTCACTGGGAGCTCTGTTTCTGCTGCTGCTGGACCAGAACTGACTTTTCTGTCATCTAAGAGACTGCATCAGCAGGCTTTAGACTTTACGAAACACAAACAGAGCAGCTATAATCAGCCATAATCGTACACTCTGCCAGTGTCTTGCCCAAGCTTCAGTAATCATGTATTTTAATAGAGGATATATTAGTTTACGGCCAAGGAGGCAGACAGACAATGCCATTAGGTTAAGGGTAAACAAGGCCTTCCAAGCCACAGCAATGCTCATACTTTACCTACTCCAGCACGGAACAAATCCTGTGGCATACTGCGAGTTATGCCAAAACCTAAAAGAGGACACCTCCTTTATTAGGATAGCTATAACAACATTGCACCGTTTGGCATGTCTGTGCTGTTAGGTCCTGAGAATATGTCATGATTAATGCAGTCATTGCATTATGGTGTGGTTGAATGTGGCTAATTTATTTTTGTGGTGGATAACAATGTTACCTCAACCTGGTTTGTTCATTGTTTCTACATTTTCATGCTTTTCATCCCACCAATGTGTTGCTTCAATAAAAGGTGGCTGTATGAGCATATATATAGCTTTAAAGTGTGATCTTTGAGCTGTGAGGCGTATGTGTTATATGTGTGTGCTCACATAACTTTATTAAATTCCACATTTTGTTGCTTCATGTCACTTTGGTCTGACGTTACTGTTGATGGTTAAAATTGGTCTCTCTGCCACTTTTGAGGGGTTTATTTTACTGGAAAAAAATCTTGCTCTTCTTTTGTTAAAAAAACAAAAACACATTAAAACCTAACATTTATGTTAAAGTGGAACCATTTTTGTTTTTAAAGGGGTAGCTCAAGATTAGGGGAAATATTATTATTTGCATTCTTGAAAAAGATGTAATTGAGTAGATAGCTGCCACTCCAGGCTGATCTTATAAACTGTATATTTTCCTATGAAAAGTAATGCACTCTAATTCGTACATATCCCACGTATTTTGAAAGGCTGCAATCACGTGACCAGTGAGCTGTCAGGAGTAAATAAGGAAGCAGTCTGGAGGGGTTTTGAAAGGAGGCAGGTTGGGGTGTTGGATGGGTCACAGAAATAGAAACTTTCCCCAGGAGACACGTGTGTGAATGGGCGTGAAGGCTTCTGGGGAGGGATCCCAAGACTGCATTGTAGGTGGGTGATAAGTGGTGTCGTAGCCCACCTCCTCTGTTTAATGGTGGTCGTTCTAGTTTGATGTTGAACTGAGGAGGTGGCCTACTATACCACTTATCACCCACCTACAATGCAGTCTTGGGATCAGAGGCGAAACGTCTTCAAGACACGCAAGCAAGTCCAGTTGCCTACCATATAGCACTTAAGATTTCCATGACCTGGATGACTGAGAATCTTCACCGACATGATATCATATGAACCCTTGTATGAGGATACGTTAACCCCCTCATGTCTTTGCATTAAGTATGAAGCTCAGTGCAGGAGGTGATTAGCTTAATTTTGCATACAAACTTAAAATGTGGGCTCTGCCAACCGCCACCTCTGAAGCTTATTAACTTATTAACGTGTTGGGTCTTGTTTAATCTGTATATGAAGAGAAATGTAGAAAGCACAAGATGTGGTTTTACGGGGAATTATATTTTAACGTTATTATTTTAACTATTTCTTGGTCGGGTGCAGTGACTTCCTTTAGTCTTTGGAGAAGTTACCGCACCACTGTTTGCCAAGACATAGTCCCCTGGAAACTCCCTATAAAACTACCACTTAATGTTTTTTCAAATCTGTTTGGGTAACTTTGGACAAGGCAGGCTAGCTTTACCGTGCATGGCAGCAGGATTCTCATGATATAAAAAAATCACACAAAACCCATCTTTCAGGCTTCAAGTTATGCATTTATGATCGCACCAACAGTGGTGTGGACCAATTAATGTGAGGAGCTACTGGTAGCTACGGCCGTGGTTTAGGTGTATATTATGACACAAAGAGGTGACTGTTTATTCAAAACAACAGTGGCGGCTCCTTAAGAGGTTAGTGTATGCTGTAGTAGCTTTAGTTATGTCAGAACTGGAGAGTATTTCTTCATTGAAAGAAGAATAAAGAATGGCACTCAAGGCTTTTCTTGATGGAAAAGGTGTTTCCGCTCTTCTTGCGACAGGGTCTGTGATAGATGGTGACAAACAATTTATCCAATCTCGTCCAAGTATTCTGAAAATACTTGCCTTTTTCCAAACACTTATCCATGACTTCTCTGATCTTTTTGTGTAACAGACTATTTGGCGCGTCCAATCTTTACGCTAAGCTAACCATTTCCTGGCTGTAGCTTCATATTTACTGCGCAGACATATGAGTGGTACTGATCTTCTCATCTAAGCAAGAAAGAGAATAAGTGCATTTTCTAAAATGCTGAGCTATTCCATTTTTGTTGATGAATTATAAACACCAAGTAGGGCACACCATCTCCACTTCTCCACAATACCTCGAAGTGCATGACACATCATCAAGAGTGTTTATATCCTGTGAAATGGTTTTCTCCTTGAAACAGTATTGTCTTGTTGCTGATTAAAACCTTAGTCATGTTCATTAAAGTGTCAGTGAGTATGTACCACCTCCCCATAAAATACACAGCAAAGTGAGATTCAAACTGCTCACTCCATATGAGAATGATCCATTATAAGGGGAAGTTCGTACGCGCGCACACACACACACACAGATTAAAGGACAGCATGAATGAGTATATGCGAGGTGATAAAGTTTGTGGTGTGATGAGAGACACTGGCTTTAGTAGGAGGGAAAGAGGAGCACAGCGTTATTCTGATTTGCTTGCCTCAGCATTATTTCGGTTCACCTCAATCAAAACTGTTTCCATTAAACCAGTTATATGCATTTAATGCAGAACACACGCCACTACTGAGAGAGCAGTGCTGTCCAATGCGGTGCAGAGTATAAGCAGCACCCTGATTAAATTCTGCAAAGTCACCCAGAAAGACGCTGATGATTCCTGGAGACAAAGAAGTGGCAGTAACTCTTTCAGCTGTTTCTTTTCATTCATTGATTAGATGGATTGCACACACTTGTACTCAAGATTCACATTTATATTTGTCAAATAATGGACACTTTTTCTGAGTGTTGAGAGATCTACTGCAACCAGGACCATTTTTCAGGAGTGATATAATCCTGTCTATTTGTTTGACAGCAGCTATATATATAAGATGAACTGTACGTGCTGCACTGTACATTTCTATCACTGAGAATCATGACGCCAAAATGATGTCGTCCAAAAAAATATTTGAAGTGCACTGAGGCAACAATATCATTTCACAACTCGTCCTACAGAATTTCACATGAGCACAAGATGTACTCAGCAGTTATAAAACTAAAAAAAGTGTTAGATCATTTTAAACCGCTACTGGCCGATCATTTAGTCATCTCTATGAACATAAATAAGTGTTCTGGTTTCCGTTTGTAGTCTGAGAAGTATTGACCAATCGTGTTTGAGCAGCAGGTAAACGGTTTGAGTGGAGAGGTGGAATGCAAAAAAATTTTACCTGCATTCATATGCAGATATTCTGTTTATAGAGGTTAACCGAGATGACATTGGAACTCTTGAAACACTGGCCGTTGCCCCCAGAGGCTTATTATCATCAGACAGATAGCTGATGGGTGCTGAGACTGTTCCCTCAATATCTTAACACATAGTACCAAGAGCAGTCAAGTCCTTTAAATATCCCAATATGCCAGCGTGACGATGGGATCTGTTCCAATCAGCCAACTGAGTTTAATCTTTTCCTTTAGGACAGCCAGATGGTGATAGGAAGTTAGATTTCCCTCTTGTGTCAAAAACCACAGGCAGTGAGAAGTGTACATGTAATGAATGCTGCCTACGTTGCCATCATAATAACTATCTAACTCTTTTCTTGTTTCTTCACAGATAACAAGATTTAAAAAAGAGAAAAAAATATGACCTGTAATTCCATATGTACATGTGATCAGTTTGATTTCTGTTATTTTGAAGAATAAAAATGAAAATAATTAATATTCTTAATATAAACGATAAATAAAACAGATCTATAGTTCTTTTTGTTGTCAGAACACCTCTCATACTGTCATAAGATTAGGATGCTGTTTTAATTTAAGCATTACATTTGGCATCTACATTTCAAAAATACTGAGTAATGTCCATAGATTTTAATAATAACGGGATACCAGACACCAAGATGGCACCCGTTTATTGCTTACCTGGAGCATGTGCCAAAAATTTTTTCCAGCTTCCGGGTTAACTTCCGCGCCATGCAACCCACAGAATATGCTCAGTAGTATTACTCCCACTGGCCCTGTCCGCATTTACCCTCACTTTCAGCTATTTATCCCGACTTCTGTGCTCACATGCTAAGTTGTTTTTACAAACTCTCAATCAAAGGTTGGTAGGAAACTGTGCAGCCAGCCTATCATATCTGGGGAGGTTACAGTAATTGTGATAATAAATATATTATAAATCATCACACTCATTTTTTTAATGTGGATTTTTAGAATTATATTTATTTGTTACATGTTGTATCACACAATAATTAAGTTTTGCCAAGAAGTGGTTGCTCTGCCCTGACCACAGCTCTACTGTATGTTTGCACTGGGATCCCAGATCCAAATTCTTTGTCCATTCTGTCAATATGTCGCTCACTGCTTTGCTCTCATCAGTGTCCTCCTACAGACCAGTGCCCCACATCACCATGTTTCACCTCCACGGACCACAGCCAACCATCACCAACCACTGAAGCATGGCATGAAATGTGTGTGTGTGGTGTGCTGATACAGTATGTTTGATGTGTGTGCAGGCTGGGAGAGCAGATGAGCAGCCACAACAAGGAGGGAAACAGAAAGAGATAAAAAGCCAGATAAGCAGCGAGGTAGACTTTACCTGACGCATCAAAACTGAAAGACATGCTAAGTGGCCGTATTACTGCAACGAGAAACAGTCATGGCATCGGACAGTTATTGCTTGTGATTAGGAGGTAAATTAAGGCATTAAAGGGTGTAATCTGCGTGTACAGTATTTGGCAAGACATGCAGGGGTATAGCACTCTTATTGTGTAGTTTTAGATCACTGAAGTACAACCACTTTCATGATGGGAGATAATAAGATTTCAAATAAGCCACAGCCAATGGTGAAAGATTACTGACATTAAGAAACAGTAGTGGTGTTAGTGTTGCTAGTATTAAAGGAATTACAGACACTTAGCATCATTATCCATGTAAAACTTCCGCTATATTGCAAACAGTGTAGTCAAAAAAATAATAACAGGCATTAGTTGCAACACAAATGTAAAAGGTTAGGCAACATTAGCTACAACAGCAAAGAGCAAAGGCCCAAATAATAGTGTAGTAAAGTGTAAAAGGAACTAAAGCATGAAGCTACAACACATTTCTCATCTGAACTCGTCCCAGCAGGTGCAAGCATCAGCTCCATACTTCAGCTTCAAAAATATATTTCACAGTGAAGTATGTTTTTATGTGCATGAGAGTGTGTTTGTGTGTGTGCAACAAATAAAAAGAACAAGAGCAAGAACAAAGAGGAGTTTCCTTACCCAGTCTTCCTCTGCGGACCTCACCGGGTGACACCGGTCGAAGTTTCCTTTCTGATTTGATTTCCTCCAAGATCCGTTCATGCAGTGTTGGAGGAGGCTGAGTCTGTGGCTTCAGCTTACGAGCTGACACCTAGCGCAGGTTGACGATGGGTAAAATATAGATGGTGACAGAGAGCAGGTAGAGTGGAATACAACAAGTGACACAAACAAACAGGGTTATAGCCAGAAGGCAGCCGCGTTTTCATCACCACCTCCTCATATCTCCTGTGACTGATTGTTCATCTCATGACCGAGAGCTGAGCCCTGCTGAAACAGCGCCTGCTAGTTCTGCAGTGAGATTCATATCAAGAGAGAACTGATGAACTCAGCTTTTTACTGAGCTCACAGTGCAGTGAAACTTGAATTAGAGAGCTACTACATTCATGTTTTATAAAGAGGCTAGACTGTTTTTTCTTAATATATTAAATGATTAATAAGTAGAAGTGGAATCCCCGAGGTTTCTGCTCTACAACTGACTTGTGTTGGGTTGTTCTCAGAGATGCCCACTAGATGATGTTGCGACCATTCTGACACATTTTCAGTTGTGTACCTTGATGTAATTGGGAATTCTGGCCTTTTATCACAAGACACTCAGCTGAGGCAGGCCCACCACAGGGTGATAAGATCCATGTATGGGTCTGAATGATTAGCCTCTAAATGGATACTTGGCACCACAGACAGCATCTCTTCTTTCAGCCACAGCCAGTGACGATTCCTTTTGGCGACACTGGCAAGTTCTTTGATTGTATTCCTATGGGCCTGCCCTCTGACACCTACGTCCCTCAGGAGCCTTGTGATGGAGCGGGCTATGAAGCCCCTGCAACCCACCTCAACCGGACGCACTTTTGCGTTCCAACATCACTCCTCTGCTTCTGCTGCAAGGTTGAAATATCTCAGCCTTTTCCATTCATATACCTCGTCTACAGCATCCTCCCAGGGGATTGTCAGCTCAGTGATGATGTCACACTGGCAAGAGTTGGACCAGAGGACGAGGGCTGACCTCATGTTGGTTGTTGTGATTTCAAACAGAAGATGAGTCTCTGGGATCAGCCCTCTGTTTCTCTCTTTCCCAGGTGAAGGATGGTAGTTGTGATAATGTTGTCTGGGCATTGATAGGCATGACACTGGTGGCTCCTTTCTTGCACATAAGTTCTGTATACATCAGCACTGTGACGCCAGGTATATCTGCATTGTGGTAGGCTGGTCTCTTAATTCTTAATTCTTGCAAAAGAATTAGTGTTACCTTCTTCAGTTTTATTCAATAACAAGGTCTAAACTTTCCTTTTAGCTCTGGTACGTATACATTTATAAAGTAAAATTGAGGTTTCAACCTGGCTTATAAGGGGTTGCAAGCTTAAAAAGGTTGGAATCCACTATTTTGGCTGAATGTTTGATGAAACTTTCATTTGAAGACAGAAATTAACAGTGAGACAGTAAGTAAGACAGTCTAATGAACACAGGTTTTCACAGGCTGCACAAGGATGGGTTGTGATATTTAAGTCCATGCTCTTAGGTCATACTTACAGGGTTGAGAGGTGGCCTGGACCTGATGAACTCCAGGATGACTTCATGAGCACTTTTCTTTAACCTGGGTGGGACGTCTCCATTTACCTGAAACAACATAACAACAAAAAATATGAAAAAAGGCACACATAGACACAAAGACAGAAATGTAGCTCACGAGTCCTGCTTGTTTCAGAGGGTTATTTACTAACTGGAGTGCATGACATAGAGAGATAAGTGAGGTCACGGATATATTACATTTGCACGTTTCATACGTTTTATATTAACGTGCCTCAGGAGACATAATATATTTTGTCATCGGGAGGTGGAGGTATGATGGATGTGTGGCACCTAGGTGAGATTCCTGCCAAGCTGCAGACCACTGTTTGAGATCAACAAACAACAAAACTGTTTGTGATTTAGTGAGTCATTGCTGTATTTCCACTGGCTTTTCAGGCACCAAGCAGCAAAAGCTTGCTTCATCCTGGATCATACAATTAATTTTATGTCAAAACAACCAATAATAATAAACACAATAATAAACCATCTAATTGTTTTTGTAATATTATCAGCCATACCAAATGGCTTATAGTTGCCATAAAAGAGGGTAGTTGGGTCTAATCCCTGAACGCCATAAACCCACAGGCACTATTTCACATGATGTTTCGTCGTGTGCTTATGGCAGCGTTTTCTGAGTGGTGATTTAACCGACAACTTAAGATGAAACACTGCAGCCTCAAAAGCGTCAACACAAAATGCCTGTACATCCTTCATATCGGGTTCGAACCTGCCTCTCATCCAATGCCAGGTGGGATCGGCTCCTGCCCCCCTGTGACCCTTAAGAGGTTTTAACCGATAACAGAAAATTGATGGATCTTTCATATCACCAAATAAATGAAACACTGGTATCAAAAACAGCATCATCCCATCTTACAGTTATTACACAACAGCTTTTCAGGCAATTTCCCGATCGGAACAGTAGATCAGAGGTGCAGCAACAAGAGATGTACATGTGACATCAATTTGGCATCAATTTGTATTTGTGATCCAGACTGACCATGACTTTGCGCAGTTTGTAGCGCTTGGACCTGATGTCGTCCATGAGCATCTCATAGGGAGTGAGCTGGTACTCAATGGGCAGAGGGTTGTACTGACGCTCCTGCACCTTCTTCAGCTTGACTCCTTCACGCAAGTCCCTCATCACCTGAACCCAGAATCGAGCCTGACGGAGGAAGCAAAGGGCAGCATGGGAAAGAGGAAGTTGAAAATACCATGACCTATTGAATGTGAATTTATCTGGACAACAGCAACCATCTGTGCTCTGGCCTCTCTGTGCACACAGAGCAAGGAGGGTTCAAAGCTCTTTAATCACTGTCTATTCAGAGTGTAACATGGATTTATAAATATTTCTTTATGTGAGCATGCAGATGGAGAATCTTTGTATGAAATCAAAAGGAGGTGCGATTTTTCCCATGTATTTTAGAGTTAGACTTTGATCAAGAGAAAGGATTAGTTGAGGCTGGAGAACAGGGGTCAGGAGTTTACAGTAGTTGCCTACCCAGTCAGCGTTCTGTAGTTCATTCAGATCTCTGCCAGGTTCCTCTGATGACTCTTCCTCCATCTTACGGAGGTTCTGACGGAAAGACAGAGAGACAGAGGTTGAATATAAAGGTCGAAATCAGAAAGCCTGTGTGAGACATCTGGAAATGAAGAAGCTAAAAAGGATGACAAGCTAGTACATGTGGACAAACAGGTCATACATATTTCTCCAGTTTAGCCTGTTACCACTGTGGAAAGACATATCTTTAATATGCAGACACTCTGTGCCTTTTAATTTCAATTTTACACAAGTAGACAGCTAACAGGAGCTTTTAATGTGTGATACACCACCGCTCATCATCATCACATGAAGTGTGTCTTCACAAGAATGGTGCTGCCTAAAAATAACTGATCATAGTCTATGGGAGGAAAAATGATCAACTATATGAAAGATAGAGTTATTTGCTGACATATATTGTAAAACAAAAGGTGGTATTAGTAGTACTGCAGTACTTGCTGATTTACAAAAACTGTAACATAATTAATGATGATGATTCACCCAACTGCTTAGATTTAAAATATCCACCATACAGTTTGGTTTTCTTTAAAATGAGCATTAGCCTTTTAGAGCTGAGAGCATGGCTGTAGACTTGGTTGCTTCCTTGAAGACATTTTGACATGTTGCAGTAAGAAAAGCACAGGTGTAAATAAATGAACTGATGACGACTGAATTTAATTTAGCTGCTTCATGAGCCCTGGTAGTGTGCGTGCTGGCTAACTGTCACATTGTCATGTCTTAATGGGACACTTCAATAATGTTGGTTACTTTTTCCACCATGTCAAGTCAAAATGTCGGCTCTGAAAAAGGCTTATTTGCATTTCAGCAAATGTTTGCATGTTAGCATTGTTGTCATTGTTAGCTAACAACCACTCTCTTACCAACTACTTCCACTTTTACATTTACTTAAAGGGACAGTTTACCCCCAAAATCAAAAATTAATTCCTGACTTGTGTTAGTCTAGATTGTTTTGGGGTAAATTGCCGACTGTTGGAGATATCAACCATCAAGATGTCTGCCTTTTCTCAAATATAATGTAACTAGGTGGAAAAACATATGTCAGCAATGTTTCTTTCCAGAAATCATGACCAGGTTACTCAATCCACAGACCTTGTTGTGAACAGTTTCACATAGAAACTCTTTTCTACTCAACTACACTTGCCAGCCATATCACCATGCAAAAGGAAGTGTGCATTTACTTATGGATGAGAGGCTCATACTCATGACAGATGTAAACATTAATGGTGTCCTCCTCTGCTGAGCTGTACTAATAAGTTAGCTCAGTTGTGCTAGGCGGGCTAGCAATAGATGCATGCTTCCTTCGGTGCTGTGATACAGTTGGTGGGTGTAGTTCAGTGAAAACAAAATAGTTCCCACATGAAACTGCTCACAACAAGTTCTGTGGATTATCTTGAGTAACTGGCTCAAGATTTCTGGGAAGAGACATTGCTGCTGAGTTAAAAAATAAAATAAAATTGGACACTTTGAACACTACAAGCTGAGTGCCATCTAGTTCCATTAGAGAAGGTAGACATCTCTATGGACACATCACTTTTGTTTGGCTCCCATTTTTCACAGGTTTAAGTTAAAGATCGAAGATTTTTTGGCATTCAATATATATTAATTTCTCTCAAAAATGATTAAAATTTGTGTTAGTGAGCACTTCTGAGATAATTCTTTGGAGAAGGGTTCTCTTTACAAATAAATCCTGGGTTAGAATGTAAACTGATGGCAGACAGCATACATGGCGACATGTGGGGGAGTAGTTTGATAATGCCAACGTTGTTAGCAGAGTGCCCCACTGTGGTGACGGGGTTATGGAATGGGCTGGCATTAACTAACACAGGTGCATTTTATTGATGGCAGTTTGAATGCACAGAGATACTGTGATCCACTGTCATGCATTCTTTCACCTGG
Source organism: Cephalopholis sonnerati (assembly GCA_019142605.1). NCBI lineage: Eukaryota > Metazoa > Chordata > Actinopteri > Perciformes > Serranidae > Cephalopholis > Cephalopholis sonnerati. The sequence goes on along the minus strand of JAGQAX010000008.1, from coordinate 11,108,467 downwards.
AAGCTGAAAACATCCCAGTTCTTGCATGGCCTGCATACTCAACAGACTGGTCACCCATTGAGCGTGTTTGGGATGCTGGATTGGCATGTATGACAGCGTTTTCCAGTTCCTGCCAATATCCAGAAACTTCACACAGCCACTGAAGAGGGAGTGTGCCAACACTTAACACGTCGCAACCGACAACCTGATCAACACTATGTGAAGGAGATGTGTCACACTGCCTGAGGCTAATGGTGTCACATCACATACTGACCGTATGTAAGTGCTCACTAACATGGATTATAACAAATTTGTGACCAAAATTGGAAATAAATAAATCTATTGTGAACATAAAAAAGTCTTATCTTAAACCTGTAAAAAAGTGGAGCAAAAACATAACTGTTGCGTTTACATATTTGTTCAGTATAGATTCATAAATAGCACTACAAGTAAGAGGAAAAATATGTAATTTTGATTTGGGGTTGAACTGATCCTTTAACCACAATGGCTAAAAATCAATTTTGGCTTTTTGTTGTCTCACAGTTTTTTTTGTTTTGTCTTGTTTGTACTATACTACAGCCTCACAGAGCTGCTGGCATTCTTGTAGAATCAGCCATCAAAAACAAACAAAAAAAAAAAACATGTCACAAATTCACTTTTACTGTAAAGTACAAGTAAAAAGAAACAACATGAACCTGAGACAGTCCCTTGTTATCATGCAGTGAACAGAAAGCCCAGCTCCTCCATCCTGACACCTGTTTGAACCCTGCACAACGTGAGGCCATTAGAGTGTTGTGAAACACTGTCAGTCTGACTGACAGCCTATCTGTGGGAAACAAGGAGCAACCTGCATTCCTCTGCTGGTGCTTTCAAAGTTCAGCAGAGGACACTGTCAGTGCAGTGTGTGTGCGTGCGTATGTGTGTGTAATAGAGAGTGTGAGACAGCAAGCGAGAGAAGGAAACAAAATGCAACAAAAACTGTGTGAGCATTTTAAAGCAGTAGGCAGACAGAAAATATGTTCCCTCTGGCTAATGTTTCTGGTGAGACTGTTCTTGTCACGTCACAGCAGAGGAAGGATTGATAACACAATCACGGGAGTCTGCCCAGCTGACTGCAGAGTTAAGACCTCAACCCACCGGGAAATCACAATTCACCATCATCCTGCCAGGGGAACAGCTGCCTCCACTGGACTGTAGCAGTTACATAACATCACTCACAACATAATGCATCATAACTCTGCATGCCTATACAGTGTATACAGTTCTTCAGTGTCACAAGGTAGTGCTGAAGTGCTTAATGGCTTATAGCAGTCCATCAAATCATAACACTGCTAATCTATCCAGTGAAGAGCACAAAGAGAGATTAGCTCACTTGCTTTTAATTAACGCCATTATCTCATTGGTATGAGTGGCTTGTCATGACATCACATCAAAGCCACATATTTCCATTTCAAAAGGTTTGATTAAGCAGTGCTTTGCTCTTAATGGGGACAGCATTTTAATTCAGACAGCACAGCTACCCTGGCGTGGACAAAACCAACAGTCCTACTGCTGCAAGTCCACATGAATAATCAGGGCAATTACAGACTGCATCTACAGCCTTGTTTTTTCTAGTCAGTAATTCTGCTCTAGTTGTTATTCGTTTTTAGCTCTCAACAGCTGACAAGAAGCACTTATCCACGAGCAAACAGGAGCCAGAGCTGTTTCTGTGAATCACCACTAATTCAGTTGCTTTTCTGTAAATCTCTAGCAGCAGGAGGCATCTTTTTGTGGAGAGACAAAGCAACTGTTTGGCAGTCAGGGCTGGTGCATCCACTGTGGGTCGGCACAGCTCTGCCATACAGACTGGGAAGTGGGGGTGAGAGGGCTGCTCAGAGCCCCCCTGGGTATATCACGCACACACTTATATATACACACACTCACACACACACACAGGGACACACTGGCAGAATCTCAAGTAAACACAGGCATTAACAGATCCACTCAGGCATGAATATGCAATCACACACACACACACACACACACACACACACATCCTGGTTTACATGACCTTGCCTCACACTCACCATGATGCTTCACAACACTTCCATACGTGTTGATGATGACACTGATGTGAGGTTACATGCACTATTTGATCTTGATATCTATCTATAATTTTATTGTTGACCTATATGTCATAATATCCTCCTTGTGTTTATTTACATTTACACTTATTCTTTAATATTATACATTCAGCAAAGAACCCAAACCATGTAGACAGTGTAATGGGTGCCAAAAAGACTTTCTCCCACAGACTTACATTGTGATAGAGATGTGTTAGATCAGTAAATAATGTATTTTAAGCATCACAGCGCCCCAGCAATGACTTGTTTCACTATAGGCATTCGATCCATTCAGTCTGATAACACTTTGAAAGCCTAGGAGAGCTGCATGATTAAATCTTTTTCCCCCAGGGCAACCTCTAGCTCACTTGGTAGGGCGAGCGCCTCATATAAGCTGAGTCCTTTGCAGTGACCTTGGTTTGATTCCGACTTGTGGTCCTTTGCTGCATGTTATCCCCCCTCTTTCCTGTCTCTCCTCAGCTGCACTATCAATAAAAGGCAAAAACACCCAAAACATAATGATAACAAATAGCCGAGGGCTAAATCAGAAGTTAGCCGCTTGGTCACTGTAAGGCCCTGTGTCCACCAAAGCATTTTTTTTTCCCCTACTGAAAATGCCAGGCTCTCCTCAGGAAATGCCCAGCCCAAGGAGTGCTTAAAGTGCTTTGAAGGCACAACATTTCTTAGCTGAGACGCTTTGGTTACGTCTGGTTGCTATGATATGGAATATCAGTGGAAGTAAACATGTTGGCTCAATGTGCAGTACTTGCTACGGATGAAGGGAAGGCAGAGGAAATGAGGGTGAGGGGATGGACCCACTGCTCTGTACCCTCCATTGTTGTTGTTATCAGCACTTGCACATGTAACTATGGTTGGTCTTTGTGGTATTTGTCCCTCCTCCATGGTGACTGAATGGCTGAAGTAACAGTAATGAGCAAAACGTAATTATTGAGACTGAGTCAGCCATTATAGGAGCTCTGTGAGGCTGTACTGCATCAGCATTAGCATTACGTAATTGTAATGACAATGTTAACATACTGATGGTATAATATTTACCATCTTAACCATCTTGGTTTAGCATGTTAGCATGCTAACATTTGCTAATTAGCACAAATCACAAGTACAATAGGGGTTGATGGGAGTGTCTTAAGTTTTGCGGTTTTTGGTTATAAACAAAAGAACTGGACACACTGAGATTTTGACCTGATGATGCCGCTAGATAAAAGGTCAGAGAATCAGCAAAGAGAGAACAATTAATCCTGAACAGGAGCCTGACAATGGCAGTCCATCCAATAGCTGTTCAAAACCACAAATGTCGATGTCACTGTGGTGCACCGGTCAAAATCATTGCTTTTATCATTACCTTACTTTCTAGTCTAAAAAGGCTGCAGTCCCCAATGTCCTCTTTTTGAGGCTTCTTTCTCAGCCCTCTCCACACTGCAATAACTCCTCTCTCCTCACAGAGAGTTATGTAACCAACCAAATCCCCTCTATTCATTCAGATGCATTACGCACACTAAAAGGGCAGCAGCGGTAGTGCATAGCAGGAAGGAACCCTGAGGTGGAACACATACACACACACACACACACACACACACACAAGCAAAAACACCACTCCTCACGGGAAATGTTCCAACCCACAGCTGAGCTCCAAAATGCTCCTGAGGAGAGACAAAGCCCAAACCTGACTCCTGCATTTGATCTTAATGAATGAGCTGAAAAATAAAAAAAATTGCGACCCTGTACAGAAACAAGACAAGTCTTTGTGTTTAGAGTAGCAGCCTCGAAGTGAACTTGAGAAACATGAAATTAAGCCGATAATGTATTTGTGATGATAGAATTATGTTATGAACTCATTTTAATTTTCCCCAAGCCACTTCTCAAGCCTCCTCATTAAGTAGAAAGCAGTAATTATGATGCATTCTCACTCTCACCCAGCTAATCACAGATCACTGAGGAAAATAATTGGAAATCACCTGCCAGCCCCCCTCCTGATTCTAGACACATGACCCCTTACAGACAGCATGCCAATAATACACTGAAGGAGCATTAATCCTTTGTGGTATGTGGAAAGTTGAAAACATATTACATCACAGACGTTCCTATCACTGCAATAAGAGTCTTACATGTGATTATGTGAATCATGCCTCTCTGAATATTAGCTGTGAGAAGCTGAACTTTGGGCTCTCGGCAGATTGAGAGTCAGCATGTCTCCAGATACTGACATCCATGTCGGACACGCACAACAAACATGTCACTCTTTCTTCACAGTGGCCCACTTCAACCTGTCAGCATGCAGGGTGTGAGAGCACGGCCTGTCATCCGCACACTGCACGGTTGCATCAGACTGTTTGGACATTACAACACTTGTGACGTACACTTGGCCAGTTTGTATCAAAGCTGGTATTTTGTCCCTGTACTCACTATTGTAAAGTCTGACCACTAACATGCCAGAAAGATTTTAAAAAATGCACAAATATTTGGTCTTTTCCCTCCAACGTCTACTTTGGCCAGGTTGAAAAATCCTCTGAAACAGCACATGTGCTGTTGAGATCAGTCTGGATTGTTTTAAAGCAGAGTGATCCATCTAACCATTGAACAGTAAGTGGACAGAAAAAACTGTGGGATACATTTTAACGTGAGATAAAAAGTATAGGCCTCTCCACCATTAAAAAATACATCATTGAAAAATTTTTTTTTAGCTGTCGTCAGGTAGGAGGCTGAGATTAGAAATGGACAGGTCAATTTAAATGATTTACTGTACAATATCTAAAACATCACCCACAATAATCCTACAATTTGATCACTTTTGTAAGCAGCTATACAAAAGTGACTGGGGTGATGAGGGAGGCTGAACATTATGTTTCACTCTGTAAAAGAGCAAGGCTCCTTAAGTGTTATTATGTTAGAAAATAATTGCAACATTCCTGCTCACAGCATGTCAAAATAATATGTAGTCTTAAACTGGTACTTGTTTAAAAGTGCAATTTGTAACTCTGGAGAAACTTAGTTGATTGTTGAGTTTCATTCCCAGGTTGTCAAATACCAACACTTTGGGTTGATGGTTCATTCCAACTACCAACCCAAAGTGTCTGTATTTGACAACCTGGGAATGAGAGTCAACAATTAACCATCTTTCTCCAGAGCTACATACGGCACCTTTAATCGTGTTCCCCGGTTTATACTTTAATATCTTGACTGAACTTCTTATGTGCACCATCATTAAACATTTTATTATAACCCTGAGACAGAGGCGGAACGGCAAAGGTGTATTTTAATGCAAATATTTATGTTACTATTTTGAACCAAAATATACACTCACCAGCCACTTTATTAGGTACGCCTGTTCGACTGCTCGTTAACGCAAATAGTTAATCAGTCAATCCCTCGGCAGCAACCCAATGCATTTAGGCATGTAAACATGGTCGAGACAACCGCAAGTTCAAATTGAGCATCAGAATGAGGAAAAAAGGGATTTAAGTGACTTTGAACGTGGCATGGTTGTTGGTGCCAGACAGGCTGGTCTGAGTATTTCAGAAACTGCTGATCTACTGGGATTTTCACACACAACCATCTCTAGGGTTTACAGAGGATGGTCTGAAAAAGAGAGAATATCCAGCGAGCGTCAATTCTCTGGGTGAAAATGTTTTGTTGATGCCAGAGGTCAAAGGAGAATGGCCAGACTGGTTCAAGATGATAGAAAGGCAACAGTAACTCAAGTAACCACTCATGGGATAAGAAAAATACAAAAAACCTCCCTGCTCCTCTAAAAAAGTCCCCACCTTCAACAAAAATAAATATTACAATAGCTTTTCCCTTTCCTGAACCCCTCTCCCCCACTAATCATTTCCGAACAGTCTCTCACCAGAGTATCCACAAGACACACAATAACAATCAGGAAAAGGTTCAATTTTAAGTTTCAAATTAATGTAAAAAAAGAAAAACTCAAACACACTTTACACCTGATATACACTGACAAAAAAAATGTTTAGGTGCTGATTTCACAAAAAAATTGCAATTAGCTTTGATGGATGGATACAGATGATACAGTTGTGGATACAGATGCTGGGAAGCTTAAGACTGTTGTTATGTGCGGTTTGCTTTAACTTATTTTTCAATAAAATTTTCAACATTTTATATTGCAATATTAAGGTGGAATTGCCACGTTATAAGTAACTTTACAAGCCTTAAAGTGAAGTCTTAAATCTTTCTCATGTCTTTAATAGCTTAATTTAAAGGGACAACTTGACAATGCTTTTTTTCCCTTTGTGTGATGTTTTATGCACAAACCCACTAGATTTTTGGCATAAAATAGAGTTTCTACTTGATTAAAAACAATCTAAAACACGACAGGTTTTGTCCACTTGTTCCTGCCTGTTATCAGCAATGAGTAATGCATAAACATGAGGAGAAGCTGCTTGTGAAAGCTGTGAGTCAGTGTTATTGGGTGTTACGTCATAGCTTGAGGAAACTAGGCTGTGCACTGACGTGTCCATTCATTACTTAATTCACAGTGATTACCACGGATGCCCTTCTGTATCAGCTGACCGCCTCTGCTCTGTCGCATAGGAGACACAGCTGTCTGAGCACTGTCTTCATGTCTCTGTGTGTCTCTCTGTTGTGTCCATGCCTATTACATGCTACAGTCTAGACCTTCTTCTCTGAAATGATGGTTTATTACTGAAACAGACAAGATGGATCACTCCTTTATGCTCGGCTGGTTTCCTCATTTGAACCTTTAAAGGGATAGTTCAGATTTTTTTGAAGTGGGGTTGTATGGGGTACATATCCATTGACAGTATATAACATACAGTAAATTTTAGTTGGCACACCACCAGTTTGGAGAAGCAGGCTGGAGTCCAACATGGAAGTTAAGCGATATACTGTTGTAGACAGCAATAAAACCTATTTTAGCCATGTAAAAAAAATCAATACCAGTTTAAGTGTACGCTATATTGAGCATATTTTCCCTGCTTTACCTTCATGTCAGACATTGATTCCTGATGGGGAACTGAAGCTTTCATATCCCTCTCTTTAAAGCCAGACTCCATTAAGAAAAACAGTGATATCTTGTCTGAGCAGGCTGTCTGACGGAAAGATAAAGAAGTGAGAATACTCCCAATAAAGCTTTCACTCAAACTGTTATTAATTTTTTTTAGTTGGCTCTATTTTTAGGTGGCTGATATGGATGGCACTGACTATGGATAAGTACCTTATAAAACCCCACTTCAAAAAATCCTAACTATCCCTTTAATACACAGACGCAGAGAGAAAAATGTAATTGTAGAAATGTTTGTTAAATTCATAAAGTTAAGTACTACTGTACCTACTATTTTCAGTTAGTTTTACATAACCACAATCACTAAATACTGTACATAAATTGTGTGTATTTACAAGGAACATATTCATGATGTGATTTTAACACATTTGTGTATCCCAGATATTTTTTCTCAAAACAGATTGTGATTTGAAACCTTTTATAAGCTAACTGATAATACATGTCTTTTTATATGATGATCATCCTAACTAACGCTGTCACTGGTACCCACAGAGGGCGAGTTATGTTAATTAGTGTGGTGCATGGGGCACGTAAGGTCACAGTGCTGATCTTCTCAAGAGGTGCCTTCCTTCGTGTAAAGGTGAATGATCATCCTGTAACCTTTCCTCAGAGGGGAGTGTCATGTGTAGTAAATTTAGGCTGTGTTTTTACTGAAGGCTGAAACTATAAAGCTATAGCTTATGCATTCACCATACCCAAATGATGATGCTCCGATACGTGCTGTATAATGTTTAACTAAAAGACGTTTGGTTAATGTGTCTAGAAAAAGAGCCATATGAGCCCAGAGCTGGGATGTGGATGCAATGATGATGATGACAATGATAAGGACCCACCTCTTTGGCACTCCTGATTTTGTCCAGGAAAGTACCTAGCTCCCTGGTTTCTGTGTACAGAGCCCGACACACTGCCTGGTAGTGACTGGGAGCATCTGATAGACTGGGTAGATGTGCTGTGCACAGCTGCAAGAGACAGGAGACAGTGAAAGACAAAGAAAGAGAGAGACTGTCAGTTCACACAGTGGTATTAATTCTAACCATGGAGCAAAAATGATTGAGGAAAATTCCTGTGATGATGTGACGATGATAATTTGCATGCTGGCTTGTTTGCTAATTTTTAGGTGACACATCTCCAGCAACAACATGGACTGCCTGGTAATTATTTTAGTCACCTGTAAGTATGCCAATTATTTTATTGATAAATCAGTTAATCACTTGGTCTTTAATTGTCAGAAAATGGATAAAAATGTTTACTTTGGTTTGGTTGTTTTGCTTTTTTCGGTCAAGATCCCGAAACCCCCAAAAATTCAGTTTTCAATTTCTTTTTTTTTCTTAAAAATGCCTAAAATCATTACTGATTATACTAATTTACTTTCTGTAGATCAAATAATTAGTTAACTGAGTATTAGTTGAAGCTCAGTACTTCATGGCATTTTTCTATATCACAGCAACCTCAAATTAGAGCCAAATCTAAATTATTAGAGTCTTCCTTTTAACTCCAAGTTTTCAGTCTTCACCAACAACAAAACAATCCTTTTCAGGTAACTGTTATTACCACAATGAGCTTCATTTGCACTTTGCCAAGTCTGCTCTGCACATCCAGAATATCAGACTGATAATGTCAAACTGTGGAGCCTTGCTAAAGGATACACACATAAACACAGAAAAAAAACCAGACAGTTGCATACATTTGTAAACAACTGTTATTGACTGCTGAAACACAATTGACAAAACAACTATGCCTGAAGTCAGCCATGCTGTTGCTCACACACAAACACACACCAACAATGACGAGAGAATACGTCCTTGTCTCTCTCAGAGGAACAGAAGGTGCCCTCTGGCCAATGGTTGGCATGCTCATAGCCACCATTTTTCCAGTAAGAGAGAATTTCACTAAACACAGAAAATACCAGACAAACCGTCTCTCTGTGTCCTTTATCCTGCCCACATCCTATCACAAGTGTGTGAATAACACAAAAAAGCTGTGCCCAGGGTAAACGAATATGCCGTTGTTTGTATTTTCATGTGGCACTGAGGTAAAAACAGTTAATAGTGTATTCTACGTCAGCCAGGGTTAGTACAGTAGGACAAAAGGTAAACTGAGGGAGCACACAGAGACAACAACACTGGGACAACAATTGGAACTGACAGCTAGCTCGCCTTTGGGCCAGCCAGACTGCCACACTGTTCAGATACCTTGGAGAGCAGCGTTGGTGTCTGTATGTGTGTTTGTGTGTCTGTGTGTATGTATTTGTGTGTTTGACTGTGTATGTGGTCATTATGTAAACAGTGTGAGGCCATGTGAGTCCTGACACAGTGACTCTGTGCTCCATTGGACGGCAGAGATACATAACTCCCAGCAAGGATGGGGCTGGAAGCCAGACTGCACTGTGGTTGTAATCTCCATGTGCAGAGCCATGTTTAACAATGTCATTTTCTCAAAAGCATCTTTTCCTGAACAGTAACCCTCCCTGATATCATCTGTTCCTGGAATCTGTCACTGGATTATGTTCAGTCAAGAACTGTATTTCTGTATAAAGCAACTTAAAATTTAAGGTCCAGTGTGTAAAATTTAGGGGGTTAGGTTAGGGTTATTCCAGAAATGGAATATAATATAATGAGTATGTTTTCTTTGTATAATCACCTGAAAATAAGATTTGTTGTCCTTTTGTTACCTTGGAATGAGCACACATCTACATAGGGAGCGGGTCTTTGTTTAGAGATCGCCATGTTGCACCGCCATGTTTCTACAGGAGCCCAGAACACTGACTCCAGATAGGGCCATTAATGTTTTATTTCTTTCTTTCACTGTAGTGAGAAGCCCAACTGCAATGAGCAGCATCAGAGTTACACTGATTTGTAACATTAAAACATTATTCAGTGTTTTTACCGGTTTAAATCAGTTTGTTTTAGACAGGAGAAAACCTTTGCAGATAATTTGGCTTACAGTGAAAACGTCCTCAACATCTGAATCAGAAAAAAAGGTGAGCACACAATAGCATGTGTTGGGCAAGGTACCCTTCTCCAAGATGCCAAAAAAACAAATTTTCTTGGAGCCAGAAGTGACTATATTTGGAAAAGACAGTGAAGCTGTGGAGAAGTGAGGGTGGATCTGACTCATAGACTGCAGTGAGGCTTCGCAGACAGCTTGTCACTGAAGCAGCGCCACCTTTTACTATGTTTAACTTTGGGCCTTTATAAAATGTAAACGTGAGTTATATAAAAATTCACCCCCTGTACAGTTGTCATGAATGTTGAAATTAACTATACAAGCCAAAAACCTTTTTGTACCAGGCTGTAAAAATGTTTATTCATGCTGTGAAGCTGGGACTTATTGGGATTTACTCTGCTTTGGAGCCAGCCTCAAGTGGCCATTCAATAAACTGCAGTTTTTGGCACTTTCACATTCATGTTTCAGTCTCAGAGGTTGTTAAATGATCCACTACATGTTCACCAGCTAGCCTCTAAGGGCCTGTGTCCACATAGCATTTTTTTCTGAGAGCCAGCATCTTTTTACTACTGTTCCTAATGAAGAGAGAGCATATGTGACTGCATGTGGCCGCCTAGAGAAAAAGCGCAGCGCCCAGTGTCTTTTTTCAGCTTTTTTGGTGTGGCAGCTTCAAGCTCTCTTAGTTAAAAAAACTTTTCACAAAGGTGCTGATGTCATCACTGCTGCTCCTTTAGCTACTGTCTATCCCAAGATAATATGTTAGGTAGAGACTGTTTCTGGTAACTGTGAGATTGACCTTCCATTAACGTAGCACTATGTTAGCTACCTGGTTAATGTTAATGTCAAAAAGTTGTTGTCATGGAAACAAAACCGACAAGTAAGTCATTTAAAAAAGTGCTGGGATAAAGCACTCCCCAGCGCCATGCCATTGCCTTTCTGCCAAAGAAAAACTCCATGTGGATACGATACTTCACTTTGTCTATCTGCCATTTGGTGTCAGGCAGGTAGCAGAGCCACTCTCTCTGAGCCACACCTTTCACATTACACACAGTCATTTGAACAACTCTTAACATAAAAAAATCAATGACTGCATCTTTACATTTGATGTCTTAGATGTCCTAGTTAGCTTAAACATACATAGCCACCAACAGCAGTACATACACAGAAAAGACAGCCACAGCCACTCAGCTACTGTATGTACCTTGAGGATATCTCTATAACCGTGGATGCTGGAGATGTTGTCAGGATCGTCCTCTGCCTCATCCTCTTCTTCTGTGGCCTCATAGCCTTCATCGGGGCAGGCGTCCCTCTCAGCCTCGGCCATGTTAGTCATGAGGTCAATGAGCTGCTCCAGAGGAGGGCTGAGCTCCCTCTCCTCATTCTCCTTCAGCCCGTAATCCAGGGCCTTGTAGATCATGATGCCCAGAGACTCGATCACCTGAGAGAAAACAGGAGACAACCAAAAATTAACTTCACATTATCTGACATCAGTCTTATGCATTCTGGGTCACTTTTTCATATTTACACCCATTTATGTGGCCTCAACTCCAAGTATCTACATGCCTGCATGTTCTTTTTGTTTATGAACATTAGCCTCTAACAATGTTGATAGCTTACAATGCACATACATTGGACACCCTGTACAGCTGCTGTCTGATTATGAAAAAATGGGATGTACAAATATTAAGCAAACAACAGGCCTACAATCATTTGTAGAGAATGCAGTATTTGTTTTTTTTCGTACATTGTTCTGTTGTTCATCTGCCACGCAATAAAAACAAATATGGATTTATGTCTTTGTTATGCAATATGATCCTCTTTCGTGTGCCAAGGCTGAGCTGAGCAGCTGTAATATAGTGACCTCATGACTCAACCTTTGACAAGAGAGCTCCCTCCGCCGTTCATGCATGCACACAAACACACATTGGCCTTTGACAGGCTGACGCTGGGAGCAGATTACTGATAGTAGGCCTAGATCTTGTGATTAACTGACGCATGAAGGGAAACACTATCATCACATGTCCTCATGAAGATACAGTCAGTCTTGTGAAGGATGAAAGAATTCTGAATATTCAGAGGCAAGAGACAAGATATGTAAGAGGTCATCTGCCATTTGTTCACTGTCTGAGGTTCGAATGATACGCCACTTGAATGATACGCCACTCAACATTTTTAGCATTAAATACCATCCTCTAGGTCTGAAAGATGGCTTTTAAAGTTGGTATTTTAAAGTGCTTAAATTAATTTCAGTGACAAATTTTAATGGCATTAAAAGGCTTATTTCTATTTTAGCTTAAAAGATTTGCATTTTTACACAGAGGTTACATTGGTCACAATGGTGCAGTAAGCATTAACAACAAGCCCAGCAGTGTTACAACATTCTGTACTTGTAATGGCTTAACACGGTTTTATGGACCTTATGATATATGATGTTTAGGCATGAAAACTTTAAGCTGATTACAGCAGCTATGCAGAAGTGGCCTTAAATCGGCATTAACTGATATTTGGGCACTTCAGGACAGTGCAATAACCTGTAAACACAACTATGACATATCAGCTAATTAAGTTGGCATGATGTAACATGGTGCAGAATGTTTCTTATTTACACATCCAACAGACACACAGCAACATTAGCTTTCATTTAGAGTTAGTTGCTGGTGAATGAAAGGCCAATAGCCACTCCTATTTTAGCTCTATTTTGGTCTCCACCAACTTCTAAGGGGAGTGTGTGGCTCTTTAGCTGCTTACATGTGTCACCATGTAGGGGACTGCCTGTTGTGGCAGAGAGGGGCAGGTCATGCCTTGGCCATAGTAGGACGTGCTTTTGCTTGAGAGAGTAGTGTATTTACAGAATAATACAGCGTTTGGTTTTGGGATATTGGGCCACAGACAAATGGGCTTTCAGTTGCTAACTTAGCTAGTTGCTAACTTATCTGATGCCATTTGGTAATGGGCCTGTACAGTGGGTTTATCTTTCTGCTGTGTTGGAAACAGTGATGAAAGCCCTTTGTCAATGCTCTAGGCGTTAGATAGCGATGCACAAAGGCACCTTTCGCAGCAGTGTTACACACACTGGGCAGTGGCAGTTGTTGACGCAGCAGCCAACAACCAAAATCGTAAAATACCACAGCTATGTCAGTGAACGTCTGCATAAAATACTGACGTACAAAGGCACCATTCACGGCGTTATCAAACGCAGTCTGTAATGTCGTCGTCAACCACTGGTGTAAAGAGTGACAAAGTCCCTATAGGGTGGGTGAAAGGGGAGGTGGATGGGTCAGTAAACATCAGACATTCACCTGGGCACCTGCTGTCCATTTCCTGTGTGAAACCAAAAGTCAGTGGAGTTTTAATAACAATGTAGTGTGCTAGTATGTGTAGCATACTGTGGTAGTGACGCATGTCATGTGATGTTACATTAGTAACAGCCGTACTTATTTTAAGCCAAAGCATGATGTTTTTATCTAAACCTAACCTCGTGCTTCTGTTGCCTAAACTAAAGGAAATAAATGTAAAAACTAGGTGTTTAAGGTGCATTGTAAGTTTATTTTTGAAAAGACACAATGTGTGTAACAAACCTACATTGACACACCATCCTGGAATGTCAACAACAGATGCAGGAGGTCACCTATATTTGGATGTTAAAGTCTATTGATATAGCATCTGTCGAGTTGGGATGAGAACATGTTGCAGTTTCAGGCTGTGAAACCAAAACACTGAACTGAAAGCACTGAACTGAATAACTGTGGAGCTGAGGGGATCTGCAGAGCTGGTGAATTTTCTGTGTGTTCATCGAAACGAGCGACACCTTAATGAAAAAATAGAAAAATAGAACAGTTTTAAGTGGTTACCTTGGTGTGAGCTCAACTTTTATTAGATACGTTTTTGACAGCCATTTTGCTGAAACGTACCACAAACTCAATAATTCATACATTAATGCAGACTAAGCCAGGCTTCTGAAATTAAACCATGCTATTGTTTTGAAATCCAGGATGAAGAAATCAGCTGAGCAACAGCATTTCATTTATCACCTCTATGTGGTCAAAAAATCAGAAGACAACCATGCAAACAAGGACTTAAGGGAATGGAGCATGTGAGTTTGGTAGTATCTCAACATTAGCTTCTTGCAAGAGGTCTGAGGTATCCTCCTGCACTTCAACACACACCAACACACCAATCCTTATTAATTTTACTGTACTACAACCTATTAATGTATCACCACACAATAATAATTTCAGGAAAAAAAACACAAAATGTTCACTGTAAAGTAATGATTGTGAGTTAAACTAATGGCTTCCTGGAAGGAAGAAACAATGCATCAGATTTTTTTTTTTATAATAAAATGCTTTGCAGTAGGGTAAAATAGAAAATGTCCCTGCACTGTTAACACACATAATAGTATCTCTATACTAGTGGTTGGTTGGCTTATGGGTAGTAATAATAATAGAAACAATAATGCATTTTATTTGTTAAGCACTTTTCAAGACCCATAACACCAAAATATAGGGAGATGCTAAAGGTAAAGAGAGGCTATCTTCAGTTAAAGCACTCAATCTGCCCTGAAATTGGAGCGTCATGGTGGATAAAGGCAGCAATGCCAAAGCCAAGACAAAAGACAAGAGTGGGAAATCACACAGGGGATTATTCTGCAGCCTTGAGCACTGAGAAAAGACTGAGAGGGAGCGAGACAGCATATAAAACACTGAGAGAGGACAGAAACTGTGAGAAAGGGGGATTGAGGATACAGGAAGGAGTGAGAAAGAAAAGGATCAGAGACAGAAAAGTAACAAGAGACAGGAAAAAGAGAAATGAATGAGATGATGAGTCACTGAATGGAGCAGGGAGGTCACACAGGGCGGGGAACAGTGAGACATCAGGGGAAACAGAATCACATAGAGTGTCTGTGTGTGCAGACATGAAGATCAAGAGCAGATCAATGGACATTCGTGGAGGGGGGAGGAGTCATATGAGAGATCTGTCCTCCTCTCCTCCATCAGTGCGTAAGAGCTGGGTTTCCTCAGGGGGGACCAGCTGAATGCCACCTCTTTGTCTGAGCTCCACCCGGATCCATGCTCAATGATATATGACACCATGCAGGCAAGCACACACACACGCACACACACACACACACGCACACACGCACACACACACACAAAAAGGCTGCACATGCAAACATACTCCTCCAGGGACCTGCTGTAACCTCAGGCTATAACTAAGAAATCCTCCTCAGCAGACAGTGAGAGCATAAAGTAGAAAATGTGACAGCTATGGACTGATCTGCCCTGCTCAGCAGCTAATGGTTTTATGTGTTAAGCATGTGGATTTTCAGGCTCCCATTTTTTATCTGAAGCTTATCTAAAAACCACGACTTCAAGAATTCAGTCAAAGGCTGTAACAATATCTGATCTACAAAAGAAGAAGTGGATGAAATAGATGAAAGGCTGCAGCAGATGGGCTTAGCAATTCTTTCACTTTCATTTTTTTCACTGAATGATAAAAATGTGTTTTTATCTGGCAGAAGAAGCTGCCACAAATTAGACTTTTGACTTTACAGAGATAAAAGGCTTCAGGAGGCAAACGTGTGCCACATTTTGAAATATATTATTGGTGTTTTATTCACTTTGCCCGGGTGTTTGGTCAAACCCAGCATCGGAACTTTGTGGCTCTGCTGTGGATGAAGGCAACGGCAAGATGTATTTTAGCCACCTAAAAAAAGTCCTGCCAAATCAGTATCAGTTTGTTATATTGATAATATTTTCACTACTTTACCTCTCTGTCAGACAACCCAATCTATGCTCTCCATAAAGCCACCAGACTCTATTAAGAAATATGGTCATTTTGGCCCGCTGAACACAGGAGTTGCTGGTCTACTGCTGCCTCAATCAGTTTGTTTTTTGGTTTCTTTGCTAACCCTAACCCTTATAAATGCCAAAGTAACACAATATCACTTACAAACTAACTGGTTGAGGCAGCGGTGGCCCAAAAGCTCCTCTGCTCAGTGATGTTAAATTACAATTTTTCTCAGTGGAGTCTGGCTTTGAACAGAGCTCAACAAGCCTCAGCTGCTTGTCGGAAATCGCTGTCTGACGGTACAGTAAAGCAGTGACAATATTCTAAATACAGCATACACTTAAACTGATATTGCTTTTATTAGGTGGCATAAATATGTTTTATTGCTGACCCGTCCACAGCAGTACATTGTTTAGCTTCTGTGTCAGAGTCCAGACTGCCTCTCCAAACTGGGGGCAGTTAAAAATAAGTTTTGGCCCATCATGATGGTCTTATAGTTTGGCACTTTGTATGCCAGAAACTTTGAACTGCGAGAAAATGGCATGTAGATACTACAACCATGACCTTCTTGTAGGTGGTCGTCTGATGCTTTTATTGAGTGCAGGACATAAGAGCTTTCCCTGTGACTGTGAGGTGTCTGGACGTGAAGGCAGGCTAAAGCAAACAAGCCTCCAGTCCACTTAGAAATCTCCCCAACTGTTTCCCAGGCTTCCAGGTGACCGAACAGAATGATGGGATGGAAGGAGGAAGGGGAGGAGAGAAGAAAAAAGATGAAGAAAAAGAAAAAAAAAAAGTGGGGCGAGGATGAAGATGTCAACCAAAGGAGATTTGCCAGTGCTGCAAAGTGCTGCAGTGGCCATCATCACAGGAAAGAACAACATCAAACAGCTTGGCTTAAATTTCAGCATTCCTGTCACGGAGAGGAGGCAAGCTGGCCGAAGGGCCAAAATAAAAACCATTGTGACGCACAGGGTAATGTTTTGGAATTGTTTCCCGCAGCCACTTAATCACTGTTGTCCTGCAATCACCTCAAAACCTCACCTGAACTTTTCATTAGTCTAAATGACTAAGGCTTTTTAATGAGTCAGATTGGGTTTAGAGAGGACATATAGAGTTGTAAAGTTATCTGACTGCTGGCTTTAAATTCTTGCACAAAGACAGCGCTGTATCACATTCAGGGTCCCTGTCTTCAACCTACAGCCAACATGCATCTACCACCCACCTACTGTAAATGTCTATTATTATCTCACAGGGACAATGCAGGTTTTTACATAACAGATAAGAGCAAATGTGTCAGTTTCTGATCCATTTAAATTTCACTGCAGCTTTCAAAAGCAACTGTAGTACGTCACCTCATGTACAAGAACTGAACACCAGCAGGATATGATATGACAACACAGTCTAATGTTGATAAGAGTGCATGTAATGTCTAGCCTTTGTTCTAGACAATACATTACAAATTATGTAATAGGACTCTTTGGGTTAATATGGCCAGGTGTCTGCTGCCATGCATTTACATTTATAACATGAAGTTTTCTACAGTGTGAAGTCTGTTACAACTACAGTACATCAAAATTAAGACAAAATCAAGGCAACTCTTTTAAGTTCAATTAAACGTAAATGTTTGAAATTCTTTGAAATGTCACTACCCTAAAAATAATTTTATGTAATGAGAGCAATGTAAGCATTCAGATGTACTGCTTAAGTAAAAGTACTAATATCACACTGAATTTAATACCCCACTACAAGTATAAGGCCCACATTGGAAACCTTACTTGAATAAAAGTATCTAAGTATTATCAGAAAAATGCACTTAAAGATTAAAAGGTAAAAGAATTAATTGGGCAGTAAAATGTTCTGTGTCAATGTTTTACTATTAGGGAATGTTTGTGATTTATGAGGGGGGAAAGGGTGGTGCAAAAAGGGGGGGGCATGTCAAATATTTTTAAACACTGAGGAGGGATTTATGTTTTTTATTTAGGCTGAGGGGAGGGGTGTTCACATTTAAATGGTTGCATATTGTATTTATTTACTGCAGATTTTTAAAGCAAACTGCATGTTTTCTTTGAAAATTGCCCCAAATTATACCAATTATCACAGCCAGAAACTGTAAAAACAGAAATTATTGTTGGATTTTCAAAATTACGATGTGCAAAGAACATGTATCATGCGAAGAATGTATTATGTGCAAAGAACACTTCCATCAGAAAAAAACTTTTCCAAATCTGAGCTAAAAGTAGTGATATTTCATCAAAATCACTTTATTCTGCGCTTTATTTAAAATTTTGCCAAAAATAAACCGTTTGTAAAAGTTAACCAGGGTGCACAACAAGAGTGAGAAACTGTAGCTTTTTCAACTCCAGGATTATATCTTCAGCTTTTAATTTTCAAATATCAAAGGGTGATTACAGGAGCATGCAACTCACTTAAATATCTAATAAGGTGCCAAAATGGCTAACATTTTGACACGCACTACATCGTCATCAGACTCTGTGCGTCAAAATGTTAGTCGTTTTTGCACTAAATATTTAAGTGAATCGTGTGCTCCAATATTTTCTTACCCTGTGAAGTGGCCTATTGAACTATTTGTTGCAATCTGTCCTTTCTGTGAGCACTGACCTCTGCTTGTGGAGGGCCTGAAGCGCAAGATTTTTTTTAAATCTAATAACCTATTTATGATGAAGGGAGGGTCATGCATTTTCCACCAATCACTCAGGGGGGCTTAAGCAAAAATATCTGTGGCTTCCGTGATGGTCAAAAAAAAAAAAAGTCACACCCCAGGCACCCCCTCCTCTGATAAATAAAAAGCAGACCCTTATATCTGATGTTTTTGGATTAATACCAGTGCTGCGTTGATGTGTTTGTTGCATTTTGCATGTTGCATTGTTGCTGTAGATGTTTACGGTTGTGCTGATTGTTAGGTAGTATTATCTACAGCATTGTATCATATTCTATACGATCATCGTATGTTTGTAGCATGGCTGCCCTGTGAGGGACACAAATCTCTAAAAAGTCAACTTTTTATGGTGTCACTAAAAACTGCCCTGTGACTATGCATTTTCCAGCTGATTTAAGAAGATTTTCAAAGAGTTTATAAAGTTACATAAAATGGAAATACTCAAAAAACATATAAGTACCTTGAATGTGTACATTATGTACACCACTGATAGTAGGGCTGCAACTATTCATCTTCCTTGTCTCTTAATCAATACAATGACGAGCATCATGTCTTTACTATAAAAATCAAGCTGGATCCAGCCGCCATTTAGCTTAGCTTAGCACAAAACAAGAAACAGCTAGCCTGGCTCTGTCCAAATGTAACAAAATCTGCCTTTCAGCACCTCTAAATCTCACTACTCAACATGTTTGTTTAGTCTGTACAAAAAACCAAAGTGTAAAAACAATAATTTGTGGATTTATATTGTGGTATGTGCCAGACTATTTCTTGGCTGAGAACAGACACTCCCTGACGTGTCTGCTGGTTGCCTAGCAACCTCATGGTGATGACAAAATTGGCTTTGGCTCCACATCGACCAGACGGATATCAGAGTGGTATCGATCTTCTCATCTAAGTCCTCAGAAAAAATAAAAGCAAGAAGGCATATTTCCCAAAATGCTGAATTGTTCCCTCTATTTAATGTGTTTTTAATTAATTTTTGTCCAACCAATATTTGAAAAGATATTCAATTAAAAGTTTGGCTATACTGAACATTAAATAGTGTCATATCCTCACATTTAAGAAGCTTGAACCAGTTTGGACTTTTGTCTTGCTAAAGGACTGAAAAGATAAATCTGTTATCAAATAGCTGATTCATTTTCTGTCGCTTCACTAATCAATTAATCAACTCATTGTTTCTGCATTATATCAATACACACGATGAAATCCAGCTTTGGTATGTGTTGCAAATTTATTGAGATGGATAAGAGAAGTGAAATCCATGCATGAATGACAGGATGATGGAAAAACAAGCTGATGAGATCACTGTCTGACTGAGAAAGGTCAGGGAGGATCACATGTGGCGAGAAGGCTGGTGGTCTATGGATCTGGCAGTGCGATGTAATAGTCGGCTATGCATATTTAGTGCACTCTGACAAAGACACCAGCTGTCAGAGACTGTGAATCACATTAGCTTTAGTTATGTAGCTTTGTGTGATTCTCACAGACCAACCACCAGAGCCAATTGTGCTAATTAAACACTGAAACTGAAATCTATGAGATCTGCTCTCATATGCAAAAGCGTTCCATCAATCACTGTTAGCCAACCAGCAGAGGATTACCAGAATCAGCACAAACTGGTCAGAATTAAAGGATTGTAGAAACAATGCGGTGATTTGAAACATTTATATTTACCCATTAGAGGGTTCACAGGAATTAGGTCATGGCAGTAAAAGTAAACAGGAAGTGAGCTGGGTGGAATTTTACTTTTTAAGCTTTTTCAACAAGACATCCTTTATCATTTATTACACTTTTCTGACATCAAAGGCCAGAAATTTTGGCTCACTGTTTGTCCATCTGCTGCCATGCCATTTGAACTCTTTACAACATATCCTGGATTTCTAAATGTGACACTAATTAGCACCTCAGTCTCACCGTCTGTCCTTCATAAAGATTAAGTTCTGCACAACCCACATTAACTCCAGCTCCATAAACAAAGAAACACTGCAACTAAAAGTCAAAATTAGTAAACTTATTTTAGATCTTTGCAACCATCCAGCTTCACCTACATGTTCAAAGATATTGAAATCTATCAGAAAATATGACTATATTTTTCTGTGAAGATATAAAACAATAGGTGGAAAGTGAGATTAAATGGACAAAATCTGATGAGACAAAAACACTTACTCATCCTTCAATAACCTCTTCGAAGTACCACTTAAGTCTCAACTGCTTAAAAGGTGCAGCATGTAAGATTTAGTGGTATCTGGTGGTGAACTAAAACACTTCAATATGAAAGCCACATAGGAAAACTATGGTGGCCAAATGGTCCTATCTAGAGCCAGTGTTTGGTTTGTCTGTTCTTAGCTACTGTATTAGCAACAAGGCAGCATCATGGAAAAGGACCTGCACCGTATGTAGATAAAAGTTACTTATTCTAAGGTAACAGAAACACAATGATTCTTACTTTCACCTGATTACAAACTAATGAATATTATAATCCATTTCTGCCAATAGATGCCCCTACATCCTAAACACTGGACCCTCAACTGAAGCTGGCCACCAGAGAAGACTATAATCTGGGAACCATGAATATCTTTACCAAATTTTCTGCCAGTACATGCTGTAGATGTTGAGATATTTCATTGGATAAGTTGACTGACTGGTGGCACAAGCTGAAAAGTCAGGGGATTGCCAAAGTCATGAGGACTGGGGACCCAATTTAAGTATGTTGTATATATGTCCTATCATAGCAAAAATGGGATGGCACAAATAGGTATTTTATTTCAATTAATTAATGTAAAAACATCTGTGTTTATAGAGGACATTAAGAGCAACACAGCAAAATGACTGCGACAACTGTAAAGTTTGACTGGCAAACAATATGGTCTTTTAGTTGTCTAAAACTAAGAAATGAAATGAAGGTAAATTCTTTTTTTCAGATAAAGATGAATATCCTGTGTTCTATTAAATCCATCCAAAAATCTGTCAGGGCCATCCTCCAGATTGGACATTTCTTAAGATCAAGATTCATACAACTCCATATCTAACAAGCCTACTAATGTGATTATTAAAATCAATCTGCCCATTGAATAACTGATGGCATTAGTGTGAGTTACTTCCTCTCAGACACAAACCAACACTGAGATTCCTTTCTCACAATCTTACGCCTGACTATGCTGCTGTGACCTCTGACAGTCATAAGACTGAGCACGGTTGCTTTGGTTTGTCTGGCGGACGTACAGAGGTTCACGTACAGAACAAAGAGAACACTTGAACCAAAGCACATACATTTTTTCACTTTTTCTCCTTTATCCTTTACATCTCCTCCTCCCTTCTGTGTTTGCTATCTCTTTTTTTTCCTGCACACACAAATCCTACAGGAAGCATAAAAGCAAATGATCTTCCTGCCAAACACTTTCACATTGCCTGACTTAATTTTCTGTTTACGTTAAACACTGAATGTGACATTAAACTCTAATCCCCTCCTAGACTTCAAAGCTCAGACATTAAGAGAACATGGGGCATGCCCGGTTAAACTTTGACAGAGGGGGTTAGGATGAAGCATAATCCACTGATCTCTGGGGTAATTCATCACGGGACCAGGAGGGTCTAGCTCGCATGGCTACAGGGGTCACCAACAAATTCCTTGCAAAAACTAGCATATAAAAAGGTGGAAATGTGTGGCTAAAGGACAGACTTGTCACACTTGAGTAACAGAATACAAAGCACAAATAGCATTGATTTCCAGTGCACTTAGCAATAGTGGTTACTGCACATAGAGCCTTGCCAGGAGCCTGGTTCACTGGCTCCAAAGAAAACAGCATCATCTGACATTCACATCATTTGCCAGAGTTCCCGCTGTTTGAAGCCATGTGCAGATAATGTGTGTCAGCTATGACTACACATGTGTTCCTGTTCATCCAGCTTTGGGCTAATTCCACACTGTATGCTAGCAGAATGCCTCTGCGGCAGGATTTAATGCAGTCAAGCATCAAGTAGCTCCAACAACTTGCCAGTAGTTTTGTCAGCCAGTCTGTAATGCACTGTATTGTGAGAACTCATTTCTGGTGCAAAGCTGCTTAGCAGAGATTTGTCTATACAGTTTCACATTCTCTGCTTCTGCGGTGATCTGTGTGTGTGTGTGTGTGTGTGTGTGTGTGTGTGTGTGTGTGTGTGTGTGCGCACTTGAGTTATTCACTGTCCATCTGTTATCGCAGCCCTATTACACAGCAATCCAACTCCAGAGCCCCCTGAAAACTACTGCACACTCTCTCTAATGAACTGGGAAGAGATCCACAGTCAGTGTGCAACATCATAGATGCAAAATACTTTCAGACCCAAACCATTTCTTAGCTTTGAATTCATCAAACACTCTGACAGCATCCACTAACCACATCAACGTCAAAGAGATCCCTGCAGGCTAAAATTACTCCATCTACAACATCCAGCAAGACACTGCTAAAAGGCAAAAGCAGAGAAGCTAATCCTTCCATGCCGTAAGACCTATTTTCACAAGCTATTATCTCAACAATTAACAGCAGTTGATGGGAGCACGGAGAGAGTGTGTGGAGGAGGAATAATTTGAAGCAGCCATTTAATTAAGTCTGAAACTGCTCCCAGTACTGTCATCAAACAGGAGGCCTTGCTGGGTGACATTTCCTACCAGTCAACCCAAGGAGCCAGCTGGGAGCTGTGGGGCTGGTGGAGAAAATGACTGGGTGAAGACGCTCAGAGAAGGGAGGGTGGGTTACATGCCAGGGAATCGTCTTCCATGCTGACAACGTTTGTCTTTTGTCTTGACAGAACAATTTTAAAATGTATAACTAGCAGCACAACATAAACTCCTTACAGCTATGTTAATAAGACAGTATTACTGTGTGTATAAGACCCAGTGAGAGCAATTATCTTGTGCTGTGGCCCTTCTGTATGCCTCTGTTAAGAGAATAGCTATTCGAATTCATGAGAGAGATAGATGGCAATATCAATACCACTCTGATGTCTGTAAGTTAAGTATGAAACTAGGCAGGAGTAGAGCTGGTCAATATGGAGAAAATCACATAGCATAATATTGTGGACCGTGGGCATAAATATAGACAATGCAGGCAGCACTGCTGCACTGGGGCCCATGAGGTGGGGGGCCCATAAAGGGAGTGGGCCCTCCAACTATGTGTTGGGTAAAAAAATGGGCCCTTATGAATGATTACTACCTTGAAAATATGCCTGTGTTCAAAGAAGAGCTAAATGAAAAACAGTGCCATTTGCTATATATGCCTTTGAAAAAGGCAAACCCATCGCCTTCATATTTGTTTTTTCTTTTTTTGTAAAATAGTCAATAGCATCTATACAAAATTTTATTATTCTATAACTATAGATCAACTATTCTATGAATCAAATATTCTATAACTATAAATAAACTATTAAAAATGTTGAATTAAATTCATAATTACTTATTTTCTTTGGTATTTTTTGTTATATACAGATATGTAATGATGATTGCCAGGTAATATGTATGTTGATGTTATCCAATGTCAAGTCTCTGATCATGTGACAAGACGATATGTGCACAAGAAAGTGCACTAGGGTCTCGCATAATGGCATGCACTAACTACCTTACGCTACTGTTTTGGACCAAATACCTCAATTATCAATACTGTAACGAAATTGTCGGCCAGACTATTGGTGCTTTCACAAAATATTTACATGATATTTGACAAATAATCATCACTAATGACTAGTTCCATTTTCACAGGAAATGTACAGTTTGCATACAGTCTCTTTCAAAATAAACGTACTATGTCAGTGTAACACCGCTAATTTACGTTTTTATCCTTCACCAACAAACACACATGGTTACGTTTGGCCAACACACGTGGTTAGGTTTAGGTAACAAAAGCATGTGGTTTGGTTTAGAGAAAAAACAACAGGGTTTGGCTTTACATTCATACAGGAAGCTAACGCCATCCTCCCAGGTTAAAGTCGGTGATTGTTGAACCCATCCACCACCTGTCCCACGCTGTTGTCGTCCAGCTGCATTTCCTCCTGATGCTGTCAGGCTCCGTGACACACTGAAAGCACCCAGCCACAGATCATTCCAATCTGAAAGGACGGCTATATCATTGGTGTCTGATGTAGAGGTCATTGCCCAAGTATTCAGCAGCTTTGGAATGAGATCGGGTTGGAAATTTTGTCATAATTAGTGGATGAATTCTTGAGTTATGGCCAGAAACCTGTTTTGTGATGTCACAGTGACCTTTGACCCACAAATTTTAATTGGTTAATCCTTGAGTCCATCCTTCAAGGCATTCTTGAGATATTGCGTTCCAGAGAATGAGACAGATGCAAAGTCAGAGTGACCTTGACCTTTGACCACCAAAATCTAATCAGTTCATTGTTGAGTCCAAGGGGACGTTTGTGCCAAATTTGAAGAAACCAAATTTGAGAACCCAAGAACTGGCCATGGCTATCACTGGCGCAGAGGCATAAAAGTCATATAAGTAGTGTTAATCTGTAGAGATTATCTTGTTGAATGTTGAACAAAATGTCTAAGTATCATACACTTTTGTTTGCCAATGAGCTAATTTTCTGCGATAATTTAAAATCTAATGGAAAAATCACTTTTTATCAAGGGACCAGAGCAATATTAAAATCTGTGTTGGCCTACAAATAAACAGCATCCCTGCAGGACTACTCTGCTTACACCCTACTCTCTGGTCATTAGTTCATGATATTAAAATGTGATGAGAGATGATGTAAATGCATTAGAGACTGTCTGGTGTTTGTTTTGCTGTTCTGGAGGTATTTCCTATTCAATGTTAAGCCTAAGGCTTGCACCGAAATCAGCTGCCTATTGGGAAAACATTTGAACTTGTTTTGTTTATTAAAGGTATTAGTTTTAGCAGCAGGGGACCCACAGCGGCTGCATTGAGAGTATGAGGATTAACACATCACACACCCATGGCTTATGACAGTTTCAACCAAAGCATTATCTGACACTGGTTTCACTTGAAATAATCCTGCAGAGTGCCCACTCTAATCTTAATGTTATCTCGGTTGTTGTGGCCAGCTGCCCTCTTTTACTGTAACTAGCTAATGTGACCAACTGTGGAGGGTAAATATTTAAAAAGGAAATGATGCTGTTATTGTGGTTAAGTCTGCCATTACCTCTCCCTGTACCACCATATATTTCCCTTCATGAAGTCGTTAATTGACCGGCTGGTTCCTTTCCAGAAACACTGGAGTTTCCCAGCCTGTGAGTTTTTTGACGTAATCAACCAAAACATTCCAAACAAGGTTTCAAAACTAGTTACACCCAAACTAATCCATTCACATGGGCAAAATCCAAATTTTAAACATGTGTGTATTTATCTTTTTACCACCCAGCAACTGGGTTGCACGTCAAGCACATGAAGTAAACATTGCCAAAGCACAGTGAGCAAAATAAAAATTGCCTTGGTAAACATGTGCTGATGAAATACAGTAAGTACAACAGATCTACAGTGGAGTTACTCACCTCTGTTGTTGTGCAAGGGCTGTATTTACCTGCAGGGAAACAAGAAAACAGTATTATGATAAGCAGCCGATGTAAGCCTATAAGCATAAAGCAGCTTATGTACACACATGCATGGTAACATAGGTAACACTGTTCAGTTACAGTGCTGAAATGTTGTTCAATGTTCGATTTAGAGAGGTTAAGCACATGTGATGGTGATCTTAGCCATTAACGTCAAAGTCATGTATTTCTTTTGATTCTGTGTCTGAATGTCATATAAATATCATGTGAAATGTACGTTGTCTCAGGATCCAGTCACAAGGCAGTCATTTTAATTCATGCATTAACCTACTCTCTACAGCTGCTACGTCAGAAATAGGGACTGAGCAGCTGAGATGACTAATTTCAGATGTCAGACGTTATTTGTCACTGACAGAAAGTCTCAGGCCACAGGAGATTGTAAATCACCACAAACAGGAAGGGGTGAGAACTCCAGTTCATCGAGATAAATCTGGCATCAACAACCTGCAGCACAAAGATTTTTTTTCATGCTTTTACCCTAAAACCAAAACTTATCAGGAACAGAACATGTCCACAAATGCTAACATTCAACTCTTAAGTTCATAACGAAGCCTTAAAGGATAAGGCCAGTCTTTTTTTACCCACAAATCCTATGAAAAGACCAAAACCAACAATACTTTACTTCGCATCATATTGTCCAGCTATTGTACGCTGTCTGTAGCACACAGCCCCAAGTCTATTCATCCTACTGAAAACACAAATCTTTAAGAACTGTTCACAAATATGGGAAAGTCACCTTAAATTTAACTCATTTAGAGTTGTAACAGGCATGTTTTCTTATCATGATATCATCATTATCATTTGGCCAGTGCAGCAACATCCCTAAAAAATATCCACAGGATTTGTGCAGTCTGCGGGGAATGGCAGCTGGAAAACCAATTTGGCACCAACAAAGTATTTGTTATACATTATCTTATTACATCTCTGGTAGGAATTCAACCTAAAAGCAGGTGTTTGACTAAAATATTGAAAAACTTTAAGTCCTGGGTCAACAGCAGGGGTCCACCAAATTTTTGTTTGATAATTTCATCAAAGTTTTCATTTAATTTAAGTTTAAGTTGTTGTTGTTTTTTTAAAAACACATTTTTTGCAGAGATATTACAATACACATCATTAATGATAGGCTAACTGTTATCCATGAATCATTGTGCAATCATGTGAGCTAGCTAGTGCTAAATCACTGTGCATCCCTTATCCATAATGGCATGAGCTAGTCAGCTAACATTTACGTACTATTGAAAAATATTGGTAATTAGCTGTGTCATTATTCCAAGTGTGCAGTCATTCTTGGGATTGTTTTGCAACTTTTTGAGCAAGAGACTCAGACACACTGTCCACCTCAGAAACCAACAGCAAAGGTGCTGAGGGTGAGGCTAATGCAACTAGCCATGCAACAATTTCTGCTGACTTAGCAGCTACAGGGAAGCGCAAATGAGAGGAGACCAAAAAAATATTTAAAGAATCTTGTGTGCACTTCAATTTTATACACTGTACAGTATATGTAGTAGGGGGTCCCTGCTTCATCTCTCTTTGAGCTAAGGGTCCTTGGCCTAAAAAACATAGACGAACCCTGCTTTAAGTGACTCATCATAGAAGATACATGTAGGTCCTTTGCCCAAATTTTGCCCATTACATATGTAGGGAAAAAGATAAATGTAACAATTATGGCAACTCTTCCCATCTGTTACATTTCTAAAAAAGGGCTCAGTAATTTTCAAAAAAAGCTGGGCACTGTAGGTTTTACCAAATGTTACTCAAGAAGGAGTAAACAGTGTATTTGTTAGGGACTATTTTTACCTGAGGATTAATACATGTTTAGAGTGCCCCAGAGTATTTCCATAAAGCAAGATGGTGAATGTGGGATTGACTCAAAATAAAGTGTCTTCACAGTGATTAAAGAACATGTCACTCGGTGCAGTGATGTGGCTCACTGATGTATTCTGGTAGTGGCTTTTGGACGACAATGTAGGATCAATTCAGAGTTGGTTTTCATTATTGAAATTAAGTTGACTAGAAGAATAATACATCATAGCCTTATTCTTTAAGCCTACAGCAGGTTTAAAGGAAAACCTGCTATATCATGGAATTTTAAATGTAGGGATTATCTTTTGCTATCCCACACTTTACTCCGTGGTCTTACCCTTGACGCTTACTTATCAGTGATTACATATATCCTTCCTTATTAAACTAATTTCAGAGAAAGTGCTCTGTGCTCTCATTATGCAAACCAGTTTTAATAAAAGCTCTGTTTCATTCTAATTACCTTGGTGGTTTAAGTAGCATGTGACTGATGATGACAAGAGGCACTGTTGCATGAATGTACTCCCTTCAAGAAGAAGACCCACTTAAATGTATCTCCGGGCTACATCTGCCCAGCTTTTATTTCATGAACAAACAGCCTGCCTAACAGATGACCCTCTTAACAAATGGCTGTTTTGTATTGTAACACGCAGTAATGCAACGTCACAACAGTTCTGACATCATTTCATGACCCTAACTCGCATCAGCAGGTTTGAATGCCACACTGCTGTATGGTGAAGGAGAGTTAACAGTGTGATGTGTCTTTCTGCAGATAATCGATTGTGCTTTCTTAATGCCATAACAGTATGAAAATAAATCTATTCATCAAAGTCTAGGCATGATACAAACAGATTTACAGAGTGTGCCCTGCTTTCGCAGTGTGTATGGATATAATTCAATGTGTCAGGTGCCCCAGATAAACTGCAGAGGGGAAGAATACAAGGGGGACTTGGTTTTGAGTGACAACAGGGTCTAAAACTAAACTAACTCTGCCTGGAGTCAACTTCAGGTCAATTTAGCAGTTGAGAGCTTCAGAGGTCCTAAATCCCTAAAAACTTTGTCACATATTTATCTCATTATTTACATAAATGACTTTGTCAGACTGAGCTTGTGAATCTGGGAGAGAGAGCCCGTGCTGAACAGCACAGATAAGTGGCAATTAGACCAGCAAATTATCCTGCAAACTGAAACCACTTGTGTGGTTGCACTGATCAAAACACTCCCAAAATTACTTAGACTGAGGACAGAGTACAGAGTACCTGTCCCACAATATTTTTGACCAAATACCTCGACTGATACATTGATATTGTGACGATATTGTAGAGTTGACAATTGGTGCTTTTACAAAACAGATAATCCCCTATCATAACATGGATATAATGGCTAAGGGCCTGCGTTCGGAGCGCCAGCATCTTTTTTTAATTGGTCATAATGGGGAGAGAGTGTATGCAGTCGCTTCCACAAAAGGCCCTGCAACCAGCGTCTTTCTTCAGAGCGTTCTGCCTTTTTGTGCAGCCACTAGTTGAAAATCTCTAAACTTTTCAGAAATACACTAATGATGTCACTGTCGCTACTTTTCAGGCAACCAATCACATGGCTGTGTCTATAAAGCTGTATGACATGTTGGACAAAAGTGATTATAAAACAGACAGAAAAGCTAATTTGTTGGAGTAGATTGGCAGGCAACACTGAATACAGCTGGTGAGTGTTATGCTTTTATAATCGTACTGACAAGCTTATTAGGTGTGTAGACAACCCTCTGTTAACTTAGCATCATCAAAAAAGATGCTGAATCGCTGGGATGAAGCACTCCCCAAGGCAAAAATGTATCGCGATATTTTGCATGGCACGCATCGAATTTTTTTCATATACATAATCAGTTGCTTTTTCAGTCCACTGTATACATTTTGCTGCAATAAAAATGATTGAAGTGAGATGAAGAGAGTGAAAACTCAGTGTTATTAGATAACATGGATTTAACAAGTATTGGCAAAGTCTTCCTTTGGGGACGCAATTTGCATTTGAAAACAGGTAATAAATTGCAATATATTGCAATAACGTGGGGTCATGTTGCAATACGCAGTATATCCCAACTGTTTAAATGAACAATAATATTGTATCCTAACTTATAATACAGTATCTAGGTGCGTCTGGTGATTCCCTACTTCGCTGTAATGCATTCTTTTAAACCAAGAGAGGACAACTTTTATGATATTACGATATCCAAAATCTCAGAAGCTATCGATGTAATGCCGATATATTGCCAAGTCCTACCTATATTTGATGGATACCTGTTTAAAATACATAGATAAAGGTCAGGGATACATGTTTAAATTACAGTTTACAATGTATAGGATAATGGGTTTCACCTTATCTGTGTACTTCATGAAAAGACTGAGTGTATATTTTGCACATTTGGTGTATGATGTAAAGGACATGGTAAGATGTTCATTTATGAAATAGCAACATGAAGCAATATTAACAAAAACAAAACACACTGAGAATGCAAATGCCAAAAACACATGCTTAATTACAACCATTTGATACATTCCTATACATTTCGCATGACATGACATTACATGAGCAACTGAGGAATAAAAGCCTGGACTCCCCTCTCCAATGGTTGCTTCCACGCTCCTAAAAATAGCCCATTCATTCTAAGCATATAGACCTACAGGCCAAAACCAGCATCATCATCACAGCTGTGCCTCTCAGATTCCCTCATAAAAGTTGATTAGACAAAGCATGTGGTGCATTGATTAAATCAAAGGCAAAAATGTTGACTGAGCAGCGCTCTGTATTGCGTGTGTGTGTGTGTGTGTGTAGCTGAGTTAAGAGCACATCCCTCTGGCCCTCAGGTATAATCCATTACAGACAGATATAGATAGATGAGCATTTAGTCAGTCTGCTCTGCACTCTGTGTATCAGCAGATGTGATTACAGCACACATTGAACATGCCAGGCCTCTGTCTGACAAGACCCTGTAATGTGTTTGGTTTAAGAGCATGTCATCGTTCATAGACACACCCATCGACTGTAGCAACACACACATCACATGGCATGCAGTGTCGTCTGTTTTGTTCTGAATCCCGGTTGTTAAAAAGATCTGTAGTAACTGGAATACAAGACGAATACCACAGAAACACTTTAACTCTCTCCCATATGAGACACAAATTACCATAAAGTACAATAATGTCACTATAAACGCCCTGCACAGCCCCACAGACACAGTGTAAATCCCTACAGGGATGTTTCAAGAATATTGCAGTGATTTTTCATTTAGCACACTATATGCTGCCACCACTGTCTCCTCTCTCTTTCTTGGATATTTTCAGCTTGGCAACAAAAACACTGTCATACCAGCAGGGCTCTAACTCTTCTTTTTTATAGCACCTCCTTAATTTTAGCAGTAATCAGTAACCATCGCAGATGGTTAGGATCGGCTACATCAGGCCATAAAGTAAGGCAGGGGTATAGGTTTTGTTTCAACACTGGGGCAACACATATGAAACGGGGGTTTGAGCATCAAACACCTGCATTCTGGGGAATTTCTATGCACCAATTTGTGTCTTTTCTGTATCAATTTATGGTGTAAATGTATTTATTTTGGTCAAAATAAAAGACGATGTTTGTTACTTTCATGTTTTTAATGGAGGGGACAAGTGCACATGTTCAAAACATAAAGGGAGATGTGTCCCCTGTGTCACCCTGGAAATCTACACCCATGAAGATAGGCATGTGCAGAGGTGAACCATCACCTTTTCTGTTTCCACACACACACAGGCATGGACCCACACCTTGATCTGATCATGCACATTTCATCTTGTAATCACATGCTTTAATCAGATGAAGCAGAATGGACACACTGATCTGATATGAGGTGGCAAACAGTCTGAGAGGCTTTTAAGATGAGATGGGACCACATGATGCACACACACACACGTGCCTTCAGTGAGGAGGAAGAGTGAAAATCAGTGAAAACACAACAGCCATGAGAGTAAGAGCAGCAGGGGTCTCTTTGTTTAGCAGTGACGGGGTCATGCATGATGGAGCCTGGTTGTTGTTGTCCTGCTGCAGATTAAAAACTAATCCTGAGGTACAAATAAAACACCTGATCAGGAAAAACATGTAGAGAGCCTCCACACGTGCAGATGGAAAATATGTGTGGGCCTATAGTGACATTATTGCTCTGTGATACCACTTTAACAGTCCTGTTACATTCCTATAGGGGAATATAGGTTACACGAGGGTTTTGTAGGCTGTGTTGCCATCTTGTTATTTATTGAAGTCTTTACATAAGGACAATCACAACACCTCAGCTCTATTATTTGAAATGCAAGTGATGGCCTGGCCTAGATCGGAGTTGCTTTAGGCGCACTCAGTCTTACATAATATTTTACCTTCACAGCTCTGGTGTTCCACCCTCACAGACCCGTCTCTCTGTATCCTTACATCCCCCGGTCCAGATATCCTCCTCAGAGCCGCCGCTGATGATGCTCCGGCGGCGGCGGAGGAGCTCCTTCTCCGGTGCGCCCTCGCCAGCGTCCTGCAGCACTGATAACACACCGCCCAAGCCTGCTCCTCATTGATGGGCTGGCCGTAAAGCCTCAGTATCTCATCCAAAGAGAGACCCTCCAGTCCTGCTTCCTCCGTTGGATTCATCGTGTTGTGATGCTGCTGCTCATCTCGGTGAGTCGCTGCAGCAGCATCACCCGTCAGCCCTCCGTGGTCCCCGCATCGCTGCTCGGCCATCCTTTCATTATCTCAGCGCAGGAGGCCGGAGAACGAGAACAGGTCCAGGCCGATATGTGAGGGGGAACCTGGAGGCATTGATGCTTCCCCTCCTGCTCCCCGGGGCGGCAGCGACAGTCAGCGGCTCACTGGTGGTTGATTCCCCGCCCGCGCACCGCCTCGTTCAGGTTTCGGGAGCAGCAGTCATGAGACGGTGTGTGTGAGGTTTGTGTGATCGTAGCCTTCACCGTGTGTGTGTCTCACAGCCAGGCTCACTCCTTCATCACATGATCTCTCTCTCACTCTCTCTCCCACACACACACACACACACACACACACACACACACACACACACACACACACACACACACAATGTCCTTGCATCTATTTCCTGGCTTTTGAGAGATGGATTGATTAAATCACTGGTCAGGCATTTGTGCAACATGATCTTTTCTTATTTCTTTTTAAAATTCAGTGTGGTTCAGATACCGTTCACTCCACCATGTTTCATAGGAGTCAAACTTAGATTACCAAACCGTCTATTCCCTGAGGCCCCAGAGTCTCAGGGGCCCCAAATTCTAAAATTCACTGTCATTTTTTACAGTGGTTCAATTCATTATACAATTTATAAGGGAATTAGCACCACCAGATTACAATATTACCTAGTTTACATTGTTCCCATGATGCATATTCCTAAATAAATTAACTTTTAATTACATTATCACAAACTAATTGTCACACACAAAACACAGGGTCATGTTTTACTATTGGAGTGGGCCTCCTGGATGGTGTCTGGGTCTTTGTCTGCACTGTGTGATGGGAACTTGACAGTGGAACTGTTATAGGGTATAAAGCAAGGGTGCCAAACATGTGGCCTGTGGCCCAGAACTGGCCCACAAAAGGGTCAAAATTTGCACAACTAATACTGACGCATGGAAGGCTAGGAGGTGCCAGTGAGTCGCATACTTCATGTAAAGAAGGAGTTTGGCATCAGCTGACCTAAGAGTGCGAGAGGGAGTGTGCCGGTGGAGGAGCTCAGACAGGTGAGGGGGAGCCAGGTTGTGGAGAGCTTTGTAAGTGATGATGAGGAGTTTGAAGTGGATACGCTGGGGGATGGGGAGCAGGTGGAGGTTATGAAGGACGGGGATGATGTGGTCAGGGGTGCAGGAGTGTGTAAGAAGACGAGCAGCTGAATTCTGGATATACTGTAGTTTCTGAAGTTAAACATTGTCATTCAGCAGCTTCAGTACAAGAATCTGTATCAGACTTCTGTCTTAAAACAATATTGGTGAAACCCTATAGCTAAGATGCTGCCTACATGTTTAATTTGTAAAAGGATGAACATTTTCAGAATGTACTTCCTTATGCTAAAAGAAAGGGAAAATTTAGAGGTGTTACCTATAGGTTATTATGCAATGGTTTTACTGGTCTGGCCCTCAAGAGATTAAGTTAGGCTGTATGGCCCATACACTAAAATGAGGTGACACTCCATAAACAATTTGCCAGAGAGGCCTCCTTTATAGGAAATTTGTCTCCACACAACAATGACGTCACAATAAACACAGTCACAAGGAACAGTCACAAGAACATGAGTCCACTGGGTGTTATTGCCACAGGTTATTGAGGGCAGTGATGGCAGGGGACACGAAGCTCTTATGGAGGCATGCTTTTTTACAAATCAGAGATCTGAATCTGCGGCCGGATGGGAGTAGAGTGAAACATGAGTTCAGGGAGTGGCTGGGACTGTGTGCTATGGTTAGTGCTGTGCATGTGATTGCAGTGTCAAGGAGGACTGGGAGGGTGAGAGTAGGGAGACCAATGATTTTCGAGCCACTTGGTGTTTCTCAAAGTCCAGGAGGAATCCTTACACAACTGAATTTCAAGGAGGCTATGTCATCGAATCCCACTGACGGACTGTTCCAATGTCAAGGATCCTCCGAATTCTACCGAGGTCCTTCCTTCAGAGAATTTTCAGAGTATTTTCAAGGATGCATGGGTGTATCCTCAGCAGGCATGAAGTACCCACAATTCTTTGTGCACAGTGTATCAGAATTTAAAGTGGGGGCCTCTTTAATGACACACACCTGGGAAGTCACAATGTTCAATGTTTGTTCACCGAATGCTAGGAAGGAGTCTTGCCTAGCCTCTGTAGGACCGAACTGAGAATGACCCGTCCTACCAAGGAAGCATCCTTGACTTCGGGAAGCACTGATTGTGTGGGATTTTGAGGATCTTGTTCCTGTTGGTGACAGTGAGCACGGTGAGGTGGCATGTGAAGGATGGGCTCTATGATGCTCCTGTACAGGAGGAGCAGAAGGTGAGGTGAAACTGAGTGCGCCCTGACTTTCCAGATGGCGGAGAGCCTCTGTCAGCAGTGTTTGTTGATGGTGTTAGTGTGATGATCAAAATTGAGTTTATTGTCAAGGGTGATCCCAAGGTACTTGATGTTCTTCACCATCTTAGCTGGCTCACTGTTGATAAAGATGCAGGTTAATTGCCGCAGTTTCTTAGAATGACTGTGTCATCTGAGCATGACTGAAGATTTGAATAAAACAACGGAACAACATGACCTCAAGAGGAGAAAAGGGCAGATCATGATAGTATAATGGGGCAGAGGCTGAGACAGTCATTAGAGGACAGGGGCAAAGTAAAGATGATGGGTGATGTAGTGGTGCATGCTCTGACAGCTTGGAGTCTGGGAGGTAGAGGAGTCATAGGGGTCATGACTATTGCAGGATACTGCTACAGTGTGGAATTTGACATCTACAATATAATGTCTCTAGCTGTAATCATTTAAAGGTCCACTTTGTATGATTTAGAGGTATATGTGGACAGAAATGGAATATAATATAATAAGTATGTCTTCTTTAGTGTATAATCACCTGAAAATAAGAATTGTTGTGTTTTCATTACCCTAAAATGAGCCTCTTAAGTGCAAAATCATAGGCAACTGGACTCACTTGAGTTTCTTGAGTTTCAAGAAACTTAATAAACTTCTCTTTTGTACAGTAAATATTCAGATATCAACAGGTGTTTGTATATATTTGCCTATTAAGGCCTTCAACTGAAAGAGAGTAAGCCTGCTTGACTGGTGTTGATAAATTAAGATTGGTGACATGACATTATTCACAGTAGCACCTTTGTGGCACCTATTGTTACAGGAACTACCAAAGCAGTAGTAGTTTGAGTATTTATGCATAGACTGTATATAATAATGGAAGCAGCTACCATGACATCACCCATTGGTTTGTGGATTGCCGTTTTGAAGCGTCAAGTTTGGCATCTTTTTCGGCCATCTTGATTTTTTTTTTAACAAGTGACCATATTTGGACGAGAGGGTGAAGCCAATATATTCATGGGTAAAGCCGTGGCAGAGCAAAGGGTTGATCTGACTCACACAGTGCAGCGACACCTCACAGATAGCCTGTCATTCAAACAGCCCGCCTGCAAATATGGGTAACTTTGGGCCTTAATATGATGTAAACAGGTGAGTTATATAAAAATTCACCTCATGTACAGTTGTCATGAATGTTTACATTAGTGGCTGATGATCACATAAAGGCAGAGTTTGAAGGTGGGTGTGTTTCAAGCAAGGGGGCCAGAAGTAGGAAGGGTAGGAAGTGGGGAAAGGGCCATTCGCCCCCCCCCCCCTTCACTTTACACCCATGAATGACATTCCCTTTGAGTGGCAGATCGCTGTATAGTGGTTGGACTGATCCCATCACAAGATGGTCTCTAGTCAGATTCTACTAACAAAACCAATCAGTTTGAAAATATAATGTAATGTTGGAGATTAAATTTCCCAACAGTAAGTGAAGCCATTAAAAGTGGATCTACCTTGACCAACCACAACATGAAAGGACCACTTACATGTTAATGCATCAATAATAATGAATGAATAATATAATAATAACACTGGCAGGGACAATTTGCACAATGAGTTCTCATACTTTTGATATTTTTTTGATAGATTTTGGTACTGAAAGCATGGGCCAAAACACATCCACATATAATGCAAGGACCTAGAGTGTGTATTTGGTGCCCTCTGCTGGTGACATCTCCAGCTGTCCTCCATGTTGAAATTAAAGGATTTTCTTGTAGCTGTGTGGTTTCCAAATGATTTCTGCTTTAAGGGGAACTGTCCCTAAAATTGCCTGGGGCTCTGCATATGATCATGAGTCATCACAAGGCTTCACAGAGGATCTCTCTCTTTACTACTCAGAGCCACTGCCAACATGACTCTTTCATTTCTCACACATTCACATCACTATATCCCCCTCGCAACATATTTAGTAGTCTGAGTTCTGTTCAATCACAATAAAATCTGAGAGAATTATACACATACATGCTCATTTATTCATCAGTTGACAAATTCACATTTGTTTGATATGATTTATTCATCAATCATATTAATTCAATCAATGGTTTACACAATACTCTGATACAGATCTTTTTTGACAGCAAATATACACAACATGAGACAACACACTCATATCACATCTTTGTTGCACAGTGTCTGCAAGGGTGACCCTGCAGTCTCAGAAACACACACAAGATCTGCCATGGGTGCAGTGATAACATCGCCCATATGTAAACACAAAATCTCTGAACATCGATACAGAAGCTATCAATACACACCAGCACAAGTGGAATGACAGTAAATATATAACTTTCCAAAATGATTTGTTTATCCACTTCACGTCAGAAAAAGCTAATTATCTGTGTGGCTTGAGAAGAAAAATAAACTGTAAACAAAAACAATAATTAAAAGTCTTTTTTTTTTTTGTTCCTTGCTTGTAAAAGTGGTAGAAGCTTGCTAACGAGCCTTTTCACCACAAGGAATGAACATGCAGCGTTGTCATTCAAGCAGCTGATGGGGAGAGGCGACAGTGAGGAGACACACAGCGGGAGAGGTGGGGGGAGGAGGAAGAGGTTTGTACCAGGAAAGGTCCAACTTAATCAATACTCAACACAAAGACAAAAAGGGGAAAGTGTTAAACTTTGAAGTCCAACAGGTTGCAATCGATCTTGTAGTAGACGTAAGGATAATACTCCTGCTGACTCAGGTTTAGACCCGGGATGTCCATCGCAGACTGAAAAAAAGAAGACAGTGCAGACTGTTAGTGTGTGTGTTCGAATAATGAGAAAAGGGCAGCACCTATAAATGTTAAAGGAAAAAGCTCGGAGAAAAACACATTTCATGCTTCATGCTTTGAAACTTAAACTGTAAAAAAAAGACATCTTTTTTGTTTTATTCTGCCAAAAATCCTTTTCAGCAAAGTTTCTTATCATTAAACCTTATTTACACAAAATTGTTAAAAGACTTGAATGTAAAAAATACAGCTTTGCACCTCTATGAAAAACATTACTTGATACTCAACTACAAGTTCACATCATAGATTGTATGTCCAGAGGTTAAAACCACTGTAGTTGTGGTCTTTGTTTGCAGTAACCAGCTTTGGCCATGAGAAGGAGCACCTGTTATTCTCTGGCACTTATGGAGGAGGAGCAGAGACTGCAGCAGTTCAGACTCTAGCTGTATGTCCCACACTGATACTACTGCACACACTGATTCTGTATAGTATGTGCTACATGTTAATCATCAGTATACTGTTTTTGCAATAAGTATACAAATAAACACACTTCACCAGCTTATACTAACAGGAAAATATTAAATGAATGAAATTAGTGCCCACTGACAGTAAACTTAAAATTTGTCCATATTTAGCATTCAAATAATCTGTTTTGAACATACTTTGTTCTGTCACATTTCAAGTGTGAACTCACTGCAGAATCAAAACCTGCTTACAGTTAGTGTTTAGGATAACTTTAGGACACGCAGCATGCTCTGTTATTGAAATCAGTAGTAGTTACAATAATGTTATCTTTTGCAACAGAGTACAATGTAACATTTATATTGGAAATAACTGCAAAAAATTGTATTAAAATGTGTCTTTCGCATATCTCAAAAACCATTCATCCAATCTACTTCACACATGCCGAGCGTATTGCTGTGGACCTGCTTTGGGCATGCCACTCATTCAATATTAATAAACTCTGAATAAACAAGCAACCAGCACTCTCAGTGGTAAAGCTTCAGGGATCTGCGAACTGGGTCAAGCACTTCTGCTACGTGTATTTCACAGTGTTAGTGACCTCAAGTAGACGCAACTTGAATGTTTTTCAGGAGTGAATATAGTAATTTGGGGGCCAGCGTAGTAGTACACTGCTTTCCTCTAAAGTAGAAGTAGAATCACACAGTAAGTAAGTAGTGCACAGTTGAGCTGCATATATTTTTTCAGCACTCTGCGGGCCTTTGTATGTTATTTTATGGTACAAGTTAAAATAGTAACATAAGTCCAAAGACCTATTACAATATTTTTCATTATTGAAACATCATAATATATCTATCGCTGTTTGGTGTCCAGGTGTATTGCTCAGGACCCAGGGGAGCACAGCGTTGAGAGTGAAGTTGTTTGGATGAGTGGCTCTCAAAAAAGCTGCAAGCAGCAATATCACAGGTCAAGGAATCTGCCCATTTCGAAAAGGCACGCTTTGTGGGTGGAACTGCGCTAGTTTTAACATGAAGAAGCAAAGGTCTCTAAAAAGATGCTTTGTGATATTATGCTTTTAGGTTTGGTTATGCTATACATTACAATATGTTGTACTGTATTAAGTTATGAATTAAAGACTTACTTAGATGATATTTTACATCCTAACGTCTGCCTTGATAATCATATTATAAAGTTTTAATAGAAACACACGCTAGTTGCTCCAAGATATGCAGTGTGTTTCTTGATGCTATGACCCTGTATAAGTAGAGTGAATCTTTACACAATATTATCAAGGTGCTCACATCAATGATAGCTGCTGCGCTGCTGTCCAGATGTTTGTACAGGTCATTGAGCACCTCCCTCAGCTTCTTCATGTTCTTCTTGCTTGGCTGCAGGAGCATGGCCTGGAAGTTCACCGGCAGCCCATATCTGGAGGAACACATTACATAAATACTCTCATCAATGTTTTTTCAACTGCTGCCAAAGAAAAGGAATTAAGCACTGTCAAATGACACTTCAGCTTACACATAGTTGTATCATTGATATTAAGACTGTATTTCTGATCACAGTACCTTAAAACAGATTCCACAAAGACCCTTAGTGCTTTGATGTGAATCCAAGCGATGAAGGCTTCACTGAAGTTCACTTTGAGCCATCGGACAAGTGGGCCCTGCAGAGAACAGATGCAGATTGGACTGATATCTTTTTTTGGATGTGGCCGTCTAATTTTTTTTGGTAATTTTTCTTACAAATGGCACACTAAGAAAAAAAACAACCTTTGCAGAACTACTAAATTTACATTATCCCAATGAAAACATTGCTCACTGTGTAACATCTGAAATTATTTTTCTGACAAACATGTTAGGACTGTAATCATTCTTCAGCTTTAAAATATCAATTTTCAGTGGCTGGGAGTGATCAGTAATCTACCACATCTACCAATCTGACCCCACTGACACAAAGTGACTAAATCCTCGGCACTGTCTCAGGCAGGATTTAAGTTGCCTTAAGATTATTTCCATAATGTACTAAAATTAACCCAACTAAGATAAAATTATCCATTATTAGTCCCACAGAGGGGAAATTTGCATTGTTAGAGCAGTAAAGGGAATAGTGCAAAACAAGAAACATCAAGGAGCCAAATATAATAAATAAGTTAACAGTAAAAAAAAAGAAAGAAAAATAATAAATAAACAAACTCAATTCACCTTATTGCAGCAGGAAATATTGATTAACCCAGTATGCTTGGCAATAAAGTAACGAGTGCAGAACTATATCAGTGAGCAAGTTCTAGCAGCCACACAGTCTCCAAGAGAAAGCTACACAGTAACTACTTACATTAACAGCATTTAAATAAAAATTCATCACCAACTTGAAAACAATTTTTAAAAATTCTTGTCAGTTCCATCACTTACAAACTGCTTCTTCTTATCTGTGGAGAGCCGTGTCATCTCCTCTTTGTCTGCCTTCATCTCCTCTTCATTGTACTGAAAGTCTCTCACTGTGAACCTAGAAATAGGACACAGAGGGCACAAATCAACTTCATTCAACCATGAATATTTCTGTTTTTATAAAGATACTGATAATAACCAGTGACGTGATATATTTAGTAAGAGCTATTTATATTTGCCTTACAATCTGGCTTCTTTTGAAATAAGCGCATGTTTGCTTGTAGACGTGTTTCACACCTCTTGTTAGTGATTTATAAAGTCCCATGCAATGATAGTGTGTGACTCTTACTTGTTCTCTCTGGCTTTGTGCTTGAAGTCGTCAATGGCTTTCATAAATAGTGTGACACTGAACAGTCCACTGTCATTGTCTTCAAATAGCAGACTGGAAGAAAAGACAGGTACTGGTCATACTGCTGTAATGATGTTTGTAACCAACTGTAGATTAATGGGCGTATAAATACTCAATACAAGAAAAAAATAAGGATATGTAGTGTAAAATTGTTAATGGATATGCTGAAATGTGCTAATACCACTCCACTTATTCACTCATTCTGCTTATTCATTGGTTCACCCCCCTTATTCATGTACTTATTCATTGGTATGTGTAACAGTTGTAGCTGTTGTAACTATATTTCTCCCTCACACGCACACATACCCCAACACACACACACATACCCCAGCACACACACACATACACCCACACACACACACAGCACACACATATAGACACACATACACATACAGTAGAATGCAGACTCACATACACACGCACACATACACACACACACATACACACACACGCACAGCACACACACATAGACACACACACATACAGTCGAATGCAGCAGAGGTTGTGACAAGCTCTCACATTTGGACACACATACACAGGGGAGTACGCACACGCATGCCCAGAAATTGACCCCAGGAACACACGCACACACACGCACACACACACACACACCCACACACACGTGCGCTCACACGTGCTACAGGAGTTGTGTCGGTGTGGCTACTACGGCAAAATGAACACCTGCATCTTGCGTATTCTAACTGGGAGTATGGGGGGGGTGTGTTGATGTGTTTTGATGGTAAGGGATGTTTGGGGATTTCTGGCCTGTGGCCTGTCTTACAGCCATTGCAGGTGGCTTGCATAACTAGCACACACACACAGCCAGTTACACTCACTGAGGATTCGCTGACTTGTTGTTTTCACTCATACCTGGAAGAGCAGAATATAACACTGCTGTATTTAATCGATACTTATTACTAACTTGTCTTATATTTTAAGGGTAACAGAGAAGTTTATTGTGAGGAATTGTATTTCTTATTGTATTTTACACACACACGTGAATATATATATGCATGGCACACTCACTCACTCTTTAAGTAACTGTATGTATTGGAACAATAAATAACACTGGATTTTGATCAATCATCACTCCTGAATCATGTGGGACACATACCTTTAACTACTGTTATGATTAAAAGTAATTGTTATGATTAAGGTAACATTTTAAAAAAACAGAGCAGAGTCAGGCCCGAGCATAAGGGAAGCACACACACCAAGCTCGAGTTGCTGAGCCAGGCCTGAGTGTAATGGGGACACGGTCACCGGGTAATGGTGGTCCACTAAGGCCTTACACAGGTGTGTCCGGACGAGGTTTATGCCCTAACATGGCAATATTTTCTACCAATATGTTTGTTGGGCAGGCTTAAAGGTAAGGGGGGGACCGGAGCCCCCCGGTATTTAAGGGAGTGTAACTGAAAGTGTATTCAGTCTTGCTCCGGGGCATGGCTCATGAGTTTGTTTGTGTTATGACCTATGGCACAATAAAACTCCCTTGCATCTGATCCAGCGTCTCCAGTGACTGTTTTTGTGTGCTGCTGATTGACTGAAATTCACTGAACCTGAGGACAAGATTTTTTGAAGTACTTTTGACACTTCAATTGGCGACCACGAAGGGACAAGAGAGAGAGTTGAGCCTGGACTTGGGAGGGCTGTTGGACGGCACAGACAGACGGACGGTGGCCACCTAAGAGTAAGCAGAGCCCTTTTTTTCTGCATTATACCGGTGACGTCTGAGTGTGCTGTTCGAGGTCCGCCCGGGTCTGTCAAGGTATTTGATGCTCTCCTCTTGTCAAGAATATCTCATAATTGGATACCAAAAGATGTTTAATGTTGCATATATTGATGCTTGATTAATGTCACTGACGGTGCTGGATTGATGCAAATGTGTGTGATCTTGGTGCGGAGAGAGTGAGTGTGTGTGTGTAGAGGAAAAAGA
This sequence comes from Cephalopholis sonnerati, assembly GCA_019142605.1. Classification (NCBI taxonomy): domain Eukaryota; kingdom Metazoa; phylum Chordata; class Actinopteri; order Perciformes; family Serranidae; genus Cephalopholis; species Cephalopholis sonnerati. The sequence goes on along the minus strand of JAGQAX010000008.1, from coordinate 11,065,541 downwards.
AAAGGAAAAAAAAGGAAAAAAGGAGATTTAAGAATTTAAAAATTTAAGAAGCAAAACCGGTAAAGGATACCTAGACACCGTGGATACCGCTGTGGGAGTTTGTGGTGTCGCAGCTGGGTGCTGCGGGATCCCAAATTAACACAGGGCCGCATGGGCGGGGGTCTGGAAGGGTTTTCTGAGGATACCGTTCCTGGGTTTGTGGCGTTTCGCAGCTGGACTCTGCGGGGTCCCAAATCGGTTCGGAGTCCAGATTACTAAAGATCCCCAGGGATCTCTTCTGTAGGTAACGCTGTTGGGATTTGTGGTGTCGCAGCCGTCTGCTGCGGGGTCCCAGGTCACCACAGTACTGCACGGGAGGACCTGGAGGAGTTTTCCGCGGATACCGCCGTTAGACCTTTGACGTAAGTCAGCAACAAGGTGTAGCGGGTTTGCACGGGCGGAAAACTGTGAGTGTGGATGTGTAGTGTGAGTGTAAGTTTGTGTAGTTATTCCGGAATAAGCACCAACCGCTTTTTACGTTGTTCGTGTTGTGTAGTAGCGTTAGGATCCATAAGATTTGGCCCTTATGATTGGAATGTGATTTTTATATGCGCGCAGGTAAAATAGGAAATTAAGGAAATTAAAGGGGAAGTACTAAAATTTATAAAAATTGAGAATTTGCAACAACTAAATACCTAAATAAGGATAGGCTACTTTAATCTGTGCACAGAAAATTAAAAAGAGTTAAATTGAGGTCGTTTACTCTCCTGTCACCCTTTTTCAAACAAACTTGCTGAGGGAAGGATATTAACTTGTATTTTTGATAAGGGTGTGAGCAGGTTGGACATCTGATACCTGTGACCCCGACGTGAGGGAGATGGAGGAGTGGTGACTTCTCATCGCGTTGGACGCAGGGGCAGGTGACTGAAAACACAGTGACAAACTGCTGACATCAAAATAAGGTAAGCAGTCACCTTGATTTCATACGAAAGAACTGCATTTGGCCTGATCTCCAAATTTGTTTGTCACTGGGTTGGCAAGTCATCCTGGTCACACCCGATTACGATGTAAATTTTATGGTAATATAGGGGAAAAAGGATATTGTGGGTGGTTTGCCGATTGTCAGCTACATTTACGGGGTGAGAGAGTGGTGTAGAGTCTAGTAGAGGTGACTCGAATTCCTGCTCTCTCAGCGCCCGAGCGGCAGTTGTGCTCTGTGGGGAATTAAGGGGAGGAAACTGTGCACTTTCGGCTTAGGGTCAACGCCATTTGTCGCCGGGCCATAGGCACCCCGCACCACTCCAGGAAGTTGGTGTAGAAGCTTGGGTGTGCCGGCTTACATTGGCGAAGCTTAAGCATCGAAAACACAGTAAATTAAAACGAGGTAGATAAAACTTCTCTTAAAGAAGTGAATGTGGGGAGGTTTGGCGTAAACTAAGGCGTTTTTGACGCAACGTAAAGGTGATGTAGGATCGAGTAGAGAGATCCGAATTCTCACCGATACGTAGCGGCCTAGTTTCGCAGGGTCTGTCATTAAGGGAACTGTGTAATTTGCACTCGATTGAGATTGGAGACCGCCGTCAGGCCATAGGCGTCCCGCACTCAGTCCAGTGACGGAGTGTAGAAGCTTGGACGTGCTGACTAGTGGCTCCAATCCAACGAGAGAGTAAATCACAGGGGATTAAGAGTAAGTCCTGCAGTTTTACTGTAGGCCAGTAATTTTGAACACGCATATACTTTTGGTAATAAAAGGGAAGTAAACAGAGAGACTCAGTGTGGAAGTGAGAGTGGTATGCAGGGGGCTTAGGCGGGTGGAGAAGGACGAAGAGAGGAAGGCACGTGAGTGGAGGGAGAGACGGCAATCTGGAAGCGAGTCAGCTTAGGGAGAGGCGGCGTAGAGGCAGAGAAGAGGAGAAACAGACGCAGCTAGATAGGGAAGACAAGTGGGGGAGGCAGTTCGAGCGGGGGTGTGGAGAAAGGTTACAGCAAGTGAGGAAAGAAAAAGCAAGTCAGCAACAGGGAAGGAGGATGTAGGGATACAGGGAGAAAGATACCACAGCAGGAGAGGGATTGAACACTGAGTAAAATATTCAAGTATAAGGGCCTACTGTTATAAAATATATAAAATAATAAAACTTAGAGAAAAAGCAGTACGTAAATATATATATCTGACACTATAGTTAAAGGAAATAGTAAATAGTAGCGACGAGGAGGGCACGGAGCCGTGGCAGGACGAGCAACTGATTCGACAGAAATTTTGGCAACAAACCAAATTTACGAATTTAAGACAAACACAAGAGGAATTTCCAGGAGTGGCATGGATAACAATTCTACGCAGAGTGTGGAAACCTTATGTGTTAGATCCAATATTGCAATATCTGTGTGAACACCATAAACTCAGGCCAACGGCTTCTCTTCCTCTGAATCAAGTGATATCTTTGGTGAATCCAGCGGGGGGGCCAGCTGTAGTCCCACGGCTGCAGATTATCGTCGAGCCCAGAAAAGTTTAGTGGGAGACAGGAGAATTTGGCTGCCTAACTAAAATCCATCTAAAGAACGAATCAGATAAATTAGAATAAATTAGAATATAGCCCCATAAAGAAAAGAAATATAAAACAGTCACCACAGTAGGGAAAAAATCATTGTATTAATACGTACGATAGAAACTGTAAACAAAGCTTCATGGGAGAGGAGCTAGGGAAGATGGGACGGGGGAAACCAACCCCGCAGGAGCTGGTGATGATTTTACACCCAGACCGAGAGAAAAGAATTCGACGTTGTGTAACAAAACAGTATAAAAGAACAGCGAGAAAGAACCGCTGGCCTAAGGATGGTTCCTTCAGTTTGGCATGCTGTGATGAGGTGGAAAGAGAAATAAGATATGTAGAAACGAAAGATACAAAAGATAGTTGCAGGAAGAGAGATGAAGGAACTGAAGAAAGAGAGGTGTTGGATTGGTTCAGACAGATGGGGAATAGAAAGCAGATGGAGCAGCCAAGTGGTGTAACTCCAGTGGAGCAGCAAAGGAAGGAAGATGTGGGGGCCACAGCACCACCACCCCCCTATGCACCCATTACAGCAGTATTTGCCGGCCAATATCCACTGAGGGGAAAGAAGGTGATGGAAATGGAGGGTCAACTGGATGGGAAATCTACAGTGACGTTGGCCAAAGGGACTGAGGCCGCCCCTCGGTTCAAGGAAAAACCTAGAGTGTCCAATGCATGTTGTGAAACGCTAACCGACAGTACAAAAATCCCAGACACAGAAGAAGAGATGACATCCAGTGAGGACTCCACTGATGGGAAAGAGAGTCTCTCGGGGACCAGGTCTCCACCGCTAAGGGCGGGGCAACAGCCGGTACAGCCACAAATGAAGGAACAGCGCGGCGAGGACCGCAGTCAGACGGAGGAAACCTCTCAGAACAACAGCAGCCCACCCCCTGTGAAGGAGAAGCCACGCCTCAAGAAACGACAGCACAGGCATAAGAGTGAGCTCCCTCTACCATATGGAGGAACCAGCACACCGAGAGGTGGAGCGTGGGGACACCGTGAACCACACCTAAGGGAGCTGGAGGAGAACAGGCGCGAAATGCGAAAATTACTGAGTGATCTTAAACACCTGATCACTGAACAGCTTGACGACATGAGCGCTTGGACACATCGTCCTCCACCCAGTGAACGTCGTACGGCAGTCACCGCCGACAGTGGCCTCCCAGACGCCAGCTTTAGGAGGGCCTCGATGACAGACGACGTGAGGCGTGACTGGGGGCTGCGCCCGAGAGGCCTGAGCCCAGAGGGAGCGGAAAAATGGATAATGGCATTGGAGGAAATCACGACGGGGATACAACTGGCATTGGGAGACTTCAAAACCGTCACTCGTGAAATATTCCAGGGGGCTCACTGTACCCAGCCCCATGCCAGAGGCCAGTCTCCTCCAAGAGGACGAGGGCGAGGTATACCCAGAGGAGGCGAACGCGGAGGCGGGACTCCGGCATCCTCATTTCAGCCAGGACCACAGCCACCTCAGCAACAGCTTCAGCAGCACACGCCTCAGAACTATCAGAACGCAGGTTCCAGCCATCAAGGACAAAGGCCAGTGATGCCTGACGATACAAACGTCCTGTGTTGGGGATGTGGACAGCTAGGGCATCGACGCCGGGATTGTCTTCAAAATCCCTGGGAGGGCCCAGCACGGGAGTGGCCTAACCCCCCGGTGAATCAATGGTAGGGGTGCCCAGAGGAGCCAGAGGGGGAAATGATGTCACCAGTAATATCTTTGTAGCCACATGAGGAACCAACAATACCTGTCATCGTAGAAGGCCGTGAACATACTTTCATGGTAGATACTGGGGCTACCTACTCATGCATTGGAAAAGAAGGCTCCAGTCCCCCCTCTCTGGTTCGCTTCTCTGGGAAATCACAAGTAATACCTTTAATAGAGCCCGTCCCGATGCTGATTGCTGGAAAAGTAATACTTGCACCTATACTCTATTCAGCTCACACGCTGGTGAATCTGCTGGGAAGAGATGTTTTGTGTCCACTCAAAGCCAACATTGTGTGCACACAAGACGGACTGTATTTGGACTTCCCTGATGATCCATCGCAGTCCATGATGCCACAGCTACATCAGGAGGCAGTCACAACGCCTCAAGCATCAGTATACTGGCTCCAGCTGACACCACATGAATCCTGCCTCAAGTAAGCTTAGACTGAATGGGAACCATAGGTTAAATCACAGTTTGACACCCCATACATACTCACCCTACCTCTGTATTGCACACTCATGTACGACTCAAATCAGACTCATGTAGATTATCAAGAATATTGAGATGCAGAAATCAACAGAAAATCGTGGTTAATAACAAGTGAAGATATCTACATTGGACCTCAGGGGGCTGCAGTTGCAGTTCTCCTTCCAAAAGCACTGGCCAGGTGCCAAATTCAACACCACATGCTACCTTGTTGGTAGCCCAAGGTTATGAGTCGCATCATCTGGGTCCTATGGTGAGGAGCGCGCGGCAGGTACAGGAGTGGTTGCCCACCATAAACAAATACATACACATATCCAAAGGCAAGCAGTACATCAGAATCTCTGTTAAAATAGGTGATGAGGCGTTAGCAGACAGGATACTGGTAGATGTTAACACACCTACACATATGTCAGTAACAACGACACAAGATGCATTGTTAGATCAAGTACCACCGTGTCTGTGGACGAAACACAAGACAGATGTTGGGTTGATTAAGTCAGCTCAACCCGTTCACATCGAGCTCAAGCCTAATGTTAATCTACCTCATCATAGACAATATCCCCTCAAGCAGCAGGCCATTGAAGGCATCCTATCAACAATTGACGGATTGGTAACAGCAGGAGTGTTGGTCAAAACTAAGGGTCCCTGCAATACGCCCATCGTTCCTATTCCTAAGTCTACCATCTTTCCTATTCCTAAAACAGATTATCAGCTAATTCACGATTTAAGGGCAGTAAAATGCCGTAATGGATTCAGAAACACCTCAGATGACGATCTGCTTATCTGAAGCCCCACCAATGAACAGTGTTAGAAGGATTCCAATTGTTATACTGATAGTATTGGCGAAAGGAGGGCATAAAGTAAGTAAGGACAAGTTGCAGTTCCACCAGCAATCTGTAGAGTACTTGGGGAGACGGCTAAAAGGTAGTGAGAGATGTATAGCGCCGTCTCAGTTGGAAGCAGTAATCAAGGCCCCTCAGCAGCAAACGGTAGGCCAAATGTTGTCTTTTCTGGGCATGACAGGGTACAGCAGACCATGGATTTGTGATTATGCCATAAGAACAGCCCCACTTCGGGCCATGATACGCGCAGCAGGCCAAACAAACAATGCTACACAGTTAACTTGGACAGAGGAAGCGGAAGGTGCATTTCAAGCGTTGAAAGCAGATATGCAGTCAGCCCCTGCTCTAGGGACTCCTGACTATACTAAACTATTTCATCTCTATGTTGCAGAGAAGGCGGGGTGTGCCTGTGCTGTGTTGATGCAAGCCACGCCCACCGGAAAGCAGCCACTGGCTTATTACAGCACCAAGTTGGACAACATAGAGGCGGGGTTGCCGCCCTGCTATCAGGAACTTGCCGTGGCCGTTTTCGCATTCCAAAAGGCCTCATCCATGACCATGGGCCATCCCGTCACAATGTACACGTCACACCAGCTACAGGCTCTGCTAACAAGCCCCAGATTTGTTTTAACTCAGGCTAGACATACAGGTTATGAGGTTGTATTGTCAGCACCTGAACTGAATGTGCAGCGATGCACTATTGCTAATCAACCTATACCAGCAGACTTAACATTATTTGTAGACGGTTCTTGTTTTCGTGACGCAACCGATACACATGCTGGATACGGTATTGTTCAGCTTGACTCCACAACTAACGCCTTTACTACGATCCAATCTCAAAAGCTCGTCCAGCCATGCTCCGCCCAACTTGTAGAGATAAAAGCCCTAACGGCAGCCTGTAAACTGGCAAAAGACAAAGCTCTAAACGTATATACTGATTCAACCTATGCCTATGGAATGTGACATGTCCGTGCTAACATTTGGAAACAGCGAGGGTTTTTCAGAGCCGATGGCACCCCAGTAACTCTCGGGGAAGCCATAATGGGTCTTTTAGAAGCTATGCTCCTCCCAACAGTTGTAACCGTCATTAAGTGTCCAGCACATCAAAGAACTGATTCTCTCATTGCTGTATGAGATACAGATATATTCCAACAGTAATCTGTAGGTTCAGTCGATGGGTAGACGCAGCGCCATCAAGGAATCAGGATCATAAAACCGTGGCCAAATTTCTTTGTAAGGAGGTGTTTCCTAGGTTTGGCATGCCAGACACCATATCATCAGACAATGGCGCCCATTTTGTTTCACAAGTGATACAGGTAACATTAAAGCTGTTAGGGATCAAACTAAAGTTTGGCTGTGTTTATCATCCTCAGTCACAAGGACCAGTAGAAAAAGCCAATGGCATCTTAAAGATGAAGGTAGCCAAGATAGTGGCAGACAGTGGGAACAGGTTGAACTGGGTTGAAGCTTTGCTGCTTGCACTAATATCAATACGCTCACACGCTAGTAGAGTCGCGCATCTAACACTGCATGAAATGCTTACGGGATAACCCATGCCTATACCATATTTAAGGGGCCCCCCTTTGGAGCAACTATAAACTGTAATATATGTCTATTTTCGAGGTCTGATTCGTATCCACAGGGTGATGTTCCAGCAGGTGAAGGGTGCCACAGAGGACAGACGGGTAGACATCCCAGAGGACCTGCAGAGGATCCTTCGACTTGATGCATGAGAGAGCTGTTACCTTGGAGCGCGCCAATCAGAGCCTGCGGCGTGTCAATCGGGGCCTGCATCGTGCCAACAACAGCCTAAGAGAGGACCTATCGTCAGCTGGAGAGCGAGATCCAGCGGCTGCGTGACGTGGTGGCAACTTATCGTCGCCTGCGTGGAACTGATGATGTCCCTGGGAACCCTGATTCGACGCCTGCTGCTCCTGAAGACCCTGATTCGACATCTCCCTGAACATTACACACAACAGCTATGTTCGCAGCATACGATAATGACTCTTTTTTCACCCTTGACTCTCAATGTTATACATCTCTTCACACATATACACTGGTTATACGCTGGAACTGGTGATTTGTTGTTATTCTGCTTAGCCACTGGAATTGCATGTTTTAATGAATTTGTTGTATTTGATGGGACCTTGCGGTCCCAAAGGAGGGAATGATCATTTTTCACTACACTGTGTGGGACCTCACAGTCCCAAAGGAGGGATATGTAGTGTAAAATTGTTAATGGATATGCTGAAATGTGCTAATACCACTCCACTTATTCACTCATTCTGCTTATTCATTGGTTCACCCCCCTTATTCATGTACTTATTCATTGGTATGTGTAACAGTTGTAGCTGTTGTAACTATATTTCTCCCTCACACGCACACATACCCCAACACACACACACATACCCCAGCACACACACACATACACCCACACACACACACAGCACACACATATAGACACACATACACATACAGTAGAATGCAGACTCACATACACACGCACACATACACACACACACATACACACACACGCACAGCACACACACATAGACACACACACATACAGTCGAATGCAGCAGAGGTTGTGACAAGCTCTCACATTTGGACACACATACACAGGGGAGTACGCACACGCATGCCCAGAAATTGACCCCAGGAACACACGCACACACACGCACACACACACACACACCCACACACACGTGCGCTCACACGTGCTACAGGAGTTGTGTCGGTGTGGCTACTACGGCAAAATGAACACCTGCATCTTGCGTATTCTAACTGGGAGTATGGGGGGGGTGTGTTGATGTGTTTTGATGGTAAGGGATGTTTGGGGATTTCTGGCCTGTGGCCTGTCTTACAGCCATTGCAGGTGGCTTGCATAACTAGCACACACACACAGCCAGTTACACTCACTGAGGATTCGCTGACTTGTTGTTTTCACTCATACCTGGAAGAGCAGAATATAACACTGCTGTATTTAATCGATACTTATTACTAACTTGTCTTATATTTTAAGGGTAACAGAGAAGTTTATTGTGAGGAATTGTATTTCTTATTGTATTTTACACACACACGTGAATATATATATGCATGGCACACTCACTCACTCTTTAAGTAACTGTATGTATTGGAACAATAAATAACACTGGATTTTGATCAATCATCACTCCTGAATCATGTGGGACACATACCTTTAACTACTGTTATGATTAAAAGTAATTGTTATGATTAAGGTAACATTTTAAAAAAACAGAGCAGAGTCAGGCCCGAGCATAAGGGAAGCACACACACCAAGCTCGAGTTGCTGAGCCAGGCCTGAGTGTAATGGGGACACGGTCACCGGATAATGGTGGTCCACTAAGGCCTTACACAGGTGTGTCCGGACGAGGTTTATGCCCTAACATGGCAATATTTTCTACCAATATGTTTGTTGGGCAGGCTTAAAGGTAAGGGGGGGGACCGGAGCCCCCCGGTATTTAAGGGAGTGTAACTGAAAGTGTATTCAGTCTTGCTCCGGGGCATGGCTCATGAGTTTGTTTGTGTTATGACCTATGGCACAATAAAACTCCCTTGCATCTGATCCAGCGTCTCCAGTGACTGTTTTTGTGTGCTGCTGATTGACTGAAATTCACTGAACCTGAGGACAAGATTTTTTGAAGTACTTTTGACACTTCAGATTAAATCAAAATCATGTGAAACAAACCACCCACTAAAAATGTAAATACTTGTTATCGGTGTTTCTGACAAAATGTGTTTCATCTAATATTTATTTGACATGATGAATTCACTTACTTTGAAGATCGAGGCACCACCATCTCAGCCAGCGTTTCATATGTTTTCTGCCAGTCAGCGTATGCCGTCCTGAAAGAACAAAGGGCGAGAAGATGCTAAGAAAGCATCTCTTTTATCTTTCTCCTGAATTATGATGCCACACATTTCTAATTCAGAGATTGCCATTCAGACATGCTTACAGTGCTTGTCACACTAGAGAAATAATACTCACTTTGGTACAACTACTAGCAGAGTGATGAGGTACTCTGAGTCAAGAACAAAGTCTTCCTTCTTGACTATGTCAGCCAGACTCCTAGTCAGCAAACTCCCCCTGGAGGCACATAACAGTGTTACAATGACTTGGATGTGACAACGGGAAGGTGGCCAGTGTTGACCAAGCATTTAGGGTCACGGTGACTTTTCAGACCATGCTGACACGGTCATGGAAACGTGGTCAGAGATTCTTGAGGTTTAGCTTGAAGGCACTTTGTTGATACTTAAAAAGGCTGCTCTGGATGGCCACATTCCTATGAAAACTCTTGACTATAAATGTAGTGTTAGACATGCACATTTGTACATGTGGATTACTTACGCATTCTTCCTTTCTAAGTTCTGCAGGTTTCCCTTCAGGTTGTTATAAGCTGATGCTCTGGTCTTCAAGTCATTGTCAATCTGGGTAACTTGCTGTAAAAGATAAGAACAAGGTGATTACAGGCATCAAACAATAAATTTTAAAGCTTTTTAAGACCTTTTTAAGATGATCATTAATAAATCTTTAGCCTGATTTTAGACAAATCATCTTTTTCTTATTCAAACATTGCAGGTAAGTATAAAGGTAAGTAGTATGTATGAGGTGCAGGGGAAGGTTTTATGTAGGAGTATGGTTATTAGAGTGAGTTAGGTTAATATACATTTTGCCATCAGGTAAGTGCAAGTAAAAAGTGGCTTCAGTGGTGGGTTTAAAGATTTGTAACATCAGAAATGTGGACTTTCACACAGAAGCACTTAACTCATTCTGACAATATGAAATAAAAGACCGACAAATTAAATCAGATTTAATGTTTGTGGCGATTATGACCTCACGACTGCAAATTTATTTAATGCCTTTCAATGCCTTGTATTTATAAAAATTTAGTTCAGAAAATTTTAAGACAATTTAAGGACCTGCAGACACCCTAGGAAAACATGGTTGAAATTTTGTGACTGACAAGTACAGAGTAACATGGTTTTTATGGCACACCTCTACACAGAGGACCTTAGAGTAACATAAATGCACAAGGCTAGGTGGAACCAATTGAAAACAAAATCCTATGTCAGAGTTATACTACTGCCAATTAGGCTAAAAAAAAAATATTAAGACAATTTACAAAAAAAAAAAAACCTTGCATGCTGAACTAACTCTTTTATAACTGCCTGAAAGACCTACCTTTGAGATGATTTCAGAGATGTTTTTAAGTGACTGTTTGATGGGGTATTTTGCCATGTCCCACTGAAATCGTGTGATGTATGTGACAAGATCGACTGGAAAAAAAAAAGACAATAAAAGTCTTGTCAGGCTATCATTGGCTCATTGCCATATTATAGTAAAGCAGAAGTTGGGTAAAGCTACAATTCTACTGCAGTGATTTCAGATCTGATTCATCAGATAGATGTTAGTTAGCATTCTCTAAGGATTGTAAAAAACATTTAGAACAACATCACTGAGCCTGTTTACACCTGGTATTAACCTGCATCTTGGGTGATCTGATCACAAGTAGGCAGCTCTCAGTCTGCGTGTTCACATCTGGTATTAGTCTACATGTGTCTCGAGTGGCCATTTGTGATCAGATCTCACTTCCTCACTCTGTATGCAAATAACGTACATCATTTTAGTTTGCAAAGACCAAATGGATTGTTGTTGGAAACTGGCAAAAGCTTTGTCATGCTATATGCACACTGGCGCTGCATATTTATTAGTTTGCCTGTAGGTTACAGTGTGCAGGAGATTATGCAGTTTTACTGCTGCAGGAGTGTGACCTCTGCACCCAGAACAGCTGGTGAGGGTCCGCCAGTGCATACACAGTAACAGGGCTAACTGTTAGCATCACATTGTTAACATACAGTTATTTACGGGTTTAAGAACAGGGTCGAACCATGTTGGTGTGCATTTGTTGGGACCATGCTGCTGTATTAGCCATGCTAACCTGGCAGACAGTGAACTGACAGTTCGCCAAGAGGAGAGCAGCTCTGGAGATTTTCCTTAAGTGCTGCATGTAACCTGTGCAAGTGCAGCAGCAGAAAGATTACTTATTGATGGGGGAGCCAGACAAGCAAGGACATCACCTGAGAAAGTGGTCCTTCAATGTAGTCCGGGACTAATGAGCATACACTGTTGAAAGAATGTGGTCATATACAGCCCAGACCACCTCCGAATGTGGTCTGAGTGATCAGATCTCAAGATAAATTGGTGCATTCACACCTGTACTTAGAGTTGTCCACATGTGATCTGATCACCCAAGACGAATTTCAATACCAGGTGTAAACAGGACCAATGTGCCTTGAGTTGTTATTATCATTACTGTTCAGTTAAACGTGCTTCAAATTTTCCCACAGCTTTTTTGATAATTAAAATAATCTGGACATAATGTATTGTAACCATCACTGTACCTCCGTTGGCCAGCAGGTTTTCCTGTACTTTGTCTCGACTGTCTTCCAGCACGTCAGCCATGTACTGAGCAACCTTCTTCACCACACTGTGAACAGCCAGGAGACATCAAAAACGCGCCACGCCAACACAAACTGCATGCACAAAGCCAGCGTAAACCGCACACTCACCCTGCTCACACGACCACCACAACCTCATCCCCCAAATTTAACACAAACATACACACACACACATCAAAACCTTTCACATATTCCTGTTAAGGTAATTTCCTGACAAGGCAATTTATAATATGGCAGACTTGCAGGGTTCAGGGTTTTTAACCACTCTGTTCAGCAGCACATCAAAGCAGAACTGTGTCTACAGTAGTGTAGCCAAGGAAAGACCAAGAACCAAGTCACATCTCAGGCCTGAAAAGTTCATAAGAAAGTAAACTTAGGTTTAATTTTGTCTTTCTATAAGACATTTTATTGTTTATATAATAACAAAAAACCCAAATCCAAATAATCTGAACCTCAATTTAAAAAATGCATTAATAGCTGCAACTCTGAAGAATTCAGTATTCAGGGTATTCAGTTTTTTTTCCAGATATGCTGGACAGAAACTTCCAAAAAGGAACTAGGCAAAAGACAGAGGGGTGCACTAGCCGGACAAGTGAAACCATGTTGCAAACCTGGTCTTTCTCACAGTGTTGGAAATATCTACAGAGGAAGCAAAGCAGAGCTCAGGCAGTAATGGCTGTGTGTGAGTTTTGGATGTCAATATTTCCAAAAGACTATAAATGACACTCAAACATAGTTGCGGCACATAAGTCATCGGGTATAAATATGACCAAAGAAAGAGCTGCTGGTGTGTCACCCAACTGTAAATTGCCAAGTTTAGACTGCGAGGCCCGCTAGCCTCAGGCCCCTGTGAAATTCCTCATTGTTGCAAGGTAAGGGAAGATATTAAGGAATGGTAAACCGGCTACATCAGAGAGTCAGGAGTGCTGCACAGGTAAGGGGATTTTATACATGCCCTTCAAAACACAGACCATATTCAACATGATTATGAGAGCCCTATAAAAAACAATTAAATCAATAAAACAGTAATTCCTCCGAGACTGAGAATAGCAATGCTTATTCTAAGCGAGAATACAGCAGACAGCATACCTTTCAACAAAGGAGTCTAATTTAGCCAGTTCATCCGACAGCCCAACCAAGACATCGAGTGTCCCCACCTGTTTGTGAACACAAAAAGTAAAACATCAGCACATTATGACTTTTGTGTCATCAGTCGTGAGATTTGTGTCGTTTTAAGAGGGGTCAACGGGGTTGTGTTTTAACAGTGACATCTAGGGTTCAATCCGCCTACAGTGACATCCAGGGGGCCCTATGTGCTTATGATGGCGCCTCTTTGTCCAGAGCCGCTGATGCATTGCTAACAGTTCTAGGAGAACATTGCAGGCCCATGTGGCTGTGAGGTCAGCGGGGTTACTTCACCTTCAGCACAGAGAGGACCCGAACCAGAGGAGCTGGGCTGCTCTGTGGACGAAAACGCTACCAAACTAACGCTTCAACATGCAGGCAACAGATCTGTGTAAAGACTGCTTCCCGTACACACAATCAGCTTATTCTTGACAGTGGATATTTAAGGTGAGTGATTTTTATATTAGCTTACCTTTACATGTAAAACAACAATTTATTTTTTAGCTTTTTAATAGAATAAAATCAACGATGAATTATACATGTCCACACTACTTGAGTCTATAGATTAATTGCGGCAAAGTAATGGCTCTGTGTTTCAGCATGGGGGAAAGTATAAAACTGTGAGAGCAAAGCCCATAAATCCATGCTAACCTTGAGGTCTGGGATGTTGAACTTGTGGTTGGTGGAAAGGTTGTTGGTACGTGTGGTGGCTGCCATCATTTTGTCCCATGTTTGCTGGCAGGTCTTCTCTCCCGGAGCAGAAATCAACCAAAACTCTGTCATGGTTACAGTACTGGTACAGCTAGACAAAACTAAGAGGAAAACTGGATTTAGACTAACTGGTGCTGTGTTATAATACAGGTCATCAGTCAAAAAATACGGACAAACACTAAGCTTTATCAGCAGCACTGATTTGGCTGCAGCACAGGTGAGGTACTATGTTTAAATACCCCCTGTCTTTAGCTGGCTGTGTGTGCTGTACTCATGAAGTGTCCTGACTCTGTTTACCACTAAGCTAATGAAATCATGCTACACTAGCAACATGAGCTCATTTGGTGTTTTAAGTCCATTTCAGGCTGATGTTAGTTTTGTCAACACTACATATTTTATTCCCTAGCTGCTAAATAACGTTACACAGCCATAAATAAGACCTAACCGCTACTATATACAAACCGAAGCTGACAAGAAAGATGGTTAAGGTCAGGCAACAACCAGTAGGGATTAGCTACCGTTAGCCACTTAGCTTTGGTCACAACAACAACAACGCAGGTGGTTACTGCTACTGTTTAACAATTTCACTCACCTGTGAATAAAAAATGTGGTCGTTAAAGTGAAAAGTAAAGATGCTAATGGCGTTTCTATGGCTTGATGATTTTCATAGTTGCCATTCAGTACAGTTGGTGAGGTCTCCTGACAGCAGCATCAGAGTCAGCTGATCTGCCAGAGGAACCGGAAGGCCTCTGTACACCAACGAGACTCAGCAGCGACCACAGCTGGTGGACAGTGGGTACTGCAGGGGAAATCACTCAGACTGTATCAGTGTGATCCTGACTCCTGTGTGTTTGATGCTCAGGTTCAGGGACACTTCAGTAGGGCAGATGCTAAAGATAAAGGAAGGTCTCAATAACTGGGCCATAGACTACAACCGTGTCAAGATTGTGTGAATGATAGACAACAGTACATAGATCAGTAAGGGACTGTTCTATACTTCTCTTTTTTTGACCCTCCCTGAAGCTACAAATACGTTTACATGAGCCTCCCTGAGTGACTCAGGAAAAATGCAGAACCCTCCCTCCATCATAAATTAGTTAGTTTTGAAAAACTCACTCTTCGATGTTTGAAAGTTAAAAGTTAGATGTTGAAGATGAAATCCTGGCGCTAACCTGCTGGTTAGTAGGTGCAAATGGTTTAGTTTGGGCAAACTTTTAAATGAGACATGTACAATAAATTGCTTCTGATGAAATACCACTATTGTAAGCTTAGATTTTGGTTATGATTTTTCTGATAGAAGCGTTTCTTTCCACATAATGTGTTCAAGGAGCATCAAGGACTTGAAAATCCAATGCTAATTTCTGTTTTTACAGTTTATGGCTATGATAAATGGTGAAATTTTTGTGATTTTTAAAGAAAACATGCCTTCGAAAGCTTCTCGGTTTTTAAAAGAATACAAATAAATATAATAAATAAATATAAATAAATACAAAATGCAGCCATTTTAAGTTGTATGCTTCTCCTCTAAGCCCAAATAAAAAAGTCCCTCCCCAGTGCTTAAAACAACATTTGGCATGCTGTCCCAATTTTGCACCACCTCCTTCCCCCCTAATAAATAACCAATAGTTGATAATTGCCGTTAATAAGGTCTTTGTTTATTAGAATAGGGCAGACACTTCATACCATAGTCAATTTTACAAAAACATGTTAATTGAGGCAACATTTTTTATTCTTAATATGGAATTTAACCAAATTTCCTGGATTACAAGATGTGATAAGACCCCAGACTTGAGCCTCAGTCAACATTCCACGTCCATTATTACATTATTGGAGAAGCAGACGGGCGATTCTGGATGCCAAGTCAGCAGCATTTGAGGCATTAGAGTTACTAAATTTGGAAAAGCCGGGTCAGGTTTCCTGACTTTGGGTGTCTCCTGCACAGAATCTGAGGAAAACGCCCCCCAAAGGGACATGTTTATAGTTCAGTGGCTCTGGGGTTCATTGTTTGGGACACAATGGTTGGTCTGCCTGGAGCCAACCCTCGACATCAAACAGCAGGGTGAGTTTGCCCATGGCTGGCTAGAGGCCAGTCTGCTGGGATGTTATCAGGACACACGCACACACACACATAAGCCATAATCAGTCAGACGACTGCTGAGAGTCTGCTGTGTGATCTCTTCATGTTCAATAAGACAGAAAAGTGTTGTTTTAGCAATAAATAGCATTGAATGAAAAAAAAACTATTTACAAGCTTAATACTATCCCCTCTCACGCATAGCATTCATCACTGTGTCCTTGCATGGACTCACATAGCTCCCTGAAAACATTCATCAAAGCTTCTCACACACGCCCTTTTGTTTGTCTGAGAGTTGTGTTTATGTTTACTGAATAAGGCCTAGAAGTATTTAAGTATTATAATGGACCAGAAGCATTAAAATAGCTAACAAATCTTTAAAATGTTGCAACAGACATACCTCACCTCTCCTCTTCCTCCATTTCTGTTTTTCTCCTATGGATGCAACACAACACAAGTTTGTTGTTGGTTCACTTATACATTCCAAGAATGATTGTCTCACTGTGCACATCACCTGATTAATCTTAAAAGGGTAGTTAAGATTTTTCGAAGTGGGGTTGTATGGCGTACTTAACCACAGTCAGTGTATTACCTACAGAAGATGTCAGTCAGCACACCTCCAGTTTGGAGAAGCAGGCTGGAATCCAACACAGAAGCTAAGTAATGTACTGCTGTGGATGGGGGTCAGCCACATAACATATTTTAGCCACCTAAAAAAAGTCCTGCCTAAAAACCATCAATATCAGTTTAAGTGTATGCTATATTGAGAGTATTTTCACTACTTTACCTTTCTATCAGACAGCCCGTTGCGACAGGGAAAGCATAAATGCACTGCTTCAGTTATTTAGTTTGTGTTATTGTGTGACTTTGGGGACAAACCCTTTTGAACGCCAAAGTCACACAACACAAACAAAATACATGTTTGTGGCAGTGGTAGCCAGAGGCTCCTGTGCTCAGAGATGTTAAATCGTTGTTTTTCTTCATAGAATCTGGCTTTGAAAAGAGCAATATAACAGCTTATTTTCCATTTGGAATAACTGTCTGACATAAAGGTAAAGCTGTGAAAATATTGTAAATATAGCATATCAATTTGTTTTTAGCTAGGACTTTTTTTTAGGTAACTAAGATACATTTTGTTGCTGAACCTCCACAGCAGTACATTGCTTAGCCTCCTCCATGCCCACTGACATCTACTGCATGTAATATACTGTGTATGAATAGATACCCCATACAACCCCACTTTAAAAATATCTGAACTAACCCTTTACCCTGCCTGTACTTAGTGCACCTGGTCTAATTGCAAGCTTGCTAACATGCAAAGCCTATATAATGGTTGTATTTGTAAATGCAGTGTGTATTCATAGGTTGCAGTGTGTAGAACATAAAGGCAGTAGCTATGTAGGCTATATCCACACATGTACAGTATGCAGACAACATTACTGGAATTCTCCAACATGATTTACTTGTAAAATATTTTATGAAGCATAATGACATAAAGTTCCAGTATTTATTGATGTGGTCTTCCTGATGAGTTTCTCAGAAACATTGTACTCTTACAGTAAACCACATATAATGATCTCAACTACTGTCACAGAGTTATGTTATGAATTTATTGTAATGACTTATTCTGTAATCTATCTTGACAGAGAGGAAACAAGGGTGAAATGTGCTTCATATTTTAGATTGTGTTATTGTTTGACCATCATGGTATATCTTGCTGTATCTCTCCACTGCTGTGACACCATTGTTAAAAATGTCATGTCCTGGGACAGCCCAGAGATAAGTACTTCCTTTTTAAGTTGGCATATTGTAGAACCAAAAAATTTGGGTGTGTTAAAGATTGCAATTAATTTTTTGTACACATGTCTGTGTAGTTGTTAGAAAACAAACATTCACTATAACATTCTTTGTTATCTTCCTGCAGCCAGTTGCTTTATATTTGCCCTGCTTAACATTCAGATCAGTGTGAGGAAAAGTTTGTTTGGAGTTCCTTTTACTTAGCAACATTCTTTGGCAAAAAGAGCTGCTGAATGACTTAACAACACTTACAACACTAGAGTCTATTGCGTAAGACCAATTCATGATGGGTTTAACCAGTCACTCATGTGCATGTGATGAGTAAATAACTTATTATTATTCTATTATGCAGAGATGCTGTAAATGTCTAGATGTCTTATCTGATTGACTGGGTTTATATTTGTCCATTGTTGTTTGTAACATTAATTTTATACTTAAAAACAAAAAGGATAATCAATTTTGTTGAAGGTGCTTTATTATTTTATCTTTTTATTGTTGGGATATGTTGTTTATTCCTCTCTAACTGGAGACTTTTGGTCACTCAGGGTTCAGCTATGCTGGGTTTTTCTATATCAGTGCGTTGATGTAATCTGTTTGTAATGTTTGCAAATAAGAATTCCTGCTGCACAATGCAGCCACTGGAGTATTTGCGCTCACAGTGGGTGGTACACATGTCTCGCTGTCGCATACCCAGTGGCTGCGATGGCTATTATGATCCAAACAATGGAAATCAAACATTGTGCTTTACTGGAAGCCACTTTAGATGTTATGTGTGATTAAGACTTATATATACATAGTCTCATTTAGCGTTGGAGAAAACAGGCACAAAACACGGAACAGCTTTTGTGTTGCAGTCCAAGGAAAAGACATTGCCCCTGCAGCCTTTACAATGGACTCTAAGCAAAAGTTTTATTAGTGAAACAAATGCTGCTATTGTTTATTTTTCCCTGAGGGGTGCTCAAAGCTCATCTAACACTCTGAAGAATTTCACAGTTTTGTGAATTCATCGTGCACTGTTATATGATGTGCGTCAGTCATTATGGTAAAGATTTGGGCTAGCTTTGTTCTTACACATATAAAGAAAAAGACATCTGGATGGATGGAAACAAAAAGTTTACTGAAACCTAGATAATCCCCCACCATGCAGAATTTAGAAGTTAGAACATTTTTTAAGTGTATTCCAAAGATACACATTTTGGTGTACTTTTTTAGTTAATAAAAGACTGTACTCTATGTTCCTGTCACTGTGTAACACTCTTAAAACACTGAACTAAGGGAACAATGAGTAGCCAAAAGCCTGCGCAGACACTGCTGAAAATGGACTTTGACTCCAGGACACAGACACAAGTGGATCATTATTACAAAGACAAATTCAAAGGCAAACTGAAAGCACATTTTACACAAATATATTTGACAATATTTAAAAAAAAATTGCAAAGAAATTCTATTGATATGATTTGCAAATATTTGTTAAAACATTAAAAAAATCTATGACACCATGCAATTAGAGACAAGTACACTTGAATTGGGGACTTTTTTATTAAGATCTGTGATTCTTAAGGCCAGCATGATGTCAGTATTGATATGGAGTCAAAACAGCCCCAGAGAAAACACTTCCCTTCTGTTTAGCTAACAGTAGCTGAGCTTTCCTTGGCACCCTCCTCCTCCAGTGTTGAGGAGGGAGACATGCAAATTTATCTCCTTGGAAAAAACACTGCCCCAGACCCTGCATTTTCAGAGGCTGGCTCAACTTCTCAAAGTCACAACAACAAAAGCAAAGGGAAGAGAAATTCCAGTTTGAGCTTGAACTTGGGGCAAAATTGATGCATCCATCTACTTCTTAGTCATGGGACTGGTGCTTTGCAACTGTTGATTTGGGCTGCAGATAAAAACGAAGATTCTGCTAACTTTATTGGACAACATTTTGTCCTTATTACTGAGCCATGGGAAACACAATGGAGACATAACACAGGTAATTTGGGGAAAATTTGACATTGTTTAATATACAGTATGGTTATTATAGATAGCTTGAGTTCAAACAAGTTGGGTTTTTTCATAACTGTTTCTGGAAATTTTCTATGTAATTTATGGGAGATAATAATACAACAGCATACTCATATTGTCGCTGTTGTTGCTGTTATTATCTATCTGTTTATTTTATTTATTTTTTTATTGCAAGTTGAGGTTGGGTTTAATTACTGTCTAATTCATGTCATTGGTCTTTGTGGATAATTGCTCCTCATGTTATCTGTTATCGCGTTGTAAAACTGAGGTCGTTGTCTTTGGTTTTGACAGCTCTAAACTCCTCCTATCTAAAATGCGTCAAACTCTCCACATTTAAGTAGAATCACACCGGAATTTTATTTTTATAGTTTGTCATTTTTATGTTATGTGAAGATGAATCAACATTTTCCGAAAAATACCTTTATCAGATCGACAATATTAGATTGTGTTTTTATTTCAACACTGGTGCTTTGCATTACTTTGAAAAACATTGCAATGTGTTTCTAAAAGTGGATTTTATTTTGATATTTCACCGGATATCTCAGTGTTAGTTTCGGTGTGAAGTTACTTGACGCTCGGTCCGTCTTTACCGCACATTCGACCTCCACTGTTGCTTTCCGCTCGGTCGTAAGAAATAATCTGTACTAGCCTAGCGCTCATCGACGAAACCTGGAAACACAATAACTCGACTAATCCACCTCGTCTATGGCAGTTATCCTTTTCTCTTTTAGTTACCCCACAACTCTTTAAAAATTCCGCCTAAAAAGAAAAAGCGTTCTGTCCCCTCTGTTGGGTTTTCAGCAGACGTAAGTATCGTTAACCTAGCTAACCGCGTTGTTAGCCTGCTTATTAGCATGTTGTTAAATCAACCGGGTAACGTGGCGTTAATGCCACCAAGCCATAAATGCTAGCTAAAGAGGCTAAAGATAAAGTGATATTAGTAGTGTTGTTATTGGGAAAATGAGTAAAATCTGTTACCTGCAAGCCAATAACATTGCATGGTATATTGCTAGGCTGCTAACGCTAATACCATATGCTGCCGTTACCAATGAATGTAAAACGACATGTTACAGTAGCAGGCTAGGTAGCTAACTGTATGTCGGAAATGTTTAATGTGTTGAATTCCCACCAGGCAGTTTGGTGTTGGACTATTCATGCTGGGCAAGAGTTAAAAAACAATACTGTTTGATGTTGTGACATGGCGATTTACAGTCAGTCATCCAAAACTTAGTTATCATGAGTGCAGTATCGTGGTCCAGACTAGCAAACGGTAGCACTACAAACATTAACCGCCATTACAGAAAATATGTGTCACAAAGTAAACCATAAACGTAGTCCAATGAGCACCTCCCATACTCTCCTTCCATTGGCTTCTAACACTCAACATCTTGCCTACTCAACTGTACACCACTGTTTTCCTTTACAACAGATTTGATTATACAAACACTAGTTAGACTGTAGGATGTTTCAGTAGGGAAACAGATGCTGTTCTCGTCAGAGTTGTTAGTTTGTCATTGATTGATTTCTGTGTGCCTTGTCCTCATCTGTCCCTTTGCAGGTGTACAACAACTATCCAGAGGATCTAGGGGCAGCTCTATACCGGGAGCCATTTGACTTTAACGCCGAGCCACCTTGGGATCCTAGCTGATAGTGGACGAGTTCATCCCAGGACTCATCCATGTGAGTAAATTAGGTGTAAACTGAAGAATGAATACACTGTGTTTGACTGAGGGTATTTTCATAGTAGAAACATGCAAATAAAAGCAGTACCTTTGCATTTGTGTATGTGTGTCTGTTTGAATGGTAATTGTGTATTAATGCATTATGACAAATAGGTTCACTGAGACGCTTGTCAGAAGGAATAAAAGCAATTATTAACAAGCTGCATGTCCCAGATAAATCACAAACAGGCTACAGTTATTTTCGATTTTGTATTTCAGATCTATTTTAAGAACTTCTATTAAAATAACAGGACACTGTGCTCTGGACTGCTTTTATCTGCAGTAGTTTTTATCCTGCTCTGATTTAGTTGCAATAAAGGAGGGAATATTTGGTCACAAATAATAGTAACTACATTTTCAATGTAGTTCTTTCTACAGTGTAATGTGGTCATATTGCGTGAGCTGTCTGTTATCAGAGTGAGCATTTTCTAAGCTACATAAAGTCTTGGTTGCTTTTTAAATAGATGATAAGGTTGAGTCATCTCCCAGCCTTTTTTTAACCTGTGTTTCTGCAGTGTACTCAATAATTTAAGCTTGCATGTTTTTGTAGAATTACAAAAATATGTAAGCATCACAATGCAATCAAGGAGGAATTGCAAATGTACCAATGTCCCTCTGTCCATTGTTTGTCAGAATTCACAGGGGTTGTGGGAGTAATAAGCATACTGAACCTTTTTGGAGCAGTTGCCCCTGCCTTGTCACAGCTGTCAGCAATACAGCAGGCTTTCTAGGCAAATTGTTGGTCTCCCTATTATACCTTCCAAAGCTACAGCCACATCACATCTGGTCCAGTCCAGACTGCTGTGCCTCTGCGATGTATTGTGCAACATTATTGAAAGTAAAGTTTTGGCAACAACGCCGCCAGTATTGTACCTTGTTTAATGCCATCAAAAAGAACCTTCACGGGTCACCAGCTCAGGGATTAATGGTGATTGTTGGGAGTAATTGATGGTAAAGTAAATGAACTCTGTGCCCCAGACTATGTTTTCACAGCAGCTCTTTAGAAGAATAGGCCTCTTCCACAAAGCTATCCTATAACGTAGAGCCTGCTCTGTGCTCTGATTGGATGCTCCATGAAAATGACTTGATTGGGGATCTCATCAGAAAGGTTTAGGTTCCAGCTACTGAATAAACTAGAGAGTAGTTGGACATCATCTATGAATATGCATTATCAAAATATGATGGCTTTGTTTTGCTTCTTTGTGTCTTCTGTTAACTTTTCTCATTTTCTTGTACAGTTTGTTGCATAAGTCTAGGACCCCAGGGGCTCGAGAGGGTGCGAGCAAGACCACTTAGGACTAGCCACGTTCTTTATGCCTGTCGGATTAGAAGAAAACGGTTGAGAGGATGAAAGGAATTGCTGATGAACCACAATATTCAGTTGGTCTACTGGAGGGAGGCACAGCCCTCTGTGACGTGATTGACAATCACATTTATGAACAAACTCTGGTAAGAGGTCTCACTTCAACATTTAGCACATACTTAGAAACCTGAATTTCTTACTGTCTTAGCTTTGTCTCAAACAACTGTTATTGTATTGTTTATTACCTCGTTATAACATGTGCTAAGGTCACATACACACAGTCTTTTTCAGAAGCTTGCACTGTGATTTTTTTTCCTGATTCATCCATATCTGTTTCTTTTTTGCACAGTCTGAGAAGAATGCATTCTTTGTAGCAGACCTTGGAGTTATTATGAGGCAGCATGTTCGCTGGCGAACCCACATGGCCCAAATTCGACCCTACTATGCTGTCAGATGCAACAGCAGTCCAGCTGTTATTGAAGTTCTTGCCGCCCTTGGCACTGGATTCATTTGTACCAACAAGGTAGTCACTCACTCACATGTTTTATCAACGTTAGCAGTTCAGGTTTCTCCACAGAAAGTAATCACAGTTGCAGTATGCAGTGTTTAGGCTCAGTCTTGTATACTGAGCAGAAAATTACTTAGTCAACAAGTGTTAGGCGTTTACTACTGTTATTTTTCAGGGTGACAAATTCAGTTCTGTATTGTACCATGCATTTCACTACCTAAACAAGTACTATCACATTTATCAGAATTTATTTTGCACAACTCTCGGTCCACGATCTGTAGAACAGACATAGAGCAGTGATACTGAACTTACAGCCTGTGGGCCAGATCTGGCTCTTGATAGGGTGCCAGGTGGCCTGCCAAACAATTTCTTATTCAAAATGAAAATAAACTGATTCATACATGAAGTTTTTTTGTTCTTTGTATTTATATAAGGTGCCAGAGTGCATAAAAAAAACATCAAAATAGAGCTTGTTTATAAGAAAAGTGCCTGGGAGAATCACCTGTACCCCCAACACAGCAGGCTAATATATATTAATTATTAACATCTGTTTATTGTCTGGCCTTCTTCTGCAAAAGTACCCCCCTAACAAAGTATGTGTATCCCTGACATAAAGGCACCACCAAGTGGTCAGTGTACCTCAGTGCCTTCCTTTTTATATATTGTTTGTCATATATTTTGTCTATAGTAAATAATGCAGGGTGGATATGGTATGATGAAATGTGTTGACTAGCCCACATACAGTATATTAATGGAATAATGTTCTGTCTTTATCTCTTTTGTATTTCAGTCGGAGCTTGAGCTGGTTCAGAGCCATGGTATTCCCCCTGAAGATATCATCTACGGTGGTATTTGCAAACAGGTCTCCCAGATTAAATACGCTGCTAAGAACGGCATTGACCTCCTGGTGTGTGATAATGAGGCAGAGCTGCGCAAGATTTCTCGCTGCCACCCCAATGCCAAGTAAGTGCTTAGTAAGCATTAGACCTGGTGCCAGTGATCATGTGACTGAAAAGCTGCTAATTCAAGATTGTTATGTAATTAGCTTTGTGTCATAATGACACCTTTTACAAATCAGTAAATACTACCCATCTTGCAGGATTTACCTTAAAATACAGTATGTTGTTCCCCATCTTCTGGGATATTTAGATTGCCAATAAAGGGCTTTGTCATATGAAGCTTGATAAAGTCATCTTGTTTCAGGTGCAAACATTTAGTGATTTAATTGCTAGCTTTTCAACTTGTTCTAGTTGTGTAACACTTTTATTTAACTCATTTGGTTTCTTATTTCTCAAACCAGTAACAAAGATCCTTTATTTAATTTAGGCTGCTGCTACAGGTTTCAACAGAAGCATCTAACCAGGATGACGAGATGAGCATGACCTTTGGGTGTTCCCTCAAGGACTGCAGGCATCTGCTGGAGAGGGCTAAGGAGTTGGGTGTGCAGGTGGTTGGGGTCAGGTGAGGCCTGCAAAAATGCACTGTGCCTGATTGTGAAATACTGTCAAGAAACATACAGATATGTACAAGGACCACAGCAGCTACCATTACCTTTGCTTTCTCTCGAACAAATTATTTAGTCCAGCGTAGTACAGGATAAAATTTTAACCCCCCGTGAAGGTGTCAAAGTTTGACCATTAACTGCCCCTTTTCCCTCATCTCCTCCCCACAGATCAAACATTTCCAGCTCCTGTGAGGATGACCAGGTGTACGTTCATGCCGTGTCTGATGCTCGTTGTGTCTTTGATATGGGAGTAAGTAATATTCTTAATGTTTAGCTCTGTGACGAGCATGTCCTTTGCTTTCTGTCACACACTGTTATGTTTGGATACTTGTGACAGCTACAGAAACACTCTGTGCTTTGGTAATCACTTGTGTTTTGGTTACACATTTACAAATCTTTGTTTGGTTTAGGAGGAAATTGGCTTCAACATGAAAATCCTGGACATTGGAGGTGGCTTCAGTGGCTCTGAGACTCAGCTTCAACTGGTCAGTTAGGGACACACTGGACAGTATTACCTGTATAAGCAACAATGGTTGAGAAATGTGTCATGATATGGATTTGGCTGTACCCCTCATCCCTGTTTAGAATAGTTTTTAACTGCCACAATAATGCAAGCGTCGCCACATCATCACTTGAACTGCATTTAAATCACATTTATTTTAAATTATCAGGAGAGAAAAAAATCACAGTATGAAATACAGTGTAGCATATCAGGCCTGATTTAAACCACTCTTCCAAGGCTGACAAAATTAAGTAACATTTCAAATATTATTTATAAAGGTTCACCCATTTTTGTCCCTACTTTTTAACACGGTCATCTCTTTTGCAGATCAACAGTGCGATCATGTCTATGGTGGACATTTACTTCCCTCCTTCAACTGGAGTTTCCATCATTGCTGAGCCCGGCAGCTTCTTTGTGTCCTCTGCTTTCACTCTGGCAGTGAACGTCATCTCCAAAGAGGTGGTGGCACGTGATCGCCAGGACCAGGCACATGGTCAGTAGCATGGTATTCGCTTAGGATATATATTAGTATATATATTGAAGCTTATTTTAATAAGACTGCACGTCTGAATTTTTTGACTTTTCATGGTGCATTTTGATTGCCTCACTGGTCTTACTGTAGAGACCATGACGAGGACTGCATTTGGAATTGGCAACATTACAATTGTAAAAATGTCACACAGCTTTTATTTGAAAGATGTATCATTTGAAGTGAACCAGTCAAAAGAACAAATCCGTTCACGAAGAATAAATCCATGACAGATTTTGTCTACTGTCTTTCTTAACAGATGATCCATCTCCCAACGATGAGCCAGAGTTCCAGTACTACATGAACGAGGGAGTGTATGGATCATTTGCCAGCAAACTCTCTGAGACATTGATTCCTGCTCCATCTGTTCATAAGGTGAGTCACACAGATTCTCTAATGTTCATGATGTTATCACACTAAAACTTTTGTTCTTTTTAGTTTCTTAGATTTTTTTCCTTGTTTAAATAAACATTTGTTAGCCAAACATCTCATCCCAATATATAATCATCTTTGACCTCTGACTGTCCTGTGATAAGTTATGTTATCACTATGGAAGAAACACAGTGTTATGGGCAAATGAGATTTCAGGGTTATCATTTTGACTTGAGGAATTTATGGATGATGGAATAACAGAAGCAAAGGTAAAGGCCAAGAGTCAAGACTTGTGGAAGTACATGAGTTAAGGAGATGCAGAATAGAATCAAAACATTTTCATTTTATAGGATTTATTTATTGAATTGTGCATCTTACAATGAAGCCTCTCCATCCCCTTGTGCGCACAACACATCTTGCATTAAAAATGAACACATTTGACTAAGGCCTTGTACAAATATACATGGGTATTTTTGAAAACAGGCTTTCAAAAATCCCGTCCACATGTCGAGCATGCCAAACCAACAGGCAGCTATATAAGCCTAACCCTAAAACCATGCCAAGAAGAACTGCATGTTGGTGAATCAGAAGCCTGGATAAAAGCTATCACTGGAAGGTTACCTGTAGCAGTGACCTCAGTAACACATTCTTACGCTGCTGTTCCTCAGTATAGTGGAAGGGTAACTGAACGTTAAAGTGTAAACCTGTGAAAAGTCCTGTTAACAAGTTTAGAACCAGCACTATTTTGCCCACGTCCACCATTGCACAAACTGTTGCGTCATTTTTGATGCCACACAAAGGAGATAACGTTGCACACTCTTCCGTTACTAGCCAAAAACTCAGGTTTTCCCAAACTTACACGTCAGCACTGAAAACAGAGCCTCTGAATATCTTCACCCTGCAAGGTGTTTTACAAAAGGGCATTTTTCAGCCAAAATGCATAGAAAAAGCTACGTTTTCAGATGTAGCCTTTTACATATAATATATGTATACTAGGCCGAAATTGTCAAATGTTAGAGATGTGTGATCCTTAATTTTATTATGTAAAAATCTAAAATCACTTACGTAGATGTTTAGAAAAGACGTTTACATGTAGCTGTTTTAGTAAACAGGCCAGGCATGCTAACAGGGGTTTATGGCAACCTTAGTTACAGACAAAACTCTCTCGTCTCCAGTGGACAGAAATTGTTGTTGTGTTGGGTAACGAAATAAATGTAATAAATAAATCTGTGCCCCCTCTCTCTCTGTCTTTAGCAGAACACATCCCTGGATGCTCCAGTGTTCAGCAGCAGCCTGTGGGGTCCCTCTGGGGATGACCTGGATCAAGTAGTGGAGCACTGTCTGTTGCCTGAGCTCAACATCGGAGACTGGCTCGTGTTCACCCAGGCAGGGGCCTATAGTATGGGCCAGCCACTTTGCGCCGCCACTGACTCACCACCACCCCCTGTATACTATGTCATCTCCTCCAGAGACTGGTAAGGGTCTCCATGGTGGAGTATTTTCAAATTCGTCTCAACGTTTACAGATTGAAAGAAACCTTCAGAATATTTCTGTGCAAAAATGTGCATATTTTGTCCTTGACTTATGTTTGTGTCCCTCCACCAGGTTTGAGATGCAGGACACTGGTGTCACTCATGAGACTACGCTGAAGAACTTCTCTTTGGTCCCTTATTTCCTCAATTCCTGCCAAACTGAGGCTGCTCTTTCTGTCCCAGCTTAGCAATCATCAGACTAGGAGGACTTTTAAATGTGACTGGTTTCTGCTGCTAGCTTCCACTGGTCTACATTCCACTGCGATTGACTGAACCGACTCTGCAGATATAGCTGGGACCAGACTGAATTCCTTTTACAAACCCCAATATACAGCATAGTAAGTGATTAGACCTGGAATACCCAAGTAGATGTTAATTAGTATGCAACAAAATGGATGACTCCTACAAGACAGATGCATTCTTCCCTTTGCTTTAGACATCCCATGGCACTACAGTTTACACTCATACAGTAGACATGTAATGATTGAAAATTATTATATCTGACAAATGTATTATCTATGTCTTCATTGCTGTTGCCAGTCTTGTAAAGTAAGATGTGTATCCCTGAGTGAAACAGTGTATTTAAACGAAAACACAGTTCTGAGATCTTGTAGGATGCTTTGCTACAAGATGTGTATTTATGATTTTTAATTGTTGTATAGTTTATTCTGTGTGAAAAGAGCTTGGTATCATTATTACATTTATAATGTGTTGTCCTCAGTGTTTTGAAATGGAGGCTTCAATATGAAGGTGAATTTACTCATCTGTCTATATGAAGTAAATGAAGCCAGTGTGATCAATGTGCAGTGTCACATTGAAATCCACTCCAGGAAAAATTCTTAGTGAGGTCCACTCTGGTGTGGCTGAGAAACTAATGGCTCAGTTTTCTCCAGTAGACTGATTTTTCTTAAGTGCTGAGCAGTTTGCTCCCAGACTAGCAAAGGGCCAGCAAGTAACTGCTATGTCACGACATAGCAAAGCAGGATAATTAGACAGCACGTGCTGCAGACAGAATAAAGGAAGTGTTGATGGACAACGAATCAGCTGAAATGGAGTGGGGTCTTATTTTTGAAAAAGTATTTATAATCCTAGTACCCTTTTTGCTATTCCGGTTGAATTTGATTTTTTTTTTCAAAATTGAGGACTGTGTTGTAAGAATATTATTTCCTGACTGTGGAAGTATTCTTACAAAATGTGTACTATATCTATGAAGTTGTCTCTCAATCTGTGTTCAAGGCATGATGAATTATCAGGCCTTTGCCTGTTAATAACTAAAGTATCTGTGCTTGTCAACATGAACTGTAATAAACACCTCATTGACTGGACTGTGATTCCCTGTGTCTGTGTGTTATTATAATTAAGGGGAGACACCCCAGTTATAGGGTGCAACATTTAAGCAATACATATCACTATGAAAATTCCCAAACTGATTTACTCACATTAAGACAGTTTGGTTTTGTATGAGGTTTTTTGAAGATTCATGTTTAAACATATAGATAAGGGCAATATCTTTTTACATATGTGCTTATTTTGGAAATCTTAATATTTGATAAAGGCGGGTTGTTTTTGTGTTGTTGACAGTCAATGGGTTTTTTTAGGGGAATTTAGGACATCTCTTTTTATCACTACATAACTTAGAAAAATACAACAAGGCAAAAAGACAAACATAAATTTTAACCACGTTTTTAAGAATAAAATGTTATATAAACAAGGCTATGAATGATATTTGGACAAACCCCTTTCAAACCTTTAGAATGTAGAAAGGAAAATAAATCTGTAAAGTCTGGTGAGTGCAAGTGCGACTGAAATGATTTCTGGCTCAGAATGAGAAAAAAACTAATTTTGAGAAATGGCCTTGAAAGATATGTACAGTTAAATTACACGCATTTTTAGACACCAAAAAAACTCCCAAGAAAATACATATTTCAAGTTTAATAAAGAATTCTATTTTCCCTTCAAGAAACACACTGTGCAAAATAGTTTTTAACAAATATTTCTTGTATGGCACAAAAGAAAAATATTCAACATTCTTTGGTCAAATATCAGTGAAAAGTAAACATATTAGCATTCACTTGTAAATGTTATGAAAGTGAGACACAGAATAGTATGTATGTTAATGTTTTCAGTGTAAATGCTCAGTATGAGGCCGGCAGCAGTAATAGTAGTAGTCTCAACACCTCGTTCTGATTCAACTACAATCAAAGACTTTATGTGCAACTTAAACTTGCTTTCAGCTCAGCAGTGTTGTTCAGCTATTAGGAGCTGACTGGTGACATGCTCTGTGCACCTCACATTCACTATCACAGTTTTTACTTTGGTGTCTCATCAGGATGGCTCAGAGAGAGTTTGCTGAAGACAGACTGAGTGTTGTGGAAGCAGACTAGGTGACCTTTAAAGTCCAGCAGGGCGCCTTCCTCTCTGCTAGGTGTCGTCGGGCGTGCTTGGCAAGGTGGTCGCTGCGCATGAAGCGGCTGTGGCACACAGGACAGGCAAACCTTTTCTCTCCCGTGTGAGTACGTCGGTGGCGAGACAGCTCATCGGAGCGAGCGAAGCGCCTCTCGCAGCTCTCCCATTTGCATTTAAAGGGCTTCTCACCTGTTGGAACACAGACAGAGGAATGTAATTTGTGTTCATCACACTAGTGTCATCTTTTTGCATATAGTGCTGACCTTTGGCTGCTTTGTAAAATGTGGAGTATCTAGAAAAGTCTGCTGTAATTAAAATGCACATCCTTTTTTAGGTGTCAAATCCAATATTAAAATCCTTCCTGTCTTACCTGTGTGTGTCCTCATGTGGGCCTTGAGGTGGGAGCTCTTGAAGTAGGTCTTGCTGCAGTCCTCACGGGGACAAACATGACTGCGTACACGGGACACTTCTGGCTGCAGTGGGTTTTGTCTTTGCTCCAACAAGGCACGACCAGGTGCAGGGGCGATGGCTGGTAGCTTATTTCCACCAGGGGTCAGCAGTGTTGACTGGATGTAGATTGTAGGGAGAGCCGGTTGAGGGACAAGAAGCATGACGGGGCCCTTTGCCACCTGACCCCCTAGGAGGAAAACCTGGGCAGGAGAAGCTGCTTGTGTTTGTGGTCGTGCCTGTTCTTGTTTGTGCTGCTGTTGTAGTGAAGTGGTGGTCGCTGAAGGGACAGGTATTAGGTGTTGCTTCTGACTATCAGAGGCTGTAACAGTGGAGGAAGGAGAAGGGACAGGAAGAATCTGGCAGTAGACAGGCACATGAGAGACCCCAGAGCCACCAGCTGGGACAGAGGAGACACCCTGAGATGTGTTTGATTTATCATCCTGGTCTGAAAGGCTCATTTGGGTCTGGCTGGCTTCAACCACATCTGGCAAAGTCACAGTGAAAGGTTTATGTGGTGTGGCTGCATTAGAGTCAGACTGTATTACAGTAGTCCCCACAGACTCTCTACTGTTCAGCCCACATTCAGAGCTCACATCTGTTTTAATGTCTTTCGTATGATTTTGAGTGAGTCTGTCTTCCCCGGAGACAGGATGGACGTCACAGGAGCTGCGCTGGCCATCTGAAGTGTGACGGATTACACTGGTGCACTGGAACCGTTGCTGTGAAGCAGCACGAGCCTCCTCCATTGGCTGCCAGCTTGGAGTTCCAGCTGCTGCAGGTTGATGTAAGATTGTCGCTGAGGGTGAATGGGTGGCCTCAAAGTTGGGTGGACTGTATGGCGGTGTCATGCACTGAAAGAAAAGAGGAGTTCGTATTTTTTATAGATAACCTCAACCTTGCAAAATAGCCCCACTCTTACAAAAATTTACTATTAAAGGGACAGGTCAGTCCTAAATCAAAAATACATATTTTTCCTCTTACTTGTAGTGCTATTAATCAATCTACATTGTTTTGGTGTGAGTTGCTGAGTGTTGGAGACATCAGCCGTTGAGATGTCTGTTTTCTCTCCAGTATAATGGAATTACATGGCACTCAGTTTGTGGGGCTCAAGCACGAGAAAATTCATTTGAAAAACTAAACAGCAATGTCTCTTTCCAGAAGTCATGACCCAGTTACTCAAGATAATCCACAGACCTTGTTGCGAGCAGTTTCATCTAGGAACTATTTTTCTTCTACCTGATAAC
The DNA here is from genome assembly GCA_019142605.1 of Cephalopholis sonnerati. Lineage (NCBI taxonomy): Eukaryota > Metazoa > Chordata > Actinopteri > Perciformes > Serranidae > Cephalopholis > Cephalopholis sonnerati. Next base: position 11,033,708 of record JAGQAX010000008.1, on the reverse strand, counting down.
ACCCGCTAACCGAATCACTGCGCCGAAGGAAGAGTGCATCTACTGTTAGTTCACCTAGCACCACAGAGCTAGCTAACATTACAGTTCAGCCGAGGAGGATGCATATGTGTTATTCCTTGGATAGAGAAGGCATGGCCTGTCCTATTCTCCCTATGGTTGGCTAGTGCTCGTCCTTTTGTGCAGTGATGCAGTTGGCGGGTGTAGTTCAATAGAAAGAAAATAGTTCCTACATGAAACTGCTCACAACAAGGTCTGTGGATTATCTTGAGTAACCAGGTCATGATTTTTCAAATGCATGTTGTTTTTTTTTTATGCTTCAACCTCAAGCGGCCAACACTCAGCAACTCACACCAAAACAGTCTAGATTGATTAATAGCACTAGAGGAAAAATATGTATTTTTTAAGTAGGGGTGAACTGCCCCTTTAAGTGGTATGTGAATGTGCATGAGTGTGTATATTTTTGTATGCTTATTTCTGAATGTTTATGTGTGTAGCTTATGTCTTTTTTGTTCATTTTGTTCCTACCATTTGACATAAATTGTTCAGTTTACTTTAGTATTCTTGTTTTTTTATTGTCTATGTTTGCTTTGGTAAAGCACTTTGTAATTCTTGATTTTGATAAGCAGTACATAAATAAAGTTTCATTCAAAGTTTCATCATTTTTTCTTTAGGGATGTACTACTATCATAACCTAAAGCCTGGAGAAGCATTAAGTATAGGATAAAGATTATGTTGTAGTGCTCAGAGCAGATTTGAGATGACCTCACTAGTTAAAAGTTAAGTAAATGCAAGTGGCAGAGCATGTATAACTCTACAATGTAATCTTGTGCCTAATGCTAATTCTTCACCAGACTGCTGTTCACACTGGCTTATACTAAAAACCTTAATGTGGTGACTTTCAGCCCATGTGGATCACTTACCAAAGGAGAGTCCTGTGGCACAGTTGACCCAAAGGGGACAGAGTCATCCTCTGAGCAGTCTGAGGACGGAGTCAAGGGTCTGAAGTGTCTGAGCCTGAAACTCCTGGTCTTCCAGTGCTTAGTCATTGACATCAGAGCCTCCACAGCCTCCATGTCACCTTCACCCATAGGAGCAGGCTGAAATTCCCCCTGCATGTCTGAGTGGAGCTCCTCAACTTCCATGTTGCAAACTCTGGTAAATGAGCAAAAATGAGTGATTTTGATGATTCATTTTGAATATGACACACTGTGGTCTTAAAGTGATCTTTAATAGGTCAGCTGTCATGCTGGAATTAAAGATTTACACACAATTAACCATAGACTGTACAATTTGTGAACAGACAGTCCACTCTATGTCCCTTGAGTGTTCAATCAATGTTTCAAAGCTTATTGATTTTGCCAGTCATTAACATATGCAGAATATGTAAAGGACCATGTGAAGAGAGCATGATCAGCTGCTGCTCTTCAGCACCAGGGCCCTTTCACCTACTTCCCTGGGGGACAAAAGCACCAACTGTGCTGCTGCTTACACAAACAGTCACACAACACTGAACTTCCCCTCCCTGACCACTACACACGGATCACACACATCATCATACTTCTGCATAACCATCACCGGAGGAATGAACTATGACCTAGATATAGCCACGCTTCTTATAATAAGGCTTGACAACCATCAATAGACATGAAACAAACACACTCCATTACACTCTTTTAAAGATTATATAGTATAGAATATATTACATATTTTATATCTTAGAATTTGAATTAAGCACCCCTCATTATATAGGCTCTAAATTTGAACACATGACATTGTGAAAAATGTGTTTACTTACATTTAATGTGAGTCTGTGTGAAGTGTTCAGGAGCCCGGTTAAACTGATGAGTACTAGTCCCTTCCGTGTGAACACCTCAAACCAAAATTGAATGTTTTCTAATCGGCCCCGTCCCCATTCATCGGTTCAAACACGGTGGGGAAGAGATGGGCTTGGCTTCACGTCTCGTCCAATAGGACGCAAAGGTGTGTTAGGCGCCGACCAATGGGGGAGAGCCTCACTGCGTGATCGGGGCCTGATGGAACCGTGGAGGCAGCGTGGTACACAACAGCATGGGTGTGTGAAAACATTCCTAACTACACTTCCCTTCACCCACCCCCCAATACACACACACATACACACACCATCGCCTTGGATGAGTCATGTCATCCTCCTCATTAGGTAGAGCAGACACACACACACACCCTCAATGACTAATCAGATTCTGGAGAAATTAAATTGAAAAACAGATCCTCTCATTTAATATGGCTTTATCCAGATTGAATCTACAAATTTTGGCATCGTAATCAAGTTGAAATAGTTAACTTTTTTTCCAGAATTGTGTAGACATTACAACACTATCAAATTACCAAAATCTGGACTGCATGCACAGCACAGCAAATTCTCTCCTCAAGTTAGGTGTGTAATTGACTAAATGGAAATATCACTGCCAGAACTTGTCTACAGAAATATTAAAAAGTTGTTTTAAAGGTTTGTCAGTAGGCCTAAATGATATTAGATATGTGCAGCAGGTGGGAAAACTGCTGTTTTTGGATAATGGATCACATCTGCTTTCATACCAGGTCATACTCTATATGAGGCCACACCCCCACAGAAACTGATGAAACTCCTGGCAATATATGTCAGTGATTATGGCTTAGTAACAAACCTCATTTATTTGGCAATTTTACAGAATTCACAAAAACAAGCAAATTAAAGCAGACTAATGCAAAACCATAAAAGATGTCAAACCAGGCTGTAAGACAAAAAAGGAAAACAAATGTGTTAAATCATGTCACACAGGCTAATAGCAAAATGTATATATCACTGAAGTGATTTAAACTAGGCTAAAAGATTATATAAGCCTAAAACGGTTTCATGTGTTGCAATAGCAGGATGGCTGAGACATTTTGCTTTTAGTATCATCTTCAAAGCATGTTGAACTTATTCACACCCTACACTCTTGTGAATTTGTAATCAATATATGAATCAGTTTATGCAAGAAGGCCCCATTTTCTTCTTTAACAATTTACCTTGACAATCAGTTTCTCGTTTGGTAAAATAGAAAAGGCATTAATAGCTCCAAGTGGAAAAATTCTTGAATTTGAAGTTGAACCATCATCGAGTCTTGACCCTAAACTTTTTTCCTGTTTTATGTTGATTGCTCTTTCCATTATTAGGCCTCTTGTCCTTTGTGGGTGAAAGAGGTCAGCCAACAGGAGATGGCCTCAGGCAGCCCTGCTGTGGATTAGGTAAGTGTCAGCTGTCTAGACCTTCCCACACAGCACAGAGACCCAGAACAAAAGGCCGGCTGTAGACACACAATGGAGAAATACACACACAGACACACAGCACTCTGACTGAGTCTGGCACTGTGGGATGTTCCTCAAAAGCATATCCAGGAATGTGCTGCTGGAGGAGGAGGAGAGAGCACAAGTAAAATAACTGTTTATTTTAAATCCATATCTCTTTAAATATTTAACTTAACATTGAGACATCCTGATTAGAGCTTCCAGCAACCTAGGTTTAAACTGAAACTGTAGTTCGCTCTGGTGTTCTGCCTTCTTGAGGAAGTATCACAACATGCAGGCAATTTCTCCACCATTCAGTATGTACTTAATTCACATTTATTATTTATTAGTTAGTTATTAATTGCCTTTTTTCACTCCAACATCATAGTAAACAACACACCAAACAATACAAAATAAATATTGTTTCACTTTTATTTTTCTATATGAAAGATAGCCCAATATAGGGTGTTTAAATAGGACAGCTAAAAGTTTATGGTTCAAAACTGGAACAATATTACCTTAATAGATTGACTAATAATTTGTAGAATTGTCTTTTACAATATAATTCTTTATTTTTAGGCACTTGAAGAATTCTGCATTTTATATCTATTGCAAACACATGTTTCCATAGCCTGATGTTTATTTATTGTAGAGTATATTATATTTATAGACAGAAAACATATCATATGTATTACTTTTTAAATTTCCTCAACTTCCTTTGCTTTTTGTGCATCTTCATAAAGTTGCAATCAACACTTCATGTTCTTGCATGTAACATGTTTGAGTGTTAAACTGACTCATATGTACATAGTCTATATACAGTAAATGTTTTCTAGCCATTAAAGAGTACTTAGCAAAGTTCTAGCCTGAACTTGGGGCTTTCTAAAGTCTCTAGTCACCTGAGGGACTAACTAGCCAGTGTATACTTTGATCCTGATTTCTTTCTTTTTTTCCACCAAAATCTAAAACTTAAAGCTGCACGCATTCATTTTCTTTGGCCACTTGGGGGCAGCAGGACGACCTAAAAACACAACACTGACTTCTCATTATCTTACAAAGGTGCAAACGATTGCTTATTGACACTTCTGTCAGACACAGAGCAATATTCACATTTAGTTGGCAATCTGACAAACAATGATACAAAGTAGATTAAAGGGCTCTGCACCTTCAGAGTGGGGTGATTAGTCCCTGTGAGACTACCAAACCACTACCAAGTGGCAACCTCTCAGGCTGAAAAATGAAGCCAATGTGGAAGTGTCCAAAACTGCAGTTCCTCTGATGGCCACTTGAGGCTGGCTCCAAAACAGTAAATCCCCATAGACCCCCCCCCCCCATATTAAAATGACCAACTTTACAGCAGAAATAAACATGTTTACAACCTGGTACAAAAAAATGGTTTTGGTCTCTATGGTTAATTTCAACATCCATGACAACTGTACAGGGGGTGATTTTTTTTTTTATTAAATTCACCTGTTTTCATTTTATTGAGGTTTAAAGTTATACATATTTAAGGGCAGGAGTGCTTGAGTGACAGGCTGTCTGCCAAAAGTGTCCTTGACTTCACAGTCAGATCCACCCTTCGCTCCTCCACAGCTCCAGCCTCACATCTAAATACGGTCACTTCTGGCTCTAAAAATCTAATATGGCAATGGCTGAAATGCCAGAACTCAAGGTTTCAAAACAGCAGTCCACAGTCAGTGAGTGATGTCTCAGAAGATTCATCCATTATTTGTACAGCCTATGGTCACCATTAGTATCGTCTTTTTTTATTACCCATATTCTTTAATCTATTGACATTATAAAAATATTGATTGGTGCAGCTTTAAACTTAAATATTTAATACTTCATACTGCATAGCTCCTAACGCTGCTGAGTGAGCAGTCATGGCACAAAAGAGCACATTTTTCATGGGTCCTATGTCTGTTACTGATCTCCGGCCAATCAGGTTGCCCTAGTTTTATAAGGATGATGCAATGGAGTCCCAGATTCTTGGCTGGTGTTAATAGCTATGCTCTTTTGAGCAAAACTTTACAACATCCTCATGGTATTGTGCAATGGACAAATTGATTTTGTTAGAATCTAATGACAGCATTTCCCTAGACATTATGGCTTCCTGTGCAATATCAGCCAATTTTCAAGTGCTGTTAAATGCCAAGTGAGACTCGGCGACAAGGGCTCACTGTTCTCTTTTGCTGTTACAGAAATGGACTTTTGTCCCTTTCAAAAAAGTAAAGGCCTCTTCGTAGCCAGCAGCCAGGGACAACTCATTACTTTTCTTTATTCCTCATGTGCATGCAGGCCAGCATAATGCCCTTTAAGCTGTGCAGTGTCAGTGACTGGGAGTTTGGAGCAGAGGGTTTGTGCCTGAGGCCTGGATTGACCTGCTGTTAACAGGCAGAGTTACCCCCTCATGGTCAGTCCTGCCCTGGACCTGTAAAGATATGTGACATCGAGCACTAAGAGGAGTTATTTTAAAGTCTTAACTCTCTGGCCAGTGATCGTGTTACCTCACAGGGAATAACTTATACTTCTGACCTTACTGACAAGAGCTGGTGTTGGTCCACTGATCTATGAATGAATGTAGAAGTTGGTTCAATAAGTTATCAGTGGTGAAGGTTTAGATGTGGGTCTCTCTTGGTCTGTCTCAGGTGATGTAACACACTGTATTAAATTTCATAAGTGCTCGAACACTTCACCAATCACCTTACTAAGTAGAATCGATTGTGTCTTTTATCCCTGTTGAAGGCCTCTTTTCTATGTTACTGTTTACTACTATTTTACCATTTCATTTTCTGCATGAATTTATTCATTTTCTCATGTTCTAAGGCTGTAAACCTCCTAACCTTGCTCTGATGATAGTTCAGTGCTGGCTATGACTCTTTGTACCCGTATTTAACAACACCAGAGGTCATTTGATAACCCAGTGCCCAAACACCTAAAAATAGCCGCAGAGGTTTCTGGGGTTTTGTTTGACTTCACTCTCGAAAAGGTACATTTTTTTTCTTTGCAGAGCAGTGGAACAGGTTTCATTAACCTCTGTGTTGAACTCAGTAAACAAAGAGACAAATACCTAAACCTCTGTCTCTGCTGGTTACATGACATGTGGCATGTGTAGCCGAAAATATGGCCGAATGATCAAATGAAAATAACAGTTTAAGTCCAAATAATATCTGCAGTACTGCCTGTTATATTAAATTAAACTGTCATTTATGACATTACATAAACAACAATGACAATGCATAAAACACGTTCGCAACACGTACGTGAAGGACATACTTAAGTAAATTAGAAAATGCAAATAAAAAGTTTAATAAAAATCGTTCAACATGTGTGACATTTGTCTTGCTCTCATTCTTGTCTACTGTATTCTATGTACACCTGACACTTTAACATCTATTCAGTTAAAGGCCTGAACTGCTGGCCAGACTTAGTAAAACAATAGTTCATAGATTAGTCATTATGATTAAATAGGTTAATTTCTGTTTGCTTTGGCTAAATGGGAACTCTGCAGATAACAGATAAATGAAGAACCTGACCTTGGCCAGACAAAATGCTCTTTCTGTGTCATGCTTCATTTCATATTATCCTCACATTTTTGGAAGAATCCTCTCTGATTCAGTTCCATTTGTTGTGTGCATTTCTTTAATAGCTTATTTAATACAGAAATATTTGACAAATGGTCATCTTGAACACTTGTAGAAATCTGGAGCTACCTGTATATACCCCTATATACCAGATGCATGTGTGCACTTTGAGGAGAAGTGCAGATAAGGAACAAATGGCTGTCTGGAACTGATTGTGACAGCTAAACCCTGCCATCTGCTGGTGTAAAAAGACAAAAGCTTTTATTGGATTAGGCTGTAGATTGAAAAAACAGCCAAAGGTTAGCTACATGTCCTTTTATGTTCAAATGTTCAGTCCACTGTCTTCTTAGACTGCTTTTTTATTTGCTCAACACACTGACCAAGGTGAGGGTATTTTTGTAAAGGTTTATTATACTAAAATAGACTTGTGTCATGTGTTTAGCGCAAGAAATACAAAACTCATTCTGGATTATGAGTTTATTTGAGCAATCACATGTCATCCTTTGATCTATGCTGTGTGATGATTTCATCTGCCCCCTCCTCTCCCTAATGTCTGCCTTATCTAGGCCAGTTCCCCCTCTTACATCCAGGGCACGGGCCACAAATCAAGCACCGCTCAAAGTAGACTTTTGTTGTCTTAGTTTCACACAGCCTTGAGCCTACATTTTCTTATTTCTGAACCAGGAGAGCATGCTTGCTCCACTGCTGGTTAAATAATTTCCAGGACTTCATTATATTACACACTGACATAGTTTTCAGTGGAAGGGAGCCCAGCATGAAGAGACTTCCAGTTCTCTTCCCTTTATAGAGCTCAGATCTGAGTTGGTTCAGTTTTAAATATAATTCTAGTGTAAGAATAGCAGCATTAAAATGAGGGTCCCACATGAATTTTTCCATTCCCCAAGTTATGCTGACAATATGCCAAGTATAACCACACTGTTCCCTTAAGATTTGGTGACATAATAATGAGTCTTAGTTGGGCACAGAAGGGTGGTTAGGGACTGTTCATTACTTATGAGAGGATGGGTGGTGCAAAAAAGGGGGAGGCATGTAAAATTATTTTTTAAGCACTAGAGAGGGACTTCTGTTTTTTTTTTTAATTTTGGCTTAGTACATTCAACTTTAAATGGTTGTATTTGTTTCTGTCTCTCTCTTTTTTTTTTTAACTGATTTTTAAAGAAAGCATGCCTTCCAAACCTGGGTGGTTTGTTTTCTTTAAAAATTGACAAAATCACACCATTTATCATAGCCAGAAATTGTAAAAAAAAACAAAATTATTGTGGGATTTTCAAATTTCCGATGGTCCAAGAGCAAATTATATGGGACGAATGCCTCCATTAGAAAAAAACTTAAAACCACTTAAACTTAAAACTTTAAACCAATTCTTAAGCGTAAATCATTTGCACTAATTAACCAGCATGGATGACATGAGCAAAATATGAAGGCTTTTTTCAATTCCAGGATTTCGTCTTCAACTTTTAACTTTCAGAGGGTGAGTTTTTAAAACAACTAATTTATGGTGGACGGAGGGTAATGCATTTTCCCCAAGTCACTCTGGATGGCTCAAAGAAAAGTATGTAAAGCTTCAGAGAGGATCAAAAACAAAACAAAACACAAAAAACCCCAGCCACATATCTCCTCTGAAAAATAAAGAACAGTCCCTTATTGTATATTCACTCATTTTAAGTTGTAAAATGGATTCAAAATCGAATCTTATTATTTATTCCATAACAACAGAATCAGGTCTGTGTGTATAGTGGTAGTTATTACACTACTTATTATAATAAACCTCATAGTTCAAACACGATGGTAAAATAGCATATGGAATTATTTATTGCTGTGTTTTTTTTTACAGCACAAAAGCACAGTTATTGTTTGTTTAGTCTTAAGGACCCTTATGATCAATACTGCATTTGATATCCTATTGTCTAAGCTTGTATAGAGGTAACCTAGCAATACTTAACCCTTTCTTCGGCCTCTGTAGTACAGTAATGGATCTGAAATGACTGCAGCTGCTTGAAAATGCAAATAACCACAGATACATTGACTGAGCTGTATGCGAACAAAGACTTTGGAGTGTGAAAATGTAGTATATTTGATTACAGTAGTGTTGCCTTTCTTCTTGAAGCCAATCCCGTCCAATTTCACACATTTCCTGTTTGTGCTCGGGGTCCAACCAGCGGAGTGGTTGCATGTGCACTAATCAACACACAGACAAGAAGCTTGGTAGAGTTAAGATGGCGGCATGTGGGTGAGGAGGCTGGGATCTAAACTCGAGGTTTTTCGCCATTAAACGATTCCTATGAATCCATACAAATACAGTAATCGAAAGAATAGCAATTTCCACATCTTTCACACGTCTGTGTGTGATTTTGGATTGACCCCATGACATCTATACACTTCGTGGTTCACCCGTTGCCCGGGACCGAGGATCAGCTCAATGACAGGTATTTTGTTGCGGCCCGTTGATAAGAAGAATTTAAATCAATAGTTACTTGCGGGGGCAGGCATATCGTTTTATATATTGTATTTACGAACAACGTTGACAGTGTCATGTGTTTTCAGTCTGGTTTAAATAATTTAAATGACCCCCCAGGGTTGAAACAAGGCCCGGCATCTTGAACAATCCTCGTTAGCCTGCTGCTACCCAAACAGTCGGTCCAGTGCTAGCTAGATGCTAACCCGTTAACTGGCCATCGTACGAATAGCTAACGCTAGCAGGCTGTTTCCTTGATTCTCTGGAAGGATTGGCTCTCAGTCAAAGTTGAGATAGACAATGCGGGTTGGGGGATGGGGAAAAGAGAGGGAAATAAAGGTCGTAAAACAGAATGTTGTAGAAAATATACGAGTTTTCGTTTATTAATTACATATACACTGCTTTGAAATGTGTCAGTGTTTGTTTTGTGGGCGTCTCGTTGATTATCATGATCAATGAAGTAGCTAACGTCAGCTAACCGACAGCTAGCTGCTAATGCTAGTAAGCTAATTCGCTACCACGCTCTTGACAAAGCCAAATATTTGTGTTTCAGTGTCTTTTGTGTCGGTGTATTTTGAAAGTTTAATGGCAAAATTTACTTGCTAATATCTTTGGAGACCATGATCTCGTTTGACTGTGAATAACATTTCGTATCGAGATTAAAATATGGAGCGAAGCACAGTTAGCAACACTGCATTCTCATTAATCCTGTTATCTACTTTAGTAAGGGGACAAGCCAAGGTTTTTAAAGTGTTTATGATCAATGCTGGATTATTAAGTGTTCACGTGATCATACACTTTTATTTTCACTGTTACCCAAATACAAGCAGCATACTCGGATACTTAATTCAATTGCACACAATATTGTTAGTAGTGACATGCTGCTGGCATGCATCACACTGCATTTAATGGGATTTCTGTAGGAAATATAGAAACTGAAGGGATCATGAGACAGTACTAGTTGAAAGAAGGGTCTAGGAAATTGTGTGTGACCTGTAATTTGGCAGAACATGTGATTTATGATAAACCTATTTATATCATCCATTGAGATTGAACTGATTAATGAGTTGTTCTACTTAAAGACAAAGAGGTTGAGAAGTGTTTTTAGAATGACCTTGAGATTAAGAACTGGGTATAGTCTCAGAGTATTTGAAAGCCTTTTTGCAGGTGGATGTACTGTCGTACACTGGGGGACCCGCTTTGTTCTGACTGACAGGAAAGCTCAGTTACTCTGCTGGTTATGCTGGTTATTGAGAGAGCCACTCAGACATCTTGGTGGTATGGACCATTGGTTCCTTAAAGAGGTCATGGCTGTTTCATCCCCAGGCATGCATGCCATTGCATGCTACAGTCACCATGTGCTGCTGGGAGGCCCCCTCCTCTCTCTTCCCCATGGAGGAACTTGCAGTTGTCAAAGCAGATAAGTGCCTCTATCTGAAGTAAAAAGGCTTGGTCCAGCTTGGCTCATTTGAAGCTCTTGCCTGGCATGAACATCCGGTCAGATTTCCTCAACCCAATGCCAGTGGTTTGTTTGACCTAACAGAGGTCTGCATAGACACATTAGTTTAGCTCAGAGGAATGGCAAATGGTATTCCCCCCGTAGTGTGATTTATGTTTAATTCATTTTTGCTGTGCTTTAGTGAAACTGTTTTCAGTCGCTCATTGAGGCGAGTAGACTTTGCATCTTTGCTAGAGTGGTGCCATTTGTTTGATGGGTAGGTTAGTGAATGACTGACCTGGATGCTGTGTGAATAATTTTCTGTTGCCTTCCTGTAGTGTTTGGATTGTTGCATGGGCTTTTAATGTGCTTCTGTATTGTGAGGAGATTTCTACCTTAATCTTTTGTGTCTCACACAATTTCTAGATATTTTAGACTGTTTTGTTTGTCAGTCTGAGGGCATGTTTCATCTAGCAGTGGAATGACATGGACAGTGGAAAATAAAAAAAACCCTACAGCATATTTACATCAAAATTCTGCTAAAGTTGTATACCTATATGGACATTTTTTCATTCCTTATCTCTTGTTTTTATGCAGTCAGGAGCATGATTTCTGAAAGTATTTTTAGGCGTACACCTGGTATTAACATATACATTGTGTTAAAATAGTACACATGTACCATAACTGCACTGCATTTACACTTACCACAAAATTGATCTGTCTTCTTGCTTCTCATCCAATAATGCCAGTTGTCATTTGTTGACGTCTTTTCTTTTGAGTTTGAGTGAGGTTATTCATCACAACAGGAGACTGTACTCCTGTATCTGTGTGTAATGACCACGTGGAAAAACAGTTTGCAGAAGTATATGTTCGAGATGACAGCACAAGTCAAAGAGTTTGTAGGAGTTGAGAGTTGATGTTTCTTCACAAAACAGTACATCTCACCATATGTGGTGAAGCGTGTTTGGATAAATGCAATTCCTCAAGACTGTCAGGGTTGTTTGTGTATATTGGATGTGAGTGTGGAAGTAAATGGAAATCTGGAGTGCAAACAATGAAGAAGGTAATCAGACAGTGAACTGCAACAGGCAGTTAATTAGGCAGACTGCTTTGAAAAGAGAACGAGCCCACTATCAAATATACAGTTTTTGCTTGTATTGGTACATATTTATTACTAATGCAGACATTGTTATGTTTGAGTGGCAGGCTTGACAACTGCTTTGCACTATAGTAGTGAGGAAATATTTTGGTTGGCAGGGGTTTTCAATTAAAAATCCTGTTATAATTCTGGAAATGCAGTGTTAATTATTCACTTATGAATTCTGGATTATTTGGGAATCAATCCAGCAACTTGATCTTCAATGACATGGTGTTTAAAATATGCAACAACTCTGACTCGCCTCTCTGGCTGGCATCTTCTCCATAGTAAAAGCCAATGGGGCTCATGGGTACTGCAACTTTTGGAAGCATTTGACACATCAAACTAACAGTGAAAAAACATTATGCAGAAAACTATAATTGTCATAATAACCAACAGATGCTATGCTCCTAATTTGCCTCATATTTGTCTGTCTGTTATGTTCAACAAACTTGTGAAAAGTTATATACTGCATATGCTAGTATATGTCCTGGGATTACTTCGCTTCATGAGATAAATTGAAAAGATGTACACGAGTTGGAGCCATTTGTAATGCACCTAAATGGTCTTTGTTAGGGTAAATCAACATGATTTATGTTGTCCGTGGATCATCTTTTAAAGTATCTACTTGCACTGCATTTCTGAATTGCGTACATTAATCTGCAGTAACTATTTTTAAACAGGACTTACATGCATTAATTTTGTCTTTCTCTTCTTGTCAGGCTCCGTGAAGTCTCAGAAAAACTCAACAAATACAGCTATAACAGGTAAGTTGGTGTCATCATTGTATCTGAAGGCTGCTTTGTTTAATTTGATCAGTTGTTTTAAACAGACCCTTGCTCATTATCCTGTATTTATCTTATTTATCTTTTTGCTCCTTTCATCTTTTTTATTGCAGTCATCCACACCTCAGTCTGCTGGAGCAGGCTACCCTAAAACAGTGTGTTGTTGGTCCAAACCATGCCGGATTTCTCCTTGAGGTAATGCTATAAGACATTACATCATTAGCATTAATGAAACACTTAGGGATCTAGAGTTTATGTTTATAATTAATTTATTGCTCACCAAAACAGTTCAGTATAATAGGGAGATTTCAGTTCAGATTGGATCACTAATATCAGACAACCTTTGACTTTGCATTAAAACACCAGGTGATTTGCTTTTATTTCACTTTAAGGTTGTGTAGGAATTGTGGACTAGATTTAACAGATTACATGTGTTGTTTATATTCAGGACTCCACCCCAGTTAGGCTAATCCAGTTTGATCGGGGCTATAGACACACTGAAGAGGCATAAAGTAACTGACCTCAGTTTGTATATTTGAGCTTTGACAAGAATGTCAGCCAACTGGAGCATGCAGATAGAAGTGTATTCAGGATGAGTGTGGAGTCAGATATTATACCTTAATTCTTTGCTATGCAATTGTGCATTAACAGGCATCAAACACAGTAGTGCGGCAATCATAATGTCTAATCTGATGGCACAGCAGTGTTCTCATACATTGATTTATTTGTGGCAACCTACCAAAATATCAACTAGAGTGTCACATTGATTTTCTATTTTATTACTGTTTAAAATGAGTAAAATTGTATTTAATTGCAGAATTGCTCTTAGTACAACGATTCCCTCAATCCCTCCTTGCCCTGCTCGCTCTTTCTCTCTTTCTTTCACAAACACATTGACAACAGACCTGTCCGCACCTATTGTTTTTCCAGCCTAAATCAGATGAAACTGGCTGTGTTTCCATGGAAACTGCGGTCATGTGGGTCCTGCGAAATATTACAGCTGCAGTAGCTTGGAAAATAGCGTGATGCAGCACTAAATTTGATGAATTTATCACTGCCTACTATTTATCAGACCACAACTGAGACAAGACTTAGCTAGCTGGCGCACCCCATGGTTCCTCGCCTTATGCGGCTGTTGTGAAGCAAACTCTTCAAACCCTAGTGCCGGGGATGATCAGGCAGATTGCAGGGTTTGGTTTGGCTTTAACATGAATCATGTATCCCAGTATACAGCACGTCTGAAATACTTATGCACAGTAATAATTTGCGCATAGACTGAGATGGCCAAGGGTTGTTGAGTGTTTGGCTTTATGATGTTATTTTAGGCTTGGCTTTATGTAGTTTTCAATTCCTTATTTGAAAAAATTGCACTCAACATTAAAATACAATTTTTCCTTCTTGAAGAGTTTTCATCTGTCAAATGTGTGACACTTAAAACAATGCATCTCTTGTAGGATGGACGAGTGTGCAGAATCAGCTTTGCTGTCCAGCCTGATCGCCTGGAACTCAGCAAACCGGATGGCAGCGATGGGTGAGAGACTTCTTTATGATGGGATCTGTCCCGGAAACTGTTTTAGCTTTGGCACTGAGTTGGAAAACAGATTGCTTGTGGATATGTCTAGAACAAGACTCACTGAACATGCTCAGGCTTACTGATGGTGGTTGCTGTGATTTGAATTCGACACGTGTGCCCCTATTGGCTGAGTATGAGGCAGTTGGACTTGATTTTACTTGTAGAATAATACTTTGTTTATGTGCTACAAAGATTTCAATCTGTCAGGAGTAAAACATGTATCTGAATACCTCACAGGTCTATTCCCAGAAAGTCCTCCCATCAGACAGCTGTTGGACAGGGGGATGCTTTGGTTTTGTGCTTGTTAAGATTGTGATGTTTATGAAGTTATTCTTACCACAGAGCTGCTTTTCAGAGAGTTCTTCCCCAGAGTTAAATTCATTCCAGTGACATATTTGGTTTCTAATATAAAATACTTCTGCTTTCATTCTGATCTTGAAACCAAACAACCAATTGAAAGACAGTCCCAAAATTGTTTGTATAACTTTCTAAAAGCCAGTTTCCTTGGCTGTGCAAGTGTGTGCTATTTAATAAAAATCCCTTTTTACTAGCTGCTCTGTTTTGTGTTGGCTACGAGAATGTATTTTTGGTGAATGTCTCATTGATAGTTGTCGATATCCTGCCAGGAGAACAACATCCAACAGTGATTTCAGAGCTTTCAAGGCCCCTCTAGCTGCTAAATATGCATGTGAATCAGGCTGTAAAAGGCTGAGGAGCTCCCTGCTCCAAACTTTTCTGCAGAACACATGTTTTTTCCCAGCTGCAGACTTGCAAAAGAAGATGAGATGGTTTCACACCGTAATAGCTTTTCAGTCAGCACCATTGTGGGCTGCTGGGAAGCCTACGGAAAAGAGTGTGGCAGGTTGTCTTTGGCAAGTTTGTCAGCTCACTGAACAAGGCCTAATATCCTCTGTGATTTTGAATTGTATCAGAAGTTATACTGGTTGTGACAGCTTGTTGACACAGTTGCTGTTTCTCTGTATTGCATCTGAATAATTTTAATCCATGTCTCTGTATCACATTGCCCTTTGTTACAATATGGTACTGAATGTGATTGTATTATTTTGTTGGACAGTATCTGAATTCAGTTAGTCCCTGGTATATATGATATGTTGGCAAAGTTGTCATAATTTAGTTCCCTTGCCACAGCAAAACACAATTTTAAACTCATTATACCAAAAATATTAAGAACACAACAGTTAAGAACATTGAAGCAAACAACTTTTGGTTAAACTCAGAAGGCATTCATTATAAGAAATCTTGAAATAGGAGAAAGCAGTCGCAGCCCCAAAACCCCAAGAACTTTTAAAAAAGGAAAGTCTTGAACGAGGAACGAGTTGCAGCCAATTCAGATTCCCAAGGGTGTTGCCATGCTAGTCTCCAAAATACCCCCTCCTGTTTCACAGTATGGTATTAAAAGAAAATGAATCCTGAACCAAGGGGTATAATTTAACAAGCCTTGGGTGAATTTAGTTTCTGTTAACCCAGGTAATAAAAGAAAGTCTTTTGGTCCTGTGTGGGACTTCTATAGGTTTGTAACTGATCTCCCATCTTTTGTTTCCAGTTCAAAGTTGAGCAGTGGTTCAGGGACAGGAAGGAGCTCCAGGCCAGGCAGGACTAGTGATCCGCCCTGGTTCCTGTCTGGCTCTGACACACTGGGCAGACTGGCAGGCAACACCCTTGGGTAAGTTCTGGCAGGGTTGACAGAGACAAACGGTCCTGTGTAAGCTCAGTGTTCAGAGCACAGCACTGACGCTGCAGCGGGTTAGGGGTGTATTCCCCACAGGGTTCTTCATACTGAAGAGAGAACCTTAGGGTGCTGTAAAATGTAATGGATAAATGTGTCCACCAAACAGCATATATCAAAAAAAGCATGGCCATGTTCACTGACTCTGCTAAATTTGCAGTATGCAGTCTTCTCAGTGCTTTTGTTATTAGTGACCACTGGAAAGTTCCTCCTCAAAATATAGTTGTTGTGGGTCCTGATACTGAAGTCGTGCTGAACTGAAATAGCTGCAGAGTTACCCTCTTAACTTGCACCCTTACAGTTTAATGTTGAACTGTAACAAAATGAAAGTAGATCATCCTTCATATGTAAGCTTTTTCTCTTAGAATACCTGATGAAGTCAGGAAAAATTGCCACCAGTTAATTTCTTCCTTCCTTTAATGCTGCTGATGCAAAACCTTCTCAGTCTGTACTGCCCTGTCTTCACTGTCACAAAGGCTGAACCCCTTCGTACCCTGATGTGTGCGTGTTATGAGTCTGCTCTGTCAGTCAGATGGTGTTTTTGGCAGTTATGTCTGACCATGGCCTTGCACTGTATGTAACAGGAGTCGCTGGAGCTCTGGTGTAAATGGAGGCAGTGGAGGAGGTGGAAGTGGAGGAGGAGCAGGGGGAGGTGGAGCTGGAGGTGGCAGCAGTGGAGGAGGAGGGGGCAGCGGTGGAGGCGGTGGAGGAGGCACGTCGGGCAGGTCATCAACAGCAGCACGCGATTCCCGTCGACAGACCAGGGTGATCCGTACAGGAAGGGATCGTGGCTCGGGCCTGCTGGGTAGCCAGCCTCAGCCAGTCATTCCAGCTTCTGTCATCCCAGAGGAACTTATTACTCAGGTAAAAATATATTTTCTTTGCAAAAAATCCTTTAACAACCTTTTCTGTACTGGAATAAAACAGTGCACGCTTACCTTCTAATCTACAGTAACAAGTGAATACCAATAAAATGTGTTTTAAGCTTTGTTGTCCTTTTCCTCAGGCCCAGGTTGTCCTTCAGGGGAAGTCCAGGAGTGTGATCATTAGAGAGCTCCAGAGGACCAACCTAGATGTTAACCTCGCCGTTAACAACCTGCTGAGCCGGGATGATGAAGATGGAGATGATGGAGACGACACAGCAAGCGAGTCTTACCTCCCTGGAGGTTTGTCAAAACAAAAAGAGCAAATGGAGACAGAAATGACAGTGGCTTATATCAAGCGATGTTATTGTTTCAACGAAATCAATTCCATTAGCCACATAAATATTTAAGAATGGAGTTCAGGCTTAGCAGGAGTTCAACATATTAAAATACAAATAGGCCTGTGTGGAGGACCAATACACTGTTCAAATAATTTAATTATAATAATTGTAAAGGTCAAGACAGTATTTGGCAAATTGATAAAAAAAAAAAAAATCTTAAACCTTGCATCTTTTTGTGCCTTTTCTCCATGCAGAGGACCTGATGTCTCTGTTGGATGCTGACATTCATTCAGCTCATCCCAGTGTGATTATTGATGCTGATGCCATGTTCTCTGAAGATATCAGCTACTTTGGCTACCCCTCTTTTAGACGCTCTTCACTGTCTCGCTTGGGATCCTCCAGAGGTAACTTAACAACTCATTTCTGACAACTTCAGGGAAGGCAGGGTGTTAAAGAGGCTTTGGTGGCAACACTGGTGATGGCTTTTGTTGTGGGGATGGAGCTTTAATAGCTTATTAAAGATAAGACAGCGGTAACAGAAAAGTTGGAAAAGCAAACGCAGTGTTAGTTCAATATTTTTTTTAGATGTAAAAAAAATTGCCATTTCCTTTAGATTTGAAAAAGACAGATTATGTAACAGGCAAAGCCTATTTAAGGCCAATGTACAGAAAAAACATTATTAGAGGAGAAAATATTTTCCTCTTTGCTCAATGTATACTTGAGCCAGTATAAGTTTTACAGAAATTATTGTGAAATGTAATGGTTTTAGCTTGTTTGTTGGGGAAATTTTCTCTTCAGTCTGTTTAGCTTGATTTGTAATATGGGTGTTTGGTTTAACAGGCTATAAATGTTTGGTGTTGTATGCTGCATGGCTGTAGTAAATACTGAGAGCTCTCTGAGAAAGGCCCGCTAGGCCCACCTGTCTTAACAGGGACCCTTAAAGGCAGTCTATTCTAAAAACCTACCTAGCCCACTTTTAGCCCATATGCATGCTTTCTTTCTTTCTATCTATCCACTTCCTCTTCTACCTCGCATTTTAACATATGAGCGTGCAAACTGACTCACCCACCAGTATAATTTAGACTCCCACTCAATCTTTAGTACTGCAATTTTGATTTGCATTACAGTGATTCTAAAGAATCTATCTTTCTCTCTCTATTCTTAAAACTATGTTGACGGGTCTTTCCCAGAGAGTGGCTTACTTCTATCCCACTGGTGTGACCTTATTGCATACCAGTTCTCCTTCTTCCCTTAGAGCGCGACTCAGAGCTGTTGCGTGAGCGTGAGTCTGTATTGAGGTTACGCGAGCGCCGGTGGCTGGATGGGGCCTCGTTCGACACAGAGCGAGGCTCCACCAGCCGCGAGGGTGAGCCCAGCTTGGACAAGAAGAGCATCCCGGTCCAGAGCCCTGTCTCCTTGGGAGAGGAGCTCCAATGGTGGCCTGACAAGGTAGGAGCATCAAAAATAGAGCTGTTGAGTAAATGTTTAACTAAAAACACAGAAATACAAACCTTCGCTGTGATGCTAGTGCAGCTTCGATCTACTCTGATACCTTTGATCTTCTTGAAATGTCTCTACAACTTGTTGGATTTAACTAGTAGCAAGTTCAGCTCATTGAACATTTAGAGTTAAGTTTTGCTTGATCAGACATTTATTGAGATTTCTCATTTTCTTGCCAGGATGGTGTGAAGTTTGTAAGCATCGGAGCCATGTTCTCAGAGCTGGTGGCTGTCAGCTCCAAAGGAGAGCTTTATCAGTGGAAGTGGAGCGAACCTGAACCCTACAGGAATGCACAGGTGGAGAATTCAACCTATGTGATTAGAATTACTATACCTTTTCTTTTTTCTTAAGATCAATTCAGTAAGCATCTATCTGTTATTTAAGCACAGCTAATGGTGAGAAAGCAGTGGTGGTTTATTACATGTTGAGACCTCATATAACTAACTTTTCTGTCATTTGCTCCATCAGAATCCTTCAATTCATCACCCCCGTGTATCCTTCCTGGGCCTGGCCAATGAGAAGATCACCTTATTGTCTGCCAATAGCATCAGAGCCACTGTAGCTACAGAGACGAACAAGGTAGGTGATGATTGCGCCTCTTGATTTAAGATTGTGTGCTCTGCTTTGTTCATGGTAACAGTACTCAAACACAGGAGAAGTTGTGAAATCATGAACTAATGAACTACTAAATAAATGTTTCTTTAGTTACTTATCAGCCATATTCACATTACAAATATGTATTTAATGAATTGCTCATTAACTCATGTTTGTGTGTGTCGTATAGGTGGCAACCTGGGTGGACGACACACTGAGCACAGTGGCCTCCAAGCTAGAGCACAGTGCTCAGGCTTTCCCTGAGCTGCAGGGGGAACGTATGGTGTCACTGCACTGCTGTGCACTCTACACGTGTGCACAGCTGGAGAATAGCCTCTACTGGTGGTGAGAACAAAAAATGTTTTTCCACAAAACTACACTGAATGGACTTATAATTATTTATTACATTGCCTCCTGAATGCCACTGTAATTTGCTATCCCCTTAAGTGTAGCAGAAGTGTTCATCGAAGTCAAATGCCAAACAGTAGATATTACTAGGGCTGTACCTGACTCAGAATTATGTCAATTTAGTCAGATTTGCCTGTACAATGCAAATATTCAACAATCTGTTTTTTTGTTGCATATAAGGTTTGAAAGTTTAAACAAGGTTCAGCTGGACGTTCAGTGTGACAGTATGATATAGCAAATAAGCTAACTAGGCTAACAACGGATCAGAAAGGTGTAGTTACATTTTTTGCTGACGCTAGGTATCAAACAAAAGCCAGAGACTGTATTGTATTAAGTCGCTTTGAGCTGTAAAGTCACCACTTATAAGCAGAGGAGAGAAGATATTGTTATCTCAAAGCCTTACGGTGCAGAGACTCTCCTCTTCTGTGCTTCTGTATTGTGTCTGCAGTTGTCTGTACCAGAGAGTATTGTGAAGTCAAGAGCAAAATCTAGGGACCAAAATGTCCCCAGAAGTACACTACACAGCTCTACTTGAAATAATCTCTGTCGACTGAGGGGTCTCCAACTGATGATTTGAATCTCTGAATTTCAAGGGGCACCCCTAATTCTTATACATTTCTCTTTTACAGTGTTAGTAATGGTGAAAGATTCTGTTATTGCATTAATTAGTTGCTATTTGCTTCTGTAGAAGGTAGGTGGTATTCATCCTAGGAAACATAGTTAAAAAATATGGCTTTGCAACTCTTTTTGTTCATAAAAGTACAACTATTCTTGGTAAATTTTGCCTTGCCAGAAAACAAACACCATGCTTAACATGATTTAAGACCTTTATTTGAATTGTAGAAGTCCTCTGGAATTACACGAAGCACCCTTGTTTTTTCTGCATTCTTTTGCCAGAATACACAATGGGGACATGTAACAAGTAATGCAAATCTTCCTTAAGACCTGACATTTAGAGAGGGTTACAAATTGATGTCTGTCAATTCGCAATGAGAGCGGTATATGTCAGGGTAAGGTATAAATGTCAGGGAAGTTTTGACTCTTTGATGCTTGTGTCTGTCTGCAGGGGTGTTGTGCCTTTTAGTCAACGGAAGAAAATGCTTGAAAAGGCCAGAGCCAAGAACAAAAAGCCAAAGTCCAGTGCTGGCATCTCCTCGATACCAAACATCACCGTGGGAACACAGGTAAGACAGAATTTGACATTTTAATGTTTATTAAAGGTCTGTCTTAAGACATTTTCTTCAAGAGTCCTGGTATGAGCTCAACATAAGCCTTGCAGTTAGTGTAAAATAAATTTTCCGGTTCCTTCCTAAGGTGTGCTTGAGGAATAACCCCCTCTACCATGCCGGTGCAGTGGCCTTTTCTGTCAGTGCTGGGATTCCCAAAGTGGGCGTCCTGTTGGAGTCTGTCTGGAACATGAACGACAGTTGCAGGTTCCAGCTGCGCTCACCAGAGAGCCTCAAAAACATGGAAAAGACCACTAAGACCCAGGAAATCAAGTCAGTTTCATTTTATGTAGAAAAAAGCTGTCCATTTTTGTATATAAATAGTTTTCTATAATGTCATTTCAGTTCTCTTTCAGCCATTATTAAAGGACTTAGCTTCAGTCCACCTGGTTACATAAAGTACATATTACAGCTGGGACGATATGCTTATCCCCAGATTTAATATTATCACAATGCTGGCATGCTGATATTAACAATTTATTGTGATTTTTGCTTACTTTTTTTACACTAGACAATTGCAAAAGTTTAATCATAAATATTTAGAGACTTTATTTAATGAGACATATTTCCAAAAATAATGCACTTCTCAGGTCAGTCAGTCTTTCTGACTTTTATTTCAGCAGCATAATATAATGCATAGAAAAGTACAAAATGAACTAATAACTGTTTTTATGGTTTTCTATAAACTTTACTTACTAACTAAAATGTACATGAATAATCGAATGAATAAAATGCATATACTTTTTGGAGTAAACTTAAGCCCCTCTAGGATTTCGTGGAGGTTTTTTGGGATTGTTGTGCCTAAAAATTTGATGTTTACAGGCATTTTTTCCGTTTTTTTTGCAATGACATGGCGGGGGCAAGTGAAAATTTAAAAATGTTATGTGTTCGGAGCCTGTTATTTTGAGCATTCAGTGTTTGTGATGGTAGGCCGGGTTGGGGCGCGACATCTGATAGCCCTCAATCAGCTGTTGCTGCCCTTCGATGCAGCATTGAAAGACTATCATCATGAGCTGCTCTCTTCCCACTCTCTTTGCTCGGGTAGCATGACCTAACACAGGGCAAAGAATGGGATCTCACCCCTACTTGTCATAACATCTGACTGATTTTAATCCCTTTAAATTGTCAAATTTCTGGTAAAGTTGCGGTGATTGGACAACATTGCAAGGTTACACAGAATTTATGGCAGTTGGCTGAATTTGTGTTAATTGTTGTGATGGCAGCACTCTGAAGATACTGAAACTTAAACGGCTACATTTAGCTTTACCTGCTCATCAGGCTTGCAGTGTTCCCTATATATTGATTAATATGCTGCCACAATACCAACATCGACTGCCACGTAGTGATTTTTTTTCTATTTACAGTGGGTAAACTCGTATGTCATTGTAGAACTGTGCTCAACGCATTAATATGCTCAGCCCCACCTTGCTCCACTCTCTCTTTCTCTTGGTTTATCAGACCACAAATAAGGCAAGAATTCGCCAGCTAGGGCACCCTGCTGTCCAATTGCCTCACTAACTGTCACTTGTAAACTATTCATAAGGAGAGCAGGCAGAAGCTCCAAAGACAGACCTTCAGTAGTGGCTGTAGCAACACTCCAGTGCAGGGGGTCACAGCAAACTGGGTCTGACCTTTGTAATGTGAACAACAGAAAGTTTGCTGATATAGCAGGGGGGTTTGCTCTGGCTGAATTTGAGTTGCTACAGTGGCTGTTGAAGGTTTATGTTCTAAGACCGTCTGCCATTTTCTGCTTTGTTTTTTCTTAAAACGGACATCATGCCACGTTCCCATATTACCACAATAAAAGTATAAACTTCTTTCCACCTTTGCTATTGAAATATATCGATTTAAGCATTCAAAATTTGATGAAAATACACTTAAATTAATCTGCTTTTTCCCCCTACTTTGTAGATATTTGAGAATAAGTAAAATTCATCTCACTATCCTGGTCTTAACCCACAGGACGGAAAGCAAGCCAGAGCTTGTGAAGACTGAGATGGGTCCTCCTCCCTCCCCAGCATCTACCTGCAGTGATACCTCTTCCATTGCTAGCAGTGCCTCACTGCCCTACAGTATGTCGGCTTTTCTCTTGTTATCGCTTCCCTCTTAACCTCCAGCTCTCTCAACAACACTCAAGTCTTGACTTTCCTCTGTATCTCCCAGGCACAGAACCAATTTCTTTCTCACTCTGTGCTCTCATTAGTCCTTTGACTTTGAAACAGATGGTGCACAGGCTTTTATCAGCAGGTTTTTTTCCCCTGCCTGTTTTCGTGCGAATGACGTATGGCCAGTTTACAATATATAATGTGATTTATTTGGTTGCCTTTTTTATCTCATTTTAACATTTGAATCATACAGCAAGCTATCAATGTTGATTTTCCCTACTTTATACTAATTTTTATCACCTGGTCAGCAGTATATTTTTTCTGAACTAAACTTGAGTATAGTCCCAAACCATTTTCAATCCATTGATGTAAATGTTAATTTAGTGTCTTATTTGAATATTCTGTGACCATAGGATTCAAAGTTAGTGTGTCCTACTGTTTTCAGAGCGAAGGCGTTCTACTCCGGCTCCCAAAGAGGAAGAGAAGGTGAATGAGGAGCAGTGGCCTCTTAGGGAGGTGGTGTTTGTGGAAGACGTTAAAAATGTTCCTGTGGGAAAGGTGGGTGCATGAGAAATGTGGCAATATATAGAAGATCAACTGTAAATGTAAATATAATAATTTAATCCAGGTGTTAAAGTCTCCTGCTATAAATCATGCGTTCCTGCTTTGTCATGACATCTCAGTTTCACAACTTATCATCTTCATACTATGTTCTAGGTGCTTAAAGTGGATGGCGCATACGTTGCTGTGAAGTTTCCAGGGACATCAAGCAGCATGAGCAACCAGAGCACTGCAGCTCCCACTGACTCAGACCCATCATCACTGTTGCAGGACTGTAGGCTCCTCAGAATAGATGAGCTGCAGGTGTGAACATAACTTGATCCTACATTGCTTGTCTCCATCCCGGTACTTGGAGTTCAGTGTGAATGCATCTGTGCAGGCGTGAGAATCTCTCCTCCTGACATTTATATTCATGTTCTTTTTTTCTCTTCAATCTTGTCCCGACAGGTGGTCAAAACTGGTGGGACTCCTAAAGTTCCTGATTGTTTTCAGCGCACACCTAAAAAGCTCTGTATACCAGAAAAGGCGGAGATTCTGGCTGTGAATGTTGACTCCAAAGGTGAGCCTTTGTCTGTGTTTCTATATGTTTGTGAATCTTGATATACCTGATCAGTCTGTTGGTTTGGTTTTTAGTAGTTTTCTCTTAATTTGTATTTCCAATCCTTAACTGTCTCTCTATCTCCCAGGAGTCCACGCAGTGCTGAAAACTGGTAACTGGGTAAGGTACTGTATCTTTGACCTGGCCACAGGCAAAGCTGAACAGGAGAATAACTTCCCCACTAGTAACCTGGCCTTCCTGGGGCAGAGTGAGCGCAATGTGGCCATCTTTACTGCAGGACAGGTGAGATACTCTCCCAAATCAGTGATATGTTTCTGCAGTTTTGCACCTGCCTCACTATGTACTAATCTTTAATGTTGAAATTAATTTTCTTCTAGGAGTCTCCCATCATCCTTCGAGATGGAAATGGCACAATCTACCCTATGGCCAAAGACTGCATGGGTGGCATTCGAGATCCTGATTGGTTGGACCTGCCACCCATAAACAGCCTGGGAATGGGGGTGCATTCTCTGGCCAACCTCCCCTCTAACTCCACAATTAAAAAGAAAGCTGCTATTATTATTATGGCTGTTGAGGTAAACATGACCTTATAAATACATTGTTTTAAAAAAAGAAAACAGCTTAAAAACACATTACTAAGTAGATGACCAAGTAGATGTGGTCACTGCTGTTCTGTGCCCTTGAAACTTTTATCTCAGTGACCTTGCAAAAAACAACAACAAAAAAACCCCCTCCCCAACAGTTTTAATGCGGTGGTTTCTATCATGTTTATACCCTCAAATCTGTTTGAGAGACCAAAAAGTAATGCTGTCTTAGTCACAGTGAAACATCAAAGACATCCAAATGAATAATCATAATCTGTACTCACTCGTTGTCCTGGTGTGTTTCAGAAACAGACGCTGATGCAGCATGTGCTGCGTTGTGACTATGAGGCGTGTCGGCAGTACCTGGTGAACCTTGAGCAGGCCTTCTTATTGGATCAGGGCAGCCAAGCCCTTGGAGCACTTCTAGATCATCGCTGTGATGGAAACCGCAACATCCTCCATGCTGCTGTCTCTGTCTGCTTCCCTGTTAGTAACAAGGAGACCAAAGAGGAGGAAGGTACGCTGGTTCTTTAGACAATCAATGTCAAGGTCTCCCTGGCAGCTAGGACAAAATAAATCATTACGGTATTTAAATCTGATCAGAAAAGTAGTTTATCTCTATTTGCTTGTTATAATCACATTTTTCTTTCCAATGTCTTTTAGTTTTAGACCTTTCTTCTTAATTATTTGCCTTCATAAAAATGTGCAAGAAAATGACTTTTTCTCTCAACACATAATTCTGGTGTGGACTCCGTTCCTGTGTCAGTTTAATTGCCTGTTTCCCCAAGACTCTCTTCTCCATGCTAAGTGACCTGCTGTTTCATTTCAGAAGCTGAAAGGTCGGAGAGAAACACATTTGCAGAGCGTCTGTCTGCTGTGGAGGCAATTGCCAATGCCATCTCTGTGGTCTCAAGCAACAGTTCTGGGAATAGGACTGGCTCCTCCAGCAGCAGAGGGTAAATGACCACTCATACTGTTTTTGCACTTAACAGAATATGTAGTTTATACAGAAAACTGTACAGCATGTACAGTGTTGTTCAGAGTACACAAGGCTCCCAATAAGTAGGGAATCTTTTTGCTTTCACTGTCAGTGAACAGATCTTCAGTAAAATGTAAACACAAGCAACATTATTGGTCTCAGTGACAGTGCCATGTTTTATTTTGTGTGTTGTCACAAGGCTTCGTCTGAGGGAGATGATGCGGAGGTCTCTAAGGGCAGCAGGTCTCGGCCGTCACGAGTCTGGCCCGTCATCCAGTGACCACCAGGACCCTGTGTCACCACCCATTGCCCCACCAAGCTGGGTTCCTGACCCCCCACCCATGGACCCTGGTCAGTTCATCTCTATGAGACTGTATACTGAAGTTTATCTGTGTCTGCTCTTTAGAGCCCTTTTAGACAGACACTATCACTGCAACAAAAAACAAGAATTTAAACAGGAGCAGTGGAGGTGTTGCCACAAGTTGTTGGTACAAGGTATTCCAGCCACAGCCATGCTGTGTCTTTGCATTATGTGCAAGCTCACATTCCAGTTCAAAATTCTAGTATTGTGCACCTTGTAGCCTTTTGTTAAGTTGCTATTTACCTTGTAAGTGTCATGTAGAGAGTTTGAAAGATTTCCAAGGATATGCAATCCTGACTTAAAGGAGTATAGACTGCCTTGTTGTGTGTTTGCATTTGGCAAGCCTTAAAACTAAAGTTGTCAATTTGTATCTCATCTTCTCACTGGTACTTTGTAACAGCCCACCCACACTGATGAAATCTCTTGAGTTGTTTTTCCATAGTTGTCAGTCTGAAGGCGGCCTTACACAACTGTATCAGAAAGTCTGTGTGTGATCATGAATTTAACTCTAAGACTTGTGGTGATGTGTCCCTTAACTAAACTAAAATATACAAAAATTGTGTGTTTTTTTTTGTTTTGTTTTCAACAGATGGTGACATTGACTTCATTCTAGCACCAGCTGTAGGTTCACTCACCACTGCCTCAACTGGGACCAGCCAAGGACCCAGCACCTCCACCATACCAGGTACTTGACATCGTCATCATAGAGGAGGAATGTGGAGGACACAGTAGCTGTGCCCAAAAATCCATAGTATATACTAGTTCTATGCATTATGTACTACATGCTACGGTCGGGCAATTGGACAAACAGCAATCACAGGTTGTTGGGCCGACAGTGGCCAGTTGGAAAATTTTATAACACCCAACCCTACTACACATTGTCACAGTACACTGTTAAAATAGTTACCCTAAAAACGTCAATATACCAAAGATTTTATACTAACAATACAATATGGTTGTCAATCTGTCAGTTAAACTTCACATTTCTTTGGAGCTGTCTCAAAACAACCCACAGTGATTTCAATTTTTTCAGCTATAAGCACCTCCTCTGTTTCATTTGTGCATTGCTCTGTGGAAGAACAGTGTGCATCAATGGCACACCCAGAAATTGACAGAATTAAGATTGTATTCTTTCTGTTTTATGTTGTCACTTTTCTAGTATGAACGCACCACATGCTTAAAACCTGCTTAGAATCATAATTATTATATAGTGTGGATTTAGAACACAACAAATGTTTTTCACTGCTAACTAACCACTGTTGTTTTTTGAGGAGGACATGTCAAAATTGCATTGGTCTGGTATTGCACATAAAAAGACTGACCATTCCTTAAGTGGTATTATTAAAGGTATACTGTGCAGGCATTGCCACTACTGTCCGTAAACACAACATTCAAACTTGGCCCCTCCTCTCAACACTGTTTGTACATACACTACAGGCTACTGTACTATTGTAGGAACATTATATTTGTTGTAATGGAAAAACCGATACTTTAACAAGCTAACTAAGCTAACCACCAAACCTCTCTTTAACACAAAACAGGCCAACTTTGCATTTCTCTCCGTTCTCTTCTTCAGCACTCGAAAGTGAAAGCCAATCTCAGATTTACTCTCGTTTTTGAACGAGCTTTGTCCACTTGGCGTTTGTCCTCGCTATGTTTGCACTTTTTCAGTGCTGTGTCGGTCTTCTGTAGCTTCCTTTTGGATGCATACTTCTACTACCTGGTTTCTACGTTTTTAGAAAATCACAGCCTCACCTGTGTGCTGTTGGCTGGGGGCTGCACGCCCATAATTGTCTTGAACACAGCACAATATGCAGAAAGTAAAGAACGAGGGCAGAGTCTGCAGATAAAAATACCGGCACACACTTCTAGTGGGTCATAGTGATGATTGAGAAGGATTACTTAAGTATGAGTCTATATGGTGTTATTTTAGGAAAATCCTGCACAGACTACTTAGGTACGTGCTAAGATGATGTTGTAGAGATGTAGACGAAAAGTTGCAGAGTTATTTTCCTTCAGAGGAATAATTCTGAGTAAGTGTACATGACTAAATGAAATATGACATTTCATTATACATAATCTCTGTGGTACCATTGTAAATGAGTCCATCACCTGTATACTGTTTGTCTTGTGTATTCAGATGTGTTTAGACATGCTGTGTTTGTCCTCTAATGGATTGTCCTCTTCTTATGAGCAGGGCCATCCACTGAGCCATCTGTGGTTGAATCTAAAGACAGGAAGGCCAACGCCCACCTTATCCTAAAGCTGATGTGTGACAGTGTTGTTCTGAGGCCACACCTACGGGAGCTGCTCTCTGCCAAGTATGATTCTTTATTTCTTTATTTGATCATACTTAAAAACGCTTGCTGTACACATAACTAATGCAGTTTGATTGTCCTGATTTATTCTCTGTGTATTTGCCTGTCTGCCCCTCATATTGTTGTTGCTGCTGTTTGACAGGGATGCCCGTGGAATGACCCCATTCATGCTGGCAGTCAGTGGGAGAGCCTACCCAGCAGCCATCACAGTACTGGAGGCTGCTCAGAAAATGGCCAAGGGTAAGTTAATAACACATCTTTCTGTTTTCTGTTGTAATCTGGTTTGTCATTTGAAGGGAGGATGTTATGATTGCAAACGTTACATTTACATCCTTACCTTCAAGTTTGCGTGACCAACTAACCACCACCTCTGTGAATAAATTCTGAGAAAAAATCTTTGTGTGAATCTGATGTAATTTTAAGTGGGTAGGTAACAGCTGGAACATTGGAGGTTGTCCATGAGTTACGTGAATCGTGACCCATTTAGCTGCCCTGCTTTCAAAAGCAAACTACTCACTGAAACTGGCATTCCTCGGTTTCCTTATTTTCCTCTTGTTCCTCAAATGTCTCTAACACAGTGGGTGACCCGGGCATTGCAGAGAAGGAGGATGCAGATTCTGTATTCATGGAAATGATTTGCCCCTCGGGGACCAACCCAGATGACTCGCCCCTCTATGTTCTCTGCTGCAACGACACCTGCAGTTTCACTTGGACTGGAGCTGAGCACATTAACCAGGTCAGCCCTAGAGGATATTATCATACTGAAATTTAGGGGAAAAGCACTCAGAAGAAGTAATATGTTGTAACAGCATTCATCAGTGTCTGTAAAGGATGGGAATTTCTTTCATAAATGAAATGTTTAAATACATTTATGTAACGATAACTCAATAAGCCTAAAAATGATACCGGTTAAAACGATCATTTAATTACTGCTACTTAGTTGCCAGGCCAACTTCTGTAGCTTCAGGGAGTACTCCTTCTTTCACTGCGCAAATGAAGCCTCACTAATCACTAATTTTGGTGACAGTGTTTGCTCAGCTCTTTAATATATAATGTTCTGTTGAAAGTTGGAACACTGGTAATTTTCATCACAATGACTTTGCATTTAGGATATCTTTGAGTGTCGGACCTGTGGTTTGCTCGAGTCTCTCTGCTGCTGCACTGAGTGTGCAAGGGTGTGTCACAAAGGACATGACTGCAAGTAAGTCCTAGTTTTTTGTCTTTCTAACCATTGCTTTTCATCACCTGTATTCCATACTAGGCCTCATGCATGATCTTAATTTGCATCTGTTCTTTCCCAGGCTGAAGAGGACCTCTCCCACAGCATATTGTGACTGTTGGGAGAAGTGTAAGTGTAAAACACTGATCGCTGGCCAGAAGGCCGCTCGCCTGGATCTGCTGTACAGGTTACTCACAACCACAAACCTGGTCACAACACCAAACAGCAGGTGAGACCCCTGTGTTCTCTGTATGAGTGTTTATCTCCTCTTTACTGAGAGTAGTGTCTCTTTTGTGCTTCATAATTGGCAAATAACTGTGGGCATTACTGGCTAAATCAGCTTAATTGTAGTATTTTGACACAGAAGATACTTCATGTTGTGCAAGTGAGGATTAAGTGTTATTTCTGTCTGTTTATTTTTTCCATCTGCAGGGGAGAGCATATATTACTGTTCCTGGTGCAGACTGTTGCCAGGCAGAGTGTTGAGCACTGTCAGTACAGACCACCACGCATCAGAGAGGACAGGAACCGCAAGGCTGCAAATGCAGAAGGCAGGTTTACAATTCTTCTCGCCAGTGGTGTAAAGGACGAGCTTCAGTAGGATCTGACATCATATATATTCTTGGACAACAATGCGATATTTGTTGATATCACAAAGTTTTCCATGATGCGATTTTAATTAGATATAATTAAGTTGCTTGTGCTTGATGTGAGATGATATCAGGGACTATCCTCATTTCTTTTTCCAAGCTGCTTACCATTGTCTGCCTGGCACTAGACCACTAGCACTGAGTATTTAGGAAGGAGGTGCACTTGGGTGAAAATGATCACACAGACCTGCTACGGGAATTTCAAAAGAAAGGCGTGTCTTAGAGATGACTGTGTATCAGTGTTTTCTTTTTGCATCGATGAGATTGGATTTTTGATAACTAAATCAATGTCAGTCCAGATTGATGTATCCTTACACTCTTATTACTTGCATATTTCCCATCTTTTACCACCTATATCATCAGTGCAGACCAGTGATTTACACATTTTCCAAACACTCATATGTGAATGTATTTCAACTAACTTTCAGTACTAACTGTGTTCTAGGCTGGAGCTTTTTTTGAAAATGATTCCTTCAAGTCTGGTTTATGAAAACATTATTCTTCTTTCTTCTCTTTCAGACTCTGATATGCCAGACCATGACCTTGAACCTCCCCGCTTTGCTCAGATGGCTCTGGAGAGGGTCCTGCAGGACTGGAATGCCCTCAAGTCTATGATCATGTTTGGCTCTCAGGAGAATAAAGATCCGTGAGTATCGCAACAAAACAGCACTCCCTGCATTAAAATTTGGTTGGTAATAAGAACTTGAAACACTGCTTAGTTTGTGTTGCTTAAAGAACTGAAAAATGCCACGTAAATATTTAAAACTCTATATTTTGTGTGTGTCGTAGACTTAGTGCCAGCAGCAGAATTGCCCACCTCCTGCCTGAAGAGCAGGTCTACTTGAATCAGCAGAGTGGCACCATTCGCCTTGACTGTTTCACCCACTGCCTCATTGTCAAGTGTGCTCCAGATATCACCGTAAGTCCAGTTAGTCCATCTGCATTGGGGACAACATGATTGTTCACCCCCTTGGCTTGTCTATTCATTACACACAAACTGTTAAATATAATCTCCATTCCTGAGTCAAGGTCAAGTTTATTGTCTTTATTGTGCATTGATTTGCAATGAAATGCATCTACCCTGGCTCTCAAAAACTATATATAAAAAAGAAATAAAGACAACAACACCAATTAAGAAATCCAACAACACTGAGTATTTCTTGCGTAGGAAGACACCAAATGATACCTAATATCACCAGTGGTGATGCATTTTCTCCGATTTTTATTGCTGTTAACACACCTTTGCACTTGTAAGTATTTTGGTCATCAGATATTTTTTGTCCTCCTTTTATTAGTTCATAGACACTTTACTGGGTACACTAGTAAAGGAGCTGCAGAACAAATACACTCCTGGCCGGAGAGAGGAGGCGGTCAATGTCACCAGGAGGTTTCTACGCTCTGTTGCCCGGGTATTTGTCATCCTCAGCGTGGAGATGGCCTCATCCAAGAAGAAAAAGTAAGACCACACAGCGTTAAAGTCTCCAAGTAAAGTTTTAGACAAAGGCATTAGGAATAGGGATGCACGGATTTATCAGCCGAATATCAATATTGCCGGATATTTGCCTTGTTGATTACCATTGGCACGTTAGCAAACAGATATTCAGCAATGGCAGTGGCTGGTGTTTTTCTGTTGTGTTATATCAGTTTGGTGTAGGCTAAACAGCAGGGCTCAAACCTAACTCCGTCCAGTCGTCTCAGGAACAAAAGAAAATGGAGATCTTCTGGGACGCCACTGGGGCAAAAGGACACAGTAAACTCACTATCGACGTGTCAGGGGCAACATGCTATTGTTTCCTTGGTAATGCAACATTGTGAACAACAAATCCATGTTGACATCAGCAGGAGGATAGCAGGTTTATGTTAGCTGTTAGCAGCTAGTGGCCTGAACTATCTGCTGCTAGAGGTTGCATTAAGTTGCATTATGATGTGTTCAAGCTCTATTCAGTAAAAATAAGTATTGGCAAAGGTAAATTATAATGTTATCATGAATCTAGTAAACTTCAGTTTTTGCGTGAGAAAGTTGAATAAATACAACTGCTTGAATGAGAAATTAATGTTTTCACAGCAATATATCTATCTGCCAAATATTTATTTTAAACATCTGTATTGGCCAAGAATTTTACAATCGGTGCATCCCTATCAGGGAATTAATTGTGACTTCAGTTCCATCAGCTCATTGTACCATGTGGGACTACACAATGACATCATTTTGACATGGTCGTTTTTGAATTCATGCAAATGCTGATTTTGTCTTTTCTCAATTTCCTTCACATAGCAACTTCATCCCTCAGCCCATTGGGAAATGTCGACGGGTTTTCCAAGCTCTGCTGCCCTACGCTGTGGAGGAGCTGTGTAATGTTGCAGAGTCGTTGATTGTTCCAGTGCGAATGGGTATAGCAAGACCTACTGCTCCTTTCACTTTGGCCAGCACCAGTATTGATGCTGTTCAGGGCAGCGAGGAGCTCTTCTCTGTTGAACCGCTGCCTCCGAGACCCTCACCTGACCAGTCCAGCAGGTCAGTTGGTTTTAGGGGTTTAATTTTCCTGTCATATAGACTGCTATGGTAGCTTTTGGCTATTTATTATCACTGTGTTATGGAAGATTGAAATGTGCTTATATTGTATCTGGTAGTTGGGTAAGAGCCTCATGTTAATGTGCCAAAGCGCAGATATGACTTCAAATTTTTCTAAATGATTGAGTCATTCACTAGACTTTTTCTTGGAGAGAAGAAACCAAAAGGAACAGGAGATGGTTGATTTTTCTTATTCAGTAGATATAATGACTTCTGGTCTTGTGCTTCATTTTTTCCCAGCTCCAGTCAGACAGCTGCCTCTTATATCATCAGGAACCCCCAGCCTCGGCGCAGCAGCCAGTCTCAGCCTGTCAGAGGAAGAGACGAGGAGCAGGATGATATTGTGTCAGCAGATGTGGAGGAGGTGGGGAGCCTCATTATAAAATCATTAAGGCCATAATGAACTTTGCATGCAAGTGAAACCATGTGTATTTGTGACTAGTTTCAAAGAATGTATGACACCATCTAGAGTCCACACTTGAGATTTGGATGAATATTTTTATTTCTATTTTTTCTTAGGTTTACTCTCATTACAGTATAATGAGAGTGTGGGTATGGCTCTGTCTTGCCTCGAATTATAGGATTTGTTTTGTTTGTCTTTTAGGTTGAAGTTGTAGAGGGAGTAGCCGGTGAGGAAGACCACCATGACGACCAAGAGGAGCAGGGAGAGGAAAATGCTGAGGCAGAGGGTCAGCATGATGAGCATGACGAGGATGGTGAGGCATGCCCTACTTTTTACAGGAATGCAAAGCAATGAATGACACTGGATGTATTCATAATGTTGAGTGAATAATAACTTGAATCTACAACCCCACCTAGCAGTGAGTGAAGCATCTGTCTCTGCTTTTCAGGAAGTGACATGGAGCTGGATCTGCTGGCAGCAGCTGAAACAGAGAGTGACAGTGAAAGTAACCACAGCAATCAGGATAATGCAAGCGGCCGCAGGAGTGTCGTCACAGCAGCCACCGCTGGCTCTGAAGCAGGTTGGTCAACAGCTGTTTTTAATCTTTCAGTTTAGATTAGATTTTCTTTTAAATCCCCTTCATAAAACATTCTCCTCAGTTTTTAAGTAGTGTTCCTCTTTTGAGTTTTTGGAGGAAATGCGGTCCCCTATCTTATTGACCTCCTTAAACTGAAATCTTTCCAAATCTTTGTAAGGCTCCAACTGCTCACAAAATAGAAATTGCATTTCTGTCTTGCTGCACTGTGGTGTATTTTTTTTCCTTGAATTGCAGACTAATTCAGTCCTCACAAAATCCTTAGTTCTTAACAGTCAGCATTTTGGATTGTGGGGATTTATGTTTGGAGAGCTAATGATACAGCAGACAAAATGGTCCCTGGCTGAATACCCGATGTATTTCATTTGCAGGCAGTAGGGTGTCCTTGGCATTTCCTATTTTTGGTATGAGCTCCTCTTTACTTCAATGCATATACAGATGTCAGGGCAAGAGTGAATTTGCAAAGTGCATACACAGTTCCCTGCTGAGAGTTCCTTCAGTTCGTCCCTTTCTCACATTTCACTGTTATTGTGTCTGTCATGTTTAACTATTAATGTCACTCATCACAAGTGTAGTCTTGTTGTTCCTTCACCCAAATAACAAACTAATCAACTTGTAGCTTTTCCCAATGGTGTTGTGTTTTTTCTCCTCGGTCATCTAAAATGTTTATTTCTTACTAATGATGGTGTTGTTTAATATCCACATACAATATTCAGTATAATCGAGATATTGCTGTTCTTTCTGTCTAATGAAAATTTTAATAATCTTAAAAAATGCAGAAAATGAAGTCATATTAATTATTAACTGTTTTTTAGCACAAGTTGATCAACAGAGTGCAGCTGTTGTTTTGACTTGAAGTCTCAGTGTTTTCACCGTCATATTAGTGTTGTTTGGCCTTGTAGTGGTGTGATTCACTAACCCGCACTCCTGCCTGGATAAATCTGATGTGAAAAACGAAAGAAATGCAGGTGAGATGAACACAAGCCATTAAACTTGTCTCCTTTATCTTTTTCTTCATCCCCTCTCCTCCTCCTCCTCCTTCTTCTCTCTGAAGGTGCCAGCAGTGTCCCTGCCTTCTTTTCAGAGGATGACTCTCAGTCCAATGATTCCAGCGACTCTGACAGCAGCAGCAGTCAGAGCGACGATGTCGACCAGGAGACGTTCCTGTTGGATGAGCCACTGGAAAGGACGACCAGCGCTTCCCATGCCAATAGTGCAGCCCAGGCTCCTCGCTCCATGCAATGGGCTGTGAGAAACACCCCCAGCCAGAGGGCCACTGGAAGTGCGCCCTCCAGCTCCTCAACACCTGCTGGTCAGTTAACTTTGTCTGTGAGATTTTGTTATAAAATGTTTGTTTGTGGTTCCAGATGACTGTCACAAAAATGGTGTGTATTCATTGAACCTATTGTGATCTTTGCCTTTTTCACAGCAAGCTCCACAGGCCTCATATATATTGACCCTACGAACCTACGTCGCTCTAGTGCTATCAGCTCCAGTGCTGCTGCTGCTGCGGCAGCCCTTGAGGCCAGCAACTCCAGCAGCTACCTGACATCTGCCAGCAGCCTGGCCCGTGCCTACAGCATCGTCATCAGGCAGATTTCAGACCTCATGAGTCTGATTCCCAAGTACAACCATCTAGTCTATTCCCAGTACCCTGCTGCTGTAAAGCTCACCTACCAGGATGCAGTCAACCTGCAGGTATGATACACTGCCATCGTGTGGCGATCAGAATTCTCCACTGCCCTGCCAAGGCACCAAGATACTGATTTGTGAAGAACACCTTTATAATAACAATATTTCTATTATTTTACCCATAGATTTTCTGAAATGGTCTCTAAACAATGCATATGTTGAAAAAATTATAATTATGATACAGTGGTACCTGGACAGTTGTTTGGCATGACCATCATTTAAATGAGTAAAAAACTGTTGTGTAAAACCCCAATTTCTGCATCTTGACTCGTTTTTACGTTTTTTTTCCCTCCTAGATACAGTTGAAGTTTTTGAGTCAGATCATATTATTGTGGGCATCCACTTTAAACACTACTCAGCTGTACTGAAAACACAGATGATTTTCTTTTTTTCAAATCATGAAATAATGCTGATATTCAATTGCAACAGTACAGTGTTGGAAAATGTAAAGATTCACCTTCAGATTCCAAATACTGTTACTGTTTTCCCATGCCTGTTAAATATGTAATTATATTGCTTTTTATCCATCATGTTTGGCGGTGGACACCAATGACTGTCTGATCAGTAATAATCCATTTTTTAAGAAAAACTTGATTTGTCTAATGTTATGAATAAAAGTGAAATGTTTATCATTTCTTGGACCAGAACTATGTTGAAGAAAAGCTGATTCCCACCTGGAACTGGATGGTGTCAATCATGGATTCCACAGAGGCTCAGTTGCGATATGGCTCAGCTCTGTCATCTGCCGGAGACCCGGGTCACCCCAGTCACCCACTCCACGCCTCTCAGCACTCAGCTCGCAGGGAACGTATGACCGCCCGGGAAGAGGCCAGCCTGCGCACCCTTGAAGGACGCAGGTAAAAAAAAAAAAAAAAAGCAATTCTTCTTTGTCACATTTATTAGTCTGATCAGTTGATCATTGTTTGGTGATAATTAGTCTGGAGAGAACACCTTTAGACTTGACCCACCCAAAATCCAAGAAGAAGACCCGAGACAACCACAGAAAAAATCAGGAAGGGGCTCTTTAATGGCCCATATACTCTTTACAGCCCCTGTCTGAATTCTGTCAGACTTAGTTTGGTCTGCACTTTGTATTGAATTGGTAACTCCATATTTATAGATTCCTGCTTTATTAAGGTTTGCAGTGTTTTCACTTGTTTTGTATGTGTTGTGTATTTTTTCAGGAGAGCCGCCACTCTGCTAACAGCTCGCCAGGGCATGATGTCGGCACGGGGCGACTTCCTGAACTACGCCTTATCACTGATGCGCTCCCACAATGATGAGCACTCTGATGTGCTTCCTGTGCTGGATGTGTGCTCTCTAAAACATGTGGCCTACGTTTTCCAGGCTCTTATCTACTGGATAAAGGCCATGAACCAGCAGACCACCCTTGACACCCCACAGATGGACAGAAAGAGGTAAATGAATAAAATGAGTGAAAATGCTGTCTTAATATTAGTTTATCAGTGGCAGCATAACTATGTTTGGTTACTACCAAAAAGAGGAAGAAATCTCACAACTTGTCTTTGTAATGGCCATTTTTTGAATTTGTGATTATGGGTTTAAATTTACATCACTGGACAGTCAATGCATAGAACTGTGTATGGTAGCCATTGAAACAAAACAGTGCTTTCTCATTATGTTGTCTATTGTCTTGCTTGACAAAGCAAACAGCAAGAACAGTGGTCGATAGGGTTTGGATACATGTAACTATTTTTAACAGTATTTGTAATCCACTTTGACTTTTATTTGAAGGAATCGAGAGATTTTGGAACTGGGTTTGGACAATGAGGATTCTGAACATGAGAATGATGAGGACACCAATCAAAGTAAGCCAGATAACATTAAATAATAGTCAGTGTGCCATAAATATCAAAGAACTGCTTGGTCATTTCAATGTGTGCGCAGACAGTTGATTTGTTTCCGCTTCACCTCAGGTTCAACTCTGCAGGACAAGGATGAGGACCCAGTCCCTGCTGAAACGGGTCAGAACCATCCCTTCTTCCGTCGCTCTGACTCTATGACCTTTCTGGGCTGCATCCCACCCAACCCCTTTGATGTTCCCCTGGCTGAGGCTATCCCACTGGCAGACCAGCCCCACCTCTTGCAGGTCAGCATTGCTGCTCAGTCTGTTATCGAAGGGTTAAAGTCAAGATGCACGGTTCATAACTTACTTAACATTTAACAGCATGCTACATATGCAGCACCATGCCATCTAGTGACAGTGATGACAGCTATGCTGGTGATGTGCATGTCTCATAACAGTGGCAAGGGAAATAAATATCTATGATGTTATATAAATATATATGATGTTAACTGGTCAGATTCAAATAGTTAATGTCTAATTCACTGAATCAGAAACAGAGAACATCACATTACTTTGTGAAATTCTGCTATGAGTGTA
This sequence comes from Cephalopholis sonnerati, assembly GCA_019142605.1. Taxonomy (NCBI): domain Eukaryota; kingdom Metazoa; phylum Chordata; class Actinopteri; order Perciformes; family Serranidae; genus Cephalopholis; species Cephalopholis sonnerati. The sequence goes on along the minus strand of JAGQAX010000008.1, from coordinate 10,995,748 downwards.
AAGTGTTAAGAAATAAAGAGAACTGTGGAGCCCCAGATGGAAGATGTAGAAAATATAGTCTGTCTGTTCTGCAGCCGAGTTCCTTTTTATATTGAAGCACATTCTCAGCAAGACTACAGTTTTAGCCACAATATCTAGGGATGCTTTTACACATGTAGTTTGGTTCATTTGGACCAATGACAGTATATAAAGGTGGACAACACCTTTCTACTTCCTTCCCCTTTACAAAATTGAAGCTAAAATATTCTGGATACGGACGCTGCCATCTTGGGCTGGTGACTTCATTTGGAGCCAGAGTCCGTGCAGTAGCGATGGGCAAGTGGAGCCATGGTATCGAGTTCCTACCCATACAACTGTCCGATCCAATTGTGAGCAGCACCATCGATTGCCAGCACATTAGTGAAGACACACAGCTGTCAATCATGATGTCACACCCTCTTTTTATAGCATCAAACAAATAATTGAAACCAAACTGCTCAGAAGCAGACCATGGCCTGCCTTTTCAAGCGGTCTTAGTTTAGTTATTGGTCTGCACCAGAGTTCGATTGACAGCTTTGACACCAGCCCAAATGAATCGTACTAAATGGGCAAATGGGCCTGAGTTCATATTAACTAAACCAAACAGGTTAGGTGTGAAAAAAACCCAAAGTACTACTGTAACATATAAAAAAATTCAGAAGAGTTTATAACTGATCTTCTCCAAGCAACCAACCGAATCAGCACGATTCTTGAAGTTAACTGGTCAAATTGGGCTCAGTTCGTACAGTGTTTGCTTTTAGTCCGAAAGGGTGCAGAGTGTGCTCTGCGGTAATAGCTTGACATTATTAGTAGAAAGATATCTATTAGTCAATCTGTTCATGTTCCTTGTCATAGTATCTTCCCTTTTGCCACAAGGTTTTTTGGTTTTTGACAGGGACAGTGGATTATTGATCAGACAGACCATGCAGTCCTTGGTTAGATTAATATAATGGTTACCACAGTATTATATATGGGCCGATTACCATCTTTGGCTTCAACTTAATCTTGTCTTTTCTCCTACAGCCTAATGCCAGGAAGGAGGATCTGTTTGGTCGTCCCTCTCAGGGCTTGTACTCTTCCTCCTACATGGCAACCAAAGGCCTGGCTGAGGCAAGCATGGACAGGAACTGCCTGGAGGTAAACATGGGCTCCTCTCTACCCTCCCCCTCTCAGGTATACCACCCCTCTGCACTGCACAAACACACTGGCAGCTGTGTTCTAATATCCACGCTTAACAAACACACTGGAAATGTTGAAGTAACTTTATTTTAATAGCGGAATCTGTAAAATCTATCCAGAATTCATTATTTCCTCCTCATTATTTCCAATATTATTTGAGAGCATTGGAAATAATGGACAGCAAGAAATAATGAATATTTTGGGTAGTATTTGCTTACACTGAAATTCAAATGTGGATATTGGAACACAGCCTGTGGTCTGTGTCCCATTTCCATATTTCCATTCTTTCATCATCACACTGTCAACATCAAAGACATCCGTGTACATTACTAAAGAACAACTCTGAACCCCACTAAAACAGATCCTGCCCACTAAGATGTCTTACTCAGCCAACCTTAAGAACGTGATGAGTATGGAAACTGGCCAGCGGAGCACTGAGAACCAGTCACTGGCAGAGCAGGAGCTGGAGGCTTCAAAACCAGGCCCTTCACCCCATGACCTCGCCGCCCAGCTGAAGAGCAGCCTGCTTGCTGAGATTGGCCTCACTGAGAGTGATGGACCACCTCTCCCATCATTCAGGTACCAGACACTAATCTGTGCTTTCTTATGTTTGCTTAGCTACAGTAGCAGCTGGAAATTTCCCTCACATAAAAGAAAATTTCAGTGCAATACATTTTTACATTTAGGTCAGCCTTTTTGCCAGGATTAGTCTTTTTCATACAGTACATTCAAATTATATCTGTAACTAGCATCAAAATCACACCCTAATAATGGATAGGACAGACAACAGCTAACCTAGTCAAAATTGGGGACTATATGATGTAGATCTTGGCCTGACCCCTCAAAAAAACCCCAAATGTTTTTAATAAACATTGGAAACCGCTTATAGTTGTCATGGTTACAGTGATCAACAGCTTAGTTGGATCAAAAAGCTTGGGACAGAAACATTCCTATACAAATGCTGTAAAAACAGTGCTTGTAGTAATCTAGTAGACCGTCTACAATGATCATTTTGAGTCTTAATACATGACGACATGGAAAAAAATAAATAAAACTACAGTAATTGTGAAGTTATTTTTGTTTTGTGTTTTTGTTTTGTGGTTTACTTTACTCCCATGATAGTTGTCTTGCGGCTGGCTTTCTGATGCTGGCTCTGCAGTAATGGTGGTAAAAAGAAAGTCATTTTCTGTCAATGAAAAACATAGTCTCCTCAAAGCTTATGACTAGGGTTGCAGCAATATACTGTGACATGAAAGTCAATGGTTATCATACCGTGTACATTTGCATATTGACAGTATTAGGGGAAAAATGCAACTGGACAGAAAATCTCCGCTTTGTTTTAGTTATTTTCAAAGAGGAGACTTTTTTACTAATACTTTTATTAACAATATGGCTTCAAGTTTCAATTATAGTAATAAAACCTTTGTTCAACCAAAAATAGCCCTTCCATTTTCATTCCTTTAAGGGTCATTCTGATTGATAATAACATAAATTTGGTAATACAATCATACTGTAAAACTGTGATAATTTCTGAGACGGTTATTATACCATGAAATTACCATACCCTTATAACCCTACTTAGGTAAACTGCTAAAAACGAGCCAATGAGCTGCAGCAGGGAAAACAATGAGAAAACAAATTCACATGGTGAAAGCACCAGTGGTTAAAGATGCCTGATTGTTGAGTGGATTGATAATGTCCAGTCATGTATTGCCCCCCATAACAGCTGTGCTGTGTTTTGAAACAGTCAACAGAGTTCAGTAAATAGCAAAACTGTCCCTTTTATTACTTTTTATCCATGTAATGAATATACATATGTCAATTAGATGGTAATTTGCATTAGAAATAAAGAAAAAGAAAAAACAGTGGTTACAGTGATCATCTGCTTATAGTGATCAATGTGACCCGGACAGATGTGAGCAATTTAGGTAGTTTCCACTGCACTATAACTTTTTATATGCTAATAAAATGCAATCACAGCAATACATTTTGTGCCCCTTTCTCTTTTGTCTGTCCAGGCCTCACTGTAGTTTCATGGGGATGATGATCTCACATGACATGCTGCTAGGCCGCTGGCGTCTGTCACTAGAGCTCTTTGGTCGTGTCTTCATGGAGGATGTTGGAGCTGAGCCTGGATCGGTACAGTCTACATCTGAATATTCATTTAAACTAAGTGAAAGTAGTAATCATCCTAACATTTCCCCACTTTTTTATACTTTTAGAAATGCTTTTAATTCCCAAACTGAGTTTATTTAACATGAAAATAGATTTACACATATTGCAAAGAGCTTCAATAAGTAATGTATGACTGTTAAAGTGCAAAATGTCTTGCCTAACATAAGATACACCTCCTCCAGAAATTGAGTATCATGGGCATCCCAACAGAGTCCTCTTTCTTACTACTTGTGGAATGTACATCCAGTATTTTAGTGTTTGCCTTGGGTTGGTCTGCTAACTCTGCTGTCAACCAGCTGAAATATGAATAAGCTAACAAGTCTTATAAATTGATTCAGTACTAATAAAAGTAATATTTCGTGATAGGACTGATGTTGATGGTGCTCTAGATGAGCAGGATCATAAAGATTTTGCCTTATTGTTCATCGCAGATCCTCACAGAGCTAGGCGGCTTTGAGGTGAAGGAATCTAAGTTCCGTCGGGAGATGGAGAAGCTGAGGAACCTGCAGTCCCGTGACCTGGCCCTGGAGGTGGACCGGGATCGAGACCAGTTAATACAGCAGACCATGCGTCAGCTAAATACACACTTTGGCCGGCGCTGCACAACCACACCAATGGCTGTGCACAGGGTGAAGGTCACCTTCAAAGATGAGCCGGGCGAGGGCAGCGGCGTGGCCCGCAGCTTCTACACAGCCATCGCCCTGGCCCTCCTCTCCAATGATAAGCTGCCCAATCTTGACTGTGTTCAGAGTGTCAGCAAGGGCATGCAGGCCAGCAGTACGTGTCATCACGATTACAATTCAAGTATGACAATACATAGAAACTATACAGTATCATAGAGCTCATTCATTGTTGCATTCAGTGGTACTTTGTGATGCTTAAAGCTGTTATCACATAAGTAAAAAGATTTTTTTCACATAAATTTACAGTCAGAGGTGAATTTGTTGTAGTAAATGTGTATTTGTGTTTGTTTGTTTGTGTCTGTAGATCTAATGCAGCGCTTGAGAAACAGAGACCGGGAAAGAGAGAGGAGAAGTGGAGGGCTTCGAGCAGGTTCTCGGAGAGACCGGGACAGGTAAACTCCAGCTTAATATTTGTATTCCCCTTCGACAGTAAACAAAAAAAGTTTGTCCTTTGTGAGACTGAGACAAGCCTGTTTGTTAATGTTCTACAGAGACTCAAGGAGGCAGCTGTCCATAGATACCAGGCCTTTTAGGCCATCATCAGAGGGAAACCCCAGTGATGAGCCCGACCCCCTGCCTGCACACAGACAAGCTCTGGGTGAAAGGCTCTACCCACGTGTTCATGCAATGCAACCGGTAATAAATCATCGGCATCCGTCAAAGCTTTGTGTTACCAAAACTAGTATTTATCAATTAAAGGGGAACAGCAGCCTTTATTAAAACACTGATATTATTCTGGAGACTATATAACATGGTTGAAAAAGTACTGCAGCCTGCTCATGTACTGTGTGCACACTGAGGGCACACCAGGAAGCCACTTGGTGGCAGTGTCATCACAGTAAACAGTGACTGCCTGCCAATAGCGTTATGAATGGAGTATAGCATTTCAACCATATTTGCAATATACCCAATAGTATACATCTGAAATAAACACGCTGTCACATTCTTAAGCTATATTAACAGTTAAAAAACGGCAAAACTGTGTCATAACTTTCTGACTTCCTTTGACTTCCAGTACTTACAGTGTCTGCAAGTGCTGTCCATTGAAACAGAGAAATCCATGACAGGATTTTAGCGCTTGTTGTGACAGTCATCCTGTTCACAGGAGCATTGTGGCCAGCAATAGGCACAGCATATTATGTTTTGCTAGCTAGCTAGTTAGTAAAATAATGAGCTATAGATAATTCCATAAATGTGGTCAAACTGCGGTCAAGTGAGCCGTCATTGCGAAAACCTGGTGCCAGCCACTGCTTGGTTTTGATGCCTGTCTATTCACAGTGTTATGGTATTGGTGCAGTTTTAACTTTTTAGCTCTCTTTTTTAAAAACAAAATAATCAGTGTAGTTCAATAACTTAATATTTTATTAGAACTGGATTTCATTTAATGTACAATTAATTGCATTTTTACTTGGTATATTTAATGTGATAAATTATTGCTGAAATACAGGTCTTTCTTTGTCCTTTTTGGCTGCTCCATGTACTCATAGTGTAACACCATGAATACACAAGCATCAAAATCCAATTGGCAGCTGGCACTTGGTTTTCACAAACTGCGGCTCAATTTACTGCATTTACTTTATGGAATAGCAACAGCTATTATTTTACTATCTAACTAGCTAGCTACCAAAACAGAATACACCATGCCTGTTGCTAGCCACAATTGTGCTGAGAGTGGGATGACTATTACAGCATGCACTGAAAATCTGTCAAGGATTTCTCTATTTCAATGGACAGCACTCGCATAATGTATATCCACTGGAGGACAAAGCAGTCAGAAAGATATGACCGTTTCCCTGTCTTATAAGTCTTTATAGAAAACATAAAATGGACTTAAAAAGTGACAGCATGTTTATTTATGTTGCAAATGTTTTGAGGAAATTCCTCATTCACATTGCCACCAGACGGCAGTTAGTGTTCACCGTGATGACCTAGGGGTTTCCTGGTGTGCCCTTGCAATATGCGCATATATGAGCAAGTTGCAGTATTTTCCATCATGATGTATAGCCTCCAGAATAAGATCAATGTTTTACATTTTTTTACATTTTTTACATTTCAAGAACACATTGACATATCTTGACTACAACCAGATTAATAAGAAATTGGCCTTGCACATCCAAACAGCAAGATAAAGATTCCGGAGCACACATTACTTTTACTTTACTGTCAAGTCTCATCAGTTTTTAAAAGAGTGGAAACACATTAGACCACTCCACTATATAACTATATGCATGACTGCCAGTCTGTCTAACTGGAACAATTGATGGTTTCCTTCACCATACTTAGACCAGCTGTGTGTTTCTCTCCTCAGGCGTTTGCCAGTAAAATCACAGGCATGTTGCTGGAGCTGTCCCCTGCCCAGCTGCTGCTGCTGCTGGCTAGTGAGGATTCTCTCCGAGCCAGGGTAGAGGAGGCCATGGAGCTTCTCATTGCACATGGAAGGTAACCATCTGTTCATCTTAGTGACACGTACTGTCCTGCTCTTAATGTCTGTGACACTTGCTGTACAAGTAGACAGTTATATCAAAATGAAATTGTCAGCAGAATTTTCTTGCATTGTGAAGTTTGTTGAACTAACTATAAATCGTTGATCTTTGTCTCCTCCAGGGAAAATGGTGCCGACAGTATATTAGACCTGGGTCTTCTGGAGGCTCCAGAGAAAGCACAAGTAAACCCATTATCAGTTTCTACTCTGTATTGGCCTAACATGCATAGTTTTCTATTTAATGGCTGTTGGTAATAATCAGTGGTGGTTTGCCATTTTTTTAATAATATTTCTCTCCTATAAACACTAAATGAGATGAATGCACAATGCATACCATCTAAACAGCCTCCTCTGTTTTGTGTGGTTACAGCAGCAAGAAAATCGTAAGCGTCACGGTTCAACCCGCAGTGTGGTCGACATGGAGCTGGACGACCCAGATGATGGGGATGACAATGCTCCTCTCTTTTACCAGCCTGGCAAAAGAGGCTTCTACTCTCCTCGGCCTGGCAAGAATACAGAAGCCAGGCTGAACTGCTTCCGTAACATTGGCAGGTAATGAATTGTCTTCATGTTTGGTCAAATATGAACAGAAATCATTTCAGTTAGTTTTGTCAAAATCTTCAGAAGAGGACTAAATCAGGGAAAATTAGTCACACCTTCACAAAGTAAGAAACATTAAGTTAAATGTTGTATTTTCTCCACAGAATACTGGGGTTATGTCTACTGCAGAATGAACTGTGTCCAATCACGTTGAACAGACATGTAATCAAAGTGCTGCTTGGGAGGAAGGTAAGAGAAAATATGTTTTTACAATATATTATTGCACATAAAGTAAGACCCTGCCACATGATGTTGGTGCTTTCCAGAACAATGTTGCTAAATTGACTACTCTTTGTTACTGCAGGTGAACTGGCATGACTTTGCATTCTTCGACCCGGTCATGTATGAGAGCCTGCGGCAGCTGATCCGCCATTCTCAGGCTGGTGAAGCAGATGCCGTATTTGCTGCCATGGACCTTGCATTTGCCATTGACCTCTGCAAAGAGGAAGGGGCTGGGCAGGTAAAGGACTACACTATTATGGTTTCACCAAATGTAGATTGTAACACTAACGGATTCATACTGAGACCCTGTTGTTTCGACTACAAAAAGCACTGCAATAAAACAAGGCAAGGGCTTGAGCATGTTGTTAGAGGTACAGGTAAGAAGCTCAGAGCAATGTTTTTCATAAGTAGAATATAAAACTGAAATAGCACAAACCTGGTGCATGCAACAAGGTGTTTTACTGGAAATGTGCACCCTCAAGTATGATAATAAATTTTTTTAGATACAGTACTAATGTCAAAACAGAGGAAAAAAATCTGAAATATTTGCTTTATTTCAGTAACCTCTTTTGACCACACTAAATTCAGGGTCCAAAAACATGTCAAAATATGAATACTGAAATATGTTTGTTCCATGAAGTGTTTGTTGAGGCCTTATTCTTCCTGATTCAGGTGGAGCTTCTGTCTGGTGGGGTCAACATGCCAGTAACTCCCCTCAATGTGTACGAATACGTGAGGAAGTACGCTGAGCACAGAATGCTGGTGGTAGCTGAGCAGCCTCTCCATGTAAGTAAACCTTTTGAAAAATGTTACTTCCTCTTAATTGGCTGTGAATAGGGATGTTCCTGACAACTTATTTCCCTGACTTTTAAATGGAAGTTTAAACATAGATGAGCTTACTAGTCTAAAAGTAAGAAAACAAACAAATAACAGTCAAAACTGAGCACAGTTAAATCTGAAAAGTCAAATATTATCTGGAAAAAAAAAACATTGCACGCATTGTAAGAGCCATTTGAAATAATCTCATTTTTCAATAATCAAAACATATTTTTAATGCCGCTGAAATGTGTGGTACTTTGCACCGTGCATCATCAACATTACACATTTACAAAACAGGACAACAACTCACTGAATAAAAGTTAACAATCAACATCAGTGTACTAAACCTGTGGGGATAATAAAGGATTGTCTAATCCAATCTTATTTCAAAGTCTGTCAGTTTGTTGGAACACAGAGAAATGTTGTCAGTCACCAAAATGCATATTGACACAATTATGATGGGAATCTGTCTTTGGTAGGCAATGAGGAAGGGTTTGCTGGATGTGCTTCCTAAGAACGCCCTGGAGGACCTGACGGCCGAGGACTTCAGGCTCCTGGTCAACGGCTGTGGAGAAGTCAATGTCCAGATGCTCATTAGCTTCACCTCCTTCAATGATGAGTCTGGTATGCTGCTTTGTCTGGCTCGTCTCTACTCTGTATCTGCTTCTGTCCATTTTCCTGTCTTACCTCTGTTTCATGCATGAATTCACAAATGAGTGATTTAAAGTTGTATATTTTTTTGCTCTAACACAATAAGTTAAGACTTGTACTTTATCCAACAGGGGAAAATGCAGACAAACTGCTGCAGTTTAAACGCTGGTTTTGGTCCATAGTGGAGAAGATGAGCATGACTGAGAGGCAAGATCTGGTAAGTCTTTTCCCATCATAATTATCCTTCAAAACCAAGAGACTCGCTGCAGTTCAGTGCTTAGCATTGCCAGTAATTGTTGTACTTTACATTCAGCTCAGATTAACAATCCACATTTACATAACTTTCTCCATTTGGCCCCTAATGCTGAGGAACATATTACACTGGCAACATTGCACAATTGCCTAACACCAGCCACACTACGGTCTGTAATGGCTGAACTTGTTGTAGCTGTGCATTTGAAATGATAAAATAAAGAACAATACAGGAGTTGGTTAGATGTTGGTCACTAAAATGTCAGTGCTGTGTAATTTCTCTCCGTTTTGTCTTTTCATCTGCTAAATAAATGACCTGAAACTCTTTCTCTGGGCTGCAGTCCTATTCTAATGTATGTGTAACTTAAACATACTCCAAAAATCTCCTTAAGATGTAGTGACGTGCATGTGACAGAGCAGAAACCCAGGCTTATAAGGAGCCACAGGTTTATTTAAATTGTGCATTTCTGTTTCAGTTGAAGGACAACACAAGTGACAAAGTGACATCTCATGGAGACAGGCCTTTAGTCTGTAATTTAATTGTCAGACATTAAGTGATATGCATGACAGGGACAAGTGAACGCCAAAGAGAAAGAAAGTGTTCAATAATGTGATTTGTTCAAGGTCTCTCTTTCTCTGACTCATCCTGGTACATAAACACCTGAACATTACAGAAGTTTTCGTAAAATTAAATAGATGGTAATAGCAAATGTGATTTATCATTTTCCTTGTCCTCAGGTGTACTTCTGGACCTCCAGCCCTTCTCTGCCAGCCAGCGAGGAGGGCTTCCAGCCGATGCCCTCCATCACCATCCGGCCTCCAGATGACCAGCACCTCCCCACAGCCAACACCTGCATCTCACGTCTCTACGTGCCACTCTATTCTTCAAAACAGATACTCAAACAGAAACTCCTGCTAGCCATTAAGACCAAGAATTTTGGTTTTGTGTAGAGGTTCGACAGAAAAAGAGTTTAAAAAAAAAAGGAAAAAAATAAAAACATGTTTACTGTTGTGTAATATTTACCTAGCTCCATTTTTGTAGATTTATTTTTTGTCTATACAATTTTATGAAATTCGACATACTGTCGCTATCTCCCCAGGCGGTAATATTTGTTTGTGTTGTGAACACAAACAGCTTGTTATTTTTATTTCAATTTTTATTGTTTTTTTCTTTTGTGTTAATGAAGAAGAGGTATACAGTCCAGAACATTCCTGCATTGGCACTGTAAACATAAAGCCCACAGCCCTGCTCTATTGGCTTAAACTTTTGCTTCGCAGGAATGTGGTTTGACAGAAAGCTGTCTGCCGAAACCCAGCCAAAGATGACAGCAGTAGAAGTATTTAAAAGAAGAAAAGAAGACACACTGTGATTATAAGTTTTTTCCTTCCCTAGAAAAGTACTATCACTGACAGTTCACTGCTGCCTTTGTGGAAAGTCCTTTTTTTCTTGTACAGGGGGAGTAGGGAATTTCAAAATAAACTTGGATGCAAATAAGTTGTTCGGTCTGGATTTATTCTCCTCGGTGCCCTACATTAAGGGTAGAAGGAAACTGTCACAGTATAGCTGTAGAAGGAAAAAAAAAATTAAGGGTAGAAGGAAACGTTTTGACCAGATTCACCTCATATAGATATTTAAAGCAATACGTCACCCCTCAGATGATCGTTTGTATATCTCACCCTGTGTTACGTCGAATTTGTGCAGAAAACCTTTTTTCGTATTCCTTTGGTGAACAAAGAATCCAAAAATGGAAAAAAGTCCTGATGAAGTGAAGTTGTACAGCATAACTATATCAAAACATCCTTCACAAACTCTAACACATGGTGGTGTTTTAAAGGGTAAGTCCAGGTTCACCAAACTCACACAATAACTCAATCTAAATGACTGAGGCAGTAGCAGCAGCTTCTGCCTCAGTCATTTAGATTGCTTCAGAGAGATTAGCTAAATTTCACTCTCCGTTAAGTTTCCTGTTGGAAAAATCTGTCTGATGGGGGAGTACCGATGAGACGTATGTTAGACTGCACAAGTTGTGTGAGAGTTTGTAAATGGATGTTTTGATGTAGTTTAGATGTTGTTAAATGTGGACCCCTATGACTTCAGTTCGTCAAGAATTTTCACCATTTTTTAATTTTTTGTTCACTGTGGAGGGATGCGAGAATTTTTCTTAACAAATTCAACATAACGGGATGAGAAAGTGATAAACAAATGGTAATTTGGGGAGTGAAATAGCCTTTTATTTCTACTGTTTTCTAGCACTGCTTAGGCCATTGGGTAATAGCTAATTGCTGGTGGTATTTTAATATGTTTGCGTGCTGTTTTGCACTAGATTTGTATAGCAAATAATGTTCTGTATTCGCTAATATTAAAGAATAACAAAGAAATATTGTCTTTGTATGGCAGGAAATATTTAACTACATGACAAAGCATTTGACAAAAAAACTAATAATAATGGATGGTTTCTGTAGTGGGACAGAATAATTTTGAACTGAGGGTTTCGGCCAATCAGCATGGGAGAAATCCTAGCCCCGCCCAATTCATTGGAGCTGTCACGGCACGTTTGTGTTGCCTTCAAAGACTTTTTGAATAATGGAATTTAGTGTACCTAGTTAATTAGGTCGGAAAAGTCCGAATGTATGACACCCAGTCAGGCTGTGTTATTTACAGGGTCAAGGCATTTTGTAAGCCACTGATAGCAAATATGATACAACAAATATTGGCAAATGTCAGTGCTGAACAATTGTTTATCTTAAACATAATATTTTCCAGACTGCTACTTACAAATAGCATTAGCTACAAAAACAATCATTCTTTCTGAATTAGCTTCGTAGACAATTACATGTTAGGAAACGCGAGCTTCAATCTGGAAACGCAACATTACAAGTGACAGTGAAGGCAACGCTTCTCCTCCAGTCAAAACGGAGCCATATGAGGTGAACCTGCTTTGCTCGCGGTCACATTGTGGTGGTCAGCTAACGGAGGCATATTATCTTACGATGATATCAGTTAGCTTGCTGGCTAGTTAGCTAACTCAGTTTGTGACCGCAGCCGTAACCAGATTTAGCTAGCTAGCTGGCGGTCTGGCTGGGCCAATGTTGGTGGCGGAGGAGGGGATGAATTTATTGTCTTCCATCATGTCGAAGTCGTTCCGTTATTTTTAGCTAGCACTGCAGGCTAGCGCAGCTAATAGCGGCAAGCAAAGCGTGACTAATCGGTCTGTTGTTTGAAAAACAATACAAATGGAGCAGTGGCAGGACGCGGCCTCTCAGCAGGTCAGGCTGCTTACAAATCGTCTGAATGAATTGTTGTCCAAAGGTCTGGGGCTACTGCGCACCGAGCTCGGCGTGGATTTGGGACTGAAGCCTGAGCTTATTCCGCCATGGGTGATCCTCTTAGCATCATGTACCGGGCTGGTGCTGATGGTCGCTCTGTGGGCCTCAGCCTGCCGGGCTCTCTTCAAGAAACGACCCGCTGTAAGCCCTGTGGACGACGGCATTGAAGTGAAGCGGGGTGTCAGTAAACCTGTTAAATCCGAGGAACCGAAGAAAAAGAAGAAGAAAGCAGAAAAGGCACGTAGCAAAAAAATGAAACCAGTCTACACCCTTTCATAGCTTGATAGCGGTGTCGTTAGCAAGGCTAGCTGTCATGCTAACACCACAGTGACAGTTGAATCTCATGTCATGGCCAAAACTCTAGCTAGCATCAGGCTAGTGCCCGCCTGGCTATGCTAGCCTTGGATAGTGTTACATCTAATTGCTTGAAATGAATATAGCTGAAAATTGTCATGCTCCTGTACATTTTTTTCACACGTGTATTCCAGAAAGCCCAGCCAAATGGGAGAGCTGTTGCTGAACCACAGGAAGAAGCCATAGTGTCGGAAGAGATAGTGCCACATCACCAGCCGCCCCCACCAGAAGTCAAGGCTGAGAAGGTTGCAGAGGTAATTTGCTGCACAAAATACATATGGCACACACATGATGACATGGTGATGTGAACTGAACATCTTGATTTGAGCAGTGTAATGGATGTGCCCCGATTATATTTGTATAAATGTTTACACTTTGCTGCCATAGCTTGTAAGTTACACCATCATTTTTGGGGTTCTCTTCCATTTGAAGCAGTTGAGAAAACGCCACCTTTTCTCACTGTCGCCCTGCAATGATGTAACCAGACCAGCTGCCAGTGTTAGGTTACAGTTTTTAACTTGCAGATGCAGCAAAATCCTGGAGGATGGCTCCTGGCTTAGGACAGCACAAGGTGCAGCCTTTCATCTATTGCCACCCCCTTGTTAACACAAAGTAACACAAACTGTGGTCCTAAAGGTGATGGAGTCAGAGGATGTACTTGTGCATACACGAAGAGATTGAAATAGTGTTCACAAAAAGGACATGTAACATATTTAGGGAGTCTCGGACAGTGGATGTAGTTTCACTTATAAATAGATGTGGCTTGAGCATGCTGATTTGATTGACTGCCCGTGGTTAGCGTGAGGCCGCTTGCCCAGTTGCTGCTCTTGGAGGTTAAATTGTATGTGTTAATAGTAACTCCACTGTAGCCCCTGTTTCTTTAACCCAAATCTTTTCGTCCAGTTAAAGAAGTCCAAGAAGAAGGCCAAACAGGCTGTGAAGGAGACCAAGACAGTGACTGCAGATGGCAAAGAACCAGAAGAAGGTGAAATATTATGAATTACATCGTAATTAAGGATTTTCATTCAAAGCGATGTCTGGATATCAAATCACTTATTTGAGGAGACCTGTTTCTATTCATTTTTGTTTTTAGAAGTTAAAAAAAAACTTCATTCATACCAGGCATATTGTTGTAGAAAGGGACCTGCCTTAGATTTTTTTCCCCAGCAAAATATATTTAGTGTGTATTTGAACAGTCTTTGCATCTGTTCTTTTATCCTTTAATCCATACCATACTTCCTCACTAATCCCATAATGAAACCTTGCAGTATTTCGCAACTAATTCCATGCTGCAAATAATGGTCTTTTTCAGGCACATGGGAGACCAAGGTCAGCAACAAGGAGAAGCGTGAGCAACGCAAGAAGGACAAGAGTTCCAGTGATGGCTCAGCCAGTCCTGGAGGAGGGGACACACCTGTGAGCACTCCCCCAGAGCAGCCCAAGGCCTCTGCAGCCCCTGCAGCCCCAGCATCTACCAGCCAGAAGAAGAAAAAAGGTAGCTCTGAAAAGACAGAACTCTAAGAGCCGTATATATTTTTTTAACATAGGCTGTGATGTGCATCTTTTGAGAAGCTTTAAAATTAGAAAGAGGGAAGGAGTGTGCAACAGTGTCGTGCTTTTTTCACTTGTATACATTCACACAAAGCACAAACTGTCCAGGCCATCTTGGATAAACAGTCTAATATGGCACCTCGAGAGAAATGTTTCTGTTGTTTAGTTTGGTTGGTCTCTTGTTGACAGTATCAACTATAAATACAGGCTTTAGGGGAATTCAGCTGACTCCCAGAGTGAGTTTTCCCTAAAGTGTTTCAGCTTAAGTGTTTGTGTGTGTGCTCCCCTCATTAATAGGCTCCCATGGATACTGTACTTATCATATAATGATCTTTTTTAATTCTTTCTTTTCAGGAGAATCTGCAAAAGTGAAGGCAGAGAAGGTTGAGGCTGTTGTATCTCAAGGTAATTATCAGTTCAGACAAAAGCTTCATCCACTTACTTCAGCTCAGAAGACACCCCCAGCACTGATATCACATTTATGTAAAATCTTTAATCAACAAAAGCTCACATGCTTCACTGGGAATTCCCATATTAGATGTGTCGTCAATCTGATGTGTGTTTATTCCAGCTGACGATCAAGTTTCTCTCTTGGTATTAGTTAACAGCACTGAGGCGGTATCAGTGGCGGCTGCTGCTGCTGCTGTGACTGACATGGCTGTAAAGGTTCCTGCTCCCACCGTTGCTCCGAAGAAGGCGGGCCCCTGGACAACCAGTAGAGAACCAGCATCACTGTGGAGAGCGGAGATGGATGGTAAAAATGTTTTCCCACTTAAACTGCTTAGTTGCTGAATCCTTTGTGTGTTAGTGTAAAAGCTTTGTCATTCCATGAAGCAGTGAATGCCTGAAAACCTTTATATCAGCTGCGGTGTCAGCTGATATAAGTGTTGGTAATATCAGCCTCAATAAATGGATCAAGTATCAGCAGATGTTGTAAAACACTAATTAAAACATATCTGAGGTTCATAGTTCATTCTTGACCTTGGAAACAACAATTAAGACAACAATCTGATTACTACAGATGCAAAGTTTCGACTTTTTCAGTCCTGATATTAATACCTAAGCTTTGGGAATCAGCTGATATCTAATACCAATCCGATACCAGTGTGTAATTAATAAGCTTTATATCTCACTGTGTGGATGGGAGACTTGGATCAATTGTTTATGTGTAAGGCCAAGCAAGCTTGACTTAAACATTGCTTTCCTAACGTGAAACAAATATCACATATCCAAATTAACAGAAACTACAATTCAAGTGTAAACCTGGTACGTGGAGCACAGCAATGAATTTGTCAAAACTTAAACAGGAATTCAAATTTCAGTAAAAAACAAACAGTACAACTGCATAAAACAAGAACAAAATGTAAACACTGAATCACAATTACATCACAAACTAGTGCATACAAACTTGATAAATACTAAACATGCAAAATAAATAGGAATCAAAACTCTTGGTTGTTATTTGGTGCCACAGAAATGCTTGACAGGTCTGCTCAGTGTCAGGGAACAGTTATTTGAATCAATACAAAGCTCATCAACACACTCATCCATCGATTGATAAGTTAGTTGTGTTAGACAGTGACATCATAGCACCTGTGTAATCTGTGTGTTTTAGAGTCATGGACTGTGATTGACAGGGGGATGCCACCAACAGAGAGAAATCTGGTGTCTTTAACTGGACTGGGTGTTGGTACTGCTGGTAAGTATGCAATACATTGGTTATGTGACATGTGGTGGTTTAACCTGGCTCTCACCCCTAGATGGCATTATTTCCCAAAGCATCCCTTGTGAACGCAGGTTGAGTTACTGTTCTTGTGTCTTCGTAGATCCCCAACCTGTGAGTGACCTGACCTGGCTCGGTCAGCCCAGAGTGGACGACGAGTGGTCTGGAATCAGTAAGGATAATATTTCTAACATCTATGTGACTTAAAACCATGATACTCTTTTACACATCTATTTTCTGACAATCTTTGTGATCCTCAGATGGTAGTTCAGTTGACCCCACCTCTGACTGGGATGCCCCTGCTGAAGCCTGGGGCAACTATGAAGAGCCCACTCCTGAGCCCCAACCTGCTCAAGAGCAGCCCCTCCCCGAGCCCACCAAGGTTAATCTGCTGATTGGAGTGGCTGTAAGTGTGCCCAGACATGGGGCAAAACCAAGGCCACATCCACAGTAACATGTTTTCATTTTAAAATGCATAACTATTGCGTCTTTTACGCCAAGCGTCCACACTACTGGACTGCACTACGAACCTCTGAAACAGAGACCTTTGAAAACGCTGCTGACCTGGGGTTGCATTTTCAGCTGTATGGGTGTAGAGATTTTTGAAAATGATGCAGTGATCCACTTTGGTATCCCAACTGGGTCTTATCAGTCACAAGGCCGACATAACTTATGTGATTTTATCCTTTTTTGTTTGGGTATTCTTTTCCCATTGTTATGGCTTCCTCTGATGATAGCTAACGCTCCAGATACCAGTCTAATATGTCTCCATATTTGCTTGGCAGCGACTCTCAATCTCTATTCCACTGCCTTTTCCATCTTACACTCATTGTTTACTTTTAGTAACAGTTCCACCTTGTTGTAGGTCCAAACAAAGAAATCTTTGGTCTTACTTTTACATTGCGTTTTCTGTAGCAAAGCAACCAACTGCAGAGTGAACTCTCTGCTTCCCGGCATATTTCTGACATGGTGCAAAAACATGTGCACACAAGAATCATTTTCATTTTAAAACGCTGTTTTGAAATGAAAAGGTATTCGTGTGAATGTAGCCTCAACATTATGGGAGTAACCTGGAAGTTTTAAAAATAACAGCCCAGTAATTAATGACTCCTCTGGGTGCAGGCCCCAGGGCAGCTGTCCTGGTTCTTCCCCCTGACTGTGTCCCTGCTGATCATAGTAGTGACTCAACACAATAGACTGAGTACACACACAGCCTTTGTCTTGCTTTTGTTCTTTAGTTAAAGAACATTGCAACCCCTGCACACCCACAGGACACCCACACCGGTGTGTCCTTTAGTTGTGATGGATTAAACCACCTCTCAGGACTGAGTGCATGTATACAGACCGTTCTTAAACTCTCTTCATGGCAGACATTTTGGCATCATAACTGGAGAAACACTGGTGTGATTAATATCATCAACAATATTGAATCATTGTATTAATTAACATAAATGTAAGTACAGTGGCATGCGTTTCTATTTGTCAGTGCTGTTCTTTGTGCTGCCACCAGATGGCACCAGAGTAAAATGTTTTCAAGTCCTGCACTATATGCACTACATTTTTGTTGCTGTTTTTTTTTTTTGTCCATTCTTAGTCATGTTTTATTAATGTGTGTTTGTCAGGATGATGATGAAGATGAGAAGGATAAGGGAGAGAGTGCTGCTGATGGAGCAGCTAAAACTAAAAAGAAGAAAAAGAAGAAGAAGAAGGCTGCTGATGAGGGAGGAGCAGCTGGCCAGGTAACCGCTTGTGAGAATACACACACACACACACACACACACACACACACACACACACACAGTGCAATAAAGATGTGACTTAAGCAATTGTTTTGCAAATTTTGGAGTAAAAAAAACAAGAAAGCCTGAATGTAGTTCAACTAGTCACACACTCATTGTAAAAGGCTTTGAGGCCATGTACTTTGATATGTGTATCACAGGGTGCATCTGATCTGTATAGTTTAATACCAGTATACTTTCAAGTACTAATTATTAATTGGAAGACTCTCCATTTTTCTGTTAGATGTTTTTTCTATGTTTGACATTCAGGAGGCTTGTTTATTCTCTTGCCCCCGCGCGATCAGTATTTGAAATTTCTAAAGTTTACTTTGATTTCACTGCACAGTTTGATGTAAACTTGTGTCATTGTGTCCTCCAAAGGGCGAGGAGCCAGAGAAGGAGGTGGCACCTGCAGCCGTAAAGAAGCAGCCACCTGTTCAGGAGAACACTGCTGCCGTCCAGCCTGTCAAAGCAGCTGCTGTCGAGGTCATTGGTCATAATATCTGATGCCAGAGCAGATAATCTAAACTGCATTTTTCTGCAGAAAAGTTCCTGTTATGTCACAGTTAACATTAAAAAGTCCAAGGGGTGTGAATACTGTAAAGTGTGTATCTACAAGTGGTCATTCAGTCAAATTACTTTGAGATTATTCATGTACATGTAAATTTATCATGTGCAGTATTTTGAAACTGCACTGGGTTTATGGATTTCAACGGCTTAATTCATTCTCTTGCTGATCGAGACCAACCATGTTTCCCTTTTCTTACAGGCGAGAGTGGAGCAACCAGTGAAGGACAACATATCCCAGAAACCCCCTGTCACACAAGTGCCACAGAAGCCAACTGATGGAGAGCCCACTGCCAAGCAGAACAATCTCTCTGCTCCAACACAACAAAGTAAGCACATTTAAACCTTAGTAAGAGATTATAATGGAGGCTCCCTCCTTATTACTAGAGAACTGACTCAGACAGGTTGTGTTGGTTCGTGATTTATGGAATTAGAGGAAGTGACTGAGGCTTGAGGGATATTACTTCCAGATGTCAGGTCATATTTAAATGCCCTTCCCAGCTCCCACCAGCTTTCTTTTTTCAGTTTGTTTAGTTTTTTAAATGGTAAATGCAACAACAGCCTTCAGGAATGGGGATATTATGCTTATAAACTTTAGAATGTCTATAATCTTACATATATTTATACAGCATTTATGGTTGACCCAATCATATTAGGGAACCTGATAATGTTAATAAGGGAAAAAGAGTTGGTTACATTGCTAAGAAGATGGAGATGTGCAGCCTGTTGCCTGCATCTCTAAATCTGGCTGCTCCTTCTCGTTCCATTACTCTCTGCAGTATTTCAAACTGATCTGCTCTCAAGAAATTCCAAAATTGTGGGTTGTCTGGTTTTGTAGATACATTTTCAATGAATAATAGTCGCAGTGAAAATCTCACTTTCAAACACATTGCATTTCCTGTAACTACTTCATATGAAAGTCAACTCTTGTTGCGCCACCTAAAATGCTTTTAATGTGAAGCTGCAGCAGTAGGAAATGTTTGTTTTGCCTTCGCAGTAACTGCATACAGCGCTCGACATATACTGAGCATCATCAAGAAAATCTTTTCTTGTGCAGTGTCCAATGTAATAAGTAACACAGGTGTTGTCGCTACTTTATTAACGGGTGGGAAAATGTCCTTACTGTGGCATCCCTGTCTCGACAAAGATCCAAAATCAGATGTGTTACTTGTCAGTTACTTTATTTGATTGATTGAAGACATTAGGGTTTATAAGGATTTAGCAGTGATCTTTTACTTGAAGATTCCTAAAAACAAATCAGAGACTCTAATTATGTTTTTTTTTTGTTTTGTTTTTTTAAATATGGATCTCCGTTTTTTTAGTCATAGTGCATATCTACATATGCGTTTGGTAACATAGGCCATCCTGCTAAAAACTGTTTTATATAGCTCACTGGTTGTGAGCCAGATTTCCTGTGAATTTACCAACCAGCTTGTTGAATATAAAGAGTGTACATTTACCTTGCTTTAACTCACTGCTTCTCTTGCCTACGAAATTCAATCTAAACCTGGAATATCAGAAATAATATTGGGAATTGTTTTTTTTATATTTGCTAAACCAGAGAGATTTATTGAGCTTTCTTAAAGGTATGAATCTGCATTTTATGCACATTTCCTTGCTTTTCTGTCTTTGTATCACTGATTTCTGAGCATCACTCGGTGAGCCATCATACTAGATTAACCCTTTTGAGAAATACTGGTAAGAACAGAGGTCAAGTACTTTCTCAGTAGAGAACCAAATGGATACGTGACTCGAAACAGCCTGTTCAGCATTTGTGAATCACAAGTTTAGATTTGTGACTAATCTCCCTTGCCCTTTTTGTTTCCACAGAAAAACCTGAGGAGAGCCAAGCGCCCAAGCCTGCAAAGAAGAAGAAGGCGAGGAGAGAGACATGAGACTGAGTCCCCTCTGCAGACCTCTGTATGCAAAAGACTTCATATCCTGTTTATGCAACACCTTTTGTGACAAGAACTTTGAACTAAGGTCTCCACGGTGGACTTAAACCTTCAAACCAGTCTGGAAAATGAAACAACTTTTATACACGTCGAGTGTCAGTCCATGGATTGTTGAAAACTGAACCTAGATGCAGTGCAATCTAATGTAATGCGGTGTTAATGATTTTTAAGTATGCATTTGATACTCTTGACTCTGTCTTCTAATTCCACTGAATCAAATAACTGATTGAAAGAGCTGTATTGTAGTAATTAGACGTAGAAAATACTGATCATGTTTAGAAACTTGATGTTGTGGTGGCTAACGACTGGAGTTTACTGTGTAGAGAATGAAAACGGTCAACATGCTTCAGGTCTCTCAACACTGGGCCATGTTGTTGCACTGGCCTTTGCTTTTGCAGTCTTTTATTTTGCTCTTACATTTGTAAGTCACGACGGTACAGTTAGCGCTGCTGATCAAAAAAGCGGAGAGATCAAATGTTTATTTCACGTCAACGGCTCAACAGGGTGTAAACATTTGTGACATAAATGAGACATGAGCATCTTGAGGTGCAGAAAAGGGAATCATGTCTGCTCTGTATTTTTGCATTCTTCTCTGTGACTACAACATTTCAGTTGACTCAATCCATCCGGTTTGTCCCTTGTCTGATGTTGTACTGCGGTGTTTCAAGACAACTTGTTTCCTTGCTGTTTTTACTATCTGTGACTGCTTTGTGGCCAGAGCCGTCTGGGAGCCTCTGATCATAGATGTACCATTGCAGTGTCAGCAGCCTCTTCATGATTTTCCACCTGTGGTTGATTCGAAAGTCTTCAGAACCTTTTGTAAAACCTGTTTCTAATAAAAGAAAAGCTAAAGCCATATGTAAAAAGACTAAATAAAGGCCAGTTTTTCTATATTTGGGCTTCTTTATATTACAGTTAAGGCCTTCACTGGCAATAGCTGTGGCCAGGGGCATCATGTTTTAGGGCTGTCCGTACGTCCTCCATACGTACCTTCGCACCATTCTTATGAATACAGTATCTCAGGAAAGCATTAAAGGGATATCCTCAAATTTGGCACAAACGTCCACTTGGACTCAACAGTGACCTGATTAGATTTTGGTGGTCAAAGGTCAAGGTAACTGTGACCTTAAAAAACATGGGTTTTTTTGGGCCGTATCTCAAAAACATATGCTAATTATAACAACATTTAACACAAATGTCTAATAAGACATAATGGTGAAGAGATAAGGTGAAATGTTAACTTCAGTGACATCATAATGTTGTGCAAAAACACTTCTGGCCATGATTTACTGTGTCAGGAACAGAAGGGGAGACACTAATCTGGGGTGTCCACCTTAAAACTGCTGATTATAGATCTTGTGTGCTGCCGGGATGAAGATGTGTGTGAAGCATCCACATTTTAGAATTTGCAGCTTCTTTTGCAGCAACATCCTTAAAGCATTGTCAGTTGTCTTGGCCACATGAGTCTGGACAGACATGGACGTAAATAGCAGCTTGACTGGTTCGCTGAGGCATACGCCTGCTGGGTGGTAATTCTAGTTTAGGTCAGCAACCCACCATGTAATGATTAATGAAACAACATGAGATGAGCAAGGCCATTTGTGCTGTTACTTAAAGAAATACAATGGGCAAATTACTTCAGCATTTAGAAGAGACTGCTTTTCATGAGCTATCATGTTGAAGCCTTTGGCCTGCAGGCTAACCCATACAAAATAAATACACAAGAGTATAGGAAATCTGACAGGAAAAGTAACGGAGTACTTAATTTTGGACTAAAAGATTGGGAATGCCAGGGGCGATGCAAAATGCCCGAAGCAGTGGTTAAAATTTCCTTTAGAGGGAGGAAACAATGCCACATTGTGGTATAAAAACACAACATGTCATTTCTAGATTAAAAGTATTTTAAGTTAAGCTTCTCCTCTATAACGTTTTGGAAATTACGTGTTACATCATCGGATTTGATCCTATCTAGTCTGTCACAGCTCTGGTGTTTATCATCAGCAGGTCCAGTAACTGCACCTTTACCCAGCTGTGTCAAGTTCACCAGAATAAGACCAGAAGTAGGTGGTTTTGTCTTCAAATTAATAGCGTAGTGTCCAACTGTTTGACTTTTCATTATATACAGCGCTGTAGGTATGTGTAAATGTGGTGCCTTCAGACTGTCACCAACAGTTAAATCACTTATGCTGATTGAGATGCACATGGCTCTCCAAACAGACCGCTAACATTACCTAATAATATTTTGTTAGTTGTCAATACAACAATATTCCTCAATTCTAAGAATTGTCGAAAAAAGTTAAAAAACTTGGGATGCTGGTTGGTGGTTTATAACAGCAAGCAACACTCATGCCGCCCTGTCACAAAATACATTTCAAAAGTAAAAGTACTTATTATGCAGATTGTCTCCTTTCAGAGTTTTATATTATTTATCATAGCTAGGCTTTTATGTGATTATTGATACTGATTAATCAACATATAAGCTGTATTTAAATGTTACATGCTGTTCTCACACAATGTATTAAAAAATTGTGGAAGCTCCCTCAAGCCCCTCTCAACCCTTAACGGCACAAAATGGTTTAGTCCACCCCTGCACCAAAGAAAATAAATGAAAGGGAATGAAAGCAAACTGACTTTGCAAAAAAAAAAAATTTTTTTTTTAAAGATGCGTCAGCAAGACATGGATCAAGAGAGGAAGGACTGGGGCCTTTTGTTGCTACGCCCCTGGCTATACTGGGTCATTTCCATTAAATATAACAATACAAAATGTGTTTTCTGTTGAAAAAGTACAAATACAGAGATAAAAAGTACCTATCCTTGAGGTGTTTGTGTCTCCAGTCGGACACACAGCTGATAGGTACAATGGGTTTTTTTTACATGACATAACAGCAGTGCTTATTTACCTGATCCAGTGTGGACAGAGTGACGCTCACTAACTTTAAGGACATGGTGTAAATTCATATGAGGCACGCATTTGTGTGTGGAGTGCAGCTGCTGGTAGAGGAGATGTACAGCCAGGACACTGTTGTGTGTTTTCAGCATGGATATATCAGACAAATGAGCTGAGCAAGATGGTTTTGATGTAATCCAGAAGGATTTCAAAGTATTTAGAATACAAGTTAGAGTAATCTAATGGAATCATTACAAGTTACATTTTAAGGCATGTATTCAGTAATCTGCAGTGGAATATGTTGCGTAAATGCCATCTTTACACCAGTCAAAATGATTTTATGGGACAGACTGCATCCGGTATATCATGCTGAACAGCTGAATGAATTTGTCGATTGGTTTGCTGACTGACTGAATCTGTAACTATTTTGATAACTGATTAACTGTTTCAGTCAAAATGCCAAGAGATCTTCAGTTGCAGCCTCTGCATTGAAAGGCTTTGCTGCTTTTTTCCTGTTTTATATAATTGTTAATAGAACATGTACAGCTTTTTGACCACTGCTTTGACAAAACAAGCAATTTGAAGATGTCACCTGGGTTCTGAGAAATGTTGATGTGAAATTTTCAACTATATCTGGACATGTAGACTAATTAAACTATGATTGGCAGATTACTTGATAATTAAAATAGTTATTGGTAAACCCTAGTATGATGCAATAGGCCTGTTGGAGATAAGTAAACAGACAAGATATTGTTCATTGTCTCATTTAAAAGAACTACTAATAGTAAATCTGAAGATTTATAAATTACATTTAATCCTTTAACATTCTGATCAACTGTTTGATAGAGCACATTTTCAGTCACTTTATCTTACTATATATCTATGTGTAGAACTTAAACTGATTGAGCTATCTCTACCATACAGTCTAGGTATGTTATGCTAAAAAGATTCACTAGATATCACTGTGTCTTTGAATAGTATGCTTTTTCAGTTCACCTTCTGCAGGAAGTTAGTAACAAAAAATTGTCACTCCAGACATGAGGACTCTGTTTGGTGGGTTTTTTCAAAGGTAGGCATATCTATCTATCTATCTATCTATCTATCTATCTATCTATCTATCTATCTATCTATCTGTGTGTGTGTGTGTGTGTGTGTGTGTGTGTGTGTGTGTGTGTGTGTGTGTGTGTGTGTGTGTGTGTGTGTGTGTGTGTAATAAATTTACAATTTGTATGAATTAAAAAAAAAAAATATGACAAT
Organism: Cephalopholis sonnerati; assembly: GCA_019142605.1. NCBI lineage: Eukaryota > Metazoa > Chordata > Actinopteri > Perciformes > Serranidae > Cephalopholis > Cephalopholis sonnerati. The sequence goes on along the minus strand of JAGQAX010000008.1, from coordinate 10,971,268 downwards.
TCACTGTTAATACAATATATTTAATGTTATTTCATTATATATTTGATGAAAAAAAAAATCAGTATAAAGTACTTTAATGGTAAACATGTAGAATAAATACGTGGAAATAATAATAGTACTGGTAAAACAACTAATATCATGGTAACAAATTGATTTATGTTGGTATACCAACAGTACATAGTTTGTGATGTCTTTCCTTTCTGTCTTAAAATTGCTATGAAGTGACTTCTCAACCGTTTGGTAGAGGCCTATATTTAAAAAAAACGATGGGGTGTCTTAAAAATAAAACATAACAAAGCAAAACAAAAAACAAGCAAAAACAAAAATCATTGATTTTTGTTATTATTGCCCAATGAGAATAAAAATGTGAAGCTAAAAAAATCATGTTTTTAAATAAGGGTGTGGACATTAAGGGGATAAATACTAATAAGGAGAATGGAAGCTGACTTTGCTTCAAACATTCTCTTTGAAATGTTGTCATTCTTCACACTAAAACTGTCAACACAAATTAATTGTCTGTGATTTATTTTGAAACCGGAAGTCGTGTTTTCCCCTGACGCTGGCTTGACGCTCTCCGCTCCGCTCCGTTAAGCTGCTCACGGTAATAATAAGTAACGGACAGGTCAGAGGCAGCAGGATCTTGCTCGTCAGTCTCTACCGAGGACCGACTGTTAGCGGACACTGACAGGACAGCGGGGCTGTTTTTTTTCTTTCACTAACACCGACATCATCTGTAAATGCTCGCGCAGTTGTGATCAGACAAGCAGAGAAGATGATGATCTCTCCGTGGGACCGCTGGTACTCCACAAGCTGCTGTCTGTGCTGCCATGTCCGCACAGGAACCATCATCCTGGGGGTCTGGTACATGGTGAGCACCGCCTATCGCCTGTCACTCACTGCCTCCATGTAGGCATCCAGAAACAGACCATCAGGGAAAACATGACCTCATCACAAACCATTCATACTGTGTGCTGAATTTTATGATGCTGCTGGGTTTTACAGTGTATTCCATTATTATTAAAACCCAAATTCTCACGTAATTAAGGAAAAAGATGGAATTATTCTCATCTTTAAAAAACATATGCCAGCAAACTTCATTGTGTATTATTTTGTTATTCTCTAAATTAATAATGTGTACTTGTAGAGGGAGTGCTCTGTATAAAAATGGGCATTAGTCACTCAGTTTTTGGTGCGTTTATCCTCCTCTAAATACATTTACCATCTGTTTTGTGTTATTAATAAATGTGCCATTAAATTATTAATGGTTATTCTCCTCTACGTCATTGATACTAGACATAATTATATTTAAGACCAGGAACCATTTAGATAAGAAATAACTTAGACTCATTTTACTTAATTAAAAGTATGGATATATAAGTACCCTCTTTTTGTGCTGTTTAACTGTCAGTGTAAGATATCTTCTATTGAATGCATGCCTCTGTTAAACTGATTGTGCAGGGGAGGGTTGACTAAACCAAACACCACATGTGGAAAAATCCTCTCTCTGCTCCCTATGAATAAATTAGCACTTGGCCTCCTCAGGTAGCAGGTTTTGTGTCAGGCTGCCTATTGACTGCAGAGAATTTTCCATTACATTCACCTGATCAATGGGGGATGTATGAGTCATATGCATAATGAGCTGTGCCGGACAGACCAACACAAAGGCTCATGTATGTGCCTGGTCTCAGAGCTTTTACTGTAGATATGCAATTTAACATAGCTACACTATCCCTACGACAAGCTCTAATTATTTGGGTTTTGTTGCTCTGCAGCTCATGACCATTTTGAAATCTTTACATACATTCACCATCTACCCTTTTGCAATGTTCTACTATCACCTGCCCATATTGCCCCCCACCTGTCCTGTCCATATTGCTGCCTTTATCTACCCATATGTTCCCTGTCTCTAAGCTCATCAATGCCGTGGTGTTACTCATCCTGCTCACAGCGCTCAGTGATCCTGAGCAGTACCACCTGACCAGCGCTGAGTTGGCTAATGACCTGGATGTCATGGATGACGCCAGTAAGTAGCCCAGAAGGCCACTATTTCTAATGTTCTACCTGACAGTAAATCTCACAACAATTGACTGTGACAGATGACTTAATCTCTGCTTGCGGGGTGACACCCTCAGTGGGGCTGTCAGCTGACTAATAGGATGATTTATTGTGTTATTAGAGGGACCTCACACGTTTGTCTAGACGAAGGTCAGCACTTCTTTCTAAATCAAACACCCAAAGCCACAGACATGCAAGCCTAACGTCAATCTGTGCCGAGCATTTTGAAAAGCCTTCTTAACAGACCAGGTGCACACTGGAGCAGTCTGACTGGAGGTGGGCCACCGCACATGCTGCTGGTAGCCTCTGATTGGGAATGACTGTATTGTCCCAGTTCCAAGAGATTAGGGTGTCCTATGATCCATTACTGCAGGCTGGGCCGGCCGCTGCCACCCCTGCATCAGGAACACACTCAGCCTGAAAAATGACTTCTGTTCATAATAAGAACACCACAACGTTGCTCAGTTATTTTAGCACTGTTGAATGATCAGATTTGACTTTGGTGACAGTTTGTTTTGTGTTTTCTGAATTTTTAACCTTCTGCCGCTCCATATGGGTTGGAAATATGCCGCTAATTCCACTGAATAATGAATCAGAAAATCAGCTGAAAGACAGTCTCGACCTTGTCGATGTTCCTTCAGCCAAATAACTCAGCGTCTGTTGGATACTGTGCTTTTGTTGACAGAGGCACTAGTCATTATTTTTGAGGCACTGGCTCAAAATATAATTCAATACAGCATCAAAGCCTGCACAGCAGCTATTTAGGGCATCAAATCTTCAGAACAGGACATCAAGCTGTGAGATAGACAAAACAGCGAATCCACCAGGCAATGAACAGCGCTCTGCTATTTCTATTTTAACATATTCCTCAAAGGTGTTATTTATGATGAACACTAAAGGGACAAAGTGTTGGATTTCTCACACCATGTCACACTAATTCAACTTTTTAGTTGACATTTTGGCAAATATGTTCATGCCGAGGTAGATGAAAATATTGATAACACTCATGTTTGTGTGCGCTGGAGTACACCTATCAACATTTCTAAAGCTAACTAATTAACAGTACAAGTTACAGCACATAACTTTTCATAAAATTTCTCTTTGTGTCAACTTAAAGAAATTATATTTAATGTGTTAAGTGGTTAGCTATGGAGGTGTTGGTCAGCAAATTTTGTTATCTTTTGTTATCTTTGTTTTCCCACACTTCCAGGCTTTATACGAAGCTAGGCTAATCTCTCACCACTCTCAAAGTGTTGTTTTTCGGCAGTGACAGACAACTGTATCTTAGTGAAATAGCTATAAAAACCCACTGAACACTACCTGTCCAGTACCAAATGACAAACAGACAAAGTTAGCAACTACCTGTTGAGCATAGTGCCCAAACTTCTGGGCAAGTTTTCATCAATTTAGGTATTGATATAGCTACAGTGGCTGAATGGATTTTTACCATTCAAAATGCATTTAAGATGTCCATCTCCCTTTGTTCCTTTGCAATTTGAACTGTGAAGCTAGCCCTTACAGATCTTTTATAATAACAAAAGCTTATGAGAACATAACCCCTTTCCCTTAGGACTTAATGGAAACCAATAACAGAGCTAAAAGAAGATGGCATACTGGACTTACATTCCCTGAGTGGCCACATAACTTCAAATGATGTGTAAATAGGCAACTTTTGACTGACTCACTAACATGTATTAAGCTAATGCATCAAGTTAAAATGCTATTACTCTATGTGACAGAGTTGTCTCCAGAGGTTGTTTCTATAAAAACTTCACAGTTTCATCTATTAATGGCATTTTTGATCATTGGTTTTTGATTTTCCAGACGCCTGATTCTGCCTGCCTTTTGACGCTCAGCTAAATTAGACTCTGAGAAAGAAGTGGTATATTGCCACTCTCAAAACTTTCAAGCCCTTTTATGAGCAAATGTGATTCATCCTGTGACTCAGAGCTACAAAATATTTATTGTTATTTTATAATAGATATCTGTTATTGTGTTTAAACAGGCCACAGGCCTGAGAAATGTTGCATTAAATTCACTGTTTTCCACAGTAGTGCCACATGTGCTATATTTTGGTTTTTCCCCGCTGCTGTCCTTATGTAACAGAATGATTAGTTGTGTTATGTAGAGTTGATGAGGTCAAGCTGACGTGGAGCAAATGACAGAGTAGAGGTTAATTCCTTGTGTGGCTGACAGATGCAGCTCGTCATTTATCTTCTGTACAGAATTTGTTTTTGGTAGATCTGCCGAACATGATGTTGTTGAACATTTTCATAAATTTGATTTGGGATTGAATGTGCCTCAACCAAAGTGACCTCACAGACTCTCACTGACTTTTAACTACCCCTCTCTCTGCTACAGACATGTGCATTGCCTCAGCGATCTCTCTTCTGATGATACTTATATGTGGGATGGCAACATATGGTGCATACAAGGTAAACTAATGATTCATTAGACTTTATTGTAAACACACTGTAATCTCCCTGTGACCCAGTTCAAGCTCTGATTTATGCCCACAGTGTTGGTTAAAGAGCTCTGCTTGTTTCTCTGCTCTCAGATAAAAACATCAGCCTAACCTTAAAACCTAAAAGGCACATCTCTGTTTCAGCTGCGTGCCGCCTGGATCATCCCATTTTTCTGCTACCAGATATTTGACTTTGCTCTCAACACCCTGGTCGCTGTCAGCATTGTGGTTTACCCAAACACGATACAGGATTACCTGCAGCAACTGGTAAGAAACCTTGAGTGTTTTCATTTTAAAAGTAAAGTCAGTAGTTATTAATGTTCAACTGCAGATGCCTCCACTATCTTAAGACCATTGCTCATTTAACCTGACATGAACCTTCTGCTGTTTGTGTTTTTCTGACTCTCATGCAGCCTGATAACTTCCCTTACAAAGAGGAGATCGCTGCTCTCAGTAATGTCTGCTTGGTCTTCATTGTGCTGCTCTTCATCGGCTCTATTCTCGGCTTCAAGGTAATGTTGTCTTACCTTAGAGGGACCTTTCAGTGGATAATCAAATCAATCATATTTGTCATCTTACCTGTCTTTATCAGTCTGGATTGTTTTGGTGTGAGTTGCAGAGTATTCGCAATATTGGTTGTTGAGATGCATCCCTCGACTCCAGTGTAATGGAACTAGATGGCACTCAGCTTGTGGTGCTCAAAGTGCCAAAACATACATTTTGGAAAAACTCGACAGCAATGTCTTTTGTCAGAAATCATGACTCGGTTACTCAAGATAATCCACAGACCTTGTTGTGTGTAGTTTTATGTAGGAACTATTTTTTTTTACCACTGAACTACACCTGCCAATTGTATCACTATACAGAGGGAAGTGTGCATCTCCTGCTAGCTCACCTAGCACCACTGAGCTAGCAAACATTATAGCTCAGCCGAGGAGGATGCCATTAATGTTTAGATCTTGCGCTGTCATGAGCGTGAGCCTTTTGTCCATGAGTAGATGAACGTTTCCTTTTACATGGTGATACGGTTGGTGGTTATAGTTCTGCAGAAAGAAAATGAAACTGCTCCAAACAAGGTCTGTGGATCATCTTAAGTAAATGGGTCATGATTTCTGGAAAGAGACATTGCTGTTGAGTTTTTCAAATTAATTTTTTGGGCCCTGTGAGCACCATAAGCTGAGTGCCATCTAGTTCCATTATGTTCAAGAGAAGGCAGGCATCTCTACGGCAGATATCTCCAACACTCGGCAACTTACACCTAAACAATCTAGACTGACAAACAGCACTACAGGTACATGGAAAAATATGTATTTTGTATTTTCGGGTGAACTGTCCCTTTAATTTACATATCTTCTCCATACGTGGCAGCACTTATAGTTCTTTGCAGGGCTACCAAGCTTATATTTGCAGCACAACACATTTTCTTAACAACAGAATAGATGTATTATGCAACCTTGTGACACAGGCACCTGCTTTTTATGTAACTTTCTGTCCAGATGTGATTTTATGATGACTTAACTGGGGTGGAAATGGATTTGCTTTCCCCAGTTCTGAGGAATGTAGACCCTAGTATAAAATGTTATAATTTTTCTTTTAAAGATTTGTATTTTTTATGCTTTGGGAGCCCCATTGGATGTCTTTCCAAATCATCTTGGAAGGTTTTTGGCAAGAGTCATACATCTCACAGCAGATGCTGTCCAATAAGCCTTTTTTTCAGCAGACAGTTTTGACTTATTATAGTGGAAAAAGGCATTATGCCCAGTTACAAGTGACAGTAATGGTGGCTCTGTTTTATTCAAGTGTCCCAGTAAGCCATGACTGTGTGACAGTAAGCCATGATCGTGTGACAGTAAGCCATCTTGCACAATACCGGGACTAAAGCAGCTAAATGGAATTCACACATCATACTCCTCTTTTCATTTCATTCATTTGTGGACTCTTAGGCTTGTTAATTTGTTTTGGGTTTGTATTATTTTAACCACAGAAGATCCATTATGCTGTCAGATATGTTGTTGTGGTTATGATGCAGCTCTGCTAACAACGGAAAACATATATATTCGGTAATAACCAATGTTAAGTCTGAGATCATAAGACAAACTGCTACTATTAATTCATAAACACAGTTAATAATATGGTTTGGACTGTCATAGGTAAGGGGATTTTTAGATTGGAAACCCTTATGTAGTTCCCTCACAATCTGTATTTGGATCAGTAGTTGTGTGAAGTCATTTCTGAGTGATGGAACAATTTGCTTTGCACAGTCAGCATCATTATCACACTGCCATTTGCAGTGGAATGGGAGCTAAACTGAGTGATCTCTGTTGCTGAAGAAGGATCTCTGCAGGTTCCCATGGAGGCTGTTAAAATAACCTAGCTGCCAGAGCATTAAAGTGACTTCGTAATTGGGTTATTACAGACGTTAGAGAGCTCAGTCTGGCTTTAGGTTTGTGCTAGTGGATGGATTTAGCAGATGGTGTTGTGTTTGGCCAAGGAGTTGCAGTAGCAAGCTGCCTGCTGAGAGGTAGATGATTCCTGGATCACGGAGAACAACAGGAACTTGTTTTTAATACTGCTAAAGTGGTGAAAAACCCTCAGATAGAACTTGAAAACAGTCTGAATTCAACAAGCAGGTGAATGGATTATTATCATCTGTATATTATTTGAGTTATTCTTAGTGTTAGTGAGAGTTTCTTTGAATAACATACTTTTGCTACTGCCTCTTTTTCACTATGAGACATGATGTGCATATTGTCATGGTGCCAGCTGCGTCTGTCTGTGTGCAAAAATAAAATATGGGACAAAAATATTACACTTACACCACAACTTTCCCCGAGGGCTGAGATGACTGATATGTTACATAATAATAAGGAAAAGCTGAACCTACAGTACTGTTTAAAAACTTGCTGTTTCACTGCAGCAAAACTAAACTATAAAAAGACTAAGAGTCTACAACCATATTAGCAGCTCTGTGAGGCTATATTAATGTGAGTCTGCACAATATTTCATGGCTACACAGTAAACCTACAGTGGATAACTTTTATAAAACTAACCTTTTGTCATATTTGCTGATACTGTTACTCCATCCACATGAGACAGATAATCTGTGGGAAAAAAATCATGTTATTCCTCCTTGTAGTACATCTAATGGCATTTGGAATAATATGCTGCAACTAAATGAAAACAACCAATCAGGACCGAGGAGTCTTTAACGCAGCTGTCAATCATGTCAATCTCTGCACGTGAACTAGGCAGCGCTGATCAAATATGAATCAAGATTCTGTTACAGCATTGCCTATTTTCTCACCTCATGTTTTCAGAAACACATTTAAGTGTACTGTTTAGCCTTAAAAATGTGAAAGTTTACTCCAGCCTGTTGGCGGTGCTCGGTTTTCAACATGGCTGCCGGGTCACAAACTTTCTCATTATACTACTAAACAGTATACTAAAATATGTTTCTGAAAACATTTGAGGTGCTTTAACAGAATCTTGATTAATATTTGATCAGTGCTGCCTAGTTTGACAGTTTGACTGCAGTTTACAAGCAGTGATTGACATGACTGACAGCGGCATAAGAGACTCCTCCGCTCTGACTGGTTGTTTTCGTTCAGGCGTGGTGTTTTTTTTTTTTTTTTGCAAATGTCATTAGGAGCACTATGAGGAGGAGGAACATGACTTATGTGCAACTGTGTGGATTCAGTGACAGTTTCAGAAAATATGACAAAAAAGTTGTTTTTTTTATGAAAGTTACCAACTACAGCTTTAAATAGTTGTTGAGATATTTCAGTATTGACCAAAGTGGTGGTTGCCATCCTTAGAGTCATGCTGCTAGCGTGGCTAACAACCATTTGTGTTTTGTCATGTGAAGACAAATGTTTACTTAGACTCATTTACCAAATTACATATCAACTACCATAACTCTATGTAGTGTATGTGATTTTTGCTAAATAACAGATGATGTTGACATCATGCAGGCCAAGCTTCTAATCTGTGATTTTGTTCTGTTTGATATCAGGCCTATCTGATAGCATGTGTGTGGAACTGCTACAGATATGTGAGCGGCAGGGGTTCTTCTGAAGTTCTGCTCTATGTCACGACCAATGACACCACGGTAAGACACCTCTAATGAACTGTATTATATATTAAGACCCATATCACCATAATGACTTCATAGTTTAAAGAGTTAAGAGGTAAGTATGGGGATATTGTATGCTGTATTTTTGTCATTGTCAACAAATCCTGTGAAAAGACAAAAACCAATCTGTCTCTCAGTACTTTTTTAGTTTGGCCTGAAGCCCATTGTATTTTAATGAAACGATGTAAATATTTAAAAAGAAAAAAGTGATTAGATTATTTTTTAAACGCTTGGTGGTTTCTAAGATCAGCTGGGCACTGTAGTTTTTTAAACTTTTAAACTTAAATTGAACCACAGTAAAGTCTTGGAGTATTTCAGTGGTGGATTAATTAAATGGTGATAAGGGAACATGTCAGTCACACTGTGCAATAGTGTGGCTCACTGAAGATCTGAAATCAATCTCAGTAATTTAGCTCTATAGTATGGAACAGTAAGATATTGATATACTGTATCTTTGGTTTCACTGGCAACACTTCGTAGTAGCATCAAATCTTGTTGGGTTTGGTCTTTGTTGATAAAAAGAAACAATATCACCAGACTTACCTGTTATACAGAAGAGCATTGACTCTGGGCTGAGTATATGCTTTGTTTAGCTGTCCAGTTTTCTGGTAGGTCACGCCACAGTTGATGAAAACCAGTAGAAAAACATTTTTCTGCTGTTTTTTTCCCCGTAGACCATGATGGTAATGTTAATCACATTTTCTAATGAGCTGTTACAAATGTCTTTGTGCTCTCTCGCTTTAACACTACACTACAGACGTACGTCACATGCAGTGCACAGCTGAACAAATACTTTTGTCAGCGTTAACTGTAAGAGAAATATTTCCACAACAGATTAAAATGTCTGATTAGCAAACCAAGTGATTTACAAGTCTGCAGATATTAATAAAATGTAGACATGACAAGGAGCGCATGAGAAAAAATATCAACACTGTGCACGTCTGCAATATGTTACCAAATTCATAGTCCATTAAACTATTCTTTATGCGTATATTGTCATCTAGAGATTCATCGTAAAACAATATCAGATCTCGATTTGCTGTTTTCTTCCACTTCCAAAGGCAACAAAATAACTTCTGCAGAAAAATGATTACCTTATCCAGTCCAGACCACAAGTCACGTTTTTATCGTCTGCGTAGGTAGTCCAGTCTGGCAGCTGTAAAGCCGTCATGTTGGGGGAGGAAGCAAGTATAAAAAGATGGGCTGTCGCAGCAGGTAGTTTTACACAGGCTCACACAGATGAAAGAACAGAGTTGGATGGAGAGATGAGGCTCCATTGCTGGCAAAGCCATTATAACGGTGGCGGAGGCACAGTAGTAACAGTAAGTGGTACAGTTAAGTGAGCTCTGTCTGGGTGTTTCTGGGTCTCATGTCGGTGTTCTGTTGCTCAGGCCTGGCCCCCTGACCACTGTTACCCTCCTGCCCACACACTTATTATAACTGATTATACCTTGACAGAAGAGAGAAGAAAAAGTAGGCTGTAGAAACACTAATGAACTGTTGTGACTATTGTGAAAGTTTTTCGTCATGAACACATAAGGAGCTGCTGACCTTGCAGTATGTTGGGTTTTACAAGTATGAAAAACCTGTACTCCTCAGTCTGCAGCCTAAGACTCCTCTGAGTGAAACATTCCACACAATTTGAAACAATCCACCACACTCGACAGCTTTATACACCTTATGTGATGTCTAGGGCTTCTACGAAACAGAAACTCCTGATGGGTAAAACACCAGAGCTGTAAAGAGAGGAACAGGAGGCCGCTCTCTAACTCTCTGACATCATTAGTGAAAAGTGCCAGAAAAACAGCGGTCTGCCCCTTTATTAGCCTCACCTCTGCAGGTATGCTTTTTCAATTAGAGCTTGACATATTCAATTAGAGCTCCCCACAGACCACAGGCAGGTCTGTGGCTTTTGGTTAGCAGCTTGCATGGCTGTGCATCAGTTATACAGCAGTTAGGTCAAAGGTCCACTAATGCGTCCCGTATGAGCCAAATTCCTGCACATACACTCACACCCACAGTCAGGTGCTTTATTTGGCAATAAAGGAGCTACAATAAGTAACCCTTTCAATGCCTCATAGGACAAAATGAACATTAAATCCTCTAAATGAGGTTGGGTGATGATTGAAGTGTTCGCTAAGCTCCGCAATCAGTAATTACTGTTGCTACACCTGTCAAGCTTTCTGTTCACGCAGAGCACATAAACAGTTTACAGTGATAGTAGTGGCAGATTTACCATTCAAAACTCTTGGTTATTTATAAAACATCAGGTCTTTTCTAACCAATTGGCTATGATGCTGGCTACTAAATTGTATTGGCTGCTAGCATAAGCTAATGCTAAGCTAATGCAGTCATAAATAAACACATGATAGCTGTACATGATGAGGTGGTAAAAGGTAAAAGATGGTAAAAGAGGCTAAAGCTACATATGTTGGGGAAAGTCATAATCCTCACCATCTGATGAGCTATAGAAAACATGGACATAAATGTGCAACATTGTTTGTGAATAGCAGGATAGAGCTTGTTAGCGCTGGTAGTATTTTAAATAAAAATGCAATTAAAATGTGATTTATTCTAACTCTTAGATGGTTTGGATGCTTGCTGTAGAAAATCATCCTTGACAAGAAACACAGTGGATAGCCAACATTGGAACAAAGGATGATTTTTGAGCCTGCTCCACATCCACTTGTATTTTCATCTTACAAACATCAGTACTAGTACGATTTAAAAGCCTTGCTCTGAGGGCCAAAAAATTATAATAAATAGGTGTAATTATTAGGACATTTTGAATGGCTGTATATCCACTGCATTTGATCTTTCTGCTGGATTTTTGCAACCCAGTCGCCACAGTAAATATTAGCATTGCACATTTCTGAAAACCACAGATATATCTGTGGTTTTGTAAATGTAATAATAAATCAGATTAAATAATAAATAATAATAAATAATAAATAATAAAATAATAATAATAATAATAATAATAATAATAATAATAATAAAATAATAATAAATAATAAATCAGATTTTTTGCAAATGTAACATATATGTTACATTTGCCCATTTCATATGCAGTGGATATGTTGAAACTTTATGTTTCAGTTTTCAGTATTTTGTTGCACCAAAGCTGTGGTTAATGTGTGGTTAGGTTTAGGCACAAAACCACTTGGTTATTGTTAAATACTCTGTTTGGTTGCTTCAAATAAGGCTGGAATTGCTCCGAAGTCTCGTTAAAAAATACGTACTTTTATTGGTCTCGAACAGTGCTCAAACTGCTGTCTGCTACTTGGCAGCCATCTCGGCAGTGTCACGCCACCCACCATCCCCTTCTCCCCCTGACAAGAAACTGAGCTCATATACATGCTATCTGAACTACATCACTTTAGAAATGTTGATATGATATGTATGACAAATACAAAGGTAGCACGTGGTTTGCAGAAATGTACAATGCTAACAATTCATCTGGCAACTGTTCTGATCTTTGCCCTTAAAAGCCAGCTTCTTATCTGTCATGTTTTGAGACAGTGTCTTTGTTGTTTCCATCAATTACTGTATAGGCCACTACACTTCAAGAGGGCATTGATCCATGTAGGGGTCGCTCATAGAGGCTGTTGAAGGTGATTGATTACTTGATGTCCATGTCACTCTCAATTCTCTCAAAGATCAGGGTGGTTCACCTTCACAGAGGAAAGACTGAGTCTTTGCATGTGGACTAAAACCCTCAATGGCTCATTGTTTAAAACACGGGAGACACAGGTCAGACACATGCTGTTGTTGTATATGAAATCAAATGAACCATTGAGAGAGCCTCCATTTCTGTTACCCATGGTGTCAACAGCAAAACCAGAGTGTTGAGTCACACTTAAGATGTTCTGACTCCACAGTCTCAGCTTTGCTTCCTGGTTGATTACCTGAGAAAGAGACAAGCAAAGAGGAAGCTTTGACTGAATGAAAGATGTGAACAGGTTTATCATGGCAAATCAGAGAAAAGTAGTAATGACAGACAAATTATTGCTTTTGGGAGTGTAAACCTACAGAAACATCCTCACTTTCTGTGTGAATGATGAATAGCAGAGGATGAATAAGCAAGTCTGCCCTCTCTAGTTAGAGAATCTGTGAACTGCTTCAAAACTAAATCTGGATGCCGACACCTGCATTTGTTTTGGTCACATGGCATAGTGTCCTATATCTGATTCATCCCCCACTTTATTCAGGACACTCTGTGTACTACATTTCCCTTTTTTCTCTGAAACAGTTGTTCACTGCTCTGCTACAACCCTGCAGATAGTCTGAGTTAAAAATCAAAACACATTTCTGCTCATTTTCTTCAGTATCAATCCACAAAGCATGTCATAAGGCTGTAACTAGCAGTTGTTTTGCATTATTGACTCATCTGCTAATTATTTCTTCAGTTAATCACAAAATCTTTTGGTCTATAAAATGTCTGAAAATTGGTGAAATTCCCATCACAATTTTCAACACACCAAGCCCATATTGAAATCTTCTCTTTCTGACTGACAAACAGTCCAAAACCCAAAGATATTCAGTTCACTATAACAGACAACTAAGAAAACCAGCATTCACATTTGAGAACAGGGACCAGTACATATTTGTCTTTTTTTCTTAAGCATGACTTAAATTATTGACCTGTTATGAAAAAAGTTGCAGAATAAATTTTCCTTCAATCAAAAATCACAATTACTGACAATTGACTCAACTCCAGTTGTTTAAACCCTGGTCTCCATATCCAACAATTAAACCCAGTTAAAGTGAAGCTGCTTTTAGTTTTTCACTGAACAAAAATAAGGTGGGGAGGTTTGACTTTTAAAAAAGTAAGACCCTCCCCAAGGTTATTCATATTTGTTTTCTTTTGACCTTCTTACATAGCCCAAATTGCACATTAGGATTGGAATTAGAAATTGCCTAAATAGTGAAAAAGACCCTCCCCTGCCATCTTAACAATGAGCTTAACATATTCAGCTGTTTACTTGACTAATTAAAACTTTATATTCCACTAATATTCCCATTTACATGCAGCCATGCCTACTCGATTAACATGCCTGAACATGTCATATATCACATCAAGATATGGAAAGGTGGGACAGCTGTCGCTTGTGCCAGGGTTGTTTATAAGTTGTTCATCAGTGGTGCACTTGTTTAATCGTGCAAACACAGTCTCCTTCTTTTATTCCTTCTTGAAATGGTCGGTGTTGCAGTATATGTGCGTATCCAAAAACCTGTAGATATCCAAGTCATTTATATGTTTAAAAGTAAGTGTGGGATTTTTTTTTTTTTACACGAATTTCTACACCGGCCTTGCAAACTGTTTGTGATTTAGTTTGTGTACAGCGTATCCATGACAACACACAGAGCTGGCCTGTAAATAGGCAAGAGGCTGTGTCTCACACACTGTGATAATTGAGATGCATATTCTGAATATGCTGAATACATTCCCAAAGACGCTATTAATACTCGATTAATACTTGAATATCCCACATGTCTCACTTGAAAAATTTTACATTTGAATCTAGTTTTAATTAGGAATATCCAAATGGAATATGCTGTTCATAGACAGAATATTTTCACACTCAGAATAATTGTGGATTATTAGTTTGTGTGTAAATGTACGTTGTCAGACAACCCTCTCTTGGGGAAAAAGAAAAAACACATAATCGTCCTTCTTCTCTGACCCCACCATCCCGCCCTATTTTCATACAGTCCCTAAAACATTTACTTTGCCATTGTACTTATTTAACTCAACCAGGACTGTTTTAAAATGTAATGTTATGTAATTTACTCTGTTGTTTTAATCTCAAAATGCTTCCTGACCACGACTTTGATTCTCTCTGTGTATGAAATGTGTCATACAAATACAGCTGCCTTGCCCTACATACTCCAGTTGTCCATGATGCATTATTATATTTCATTGAAAGTCTGTGTTTAGACTATTTTTTTATGAAATCATCATCGTCTCATTACCATTTAAACTCTTCCTGGCCTATAGATATTTCACTTAATCCAAAGTTTTTACTGTTTAATTCTTCTTCTGTTTGATATTGCACTGAAGCTGGTATAATGTTATGCAACTTTAACCAAACAGACATTGACAGATTTATTATTATACTGACACTGATGATTTTGAATTGTAACTGCTCTTTTGCAAAGTCAAGTGAAGGAACAACTCATACTACTCATACTTTTATCACCAGGTGCTGCTGCCTCCGTATGATGACAGTGTCAGCGTCCCTCCCAAGCAGGCCCCTCCACCCTACACCACTGCTACAGCATGAAAACATTCCCAGCATCTTGCTGAGTGGACCCTGCTCTTAATGAAACCCCCAGCAAGATTAATGCACCACACTGCCTCTCCAGTGTACAGTATATTCATGGATATATTGAAGCTACACAAACATGACAGCACACCCATGCATGCACTGACACACAGAAAATCATCTCAAACACATATGTACATGCACACACCTCTACCACCACCGTGACCTCTCATCCCTTTCTGTTTAATGATGACCTCATATTCTTACTGTAGCTCTTCCATATGTCCGTTCTGTTTATAATATTCCAGACATGATGTGCATTTTAATGCATCTAGACCTGGTTGTAATAAGGCCCTAGAAAGTTTGATAGATTCTATATATTTTTATTGATACTATTTAAGCTCTGTGTGTACCTGTAATAGTATTTTATGTGTCCTACCTTTCATAGTCATATCTAACTTATGCACAAATGCAAAAATGACGATCTTATTGCCCACAGAGTGAAGAGTCGTCCAGTGTTTTTTTTTTTTTGTTTGTCTTGTCTCTGCTCCTGATCAGGGTTGGATTGCCTTTATTCATAACTTTCTATCTGATGGGGTGCCCTTTATAGATCCATGTGTGACGTGTCACCTGGACTGGAAGTTTTCCCAAAGAAATGCGTCTGCCTGTATTCTGACATGATCAAAGAGCAACCTAGTGTTTATCGAACATATCACCTTCTTTTACTGTTTTATTCAATTACAATACAGAATTGTCTTGTGTTCTTGTGTTATAAGTATCAGGAGTGTTAAGTTGTGCTGGTTGACCTTCATAACTTTTAAATGTAACTGTGTGTTTCTACTGATTGACGAGAAATGTCTTGGGCTGCTATTTATCTATTTTGACAGCACTGATCTGGAATCAGTTTGCTCTTTGAAGTCACTATAAGTGAGTTTCTCGAGGGAATCTTGTGCAATGACTCTCAATCGGGCCTCTATACGCTCAGAAGCTCAATAAAGATGGACCTGGTTGTGTTTTTTCAATTAAACCAATGGGAGCTTCTGGTCTTTGTAAACACACAAGTCTGCTCCACCAGATGCAGCTATTGGCAAGCTGCTTCTTAGACACAAAATGTCCTGCAAGGACACAAAAATCAAACTTGAGGGCTGCTGCTGTATGAAGAATAAAGATGTGACATTTATTTGTCTATTAAAGTCTAATTTCACTGACAGATGTTTGTGTGTTATTTTGAATGTAAAGTACAAGCATGTCCATAAACTCAAAAGTTACAACAGATTGTTTCTACGAATACTTCACCCACAAAATGGTCGTTTGTGTACCAATGTGTTATGTTGAATTATGAAGAAAATTTTGTTTTTCTCACATGATGAACGGAAAATCCAAAAAAGGTGAATATTCTTCATGGATTGAAGTAAGCAGGGTCCGCATTTAACAACAGCAAAACTATATCAAAACATATGTTAACAAAGTCTCGTGCAGCATCATCCAAGCCTCATTTATCCAGTCTTATAGTCAGCACTTCCCAAATGCACACTCTTTTGTTAAACAAAGAATATGAAGAATGTTTGCCCTTTTTGGATTCTCCACTCGCCATAGAGGCTATGTGAAAAAAAGTTGGACAAATTCACAAATTGAAGGTAACGCCCTGAGTATTTGGTATACAAATGGTGATTTTGTGGGTGAAGTATTCCTTTGAGAGAAAAGTGTTTTTGATTGTTTCTACTGTTGCTGCTGACACTGTTATGAACTGCCTGAATGGCAGATGTGCCCCTGGAAACTATTGGTAAGAGGTGACTGTGTATAAAGGTGCTCATTGTGAGGCAGGCAGGTACCCCCAGAGTGACTGGAATTATGATGACTCCACTTACCAGGTCTTTCCATAAACTGCTGCTCAAGTGATGATGTGGAGAGTTCATCCAAGCATCGCTTATAAAATGAAAAAACACCTCTTTTACAGTGGCTAAGACCTGTTAGACAAAGATGAACATTATGAACAAATGAAGGGTATTTCAGTCGCTAAAAGAATTCAAACATGGTCTAAAATTCACAAACAGCAGCTTATACTGATTATTTTAAAATGACTTCTTGCCTACAACAGTGGTTCTTGACCTTTTTGGTGTAAAGTAAATTGCTACACATGAGGTCACAGATGCCCATTTGATAAGATTTTGCTTTAGGGACCTCCATCTAAAAGATTCTGCTTGTTACATAAGATTAAGATGAGAATTCTACAGTTGTCAACACCAGATGAGAAGCAGTGAAGCCTATGATCAGAATAGCCACTCTTACTTTAACTCACATTGGGCACACTTCTGAGTTGAATAGCAAAAATAAACTATTCCCTGTTTGGAACTCTCTCAAGGACACATGGAGGTTCCCGGACCCCTGGTTAAGAAGGTTGAAGGTGTGAAATTAAGGGGCTATATGTTAGTGAAAGTGTCCTCAGAATTACTGTTTTACCAATGGACTGAGATGAACAGGAGGCGTCTCTGTGGTTGGAGTCAGAGGGGGAGTAAACAGAAACAGAGAGTGGAAGGAGTAAGGGGCAGAGCAATGCAAGTGCCTGGACAGATACAAAAAGACAGAGGGCTGTGATATATACATGTTAACTGTCTGGAGCTACTATTGACTGATTCTTGCTCTGCTGGAACTCCTCTCTTGACTTCTGCTGGGATTTATTGAGAAACTTTGATTGCAGGAGTTGAGGAGAAAAACTTTGTTTTGCTAACAAGGTAAGTCATTCTTGATTTGTTTTCCTGATAGCATGAATCTGTTTAGCTGCTGGAGCACAGCAGGCTCTTCTTGCATACTAGGAACATCCTTTTTTGTAGAATAAATGATCATTTTTATCAAACTTTTTAAAACATGGTTTAAAAAAAGTGGAATCACCAGCTGCAACCTGTATTCTCTGTTTACCTGAGGTTAGACAAAGTCGTAGTTTCCGTCACCTGCATCATGAAAAGCCATCAAAGGCAGGGAATGTGCAAAACAGAGCTCCCATAAAACACAGCTATGTACACCCTGTTTTTGTGTTTCATAGTAAACACACAGCCCCGGCTTTAGTTCATGAGGAAATGTGAGAGGGATTGCTCTGTGATGGCACCATTTTAGTCACATACACAATTCAATTCAGATATTGATATTAATAATAATTCAGATTTACAAAAAATAATTATGTTTCCACACTTTCTTTAAAAATCATCTATCAGTTTAAAAGAAAGAAATCATAAAGACTTTTTCCAAATGGTGTATATCTTAAATGAATAATCTGTCATCACACGACAGTGAAGGACGGACTGGAGAGAAAAGACTTTTTAAGCCTGGCATTGTCATACAGTATGGAGGTCTATGGTACTTTTAAATAGATAATACGTTTGTTATACTGATGGATAACTGATGAAGAAAACACTGTCCATTCGTGGCAGATAGACATTAAACAGATGTGAGGTCAGAGGTTGACAGCTCTGTGGGATGCAACATGGATATGTGACCTCTGCAGGTCCCAGGTCAGCTGTTATATACATGTCTGTGAGGGACTGGGTCAGTGTCATCACCCTGAATAGTGCTGACAGAGATGTTCACAACTCCTTTAAGAAATCCTGAAAGTCTAACTTTTTTATATGTGAACAAAGATCGGTCCTATATGACTGATGCAACATTACTCTGTTTTTGAATGTGCATATTTCCACACTGATCACAGACAGGTTTCAGACAGCGAGTGGGACCCACAGTCTGAATATGGCAGGTAATGAATGGCTCTCCTGGGGACTGGATAGGGAAACAGTCTGTGGTACTTTTCAGCCTCTCTTAAATCATTTTAAACCACCTATGTGGCAAAACATCCAAAAGCTCATTCAGAGAGAGTTGTGTCAACTTCATATGATGGCAGATGGGAACACTTGACACTCATGTGCTTGTTTAGTAACACAACCCAAAATGAATGCTGCCATAAATTCATAAGTAAATATGTTACATTTACAGTCAGACTGCCATTTGAAATGTGCTCTTTCCTGTGGCAGCGCTGTTACATCTATACACACTAAAATGTGAAATCTGAAGCTGGGGAGGTCAAATATGCAGGAGGTGAAAGTTCTCACTATTTATATCACTCCTCATCATTAACTTAACTAGCCGCAAGTCACCTTATTGACACTGAGTCACCATATTTAATTCCTACAGCATGGAGGTTATGTTTTCAGTCGTACAGGTACCTGGTATGTTAGGGGCATATTTCAACAAATGATGAACAGATTTAAGTGAAATTTGGGAAATGAATGGGAAGATGAATTTGGTTTTTGGTGTGAGTTGCACTGTCATGTGGCTGCTTGTAAAGCCCATACGTGTGTATTTGCAAACCTTGAACCTTATTTTCCCGGATTCCTTATCCCTGAAATCTCATGAAATTGTATGTTATCAATCAGCTTCTCACTAAGAGCAACATGTTAGTTAGAACAGTTTTGGAGAGATTTCTGTATTTTGTGTTTGTTGTCTGTCCTCATCTCTCCAGTTAAAAGTAGATGATTTGAAAAACATGATGTCATATGAAGATGCCAGTCAGAATTTAGCCACTGAAAATTCATCAAACCACTCCCACACAGCCTTGATGGTGCAGATTAGCTGAGTGTATGAGTGTTACAGGCTATCATAGTTGATGAATAAATGATAATGAAGGATATTTTTTTGAAGAATGAATTTTAAAGAACTTTGATTATTGCTTATTTAGTGATGGATCTCAAAGATTATGGTGGAAAACTTTTTGAAACCATGTTTTCCTTGGAATTAAAATGTTTTGAATCTTTTCAAAGAAGTTTTCTTTTTTACCATTCCTCCCTCAAAGTTTATCCCAATTCCCAAAATTTGGTACATAAAATATTCAAATTAACCCAATTCCTCCCCAAAATTACGTGATAAAAATAACAACTTTTATTGTGTCTGGCAGTTTCTCTCTTGCCTTATTGCCTCTCTCTGTATCTCTCTGTTTACTTTTCCATGCAGGCTTCTTCTCTGCTAACACTGAATTGTGGGAGAGTTTCTTTCAGTTCTTGTTCTTGTGCGTTCCTCTCTCTCTAAAGTCTGCAGTTGTCACATCTTGTCAGAATGAGGTCCCTGGCCCTCGGCCTTTTCTGCCTGTTGTGCTGTAATGCAGTTAGACTGGACAGACGGCGTCTCAGACCCATTGCAGCCAGAGGTCGAAATGAGACTAATGTCCAAACCAAACCAGTGGGTAAGTGATCAGTTGTGTGTTTTGCCAGCTACATTTTTGTCTGTTTCTCTCTAAGATACAAAGTCAAACAGTTGTCTAGAACATAGTTTAGTTTTTTCTCCAAATGGAGCTGTGAGTTTGCAGTACTTAGTTCCCTGATCACAAACCATCATGTGCTCACAGGGATCCCTTGCAAAGCAGTCCCGCTGGATTTCGTCTTTGTCATCGACAGCTCCCGAAGCATCCGCCCCAATGACTACGAGAAGGTCAAGACCTTCATCGTCAACCTGCTTCAGTTCCTTGAGATCGGCTCTGATGCCACTCGGGTTGGTCTTCTACAGTACGGCAGCGTGGTCCAGCCTGAGTTCTCCCTCAACACCTACACCACCAAAGCTGAGGTGGAGCAGGCAGTGAAGAACATGGAGCACCTTGCCACAGGAACAATGACCGGTCTGGCCATCCAGTACACCATGGAGACAGCTTTCACTGAGGAAGAGGGAGCACGACCAGCAAACCTTCACATCCCACGAATCGCCATGGTTGTGACTGATGGGCGGCCTCAGGACACGGTGGAGGAGATTGCGGCTCAGGCGAGGCAGGCCGGCATCCAGATCTTTGCTATTGGAGTGGGCAGGGTGGATATGAATACTCTGAAGGCCATAGGGAGTGAGCCACACTCTGAGCATGTACACCTGGTGGCCAACTTTAGCCAGATAGAAACTCTCATCTCGGTGTTCCAGTCAAAACTGTGTGGAGGTGATGAATCCCTGCTATTTTTAATCCAATGTCCCTCCTTGTTCATGCATGCATGTGTGTTTGCACCCTTTTGTTTGAGTGTCTCTGTTGGTGTATGTTCGTGCATGCGTTAGGTTCAGAGATGTGTGAGGTGGTGGACCATCAGTGCCAGCACATCTGTGTGAGCAGCCCTGCCTCATACAGGTGCAAGTGCAGGAAGGGCTTCATCCTCAACCCTGATGGCAAGACATGTAAAGGTGAAGGAATTCCTTTTCTCTCATCTCATTTCAGCTACAGTCTTTTTTACATTTGCACAGTTTTTATCTCTTGAGGCTTCCTGGTGCGACTAAAGTCTTCTTTGCTCACAAAGCAGCTTTACTTTCTCATAGACAAGATGACAAAGGCAATCACAAAAGGGTAGGATGGGGTATGTGTACTTAATACCTTTAAGGTATCGAGTGAAATAATCCAGTACTCACTTGTATCAATACTTCTCCAGTCAAACAATACCTGTATTTGATCATTTCCGTACTCATGTCCTAAAAAAATGACTATTTTTAGGATTTTTCTAGCAGCCAATCACTACAATCACAAGCATTCTTTGATTTAATGCAATGTGTGACTTTTCTTTGGGCTCTCTGGCTTCCTCTCAACAGAGACATGCAGGCTTTAGGTTAATTGTTGACTCTAAATTGCCCCTATTTGTGAATGAGACCATGGACGGTTGTCTGTCAGCATGTGTCAGCCCTGTGATAGTCTGGTGACCTGTCCAGGATGTACCCTTGCCCACTGTCAGCTAGGATCAGCTCCTGTCCCTTTGACCCTGAGTTGGATAAGATGTTACAAATAATGAATGGACATTTTAATGTATGTGTGTCTGTATGGCAATAATCTTAATTTTAACCTTCTGTGCCCACAATAAGGTCCTAGGGTGCGTTCTGTTGTTTTCTTATACACCATCCATTAATTGTGACTTAATTTGCCATAAATGCCTGGTATAAAAACACCATGATATTTTATAGTATTTTTCAACAATATTCACTCTTAATGGGATGGACCATCGATCCAAATGAGAGCCAGCATGACGTCAGTCCACCCACTGCTGGAAAATGTCCCTTTTGCTCCTCTGGTGGATGTTAACAGAAAGTAAAGTGGGGGAGATTTCCTGAAGGAAGTGTGCTTTTGCAATCATCACAGCAGCTGCTGAAGTGTGGAGGTGTATCCAGGGTGTCATAGTATCACTGAGTCAAAACAAGCATGATCGTTTGATCTCCTCTGTGTTGGGTTCACAGCTCTACACCTGCACCTGTACAGTCTTTTTGAGAGTGGAGTTAGATATTTGATGAAAGAATTATAGTTTTCTGTTTCTTGTATGTTGTAGAATCTATAGCAATGAACTGCCATTTGTGGATAGTGTTAACAATGCTTCAATTTCTCTTCTGTGCTGTTTACTACCCTCAGAGATCGATCACTGTGCCGATGGCATCCACGGGTGTGAACAGGAGTTTATGAGCACAGAGGACTCCTGTGTGTGTAAATGCAGAGAGGGCTACAAACTCAGGCCTGATAGGAAAACATGTAAAAGTATGTATCCATTGTGTTTTTCTACTTCCTTGCTGATATTTTAAAAAATAACTTCTTTTTAGAGCAGGAAAACACTTTACATCATGTGTAATGCTGTATGCATTCATATCTATTGTAGATGCTTGTTTTGTATATAGGATTTTTACAGGATTGTCTTTACATATCTTTTTTTAATATACATTGTTGATGTGTATAGGAAGAACCCTGATCAGTTAATGCTTGGAAAGAATTAAGGTATTTTCACAGCGTAGGGAGCTGAACATAAAAAGTTATGTTTAAGACCTAAAAAAATATTTAGCTGTCTGGAGTTTGTGCTCATTGATATAATGGAGCAATACGAGGAATGCGTAAAAGCTCAGTGAGTTCATCATTTGGAACATACTGTAAATGTGTTCAGTAAATTTTATATAATTTTTCCATGAGATTTTGATATTTCCAGTGCACAAATGAAAATCTTGGCCAGCATATAGCAGAACCCAGCAGATACCTATGTTTTCTGAGAAATCACTCCTTAATCCTGCCTGTTCTTATGAACTAACTTTTTCTTGCAGAGATTGATCACTGTGCTGATGGCACCCATGGGTGTGAACAGGAGTTTATGAATACAGAAGATTCTTGTGTGTGTAAATGCAGGAAAGGCTACACACTCAGATCTGATGGGAAAACATGCAAGAGTAAGTGTCCATTGCTTCTTTCTTCTTCTTGCTGCTGTTTCAGCAAAGATGGAAAGACTTTCCTCAAAATGTATGTAATGTAATAATGTATACATTAAACAATATTGTAGATGTCCTCTTACCTGTTTTGTTTAACAGTCCAACATGGCTGCAAACATGTTAAGAGCAGCACAAAAGGAAACTTGATGATTAACCCATGATACATTTACTGTGCCCACTAATAGTGATAATACTTCCATGGCTCAGACTGAACACCAGTTAAGAGTAGCTATTATTTTATTTCTGAACTGATAAAAGGAATATTTTCCACAGAGATTGATCACTGTGCTGATGGGAAACATGGGTGTGAACAGGAGTTTATGAATACAGAAGATTCATGTGTGTGTAAGTGCAGGAAAGGCTACACACTCAGACCTGATGGGAAAACATGCAAGAGTAAGTGTCCATCGCTTCTTTCTTCTTATTGCTGCTGTTTCAACAAAGATGGAAAGATTTTTTTTTCAAAACTTATTTAAAATGTATTTTTTTCCTATTGTAAGAGACTTCTTTACAATTATTGTAGATGTCCTTCAACCTGTTTGTTTAACAGTCCAACATGACCAAAACATCTTGAGTGCAGCACAAGAGGAAACTTGATAATTAACCCCGATGTGATATGTTTACTGCACACACCACTGGTGATAAATACTTTCCATGGGTCAGACTGAACAGCAGTTAAAAGAAGCTATTATTTTATTTTCTCAGTAATTATTTTGCAGTCCTTCCTGTACTGATAAAAGGAATATTTTCCACAGAGATTGATCACTGTGCTGATGGGAAACATGGGTGTGAACAGGAGTTTATGAATACAGAGGATTCGTGCGTGTGTAAATGCAGGAAAGGCTACACACTCAGACCTGATGGGAAAACATGCAAGAGTAAGTGTCCATCGCTTCTTTCTTCTTCTTGCTGCTGTTTCAACAAAGATAGAAAGATTTTCTTCAAAATTTACCTCAAAATGTACTGACTAAAGGACTGTTTCCTGCAGAGATAGACTATTGTGCTGATGGGAAACACGGCTGTGAACAGGAGTTTATGAATACGGAAGATTCATGTGTGTGTAAGTGCAGAAATGGATTCAAACTCCGCCCAGATGGAAGAACATGTCAAAGTAAGTCCAATCTCATTTATTGTCATAAATGGTTAGTGAACTACAGCCAAAGGATATAATGTGGATATTTAAACGTAGTGATTTGACAGATTTTTCTGTTGTAAGAGATTCAAAATGGAGGTTTCTGTGTCATTTTTAAATGTACTATTAGATTCAAATTAAACTGTAGTTAGGTGACGAAAAGCCTGACTTTACTGACACATTTGTCTTATGATGAAAAGACAGGATTGATATTAGTGTCGTGCAAAGTGAACAAATTTCAGAATCTTTCAGCAGCATGTTTTCAGATGTTGCCATGACTTTGTCCCCTATTCCGGTATTTATATGTTACATCATTTTGGATGAATTTTGAACCAGTTATGAGGTCAGTGTTAATCCTAGCGCTCACAAAAAGTATTTTTCCCCTCCCCCTGGATTAAGGGGATATTCTCTG
Source organism: Cephalopholis sonnerati (assembly GCA_019142605.1). NCBI lineage: Eukaryota > Metazoa > Chordata > Actinopteri > Perciformes > Serranidae > Cephalopholis > Cephalopholis sonnerati. The sequence continues at coordinate 10,946,569 of JAGQAX010000008.1, read as the reverse complement.
TTTATGTTTACCACCACGGAACATTCATGTCCTAAGCTAGTTATTAGTCTGTTATTTATATTTGTAGCCACCTCCCTTTCATAATGTTTATGATGAAGACAGAAGACTTACATTTACAATACATGCAGTTAGAATACACTTTTGCATGATCACAATTTGCAGTTTTAATAACTCCAGCAACTCAGTGCCTTTCACGATATGTCATATAAATAACACGTATTTTAGACACTTCAATGAGACACATAACATTACACTAAGCCTTGGTTCTGTATAATTCAACTCACAGGTCTGAATCTGTGTCAGACAGTAGACCACGGCTGTGAACATCAGTGCGTCAGCACCAATGACTCCTACATTTGCAGATGTTTTCAAGGATTTATGTTGGCTGAGGATCGGAAGAGCTGCAAAAGTATGATCTCAACTTTCTTTGATATGGACCCTTCCGTAAAGTCATACTTTACCTCCCAAATGACCATTTGTATATCAATGACTTACCCAATGTTATGGTGAATTTGTGAAGAAAATGTTTTTCTTGCATGCCGGTGAACAAAGAATCCAAACACAGAGAAAAGTTTTCATGAATTGAAGTCATAGGGATCTGTGCTTAACAACAGCAAAACTATCTCTAAATCTAAACATCTGTTTACAAACTCTCACGCAACTTGTGCAGTATAATCGAAGTCTCATGTATCCAGTTTGCTCAGTACTTCCCAAACAGACAGCCCTTTCTGATGGGGAACTGAACTTAAAATGAAACTTATTTTTGCTCTCTTCAAAGCCAGACTCCATTGACAAAAACAGTAATTTTACCTCCCTGAATGCAGGAGCTGCCTGTCTACCTTTGCCTCGATCAGCTGCTTGTTAATGTTATTGTGTGACTTCAGTATTGTACTTCAGTTAGCAGCAAAGTCACACAATAACACCCTGCAAACTCACCAAATTAGGTAGCAGGAGACAGGCAGCTCCCATGTTCAGCAAGGTAAAATTACTGTATTTGTCAGTGGAGCCTGGCTTTGAAGAGAGCAAAGAAAAGTTCCATTAATTTTTTAGTTCCCCTTTGGAAAGAGCTTTCTGTTTGGAAAATACTGAGCATACGGCTGGATAAGTGAAACTTAGATGATACTGCATGAGTTGAGAGTCTATAAACATATGTTTTGATATAGTGTACTTTGCTGTTGTGACACACTGACCCCTATGACTACAATTCATCAAGAATTTTTTTTTCCATTTTTGGATTTTTCGTTCACCATGGAGGCATACAAGAAAAAAATTTTTTTTTTCATAAATTTTATGTAACACAGGAAGAGTAACTGATATGCAAATGGTCATCCGGGGAGTGATTATTCCTTTAAGTAAAAAACAGTGAAACATGATGTCCTTGTTTCTGACAGAGCCAGAGTGCGGCGATGGAGTTATGGATCTGGTTTTCATAATTGATGGCTCAAAGAGTCTGGGCCCTGCTAACTTTGAACTGGTCAAGCAGTTTGTAAACAGCATCGTGGACTCACTGGACATTTCCAGGACAGGCACACATGTCGGCCTTCTTCAGTACTCCACCAAGGTGCGCACAGAGTTCACCCTGAGCCAGTACACCACGGCAAGGAGCATCAAACAGGCTGTGTCCCGGATACAGTACATGGGGAGAGGCTCCATGACCGGTTCAGCCTTACGACACATGTTTGAGTCCAGCTTTTCAGCTAAAGAAGGAGCCAGGCCGAACATCCCACGTGTCAGCATCGTGTTTACTGATGGAAGATCACAGGATGATGTGTCCGAATGGGCTAATAAAGCAAAGAACTCTGGTACACTCACTATCTTGCCCTGTCATTCAGATGCACTGAGTTATTTCTAATAGGAGTTTCCTGTCATTATCCTGTTTTCTGTCATTTTCAGGAATCACAATATATGCCTTTGGTATTGGCAAAGCCATTGAACAGGAGCTGAGAGAAATCGCTTCAGAGCCTGATGAGAAGCACCTTTATTACGCTGAAGATTTTGAGAAAATGGGAGAAATTACAAAGAAGCTCAAGTCCAGGATATGTACAGGTACTTTGCACTATACCTAAACTTGCTATTTGTCAAAAAAAGCTTCAGCCTACCAAACAGCGGCTCCAAAATTGTGTTTAAGTGCTCAAGAATGTCAGATTACTAATAGCACAGTTTCTTCCATTAAAATGGTGCATCACTGCCACCTGCTGCTGCCACGATGATCACTTAAAATTCCAGCAACTTTTAACACTCTCCTTAGGCTGCGGCCCTGTGCAATTATCCATATCACATAACTCATCAGTCATTTTTCTCTGCACTCACGACATCTACTACATTCTCTACAAGCAGGGACAAGAAGGGAAACCTGTAGGGAGAGATCAGAGGAGATAGAGTGAGGAAAAGAATAAGAGAAAGAAGGTGAGGGGGAAAAAAAATCCAAGGACAGTAAGGTCTCGTTTCGTGTCTTCTTTCCCCACAGACAAACCATCTGATGAAAACATGTGCCAGTGTGAGAGCGTGATAATGTTTCAAAAGCAGGTCACCGAGAAGCTGAAGAAGCTGACGCAAAATAATATCCTTTTATAAAAAACTGTCAACTCGACAGTTACACTAAGATTCAGTGTGTGTTTTTTTGGTAATATTGGACAGCTGTGTCTCTGCCAAGGCAACCTCCATTGCAAATCCAACTTCTATAGGCACAGGTCAGGTGCATTCATAGAGAGCAATCACCTTAGCCCAGGTGAGGTAAGAAAGTTGCGGAAATCAAGTGTTTTCTCGCCTGGAGGGCAGAAACAGGATTTATTCCTAAAAAAGACTCTTAATTTAATTTAAGTTTCAGCTTGGAAACAAGGTTTTCAATGTGTGGTTTGAATGACAAATTCTGATCAATAATAATACCTAGATACTTATATGTTGTGACTATTTCAATTTTAGTGGCAACAGTTCAAATGAAGAGGCATCGTTCATCGTTCTATCTCTGTAGATAATTTTGCTAATACCGCATATCTGAAACACTTCCACATAAACAGCCTAATGAACAGACGAGTAGTAGATCTGCACTGAATATGTGGAAGTGTTTTAAACATTATGGTTTTGTCCAAAATGCATGCGTTTGGGAAGTACTGAGCATAAGACTGGATAACTGTAACTTGAATTACATTGCACAAATTTGCGAGAGTTTGTAAACAGGTGTTTTGATATAGTTTTGCTGTTGTTAAACGCGGCCCCCTATGACTTTAATTCATGTAGAATGTTTAGCTTTTTTGCATTCTTTGTTTACCGTGGAGGCATGCGAGAAAAACAAAGTTTTTCTTTCAAACTCAGTGTAACATGGGTTGAGTAATTAATATACAAATAATCAATTGGTTGATGAAGTATTCCCTAAAGATAAGGCCGATCCATGGAAAATACAGTTCCGAACTTGGTAGGTTGTGTCTTCATTTGTGTATCTTTCCTTTACATGCCTACTTGAAGCCATGTCAAAGAAGCTGGAGACACTCGAGAATCAACTGGTGCACTAATGAAAGGCTGAGACTCATTACCCCTCCCTGTAGCATGCAAAGGATCCCTTTAATCCTGCCCTACAAGCTACACTGATACATATGCTAATACAATGCTTTCTACTGAAGATATTTATACACTTTTTGTATACAACACAATGTATTTTTGTCTGTAATATTCTTTGTTATGTATTGCCACATCAAATGAATAACTGTACAGTAAACCGACAAATAAACATTTTACACTTCACATTTATTGGTGTGTTTTTTCAGGCTTTGTGATCACTGGAAGGGAAAAGTCATCTTTGGAGCATCCATACCTGCATGACTGCATACCTTCACAGACTCTACAAAAATAGAACCACTCTAAAGAAATGATATGTTGCACATGTGCTACCCTCAGCCACCAGGTGGTGGATCTCTTCCAGAGAGGACACTCCTATAAAGGGGAGGACACACACTACATTCACACATGTTTGCCTCCCCTTCCTGTATGAATAGTGTGGCTGTGAGCTGGAGGCAGTCAGGGAGCATTCAGCAGTAACGCCTGTACTGCTTAGCTGCATTCTCGCAACAGATCCGGAGCAGGAGGGCACCAGGCCATGCATAAACACACAAAGAGACAAGGGGAGATAATGGTGCCCAGCTACTCTTAGGAACAGAAGAGCTGTAGTGGTCCATGTTTTCACTGCCAGACAGTCTCTGTCTTTGCTAACAGAGAGCAGTGGAACTTGTGTTTGCATTATATAGTAGATTTCAGGCTTTTTTCATTCATCTCAACTCTTTTTCCAAACATGGGGTGCTCCTCATCTAGTGCTCAGACTGTTGATCAAGAGAAAAGACCAGGTACAAAGCCAGAGGAGAGCAATGGAGATACAGTGGGTAAGTAGTGAGTGTGTAGAGTTCAAATGTTTAAATACCTTTGTGTGTTTTTAAGCTGGTGAGCATAAAAATGTTTATACATTCTCTCTAAATATGTACAGTAGTTGCTCTAAGTCACTTTCTATTCAGCCATGTCTTGCTGAGGGGTGTGTGACTGCTGCCGGTTGGTCTGGAACACCGTGTGCTTTCTCACTCAACTCTGCTGCACAGCATACTACACTGCCTCATGGAGAGAATTATTCATGTTTACCCATTTCCTCACCAGAAGTGGTTGTCATTCATTTTTAATCAGCCATTTCTAGCTTGATGTCCATTGAAAGTGTGTTGACACAAACTGCATTGCATGATTTACTGATGAAATGAGGGCTGATGTGTTTGTGCATGTTTAATTCTCGTCCTCATTCCTCAAAGCAAATTAGGCATTTACACGTAGGTGGATCAGATTGGTAGAATTCAGTAAGGACTGCGTACGACTCCTACAGTAGCTGTGTGAAAGCCAGCTGGGACTGTTTTGCAGTCATTCTGCAGCCTGAGGCAAGAGTTGTAACCCAACCCGTTGCAGTAGTCTGATTTGTGACTTCAAATGTTTTTATGCACGCAACAAAGACCATCTACCAGATCAAACTGATGTGATCCACAGTGGCGCCCTTATAAGTTTTTCATAGGGGTGGCCAGATGGGGCCACTGAAAATCTTGGGGTGGCACACCAAAACTAAAAGCAGTAATTGAATTTCAGGAATTCGCCCAAGGTGTTGTAGTATATAGGCTTATTTTACAGTTAAAGTAACTAAATGTTTGATGTGCATTTACCAATACAGGTAACATAACATTTTGAGTTCAACAGCAATCCTGTTCTGATGTGTTATGTATCTAAACATGTTAGGCTAGTACTCTTTTTCATTTAAAAGACAAATATACAGCTTTAATTTGAAGGAGTTCATTGATTGTAAGGAACAAAACTTTTTTGGGGGAAAGCCTTCTAATGTTAAGGAGAGACTCGTGAGTACCGAACAGAACCCATTTTCATTCAGATATCTTGAGGTGAGAGGTCAAGGGACCCCTTTTAAAATGATCCCGCTAGTTGTTTCCTTGCCAAAATTTCACCTAGCTTTGGAGCATTGTTTAGCCCCCCTTCCTGACAAGCTATGCTGACATGGTAGGTGCCGATGTATGTCTTAGCTTGTATAGTTTAGATACTAGCTTAAAAGCACAAGATTGTGGGTCTGCACCCTTAGCACGCCAGCGTACAGCTGCAGTGTGACAAGTAGGCGGCATCTGCACACCATTTGTTTGCAGTTTTTGGAGCCATCAGATACACTGGATCCACAGCTAAATTTCAGCAGTGAGAGCAGCATATAGGTCACCATGACCTTATACAAAAACAAACAAGTCAAGGGAGACTGACAAGACAGAAAACTGATTGATGTCATTCAGGCTTAAATAAAATCATATTGTGAACATTACTGTCCATGCAGGCAATTATTTGTTAGCTGGGAAAGCTACCATGGCTTTTGCCCTGTAGGCCAACGTTGATGTTTGTTTTGTCAGCTGACACTTGCGTGGTGGCTGACAGATTGCACTTCATTTCAACTAGTTTTCCAGCCCTCACCGTTACGTGTTAAGCAGTGCACCTACGCACTGAAATGGAGTGGATCCGCTAGTTTAAAAAACAGTGCACCACAGCCTCTGAAAAACAGGATTGTTGACCTCCATTAATTTTCTCCAAGGTGAGCCAGCAATTGTATCAGGTGGGCATGGCACCCCCGACCATCCTTGGGGGCACCACTGGTGATCCAAAATTTGATGTGCATCTTCTTGATGCTTTCAAAGTTTGTATGCAAAGGTTTTCTCAAAAAGTGAGTCACATAGGTTATCAACTGATAATGAGTGTTTGAAATTTGCTCCAGAAATTTACAGCTCATACAAACAATAGATGCAGTATTGCAAAGTAGCCACAGGAGGGGCTAGGACATTGATGCCCTTTTGAAAAGAATCCAAATGATTTCTGGCCGCTCTGATATTCATCTGCATGGGAGTTTTGCATGTAAACATGCAGTGATACTCTGTGGGATATCGCCTTGGTTTGTTTTGCTTTGCATGTGGACACTATGTTCAAGCCCGAGCAGACGCCCACCAAGAGGCCCGACACAGACCATGATTGTCCATTCACGGGTTCAACCTACTGGTACATGGCTATGTCATGGCACAGCTGCATGTACAGTATGTTCTCACTCTATCTTACCACGTACACACGACAGCTACTGCTAGAAAGTGTTCATTTTCTGCATATGAACTCTAGCTCAAGTCAAATACTTAAATTTAACTAAGCAAAAGGTTATAGTTTTTTTATAGTTTTGAGGAGAGTAAGCGAATAACCAAAGCCTAATCTGTTACACCTGGCATAGTTCCTCTGTATTCATGTACAGCATTTCCATCTTCCACTATGTCACTGTGTGATGTTTGTGTCAGGGCATTGTCTCTTCAGCCAGCTAGCTTTGGTCACCTGGAGAAGCTTGGGTCCCTTTCCAGGCTCTTACATCACCCCAGCAAGAAAACCACTTATTGTACTCTTTGCCCAGGCAGGCTTCTCTAAATGTGGCTGAATGGGTGGAGGTTTAAATCATACAGTGTACAGTCTGTCTAACAAACCAGCTGTATGCCATCCAAGCCACCACTGGTCCCATCCCCTGTCCGGGCCCCGCGTCTGTCCCCCCTCCCTTCCCTCTGTGCTCTTGGCCAGCCGTGGCACTGTCTGTTTTGACTGGGATCTCTGTCATCTTTGGCTGCTAAATCGTGTTGACACGCGGGTCATCCATGCCTGGAGAGGCTGTCTCTGTCTCGACCCAAACAGACTTTTCAACACCAGTTCTGGCCTGCTGGGCTTTGTATTCTTTGTGATAGCTAGTGTGTGAGGTGGATCTCTGCTTAAAGAACACTGATGGAGAGCATGGTTGAAATCTATAAAAGGAAAGTGTGTTAAGTCAAAGCCATTATAAGGATTTAAAGGTTGTGGGAACATCTGTCAGAAAACGTTTGCTTTTGCTATTCTTTACTTAAATATGATATTGTTAGAACTTTTTAACTTTGCGTAAACACTTTTTTGTGTTGCATGATCTTCCACTGCCTCATTTTCATCTGACTTGCCAGGCCGTCACATTCCCTTCCACCCATCACTCTCAGCTCTTTTTACCACTTCTGACAGACAAATAAAATCAGGAAGCTGCAGCGTCCAAACCATCCACCCGCTGCCCATTCAGCTTTCTGAACCCTTCTGGTTCGTCTCATTTACGAACAAAGTCCAGCTGGTGATTTTGTAAAGACGTTAGCTGTTAAATGCTGTTGAGGTAAACTGTGATGACGCACTCAGTTAGGCTGCTGTGATTCCTGTAACTGAGCTGTACTTTGCAGTTCGTGACATTTGAGTTTAAGCATCCAAGCCCACTATTGTTCTTCATCTCCTGTATTTTCTCACCTAAGGGCGGATGGCTTGTTCACACAGTTATATGAGGAGGGGTCAGGGAATGAGAAGAAAGGTAGGGTGTCTCTCCAAAGGCTGCAAAACCATCGTCACGTGTATTTCATTTCCTTAGAGGGTGGCTTGCGTGTCCTCTGGGCTTTAGACAAGCACAGGCTTCAATAAATCACATTTCCAACTACGGAAATGAAAGGATGTTTTCCCTAGCACGCGGTCTGTGTGCTTTATTGCTATATTTCCCCATCTCCTGCCTTCCGTGGTGAGTTAAGCTAAACCAGTTTATAAATACACACATTTTCTTTATTCAAGAAAAGAACATACAAGAGCATATGTAACACCCTGCAATATGGCCGATGATTCTTTTATTGAGTGTCGCTGTGAGGATACATGTTATGAATGTTGATGAGAGTGTTGTCATGACAAATTTAGTAATTTATTAACGATATAATTTAATGATTAATTTGGCTCAAGGACCCCCCAAGAATTTTCAAGCTCAATCAAATTAGGAGTCTTCTGATGTTTTGTTGCTCAGCATTGTCATTTAGTTACTGTTACAGATTAACAGGGCATCAGTAGCTAAAGAATGATGAGTGCCACATGCTTGCCGGTCATAAATCCTAATCGAGCTTCTCTTGTCATCCTTATGTTGACAGCAGTCAGAAATGGTATTATCCCAGAAGATGCACAAACCATTGAGGACCAGATGCAGCTGCCTGTGCAGACTGCCTTGCCTGACGATCTTCAACCGAAAGCTGATGAAGAGGCGGAGGCTGTGTTAGTAGCCCTGGAGGCCCAGGAGGATCTTGGCTCAGGGGAGGACCTCCTGGCTGCTCCTGAGCCTCAGCCAGAATCTGTCGCCCCTGCAGAGCCAGCTTCAGAGGCTGCTGTTCCAGCTGAAGCCCCTCCTGAACCTGAGGCTGCTGTGGCGGTGGTGGAGGCACTACCCCCTGTGGAGGAAGCTGCCCCTGTAGAAACTGTAGTGTCTGAGGCTGCTCCTGTTGTTGAATCTGTTGTAGCTGTGCAGGCAGAGGCCCCTGCTGTTGTTGAAGAGGTGACCGCTGAGCCAGCTGAGGCCTCTCCTGAAGTTCCCACCCCTGCTGTTGAACCTGTTGTATCAGAGCCAGCAGAGGCCCCAGTGATTGTGGAGGAGGCAGCAGCAGCTGTAGCGGCTGAGGCCCCTGCTGAAGTTGCTGCTGCTGTAGAGGCAGAGGCCCCAACTGACAATGCTGCACCAGTTACTGCCTCAGCAGCACCATGTGAATCCTCAGAACCAGGTGAAGCTGCAGCACCAAGTGAGGTTTCAGCACCAGCTGAAGCTGCAGCCCCAGCTGAAGGTGTAGTACCAGAAGAAGCTTCAGCACCAAGTGAGGCCTCTGCACCAGCTGAATCCTCAGCACCTGTAGAGGCAGCACAGTCTCTTATAGATATAACAATTGCTGCCGCAACTATTCCAGAGATGCCTCCAATATCTCCAGTCACTGTCGAGGCCCAAAGTGAGCCTCAGCCTGCTGTTGAGGAGGCAACCGCACCCCCTGCTGCCCCTTCTGAGGCACCCTGCTCCTCAGAAGCCACCCCCTGCTCCAGCTCCAGAGTCTGCTGCGGCTGAGCCAGTACAACAGGCAGAAGTTCCACCATCTATACCAGCTGTTTCAGAAACCCCTTCTGAAGCAGCCCCAGAAACTCCAGCAGCAACTGTGACCTCAGAGTCTGCAGCAGTCAGTGCAGCCCCAGCAGAGGCTCCCGTGGCTGAGACCACCCCAGCCGAAGCACCCTCGGCAGCGGCCCCTGAGCCCTCACCTGAAGGTATGAAACTCTAACACCATATTGCTCTCTATCATTTTACAACAGTAACAGAGAACAGAACAGAGTCCCACGAGTCTATGTAGCTAGCTATTTAAAGCAGATTTTCATTTATACACATGACAGTTGACTCACTGCAATGTAGCAAGGGCACATTTCCCTTATGACTATTAACGGCTGCAGGATGACAGCAATAGGATTCCAGGGAAAGACGGCTGCCATTGTTAAAGAGAGTTCTGCATGTCTTGAGGGAGTTCACAGCTCGGTGATTTACATGATTACCAATGAGCAGAAATACTTCCTGGCAAACCTGTCATACTAACTTTGACTTGAAGGCGTCATACCATGTTTTAACCTGCTTGATAAGGCATGATCCACCAATACTGACAGATAGGGACGGCCGACAGCTTTGGGTGGAGGTCAAACAGTGCCGCATTGCCACTGGCTGAAATACCTGGGAAATCTATGCAAACATGCATTAGGCACTAAGCATGTGCAAACAAGCAGAATGAGGTGAGCAAAGACAGAAAAACTTGTGGATAAGATTTTGTTTACATCCAGGTAAACAATTAATGGTCCTTCACCCGGCTAGTCTATCTTCTTGTTACACATATGGTCAAAGTAAGAGCATTTTACAACATCACCTCCTGCCAGCAGTAACTAAGCAGGTATCCAACACACACATGGTTGGCAACACCACACTTTCAGTTCTTGTAATCATCAATTCCTGTTTGTACTCCCGTGATTGGTTGGAGCTGACAGGATGAACAGGATATTGTTGGGCTGTGAGACTGAACAGATAAGGCAGTGTGAGGAATAAAAGGAGTCACACACTCCCAGAGCGAGAAATGAAGGCTTGTCTTGAGTGTGTCGATTATAACAGCAGCATGTTGTCAGCACAACAGATCCAGTCACGCAACTCACTCATTGTACTCTATTGTGAACTGACTACAGAATAATCATGCCCTGCTGCTTCGAATTACATAAGACAATGCAAATGCTCTGCAAGCCTGACTGCATTCCAGTCCTCATTTAAAAATGACATACGACATAAAACCAGTTTCAGGGCTCATTTAAAGAGAATTTCAGTCAGTCATCACGTTTGTGATCACTCTGTATGATTCTTCTCAGAACCTCATTCACTGTTTAATTTGATTTAGAGTTTGTTGTAGTTAATACTGAGGCAAATGTCATCACAGACACAGCAGCACTATTTAACATACCTGACCACAATATGTGGAATTTTACACCTTCTTAATTGATGCTTAATGTATGTGTCTACAATTATTGCCTTTATTGGGAAAGTAATGACTACCGAAACTATTCAAAGTCAGTGTGTCAATATTCAAGTGTATATTCTGCATATTAACCCATTAAATGCACAGTACCTGCAGTGGTCAGTTGCCTTGTGTAAGCGGCAGAGCTTGTGGTTTGCAGTAAAGCCTGCACCCCTCTCTTTACTTTCAAAGAACATGCTGTACTTTTAAGGCAGAGACGCCCCTCCAGGCAGCACGTGTAGAATACTGGTCTGGTGTGAAAGACATATTGCATAACATTTATGAGTCTTTTCTCTGGAGGTTATGTTGTGTGCATGCCAGACCAATTACCATGCAGTATACTGTGTGTGTGCTTAGAAGCCAGGTAAATCACTTGTAAACCAGTTTAACACAACCAGATGGGGCTAAGAGGGAATGTTACCTCTTCATTTCTCTTCTGTGGTGCGCTGTTAATGTAGTTATATCTTTTGTTTTAGTCTTTAAGTCATATGGTAAACAAGCACAAAGTTCCCTCAGCATGATGTGGATGTATTGTATCATGTATTCATTTCCTCTCAATGTGTGTGTGTGTTTGCAGTGGTGGGAGCAACTGAGGCCTCTCAGGAGAGTGAGAAAGCCAAAAAGGAGGATTGAGTCGGTAAGAGCTCAACCACACACCTCACTTTAACCCATTGCAAATACTGTAGGATCAACTCATTATCCAGTATACCTTTGCACACTGAATATACTCTTATGAATGTACAAAGCTCAGAAACAATTTTTATTGTAAAAACTACATGAATGGAGAAGAGAAAAGGTGAATGTTTATATGAAGTTTGCTAACTCTGACAAACCTACTTTAATTAAAACACTGAATATGAACAGCGCAAGTGTGTGTCATGTGTTTTTGATTGTCTCACTCTATTCTTTCTTCTTTCAGAGAGAAGAGATACACCAAAATAACGAAACCCCCAAAGCTACCATTGTATGACAACTGGAAGAAACACAAGACGAAGCAATAAAAGCTACATTTTCAGTATTGTCGTAAGCGCTGACCAAACTGTACCCCAGATACATTAATATGCATGGTGCCTTAATAACATGTCATTTAGGAAATATCAGTCCTTCATTTGTAAATATAAACCTTTATAAGTTTTTCTACTGAGACCTTAAGTGCCTCTACATGCAGGCCTATGCAAAGAATACACTATGAAAACACACCAGGACAGGTTAGATGAGACAAGAGGGTGCACTGGTCTGTGAAATCTGTGAACTCTCGTGACAGTGTGATGAACTACAGAAGGATATTTGCTAATGTAAATCCTTATTACTATTTAAAATAGCTGCTTCTGAGGAATACAAGCCAAATGCAACTGTGAATAATATTATGCAAAGAGTTTGAGGTGACAGAAACTCCAAACTGGGTGGATAAACAAAGCACTGGCTAGGTTTACACTGCCAGCTTAATTTTTATCACCTGTAGGGAAACTGATTTTAAAGGATCACATTTTCACAGATTGGATTTTTAGGTGTTATGAAGTCTAAATTTTGCCATAAATCCACATTTTTGTTTGGTGTTTACACATTGTTTAATTGCATCCTTACTAATAAGGTTAATTTAATTAATAGGAATGACATTACTAAATGGCGAGTGTACAGTGTAATACTGATGAGCACTACTGTAAATCAAATCCATGTTTTCTTAATTTTTTTTCAACATCACTTTATTGGTTTCAATAGTAAAATCCAGATTTTTTTTTTTTTTTTTTTGCGCTAGGAAGAAAAAAAAAATGCATGCAGATGATCACAGGAAGCATATGCACAAAGATTAGTTATGACACAGTGAATCGTTGCCAGGTAGAGGATGCAGATGATCCAGGTACTAATATTTCATCTCGCTGTTCCATGAAGCCAATTTGTGCAGCCGCAGTGTCGCTGGCAAATTCTCTTCCTGAAAATAAATGCCTTACCAACAATAAATTTAAAGGCCTCACAATGCCTGGCAACGCTGATGTCATACGCACAGTGGTTTTGGTGTGACTGCATTGCATACAGTATATGTGTAGCACAGTAAGAGATCACCTAGGACATGATTTTAAACTATCATTAGTTCTACATGCTGTGTTTAAAAAAACAAAACAAAAAAACATGTAAAGTTCTTAGAAAATTATTTCAATTGTGTAAGATGTGATGGATGTTTTGGGAACAAAATTTGTTTTGATGTCTGATACCTTTTTTCACCTGTTTCTCTGTAATATATTCTTTTTCTGAGCTTTGTCTATGATTCTGCTAACCTAGTGTACAGAATAAAGTTTCACTCACTAATACATGTGCTTTTATTAATGGGACTGTACTTTAGTGTATGGAGACCAACATTTTTTTCTAATACCCCAATATGTGTTTCTGATTCAAAAAAGAACATGCATACAATTATTCAAATGTTCAGGACCAACCCTTAAAAGGAGTTGTTCATCATATGGCCTGTAGCCTTCCCGCTTTTAAAAGTGAGATATTAATATAACTAGGACTGCAACTTAAAATTATTTTCATCGTCAATTAATCTGTCAACTATTTTCTTGATTCATCAATTAGTTGTTTGGTCTATAGATTGTCAGAAAATGGTGAAAAATGCAGTGTCTCCCACAGCTCAAGATGATGTCCTCAAATGTCTTGTTTTGTCCACAACCCCAAAGATGTTCAGTTTACTGTCACAGGAGTAAAGAAACCAGGAGATTGTCACATTTGAGCTGCGATCAGAGAATTTGTTACTTTTTTTCTATAAAGAATTATGCAAACCAGTTGGCAATTCAGTCAATAGTGGACAACTAATCGATTAATCATCTCTAAACATAACTGTTTCAGGCAGGTCAATTATCAACTATTTCCGGTAATGAACTACATCTCTTTCCACTACACTAGACTATGTTTTTCGGCTGTGCACAGTCCTCATAGAAACTTGGAAAGTAGTCCTTGGCTATTCAAGTGAGTTATAATATTCTGTGCACTAAACATGCCCAGGCTCCACCACACATCGTTTAAAATTAGTTTGCATAAGAGCTGCATCAGCTTCTCACATTTCCAGTGTTTGAGATGATACAACTCGCCTATTGGAATACTGTACACGTAATGCAGTGTGTGATCCTGGAGCATCAGAGGGGGCAATCATCGTAGAAAATATAACTGTTCATATTTCTTGTTATTTTACAGGAAAACTAAACAATGAAGACTCGATCACTTGCTTTACAGTAGACAAGAGAAGTTTATCATTTTAATCAGCTGATGTACTGTTTGGGCTAGAATATAACTGTGTGGACGCCCTACTTGACATGTGTTAACCTATCCCAGTTACACACACTTTGCACACTCCACAGCAGATGAAGCATTGAGAAAGATTACATATTTTTTGAGATTTACAGAGAGAGAGGGTTCATGCTAGTCTTTTCCTTGATACTATTTTGCTTTGGAGTTTAATTTTAAGTCAAATGAATGAAACAATATTTCTGATGAACTCTATGCTCGTAGCATGAACCAAAAATCATTCGAACATTGATAAGAGCTGGACTGCTGGTCTGCGACATAACATCCCATACTGTCCTGTCTATAAATCCTGTCCACCCCTGGGGGCATCGACAGTTATCCAATATGAAACAACTAATCACTGAGGAGGAACAAGAAAAAAATGTATCACAAAGAGATAATCTGCATATCGTTTTATTGGTAAATTAAATTACGTAAATTAAAACCATTTATTAGTGAGTTATATTTGATCATCCATCCTCTGGCACAGTGAGTGAAGATACACTGGCATGGGTATGGCTGGTGACAACATGGCTGCCGTCAGTGTAACTCAATAAGAGCAAACAAGCTTAGATACTATTCAGCTATTGTAAGTGAAATGTGAGCAGAGGGAATTTAAAATGCAGTGTTGCCTCCAAACACGTCTCATCAATGTTAATGAGAAAGGAGAAAGTCGACCGAGCCTGGCTGCTGTTAGTCTGCAAGATGACCCACTACATGTTTATGACAGTTATGTAAAATCACTTAATCCTCTACAAAATGTGATAAACATACTGCATTATAGAAATAATTTATGAATTCCTGATTGCTCTATAAAACAAGGCACATTCTATATCATTTTCAGTGATTATAGGTTTTCCAGTTTTTATGGTTTGATGGATGCATTTGTTAGGAAGCATCAGTGAGAGGGCCCAACACAGCAACAGCTTCAATCTCAACCAGTCCACCCTAAAAAGAGATATGGAGGGAGAACACACACTTTTTAGTTTGGCTGAATTGATTACAGGATCAATGGAAACACATTATTAAATACTTACTCTGGGGAGAGCAGCGACCTGGTAGGCAGCTCTGGCTGGGTAGTTAGTGCTGAAGACTAGAGAGCAGCACATTTAATGGCACTGGGTTACTAACACACACATAATTAGACATGGTGCTATTAAAAGTAACAGATGCATGGTGGAGCTTTGACAACTGGTAAGTGAACCAAGAAGTAATCTGATATAGACAATAATGTGACTTGTGATTTCTAAGAAGGATGTGTTTTATGATGAAACATGAGGCAGACCATGGTCTTTTATTAACAATCTGACACACCTCTAATTTGAAGTTCTAATAACTGACATGTTTATGTGAAATTCATATAAAATAAAAAGCCTTTTTCCCACTGCAGATACTTTGACAGTCACAGCAAGACAAGCACAGGTTGTAACTAATAACACTAATTAAGGGCTCTGCTTTATTGTCCCAGTCAGTCTGCACACACAGTCGTTAGCGTCATTATTTACACCCGAGCTGCTCCAGCTAAGCCACGTCAGTGAAAAGGTCTTTTGTTGTATGAGAGAATTTGTCCGTCAGGTAGGTGTTGATCAAGAAAACTCTCATGTACACATATGTGTTTTGAGACAACACTAACAGCACAGGTGAACAGAGATGCAAAGTCAAAATACTGAATATCCTGGACATAAAATCTTTGGGAAAACACTTTGCTTTCTCTTTGAATTTTAACTGGCTACAGCCTTTCAAAGTTTTAGTTTTACTAATGCAAAGTATTTCATTATTTACTGCTTAACAACAAAAGAGAAAAGTACATGTATTTCCCTGCAGGAATTATATAATGGACTGTACACTTCCTATATGATGTGTAAGGTAGATGGGACATGGCTAAAAAAAACTTCAAACAACACTGAATGAACATGGTACATGTAGATGAAAGTCTGCTCTCCATATTGAATATTTCTGGGTTCTCCTGTAGGCTTTATAATTAGAGTTAAAGTGGAAATACGCAGGTCTTTTGCTTTAACTTAATAAGATGTAAATATAATTTGCACAGTGCAATAGCTGTAGAACAATGACGCCATCAGCATTTAGATTGGTTCCCCATAAGCCATTCTTTCACGATGCCAATCTGCCACTGGTACGATCCTACACACTGAACCTTTAAAAGATTTTTTGGCTGTGTGCGGAGCATCAGATATGGCATGTTGTCTGACATTTACATTAAGGCTTAAACCACTGGCAGCAGCAGCTCAGGTTTCACTTTACTTTGTAACTTAGCAAACGTCAGCAGTCCCTGTAGCAGTGGTGACAAAGTCAGCTTGTCTCTGATCATTTGTTTGTTTACATTCTTGGCATATTTACAATATGGAGAGAAAATACAGGATAATAATTATCTCAAGGATATGGGCAGACAAATATATTGCTATGATTGTTTGATTTTTATGTAAGGGCACATACAGTAGATAAATAAAGAGTATATAACCACAGCACTCAAAACAGATAACTAATTAATTATGTAAGAATGAGACCGCCTGCATAAAGGCAATGACTAGGAAGCCTTGAGCCATGTACACGTGGTTAATGCAGGTTCTCTGGCTTGTGCTGACACCTGGTGGCAAAGTCTGTACTGCAAGATGCCAGTGAACTTGTGCCTGAGAAGTCACAGTAAAGACTTTTTTTTTTAACCATGGCTCAGCAGCATAGAAGAATTGCAAATAAAAAATTCCATTGATAAGTGAATCATTGATACGTACACTGCTTGTAGACATCATTGACACTGGTGAAGTCATTCATGTCGGCTAGGAGCACTGTGGTTTTGACAACTGTGGGAAACAACAAGATGTAGTTAAGACCTGTGATAAAATAATTCTCCATGGGAACTTCAAAGTGATCAATTCTGAATGCAATACTTTTCAGACAGTAAAATCTTTCTTACCATTCTCATAACCACAGCCAGCTGCTTTAAGGATTTCACCCATATTCACAAGAGCCTGTGGGGAAAAAACCCAAATGTAGGTGCTCTGATCTTATTTGATTTGCTACTTTGGGGGACAAAGCTGGCAGAAAACGAAATGAGAAGCTCCTGAAGAAACAATTTACTCTAAATAATAAAGTATGATTACACTGCATTTATTCATACTGGAGCAGCCACTTGATGTTCAGAATACAAGAATATAAGAAAGACTAACTGGGTGAATGATTAAAGTACACCTTCAAACACCTTCAAAAACATCTTATAGTTTCCCATTTTGCAGTGCTCCTGGTTTATGAATTATGGTTGGTCACCTGTCTGGTTTGAGCCTGAACGCCCCCTTCCACCAGCTGTCCACTAGCAGGATCCATTCCCAGCTGTCCTGAGATGTACATGGTCCGATCTACCACCACTGCTTGGCTGGAAAACACAAAAACAGGAACAGAGAATCATCTAAATTACATTAAAGGCTCTTCTCACCAGTTCTAGTGTTTCTCAATGCTACAGGACAGCTGACAGTAAATACAGACATTTTGATAGTCAATCTCTGTAGTTACTGATAACGCAGAAATTAGGGTTAAAATGTCTGTATTATCTTTGTTCTACCTGACTTTACCTCCACTTGCTGTTCACAGCTCGAGTCTAGGTGTTTAGAGGAGGGATTTTAAATATTATTATGAATAATCTAGCAAGCAAACACACCTCCGCCCTGCTGCATGGACAAAACGTGGATTTATGCAGCGTATCCTTTTCCCCCTTTAGGGTTCATTCACATGCTGTATGTAAAATACAATACTATACTGTCAGTCAGTGGTCACACAGGAGCTCTACAACCCGACCAAACATTTTAATGCAAAGTCATGGGCTACTACACTTAACAGTCGAGCTGCACTGAGCCTTTTACTGGTTTACAAAGTTTAAAGGGCAATCCCAAAACTTGTACTTTGCTCCCAAGCACATCCCAATGAGTGACTGCTGCCCTAGCTTCAACCACTACAGACCTACTGGACGACACAGTGCATTTAAACATAACTATGATAATACTGATTATCACATCAATGGCCACAACACTCAACATTTTATCAACACTGATAACTTGTGGTATATATGAATGCTACTTTGACTGCCAGTGCGTCAGCTGTGCGCCTGCTGTAACTTGGTCCGACTTTGACGCTCTTCTCACCTGTACGGGCCGATAGCAGCAGGAGCTTTTGTTGTGCTGATAATCCTCCTGATGAATGCCGCCATTTTATTAGGAATATGTGTAATCAAACAAAGGGAATGAAACCAGTGCTGCAACAGAGGTGCAAGCAAGGAGAAGGAAGGGAAAGCTGCAAAAGCACTGGATGACGTCACCAGAGCTGCCTTACTGTAAATGACGTTTTAGACGCGCAAGAACTTTTTCATTTTAAATTTTTTTTGCACAAGTGTGGGTCTACTGTTGACACATTGTATGCTCAAATCAAGACTAGTCGTGACAAAATAGGACATTGTTTCATAAAAAATAATAATAGTTGGCAGTGGCAGTATAACTTTTAGTTGCGCAGATACACTACAAATCCCATAACACCACATGTCCGGAAGCATGGTGAGGAAACTCACATGGTGGCTAACTGGAAAAGACCCCCAGATTTGGAGTAAAGTTTCTGGCGTACACTCATAAGGGAGGATCTAGAGGTGAACATATGCTATGTGATAATCATGTATTGAATGTTTAGATATGTTGTATTTGTGTTTTTGTTTTTTAAACCAACACTCCAACTTAAATGTGGAGTGACGGAGCCAGGTAGCTAACGTTAGCACCAGCAGATATTGACAAGTCATGGTCGTGTTTTCAGTGTCAGTTTTTCGTTTAGCAATTAGCAAAACCAACAACTTGCATCTAAAACATGGCTTCTTTTTCTACAGAAAATGTCTGCAGCTAAAGTGAAGATGCGGGGCAAGAAGATGAGAAACCAGCCCGCAAGTGTTCAGTACCCATCTTCTCCCAGCAGCACACAGAACGGAGGAGACACATCGGTCACCGGTACTATGCCTTCTGTTTTTATCTGATATGGTCCAATATGTCTCTGACTTTATTCTTGTGGTGCTGTCTGTGGCCTCTACACTTATTTCTCTCGTCTCCTCTTGCTGCTGCATGGTCAGCGTTTCAGAGGGTCAACAAACCTCAGTCTGTCTGCTGTCTGACATCAGGAGATTCCTATCTCTGCATGTGTCATGATAAATTAACTTTAATATTAACATTAACAAACTCAACACTTTACAAAGGACACAATCTATCAGTTCCAATTTCAATTGTATTTCCTTAACTTATTCACACTTGTAGATGCAGTGTTTATCTAAAGGAAATAATGTCATGGGCAACATCCATGGTCAAATTAACTCATGATGGGGAAAATGAGATGTTTGCTCCTTTGTTGTAATAATACCTCAGGTTCACTGTTTGTCAGTAGGTTGTGTAAGATAGTTTTAAATAGTTTAATTAAACTTTTACTTTTTTAGGGATGTGGAAAGATTTTGTAAGCATTATAACAAAATAAACATTAAAGATTTAAAAACTAGATTTTGATACCAGGCTTCTCTTGAAGGTCACACTAACAGGTAAATACACAGTACAGGAGCTACTTTAACACCCTTAATATTTCTGGTTTTACTGTGTCTTATTAACAAAAACTTTTTAAAATAATTAACAACATTACAACAAAGTAATTGCCATAGAAACAACTGCTCCTGAAAGGGTGTGGCCACAGGGCAGTTGTGTGTCTTACCTGGTTTGTAATCATGTCTTGAACATCTCATTCTCACCTGTGATAGCCCTGAAATGACAAAATATTCGTCTTACCAAAGGTAGAGGTGGTGACAATGATCCAAATACAGAGAAGCCAAAGACCCCTCACAAACAGGGTGGATGGGTCCGTGGACATCAGAAAGATGGTGGAGGTTACGCCAAGGAGATGCCCAAGTACATCACTGGTAAAGACACTGACCTACTCTTACATATTCACTTTGTACTGCATACTTAAAATAAGGTGTTTTTTGTTTTGAATTGTATAATGACCTTACCACTCTGTGTTATTATCAGATGAGAAATCCTATAGCTATTAGACACCCATTTTTAATCATTCAGTGTACTGCAAGCCATAGAAAATGATCATATTTTACGTTTAGATCCATCCTTTCATTTGGTGCAGATGTGCAGTTTTTTTCCTGTTGTCCTTCAAGTCAAAATTAAGTTAAGTCCAATTTAGGACACTCAGATTAATGACATTTAAAATTCAGTGCCTCCACCCTTCTCACCCACTCCCATCCCTCCTCAGCTGGAGGTTTTGCCAGGGCCAGGGCAGCAGAGGTGAGTGCCATGTTGAAAGCTGTCACCAAGACAACGGGCAGCTGCCATGTGTTCGGAGCCCTGCCCAAACACATGAGAAGACGGGCCATGAGCCACAACACCAAGCGGCTCCCTCACAGACTGAGGGACGTGGCCAACAGAATGGTAAGGCTCAGAATGTTTCCTTTTAGCATCTTAATGTCCTACTTAACATTTTATGTCTCCTGCTCCATAGACAGTCTCTCCTTCTTTAAGTACAGTAATGTAATAATTATAATATAATACTGTAATATATCCATGTTCCCTCTTGGGGATCAATAAAGTATTTGATTCTGAATCCTGTTTCCTGCCTCCTACAGCGAGAGAAGAGCCTCCAGGCTGGCATGAAGAAGAAGGAACAGGCAAAGAACAAGAGCCGCAAGGCCCGCCGCCGGCACGGAAATCTGCTGCTTGAGTTTAACCGCCGCCAGAGGAAGAATGTGTGGCTGGAAACACACATTTGGCACGCCAAACGCTTCCACGTGGTTAAAAAGTGGGGCTACTGCCTCGGGGACAGACCCACATACAAATGCTATCGGCCTTCCTACAGGGCAATGAGCAGCCACTGCCTGCTCCAGGTACATCATCACAAAATTGGAGAGTGTGTTGTGTTTAATTCTTTTACAAAATTAAGATTGTTATTAACAGGATTTCACTGCAGGTAAAATAAGTGTGACCTTTTTGGTTTTGTCTACTCAGGACCTTTCTTATTACTGCTGCATAGAGCTACAGGGAGAGGAAGACAAGCTGTTGGCTGCTCTGTCACAGCTGAGCAGCAAGGAGGCTGGTGAGAATATGCCCTACCCCAAATATGAATACATATATTTTGCCTTTACTTTATGCTGAGAAATCCTGTCACTGTGGACCTGTTTTCCCCATGCATCCGTCCTCTGTGAAGAACCACATAATCACATAAAAGACAAGTAGATCAGAAAGTCCTAAAAGTTTTGAAAGTTCAAAGTTCAGATTTTATTTCACAAGAAGAGCTCTAAGTGTAGTTTGAATAATTAAAGTAATGTTCATATGGTGTGTGTTTTCAGGCCCGACATTTGCTGCAGCACTGTGTCTATCAGGGCAAAGACAGGGCAGTGTGGTGGTGTACAGAGCAGGACAGTACCCCTCAAAGCCCCTGGGCCCCGTCACCTTCCTCTGGAGACCCCGTTCACAGGACTCAACCCACAGGCAGCTGTGGATTTGGGCTCATCCCACTATTAAACAGGTATTCTTGGTGCTTTATGAAAATCTCAAATATGTGGATGTAGTATTCTGACAAAAAAAGTAAATTCATCTTCTGGTGAAAGGTTGAAGTTTAGTAGATATGATGGTGAACAGAGAGACAAGGTCAGCAAGACTGTTAACTCCAGTAACTGTGCTCCTTGCAGGACCTTCTTCCTGAGTTACAAACTGTGTGCCAGTGCGACGAGGCTGTTGTTCCTCCAGTTATTCCAGTGGCGACACCGGCTGAGGTTGTTCCCACCCTAGAAATAGAGCCAAAGCCCGAGAAGAGCCCTGAGGCCAAGCAGATAACTGGAACCAAGAGAAAGCGAACCTGTGAGGATGCCAGTGGACCTCCTGCCAAGAAGATACTGGGAGATGGAACCAGATCTCCCACAACCCCAGTGACCTGGAAGTCCAGCTCAAATGGAATAGTTATAAAGTGAGTGTGGTTAGTAGTGAATTTAAATAAGATGCAGATTGAGTAAAGTTTGCCTTGGATGAATTATTGTCACTCCATATTACTTTATTTGATGTTTTTGTTTTTCACCCGTGAATTTGTTGCAGTGACCTCACAATGGAGATTGTACGCTATCGCCTGATTGGACCACAGTCCCATTCTGTTCTGGCAGAAACTCTGGAAGCTGCTACAGACTGTGATGTAAGAATTATATTGTTAGCAACATGAAAAACAGAGAGCCCTGATATATACTTGCATTTCACTCAGAGGAACTGTGATTTATACAAGTTTTTTTTTCTTTAAGGAAATGAGTAAATCACAGCCCTCTTCCCTCTGGTGGCCTGAGCACTGCAAAGACGAGAGCAAGATGAATCTGCATCAACAACAAGCTGACGTCTTTCATATACTGAAAGGTCTGTTGTTGTTTTGTTGTTAGTACTTGCTTTTTACCATCTGGTAAGGTAAGCATGTTTAATCTAATATCTGTCACTGTGTAATTCATCCAGGCATCTATTCGACTGCAGAGCTCCCCTCAGGCACAGTGCTGGGTCTGACTGTAGATGACCCCAGGCTGACTTTACCAACAAAGAAGGTTAAAGCTTTGCCCTGTGTAAAGCAGGCACAAGGTAAAATCTGACCTACCAGACAGACAATGGAGGGATGTGGGCAGTTAGTTTAGATAGATACACATGTTAAAAGGGCAGGCAGTCAGATTATATCCTTCCCAATGTTACTGTTAATATATGCCAGTAGAAACCTGAATATTAAGTAAGACATATCTATAGCTGAGCATAGAATCGGTCTGTTTCTTGTCATGAGGTTGTTTCAGTGAGTACACATCTGGTTCTGTGCTCCTGGGGGCCTCTGCCTGGCCATGCAGATGTTCCAGGTTCGAATCCTGGCAGGACCCTGTACTCCAGACAGACCCTCAGTGACAGACAACAGCTGATTCACTAACTCAAGACATACCGAAATGATAACGGGTTGGTTTCAACCTTGTTACCATCAATTTGCTCAATTCTGTCAAAAATCTTATCAGTCCCTTCACTGTAGAGCTGTTCTCAGTTTGTACATTTCTAGTTTACAGTAATATTAGGCCAAAGGAAATCATACTTAAAAAAACAAAGAAAATAACATTTCATTAAAGATAACATAATTATAATTGTCTGATATTATGTGTTATGTCAGTGCTTACACATGTCCTTGTTTACTTTGCTAGTCTTTGCTCACATGATGTTAGGGGTGTGTGGTAGATAAGCAGAATGTGACTGCTTTGCCTCAAAAACCATCTTGTGTTTTACAAATTGGATCACCCACATCTTGTAATCTTGCATTTATTATTTTTAAAACCCACCATAAACAAACATAAGACATTTCTTGTCTGCATTAGTATTTATCAGCCTTTTAAGCCACCATAACAGCCAGGATAATGAGGCCCGGCTTTAAAATAACCAGCATTTTTCTTCTAGTTTGTGACATGTAATCACAAGATGATGAAACTTCTTTTAAGCCTAGTTTCTTCCTCACAGTTTTTCTGTAGGATTAAGAGAACAGCGGGAGGTGTCACTAGATTCTTGAGAGAGATTCACATTTGAATTTTTTTAACAGAGCGGCTCACTGGCTGACATACATTGGGACTTAATGACTGTGTAGCTGCATGATTTTACCTAGAGTGGGAATTGTAGCCACATTGGCCAGTAGTATTTGTACTATACACCTTATGTTTATTTCAGTTCTCCACATGAGAGGATTTACAGACCTTGAAAGTCTGCTTTAAAAAATAAGTTTCCTGAGTTGCTGAGTTCATGTTGATGTAAAACCTAGAATAGGTTGCTTTACAGTAAACCTGCAACAGGCTCTGGGATTACTGAAGGATAAACATAAATCAGCCACTTCTTAGGCTGATGTCTTGATCATTTTTCACAGAGAGACCCTGTTTTAATGTCAAAGAAAAGTTTTGTTTCCCTCAAATCTTTTCTTTCTGTCAAGAAAGTCAAGTTAGATCAGGGTATATAATTAGGACTTAAAAATCCCTTGAGTATAGATTGTATTGTATTTAGGGTATGAACATTTTACCATGACAAACTATCCATTCAGAGTCAGAGTCACCACACCTGCATGAATTAACTTGCATCATATATGAATGATTTGTAAATCTTACAGCATGTTCCTGTTTCCTCAGCTTAAAGTGGTTTATTAATTACCTGTCAGTTTTTAGATGTTGGGTTGTTAATCTACGGAAGCCTAATGCAGTTACTAATGAAACAAAATATTTGCCCAGTATTTCTTAATCAATAAGGTCAGTATCTCAGAATTATAAAAAGTTTTCATGAAAAATATATACACATATTTTTTGGAATAAACATAATTATTATCACATAAATTTTTGTTTGTCAATAATTTTGTTAATTTAAGAAACAATAGCAGAAGGTTTTGTTTTTTTAAATAGAAACTTTTTTCAAAGTTCTGAGATAATGAACTCATTAATTCAAAAAAACAAAATGTTTCTCAGAATTCTGAGATGATAATAATGTTCATTCAGATAAGCATTAAGCTTCAGTCTAAAACAGACGTAGAGCACTTCACACTAGTGATGCTAGTCATACAGGAGCGTGCCACGTGTGCTGTGTGTTTGTTTCAGAGATGGACGAGGAGAAGAGAAGGGAGCTGATGTTGCGAGGAGTACCAGAACCCTGCTGTCAGAGTTACCTGTGGGAGCAGTCTGTCCGGGACAACGCCACTGATAACAGGATATCCGAGCAGGTGGTTTATCATTTTCTATCTACCAGAGATGTTATACAGTGCTTATCAATAATTGTTATTGTACTTTTGCTTTCAGTGCATGTGCATTATTTACTTCTAAACACTTTGCTCTGCGTCCTAGCCAATAAGCTCAGCTGTTGCTCTTACCTCTGCCATTTTCTCTGTATTACCCACAGGAGTTGAACCGTATGAGGAACGAGGTGCTGGTGCCGGGGTCCAGGCTGAGCCCCACGCCCCTGCAGGGCAGAGTCCCCATCCTGCTGGTTCATCAACCTGGTAAACAGGTGGGACATGAGATGAGCTCCTGGGGCGCTGGATGGGACCTGCTGCTTCCTAAAGGGTGGGGCATGGCCTTCTGGGTTCCACTGGTAGGTAGCATGGAGGGTGCCTGCATTTGATTAAATTTCACTTTATTATGTTTTCATTTCTGCCAGGAAGTAGCAGTTTGGGAACTCTTTTTTTTCATTGATTTTACAGTTAAGTTTGGTTTTATTTTGGTTAAAACACTTTCTGATAAGCTGCAGCCATCTTACTGTTTTGTGTAATGTTAAAACTAGCATATTTTCACATATTCTAATACTGTCTGTTTTAGACATTAATACATTTTAGCTTTAGTGTATCAGGTAGAGTGATGAGGACTACTTGGTAAGATCTGAGTAGGGTGTAGTTTTCCTGGTATTTGACTGGAGGTGCTGTGTGGCTGCATGTGTATAATGCAATGGATGTCAGGACTGAAACCTCTGTGAAAGATATTTTTATTATTTGGTTGCCTTGTCCATGTTTTGGGGCAGTTCCATTTTGTTTGGACAAGCACTGTGAAATGCTAAATGTACCTTGAAATTTAAAGGCAGACTGGAAGCCCTCAGGTTTGCTTTGTTCCCCAAAAATCCAGTGTTTGGTCTTTTCTGCTTTGTTTCTTCCCCTGCCAGGTGTACAGAGGAGTCCGCATTGGAGGGCTGAACATGAGTCTGAAACACTCTCAGAATAAAGGAGCCCCCCACTTCCCCCACGATTACCCAGACTGCCCTGCAGGCATTCGTTTTCAGGAGGAGCAGGAGGCAGAGCTCCTGGACAAGTTCAAAAGGTCAGCTGAAAACTGAGCAGGAAAGGAACCAGACATAGTAATGTTGTGTGTGATTATTATTATCAATGTTTTCAGTGGGGACATCTTGTGCTGCCAAAGCTTTTGTGTATCTTGTAAAATTATTTTGGCACATAACTAGTGTGTCAGCCCACTGATAGAAAACAGAATCTTAAGAACTTGCCCAGAATATAGACGGGCGTGTTTTAAATTACCCTTTTACACTGTGAGGGAAACTGTTTTCAGTTAAATAAAAATAAAGCAAGGTGATAATGAGACTTTGCTGGAACTAAAGATTCTTTGTAGTGTTATGTTTCTGCATGACTGTACAATCATCTGCAAGGAAAAGATAATATTCACTAGCCTACAGCCTAAGTAAGTGGTGCAAATGTCAGTGGATTAGAGGTTTTGATAGAGGAAAGCGATCCAAAGCTCTGACCCCAGTTAATTTCCATTATGCAGATATTTCCCACCATGCAGACGAGATGGTAATAAGGCTGCGTGCTTTTCATCTACTACTATCCACCGTGCAGCAGTCATGATTTGTTACATAAATTGGCAAGGTTGCCCCCAACAATTTGACAAGGGTTTGACCTTCTGACCTCTTCTGTAGGCGTCCGCCCGCCAAAAGAACCAATTACATTAAACATGGCTGTCTGGCTCCATTCCGTTGCCCGTGGCAACAGCTGGCAGAGGAGTGGGAGCTTATCTTGAGGGAAGGAGGAGAGGAGAGGAAAGGAGACTGCCAGACCCAAACTACAACACAGGCAGACACAGTGATGGAGGAGGAGATGACATCACATGGAGATATCACTGTCACGAAGCCTCCGAGCCACATCACTGTACTGAGGTAAATGTTTATCTTCTTTTATATTCATGTTTGTGATAAATGCTGAAGATTTATTAGTTTTTTTATCCTCTCTCCTCGTCTTGTTGTGAAAATAAACTCATGTCAGTAAAAACACACACCCACTGCAGTTTTAAGCCAAGCTCCCTTCAGACGTTTAACATCCTGCACATCTAAATCACACTTCTAACAATATTAATGCAGTTGACTTTTAAAGGTCCCCTGAGCAGAAATGTGCACTGTTTTGGGGGGGTTTGGGCTCCAATCATCACTTCTTTCCTATTTTTTTATTAAGAGACCCCAGCGCAGCGTTTGACAGGCTTGATTCATGGGGCTTCTCCAGTCTACCTCCCTTTCATCATAACATCCCTGATGAGAATACCCAAAGTACATCCAGCCTTAAATTGATGCAATACATCACAGAGATTAGTCGAGGGGAAGAGTTGCATCTATCCTCATAAAACCATCACATGAGCTTTGAGTAATGACTGACTTTATGAGAAAAAAATTAGATTGATTTTCGCCGTCCATTGGCTGCCTTTTTGTTTTCAGCATTAGGAATTAAAATGTGCTTTAACCAAATTTTATGTCTCTCAGGGTGCTTAATAGGGCCAATGCAACTTTTATTTGGAATATAAATCATTTGTTATGAGTGGATATTGGTTGTTTTTTATGCTTCATAGGAACAGAAAGTCACTGAGGCTGCTCTCTGGTTGGTGCAGACCCACGACATCTAAAGGTCAAAGGCTATGCCGTGTTGGAGAGGTGCCACCTCTGGACCGCTCGGCTATGACACTGTTTCACAAAGCGCAAGAAATGAGTCTGGTGTGGGTGCGTCTGTCACTGCTGTCCAAAGGCAAACCAGAGCTCCACGCCATGGTGTGTGTGCCAACCGCAGAGGACCTGAAGCTGCTGAACAACAAGCCTGTGGGCAGCGGCCCCCAGGAGCCCCCGCACAAAGACCACTTTAAAACCAGAATTAGACGTCGAAAGAAGGGACCCAAGAAAGTTGCAACATCACTGTCTTCTGATAAGACTGAGGGCAAAGAGTCAGACCTTCCCTCTGCCTCTGAACCACACCCCACCACACCTGAAGACCCCAAATCATCCCCACAGCCTTCCTCTGACCTCATCCTCGGGCTATGGCCGGATCCCCTCCCAAGTGTCACCTCTCACTGCACCCGGGTGACTCTCGGCTGGGTCACTCAGGGCGACTTCTCCCTGTCTGCAGGCTGTGGGGAGGCTCTGGGGTTTGTCAGTGTTGCTGGTCTCCTTAACACCCTCTTCAACCAGCCGATGGAACACAGAGGAATGTTGCTGCTGCGCAACCCCACATCCCTGCACTACCGCTTTGCTAAAATCAACATAGAGGTCTGATTGAAACATCTGAGCCTAACTTACAAAAGCACCAAATTCTTGGTTAATGGAGAAAGATCAGCATGACGTCTGTCCTGCAAAGGCCTGAAATTATATGTAATTAAATTGCATGATGCCTCATTTACCAAGTGATCCCTGTGTGCCTTGATAGTTTACTGTATGGTGTTGGCTGAAGACGTAATGGCATGTATGGGACATGATGACTACAAGCTACCTGGTGGAATCTGAAGGAACAATTATTAGTTCTGTATATTTGACTCTGGGAAGAGGCATTCTCATTGTTTTATCTGAGAAAGGTTGGTTGAGTTTTCATAGCAATGCCTTGGTCAGAGGGATGCTCCTCAAAGGCATCAGTTAAATGTGGTTTTCTTTTATCAACTGGGTTTCCAAAAGGAATTAATTTATGGCTTATTTTACATCCCTCTCTACCCATGCTAATGATGCTGTATTTATGACAGTGGCAGTCTATTATTTTTAAAAAGGCAAATTAATGGGATGAATTTGAGAAAAGTGTCAGATTCTGTTTAAAAATGCCACCACACTGACAAGGTTTTGTTTGAATAAGCTAATAAAACATACCGCACTTGACAGGATTTGTCTTCTATGGTTAATTACTGTCACCTTCTCCTGTGTAAAACCACACAAATGTTACAGCACACTCAATAATTTACCCCCAACAGTGGAATATTCATCATGGCCTGGCTCTTATAAGTAAATGCAATGAACAACTGATACTTTAACATGCATTCTTTTTATAGTTACACTGGCATGAACACTGGTTTCCCACACATCCCATAATGTGTAGGTGGCAGATAAGAGTTTTGTTGCTTGGCAACACTAAAGTTTGGTAGCAGTTGAGTATGTAGTCTGAGGTTTATTTAAGGTTAAGATGGGCGGGCAGACTGCATTAGTGCTAACAACAGATTTCAGAGTGAAGCATGCTCAAATTTTTCACACACAAATTCAAACCTGCCAGATAAGTGTGAGCTGCTTTAACTGATCAGCTGTGAGAGATGGTTTATATAACTACTGAACTACCATTCTGTTTGTCACTTCATATTAAGTGAGTTCACCTTACCTCAGAGCCGCACATCACATGTATCTAGTCCTCTTTGAGCTTCTCCCACCATTAGAGGGCAGTAGTGCACTGATTTTGCCATATAACATGAACTCTCCAGACTGTTGAAACATTAGATTTTCTCCTTGTTTATTGACAACTGATCGCACATACACCAACATATTCAACTGAATAACACAACACATATGTTACACTGGGAGGCATTTGGCCCAGTGGCCTCCTGGACCCCTTTTTATTGAAATTTGTTGCTAGTAGGGCATTTGATATTGCACTGTGATCCTGAGGTGTTTCAGTGCATTTAGAGTCATTTTTCCCTCATCAGTTATTCCTGACAACCCAGCTGGAAACACTGTTAACTCAAGAGATATTTAGGATATTGACAGAGTTGCCTTTTTTAAATAAATAAAATCTAAGACCAATATGGCCACCAATACTGCCGCTCGGCTGGCACTGGCTTGAATTGATGTCTACCATTTATTTCTATAAATAGAGATATTGTTGAAGTACCCAGGAGGAAGAATGCACACACACACACACACACACAAATCCACCAATATTACAGTCCAAACAGATGGAGCTGGTCCTATGAATCGTCTGTTTGGCCAGCTCTGTTGCACATGAGTTTGGCTGCCAGCGATCCGTATGTCAGAGTCTTTGCCTCAGGCTGAACTTTGTCTGTGTGCCTTCTCCCTGTGAACACGGACAGCAGAGCTCATTAGATGGACCCTGCTGCCAGGGCTGCAGACATCAGCAGTCAGATAAATTCAGGGTCACTGCCAGCAGATTCATACCGTCACTGCTGGCTAATCAATACACCATAATCAATACAAAAAGGGGTCAGCACGCAACGTGCTGTGTCGTGATGACAGCTGATTAAAGGTTGATCAAAAACTTACCAGGGATCTTATCCATTGCGATAAAATTGCGATCTTGTTGCTTTATTTTTGGCCTGTTTCGGGCTATCAGGAAAACTCCAAGGAAAGACAGAAGACAACTGGGAAAGAGTAACATGATGATACCATCTTACAGTAAATACCATATTTTAATAGGCTGCAAATACTGCTGTGTTGTTGAATACGTACCCAAAAAGGAACATAAATATGTTAAGTAAAGCCAAGCCTTCAAATTCCTGGTAAAATACTATCCCTGAAAAATCAAAAAAGCACATTAAAATGCATTTCACATCTCATAGAGTACTAGAATAGAGAATCTCAAGTGCTTTGTTTGTGAAACATAGCCCTGCAAATCCTGAGCACACATTACGCTGGGATGATGAGGGGAAAGAGTTTAGTTATTAACTGAAGAGTGTCGTTCTTGCTGATAAGTAGCAACACAGAAAATGTTCAGGTTCACTAATAAACCCTCAGAGTAACCCAAAAGACACAATTTACTCTCCTCAAGTGAGCCTTCACTTTTCCTGTGCTTACTTTACTGTCCATAAGTCTGCTGCTGTGAACACCTCCGGGTTGGGACCAAAACAATAATATTCTTCAATTTGGAACTAAACTAATCTTACAGGAGGACTCCACCCCCAGATGTTCTTATACTGCCAGATATAATACATCAGTAATTTGTTGTTCAGTGCACTCAATTGTGGGTTATATGTGTAGGCGGAGAGAGCAGTAGTAATACCAAGAGCAAGATTAGAGCTGGAGATTCTCAGAAAAGGTGAGAGTAACTCAAATCACCACATGCCCTGTGGCTCTCCCTCATTGATCTATGACGGATGTCTCCCTGTGTGATTACAGGACATCAGTGCAAAATGGTGGAAAGAAGCTGTTGCTCTTTTGTCTAAGAGACAGACACCAAAAGCCGATGTTTACTGTTGATGTTTTGAACCGCTGGAACATTTTCTGCTATTACACTCCACTGAAGCTGCACTGGAAATAGCTAGAAATGACGTCATGTTGGGCAGTTTATCCACTAGAAGAATAACAAACAACATAATGGATTTAGTAATGTCAGGTCCATTGTCAAAAATGTTTTAAATCATAATAAAGTGTTTTGAGGGTGTATTTTTCCCTCAAGACAAAAATGCTTTTGAGAAACCTTTTCTTGATTTTTCTCAGATTGAACAAAGAACACTATTACTGACAGGATAATAAAGACCCGACCTGACTGAATACACATGCTGTAAATACTGTGGGGCTTTTGCTGAACAAGGACTCCTAAGTGGTTCACATATACAGGGGTGAATCATCATCTTGACTGTGTATTATGTTCCACTGTGTTGTGTCATGAATCAATTTCAACTACTGCAGTTTTGCAGCACATCTTCATCACAAAGTGCTGAGTTTGAGTTGGCATGAAATATTATCCTCCATACTTGTCTTTAAGGATACCGCCGCTGTTTCTTAAAGCCAACAAATACTATCAAAAGACCAAAACTAACAATGCGCAAGTCTTGTAATACTTTCTGACCTCCCAACCATGCTTGTGGCACACAGACCACTACTGAAGATGTCAATCTTTATCTTATGGGTCCATATTTTAAGAGTAAGCTCCCAATAATTTAATTTCATTTTCCTGGAAAGAGCAATGTAATTTGGTAGAAATTACAGGGAATATAAGAATGCCCTTGAAAGAAAAGCTTGCTTTAAACCCTACTGAATTTTTTATTCATTATTCATTCACTAGGCCTGTTGGAAATTGTATCCCACATATATGTTGAATTGTATACTTGCCTGTAGCTCAATATGGCATGTTTAGGTGATGCTAGCAATTAATTGGAATTATAATTTTCCCAAGAAAATAACAATTCTTAGAAAATTAATCTGAAATTACCAACACAGAAGTGATTTCATTTTTAGCCTTGCTTGCTAAATGGCCCTATGAGTGGCAATGTCAGCCTGTTGGTCAGTCCACCACTTGGGTCTGGACTAAATAACTTAACAATACCATAAAAATTGTCCAATACTTTGGTCTTTGACCAAATACCTGCAAAACTAATGTCGTTCCCATCAGCCTTTAGCTGTACTTTGTGTTTAGTGCAAATTAGAAAATGTTAACATGGTAAACAAAGATAGATC
The DNA here is from genome assembly GCA_019142605.1 of Cephalopholis sonnerati. NCBI lineage: Eukaryota > Metazoa > Chordata > Actinopteri > Perciformes > Serranidae > Cephalopholis > Cephalopholis sonnerati. The sequence continues at coordinate 10,914,186 of JAGQAX010000008.1, read as the reverse complement.
CTCGTCAAGACATTTTACCTGCAAACATGTTAACATTGTTACTGTGAACATGTTAGCATGCTGATGTTAGCATTTAGCTCAAAGCACCACTGTGCCTGATGCAGAAAAGGCTTCTTAAATGTTCATAGATCAGTAATACTCAGCTTACAGCCTGGGCCAGATCTGACCCACAACAGGGTGCCGGGTGGCCCATCAATCATTTTTTAATTTACAATGAAAATAAACTGATTCACTCTGGGAATATTTTTTTGTACTTTAAATAAGGTACCAAAGTGTACAAGAAAGCATCAAAAAGAGCCTGTCTATCAAAAAAAAACAGAAGAAAAAAAAAAACATGCTGGAGGAGGATCCTCAGTTTGGACCCCCTGACAAAGGTCCAGGCTAAGCAGGCCCTCAGGAAGTGAGCCGGGCTTTGAAGCCAATTTTTGTAGTGACTGAGCAGTGGAATTGCAAATCGCGGGTCCGTCACATGATGCCATTTGGCCCAAAAAGGCTTTTTCCCCATAGACTTACATTGGAAAAGAGACATCTGTAAATCAGTGGATACATTTTTTTGACCATCACAATCCCTGCGAAATAACTCGTTCCACTATCAGGATTTAATTAACTCAGTCAGTTTGTAAAGTCTAGAAAGCTGCAAAAATATATCATTTTATCCCCATTCAAGGTAGCTGAGCACTAAACCGAAAGTAGCTGGCTCAGCCAGTGGGAGTCTCTCGAGCTCTTGCTTTATGGGCCCAATAATGCGGAAGCAGCACCGATCATCCAGGTAATTTCATACCGTGGAAATAAAACCTTTTTGCCTTCATGTGCCACTGAGCAACTTTCATAGGGACTGACTAGGCCCCGTGAATCAGTGCTATAATCCAGGTCTCTTAATACATTGATGGGGCTAAGCCCTGAATGTCCTCAAATCTGTCATTTTGAAAAAGTAGGCCCCGGGCAAAGCAAGTTAAGTATCCTTGCTGTAGACTCTTAGTCTTATTAAATATGGCTCAGCAATTTCCTAAAACGACTGGGCACTGTAATTTTTAGCAACTGACTCACAATAACGACAGTGGCTATAAAGGAACACGTCAACAGTTTGGAACATTACCAGTGCTGGATCAATTCATTGTTAATTTGGTCTTTTCATGGGATTTGGACAGTAAGAAACATGTCTCAACACTTAAACAGAAAAACAGGAGGCAGTGAATAAAACTTAACCCACAGAGAGTAACAGCTTTATGGATTACATACCTGCAACAATGGCACTTGCGGTGAAAAACACAAAGTTGATGGGAACCACCTCTGTAGCATCAAACATTTTCATTGCCTGATTTAGAAATCTGTAGAGAGAAAAGAGGAAATTTGAGAGGTGCAGTGAATGTAGTGTCCTTGGTGACAGAAACACTATGTAGCAGCCTATTCATCCATCATAATACCGTAGGTGTGCTGCAGATACAATGTCACCATGTCTAATATATTATTTTCCTCAGTTTATTCGGGAACTGAGAAATTGCATCCAGCCTGTGACAAACATGAGGGATTTGAGCAATAAAAAAAGCTGAAAGACTAAAAAAAATAAGGTACACAGAAGAAGAGAGAAAACCTTGACTAACTTGATCTGGAAGGCACAGGAGGCGACCATGATGACAAGCATGACGTAGAAGATGGGGTAGATGAGCTGCAACTGGCCTTTTATTGACTCTGTGATCATGCCCGACACAGCTTTGACTGAGATGACTGTCAGGGAGGCTGCAGCACCAAAACCAACAGATCACTTCAGCATTTAGTTGTACAACTTGTAAAGATAAAAGACTTCCTCACTGGTTCATGCTGATTTGTAGGGGTGGCAGTGGTTTGTAGTGAGATTTAGTGAATTATTTTCTTCTATCATGCTCCACTCAACTGAAATGATAACAGAGCATTTTTTGGTAGCCAGGCAACAAAGCAACCTCTGACTACCTAAAATGCTTTAATCCATAACCCCTGCCCTCAATCAGACAGCTTCCATTTGTTCATACCGAGCAGGGCCACCAGAAGCATCACAATGATGATGTGCTTCACTTTCTTCCTCTTGTACAGATAGAGCAGGATGCAAAAGACGATGACCTCTATGAACTGTTGAGAGAGCGTGAGAGAAAGCGGGGGGAACACACAAATCATTAATCCAGATTCAATTTCCTCAAACTTTGCACAGAAAATGAAAATCTGAATTGGACTCGAATTGTACTTTTGGCCATCTTATCTATGTAACAAAGTGCTGTGTGCAGGCAGTGAGCAGTGCGCTTTAATTGAAACAAATGACCGTGGCAGAAAAATGAAATGAATTGCTGGTCCTTAATGAGGAGAGCCCAGGGCAATAGCATTCAGCTGTTCAAGGACCTCTGATATAACACCACACAGCTTTAATGGATGGAGAATAAGAAAGGAGTGCAAAAGTAAAATTGAGGGAAAGAAGCTGACCTTTAAATGTCTCTTAAAACCTTGTGTCTCTATGAATATGTTAAATTGAGGACCTATTTCAAGATTTCATTAGTCTTTTTGGAAATGGATTTAGTAAGACCTGGGTCATTTGCATACACATACCATTTAACACTACACACACTGTGAATGACACCAACATGGTTTAATAGTCGGAGTCCTTCCAGATGAAATAAATTGACAATAGTATGACCTCTGGAAATAATGAGAAGACAGCGATGGATATTTCATTTTCCTCTGATTAATCACCACCTACAGTTCACCACATTCTGTTGGAGGTTGTTCCTCCACAGGCTGATGAGTATTCACAATGCATTGCCAGAAATGGAAAACAGTGTACCCTTTTCCACACCATCAATCACTGCAGCCAGAGGCAGCAAGACTATCTCAATTTAAAAACATCTGTTTGTCCATCTGTGTTTTTTTTCTAATATCTGCCTGAACCTTTCTCTTTTGTTTTTCATCCAATAGCTGCGTTTTTGTTTCTGAGTGTGTAAACATCCATTCAGCAAGGAGGATTACATTCAACAGTGGAATGGGGAATATGGTTGAGAAAAATGCTGTGCCCTGAATAATGATGGCACTGCTACCCAGGGCACACATTCACTGTTTATACTATTGGCTAGCACCCCTGATGAGCTGCTAGCTGTTATCCTTTTGGATTCATCTCTGCCCGGCTTGATGGATTATGTGCAGATAATTGGTTGTTCCATAAACAGTAAAGGGAATCTAAAGGATTTGGAGGGAGTTTTGGTGTTATAATACTTAAGTGTTTGAAGACTGTGGTGAACAAAAAAAACAAAACAAAACAAAAAAACCCCAAGATGAATCAACACCTATTCGAAAGTGTTAACAAAATAATAACACCCCTTAATTTAAATTATACAAGGATTATTTTTATTCAGGGACAACATTGTATAATGATAATTTATAAAACTAAATATTGTAGTGATGAGCAAAAATAAATGAAATGAATTAATTTTTTTAACAACTCCTTTTAGTGTCTGGTATGTACCAGGTCAGCCTGCTGAACTTCTAAGTGCTAATGAACGAAAAGGATTCGAGTTCAGACAGCCTGGCAGCTACACTTATTGAATGAGACTGAATGTAATGTTCTCTCGAAGCGGGGCGTCAGCAAAATGCAGAAATGGTAAAACATGAAAATGCGAATGGCCCTATCTAAACCCAGTGTTTGGTTTGTCCATTCTGGGCTACTGTAGAAACAACATGTCGGACTTTGTTGGAGAGGACCTGCTCGTTATGTAGATATGAAAAGCGCAATATAAGGTAACAAAAACACAATTTTTTGTTTTCAGGTGCTTATAAACTGATGAAAGCAAACTTATGAATATTATTTCTGCCAATAGATGCCACTACATGCAACACGCTGACCTTTAAACTACACTGACCTGCTACCAAAATTGCACGCCTTTTCCTGCTGCTCATTTTGTTGTTATGCAGTAACATAGTGCAGCAACAGCACTGAATGAACAAGCCAGGACCAATTAAACTGGACTTGAGTCGAGATCTCTGCCAGCCAAGGCCAAAGGTGCTTCTAGATGCTCCTCAGATGGTCATCCTTCTGACTTCGGTGAGTTCATGAACTTGAAGTTGTATTGTGGCAACATCACGAACGCTTCAGAGAAGATGTGTTGTGTTTTATTGCTCAAAGTGTTTAACAACAGGTTGATGAACGAAGAGCAAAGGAAATAGATCAGGTGTTCACTGATGCCACATAAAAGCAGGAGCAAGGCTGTGGAGGTAACTGGGACATCTGCTACTTTCCCCTCAAAGAACATCAGATTGTTGGTCAGTGACATTTCTGTAACATTACGCTGAGCACACAAAGCCTGTCTACATTCAAGTGGGATGCTGAATCAGTGCATCATTTTATAGTTATTAATGTAAACTCATACATAATGACTGATAATGCATCGAAGAGTTTTGTGGGATCAAAATTTAAAGAGTTCAATACATTTACATATATCAAATCAAAGGAACTGAAACTGTGAAAAGAATCAGTCCACCCATCACTAAAATACTGCAATAGCAGACCAGTATATAAATATCAGAAATGCAGCAGGATACAGATCCTCAGTGGTGTTTAAGACTTCTACTTGTAGTTTCCTGAACAACAGATCAAAGGTATCACACTTTGTAGCACAAAATAGTGCTTCTCTTTCCTCCTTACTCCTGAATAACACAAAGCACTGTAACTCTACAAGAGAAGTTTCACCTGAAAAGTGGAAGACACAAGCTCCCTCTCTGCTGCTATCACAAGAGTCCTGGCATCAGTGGAAAAGCAGCAGGATATGACCTTCTGCTGCTGAAATCTTCCTTTAAAAACATCTAAGGTGTTTACAGAGACTAGTGTTCACATTTGGAGCTAACATTTACATTTTGTGATGAGTAGGTTTTGAGAAAAACACCTTGTTTCGGCTCTGTACCAGATCCGTCACTATGGTAACAGCTATGTTTATGCCATCCCTGCCTGAGGGGAAATTGGAGTAGGAGAGCACATGGGTGAATGTTAATGCACTTGCAGACCATGAGGTGCGGCCAGTATTTTTTAATACTGAGTGCAAATACACAATCTTAGTGTTAACAGACTCGCTCCCCATTTCACAAAATTTGGTGACAGTTGTACAAAGAACTGAGGTCATCCTTATTAGCCACAAGAACAAGAAGAACAGGAGATCTTTCATTTGTGCAAGGGTTAATTGCATCATTCTTTGTGGTCAGGTTAGTCATCAACTTTACTTCAACTCTTTGATAGAGCATTAATAAAAATTCAATACTTTCATTAACCCTTAAGAGTAGTCCTCCTCTTGCTCCTCTCCACAGGGGTGTTAAAGATTGGAATGAGCTAACTAAAAGTGAGACACGAGTTGGTATGTACACAGTAACATGTTTGAGGACGTTTCAGTGGTGTGCTCCTTTAAGTATTAAACAGCAACCCACTGAAACATACAAACATTATCTCCAAGGAAACAAGAAAATGCTCACACATATAACTGGACTCAGGCAGTGGAGTTTTAAAGGGTTACATACAAGGTAAAGCAGGAAGTGCCAGCTGACGGCGTAGTACTGGACCAGATGGGCTGTGATGTGAGTGGAAGTGTGAGGGGCGAAGGTCACCAGGACATACGTTCCTGTTATTGCCAGGGTGCCACCTATAAGAAAGAGAGCAGAGAGTGGTGAGACTGTAGTGAAATGGTTTTGTCTCTAACTCAGATGTGAATGCAGAACTAGTTGCACATAATTTTAAATCACCTGTTTGAACAGGCACTGTTCCCAAATTCTGCACAACAAAAAGGTGATTTATAGGTTCAGTGTGTAGGATTTAGGATCATATATTGGCAGAAATTGCCATGTTTCTATAGTAGCCCACAACAACATACTAACCACTGCCTCTTGATAAAGTAATTTGCATTTTTGCATTGGCCACTGTAGTCAGAAGCCCTCTGTGATGAGAGTGTTGGAATAACAGATTTTTAAAATGTGAAACTGCTTGTTATTACTGCTGCTAGTTATTGAGTAGTTAAAAAAAAAGTTTCACACTAATGACGTGACTTGATGAAATGCATTTTTGGTCAAAAATTGTGAGAGTGACATTTATTTTATTATTGGCGATATCACTGTATATGCTACATTATGTCCAATAGGCATGAGCTTGTTTCTTAAAAACCATAATAGAAAATTTACCTACCTATCTTGCCAGCCCCCTTCAGTTCAAAATGCATCATGCCTCACATGTACAGTCTTTGTTTGGAAATTCTGAGTTAAGAGTTAAGATTAGCCTTGAAAAGCCAGCTTGAAGATACTTACTCTATCAAAGGACAAACCCTCAGAATATTCTTGGGCTCATAATAAGATAAACTCACAGTTTACCTTATTGAAACATTACCACGAGTTACCAATGTTTCACTTTTAATTTTAATCTTTTTTTGTCATTCATCTTTTACATAATACATCTGTTGTTGGTTTACATAACCCTCTGCAAACAGGGCATTGCTAAAAAAACAGTTTGCTCTCAGTGATTTCCCCCTTTATAAATAAAACATTCAAACAATTAAATGTTTCCAGTATGTGGCTGATGAAGTCACTCAGCAATTACAAGATAATAGCGAAACTGGCAAAAATTTCCTGATGATTTATTCAGGAAACCAACAGAATGCAGGGCTGTGTGGTGCTGATATAAATGTCCAATCTAGTTGTAAATGACAGTCATTGTGACGACCATCACGACCATGCCATTTAGCAGCAGACTCTACAAATTGTTATGACAAACAATAGCTTTTCATAAAACAACATAATGGGACAGGTCTGTTGAACAGATTGTGCCTTTTATTTCCACTGGCAGAAACACACAGCAATTAGACTTTTTAACTAGTGGAAAAAATGTGGATTTCCATCTCAGGCAACTGTTTTGTCTGTCTCAGGGTTTTTTCAAACTGAGATAATCTGTGAAGTCACTTTGATATATCTGAACTCTAAAATGTTACTTCTCAAGTCACAGCAGCAATCTGAGAGGATCTCAACTGAGTGTTTGCTTACCAACAATGTCAGAGGCGCGCACTGTCTCCTTGAGGAAAACCACAGATATGACAGCGCTGGCTGGGGAGTGAAAATATGTTCCTGTTAGTTTAAGTGGCTAAAAAACAGGCCACAGTTACTCTATAGTCTAAAAGAATATAATCTGAGCTGGGACAGAGTTTTATCTCACTCTGTATTCTTTTTAAAAAGCAGATACATTAAACACAGTCTTGACACCAAATAATTTGAATTGTAGATCGAAAACAAACTTCTCTCCGTTGTTTATATCAATAACGGAACAATCAATGCTTGGCAATAAAAACATAATTGAAGTTCAGCCATTTTTTTGTAGCCTCATATTCTGGATTGATTTATGTTTTGACACGACAAGTCATTTTAATCACTAGCAGAGAGACACTTGACATGATAAAAATATCAGTTACATCAATACTATTGCAAACAGACTGGCTGTATACATGTATACTGTTATGAGATGAGGGGTAATTAGATTTTACTGTGCAGCATGTGATGTGAGAATATGACTATAATATCTCATATATATTGTACGTCCACACATAATAGATAAGCACTCAGTCATGCACATGTACACACAATGAGACTATACTGTGTGAAATGCATGTCAACATAAACAGACACTCACATAATGCTTCACATGTTTATATTGATCAGCCTGATATAATCTGTCAGCTAGCTCAGATAAATGGAACTCATTAGGACTTCATAACGCCAGCATCAAATTACGGCAAGATGCTATTCCATGCCACATTTTTCATGAACTCATTCATCAATATCATTGTCAAAAACTGTGACGCTGAAAAGCAATCAGTTTCACATGAGCTGAGCCTCAGATTAGTCTTCTTAATGTTTCCATGGGATACGCAACGAACCAGGGGAGATGAATAAACATACAGCATTTGGCTGTCACAGAGACGGATAGCGAGACGGGCAGATATGCACGCAGACACACAGACATGCCGATTAACAGGCAGATACACAGATGGATAGCCACACAGGCGGACTAACTGCCTGAGACAGAAAAGCAAACTAGAAGACAAACAGGCAGCAGACAGACTGACAGGGAGGCAAATAGATATGCAAGTGACAGCAGCCTGTCAGTGAGGAGGTCAGTTTACATAACACGCTGTGGCTGCCATGTTGGAGGTCCTCAACACTTGACAACACTTCTGAGTACCTAATTTTACATCCTTTTTTGTCGTTATGTTGTTATACATTCCACCAATACTTCAGCAGAGCCAGCTGTGGCAGCTGTGTTTGCTGGGAGATTTTGGACACGACTGTAGTGAGTGACTGCCAGCCAGACGGGCGTGCAGGTGATGGCACTCAGACAAGGACAATCTAACTGAACAGAAAAATTGTTGGAAAATACTGGAAAACAGACAGACAGGCAGTTTGAGTTTGTGTACAGGCTCTGCCACCATCATAAGGAGATTAGCTACAGAGCATAAACAGCTCAATATGTCAGAGACACACAGCGTGTCACGCATGGGATTACTGAGGTGGCGTGGCAAGACAGACAGGTTCTCAACATGGATGTTACACACTGACTGTAGAGCACCATTAGAGCTTTATTAGCAAATGCTTCCACCTGAGAGTTGATTTTAGCTAAGCTAATAAACCCAAGTCTGAAAAAAACTCTACAATAAACAAAAAATAGAGCAATTCACATTGAATTAAAGGTCCCACATTATGCTCATTTTCAAGTTCATACTCGTATTTAGGGTTTTTACTACATGTTTACATGCTTTAATGTTCAAAACGCATGTGATTTTTCTCATACTGTCAGCCTGAATACACCTGTAATCATCCTCTGTCTGAAACCCTCTGTTTTAGCGCCTGTCTCTTTAAGCCCCCCAGCCAAAAAAGCCCCATCAACTCTGATTGGTCAGCGTTTCTGGGCCTTACACATCTGTGCTCTTGTTTCTGAATATGGACTGGGTGCATTTCTCTGTACATTGGGCGTTTTAATTAAAGATGCCCCGATTTATCTGCTGCACATCGGTACTGCCAGATATTTGCCTTGTTGACTGATATCAGCCGTAAGAGTGACATTCACTGATGGCAGTTGCCAAAGTTTTTCCATTGTGTCACATCAATCAGACTGCTGTCGGGATGAAAGGATGCAGTAAATTCACTACTGATGCATCAGAGGATGCACCCTATTGTTTCCCCGATAATGCTACGTTGAGAAAAACAAATTCATGTTGACATCAGCATCAGCATTTTCTCATAATGTGTTTTAATGTAATCTAGTAAAATGTAATTTTTGACGAGAAACTTGACTAAATAAGGTTTATTGACATTTGTTGATATATCTTCACAGCAATATAAAATATAGTTATTAGAGAGTAAACTATAAATATATATGTTTCTATGATTGCATTTGTGCTTATTCAAAGGTAGTGTGAATAACTTTTAAACAGTTTTTTATATAATGAGAATCACTTTGGTCCCCTGGCACAAAAGGGGATTGAAAACAACAAAAATAACATAAACAACAAAAACAACAAAACATTGGCTATCTGCCAAATTGTTTTTTTTAAACATCAGTATCAGTCCAGAATTTCACAACTGGTGCATCCCTAGTTGTGATATGTTCACAGTATTTATATGGCACCTACATCTGCTTCTAATTAAAAACAGACATGGAAATTGGATTTTTTACATTATGGGACCTTTAAAGCACATTTTCACCTCATATGCTGCGTAGCTTTAACTGTTAACATACTGATAGAGTGTCTTTCAGAGAAAACGTGTGAAACAAGGCATGGATGTGCAAGATGCCGCGGGGACATTACTGCCAAATTGGAAGTTTATAAAGACTCTCGTTGGTATTCTGATGAAACAGTCAGTTGTTAAATATTTCATACTGCGAGCGTGTTCACATTCACATTTAGGACTCCTTCTTTGCCTCTGGGACCAGCTGGATCTAACAAGTAACCATAGCAACTCCGTACAAAGTGAGATCCACACGGCTTGATAAAATGAGAAATGTGGTAACCTCTGGGGTACACAGTTCTGTCACTGCTCTTGTGTGTTTACAGAAGTGTGTGTGTGTGTGTACGTCAGATCAGTACTGCCCCTCTACGCTCTCTCTCAGATGTGCAGTAATGGGAACCTCCCTGTGGGAAAACACACCATGTCAAACATTCTTTCACCACACAGATCTGACATTAACGGATGAAAGCAGCAAAAGTTGAGCTGTCATCTCCCAGAGAAGCTCAAATAAAGGAACTGCTGCCTCATAATGTTCGCTCACAATGTCACAAATGACAAAAATGGTGACATTATAAAGCTTTTCTGTGAAAAAACATGAGGGTTAAGAGTGACTTTCAAAAATTCTTGAACACATTTTTTTGAAGTAGAATATTAGACTATATTAAATCTGAGGTTCTATTTCTGAGCCTGAAAGACAAACCAAACTTTATGAAATACCTTAACGACCATGGTGTAAAGTGCATCTTCATCATTTTCTAATTTACATTTCTCAATTAATGCCAACCTCCAGGGCTGAAAAATGAAGCCAATTCTTAAGTGCCAAAAATAGACTGCCATGATAAAATGCTCCACTTTACAGCAGAAATAAAAATGTTTACAGCCTGGTACAGAAAACGGTGCTGATTTTTTATTGCTAATTTCCCCTTTCATGACAACTGTATGGGGAGTGAGTTTTTACAGAACTCACCCGTTTACATTTTGTTAAGGCTTAAATGTATGCATGATTAAGGGTGTGGCTGCTTTTAGTGACAGGCTACTGAGTCAGATCCACCCCTCACTCTTCCACAGCTCATCCAAATATGGTCACTTCTGGCTCCAAAAGAACACAATGGCGATGGCCGAAATGCTGAACCTCAGACTTAAAAATGGGATTCCACAAACCAATACATGACGTCATGGTAGCTAGATCAATTATTTTATATCGTCTATGATTAAAGCCAAAGAGCTATTTAAATTGATAAAAAACTGACTGCTTCACACAGTGATAACAACACATCTTAGTCAATGTTACAGAGCTGCAGGTCTGACATCTGCGAGCAGTGCTGATGCAGTGTGTGAATCAGGTTTCTGTTTATTTACACCATGCTAGCCTCCCTCTTCTGTGTGTGACGACATGGCGTCTGATGGAGAGCGCTGATGCTTTGCTCCATACAACAGCATCTGGGATGATGCTGTCATTCCAAATAGAGAGCAGTGGGCGCTGTGGATGGAGACAGTAGTAATTGCTCTCCATGGAGCGTCAGTGTGCCAGTGTGACAAGCAGGGACAGGCGGGTGACAGCAACATCATCAGCTCTCCCGATCCCGTCCCTTCCCTCCTCTGCCTCTGCCTGTTGTCTTATTTCATTCGTATCCTTATTCTCTCCATTCCCTTCCCTTTCTATCACCTCACCATCTTCTCCTCACAGCATCCAACCTCCTCTCTCCTCTCCTCTCCTCTACCCACCCAACCACTTGCCTCCTTCTTGTTTACTCACCCGAGGCCTCCCGTTGTCTGTCCCCCCCACCCTCTGAGCCTTCACACAGCTCTTGGAAAACATGCACAACAGCGCCGCAGGAGGGGTGTGTGTGTGTGTGTGTGTGTGTGTGTGTGTGTGTGTAAGCTAAAGAAGCATCACTGGTCGAAAAAAAATTCGCTAGATCTTGGTGTTTTTACACACCACTACGGTTATGCACGCATTTCTATGTGCGTTTGCTCATTTGCGTACGGTGTGAGTCAGCGCGAGGTGAGAATGGAGTCATGATGGCAGACAGCAACCTGCACATTTTCCCCTCAGCTCCACTTGTTAGTTCTGAGGAGGACAGGCCGTGTCACAGCTGCAGACATCTCCCTCTTCTTTCCCCTCCTTTAACCTCGTCATCTCTGGCTTCATTAATTCTTCAATACGCTCCTTCAAGACACACTTCAGCTGCATATTATTCATGCACACTTCAATGCAACACCAGTGTCTAGCAATTTGTGGTTTTTATAGGGATAATAATGATAATAAAATGGAAATGAGCACAGTAATTGTTAATACCTGTAGCTTTAAAGACAGTCCTCATGTCAGCTTTACACACACTGACAGCATTGAGAGGTTACTGCTCCTTGAAGCAAATACATCACTATGCAGAACTACAATGAACAAGAGGCACAGCCTTCGTAATAAGATTTGTGGTTTTGTTCAGTGTGTTATTTAAACCATTCATCCACTTGTGAGGCGTGACTGTAGGAAAATCGTTTGAAGCGTCGGGGTAATAGCTGTCATTTATATCCATGACTCACCACCACCTCCAGCGCGGTGAGTGATTGGTGGCGGGAGGTAAGAAGTGAACCTGTTCAATATTTAACCTGTGTTTAGAGTGTTTGCACTGAGCAGCTGCTAGCTGTAGCAACCGGGCAGGCTTTGTTTTGATTGGCTAATGAATCCGGCTTAGTTCATGACAGCTTTAGTTCACACTGAGGGCTGTAAAACTGATCATTTCTGGAGTGGGCCGTTGGATTTATAATGTCAGAAGTAATTGGACTTCCTGAATCACCCATAAAATTTGAAGGGTTTTGGGTCCAGTGCTCTATATAAACTAGGAAATGGGAAAAATAAACACGCACCTACACACTGGGCTGCTGTGTGAGGCTGTAAAGCAACAGTTGGAAGTTTCTTTTTAAAAGCAAGCGTCTGTGTCTGAGAGACTCCACTGAATGAGGTGAAGACCTATCAGCCTTCCAGCGCAGGTAGACGTGTAGTCGTGATAAGCAGGATAGAAATAGCGCTACTACAGTGAATACAGGGCTTCCATTAATGCAGTTCGTTTTTATGTCCTGCTATTTAAACAAGGTGCTGTTAAGATTTGTTTTGTCCGTATCTATGAACCAGGAGATGCACTGATTTTTAAAACATTTAAGAGTAGAGGGACAGCAAAAAGGACAGAGGCATTAATGTTGCACTTTCAACTATTGGTTGTTTTTCAGCATTATGCAAACACCTTCAGCTCTATGGAAGCTTTTAGCCCACTGCTCAGGGAAGAATTATATATCTACTGATAAACACATCTAAAAGTGTAAGATGTCCCAGTATTTACTTCAGTCAATACATCTGTGTTTTTGTATAGTGTCCATCAATTGATGGTTACCACCCTGGGGGTAGGGACTCTTCCAGGAAGTTTTGTGATAAATATGTGGGGCAATGAGATGATCAACAAGACAGAAAATAAGAAGAAAATATTTATTCCTTAACATGTCCCTATAATCTTTGCTTTCCTACACTTGTAAATTGCTGAGAAGTCCAACATTTCAAAGTTGACATGAAATGAAAAACGCCCGTTTAACCCTTTTTAACCTATTTAACAATATATGAATCATTCAAAGTTGACATGAAATGAAAAATGCCCTTTTAACTCTTTGAGATCACAACCCTGATAATTCAGTGCACCTATTTAACAATATATGCAGAAAAAAAAAATCTATTTCTTCATTGTCCTACATCAATATCCGATCTTTTCTTCCTGTAAAACAAAATATAAAGTTTTCTTACATAAGGTAGTGCCAACAATAGACTGTCTAATTAATTGACGTAGCTACCATGATGTCACCCATTGGTTTGTGGACTCTCATTTTGAAGCTTCAAGTTCAGCATTTTAGCCACTGACATCTTGTTTTTTTGGAGCCAGAAGTGACCATATTTGGGCAAGAGGCTGGCGCTGTGGAGGAGCAAGGGATGGATCTGACTGAGAAGCCGAGGACACTATTGGCAGATAGCATGTCACTCAAAGTGGCCCACCCTTAAATATGCATAACTTTAAGCCTTAATTAAATTCAACCCCCATACAGTTGTCCTGAAGACGGAAATTAGCCGTAGAGACCAAAACATTTTTTTGTACCAGGCCGTAAACATGTTTATTTCTGCTGTAAAGTTGGACATTTTAACATTAGAGTCTATGGGGATTAACTCACTTCTGGAACAAACCTCGAGTGGCCATTCAAAGAACTGCAGTTTTTGGCACTTGCATGTTGACTTCAGTTTTCAGCCCTGGAGGCTGCCGCTTGGTACTGACCAATTTCAACAAATAAAATCATGACATCCACCCATCAATCAATCTGCAATTTTTAGGCGCACCAAGCTGTTATTAAGTTAGCTAACTAGCAACAGCATTCTACGTACACCGTGTCTTCATTTCCCCAAAATGCGGTGGTTACCATCCAGCTGGCTGGAATTAATTTACTTGAGGAAAGTGGCATCTGTGACAGCTCCACCTTATGCACAAGGCATTTTTTAGTGGACCACTTCATTAACTGATGTTTCATGGAGCATATGATAAGCTTTGTCTCTCTCTCCCTGAGGGATACTGTTATCCTGCCACCTAACATTGTCAGGGCCTCACTATTATGACACCCACTTTTACTACTATCTTTACAACTATCAAACCATTGTTTTCATTTCCAAAACAATGTAGGTGAGGTCTAATTCATTCATTCATCTCTCCCTCCTGATCTAACGCAGAAGGAGGTGTGTGTAGCTGGCAGTCTGCTGTAGCTCTGTAATGCACTTCAGTTTAAGCCCGCCTACTTTAAGCAGTTCAATCAAATGCAAAGTATGATTTAAATCCTTTTTGTAACTGAACACCATTCAAATATTCTGTTTCACTGGGAAATACGTCACAGTACAGAGGCTAGACAAGAAAAACTTTTCATTACCACTGAGATGGATTGTTGACACGTCCATCTGTTACTGATAAAGGGTCTGAAGTAAAACTGAAAGCCTGAAACTGCAACAATGCCTCTGTTGTTTTTTGGAGTGACCATATCTATAAAAAATATGTCACTGTGACTTCATATGGACATTTTGGAAATGTGTATCAGAAACTGCACGATACCTCCCAATGTGTATTCATAGTGCAATTCTGAGATTTTTTTTTAGATGTCACACCCAAAAGTAAAACCTGTCAGACTTTCAGCACATAATATAAGCACTTGGTATAAAGAGGACTGTTTATAACAAGATCTGAAAAAAAAAGAGCAGACTTCACATGGCAACCCCTCCTGTTGTTCCCAGAGGAGGCAACCTTTCCTCCTGCCTTCATGCATGGATAATGTATGAGAGGGAAAAAAGGTCGCCCTTACCTATGACAGACACACAGCCTAGCGGGGCTATGAGCGATGCTGGGGCAAAGCCATAGGCAGCAAAGTTCCCGAGCTCGCCAATGCCCATGAGAACCACACCGCACCACCACATTGCAGAGGTGTAGTAAGGCTTGGAGCCCGCGTGAGACTGACGGACGTGGGCATATTTCTGTCAGGAAGAGAGGGAACAGGAGCCAGAGGCGTCAGTCAGATTAAGCAGATCCAATAACTGGAGAGCTGCACAAGACAAACTCAAACATATACCTTACACAGCCAAATATACAACACTTGAAAATAAGGTGTAATTTAAGGGATAAAACAGCATTACAGAGGCTGTCACATACCTCTTAACACACAATAACACCCTCTGCTGATTAGCATTTCATCTCAGAGGAGGCATGAAGCTAATTAAGCTAATCAATGAGGTGGGAAGCTGTTGAAGGCAAACACAAATGTATACCTCATAATCATAACAATTCTACCTTTGTAAGCTTACATTGCTTAATAAACAATGGTTATCAGCCGTTTCCAGCACTTTTTCACGTTTAGTTGAAGCTGTCACACCCCTCAATCTGTCTTACACCTCCTGTTTGCTGTTGCCACAAACCCATGCGTCAAAAGAATTTTGCATCTACTAATCAGAGTCTAATTAAGCAACAGACATTACGTTGTTATTATCTAAATCATGCAGTGGGAAAAAACAATTGTTTTAAACAGATAACTTTTTTTTTTTACCTCAGCTTCTAAAGCCTCTCAGTGTGGTAGAGGCTATAGAAGTTGTATGCTTGTAGTTACAGAATTAAAATACTCTCTAAATGACTTGGGTTCATTATTGCACAGCATGCTGCTCAAAGTTAGCGCTCAGCAGCAACCAAATGCAGGTAAATAGCTTGTTTGCAATTACTATTATGATGTACAAAAGTCAGATGGAGGGCAGGAAGTGATAAATCTATATACTATGTAAATTGGAAATAGAGGAAAGTGACAACATGAAAGGGTTGGATAAATCTACAGGCCCCTGTATGTCCTACTATTTTCAGGACTTAAACTTAAAGTGTTTTTTGGAACAGTCGTAAATGGTGCACATCAGAGGCACTGATGCAGTGTTGGTGGTCTTTGCCTCCAGTTGCCTGCCCTCCATCTGGACATCGCACCGTATGACGTCATTGCAATGCACCTATTGTTGGCAGTGGCAGGTAAAATCATCCGGCCATCTGCCACTTTGGCACATGGCAAAAATGCACAACAGAAAGACACGTGTGTAAGGTTAGCATATGACTGGATAGAGCTACACATATGAAAGTCTCTCGCAACCACTATGTAAAAGCAGCGCTGTAGAATCTTATTTGTTTTGACTGACAGTTTAAGTTCACTGATTGTAACCAATAAACATCAATACAAAGACGTCCACATATACATACATGCCCACACATGTTGTGCCAACTTCCCCACCTCCTGTTTAACTTTCATCTGAAGGAATAGCTGAGGGCATAGCGAGTGTGTGGTCAAGTGGGAAAGAGAGACAGTGGATGAGAGCAGACAGCTGTTGGCGATTTGAGTAGAGGAGAAATTTGCAGTAAAGTTGTCAAGTAGTAGAAAATGTACAGAAAACCATTTCTCAGTTTCTTGGGCTGAATATTCTCTGTATGAATTGAAATGTATTGATAGTATATTTCTGCATGTAGGTGGGTGCATTCAAGTATTTGCATGCATGTGTACATTTCTCCCCCACCCCCCAAAAGTAGGGTTCTTGAAATCCATGGCAGAATTTGAATACTGGAATTAACCATGCATGTAATACTTTTTTTGTACATATAATAAACAATTAAAGGCACCATTCTTTCCATTAAATGACATCTAAGTGTTATCCCTTCTTTTAGTGCTTTATATTTCAAAAGTGGCAGATAAAATTTCAGTCTGGCAGACAAAAAAAAAAAACCAAAAAAAAAAACGTGCCTGCCACAGTGGCAGGTCACGAATAAAGTTGATTTTTAGACCCTGTAAAAAACTATCACTTAAGCTTCACTTGAATTAGTGCTGATAAGGCATCAGGAAGTATAATTAGTAACATAATTAAGTCCAGACACAAAGTGCTGAAAACTTGTTGTCTGATTACTTAACTGGACAACTGTATTGCTAGTCACAGTATTAAAATTGAATTGATTTCTGATGTTTAAACATTCACTTCTTTTAATTCTAATTCAAACAGCTTTATTTGCATAAAATACAAAGTCATTTCTACTATCTGCCTGCACAATGCCTCGCTGTGAACATGGCAGCAGATCACACATTTAGTGTCTGTCAAGAGAAAGGCAGTCTGCTTTGTGCAGAGTGTCTGCTGTACAGCTGGGTTCCAGCACTTCCTACCTGTATGTTGAGTGAAATGCTGATGAGGACATTCCCACATATGGAGATTATGATTCCCAGGAGATACGTCTGTGGGAACAAACAGTAAACAGGCACAAGATTAGGTGACGCTCTACTTGTCACACAACAACTCCAAACACCCCATAATACTCCCTGCAAGTCTTCCCTCCAGCTGTCACATCTGTCATTTCCATGACAACCACAGAGACCGTCGTTCCATTGGTGCTCTGTTCAAAGGCACTAGTGTGTGTGTGTGTGTGTGTGTGTGTGAGAGCGCTCTTGCGGAACAGAACAGAGGCTTCTAGGGTTTCATCATATTAAAGTTTAAATTCTCACACACTCACATGCAGTCAAAAGCAACAGACACAAACACAGACATTTAACATACGTGTGCAAAAACACAAACACACCCTCATCCTCAGCTTTCCCACGATATACGACACCTCACAAAGGTCTGGATGCAGGTTGGTATACACCTTTAGACACACCAATACCCTGGTCATGACACAAATACAAATGCAAGGTTTTGGGAACAACAATGCGTTGGTTGAAGTTGATAATGTGGGCAAGGCTGAAGTGTCACACCAGCAAATGAACAAGACGACAGCCATGCTAGTGGCTCTGTGTGGCTGTACCAGACTGTATAAGAGAAGTGGACAGAGCCACCATGATGCTGCCCATTTGTTTGTGGACTAATATATGGAAACCTTGAATAAGGCATTTTGGCCAGAGGTGACCATACTGAGACGAGGGGGTGGACCTGGGGAGGATAGCCATTGCTACACCTCTATCATGATTAACAGCTCTCTGTGGTAGCGTCATGTCAATCACAAGGTAGCCACGTCCTAAAGCATACCCTGCCTTATCATCGATTTCACGCTAAATAAGACTATAATTTACTAAATAAACATCATGTTGTATTAAAGAAGACTTGATGCCAGTGATTGAGACCATAAACCCATAAGAAAAATCTTTACTTAAGGTAATAAATCAAGTGAAGTAATCAAGTAGGGTCATTTTCTGATAAACTTCAATGCAATTCTTTTTACAACTAGTGGAGTTACCCCCTGCTGTCCATTAGAAAGAATGCAAGGATTAAAAGGTTCAGTAGGTAACTTTTATAAAAGTAACTTTTTGCCATATTTGCTGAAACTGTCAATATATCCTATATCCTCTGTGAAAAAGTCCTGTTCCTCCTCCTAGTGCTCCTAATCGCATTTGCAAGAATTCATCACACCTGAATGAAAACAACCAGCCTAACACAGTCTAACACATGTCTATCGCTGCTTGTGCACAATTAATTCCATTCTCTATGTCTTTCAGTTACCTGAAGTCATGCTCACTTACTGGTTATGGCTAGGCAAAAGACAGGGCTGAGGGCAAGAGCCTGGTTTTATATAGAAGGCCATCGTACGGACCAAAGCAAGAGCTGTGACATCATGGGGGGATTAGGGATTTTTTCGTGTTAGTTTTAGTTATTGTCTATGTAAATTCTCCCCTTTGTGTTTAATTTAGTCCGATCAGCCAGTATATATGTTGCCCCAGTGTCTCATTCTGCTAGTTCTGTTTGTTGAGTTAATGTTTAGTTTTGCTAACCTTGTTTTTCAGTAGAGTTATGTTTTGTTGACCTCTTTTAATGGCCCTGTTACCTTCAGTAAATTGTATGTATTTTCGGGAATATAAACCCACCTTTTTTGAACCTTAAACCTGTGGTCTTTGTGCTTTAACTGCTTGGTCCAAGACACGGAGCTATATGGAAAGGTAATGGATCACAAAATTCAGTGGGGTTTCATCTTCTGGAGAACATGGATGTCTGTATAAAGTTTTACGGCAATCCATCCTAGAGCTCAAAACATATTTCAGTCTGAACCAAAGTGGAGGACCGACTGACCGACACTGCCATCCCTGGAGCTTCTCCACTAGCGTGGCTAAAAAGCATGTAAAGCCCTTGAGAAATGATGCCCCCCTAACCGGCCTTGTATCATGAGATTCTTGGGCAATATGGCCATATCTTTCTGTAGCCAACTCTCAGCAAGAGTGCATAACTGGCCTTCAAGTGATGGAAGGAGAAACAGGATCCATTCGCTTTAAGTGTTTCAAGAATACGCTCGGCTACTTTCCCCCATATGCCTGGGAAATTATTGCCAAGAGGAAATTTAATTTTAGGTCATAAACATACCGGTGTCTGTGGGCGGACAAAGTTTACAAAGAAATGAAAGCGTGCAGTGGGGGTGGAATGTGAATGATGAAAACCTAAAGAAAGAAACTCAATCACTGCAGAAGAAGTAACAGCGGCCAAGCACATCCAAGTATTTATCCCTTGAAAGAGCATTATGAGAGAGATGGAGGGTAGAGAGAAAAGAGAGCAGGGATATACAGTGATGGGAATTAAAACAAAGGATAGGAGGCGGAGGAGCTGCAAAATGAGAGGGAGGGAGAACGGTATAGTGAGAAAAAGATGGGAAAGAGGACAGCAACACTAGATTAAAAAACAGAAAGAGGAGAGAGTAAATGCTCAGGTTCAGTGGTCCATTCTGTGAGATAAGACGGTCAGTGGGTTATTGTCAATAATGTCCATCTGATAATGTTGACAATGAGATAACAGCACTGTGGTCAAAGGCTACCAGAATGAATAGAGTGTAAATTAATTCCTCTGGTCTCCAAACACAACAGCTGATCACACAATCCAGAGGTCGTCTAGCGCTTTGTCAGAGCATATTATAAGACAAACTTAGTGAAATATGAAACATCCTTTTGCACCACTGAGGGGAAGGAGCTGTCATTATAGCTTACTCTTAAAGTAATTAAGCAAAAACCAAAGCCCATTCTCTGAACAAGGAAAACAGCCGTAACCCTCTGCTCTTTCTGTCAGCCTCAGAAACTACAGTGAAGCATACAAAGGAAGGCCAGACAAAATGATGAAACCTTCACGGTACACAGTTTCGTAACCTCTCTTTTAATGAGACAAGCAGTATAACAAGGTCTCATTCTCAGATGTGCTTTATTACAGGGGCAAAATAAGAGACTTGGATGAACTACAGGTCTGAGACTCAACATCCCAGCTACACAACTGTTATGTACTTCCTTACTCTAGACTTACAAATTGTAAAATAATCTTGTGTAGCACACTTTTAACCACCTTTGAGTGTATAAACAATCTTTTATTTACACTGGAGACACATCAGGTTAACTACATTTCTACTTGTGGGCAGCACAGGATCGATTAAAATCAGCACTTGGACTTACTCAAGACTTCCATGGTCTCACCATGCTGATGTTTATGACAAAGATGAGTTAGATTAATCCTTTAGGGGAAATTCTATTTTTTTCACTCTGTTGTCACACACACACACACAGACACACAGACACAGACACACACAGGACCGATATATACATTAAATGGACAGATGTCAGAGTGAGGGGGCTGCCCATTCACAGACGCCTGAGCAGTTGGGGGTTCACTGCCTTGCTCAAGAGCACCTCGGCAGTGACCAGGAGACAAACTGGGACCTCTCTAGCTACCAGTCCGGACTCCACACTAGGTCTGTACGGGGACTTGATTTGAACCTCCGGTTCCCAAGCCAAATCCCTATGAACTGAGCTACTGCTGCCTGTGTTGTGTTTGTGTGAATATGTTTACATATTCAGCATCTTAGTTTAACCTGTTATCATGCTTACATTTTCTAATTATCGCTACACACAAAGTACAGCTGAGGCTGATGGGAATATCATCAGATCTGAGAACTGGACAAATTGAAATTCTGACCTAAAAATGGCACAAGAGGAAAACTAAGCGGATCACAAAAATCATTACAGTTCATCCTGAGGGGGGCATGGAAGTGTGTGTACTGAAATCCATCTGATATTTGTTGAGATATTTTGATCAAAAACACATGTGTCACTCTCATGGTGGTGCTAAAGCAAGTCAGAGGTCAAACCAGTAGATTCATCCTCTATGGATGTCCAATAAATGTCTGTCCGAAAAACAAAGACCACCTGATACTATTTCTAGTGGTGCCTGGCTAACATGGCTTAAAATGTGTGCCACTACAAAAAAATCTAAATAAAACAACAGGGTTGACCTAAATGCTTTGAAGCTTTGAACGTTGCCATGGTAATCAGTGTCCAAATGTGTATTTGAATGCTTCTTTTTTTATGCCTTTACCCCAAAAATCTCAGATACCCCAGAAATTGAAAAATAGTGATCAACATAATTAATTATACATCAACATTAATTATGAGTTAATCTTAGACAAGGATATTCAAACTTAGTGATAGGCCTTGTTTTCTGACTCACGTCTTCAAAGTTTACAACGATGACCCCAAAAAGTCGAGTGCCAGATATGTCAAAGGAAACTTGCATATCACAAATCTACAACCAGCCTGGCAAAATGACTGTAACTGTAAGTTTAGCTGTGTTTTAATGGCCATTATGCCTAAAGTTACTATGACTTGCAAGCTAACAAAGTGTCTAATTGTCACTTTATTTTAGATGCAACTACAACAAAATGATGTCTCACAAAATGTCCCCTTGTCTCTCATTCTCCCCACTCTTGAAGCTTTGATTAATTACAAATATTTTTCAAGCGAGCTTCGATGCCCAAAAACTGGTATTCAGGACAGCCCTTTGAAACAAAAACATAAAGTGACGTGTTTTGTTCAACATGAAATAAAACCCCAAGGTGGATGGCCAGGGTTACCTCATTTCTATTGTCCAGTATTGTCAAGATAAATGCTGTAACAATGACTGAGTCCCACATGTCAGTCTGGAGTTTAATTAGGGTCTCATTTGTAGTCTTCTGTCTACATTTTTAAACATGACAGGAAAACGCTATCACAGTAGCCTGAATGTTAAGTTGATGTAACACAGCCACGTCTACTGCCAGGGGATCTGTAGTCTGTGCACCAAAAGGAAAGAAAGACATAAGTCCCCTCCTCACTTCTAAGCACACAGTAGAAGTGAAGAGATGAGGAAAGACATACCTACAGTCCAATATCAGTTAGTTTTGACCTCTCTGATCATCACACAACATAATTCCACTCAACAGCTCACTTTAAAGTAAAACCACTTGTGTTGTACCCTCTTTATTGCATAAAACAAGTCATCATCTCCTCACCGAGCTGATAAAGATTTTAAACCCAGTGGATTTCTGTGTAATTTTAAATTCAAAACCACCACATACACTCCTCTATTTCACAGTCTGCCTCTATCTCCTCCTCACCCTCTGCTCCACATTCACCTTGACACCGAGTCTGATGAGTCCACTGACCTGAAACAGCAAGGATGATACCACACCAGAGGTAAACAGGATTCTAACTCCAGTGTCTGTGTGTTTGTTTATCTATATGTGTGTGATGCTTGCAGTGTATCAGAGGTAAACAGGATTTAGGAGGAGGAGATGGGGAGCAGATGGGTGTCTCGATGATGAGATTCCTAGGGGACTGATATCACATCAAGGTAAAGAATGTGTGTTTGTGTGTGTGGGTGTGCAATGATAGACTCCATCCTCAAATGTTGAAGGAGACAGACAGAGAGAGAATGAGGTGGGCTGACTGTACTGTGTAAGAGATGACTACTAACGGCTCTGTGGTAATTCAAGATCAGTCAGACGGCGTCATCCATCAGGCCAGCTGTGCTCTGTTCACTAAACCAAGATCAATAACCTTGTCAAGCTTTACAGGACAGAGTGTAAGTGGCCCGCTGCTTTGCAGTTACTGAGCCCACGAGGAGGCTGCTGGTTAATGCTGAGAGGGGCCAGGGGGCAGAATGATTTGGTGTGTGTGTGTGTGAGAGAGAGAGAGAAACAGTGTGTTAAGAGTACAAGGTGGTGGATGTACAGCTTGAGGACAGTTTATTCCACAGACTTCACACAGGAGAAGCAGCAATTTGAAGTGAGGGGAGGAATTCATCTCACCTTTCATTGGATATATTCACAATAGATAAGCTTGCCAGCAAGTGAATTCAGTCTAATTACTGTAAATGATTCTTTATTTGTTTGTTGTCTTAGTGTTAGTGGGAGGGAGAGCGCATGTATTTGCAGTAAGGGTGGTCACAGCAGGAACCAAGCACGTCACCAAGTCAGCGGGAGCCTAAAATGCTCTACCCACCGAGGGAGACAAATCCACATGAGAGAGTGTGAGAGAGAGGAAGATAAACAGAGAGAGTTTTCCTGTTACAGGAAGAGCAAACAAAGCAGTCGAGGCAGGCGAGGCCCGTACACTGGGAGTGCCTTTGGCTTGTGGCTTACTTAGCAAACATTACACACTTTACCTAAGGAAAAGCAAAAGACTTAACACCACAAACTGCTCCCTGTGTTGTACTGTACTTGTGTGTTTGCTGCTTCGGTTTTCACCACTGATGTTTTGCAGAGCGGAATTTTTTTTCTGCTTTTAAACGTCACTGTACAGAAGCTGCATGGGAAAGATTTCAAAATAAAGCCAATTCATTTGTGCAACTGTTAAGAGTAACCAAGTTCATTTACTGTACGTACAAACTATTTTGAAGTATTTGTACTTCATGGAAGCATTTACATTTTATTCTACCTTATACGTCTACTCCAGCACATTTATTTGAGTGTTACTGCTCATAACAGAACTATTATAATTGAAACTACCCATATAGAGTAGTTAAATGAGCCCCAGTGCATTAACTACACAATGGATCAACAATTATAAACCAATATTAATAGGGAGGTAATATTATAACACCCAACAGTCAGTGCTGGTTGTCCTGATGGGATGAAAGAAATATTCCAATTAAAGAATGAATGTGTGGGATTCATGGGAGAGGTAAAACCAGTAAGTTGGCAAGCTTAATCCACACTTCATACCAGCAGTGCATGATAAAAGGATCTGAACCAAACACTGCAGTACCTCCTTCTGTAGAACCCTATCAAATTGGGAATGAACTGGAAACCAGTACTCTTGTTGGACAAGTGTGGATCAGCACCAACACACCATACTCATGTATTTTGGTATTCTATTTAGGCTTGTCACAACAACCGCTTTTGGTACTTGATATATTGTTCCAGCAATTATT
This sequence comes from Cephalopholis sonnerati, assembly GCA_019142605.1. NCBI lineage: Eukaryota > Metazoa > Chordata > Actinopteri > Perciformes > Serranidae > Cephalopholis > Cephalopholis sonnerati. Next base: position 10,889,645 of record JAGQAX010000008.1, on the reverse strand, counting down.
GCAATAAACAATATTATTGTTATTTTAGGATTCTAAAGAATATTCAGACATTGGAATTTGAATGTGAAAAAATATATTATCCAGATACATTAAACATAAATTAAAGCAAAACCTGTCTCAGCATTGCTTTTTTTCTTTTCATTTGCTTAAGCACTGTGAAAAAAAATGCTTTGGTGCTACACCCAACTCACATAACGGCAGGAAAAACCCTGCTGTTTATTCTGGCATCATGTTGGCTAAAATGTTGGTGACATCCTTATGTAAACAAACATGCATGTAAACACAACAGGCCATATTGTAATATCTATGGACTCAACCTTGATAATATTTGCTTACCTCAATAAGTCAACGAAGTAATTATCCTGGTTGTACATATATTAAATTGGAAGGTTAAAAGTCAAGAATTCTGGGGTTTGTATGAAAGTGATATCCTGAAGATCGTCATGGCTGCGGGTAAAAAAAACAATGCTGGCTTCAGCAAAATCTTCCTACTATTGACCTTCTCATAGTAGTAAACACTGTCAACTATCTACACTCTAAAAAGATGACTTACGCCCTTCAACTACAGAATGTAGTTGAAGGGCGTAAGAATGACATTGATTAGTGCCTTTAAAAAAAAAAAACAGTCTACTTTGATTTGCTTTTTGTTTGCAATACAACAAGGCTTACATAAATCCCTGTGTAATGAGCTGTACCTGGGTATTAGTCTTTATTAACTGAGGACCCCATTCTGGTCCTCATGTTTTTGTTCTGCATCTCAGGAGCTCTGTTTTATTTAAAATGTTATATATAAAGAACATTAAAGATTATTAAACACTCTGAAAGGACTGGGGCCATTCTGCATTATGAGTACTTTTACCTTCGATACTTTGAGTGAATTTTACCTCTTCTTTACTTTTACTTAAGTAAAATTTGAGTGCAGGACCTTTACATGTAAAGGCACGGTCACACATGAGTGAAATTTGCACTGGAATTGAAAATTCACCTCCAGTTCAGTGCCAATAAAATGCAGTTCCTTGAATGGTCACTTGAGTCTAGCTCCGTTTTCAGCCAGGTGCGAAAAAGGGTTTTGGTCGCTCTAGCTAATTTCAACATTCATAACAACTGTGCTGGGTGTAAAATTTTATAGACCTCACCCTTTTACATCATATCAAGGCTTAAAGTTATGCATATTTAAGGGAATGGCCATTATATATTATATGATATATAATTATATAATATAATTCACTCATTTACATTTTATTAAGGCTTTAAGTTATGGATAATTTAGGGCAGGCCACTTTGAGTGGCAGGCATCAGTCTGTGAGTCAGATCCACCCGTGGCTCCTCCACAGCTCCAACCTTTCATCCAAATACGGTCACTTCTGGCTCCACAAAACTAAGATGGCGATGGCCAAAATGCCAAACTTGTCGCTTAAAACAGGAGTCCACAAACCAGGGGGTGACATCACGGCAGCTACATCCATTATTTTATACAGTCTATGGTCAGGAGACAGGCATGGGACATAAGAAAATTTAAAATGTACCAATAACATCTTATTTTGCGTATTTATTTGCTATGTAGCTGACACTAGCTAGCAAGTTAGCTTTCTGTGTGCATCAAATTCAGCACAAATAACCGCTCAGTAAGCAATGGTCACTCGCCTGCAGTCGCTCATGTGACCGTACCTTTACAAAGTATTTTTAAATTGTGGTATTGAGCACTTCTTCCACCACTGGATCTATGTTTGGACAGTTATCCTGTTGTTTTAAGGCAGGACTTTTCCTTTACCACTCCAGTTTGCGTGTTTGATAAAGTCCCCTGTAATTGCAGGGTTGTTCCAGGACAGCCACATGAAGGAAGGAAGCTAATTATACTGCAGCTTTCTTATAGCTTTGTCAAAATGTAATTAATTTGTTACAAAGTGGGATTTGATTGCACAAAATGTCACCAGAGAACAATTGACACCCAAGAACTGACAGCTTAACTGGCAAACAACACAGCACACAATGACAAAGACTCTGAGCTGCATGCCGCCAGAGTCTTAACAAGAAACAGCAAAATTACTGTGAGAATCAGAGAAGGTAATTGGATTCTTTAACCTGACACTGATACCGATTGTGAGGAAACCAGGCAACGGATCAAGTAAAAGATCCCTGCGTGTTTTTACTCAGTGCTTAAATTTCATAATGACACAAACTCAAACAGGAGTCCAACTGCAGCCGACAAGTGAATTTGAATATCAGTATCAAGATACGCTTCAGTCAGCAGAAAATCTGGGAACTGCACAAGCACATTTATCATCTAGGCACAATCAAGGACACGTGTCAAATTTCGTCCACTACAGTTTTTCTGTTTACTGTTATATAGTGGAATCACTGGACCTCTGCATCTTTTAAATGTAAATTCTATTAAATAAATGTCACAGATGAAGTCTGTTTGAGTTTCCTGTACTTTCTTACTAAAGGTTTATCACCCTCAAGGTACAAACTTTACCAACACATTTTCACTCCCTAAAAATAGTGTATTAAGTATATTATAGGACTGGACTGAGCATGTGACTCCGAATACAAACAGACATGCACACATTACGTCTGTATACTCGTGAGCTTCATGTTTTATCTTAAAGCTAATTTATATTCTTACTGTAATCTTAATCTTGCTCCCCACATCCAACCTTGTAAGGACATTTATCATCCATATACATGCAACTGTAGTGACAAGCAATTTTTCACAAGCATGTTCTTGCATAGAGCAAACTGTAATCACTGGATCAGAACACACCAAACTTTGAACCAATCTTCAAAGTATACAGTTGATAAGTTTGAATCTGCTGCCTGAATCTAAAGTGGAGCTGAGGCAACAGAAGCTGAATGGGCCCTAAAGCTGATGGAGGGACTGACAGCACTGATCCTCCTCCTCCTCCTCACCAGGACGCTGACCCAGAGACAGACAGATAGACAGCATGGCCCTTTGTGTCCAGTGACAATGGGGATCTGTCCCTCCCTGGGATGGGCTGATTTCTGGATGAAGCCTGTCAGTTTCTGCTCAGAGGTGGTGGGTACAGAAGAAGCAGAGGCTCAGCTCAGAAACAAGGATGGGTGAGGAAAAGAACGGCACAGAGAGAAGGATGGAGATATTTTTGTTGACATCCTTACTTTACTGGGGCAGTTGTAATGTTGGATTACATGAACATATGCAAATTATGGGCCTTACAGCAAATTTAAGCAATAAGAACATGCTCACAAAAATCTTCAGCCGATACTCCACAAATTTTCCTCTGTCAAGTTTTACCTAAAACCACTGACCAAACAAAGGCTGTAAGCAGACTGTGATCAAGGTCAGATGATACTTCCCAGGAAGTAATGTACATCCAATACATAATACAAAGGACGACATCAACAGTATGCTCACAGTTTGGCTTTTCTAAGAACCTTACAAATGATAGGGATATGAAGAGAAATGGGGTCAGTAAAATAAAAAGGATTTATTGCCCTGGGAGCAAGAAAGTACTGAGAAAATTATATGGCAAATTGCCTATTACATTTTTATATATCTTGTGTACAAGGCATTTAGTTTGAATTGATAATGGCATAATTAGTACTACCAGGAGGGCAACCAAGGCTATTCACATTAATCCTCTGGTGACCATGAATATCCACGGTGAAATACATGGAGCCAATAACTATTAAAATGGCCCTCTCTGGACCAAAGTGACGGACAGACTGACTGACAAACTGACTGCCATATCTAGTCCCTGCACAAAGATGAAATATTAACTCAGTACATGGATGTAGCCAAGTCTGTTGCAGAGTGATTTCTGTGAAAATGTTATCGTTAGTGGTGAAGTTTCATCAACCACCTTCTTCACCTTCACCCATGGAAACTGGCAATGCAGTCTGAAGTAGCACAGTCCCTTCTGAAGCAAATTATACACAAATTTAACCGATCAGACTTAACCACATTCTTAAGGGCGTGAATATAGACAGCACCGTTGGCGCGGTTGCACTGGGGCCTGTGGGGTGGGGGGACCTGTAGAGAGAGCTGGCCCTTCAACAATATGTTGGGCAGAGAATGGGCCCTTGCAATTGATTCAAATGCCACCGCCACCTCGCCTATGTTCATAGTCTGAACACACACAAACCAGAGTTAACTAAAACTACACTAAAAACTTAACCAAGGGGGTGAATAACATTTTAGCAACTGAAATAAAAATAAAAACTGGACTTCAGATAAAGACAAACAAAAACGATCTTAAATAATATTGTGTACAAACAAAACAAACTAAAATTAAAAAAAAAAAAAATACACAGGATATGTCTTTAGTTTTAGTCTTTGTCAATTTAGTTACATTTTGTCAACACATCAAGCATGAAGAGGCACTTGTGCATGTTTATTGAGACTGCGATGTCTGCATGACTGTGACTCAATTGCCTTCACAAACTGTTGTGTTTGTATTGTAATACCTATTTTGAACTTCTTAAATATTACCCCCAGCAAACACCCCCCATATTATAATTAAAAAAATACTAAAACTGAAAATAACGAAAACTTAACTCAAACTAAACCCACTGTTGAAAATAACTAAAACTAAATTGAATTGAAAACAAACATTAAAAACGAAAGAAAAACACTAACAAAGAAAAATATATATACATATATATGTATATCTCTATCTATATTTATATAATACCCTGGATCAAACTACTCACATTAAATTGAAGGCAGTGCCTTTTGCTATATGTGCCCTCAAACTCAAACCCATCTCTGTCATGGTTTAGTCAGTAGCAATCCTAAACAAAGTTATATTCTTATTCTACATAAACTATAAAAACGATTCCATTATATGAATAATTTCTCTCTTTTCTGGTATGTTGTCATCTACAGATAGTCAATGGTGATTGCTGGTAAAAAATATGTATGTTTGAGTTGTTCAATGTCAAGTCTCTATTTGATCATGTCATATACAGTATCAAGATTAGGTGCAAAATCTGTCAAGACTGAGAAGCTGAGCACATCTGCCGAGCGAGCCTTTCAAACATAAAAGAGGCAGTACGAAAAAACACCTAATGGTGTTTGTGTTGTGTGCTTCATAACTAATAGCGTACACCGGGGCCCCTCCTAATAGCATCCACTGGGGCCCATTGTATCAACCTAACACCACTGCACATACCATGGATGAAATTATGAACCACTGAGTGTCAGAGATGTTCCAACTATTAACGTGCATCACCAGAGCCAGTCATCTCTTGGGGACAAATGGATGACTCCTCCTCATCTCGTAACGGGTGAGCCAACCAATGGGATACCCTCGGTGTACTTGAACATCAACATTTTCAGTCCATCAGTGCAAACATTTTCAGCTCTGGGAGGCAGTCAAAGTGTGAGACAGTCAGATATTGTCCCCTGGATGTTGGGATGTTCTCTGGGATGGTGGGTAGCTGGGACCATTAGCCAGCTGCTCAGGACTCTTACAGTAGATCTATTCTCTCACAACCCACCCATGGGCCATTACTCATTACTCACGCCTCTCATTACTCCTCTGTCCGTCTCTCTGTCCCTCTCTCTCTCTCTCTGCCCCCCGTTGGTAATGTCAAACAGAAAACATGGCAGAAAGAGAGAAACACACTGACAGGGGAAGATGAGCATGAGGAGAATGTGTGTCTGCAGAAGAGTAGGAGGGCAGAGGGCTGACACACACATATAACAGGGCATTGCCAGACCCACAGTGGAGGAGAGAGACTTTATATTACCATACACAAACAGATGTGCACATACTCAACTTAATGCACAGAGTCAGAAGAGTCCACTCACAAAGTTAAAAGTTCAAGAGAAAGAAAAGGCCTTTCAATACAATGACTTAATTATGATCACTTTAGAAAATAGTTGTGACAGATGCCAACACCGATAGATCTCTGCGCTGTCTGGCTTCCTCATCCACACAGAGTGCTCATTAACCAAAGAGCTTTACAGGCTGAGGTTATATTTTGACTTACAAGATTTTTTTTAGGCTAACTTAATCTCCTCTCGGACATTAGTACCTAACCTCCTGCTACAAATTGAGTTCAGGAAGTGAAGTTCCTGAAAGTCACAAAAAGGATAAACATCCAAACTTTCCTCTTATCTCTTCCTCTCAGCTCTGAGTGTTGCAGTGCAGCTGAAACAGGTTCAGCATGATTCATATCACACATACAGTAAGCAAAGGAAACAACTGATCTAATACTGGCCTTGTTCAGTAACACTTTGGTAAACAAAGAAGGGTGAATGCACTTTTTGCACTTTTTTCCACTAAGCACTTTTTTATTTGAATATTTTTTGTTAATGTACTAATAGGCAAATAGATACACACCTTTCCTTATATAAGTTCACATCTAAAACATGACTTACCCGGGGGTGGAAAAAAATCTCTTCAAATTAACTGACTGATAAAAAAAAAATTAAGTTGGTGTTATGCACAATATTCGTGTTTTTTCAATATTATGGATTCCCCTATTCTACTATTTCTGAAATAATCAGCTTTTAGTCTGATATACCCTAGACAACTATCTCACATCACAACTTTTATGTTGTTCTCTGTATAAACTTTGTCCATCTTATAAACCAAACAGTTTGAAACTTAAACCAACCTACCCGGAGGGGATTTTCCAGGATCTCAGCGCGGTGAGCCTGATGAGAGGTCACATTAAGAGCCTCATATGGAGAACTTGAATTCGCCATGTTTTTCCTTATTGTTTAATAAGGAAATAATATTCTTCTAGATCTTAACTCCCACTCTCTTCACATTTTTGTTCGCTGTTTTTCAACTCATCCCATCCCGTGCATCCCACGTCGCTTCAGTGCAAAGAGGGAAAAGTTGCCCATTGTTGAGAGGCGGATCAGGAGTTTGTGCTGACTTCAAGTGCAGTCGGAAAAATTTCCGCTCCTAATTAAGTTGCAAATACATCACAGAAACTGTTTTAATGTTGTGTTATTTGTTTACTTTTAGGGATGGACCACAGTTAAGATACTTAATTATAGTCATCTGCCTTATAAAAAAAACCCTTCAATGACATTTACACATAACTTAGACCTACTTTGTTTATATTCATTGGCGACTTGTCTGATTTCCTACATGTACGTAGTACACTTAAAGGCAGCATTGCGAACAGGTGCTGTTCCTCTGCGTATGTAAAAAGCGCTCCTCCATGGATAAATACATGCTGGCGCAGCTGTAATGAACTACTGTAAACCAGGGGCAGAGCCTGGGGGTGGGGGGTCCGGGTTCCCAATTACAGCAGCTATATGCACTATTTTTAAGCCACTTGCAATAATATAATGCCCAAAATCTGTACATTTAGGGAAAATATGATAGTTGCCAATGAAAAAAAAACGTTTTTGTTCTCTAACTTGTCTTCATCATTCTGAAACCACAACACAACAAATGGTGAGGATGAATAACTTAAGCTCCTGCCACCTAAAAGGAAGCAAAACTTGTCTGATGGTAATATTTTAAAGACACATAACATAGGTAGAGTAGGAATTTGGCACAAACAGCATTCTAATTGTAAATCAAGGATCCTCAACAAGTAACTGTGGTCAAATACTCTGAATTGAATTAGGTCAACAGAAGAACATTGACTCAAATGTGTAGTGTATGTATAGCATAGTAGGACAAAAACATGGCTATATATAATTATCTGAATGACACAAAGTTGAAGGTATTTTAAAAACCTAAAAGATTCAGGCCTTTTGAGAAAACATTAAGGGATGGAGCCCCAGAAGCCGCCCCTCTCCCACTCCACATTTGATTGCCAAATGCACTGATTAAAACTGCAATTCAAAATGCATTAATTGCAAGTAAGAAGCCCTCCCAAGCCCTAGCAGACTTCATTTTGGATACCAGTGCTCTAGTTGGTGTTAAACACATTGCCACCTGCTGGGCACATTCAGGATGACAGAGAAATCTGGCTGACGGTGTGGCTGGACAGCATATCTGATCTAAAAGAGCCACGGGATATTCTGCTTGTTTTTAGACTGATGATGTTCTCACCCACAGACAACAGGTGTTTCATTGTGTATGACTCTGCAAATTCATTACCATCCACTCCTCAATATTGCTTTTGGAGAGCTCATCAGCAACTCAAAGGGAGATAGAAAGTAGACCATCATCACAAGCAGTGATGCAAACAAGGGCGGCTAATTCAGGAGGACAGTATCTGATCTCCATTCAGTGTGGGTCCAGCTGTGGGTGCATCCTGGTCAAAGGGATGAGATACATTGTTATGTGATGTCTTTTATGGGATCTCACTAATCCAGCTTCCTTTCTGTGAATAGATGAATGATGAATCCTTGTTTGTTCTGGTGTGCTCAACATAAACAAAATTATCATGCACAGATGGGGCCACTGCTTTCTTTCAAATATGAACAGCCTTTGATGAAACACACACACACACACACACACACACACACACACACACACACACACACACACACATATAGCTATATATCATTTTCCAAAGATCTTATTTAATTATTTTCTCCAATATAATGGAACTAGATGGCACTCAGCTTGTGGTGGTGATTTGGTTGATGGATGTAGTTCAGTAGGAAGAAAATAGTTCCTACGTGAAAGCGCTCACAACAAGATTTGTGGATTATGCTGAGCTACTGGGTCATGATTTCTGGAAAGAGACATTGCTGTTGAGTCGAAGGTATTTTTTTAGTGCCGTGAGAACCACATGCTGAGTGCTATCTGGTTCCATTATATTCAAGAGAAGACATCTCTACAGCTGCTATTTCCAACACTCTGCAACTCACACCTAAACAATCTAGACTGATAAATAGCACTACAGGTAAAACAAAAAATATGCATTTTTGATTCTGGGGAGAACTGTCCCTTAAAACTGAAATTTAAAGCCCTGATCCTTGGCAATAATTAACTGTATATTAGCATGTTTGTTCACTGTGATAAATCAATGTCAAATAAAGAACTATAATTTTCTAGTATGAAATAATATCAATTAATAGCTGCTATTTGTTACTCCAAACAGCCAAGAGCCATGGACAGATTATGACACAGACATGTAAGAGGCCCCCGAAACAACACACCCAAACAGGTTGGAGTTGTGGTTCTTTGATTGACTTCCCCACAAGAAAAATTAGCAGATGCTTCATACTGAGATTCTGCTAATAACAAGCCAACTTTCACCTTCTTGCTTTTGTATGAGAGGCAACAGTGTGGCCAATTAGATTTCAGGGGGACCTGTGCCAGCCTCTGCTGGCATGTATAATTGCAGTTTATTGAAACTGTGCAGCAGTTGGATAACCCTGAGGAACAACAGGGATTCAGATTAAAAAGAGGAGGGTGAAAAGAGATGTCTGCAATGTCTCAATGCTAGTCCTTTCATCCTCAGAGGGTAAAGGACAGTCAATCAAAGCAAGTTCTGAGTGTTCAAGCTAACCTTGTGAAGGACACAGTGGTCCAACTCTGAGCTTCCAACTGACTGTCAAAACTACTAGATGAAGCTGATGCACAGAAATAAATTGCAAGCAGCCATGCAATGCAGTGCAGTTTCCTTGTGTGTGTAGAACAGTACCTTTAGCACAGTTATTGTCATGGAGCTGCTTCTGTATTTAGGTCACCCTGTTGGTACTATTACACATTATTGCTTAACATCAGAGCCAATTAGTGCTCATCATGTCAGGCACATAGACCCCAGTCATATGAACATGGGTGTAATAATTTGTTAATATTTGATATGTTTAATTACTGTACTGACACTCTTAGAGCTGGACGCTGGAGAATCCACCTTTCCAGTCTCCATCTATATTCATTCTGCTCCTTCTGCTCTCCGTCCTGAGTCAGCCAGCTTTCTCTGCCATAATAATCAAGGACCATTTGATGTGATTACTGTGGCGTGAAGGGGAAGAGGGGAGACGAATGAAAGCACATTTTATTTCACGTGTCGCACTAACATGACTAAACAGATTCCCCTTTTTTTACCATTTCCATAAATCTCTCTGGAGAGCGCTGGTTCATCCATCAGTGCTGGCAGGGATTCAGAGTGAGCTTTGACTGACAGCTTTTGTCATGGATAGAGGACCGTGGCTTTTTCCCCAGTGGTTATGGACTCCCCTGGCAATGCCTCACATGACACTCTATTGTTTTCAGTGAAGGATGAGGTCAACATATTGTTGAACCTTGACCTCAAATGTTGGAGGATCGAAGGAAGGAAATATGAGCGAGGAATAAAAACACATAGGATAGAGGAAAAAGAGGTGGACGGAATATGTGAAGAGAGACACATAAAGGCAGCGAGAGAGTGGGAAAGAAAGCAAAGGAAGGAGAGAGATAGATAAAGGCAGCGGAGCAAAAGATAGGGAGCAGCAGATTTAGTCGACACAAAAAACTCCTACACACCCTCACTTGAGCCTGCACCTCAGGCTTTGAAGGAGAGAGAGATAACCACATCCTCTTCCTACTTTCTCTCTTCTTCTCTGTCTCTTTCTCATTCTGTATTCTGTCCTCTCCATCCACCCTTTATCTACTTCTTCTTCTCTCTCATACACACTCACTGAAAGTCTGAAGAAAATGTCATCTTGACTCTCTGAAGGGGATTAATAGGCTGATTGATTGTCTCCTCTTGACTGTGTGGGTCTGATTATAGAATATGCGATTTGAAAGTGAAGGCTTGAAACTGTTAGAATGATTAAAAACTCTGTAATTGATTGGTCCCCTAAGAGCTCAGAGCAGTTCCTCATTGAGAAACCTTTACTCCATATCCCAGTCTCAACATACCCACTATAAATTGTCTTCAAAGTTCTCCCGGAAATCAACTTAACTGAAATATATTGGCACCAAAGCTCCAGCTTAAACTGTTTTTAACCCAACTAATGCATCTCCCACTTTAAATCCTACATCATATTGTTCAAAATTAATTATACACAGAGGGCAAACACAATAGTTTGTTTCTTGTGATTTAAGGTCAGAGCTTGAAATTTGTGCCATAGATCATTTTAATACTAGGACGTTTTACATCCTTTATCTACTGTTCAGCTGTCGGGGCCGAGACACAACAATAAAGAGGGCTGTTATTTCATGATTAAATTTATACTGGGGTTCTGAAAAGGTCTCCATCAAAAGATATGAGATGTGAATGAAAGCCTGCCAAGAGTGTGCAGAATCTCAATGATGGGGATTTAAAATGCAGGAAGTGTTTTACTATGATCAAAAAGCTTATGAATACTGAATTTTTGTCACAGTTTTCGCAGCCAGGAGAGCAAAAGCCTGTCCCATCCTTTAAGCTGGTGGTTGATTGGATCATGCAGGAGAAGTTCAAATAATTGAGATGCATTTTGCAATCGTGAAAAAAAAACATTATATTTATTCAAGAACTGTAATTAATGATAATCTCTCCAGGATTTTCCTAAAAAGCCATGTATGGACTCATAGAAAGGAAATCCCACTTAGTGTGTAGTTGTATGTTTTTCTGCCGTCAGTCTGTATTTTTTTTTTAATTTTCTTCTTATTTTCAGTGTTCTGGACGTTTATGGTTGTATAGCCCCAGAGCACACAGGTGAGATCAGGGCTTTATATATGTAGGCAATGACCAGGTGCCAGACCATAAGCAGCAGGCATCAAAGAGACACAGTGACAAAAAAAATGCATATTAGCAAGGCGAAACACCAAACAAGAGTAAATCTGGGGTTGGCTTTTACTTTCACTAGCGAGCGTGTTTACAAACAGTAACCTACGGTGCTGCGTAGTATACCTTTAAGCACAATTTTTGAGGTACTTGTACTTTATGTATGTGCATTTAACTGTATATTACTGACTGCCTCTACTCTGCTTCTACTACATTTCAAATTGCGCATTCATTTTATAGCTATAGTAACTAGTTACTTTTTAGATTAAGATTTTATATAAAAACAACACATGATAAACATATGAACAATAATGCACTGTCCAACATTTTTGGCTCAGCACCCTGTACAAATAAGCAGCATCTACTTGGTGCCCTTTGTCCCATTTTAGATGTCTGAGTTGTTAGCAGTTCCACCACTGAAATGTAAAGATTAGAGAAATGACATAAATATCCAAGACAAAACAAAAAAAAATAGGTGTTGAACATTGTTTTTGTTTCTCTCCTTTCCCATTATTCATCTCACAACCTCTCAGATTTTTCTGGACTAAACTATCTAAATGTATTTCAAGCAGTCAAAACTAGCTCCTTCCATCAGCTACATCAGTCCTACTTACAACACACTGATGCATCAGTACTGACAATCTAATAATTCATATGATATTATATCAGCAGAATACTTTTACTTATGCACAGACATAAATTCCAAATGATACACTGCTGACTGCAGCGCATCATTTGCTCTGCTAAGGGGGTGACCAACTGCAATCTGGCATCCCACCAGGATGTGTATACCTCCAGGACCCTGAAGTGGGCAGGAAAGATTTTGTGCCCCCCTTCCACCATGGTCTCCAACTTTTTAAGTCATTCTCCTCTTGCAGGAAGCTGAGGTCCATCAGGATCAAAACCTCACATCACAAAAACAGTTCCTTCCTGTCTGCAGAAGGCCCAGGAACCCCACTGACAAGTCTCCCCTTTTCTCTGTGTGTTACATTAATTCACATCTTCGACTATTAGCCCTGTACATTGCACATATACCCTACAATATGAACTTTTGCACATCCCCTGATCAATGTTTTTGCACATCCTGCACAAAACTGTACGGTCTTCCACTTCTAAAACAGTTATATTGCACATATTTTTTTATTCGGGCGGCACGGTGGTGTGATGGTTAGCACTATCGCCCTGGGACTGGGAGCCCTTTTCTCTGGGTACTCCGGCTTCCTCCCACAGTCCAAAGACATGCAGATTGGGGATAGGTCATTTGGTGACTCTAAAGTAGGTGTGAATGTGAGTGTGAATTGTTGTCTGTCTCTACATGTCAGCCCTGTGATAGTCTGGCGACCTGTCCAGAGTGTACCCTGCCTCTCGCCCAATGTCAGCTGGGATAGGTTCCAGCCCCCCCAGCCCGTGACCCTCAAGAGGATAAGTGGTTAGAAAATGGATGGATGGATTTTTTTTTTTCTATATATTCATGTTTTTGACTGTTGCAGTACTTCTTGCCTTTTTTAAAATTTCCTCTAAATATGTTTATTGAATAGAACAAACACCAAAGCAAATTACTGGTATATAAAAACCTAACTTATTCTGCTTCTGATAATACTTCTGCACATTAAATAAAAGACAGACAGATTTCTTTAAAAAACAAGGCCTTTCTTTCTAAGGAGGCTTGTTCAGGAACAGGCTATGAGGAATAGTTCCTCCTCCACAAAGCAGCATATTAAACTCAACCATGTGGGAGAAGAATGAATCAAAAGCAGCTCAGTTCAATGAAAAGCAGACAGTGAATAATCTGCAGATGATAGTCTGGTTAGCCCAAATAATTTAGAACGAATAGCCTCAGTAATCCTGAACAAAGTCCTGATGCCACACATTGTTACAAACATCAAGCTTCTTCACCCACGCTAATGAAATCTGAGGAGGTGTGTGTGTGCCATCAGAGATACCATTCAGGACTGGATGGAGCTTACAGAGTGAGAAGACACCCATTATGTTCACCTAAATCAGATAACCTGCTAAGAAAATGAACACTTCCCAGCAGGTAAAGGATAAACACTGACTGTCACCTAATAATCCTGAGAGCTGTGACATTTGAACGCCATCCAAATGTGCCATAGTAAAGGCAGCTTGTTGCCTGCATGGGATTATAAAGCATTCCTACACAGTGAGAGGAAATATGAAGAGAAATAATCAGAATAATACACAAACATCAAAGAATCTCAGTGAATGCAGGATGATGCCCAGGCGCTCAGTAATACCCTGCTGGACGAGGATAATGATAGACTAAATAGGATTATAATCATCGAACAACATTCCCACACAACCACAGATGGATCCCACAAGTTAATAATAAAAAGTCTGTAATTTCACAATATTCTTATCAGTAGAGATTGGTTATGTGTGCTTTCAAGGCTCTTGTTAAGCTTCACAAATCCTACAAATCTGCTGTGTGAGGGTGGAGAGGATCTGTAGAGGCCTGTGATATAATCTGTCATACCATATTGGGAGTACCTGAAGAGCATAGGTTTTAGTTTTTATTAAACCCCTAAAAGCATCCAGACTGAGGAGACGGCGTGTGTGAATACAACTGTAAAGACCCAATCTGCACAGGCAATCTCATGGGCTTACACGCTCATGTTAAGCTCCAATTGTTGGGAAGAAAAAAAAAGTGATGAAATATTAATGTGCTGGCTGCCTCCGAGTAACAATCTGGGAGTGAAAGATCCTATTTAGGGGTAAACAGTTCCAGCGCTGCCTGCTGCCTTTGGTTATATTTCCAAATAAGTACTGCAATACAATCCAGCAAGTAGGAAATTGCTTCCGATGATCCTAAATGTGTTTTCAAATGCAGCGAAAGCACAGTGTCTTAAACAGGGCAGCCAGTAAATGACATCGGATAGAGGAGACGATCACAGTGGCACAGCCTGAGGGACCAATAGCTGCTATTAAAGCTTTCACTTTAGGTCATCTCATTCAACAGAATGATGTGATAGCCACAACCTGTGTCACGGCTACTTAGAAGTGTGTGTTGGGACCAAAAGTGGGCCTATTTTTAAAATGCCCACACTGTACAAACCAAGAGGACTCTGATGTTTTTTATCAGTGATTCGAGACACAACCCACTCGCCAGAATAAATATTGGCATTGTACACTTCTGCTAACTAATGATATGTTTAGTTTGGATGTTTCAGATGTAACGGATACCAGAAGTGGGACAAAGGCACAGTCTGGCAAGTCACAAGTAAGTCTTAAGTCTTTGCACTCAAGTCCCAAATTTACAAAAATCATGAATGTGGTGGAAGACGTGAACAAATAAAGAGTGAAACAATCAGGAATGTCTTTTGTGTTATTTAATAAAGTGATAAAGCAAAATAATTAGAGTTATGATGGAGTCGATCTTATTTCAGGTGAAAGGTCACAGCTCTGACACCTGGAGTGTCCTCTGTAGGGCTGACAAAGAATCACACATGCAGTCTCATCGTATAATTAAAACTCAGACGAGCAACAGTAAAGGGGAGGCAAATGGAAGGCCTCCGCTCTAGTGATGACTGTCGTGGGAACGGCTAGAAACCAAGTTTCTCACACAAATGAACCTCTTCAAGGACACCCTTCACTCAAAGTACAATGAAGCCTTACACATAGAAAGAAACTGAATATTACATGTCTATATATGGTAATGACAAATTTTCATATTATGTGACAGTGAATGCTTTTTAAAATTTGCATTTATTTGTAAAACAAGTTTGTTACAAAAAGCTACTCAACTGTTAAGCTAATGTTAGCCTAAGCATTAGCTCACCAACTATGTTAATATTAGCCTCAATTTTTCTTTGTGCAACTTCAAATGTTCAAATGTAGCTGTTGCATCTCCCTCTGTTATTTTCAACCTGCACATTTACTGTGTGGGTAACAAGTGCTTTTTGTGGACCACTGCACAGTTTTTGGAAGCTAACTTCATTATCTTTGTGATCATTTTTTCCAACTTGCACTCAGTAAGGTAACATTGGTTCTTCATGGTTCTCTCCTGCATCTTGACTGGATGCTGTTGGTTGGTTGGTTCAAACAAAATGGACCTGGGGAATTAAGTGTCGACTTGCTGGGAATCAATAGCATTATTATTATTTGACTCAGGAAATGAATGAATGAATGATTTGTGGCACACAAAATAAGTCTATGGGCCACAGGTAAGGTGTTTTCACCTCAAAAGGCTCAAGTCCAAGTGAAGTTAAGAGTCACTGAGTTGCAAGTCTATTTTGGTTTTGTCAAGTCCAGTCTAAATTAATGGAATATGTTACTCGAGTGTGACTGGAGTCTGAGTTGTGTAACTCAAAACCACACCTCTGGTGGATACGCTGAAACTTGATGTGTCTTTACATTTTAAAATTTTCACTTTTATGTTACTGCTTAGGTTTAGGCACAAAAACCACTTAATATGGGTAAGGCAAACATCCCCATAGGCCCACCCAATTTGGTTGCTACAAACACAGTTGGATGTGCTCAAATGACTCCTTTATATACTCGGTTTTGTCGCCACAAACACGGCAGTGGTCTACTTGGCAGCCTGATCGGCACCTAGGTCTCATGCCATCCACCATCCCCTCCCCCTCCTGATAAGAAACTCAGCTCATATACATTTAATTGGAACTACGTCACTTTAGAAACATCGACATGATGCATATGAAATGTACAAGTGTAACATATCCATGGTTTACAGAAACGTACAATGCCATCACTTTATTCTGGCATTAGGGCTGTAACTCAACAGCTTGTCTTAACTCATACTGGATGTAATCAGCAATTTTCCAGCATCACCTTTCCTATGTGCAAAACACCTGCTGACAAAGATCTAACTGATCGTATACTAACAAGCAAGAACCCAAGAGAGTTTAGAAGGCAGCTTTTGTCTGCAGCCACTATCAACTTCATTAGACACATTGGGACATGTAAAACAAAACCCTCAGCGCTTAATCAATACGAGTAAGGCTGCTCTGCAAGGCCGGAGCTTTAATGCTGGCTTTCTGTTTTGCCAGACAGGGCTGTTAATGATGTTGCCACTGAATTGATAAAAGGAGATTAAGGTAATGGTGGAGATGGTGGTGGTCAGTGTTTAAAGCACATATTTTTTTTTCTTGGATCAAACAACATTATGGTTCTGTAGTGAGGATTAGTAAACAGTATTTCAAGAGAGGAGACATTGGCAATGGCTGAATGTCATAATTCTATTGATCCACACTGCATGACAGTGAATGTGTGTGATCAATGACCATAGACTCAACAATCAATTGTAACCTTTACATGAAAGCGCTGGTCCTCACATGTAACAGTTAACATTTTTCCAGACAAAAAAAAATAAACAACAGCAGCATTTGTCACTAGTGTGTCAAAGATATCAAAATAAACTTATGGGGCATTCTCATAGGACACTGTTACTGTTTGTATAGGTTTGTTAAATTGATTTCAGACATAAAATTTAGAGACAACTTAAACTAATGGATGTCATTGCTACTATCACTTACAGAATGCATTATTACAATAAAGATGATGGTATTACCAAGAATCAGTTACTTACTCACAGTAATCCAACCCCACAGCACAATAGTTCAACACAATCAGCACACTATTTTACAAATATAACAAAAAGCTCAGAGTAAAACTAAGCACATAACAGCAATCAAAACATCAACAAGGCCTAGACGCCCCACATTTCTAATATATACTTGGCAAATAAATAACGGTATCTCATCAAAGGGATCCCCACAACCCATCACCACCACCCATGGCTTGATGTATAGAAAAAACAGAATGCCAAGACATAGCAATCACAGACCTACAGTACCTCTCCTCAGTGACACAATCAAACACCGCAACTACCTCAAAAACACTGCAATTGCCACAGCTCTGACAGCTTGGTGGAAAGTCAATAAAATAAAAAAAAGCCATCTTTTGCACAAACACCCATATGGCACAATCCAGACTTCACTGCAACTAAATAACCTCTAATTAAGAAGACGACAGAAGAAGGAATTACACTACTCCATCACATTTTTGACCATAACATCTTATTGACATTTATGACACTGAAAACCAACAATACTTACAATTTATCTAATTAAAACATTCAACCAAGGGAAAATGGATCTCTCTAGCACACACCTCAAACAACCACTATTATTGGACAGTGTCAATAAAAATGCAAAATTAAACAAACCACTCCCAACTCATATCTTCCACCAGTACAACATTTCTAAGAAGAAGTGATCGCCACATTATTCCTATTTCTTGACTGAAGCATTCCATTATCCCCTTTCCATATGCATACTCAGCATGACAACATAACAAGTACTTGTACAACAGACATCAATGAAACAACAATCAGCTCTAGAAAAAAAAAAAAAAGGAAACGTTTCCCTTGATGTTATGCAACTCAATAACATCTGTTGTTACCTTTGTATTTGTTGGTATGCCCATATTGTTGACATGTGTTTGCACTAATTGGTGAATAAAGAAAAATAAAGTTACTTCTCAGCTTGTGGAAACAGTTGTATAATGTCTCCTGTGAAAAATAACCCCAGTGATGTCATCAGGGTCTCAGCTTGAGTTTTAAGACTTTACAGTTTTAATGGATATCCTACTTTACAAACAAGAAGTTAGTTGTAAGGGGGTTTCCAGGCAGGGAGATTCTAATGAAAGAGGCAGCTGAGTTGCATCATGGGAACAGAAGGATCCAAATCCTTTTTTGGAGTTTGACCCTTACCAGATATCTGTCCATCTCTTGTGAGTCCTAAATTTTATGGACATGCGATACTAAATAGATGGAGTACCCCATTCAGAACAGTGGCATTAAAATCTTTCTTTATTCTTTCTATTATTGTATGGAACTGTCTCTGCACTAGATTGTGATCTTATTATATGATATTATAATAATGCTTGCGCTGTCTCCCATTTCATCACTGTAATATACAATAATATGAAGCATATGTCCTAAAGTTATCTCTACAGTTACACCGGTAACGCATAATGGTTAACTTGATGTCGTGTCAGTGCTTTCCGTGTGTTCCTCAGTAGGTGACTCCCCCTCTCCTCCTGGAGGAGCTGCGCCTCGCCCCTCAGCGCCGTGATGTTGAGATCACTTCGGGAGGGCGGTGCAGAGGGAGAGCTACGTGTTGCTGCGCAGCAACAGATAGAAAGAGGAGAGAAAGAGAGAGAGAGAGGAATTCCCTCGCACAGCCAAAAGCGGCTGCCAGGGCGTGTATCAGTTCCTATGGCTCCCAGAATACAATGTACTAAATGTAGCCGATACCTGTAACTGAAGGAGGAGTAAAACCCGGCGGATGCAGGATGTAAGGACTACCAGCTCCAACAAGCCTTCGGGAATATCTGAGGAAGGACCGTCAGTTTATTTCTGTCTGGAGGCAACATCATATTTGACATCGCGCCGACTCCCTTTGGAAGAGACTTCCTCCTCTCCTGTTCAAGCTGAGGAAATCAGCCTGACAGAGACGCGCCTGTCTGGACTCCAGGGGACAGGGGGCTCTGTGGTTACTGCAGGGCCATAACTTGGCCACAAACTAAAATATGCCATCACCGGAGTTGGAATGCAGAGTCTTCTCCTGAGTATTCAGTGAGCTGGCTGTGCTTTAAAGTAAGTTCTTTGTTCTTACGTGCGCTTTTGTTGCTCTCCGTGTAACTGTCTATAGTGAGGGAGAAAGCACGTGGTTGTAACAAATGGGCATTTTGTATTTTATCTAAAAAAGCTATTCAAAGGATAATATTAGATTCAAAATAACTCCCTTTCTCTCTTTCTTTCTCTCTGTCCTCTGAATGTGCGTGTCTCTCTTTGTGCTGTCTCTTTCTGTGTCAATGTGATTCTGTCTGTCTCTCTTTGTTCCTCTCTGTGCGCCGTGCGTCTATGTGTGTCCCTCTCTCCAGACATGACAGGTCAGGCCCTGGGGAAACCAGGCCGCGGGGCTCACATGGATGACAACGCCGCCATCCGCATCAACGTGGGCGGCTTCAAGAAGCGTCTCCAGTCCGACACTCTCTCCCGGTTCCCCGAAACGAGACTTGCGCGCTTACTCCACTGCCAGTCCAAAGAGTCCATCCTGGAGCTGTGCGACGACTACGACGATACGGAGAAGGAGTTTTACTTCGACAGGAACCCGGCACTCTTCCCCTACGTGTTGAATTTCTACAAGACTGGGAGGCTGCACGTCATGGCGGAACTGTGCATCTTCTCCTTCAGCCAGGAGATCGAGTACTGGGGCATCAACGAGTTCTTCATCGACTCCTGCTGCAGCAGCGCCTACCACTGTAGGAAAATGGACCAGGAGAGGGAGGACTGGGAGGACAGGAGCGATGAAGGGAGCACCACTTCATCTTTTGACGAGCTGTTGGAGTTTTACAGCGACGCCACCAAGTTTGACAAGCAGCTGCTCGGGAGCGCACGGAGGCGCGTCTGGTTAATGCTGGATAACCCCGGCTACTCCGTGGCAAGCCGCATCATCAGCATCCTCTCTATCCTGGTGGTGCTCGGCTCCATCGCCACTATGTGCATGAACAGCATGAGCGAGTTCAGCCTGTTGGACAGTGAGGGGCAGCCCACAGAGGACCCGCGTTTTGAGACTGTGGAGCACTTTGGCATCGGCTGGTTCACTCTGGAGCTGATCGCCAGGTTCATGGTGGCGCCGGATCTTCTGCATTTCTTCGAGCACCCGTTAAATATGATCGACCTTGTGTCCATACTTCCGTTTTACCTGACACTCCTTATAAATCTGGTGGTGGAGAGCACCCCGGCTCTGGCCAACCTGGGACGTGTTGCACAGGTGCTGAGACTGATGAGGATTTTCCGCATCCTGAAGCTGGCCCGTCACTCCACGGGGCTGCGCTCCCTGGGTGCCACCCTCAGGAACAGCTACAAAGAAGTGGGCCTGCTACTTCTTTACTTGGCCGTCGGGGTGTCGTTTTTCTCCGTCATGGCCTACACGGTGGAGAAAGAGGACAGCGAGGATCTTTCCACGATCCCCGCGTGCTGGTGGTGGGCCACCGTCAGCATGACCACCGTCGGGTACGGAGATGTAGTGCCGGTGTCCATAGCGGGCAAGCTGACCGCCTCAGCGTGCATCCTGGCCGGGATCTTAGTAGTTGTGCTTCCGATTACGCTCATATTCAATAAATTCTCTCTCTTCTACAAGAGACAAAAACAGCTAGAGATCGCAATGAGAAGCTGTGATTTCGACGAGGGTATAAAAGAGGTGCCCTCGGTCAACCTGAGGAACTATTACGCACACAAAGTCAAATCCCTCATGGCGAGCTTGTCAAACATGAGCCGGAGTTCACCCAGTGAACACAGTCTGAATGAATCCATACACTGAAACAGTTTTATCAAGGACACCCGGTCAGGTTTGGGTGACACTTTTCATTCAATGTGGCTGCATGAGGAGCTGTCCGGAGTGCTGAAAGCTCTGGATCAAAAGCCCACTTCCTCCCACTGATGTCTGACCGTTTGCCTCTCTGTAGCTCAGTGCAATAACGTGTTAATATATGTGTCAGTCAAAATGAGAACGTGAGAAAATGTACAGGACAGCCTGAATATGATATTTCACTGTGCATTATTATGGCCCTTTACCAAACAGGCCAATATCTGACCACTTAAGATTAAAAAGACAGAGAATGCTGTAGTTGTTTGCAGTCTTAGACGGTGTCACACTGTAGTCCATCCTCCAGCTATACTTGTTGTGATCAAATGTGTCTGAAAGTAACTCCAGCTGTATCTCTTTTGAAAGAGTGTTGATGTGTTATTGTTCTGTTGCAACAAGATTACTTCAGATGTGTGGTTGAAGCAAACTGTATTAAACAAAAAATACACAACGCACTTCCTCATGTTTTTCATCTGCAGAGCGAGGGTCTTTCAGCATCTTCCTAAGTGTGTCTTAACATAAGTAAGCCTGAAGGGGTAAAGAGGGATTTATAGTAGTGACTGACACAATATCTAAAACAGGTTGACAGGCATAGCAACAACCATTCAGAGCTGACATGTTGAGTATGTTTATTCAGAGGATTTGATTTTTTTGGCATTTTGGCAATGACATCACCTTTTAAGCTGACAAACAGCTGTTTGTTATTAAATAATATGTTTTACCTTGGCAGTAAAGAAAATATATATCAGGGGGACCCCCTTAATAGTCAGACATGCTCAATTAATAGATAGAAAATATATATTTTTAAAAATAGCTTTGCTACAAAAGGCAACCACGATTGTCGTCTAAAAATAATCATGCAGTTTTGTGTGTGTTAGTCCAAATGGAGTTGCCATACCCCAGCAGAAGCTGTTGCAGGACTTCTGTGGAGTAGGTACAATCAATGTCAAACACTGTCTCTATTTAATCAGTTTTAAATGTATCAGAAATTGACAAAATACACTGTAGTATGAGTGGTACGTAGGCTATATCACTGTAGATTTTTATAGTTTTTGTAAAGTGTTATTACGTCATAAAAAGTGTCATTAAAATGTTGTGAAAAATAAGTTATAGTATAATATGTCATAAAAAAGTCATAGTGGGTGCACTTTTCCCATGTGGCGATCAATCATATGCTGGCTCCCTAAAAAGGCACTCAGTCATTAAAACTTTAAGACTCCCTGAGAAGATTTTTGTTTCAAAATGCTCTAAAATGGTCTGTTAAGCTGTTGAGTTTCTAAAAATTTTTCCTTTGGAGAATTAACCCCAGACCCCATTGGAACAGAGGTCACAGAATGTGTCAATTGTAAATGATACCCCCCCATTGTTAAACAGGTGACTCCAGCCCTGCATTTTAGGGGCACAAACATTTTATCATATTGGTAGCAAAAGCAGACAATAGATCCATCACTAAAGTAGACGTTACACCTTTTCATGCTTTCTGCATACTGCTTTATTTACCTATTGGGAGAACTCAGTAGAAAATACTTGCAGTAGACATACACAGACATTTTCTGTTCTTATTGTTCAGTTTCATTTAAATCTTCTATTCTATGAGTAATTTGTCTCCTTGTCAACAGCCTGTAACCTTTGAAGATGAATGGTGGAGGCAACCTGCATACATCTCTTTTTTTCTATTAAGTCTCAAGGTGTCTTGTTAAAGTTTTCTTATTCCACTGGGACAGAGTGAAGTTTTTGCACCAACAGCTCTCTCATTCAGTGCACTTGTAAGAACACAACAGAGAGCACTCACTTAGTGGCATTGATTTCAGTTTAAAGGAAAAGGAGCCATTTGATACAAGTAGACACCAGCTCTGAAAAAAATCAATTCTTTTGTCATCTAATATGTCTGTACAGTTTGCTGCATTGATTACAGCTTTTAATTTAAGAAGCATTTTATTTTGAAGGCAGTTCCAAAAATGATTCCTCTATAACAGATGACTGTTATTATTCTGAGCTCAATTTTCTCATCAAGATACAGTAGAAGTGACTGGATAAAATAGCACTGTGACACCTTTATCACTGTCAGAGTTTTGTTTTCCTCAAGTTACAGATGATTCATACATTTATGCACATTGCAGTGACTTGAGCAATCAAACTAGTATGCTCCAGTGGTTGAGGGATGATTTGAAATTCATTGTTTCTAAATTAATATGTGCAGACAGGCAGAAGTATCGCACATATTGGCACTCACAACTAATTAGTTTGAGCATACAGATTACAGCCCAGTGGATTTCACCTGCGGTACAGGAAGTCCCAAAGGACTCCTAGAGACAAAAATAAAACGAGTTTCCTGTGACTTTTTTTTTTTTTTATTATTCTACAAAATCTCTGTACCAGAAAATAAATGTGTTATTATATAGAATTCCAAATTCTATGTTGCTTTTGGGTGTACATATAAAATCACAACAGTATTAGAATACTGAGGTTTGATTCATTCGAGGGATGAGTGAAGAATAACCGAGTGGCACGGGGTAATTTTAATGCACTTCAGCAACAAGGTCATGCTCACTTGGAAATTACTAATGAGAAACTCACATATCGCAGGTTGTTTTTTTTTTTAAGTATTTCTGGGGAGCTCATTTGAAATAATATTTACCCTCAGAGGCCAATTATATCAGTCTCCTTTTGTTTACTCCTAAGCCTTTAAAGGCTTCTCCCCTAGGAGCAAATTCAAAACACCACGCAGCGCCGAGCTAGCATGGAAAAATCAGTAAATGAGTTCACAGTGACAGTGGGTGACATTTATACATATCAACAGAGGCATACCAAAAACAGAACAGCAGTCAATAGTTTCCAAGACAAATGCAATTATAGCATTTGGAAGAAGATTGAAATGCACTTTAGGAGTGTGGGCGAAAGAGAAACGATAACAAGATTAGTAGATTTGGCCAATGTCATCCAAGCCCAAAAGTCAGTGCTTTGTATATGTGTGTGTGTGTGTGTGTGTGTGTGTGTGTGTGTGTGTGTGTGTGTGTGTGTGTGTGTGTGTGTGTAGGTCACTGTGACTTCTGAGGAAGAAGATGGAGATGTCTGGCCCCTCCACTGCCTCCTTTGACTCGCCTGTATCATTACCCTCTGACTGTGGTGATAGATGTAAGCAGGGCCCAGGGCCTGTCTGGCACACAGCTGAGTACAGATGGCAGCTCAGGTCATTAGAGGAAGGCCGTGGCAGAAGTCCGCTGTCCTCCTTTACACTAGTAACCAGCAAAGCTTAAACTCAGTTCATCCATTTCTTTTGATCATTAAGACCCAAATTTGTGACTCATCGCAGAAAGATAAGGGCACATTGGGGAGTTTTTAAAAATTTGTCTCACATGTAATCATCAAAGCTTTTAGAGGTGTGCTTTATAATCAGGGCTGGTAAAATGTTTTATTTTAATTATTAATTACGAAATCAAAAGAGTTCCTTATGATAAAAAGAGCCTGGGTTTATTTGCGGTCTTTTACATTTGCTGTGAACAAAGACAAGTGGAACATCATGAGAATGCTGAATATGTGGGGTAATATTGAGGCTATGTGGGGGGGATATTGAGCCTATTAATGCAGAGCTGACAGGGGAATAAGAACTAAATGGTGTACGTGCTTTTGTGTGCGTGTGTCGTTGCATGTGTGTGCGAACGTACTGTACACAAGCATACCAGACAGCGTGTCTAATGGGGAACTTATTGAAGCTGGCAGCACAAGCGTCATCTCCAGTCTGCTCTGTATCGGTGATATAAAACTCTGTTACTAAGCAGGCGTTCCGTGTTGTTGCACATTACCATCTGCTACTATCCCTTTGCTTTAAACAGTGTGGGAAGATTGGATCTTTTCCGTGTGCTTGTTTCTTTCTCTCCCCCCCTTTCTGCCTCTTCCCACCACGTCTGATCTGTGGATATCTCCAAAAATAATCTCTCATTACATGGATCATGGCATCGCTAATTATCACCTACAGATCTCATGCAAATGCAGGTAACGGCAAACAAGGATGGCTGATCGTATTGCTTCATGCCACCATTAGAAAATCTCAATTAAAGCCATGTTGGATTTTTTCTGGTTTCTGAAAGACAAACAAGGCATACTTTTTTTTTTTTCATACATGCGGGTTTTGCATTATTCACCAGCCTGATGTCTTTATATAGAGTTAATACTTTATTTCTAACGGGCATCTTTTTTCTTTCATTCAGATGCAGTAGACTTTTGTGCTGACTTGCCACAAGTAAAATTGCAAGGGATATTATGATGAAAGAACAAAAGCTATCTGCCACCATGCAAATGGCTTTGTAGTGCTTTGAGCTAAATGCTACTGTCAGCATGCTAACAAGCTCATAGTGACAATGCCAGCATGCTGATGTTTGGCGGTTATTATGGCCACTATGTTCACAATCTTCAGCCCAGTCACCAGGAAAATGTTATATGTTTCTGAAAACCATGACTATGTTAAATATGTGTGTTTCATGCGCATCATGTCAGTGTCTCTTAAATGTCATAGCATTTATCATCGGGAGGTGGAGGGGATAGTGTTGGGCTGTCACCTAGTTAGATGCCTGCCAAGCTGCAGACCACTGTTCAAGACCAACAAACAAAACCAATTTTGCTAGTCATTGCTGTGTTTTCAGCATATCTTTAGGCACCAATTGTGGGTATTTTGTAGCGAGTTGTAGCTGTTTTTCCAGGGGCATTTTTGGCACCAAATGTGGGTGTTTTGTAGCGACCCATTGCTGTCCAGTGAGGATAGTGCCATGAAAAGCAACAACATGTTGTTGTTGTTTTTTACAGAGGAATCGCTGCTTTTCCAAGGAGGGTTGTGCCCCCCAAATCTAGTATTTTAAACTAAAACATGTTTTTTTCCTAACCATACCCAATTGGTTTTTGTGCCTAAATCTAACCACACGTTGGCCATAGCATTGTTGAAATGTAAACTTTCAATATATCCGTAATTGGGTTGCCATCTTGTGTGTTAGTATGCTAAAATTTGCAGCTGGGGCTAATGGGAATTTCATTAGTTTTGACGGTACAGTTGTCAAGTTATTTCAGTCAAAACCACAAATGTTTGGTTGTGCTAGATTAAAATGAGTTAAGTCATAAATTGTTGGGGGACCATGAATGCCTCTACAACATATTATGCCAATTAATCTGGTCGATGTTGAAATATTTATAGCTACAGTAAGTGAAAGTAACTGTAAGTGAAAACTTTTACCTGCTGTTGACACTAGAGGAAAAGTTGGGAGATCACCAAAGTCATCATGCTTCATCCTCTGGGGACCATGAATGTCTAAACAAAATTTCATGGCAATCCATCCAATAGCTGTTGAGTTGTTTCAGTCTGAGCCAAAGTGTTAGACTAACCAACATACTGACACTGTCATCCTTATAGCCCCGTAGGTAGCGTGGCTAAAAACACTGGACTCATTTTGTGCAACAATGTGAAGATTTTTTTTTTTAACCCTGTCTGATTTCAAATATACCAAAAATTTACCTCCACTCAAAAATGTGGTTTTCTTATGATTATGTCCCATAAAACGTCTGACCTTGAATATGCTAACTTATATCTGTGCAAAGTTTGTCACTAGAGAAGTGTTTTCACATTCCTCTACTGAAGTGGGTGATGTCTGCGCACATCCCTAAAATCTGAGATTCAAATGTATGCCAGTTGAGCTAGATTAGGTACGTCACAAATATGAAAGCCAACTGCTGTGCATAAAGTGGGAAAAACGTATCAACAAGGGAACAGACTTTGACACAACACTGGTACAAAAAAAACCTGAAACCTCCAGTGCTTGTAAGTACAGGGAGCAGAGTTAGCATTAGAAGTAGTAAAATTTTTGACAGCAAATATGGCAGAGTGTGCAGCACACCAGACCCGAGAGCTTCCTTCCACTATCTACCAAAAACAATATCATCGCAGATATAACTGTAGCCTATGTTTCACAACCATTAACGCTGCGTAAGCCACTGGCAGTTAGCCTAAAAGCTAACAAGCTAACAAACAACATAAGCAAATGAAAGATGCTAACTACACTTACCATTTTGATACATCTGCTAGTCACCAGTTTTGGTGGGCTCAGGCTCGTCATCTGAGTCTGGGTCTGACTGAGGCTCAATCATGTATGGGTGATTCTCTCCAATGATTCCCTAATGCTCGCCGTCTGGTTAACCTAGCGTAAACAGCGGTGGTGGGCAGGGTGGAGGCCAGATCCAGAATTCTTCAATGTGATAGAAAGAGTAGATCTGCTTCAGGACCCTTTACAGAGTTTTTTTTTTTATTGTTTTGAGGCAAAAACCATGTTACACAAAACATAATAATTAGTATAAGTATAACTTTAAATTGTGTCTGGAGGCAGACTTAAATTACATCATATTAAATCAGTGTATCATTGTCACAATATGATAACATCATATCAAATACTAGATCAGACCACAGCAGAACACCTGCATTCCTGCACAAAACCTCCCGCAGGCAAAGCGGATGTTGGCCCTCCCCCAGGACAGCGCACTCGATCATCAAAGAAGTACTGAAGGACAACAATTTTAAACAAATGAGACCATTAACGCTCCTTCTTTTTAGTGCAGCACTTTGTCTGCTACCATTAAGTGACTCATCCAGAGAGACAGATGTTTTTGGATCTAAATCAGAACAGCGTTCCCACAGAATTTTAATGGATAGCACAAAATGGCCCAATCCAACACTTAGTGAGCGCTACCCTACCTTTAACAAATGACTTTTATGAAAATCAACTCCCAGATTTATATTGAAATGCCACATCTAGTCCTGTTTAAACAGCCTGAAAGGCTGGAAATGCATTTTTGTTTTCAACAGCCAAGAAAGGTAATGGTGTACTTTGGCAGTTTTGTTTGGATGGCACAGAGGCGGCAGTAAGCGCAAAACACTTTAATTATAGGAGCCTGTACTTTCTAAGTGCAAGCAGAGGAGCTGAGCTAAATACGTGCAAGTTGGACACCTCAGTGATTTCACAAAACTTTACATCCAGGAAGGCTTTGTTAACCCTTATTTTACAAAATGAGCTTGATACTCGTCTGGCTGACTTGTCTGGGGTTTCAGTAACATTCAGGTTTTAGTGCCATAATCGAGCGCTTGATGAGTCCTGCAAAAGACAGGGAAATGGACTGCCTGGATATTTTCAGGTGCTTAAAGGATTTACATGACCATCCAGCCCAAACCATGCTTTCACAGCAGTCAGGCCAGGGTGTCTTAAACAATTTCATTTCACACATCTCTGACTCATCAGCTTCTATGGACCGCATTTAGGGCAAGTAGTCCATAGAGTACATGATCGGAAATTACAAGTGGGAGCAAAACCCACTGAATGTTGAGTCTAATTTTTTCGACCGATTATCTGGACAGAGGGATATGTACAATTTCCCCTTCAAAGCCATTCAAGAACCTCAGTATTACGCACACACACACACACACACACACACACACACACCAAGATCAGCTTTCTTATTACTGTCATGCATGAAATCATTCAGGTCTGAAAAATGGCCTGAGAAAGCAAGATACACACACACACACACACACACACACACACACACACACACACACACACAATGCCTCTTTATCTCACTGACAGGTTTTACTGATAAGTTAGAGG
Organism: Cephalopholis sonnerati; assembly: GCA_019142605.1. Lineage (NCBI taxonomy): Eukaryota > Metazoa > Chordata > Actinopteri > Perciformes > Serranidae > Cephalopholis > Cephalopholis sonnerati. Next base: position 10,860,991 of record JAGQAX010000008.1, on the reverse strand, counting down.
TACATCTCTGTACCTGGAGCATGACTCACTGCATTTCTGTAGCAGTGCAGCTAAACCAGAAGTCCAGGTGGAAACAAAGGGAGGCAATGGTTATCTCATGTGGGCTGAGAACGAGACAGAATCTCTACATGTAGCAATCCTGTAATGCTAGCAGGTGGCTCAAAGGATAGAGAAGATGTTGGACACGCACAATGTCAGGAGCCCCCATGTCAATTAAAGAAAGTTTCCTGAAGTCCAGAATGGCGTTGTGAAGGAAAACGCATGCCAACACACCACCACACACACACAGCTCAGAGTAAATTGAACCATGGGTCTCTCTCAGACACTCCTGCTCCCACAGGTGATACAGAGAGTCAGACAGACTCAGATTGGATCCATTATTACGCTTGGATGGGTGGCAGGGGGTCGAGTCAAGAGGACAGACACAATCAGTCATTTCCAAATTTCAAAGTGACAGGAGAAAAGGTTGGGAGATACATACAGATCACTTATCTGTAGGTCTGTGTGTGATGTGTTTGTGTGGCTATATATTTGCATGTATGAGGATTTTGTGTGTACCTGTGTGTGTGAGAGTGTGTGTGTCATTACTTTCCTCCGGAATCAATTTCCTCTAGGATGTGCCAAGGACAGCAGTGCAGACAGTTTGATTTGTAAAGCTTGTGGCAGTCCACCTGAGCCCAATGGGATGACGTCAATAACACCTTGAAAAGCCCTGATATCTCAAGGTGCATACTTTAAGAAAAAAAAAACAATTATGTGGAAGATTCTGCAGCAATAATACAAGAAATATGAGTGAAGATGGAGGACTATCAAACAGCATTCAACCACAAGGCTCATGATGCTACTGAGAGTAATGAAAAAATTTGATGCACAGAAGCAATAATACTATTCATGTACTTTAGGCAAAGACAAAAAATGGCAAAATGATTCACGTCAGTCAGGGCCACAGGCACCAAGAAATATACCACTCTATTCAAGTGGAGGCTCAGCAGGAGAAAAGGCAAGGATACAGATCCTGGATCAAAAGAAAAATTCAGTTGTTCAGTGGAATGTGTCATCTGTGCACCGTGCAGACGACACACACGACATGTGGGAAACTGTGAAAACTGCTATTCTGAAAGAAGGAGGGGCTGTGATAACATATTGTGAGACATGACATGAATATAAAAGCATAATGAGTCTATTTCTGTTTCTCAGAACTGCACCCCCACTCTCTTTTTTCCTCTCCCACCTTCCCCTTTTTACTCAATCGATCTTCTTGGATCATCAACTCACTAAATACTGAGGGCTACATTCATCCCCCTATAGTATTGGGGAATGGTGATAATTGCCTAATTTGTTATAATTGCAGTGCTGTACCTTGTCTGGTGTGGTTAATTGCCTTTGAAATCCACCTGGTGTTAGAATTATACTGTGCAAAGTGCTGCAGCCGCTCCAGGGGGACTGTGCTGTCTAAATGAAACTGATTATGGAAACAAACTGAGCTTCAGCCCGGTGCTGCAGAGTGGCTCTATGTTTTTTTGTTTTAGTTCATCTCAGGTTGGCTTGTGGTGGAGGCGGTTTGTGTACTAAGGTAAAAGTGGGGGTGCCTGGTGTTCCCTCTGACCGATAAATGTTAATCAGTGTTGATGTCTGACCATCTGGGTGTTTCTCTGCTGGTGTGAATGGCTGTGTTAAATGGTACTAGCCAGATTGTTAATCCTGGCAAAAGAGGCAATGCTTTGTTTTCTTAATAAAACAAACAATAAAAAATATTGTCCTTTTCCCAAGCAAGTAAATATGAACATTATGGTTATAGTCATTTGGCATACCTAAATTGAATGCCAGTAATTACACAGAGATGGCTGAAAATAACTGACTGATTACCAAGTACACTATATGTAATGAAATGTTATAGTATTAGAATGACTGATAATTGCAGAGTGATATCTGTTCATTAGATCAGCTTTTGCTAGTGACTGTTGTTTACTGGTGATTACTTTGTAATCAGGCTGTTCTGATGCACTGTTTGTACATATACCTTCGAAAAGTAATAAAAGTAATACACCACAATTCATGTATTACCCAATTCATCAAGAGCCAGCAATTTGTGTATTAACCACATAATCAGGAAGGCTGTGATTACATGACCAATGCACCAACGAGAGTTAAGAAGGAGGTTGTATAAAGAGCGAGAGTCCACAAAAGCAGGCAGGTCGGCCTAAGTGGATGGGTCAAAAAACTTTTCCTAAACTTAACTATGTAACTTTACTTGCCCTAAACCTAACCCGCGTAAATTTACATGAAATACATAACATGACGACACCATTCCTGGGGCGCTAATTTCTTAGATATCATACAAACTGTTGTATGTGCATTTTTTTAAGATATACAAACCATCTATCACCTATCATTTTCATCAGTAATTAGGTTATGTAGTAATTATAGTTGCATTAAATTGTGTTTTTAGCCACTTGGGTGCAGTGCAACAAGCTAGGAACATAATGTGTATATATTATCATTTGTAAATTGTTATGGTAAATGCATCAGCAAACCGTTATCTATTAAGCAGCAGACACACAGGAACATTCATCTAGAGATGTGTTTGTGGCCACCTGTGGGATGTAAATACAATATTCACGCTCCTTTTAGAATATGATTCTTTACCTGCCACACGCTCCTCCATGTTCACCTGTAAGTTGCTTACTTTATCTGTCTGCTGTTGCTTGGCAGGTGATGCACAGTAGCTTTTAGAGCTTTTTTAAATTTTTGCTAAAAACAGCTGCCTGCTGCAACCAGAAACCACGCTAATGAGACAACACATTCTCACTCCGACATCTCACCAAACATCACATATCGACATTCCATGTCGAGATACAATGTGCAAGGTACCCTGGGTGTGTTGGTTGTCGACATTCTGGGACAAATACACTTCCATTTGCACAGGAAATGTATCTTTTACATACATTTTCTTTCAAAATAAAAGCACTATGTTGGTACAATATCACATTATTGACGTTTTGTTTTCATTCTACAACTAAGGCACATAGCTGGGTTTAGGCAACAAAAGCCCGTGGTTGGGTTTAGGAGAAAAGAATAGGGTTTGGCTTTATAACCTTATAGCACATGAACACTGCTCTCCCATGTGAAAGTTGGTGCTTGTTGGACCTTTTCACCCACATTTTTTTTTTACTTTTTAACTTAGTAATTTCCTAATTTTGCTAGTTAACTAGTTTTACTTGTTATTACTTAACTATTTTAGATCAGTCTTGTGCAATAATTCAGCAGTGTTTTGATTTAAAGGTTCAATATAGTTGTGTTCTACACTCTACATTTACCTCTATGCATCTCTGTTGTGCTACCCCAGAATAAGAGAAGGGACCAAATGTGACTTTCATTTCAGAAGAGAGACATCCAGGAACGAGCAAAGCACACCTAGGTAAAGGAAATGATGGATGAACAGAAAAAGCAAAAGTCAGGCATATAGGAAGAGTAAGAGAGGTATTATGTTGATAGTGATTGAAGGTGAAAAAACATTCTCAATTCAAGTGAGAGGATTCACTCACTTTTTGAAGGGGATCTGTGTGATTTAGCAACCCGAGATGAAAGAGAGACCAGCTGGGAGATGCTGCCTCTTGTTTATCATTATTCCACTGAGGCAACAGGGGTGTGAATCTGAGAAAACAACTGAAGAATACAGATGGATAGCTTCCCATTATGGATCATTATAGCTTCCTGTGGGCCAAATATAAGCTAATGTGAGTGTGGAGCAGTGCTGTGTGTTTTATTGTGCTTATTCTATTTTTTATGGGGTTTGTAGCAGTTCAAAAGTTGTTAAAGTGGCTTTATGTAGTTATTAATAAACACTATGTCTGTTTAATATCCAGATAAACCTATGCCACAGATCACAACTGACTGGTGTGTCACTGTGAATGTGCAGTTGAACCACAGGAGCAACGGTCCTGTGATTTAACTGAAAAAAGTGTCCCTGGTATTGAAGTGCATGGTCGCATCTAAGTTTGAAATGCCAACTTCCAACTCTGTCATATCAAACAGAATCACTGGTGAGGAAGAAAAAGGTGCAAGGGAGGAAAAGAGGCAGAGAGATTTGTTCACCTCATACACTTCAAATCTATTAGTCTGGGCTGCATGTCGACTCCAATTGAGCAAACACACCTCAGCGAGACTCCATCGTGCCCGAGAGACACTACCGCTTCTCGGCTGGTGCGTCCGCGTGCACACATCTGAATACGCGTGTTCTGCTTTTCGATGAGGTGTCTCCCCTAACAACCTATCTGGATTCCAGTCACATCTGCGTGTGCAGCGATGCACCGAATAGGCACCCATACCCCAGGCTGCGCCAAGGCTTATGGAGAGTGCAGTGGAGTGAAGACACAACAACAGGACCTTTGCGGTCCTTTAAGCAACCCACCTTCAGTGGGGACTCTCAAGATGCTCCCGCCTGAGCTCTTGGGACCACAGGAGGAAGCGATGCCGCCTCTGTGAAGCAGATGGTGGCGATTGCTTTCTGGAGAAATGTCACACCAATATTCTTCGCGTAAAAAATTGGATTCCCCCATATCTATTAGAGCCACTGGGGACTGATGCATCATTTGGAGGAGCTCATTACTCTTTCATGGATGCTTCTCAGCACTCAAAACACACACACACACATACCTTTTCCCAGTGCAAGAGAGGACTCTCACACATTCACTCATAAGGTCACCATTAATTAAGCTTCTCACAGTTGTGGAGAGGGTGATGGATGGTTGATATTTCCTCAGAAAGCACGCTCTGTTGTGGACGCCAGAAAAAGGCTTTCCTCCATCAGTCAGCCATGAATCACATTTTTTTTAAAATCCAGAGGCATGAATCTATTTGCTTCTGTCTGGTGGTGCCACTGGGCTCTAAACACAACAAAGAAAATGCCGTCTGAGTGGGTGTGGAGTTAATGACTTTCTGTCAGTACTGATGTGGTGTAGACAAAGGGCTCATCTCCCCCTTCAGACCTGATAGGGGGTAAAGACAGGAAAAATACAAGGTATATTCCTCTATCACTATAATTCTGTCTTTCACCTTTTCAAACACCATTCTCAGCAAATTAAGTTTCTTTTTTGTTTTTCATTTCTACTTTTCTTTCTTTTTCTTTTACTCAAATTGTAGTTCCTTTTTCTTTTTTTATTCTCCATCATGAAAACGTTTTTCCCCACACATCACTGGAAAATATAAAATGAGCATAATTGCTCAAGTTTTCATATGTTATGGGAGATAAAAGACCACAGTACTGTGGCTTTATTGTCTATAACACACCACTATATTTGCCAAAGTCAGAAGCTACCATTGCCTGTTCTTCTGTAGATGTATTACACCCAGGAGGTCTCCAACAATGCTTCCAAAAAATCTATAAAAACCAGCTCACACCATGTTGAACGGCACTATGCTGCATTGTTTTTCACACATGACATCAACATGCAACTAATTATCCATTTCATGGAGTCTAATTTCATTTTTTCTGTTCTTCTTGTGGCAGTAAAGAGGCAAAACAACTTCAGGCAGAGTAGGAGTCCCTGTGGAGACATGCAGTCATCTCTTCACACTCATTTCTGGCAGAATACAGCTGCTTTTGATGAGGCTGCTATTGAAATGATTGCTTATAAAATAATATTCTGAAATATACAACACACATATTTAAAACAATTATGATTCAAAAGATGATTGTGTTGGTAAGTTCTGTACCATCATGTCTTTTCAGTAGTACTGCCATCTTGGGAAATAGCACAATATTGGGTTTTCAACAATCTCTTGAAAATTATGTTGATGTGCAGCTATCCTAATTTGGTCATTGTGTTTTGGGTGAATATGATGCAACTGGAAATTCAGTGCCAGTGTAGATATGGAGGTCGGGGTGGTGGCTGCTGTTTCAAACTTGACAACAAAACATTCTAAATGTTCATCAACTCTCAGGAAGTAAACATGCTGTTGCCTGGCAATGCATTTCCACTGAAACAATCTATACTAAGTTATACCTAAACCATACTTTATTTGCCTTATGTCACTGCTGTATGACTAACCATGAATGAAATATGGCAGTGAAGGTGATACATGTATGAATGTATTTTTGTATGCAGTGTTATTCCCTATATATGGTGGCTTGGTCAAACCAAACAATACACAGGGGGTAAACCCAGGACATGGCAGCACATGGTTTGGTCAAATAAGTTGGAGTCCTCAGCCTAAGCCAAACCTCTTGCTCCACCAGGGGGACCTCCACAAACAAACATGGTAACTCAAAGACAAAGAAACAGATAATTAATATCAAACAATTTGCCTGTGTAACCTTGCAATGCTTAAATGTGTACTCTTAAATTAGACAGTGTAAGGTTAAAAGCAAATAAACAGATTAAATCATCTAAATCAAACTAACTGTTTGATGTTAATTGTTTCAGTATGGTTGATCACAAATGAAAGTACCCTGTGTATATAACAAACTAACTAGTCAAAAAAAAAAGTGTGAATTGGTAATATATTACCATGTGTGGCTGTGACCATCAGCTGTCATTACCTTGGCAAACATTGGCAATGAACCCAGTTATTTGACAAATTAAAATGTTTCACCTGATAATGGCACTCAACAAAAAGCAACCCAATTGCCAGAATAAATGTTGGAATTGTACATTTCTGCAAACCACGGATAAGTTATTTTTGTACATTTCACATGTAGCTTAAACTTTACATTTCTTTGGATTTTAATTTGATGTTGTGGCAACACTGTGGTTAACATGTGGTGAGGTTTAGTAACAAAAGATGCTTCATTAGGATTATGAAAATATTAACTTTTGGATTAAAATACCCTGTTTGCTCACAATAAGCACAGCTGGGCATATTCTCATCAAAAAACACCCACAGTGCTCTGCTGTTGTCTGCTGCTTAGCAGTGGTCTTACCTATACAAGTCACACCATCCACCATCCACCATCCCCTCCTCCTCCCGATAAGAATCTCAGCTCAGAGATCACCAAAGTCCAATGGTTCTTGAGATGTATTTCAGTCTCACTGCACTTAAGCCATGCTGCTACGAAACTAAGTCTCATAGAAATGTGAAAATGAAATGGACATGCAGTCTTAACAACACTTTAAGTGGTGGTGGTGGTGCTAAAATGACATGCTGGCAACATGAAAACAATGCTCATGCAAAGTCAATGAGGATCTGTTGTTGTGGTGGACACACAAGTATGAAGAGCGAGAAAGTCTGCGTAGTGTGGGCAGGGGAGGCGGTGGATGGGTCAAACAAACATGAACTTTCATCCTGCGGACTGATGTTTGTGTTGCGTGTGAAACCAGAAGTCAACGCAGTTACTTGACTTTGCAGACTTTAACTACACAAAGTACTTCAGGTAGGTACTTTACATAAACACTCAAATAATATAAGTTTACGTCACTTACATCTCATAAGCCTTTTTCTTTTTAAACTAAAACAGCAATTTTCTTCTACACTTTAAGTATTTTTTTGTTCTCTAAATATAACCAAGTGTTTTTCTTTCCCTATATCTAACCAAGAAAACAGCAACAGTTTGTAACAGGTATTGCATTGGCAATGTTTACTTGAAATGTAAACATTAAGGAAAAGATGGAGAAGAATGGGCATGAGCTGAACTAGCATCCTGCTAGTTTTGTACAGGAGTTGGACAGTAAACTGGACGACCTCTGTGCCGCATCAGTTTCCAACAGGATAGCAGGGTCTGTAATATCCTTTGATTCACAGAAACTTTGCTAAATCCTGGACAGCGCCATTCAACCAGGAGGCTTTTTTCTATATGCCGATCTGACAGAGCAGAGGAGAGAAGGAGAGTGCTTTATGGTGAGTATGGACTGGTGTGATGGTGGGAATGTGAAGTGTCCCTGGTCCTGCTGTGGATCACTGCTATAACCTACACCAAGCAGAGTCATCTGCAGTGCAGCGCTGTCATTCAGGAAGAGCAACTCTGCAGCCATCTTGTTGAAGTCAGGATGTGTGGGCAGTTTAATCATTCCACAACCAAAGGATATGGATTATCAGAAACATCCAGAAACATGGATGCAAATAATTACAGTGCACAAGTTAAAGGAGTTAATGGGATTATATTCCACTGGAGTTGTGGGCTACCTTGTATAATTTCCATGTGATGAATAAATGATTGATTAATTGATTTATTGACTGACTGAAGTATAGCAATGTTATTACTTTGTCATTTCTATAGCTGCTTTCTATATGAAGTTTTAGTGTCTCTTGTATAATGGATTAAAATTGATTTCCTTACCTTTCCATGCCTGAATACACTGTTTCAATTTTAAGGCTGCCTGTAGGCTACTTGCCATTGATTTGCAAATTTGATTTTCATGCCATTACCCATTAAAAAGCTTTTTAATTGCTTATAAAAGCTTGATGTCAGTTTAAAGTGTAATTCTTTATTAGTAATTACAAACGTGTTCATCAACTTGGTGTTGTGCTTTTAAGAGTGGAAAAACAAGAATAGATTGTGCACACTGCAGCTGCAACTAAAATTAAAAATCTATCAAGTTAATAACATTTCCTCTCAATGATGACAGGAGTTTGAGCGACAAAACAAATAACTGTACAAGCAAAACTAATTTAGCTCTGCATAATTAGAATGGTGGAGTTACAATTAGTAACAACAACTTCTTCTCAGAAACAAAGCTGTAATTAAACTGTAGAGGTTCTGGTAATTGTAAATGTTGGAAGCAGTATTCTTAACCATCATTACTGTATGTCAAATTATTACTATTGTCAAATTACCTGTGTTACCTTTGCTGTAGAAAAGTACACAACAAATCAGATGATGGCTGAAAAGAATGGCAGCCTCTTCTCTCTCACTGGCAGTGTTGTTGGTGCTAGTATTTCTTTAAATTGCCGTAAGGTCTTGTTTCTCTTAAATCCTCTGTCTCCCTGTCACAAAGACGATGTTGCTTCAGGGCTTTAGAGGAGCAGCTAATTGTGCTGGAGGTGATTATTCTAACAGGTCCTCTCTCCTTCCACCAGCAGACCTAAACTAGAAGAGGTGTAACTCTGATTGTACTGATGAGCAGTGCACAGATTCTGTGCCATAAAACAACAAACAACAGCTTTGAAGGTTCTTGACACTAGTAGTTGTCTCATAATGTGGTCAAAATGCTTCACGTCAGCTCCAGTTGTTTTGTGCACATGTTGAAGTGTCCTTAAACGCGGTAACAGTAATTACACCCTTTAACATTAGGAATAATAAAAATAAAAATAAATCTAACAATGCAGCAGGGACTTAAACCTTATTTGGAACATAATGGTTTTCACTGTGGGATTACCTGTCGACAGTCAATGATTAAACAGGAAATTACCTGTGGTTGATTTATGGTAATTAGACACAAAGCCAACCTGGATGTTAAAAGCAGTGCTCTGAGAAGAATTTGCCCCAGAGCCCTGACACAGATTTGAAAAAAAAGAGCTCTGCTTTCTATTGATGTTAGCATTTACAGTGTAAATAGAAAGAGGGAATTGTTAGAGGTGTGAAGAGGGAATTGTTAGATGATAAAACGAGCATTTATATATCAAGTCAGCCTGGGCACGTAACTAGATGAATAAATAAAAAGCCTGTACAGTCCCTCAAGACAGAGGAGTCATTAACAGGGGTCACTGAGTCACACTGTCAATGCTAATTTTCAGCTGAAGGGCGATAGAAATAATTGGATTCCTATCATGCAAAGCAGAAACAACATCCACACAATATAATCAATACAGGCAATTATAAACTACTCCACATGCTCTTTAGATGGAGGTAAGGAAAGAGCTAAGTGTGGGTCCAGGACAACCAGGGACAAAGGTATCAAACTACCAAAGCATGGATGATAACAATGCCACCTAGAGTTGTATCAGTGAGGCTGACAGAAAAAGATGCTATCATGGTCTCCCCAGACTTCCTAAGTTGCCAAGTGGGGTTGCTTTGAGGCTCGTAGGACTCATACTGACAATATTAATGTTCAACACAGACAGCAGGCTGTGGTGACATACGTTTTGTTAGGCTGTCATTGCTGTGACTTTTTACTCTGTCATCACTTGACAACCACTGTAGCCAGTTCTGGGGTGTAATTTTTTTCCTTTGTCTTTCACTTTTCGTTTTTTTCTGATCAGTAATATCATTGCTTATGGAGTTACTTTTGTTTCTGTACTCTGTAATCAAACAGAGAAGGGTTGAGAGCAAAACTTTCTACACTGCAATCAAAAAATAGATTTGAGAGCAAAACTATTGACGCTGCAATCAAAAAAGTTTTATTGCAAGTAAAATAAATTTCTGATTAAAAATGTTTAAATGTCAATTAAAAACTTTTGTTTGCTCATCACAAAGGTTTGTTTGCGAATCCAAAAGTTTTGCTTGCTGTTAAGCTGAATCTTGTGGGCGGGACCTAAGCTGAAAGACACAAACCTATTGGCCAATCTGGACGGAAGAGAGACAGAGTTTCAAAGTCCACGAAAAAAGCATATGTAGAGATGACTGACAATCAAAGTATGTTTATGCCTAACTTCCATCTCAGTATTAGCAGGAATCTTGTTTGAACTGTTGCATGTAGATTGCTTTTTTTTTAAAGATCCATGATTTTTTAATGGGTTAAAAATACATAATATTCTGTCAGCCTGTAGCTGCTAGCTTAGCTCAATTAGCTAATCACTCGCTCGTCATTGGTACATTACATGTCCAGGCTGCCTATTAGCTTGCATGATGTTGTGCATGTAGCGACTAGTTAACAGGACTGTAGTGTTCAACGATCTAATGTGGTGAGCTTTATTATTTAACCAAGTAAAAGTTTGTAGTTGATATTAATATATTTTAATCACTTGCGATAAAAAAAATGATTGCAGTGTAGACAGTTTTGCTCTCAACCCTTTTCTCATTGATTGCATTATAATGAAACAAGAGTAACTCCATAATTGCTGACTAAACTATCCACTTCTTCCATAGATATTTCAAAACAAAACAAATGAGGTCCTGCTCTGGCAGGACCTGTCTAACATTTTAAGACCTTTGTGATATTTCATGAGCTATTTTTAGATTTAACCTTTATTTAACCAGGAGTAAAAGACTCACTGAGATTCAAAAACTCTTTTTTTCAAGGGTCTCCTGGCCAAGACAGGCAGCAGCTCAAATACCATGATTGCAGACAATAAAACAAACATATAACAATTTAAAATGAAAACAATGAACAACTTACAGACATAATAAGATATAAAAAAACATTTGTCAATCATTCAAAACATCTGCAGACAGGTCTGCCAGCTTCCAAGCAGGTAATATTAAGGTAAGTTTGCAACTGATTCCTTGTCGAGGAAGCAGCTTACTTATACCCTTTTTCCATAGTAATGGCCTGGTCCGGCTTTACTGGGATTGACTGGGCCGGACAGCTTGGTGCTGCAGAGGATTGAAAACTGGGCTACCTGCTTTAAGGTGTGTCATTTCTAATGGCGCTCTGGCCATGGGTTTTATGATGTGTAAAAGGAGCGTCCTCTGTGGCGCGGTTAACTATTGTATTGTGTGATGGCAGCTGGTAGCATCATAATGATAGAATTTCAGGCTGTTGTTTTGCTTTTGCTCAGTATCTACCGCTTGCTGCTTCAGAAAAGCAGACGGATGAGGAAATGGATCTAATAGTAGATGATGAGGAGGAGGATAAAGAAGAGGAAGCTGCGGTCGATGATGGAGAAGAATGACAACAGAGAGAAGAAGAAGAACCAACATTTGTGCTTGCTGACAAGTATAGCCTTCACCGCCAGCAAGAACTTGTTGTTTGGATGGTGCATAAATAAAGCTTCTCTTGTCATCATCTCCATCTCTCTCTTTGTATCGGTTTTCATTTTGCTTTATCTGTGCATGTCGTGTACAGGATGGATCACGCTGTGTACTCTGTATCCTGGTGTTGCTATTGTGGCTATGGTGGCTAACAATAGCTAATGTAAAACAGGTTGTCTGGCATGGATAGCGTTTGCTACTACATAAGTGCAGTGTAAAGTTAATTGCACTATTGCACCACAGAAATTTAATCTATTTGTTTTTTGTTTATTTTTTGGTTTTAGAAAGCCCTCCCTGGTCGCCAAAAAGCACCACGAATCTGGAGCAGGCTACGTTTGAGTGTATGGTGGGAGGCTGTTGTGGCAACATTCACTGTGGACAAGTGGCTGAGTAACCTCCAAATGTCCAAAGAAAGGCCATTTTTCCCAGTTCAGTACAGACTTTAGGAACAGTTAGCATAAATAAGTCTTGGGAGCAAAGATAATAACTTCCCATACTTTTTCGTAGGATGTAGAAGTGTAGATAAGACGGTAGCAGGCCAAGAATAGCCTTATAATAAGAATGTGCCAATGGTCAAGTCTGCAGGTGGACTAGGCAGACCATACAACCTGAGCGTACAGAGAGCAATGGAGAGTAAGGGCTTTAAGACTGTTGTAAATCTCAGTGCTCCATGGTAGGCAGTATCCAGCTAAAACAAGTATTACTGTTCTTTAACAGGCAGCCAAGCTGGCATCATTTCTATGTTGATCACTGCTTTAAATGCAGAAGACAGCTACAGAAAGACACTAACATTGATTCTCATCCCCCAGAAATCAATGTGCACAGTTTCTTAAATTTGGGGTCAAGAGCCCAATTTGAGGTCCTCTGCGGCAGACAGGGTCATTTGAGAATTCTAAAGCTGATAAAATTACATTTGGTTGATATAGTTTTTCTGCATTCTTGGAGCTTTGCCTTTGAAAATAGGATACAAAAGTATGCCATATGCAAATATAGCCCACGTGACAACTTGGCAGCGCATGAATCACTGGGGCTATGAGAATATTTTGATTTTAGAATGGGGTCATGGGCAAGAGAAGGTTATTAACTAGTCTCTAAAGGCTGCAGATTGTGGACAATAATTGTTATTATCAGGGCTGTAAGACACACAAATATGGGATCACACATAACAGTCTAGCAACACAAACACAGTCAGATATCACAGTGTCTCACAGAGAGAGAGAGAAACAGACAGACACCCCACGCCCCCCCACCTTATACACACTCACACACACACACAGAGGCTCATTAAGGGAGAAATGTGGAGCAGTTGATCACAGGGAGTCCATGCAGATCTAAAGCATTATCGACCTAAAAATGGCAAAGTCTGTCACTGCTCTGCCATGGCTATCGACACGCTGTCTGCAGCGGGATGGATGTGTGCTCCCTGACTGTAATGGGCTGCTCTGATATCTACAGAAAAGGCTTTAGGAGATTGATTGGTGGTTTCAGCTGTCTGCCTGCTCGGCCATTCACAGCTTACAGATGAATCACACAGGAAGTTGCAGGATCAGCCACTTGTTGTCCGACAGCTTCTCCACAAACTCTGATCACAGTTAGCCACACTGGGGAAATCTCTTCCACTGAGATTTTTCCACTGCTCTCAGAGTCAGATTAAGTCCCAACTGTTGTACTGTTATTTTTGTCTGAACTAAAAATAAAGTCCACATGGTTAGTTCTATTAAAAATAAAGAAACAATATTTTTTTCAGTTAATATGGCCTTGATATTATTACAGTTTTTAATGTATTCCATTCAGATATGTCTTACCTAATATGCAAGAGTCATCCATTGTATTTTAGTCATGTTAGTCACCACTTAATTTGAGGGGGCACAAAACAGTTAAGTAATGGTCAGATAATCGGCAGAAGAATAAGGGACTACTTACACTCATGATGTATCACTTCATGTGGGAGTACATGAGAAGAGTAACTAATGACTATAGTCTTATTCTGATGCACAGATATGAACCAGCCTTTACCTAATGATTCATTAAAATAGTATCTCCCAGTCTGTTCCCTAGTAACTCATCATTAGCTACTTTATAGCCCCTGTTACTTAAGAACTACCAATCAACAGTTTGTTATCATGTCGTTTTTCACATGTTCCTTAGTAACTACTCATTTTTTTGTGCACCATTGTAAAAGCATTGCAAACGCACAATTTTGAGGTACTTGCTCTACATTTTAGAGAGACAAATAGTGCTTTTTACTGTGCTATATTAATTTGACAGTTTTAGTTGTGTTTACCTTACAGATTGAGATTTTACATTAAAAAACAGTGACACAGTCATGACATAAATTTAATTACTAAAAGTTAAACCAATGTTTCCCTACCTTTTTGACCTATTTATGCTCTCTATTGTGATTAAAAAACACAAACAAAAACAAGCACTAAAAGGCAGCACACACATATTACAATTTATTGTAATTTCTAGCTCATCACAGATGGAAAAACCAAGCTGCCACAGTCAATGAAGTGATGCATGATTTGTCATTTGCCATTATTATGAGGGCAGGAACAGTAGGTGGAGAGCAGTAAGGAGAGGTGCAGCCTAGAAATTTCTGAATCAGCCTGAAGGGAATAGTGCACACATTATTGTTAAAAACAGACTTGGAAAAGGACAAAACACTTTGAGCAGATGAAGGAAAAAAGGTGAAAAAAAAACCCCACACTGGTCACATATGTGACAGAGCTTCATCTGTACATACATGTGTGCGTGTCTATACCTGTGAGTGCAAATGTGTTTGAACAGGTATGTATAGGAATTGCCTCTGTGAGTGTTTTAAAATAAGTCTCACCTAGAACAATTAATTATACAAGACACACGTAACAAAGAGCAGTAATAAAACAAACAGAGAACAAAAAGAAAGTCCTGCAAACAAAACATAAGAATCTAAACACCTAAACAGAGGAGCTTCATGTCCTTAGGCAGCTTGCTTTACAATACTGAGAAGGCCTGATTAACTTCAGTTTTAATCTCAAGTGTGTGGAGAAACATAATTTTTTCTCAGTCAGCTATTGGCTCATAGACTGTTGAAAATAATGGATGTAGCAACTGTAACATAGAGTGACCTGCTGTCAGGGTAGGCCAAGCAAGCAGTGTCTACCCTGTCTTCCTTGTCAATCAATCAATCAATTTTATTTACAAAGCCCAATATCACAAATCACAATTTGCCTCAACTCCACCCCAGAAAAACTCTTTAATGGGGAAAAAATCCATTGTAAATCTTGTTTTTTTTAACACAATAATATTTCATGAAAATAAACTTTTATTTGTAATATTACTGTTTATTCTTGTGATTTCTACCTGTTATTTGTGTATTAATTCAATGTTTAAGACATTATGATGAGAAATGTAGCAGAGGCACAGAGTATGAAAATAATCAAAAGACAGGCATTGCTTTTAATCCCCATTCACTGTGACTGCAAGCCAGAAAAATCATATTGTGTGCACTTCGATCCAGTATTCTACAACATTTATATATAAAACAGAAGTCTTCTGTGCCTTTCTATGTAAATATGCCAGAAATAACCTTGGTTACATATGATACATATCGAGATTCCACACTGGGATTGTGCACAGTTGGATTTAGACGTGACTACATCAGAGCTCTATGTAGCTAAGGTATGTCAGCATCACATACACTGAACTGAACGATTTGACAAAAATGGATTTTCATAGCAAAAAGGAAATTTTAACATGAGTGTCTATGGAGACCGACTTGCTCTGGAGTCAGCCTCAAATGGCCATTAAGGAACTGCGGTTTTGGCACTTGTGTGTTGGCATTATTTTCAGCCTTGTAGGTTGGCACTCGCATGTAAAACTGTTAAATATGTATTTCCAAGAACCATACCAAGGCAATAACAACTACTGATAGCTGATTGTTGACAGCCGGACTGTTTAAGGCTACACTGTCCAAACACTGAGGTTTTACTGCTTAAACTTTTTTATTTGGATCACTGCCCTGTCTTTACGTGTACAGATCTTTTTGTAAACGTATATTTTCCTCACTGTTTGGGCTCTCATCCATGTGTACACGCAGTTTTGCAGTAAGTCATTAAAATGGAGATTTCTTTTAAAACACCCTTTAAGGTGAAGATTTATTAAAACTCTGCTTACTGATCATGGGAGTGGACGAGTAAAGCATAGTGATTGGGAAACAATGACATCATCTTCTTAAATCACATATGCCTATTGTTGCTTTGTGTAATTTGCAAACACTGTAAACAACAATAACAATGGCAGACTTCTGGTTTGCTAATGTTTTGTTAGCCCTGCTTGGTTAAATGACAACTTTACACTTAAACTCACTACTTCACGGACAAATGGAGACATCTGCTGAAGCGTCTGGGATTTTAAGTCAACTAGAAACAATGGTTTTGGTTTAGGACCAGTCAAACTGTCCCTTTCCAGAGAGGGACTGTTGTTGATAAGGCGTGGAAGGAAAACTTGGGCATGTCCAGAGCATCACTTGTATGTTTAAGTGAGTTTCTCTGTCCTTAAATTTGTCGATACCACTATTGACATTGCACCACCTGTCACTACAGTTTTAATGTTTATATCAGTCATAAACATGAAAAAAATAAGAATATTTATTTTACACTTACTGACTTTCTGTGGGCTGCACAATGGTTTGGTGGTTAGCACTGTCGCCTCACAGCAAGAGGGTTCCTGGTTTGATCCCGGGTGCAGGAGCCCTTCTGTGCGGAGTTTGCCTGTTCTCCCCGTATCAGCGTGGGTTTTCTCTGGGTACTCCGATTCCTCCCACAGTCCAAAGACATGCAGATTAGGGTGTACCCTGCCTCTCGCCCAATGTCAGCTGGGATAGGCTTGTTTCTGCATTCTAGTGAAGATAGAGATATTTTGTAAAATGAAGGTCGTGTGGACAGAATTATTTTTTAAAACAGAGGGGAAAAATAGTAGTTTTTACAAATATCTATATACGTATAGACAGGCCCTAATACAAGGCCAAGTGTTGGCAACCATTTTTCAGTTCACCTAATAAAAAATAATGTGGTTAACTGCCAAAGAAGATGCAGAAATTGAAAAGGGTTCAAACTGTACCATCAGCAGCAGCATCAGTACAAGATGTTACTTTTGTCTCTTAAGCAAGAGCTGTTGCTGTGTGGATTGTTCCATGAAAGATTTGGGGAAAAAAAAAACAATTAGCTGAGGGAGAACGACTTTCCTTTTAACCTTGAATTAAAAAAATATAAAGATTTAAAATTGTTTAAAACGTGAAAGAGAGACAAGTGACCCAACCACAGCCCATTATAAATAAGTAGGTTTAATGTATACAACAGAGTGCTTGCTTGCCTCTGGGGTTGCAATATATTTGGATATGCGGTGTGTAGCTATGTATACAAATACAGTAAATAATACATAAGCATGTTTGTGTGTGTTGGGCTCTCAGACTCAGTGGAAGCAGTTAATCAGCCACCCCTCTCTTCTCACAGTTTCTCCAAAGGGACGTGCCAAGAGGCAACCGCTGAGAGTGAGAGACAGTATCTTGATTACATTTTTCATCAAAACAATAGGCTCTCTCCAAGACTAGCAGCCGGCAGCAGCCCAACCATATAATTGAGAAGATTTAATATTGTCAGGTAGAGAAACCTCTTTCCCTGAGGGTTAGAGAAGCAGATAACAGGAATATGAGCATGAAAGGACAATTTTCAGGCACAAAGGACATGGGCCTAATTATCGACCAAGTTTTTAAAAGGGTTTGCTTTTTTTTCCTTGGCGACATAATAGTGAGATGAATAGGCAGATGAACAGAGAATCATAGAGCAACAACTCTGGGTGTCTTCATTTTTTTCAAATATAAAAGATTCCTCAAATTTTGTAACGGAAAATTTACGACTTAGATTATGTAAAATCATAAATTTAGATAACTGTCTTACAGAGTTTGAAGAGGTGGAGTTAAAAGGATGAATGGAAGAATAGAAATGTAGAAATATAATAAATCTGGAGCTTTGTATATTGATCTTAACAACATTAACACCACACTGAGTTTCAGCCTTCAGGGTAAGAACAGAATGACTGAATGGAGGGTTTAAATGAATGGAAAATAATGCTAAAGGGATGGCAGCTCTCTTCTCCCAGACGGTGAAGGCTGCCTGTCTGGATGAGTCACTCTCTGACCCCTCGTTTCCAAACAAATTAGAGTGAAAACAAGCACTGGTGGAGAGTTGATGAGGTCTGTGGAGTCAATATGCTATTAAAACCTGTCTTTGCCCACCTCTGCCCATCTGTGCCCCCTGCTCCACCTAACACTGAGTGATAGAACTTGGTGTTTTCCATCCAGCACTGTACACCCTGCTATTGCTGGCTCACTGGCAGAAGCTGTTGTAGGTGTGTGTGTGTGGGGGTGTGTGTGTGTGTGTGTGTGTGTGTGGTTGGCTGGCACACCTGCATCCTCTGCACCTGGCTAGTTTGCTTGTAGGCTGGCACTGACTGCTAATGGAGCCACATGTTTAGCAAGTATAATGTCTGCTGTGCTCACATTGTAAAACACTTCAAGCTGCATCTCTTTAATGACAATGGCAATACCTATGACATGGATAATTATTAATATCCTGGAGGGAGGGGGGTGGGGCAGATACATAGGACTAAAATGAGGAGTTTTCGCTGACTTAACTGTACAGTAATTGGTGCAATAATTCAACTGCTGCATTATTGTTTTCAGTGTCCTTATATATTCTTACCAACACCACTCTTGAATGTATATGATGCACATATTGTACATATTTCTTATGCTTTTTTCTATTTATGTATATATTGTGATGTACATTAAACGTATTTTTAAACATTTTACATGTTAGTGTTAAACACTGTAGCACAGTGCACATATTTTTATTTTTACATTTTTGCATACTTTTTATTTCTACTTTCTTATAATTCTCTATGCAATACATCAGAGCAACTGTAACTTATAGGAATTATTAAGTATTTCGGATTCTGATTTCCAGTGGACACAGAAGAGATAGCAACATTGGCTAAATGTCTAATAATTCATCATAAAGTGTCTGTTGATGTCTTTTTAGTATCTGAATCTGAATCAGGTAATGACAGCTGTCAAATAAATGTGCCTTTGTAAAAAGTACAGTATTTTCCTTCAAAATGTCAGGAAGGAAAAGCATAATCTGGCATGAAACCACTGTGGATGAAGAGTTGTTGGAAATAAACATTGTTATGGTGTCAGTAACTCGACTAATTTATTCACGTTATTTTACATTGCTACCTTTTCTTTGTTTTGTTTTGTTTTGTATTCCCATTTAACATAACCTGTCACTGAAAAACTGAAATTTGAAAAAAAATAACAAAATGATGTCATCATGTTATGATTCGTTACTGTAGATACTGTGCCTGAATGTGCCTGCAGACTTTAAATATCAGAGAACTTGGCATTTCAGGCTCATTTTCACCTGAAGCCTTCACGTGTGAACAACTCATTTTCTCCAGTGAATTCAAAGTGATCTTCTCACTACCTGTTGGCAAACTGAACCTTTAATAAAAACACAACGTAAGTACTTAGCTAGCTCTGTAGCTAAGTGTGCATTTAGCAAACACAGTAACAGTTATATCACTTATTATTTGGGAAGTTTACTTTTGAAATGCAACATTAAATGTAACCATTTAATTATTTTATCAAAGTAATGTAACTTATTACATAAAATAATTAATTTAAATTAAGCAATAAAGCTGAAAAAAATCCTGTATGGCAAAAAGGTGCAAAGGAACAGTGTGAACGAACTCATTTAACTATATTTATTACAGTAATTGTAACTGAGTCAACTGAGGGGTCTCACACTTTCAGGGGGCAGCCCTGCTAAAAGTATACTACATTTTGCTTAACTAAAGTTAAGATAAAGAAAAGTTTTTACCTCATTTGGTGGCTCAATTGCTGCTTTAAGTGTTGCTGAAGTCTCACTAAAAAACAACAGGATTTGTTGGTCTGCAGCTTGTTTGCTGCATTTTGCCTAAGTAAAGGTTCAGAAGTATTATTGGCAAATTTGCTTTAAAATTAAAAGTACTTATCGTGCAGATTGGCTCTGTTTAAAGTTTTATATCATTTATTATATAACTGGATTATTATTGCCGATTCATCAACATATGGCTCTACAGCTCTATTTAAATGATGCATGCCCTTCTGGTAAATCTTGTTATCAACTTTATATGTTGCTGGGCAGTTCAATTTTTAAAAAATGCATTTTATAAACCTATCATGTGTTGAATCAGCTGCATAAAATGTTTGTCTGCAAAGGCAGTAGGACATATACAGTAGCTGTCAAATAAATGCAGTGAAGTAAAATGTGCAGTATTTTCCTCTGAAAGAACAAAATAGCAGAAATGGTGGGGAAAAAAATCAAAACTGTATGAGAACTTTTACAGTATGAACTTTCCCTCCAGCTACAATGTGGCTTTCTGGTTCTCTCAGTTATAGACACTTATTAGTGTGCGTGTGTGTGTGTGTGCGTGTGTGTGTGTGTGTGCGTGTGTGTGTGTGTGTGTGTGTGTGTGTGTGTGTGTGTGTGTGTGTGTGTGTGTGTGTGTTAGTGCTTTTGTACCTGACTTTAGTACCTGTAAACATGTCTCACAATCAGTTTCTCATCAATGTGTCACAGGAACCACAAAATGTCTGCCAACTACGAAGATCTTTGTGCAGAATTTGATCTTATTGTGGAGGGAATGGACTACAATGACATCATTTCCACTGCCCAGGCTGTGGTTGATGATTTGATGGATCAACCTAATCCTCCATCTCCACCTTCTCCTCCTGTCGTCCCTCATATCCAGGGACAGGTAAGATACCAATTAGGGACAGATTGAGTTTGATCAATACCTGCATCTAAAAGATACGAGTCAGCTGGTGCTGAAATTATTAGGCCAATAATCAATAAGTCAATAGATCACAAATTTAGTGTGCAACAATTTTAATAATCAGCAAATACCATTTTTGAAGCAAATATACCCACAATTCACTGGTTCCAGCTTTTCAAATGTGAATATTATCTAGCTCTCTGAATATTTTGGGATGTCGGACTGTTGGTCGGACCAAACAGGAAAATTGTGACGGGCATTTTTTGACTATTTTTTCAAAGAATTTTCAGAAAAAAATACTTGACAGATTAATCAACAATAAAAAGAATTATTAGTTGCAGCTCTACTGTTAAGTGTCGATGCTTTAGGCCAACAAAAAGACAGGGTTCACTCTGTTCTCCCATGTGTTACTGAATGTGTTGAGTTGGACACCAGCCCTGTAATATTCTGCTTATTGATGAGCTTAATAACTACCAATTAGTTATAATTCAGAACTAATAATTCAATAGTGCTCAGCGTAGTGAAGCTGTTAAGTGACTGTTTTGAAAATAAAATTTCACTCTCAGTCCATTGTGAGTTTTACTTTGTTTGAAATCTCTTGTGACTGATGATAAGATTTTTTTATTACTATTAATTAATTATTAATTCATTAGATTAAATATTCATAATAAATTTTGACTTACAAACCAAACCTTAACTTGTAGGGCTGGAATTAGAGAATATCTGCCCCAAACGATTTTTTTCTTGAAGAATGGTATAAATGATTGTTTAACAGAATAGTACTGATTTGTGTGTTTATATACATTAAAGATGGGTGTTTTGTTGTTTGAAATTCATTTTTGAGCATGTGTTTTATGACGAGCTAACCTTCCCTTTATCTTCACAGAACCTGCCATTTGTGTATCCTGTCGCAAATGCAGCGGTCGCAGGTTTCCCTGCTGTGCCTCCACAAACAGTAAGAACCTGGTTAACCATACACACTCTGAACCATCTTCACTGTTTAGTTTTACAGAAACTTCATTTCAATGCTGGAACAGTCACAGCTTTACAGAAACACACACACATCTACGCTGAAACAGCACACTTTGTCCTGTAGTTCTAGTTCAAAACTCAAATGCACAAATGTCAAATTTTGAGCTATTTTGAAAATGAAGTTGCTTCAGTTTTGCAGATCAGATGCATTTATTGGTTAGGATGAATTATTAACTGTCAGAGTTACAGTTGTCAGGCTGAGCTCAAGTTCACCTTATAATTCAACTGCATTGCAGGTTAATTAGATCAGTAAAACAGCAGGATTGACCAGATTTTCTTTTAGTGACGTGACTGGACGTAAACAGATTTCAACCCCCCAAAACGTATTTTAATAATCCAAAATCCAGAACCTACAGTTCACAGATGGATGTTATTAAACAAAGAAAGGCCAGATAGTTTCACTACAGTTTGTCTAACCACCTGCTCTGTGTGTTTTTGTGTCTCCAGTTTGTGTTGAAGCGCCCTCATAGAACAACCCAGACCTTAACTCCTGTTGGAGTGCTGTAAGTATCACACACATGAATGCAAATGAACACACACACGTGTATCCAGCTATAGAGCTTGTGTTTCAATCATCTAAATGATCTCTGCTTCTCTTTATCTGTGTAGGAATGGAGAGGTGCTGTATCAGATACCAGCACATCTTTTTGCTCCTTCATACTTTGCTCCTCCTGCACCCAGCACCTCTAAGTCAAAGTAAGTGAGCGCTGGCCAGTTTGGTCAAAATGTACATTTCTCTTTTGTGACTGGCTCATGATCTGTGGCAGTGGTCACCAACTCATCATCAAAGACATTCACCTGTTGTTTGAGTGCTGGTGTCTGTTATTTATCTGTCACCATGCCAGTATGAATATTATTAGAATCAGTATTTTTGATGGGTTTTAATGCACAAAACAGCACAAAGAAAGATGCCCTTCGCCCATGTCTGGGAATATTCTGCTTACTTTATTCTTTGTTTCTAAAATTCTCCTGTTTTGTTCTGTATTCCCACAGAAAGAGGAAGCGTGAAGACCAGGACAATGATCGCCCGTATATAAAGAAGCCACCAAACGCCTTCATGTTATTCAGGCAGGAACAGAGGCCAAATGTTGTAGCCGAATTGGGCATCAGTCACAGTGCAACGGTGAACACTGTCCTGGGACAGAGAGTAAGTGACACTCAGTGTTCCACAACCTTCATCACAGTTTAGCAAAATCTTCTGCAGACATGCTCGTTCTTTATTGAGCTCACATGAGTGTCCAAGAGAACACTTTCCTCTAACTCTAAATCTTCACATCTTGACAGAGATTTCTGTTTTTTAAGATTTTCATTTGTGCTAACAGTGTGTTGTTGTCTGTCCACAGTGGAATGTGCTGTCGAAAGAGGAGCAGGCTATATATTATGACAAGGCAAAAAAGGAGAGACAGCTCCATGAGCAGCAACACCCTGGCTGGTCATCTGGAGACAATTACGTATGTACACTCTGCTGACATACAACTCTTACATGTTAAAATCACTACACTAGAGTTTATGAAACAAAATCACTGAAAAGAGCCTTGTTTAAAATCAGCTGATGTCAGATGGAAAGTCTAATGTTGTGTTTTGTTTTGTTTTTGTTTGTCTAGGGCCAAAAGAGAAAGAGGGGCAGAAGACAGGCTGCTAAAGAGGCTGATGGTAAGACATTTCTGCTGATCACAGCCTGTTTCAATGAAAACTCAATGATGTGACAATGATGTCACAGATTGTTAAAATACACAGAATAAGCAGCAGCATCTTTTACTAACTTTTAAAAAGTATTAGTGTATTGATCAGTGTTTCTGTGTGTTTGTCTTGCAGCATCTGCTCCTACATCTGAAGAGGTCACCCAGTAACCTAAGAAGCTGCGTGTGACCCTAGTGTACATGACAGAGGCTCAGCCAGAGCCTAAGCCACTGGACATGACACAGGCTCAGCCAGAGCCTAAGCCACTGGACATGACAGAGGCTCAGCCAGAGCCTAAGCCACTGGATATGACACAGGCTCAGCCAGAGCTTAAGCCACTGGATATGACACAGGCTCAGCCAGAGCTTAAGCCACTGGACATGACACAGGCTCAGCCAGAGCCTAAGCCACTGGACATGACAGAGGCTCAGCCAGAGCCTAAGCCACTGGATATGACACAGGCTCAGCCAGAGCTTAAGCCACTGGATATGACACAGGCTCAGCCAGAGCCTAAGCCACTGGACATGACACAGGCTCAGCCAGAGCCTAAGCCACTGGATATGACACAGGCTCAGCCAGAGCTTAACTCGCTATTTGAGCCTCAGGTGTCCTCCTATTTAGACACCTACCTATGTGATGTAGATCTGTCTGATCTACTTGATCTGTTCTGATCAATCACACTTGCAAACATGTTCTTTCTACAATTGATTTATATTCTAAATAAAAATGTTAATACTTGCATTTTACTTCAATGTTATGAAATTTGGACTGTACATGCTCATTTTCAAATTGATGTTGTTGAACAAAATATTCACCTTACACCTTCAGATGTCGATAGCTGAGACCACAGCTAGAGAATTTCTGCCTTAACACAGCTTACATAATTAAATTTGTATAATATTATATGTTAATGCTTAATGTATATCAAGTGCAATGATATATTATGATATTTTATGTTTAATTTTCACCACATTTTTTCCCAGCTTATAGAAATTTTCTATATGAAACAGACTTTGAACAGATCAACTGTTCTATAAGTTTCTCAAACCAAATTTAAGAGCAGTGAAGTTAAAAAATTAGCCTAAGTTAATGTATGATCAGTTTAGTCAAGCTTGGTAACAATTAAGATCAGTCAACTCTAATGTTTGAGTAATTAAATACATTTTAAATCATAAGGCCAAAAAGAGTTCTAAGTTGAGAATTTCACTCACATCCATTTACATTTAGCAAAAGTGTAGAAATCTATATTTAAATTCACTTTTTACATATTAACATTTCTTTTACATTTATGTAGAAGAGTGGTTTCCAGTTGTGACCTGTGGTCACAGGGTGCATGTACCAGTTGTAAGCTCAGTAAAAGAGTAATCTTCCATTTACTTTTAGAGGCCTTAAGTGGGAAACAATATAGCCAATAGTATTTAACATAAAAAGAGCAAGAATTTGACAAATGTTTGAAAAATAGACAGAACTGTGTTGCAGAGCTTCCTTTGTCATTTTTCCTGTTATCAGATGTTCTCATCGTACTCTCTCTACTCCTGTATCTCCTTTACAAAACTGAAGACTTATTTTACTCTTTTTTATTTCTTTGTTTCCTGAAGGCCCTATGACAGTGTGTGTGATTTTGTTACTAATTTCTATCTATTAATTAATTAAATTATTTATTTATTTATTTTACTGTCAGTTTGTGACGTTTATCTTAGATCATTTTGAAGATTTCTGGGGTAAGTGAGAAAAAACTCTGTTGATCCATCTTTTAGGTCTTTTATTATTATTTTAGGTCTTTTAGGTCATCTTAATTGTTTTTCCTCCCGTGTCTTTGGTTTAAAAAAGAACGGTGGAGAAAAATAACTTTTGCCAGGATTTTAGAAATTCCTTACAAATATTTTTTCGGCTGTAAGACAAAGAAAAAAATGTTTTGCTGGATAAAAAGAAGTTTTGCCGGGATTACCTTTAATTTACCTTTAAATTGGATGAAAGAAAAGAAAGCATGCATCCTGGCGTGGCTGTCAGGCAGACACACTAAATTCTTACCTGTGGGCAGTTTACAGAGTTAAATCCCCCTGACTTGCATGTCTTTGGACTGGATTCAGATCGGTGTTTTGAGGACTGCAAGGCAGAGTTACAAGATTTTAATGTAACAGCAGGTCACCTCACTGACTGGCTGCTCTGTGTACTTGGACTATATGACTGACAGACTGGCTGCCAGGTTAACAGCAGAAGGATTACACATGCATGTCTTATCTGACTCTGACAGAGCTCTGCTGGCAGCCTCCAGCTCTCCCTCTCTCTTTCTCTGTCTCTGTCCCTCTCCCTGGGCACACAAAGACCTGGGGAGGGTTTTTCAGTAGGCCTTTTTCACAGCAGACATTTTGAATAGGAAAACCTCAGGTGTTACTAATAACATCAATGATGGCTCCGTTCTACCCAAGTGTCCCAGTAAGCCATGGCAGTGTGACAGTGAACCAGCTTGCACAATACCAGAACCCTGAAACTAAAGCAGCTAAATGGAATTCAGCCGTCATTCATTTTATTTTTCTATTGTGAAACTTTCCTCAGAGAAAAACCCTGATTAATTGGATGCCTCACACATTACCAATGGTACATTCATGCATTTCTGCTTCATTGTGTCACAGTTTAAAATCATAGACTTAATAATTAACTTTGCTATCGTGATGTGTCAGTTGTATGTGAACTCCCAATTTGAAGCCTTGAGCTCAGCATTTGGCCATTGCCATCTTGGTTTTTGGAGCCAGAAGTGACCACATTTGGTGAGAGGGTGGCACGGTGAAGGAGCGAGGGGTGGATCTGACTAAGAAGCCGAGAACACTATCAGCTGACAGTCTGTCACTCAAAGCAGCTCCTCCTTGATTATGCGTAACTTTAAGTCTTAACATAATGTAAACATGTTGGTTATAAAAAAATTCACTGCTTGTACAGTTGTCATGAAGGGGGAAACTAGCTATAGGGATGCCTGGTCTCCGGAGCCAACCTCAAGCAGCCATTCAAAGAACTGCAGTGTCTGGCACTTCTGTGTTTGCTTCATTATTCAACTCTGGAGGTTGTTTGAAACACATGTACAAACATTATAGTTAACATTCATTTGTAGCAAACATTAAAGCATTTTGGAAACTGAAACGATCCGCCATCTTACTCAAAGGCCTTGCACACTCCCACAGGTGTTTTTAATTATTCTGGCTGATTAGGCCTCTGTTCAGGTTAAAGGAAGGCAGGGCTGGACTGACACACAGTTGTGGGGATCAAGAACCGTTTCCAATTACGAACCAATTCCAAGTTGTCCGATCCATCAGAACTGTATGCCTCTGAGCTTATCAGTCCCTTTCCTCAATGCTGATGTTTTTCTAGTTTCAGTTAAGCATTGCAAACAATAACTTCTAATTCATGCATCATCTACACTGCTGGAAAGGTGCAACAATAAGGGGGAGGAAAGGGTCAAAAGCCTGGCTTCAATTCACAAACAAAGATAACAACAAGGGTGAAAACACTAGCAAAATGCTGAAATTTCTTTCTATGCAACATGGACTGAAATTGCAGGAATGCCATGTATTTGACACTACACACAAGTGCCACTGCTGCCCAACCAAGCAGCACGTCTGTTACAGAGGGTAAATATACTGTGTTATTAGCGCCATGCAGGCATGCTTAGCAGATTTTTTCTTTGACTAGAAAAACCCAAATGAAAACGAATGCTGTACAAATATTCTCTCATTTAATCCATTTGAGATGATGACAAACAGTAGAGCTGAGTCACATGCATGCCTTTCTCTTTCTCTGTTCTACACTGTTTTTAGACTTGCATTGATGCTGAAAACCTGTGTAGGCCTACTTTTTCTTCTAACAGAAAACTGATAAGGGATTTAACAAAGAATTGGACTGATAAGCACAATCGATGATGGCATTTGTATTGATAAAATTGTATCAGGCCTACTGACAGATGCTTGAGGTCATCATGTCATAACTCTGCATCACAATTAAAACAGGTGTAATCAATAACAGTACTGTAAGTGGCCCATTAAGCCATACCACAGTGTCAGCTTGAACAACAGCCTTGTAATTTGCCAACCCAAATGAAATGCAGCCATTATCAATGTACCAGGTTGCACCTGAGGTTTTCTTACAATGGCATGGTCAAAATGTCCTCTGTGAAGGTCTTTCCTCACTCATTTAGGTCCAACAAAACCAACAGGTAAGGTAGGAAGCTGTCAATCAACCAGTCCTGGTGAAAAAAAAACAGTTAATCATGGACGAGTACTGTAAACAAATTAGGGATAAAAATCCATAATATCTTGTTTCACATCAAAATACTGGTATCATTAGTATTCTTGTGTGCATCTTACCAATAGATTACTGGGAATATAGCCATCAGTATTTTTTTCTCTTGTGATTAGGTTGTTTGAAGAAGCAAGCATGATTTCCTGGCTGCGTTAACTGTTTTAACAGCCTGTTGCTGCTGTTGGACTATTTCCTAAAATTCATGCTTGTCTCTCTCTGTTTTCTTTGTCTTCAAACCACTGCCTTCCCCCTTGGATGAATCTCAAAACATCTGACAGTTACTGTAAGATATATTCATAGTGCAGATGATTATGTCTGTGCTTTTTTATCAGATGAGTGTATAATTCTTATCACGCTGAGGTTATCGAGTTCTCCTACACATTCACTATGCTCAGCCAGCTGAAAAAGCTAATGACATGCGGGACATAGGTGAACTGTCCACTATGTATAAAAACGAGAAAACTTTCTTTCATGATGGCATCTCATCTCAAAGACTGCCGCCTCTGACTTTTACAGTTTTATAAAAAGCCTCAACCTTGAATTAGGTGTTCATATGTTATACAACGACCCAGATACTGAGGCCTTCAGCAGAGCAAAAATAGTAGTTCAATACACAGCAATAAGACTATAAGAGACCACATCTTTTTAGGTTTTACAACATATTTAACTTCTGAATATTCAATTTTCAATTGTCACCTGCATGGGATCATGTTAAAATCTATTCCTAGAACAATTTCCAGTCCTGTCCCTCATCAGGGATTATCCATTGGTAGATAATGTTACATTATTCTCTGGCAGTCCCCAAAGAAAATACAATTTAGTTCATTCATTTCATAAAAAACTGAAAATAATTAGGGGCCTCTTAAATTAATAAGACAGTCTGTCCATCAGTGCAGCTGCGTATATGACACACATTCATCCATCCCACAATACGCAGGAAGAGAAGTCATTACAATCTGACACGTTCCCTAGGAAACTGCTTCCCACTCCGCTGCTGGCTGGGATGATTTTTTTTTTTTTTTTTAGCTTTATCTCTTCTTTTCTTATATAAAAGAAATGAAGATCATGTCCATCGTCTTTTACTGTGCTGTGTGTCTCACAATATAAAATAGATCATATATTTAGAGGGAACAGGAAGAGAGATGTAGAAAGAAAAACTGAGACAGGAATAAAAGGAGAGATTCTCCAGGCTTCTAAAGCACACAGACCATATCCAAAATGATTTAAATCACATTTCTCTTGAGCATTCATCTCCATTTGGTGAACTCTCGGTTGGTTGACTTCCAATTTAGAATGATTCAACACTCAAATGAAGGATGGCAAGTATGGCTTTGAATTTACACCACAGGAGAGGATGTGAGGAGATTCAAGAGGAGGGGTGGGAGTAGGCTGGGGACAAGACAGTCCATTAAGCTAATATTACAAGAGTGAATATGACAAGTTATTATATATTTACAGGATAAAACATACAGTATAGCTTGCTCACTGTGCTGCCTATCAACACCTGATTAATGAGTTATTTAGTATTTGTATGATATACACTGCTTTCAGGAAGCAGGACAATGATAGATGTAAATGGACTGCACCTGTATAGTGTCTTTCTAGTCCTCTGACCACTAAAAGCGCCTTTACACTATGTCACATTCACACACACATTCACACACTGGTGGCCGAGGCTACCACACATGGTGCCACATGCTACTCTGTAAGCATTCACATGCACTCACACACCAATAGAAGCTATCGAGAGCAATTGGGGTTCAGTTTTTGCCTAAGGATGCTTTGATATGCTGACTGGAGGAGCCAGGGATCAAAACGCCAATCTTCTGATAGTGGAAGACCTGCTGTACCTCTAAGCCACAGCCAGATTGAGTGTGATGGTATCCTGAGGCATTCAAATCATTCTCAGTTTATTATTAGTGTACTAATTTCTGTAAAACCAGCCCATTCTCATTTCTAGTTCATCAAACACTTTAATGTCTGATAGTGCCACACTGGGCGGCCTTTAGCTTATCTATGTGGTGCACAACTCAAATACATTGTAACAGGTGGTTAATGTTATGAATTAGTCTCTGTTAGGTTTAGGCAACAAAACTACTTGGTTAGTTTTGAAAAAATGATCAAAGATCATGTTTTGGGTTAAAATAAGTACATTTGTTAAGTTACTTTACGTAAGATGACGTAAATATGTCACGTAGATGACATCAGTGCGTGACGACCGTGTGTAAATTCTGTAACATTACACTGAGACAACAATAAAAAACAACAAAACTGTTTTTTAGTAAAACGTCAGTGGCATTTTCAGCCGTGATTGCGCCACCAAAAAAAAGCCAAAACATAATCTTTTTCTACCCATAACCGAGAAGTTTTTATGCCTAAACATAACCACACATTAACCAAAGTGCTGCTGAAATATACAGAAATTTAAAGTTTCAAAATACCTGCTACATAATAATCTAAAAATTGATTTTAAAAAAATGATGCATATTTGTGGTTTGCACAATGCCAACATTTATTCTGGCAATTGGATTGTCAAAACACCCCTCACAACACTAATACCAGCATCCTGTAGTACTGACATGCAAAATGATTAATGTAACAGACTGTTGGTTTTCTCTGATATTGAGCATAATCTGGAGTCATTGAAAATCACCCTATCAGCTGAAATCCAATGTGAGGTAATCAACTGTTATATTTCATATCTGTCAAGGCGCAAAAGGTTTTCGCTGGTGTTCCAGCATTATTCCTGTTGACTAATGGGCTAAATCTGTTGCTCCACGAAGCTCATACAGGCCTAATCTTTGATCAAGGAACAGTGAGCGGGATGCCCTCTGTGTGGTGGACATTTCTTCTTTCTCCACACAGAAAATACTCACAGCACAAAAGCCCCAAATAGAAAAAAATATTGAAATGAATAAAATCCAATTGCAGAATTCAGAAACTTCGTCAGAAAAACCCACACTTGCGTGCAGACACTGTGATATCAACATGATCGTTCACTTTTATTGTACAAATCAGGGTCGTTTGGTGTCTGATTAGCACTCATATGGTTCTCAAAAGGATCACCTTAGCCAACTGACAAAGAAGGGAACATAATGAACATTCAGCATTGGCAGAGAAGTTCATCCATGTTGCTGCATAAATTTATTTCTGCTGTCTCAGTGTATTTTCAGAAGCAAACTGTCATCGCTCAGTCTCCCTGCCTAAAATGTGTTGAAATTTAAAAATATGTTACAGAGATTTTCAACAACTGGGCTATAAATCACGCTGAACGTCAGCACTGGCATCTTCTATGGGTGTTTAAATTGGGTGAATAGTCATGTCCAGTCAAGTAAATGCTATTTATATAGACTAATCACAAATCTACACAACCTTCTTTCTACCATGGAGACCTGGAGAGAGGAGAGACAACACAAACTCTCAAGAGGCAAAGCTCAAGGACAACATGCAAGAGGAGAGGCTAAACCTCCTGGAGGACAAAAATCCAGATCCAAACATCAAGAATAAGGCACCTATGGCCAAGGGAGAGAGAGAAGACCCAGGAGAGCCAGTGGTCTTGCACAGAGAAGCCTGAGTGAAAAGATGACAAGAAGGAGAAAACAGAGAGAGAGAGAAGCAAACAGCTTGGACACTCATGTGCTTATGGGATACAAACAAACAGAGGTTTAGAGAGATGCCGTGGATTTCACAATGTTTGCAGTATCCTCGTCAGCAGGACAAACATGGACTATAGGTATTTGGCTTAATAGATTCATTGAGACTGCGTCTGACCTGCCGGAATGATAATGCTAACAGGTACAAGGCCTGAAGTATTCAAAGAATAAGCAACTAGCTGAAAGGCGAAAAGATGAGGCCTCAGAGTCACTCTGTCTGATGTCCACAGGGAGGTGTTTTCAGTGGAGGGTAGTATGATAGGAAAAGGCCCTGCAGCTTGCCTCCATATTCTGAGAGTGCAGAGGACTAGATGGAATATAGGGTTTGAGGAGATTAGTCAGGTACGAAGAGGCACATCCATTTACAATTTTGTAAGCATCAGAAACACTTTAAAGTGTCATCTACATGGATAGGGAGCCGATAAAGGGAACGTAAAATTGGCGTAATATGGTTAAATTAAGGAAAAATTTCACCATTTGAAGACTTTTAGTGCAAGCACAGGACAGGCCTGACAACAAAAAGTCTGAGTATAGCAAAGGTGTGAATTAGGATCTCTGCATCAGCTGCATCATCGATGGACAGAGGAGAAAATTTTAGCAATGTTGTGTAGGTAAAAAAAAGGCTGCCTTGCTGATCAAAACAGAGAGTAGGATCAAATGTAACACCAAGATTCTTGGCTGTCAAACTTTGAAAAACCACACAGCTGTTACTTTTACTTGATAAAATTGTTTTAGTTGTCTCATAATTTAGGAGCAGTACGGTGTGGGAGAAACCTATGTCAGGTTAATAAAACCTTACCTAGTGTCCATCTGTATTTATGTTCATGCAGCCAAAGCAAACAAGTTACTGTACCTTAGTTCCGTGATGGTCAAGTGGGTCTAATAATCAGGAAGTAGAGAGGCAGTGATTGTTGTTCAGGGTGTAATCTGAGTGAGGTTTTTCCAACACAAATGTGACAATATTATATTTCTTAGATTGATTCATTATTATTATTATTATTATTATTATTGTTATTATTCATTAGGCACAAGAACATTATTCTCACCTGTTTGCTGGCAGGTAGGGTGTTAAGACTAGACAGCTGCCACCCTTCACATCATCCATGACCTCTGAATGAGGCAAATGTTGTGTCAGTGGTTCACAAGACATCAGGCATAATTGCTAAAAGTGCAGCCCGCGGGCCAGTGGTGGCCCTCAGAAACATTTTGTGTGGACGGGAATATGACGTGAAAAGTATGCATTACATTTTAATCATACACGGTCAGTTGCAATACCTTCACAAGCCTACATTAATATTAATACATTGAATTATTCATTAACAAGCATCTGTCGGGTCAGGAATGACAACCTGATGAAAGCTACTGGTTTCATAGCAACTGGTGTGCACCTTGTGAGTAATGCAGGAATTATGTTCTGTCATCAATGCTAGTGCTATTAGCTAAAATTAGTGATTTCAGTGGATAACTTGCAACTGCACTTTTCCTGTGCGGCCCTCAGTCATATGCTGGCTTCTTAAATTGGCACTCATCAAAACTTTAAGGCACCACTGATGTAAGGAAAGTGTCCATTTTGTTGATTTATTAGTCAGTGTGCTATATCAACTGCTTCCCAACTTGCAAACAATACAAACTTCTTTGAGATAGATTAATATCCTGATCAAATCTAATTTGGTAAGAGTAACTTCATTGTTGCGTAATGCACTTTGATTTGAAGAGACTGCATGGTGTGTTCATATAGGGTGCACATATTATGTAGTGCTTTTTTTGCTTTTTCCAGAACTGTGGTTAATCACATCCACATCTCCATAAATACAAAAATAAAATAAATGTCGCAGTTGCATAAAATCTCTCAGACTCTTTGGTAAGCTCCCTGGGGCCAAACCTATCATCTAAACCTCATGTTTAAGAGCCATTTCATTGAATCATTTTTCACTGTTCATTCATTGTTCACTTTTTGACACTATTTTTATTGTTTTGGTTCCTCTAGGTCAGTTATTCTGTCTTACCCGAGAACCCAAAGAAGTTGTGTTACTTCTCCATTCTGTGAATCAATTATTGTGGAGCTGTATGCATTTAACATGTAAAGTTAGGGGTGTAAGGATACAACATCCAGCAGGAGAAATAGTATAGCTCCCAAAACTCAATCTTGAAACATCTTGGCATCAACTTTCACAATCTTTTTCATTATCACAGATGTTACATGAAACTTTCATGCTGGTCGTCCCAGTTAGTATCAATACTGTAGAAAATAAAGAGACAAAGAGAGAGTAGGGGCGGTAAAAAACTTCATTCCCATCTCTAGTTGATTATATTGCTGCTGTATAATGAACTACCTCAAATTAACAATGCATCCATAATGATTTAATATTTCATCAAAATCCGATGATTGCCTCAAATTTCATCAGATATTAAAGTTTGTGAAATGCTAAAACCCAATTACTTTCCTCAGGCCACTGCATACTATCAGCACTTGAAGTGTCTTGCCAATGAAGGCTGGGGACACCTTGGGGGCTGAGCTTGGCAGAAGAGGATTTCTCCAAGTAAAATCTCGTAATACCATCAGACCGCTCTGTGATAGGGCTTGGGCAGCCTGGCCTTGTTTGTCCACCCACAGAGCTGTTTTGTAACGCCTGAGAGTGAACTGTGGGTCAACCACATCTGAGTCTCACACTTCTCAACAGCATTTGAAAGTAGCAACAATCTCCTCTGTGTGTTCCACAGAATGAGAGAGATCACAGTGTTAAGATGCTCTTAGGTGAGTGCAGCGAGTGGCCGTGCAAAAAGTGGATCACAGGAATCCACAGATCCAGCAGGTGTCTTAGGCCTGATTCAACAAAACAACCAATATGAGAGGTGTGCACTAGATGACATACCCACGCTTATACATTCTGCATATTCACTTAACTAACATTATAGCATAGGTGTACTTCAGCTCCTGTCTCCTGCATCAGCAGTTTGAAAAAGCCACAAGACAAAGATGCCAGCATAAGATGTATTATTTTAGTTCAAGGTTAAATCTGAGCACGGCTTGTATTTAACCTCCTACACTAGCTCTTCCATGCAAAATCTCTTATACAATAGTGCCTCTGCTGCACGCATCACTTAATTCATTCAATTCTAACTTCACACAGTTAATGTTTGTGAGATTTTTAGCCTCTTCTATTCATCTGTCTTCATTCAGGCACTCACAGGTGGGAGTCACTACTTGTGTGCTGCTCTCAGCAGCTGTAATTGGTAATGAACGACCCCCTCCACAGCTTTACTGTGAGCTTTCAGACGCGGCGGCTGCTGGGGCTCCTCGTCCACCTAATGCAAATGAGAGTACTCTTTGTGGATATTAGTTTGGCATGAAAAGTGTTGTAGTAAATTTGGTTTATGAGGAGTGTGTGTGTACAGTGTCTTGTCTCTGTAGTGTAAATCAGAAAGGTACAGTAAAGCTGCAGTGTTTTAAAAACAGCCAGCAGATAGGATGGTGGGTGGCACAGCAAATAAACGACAGCATCAATTGTCAGCTGCCTCACGAACTGTCTTTTATGGCAGACATTCCCTTTCATTTACGGCTCCTTTTGCAGAATTGCTTTTGTTTGAATTATTGCACGGCTCAGCCCATGCCTCGTCCTCACAACCTCTCTCACTTCTCAATTCTCTCTTCACTCTTTTTCTCTTCTCTGATAGGATCCCCGTTCTCTCTCTATTTTCATCCTCTTCTTCTTCAGTGTTTCTCTTTGCCTCTCTTGAAGATGAGATGATGGTGCTGCTAATTAGCTTGTGAGAGGTGTGAGAGGCTCAATATGGGCTGAAGGGATGAGAGTGCGTGCTTGACAGCAGACCAAAGATAATGAAGAGATCTAGGGTGAGGGCCCTGGAAACTTGTCCTTTGAACTCACTGGAGCTGGCGTGGAGATGAGTGACCTGCTGAGGATAGGAGAGGGGAGGGGAGGGGAGGAGAGGAGAGGAGAGGAGAGAAGAGGAGGGGAGAGGAAAGGAGAGGAGGATTAGGGCCATCCTTTAAAAAGAAACCAATTACCTGCCAGTACTTGTCCACGGTCTGAGATGTCCCTGCACACATACAGTAGCCTACACACGCACACACTGTTCCCCCTCATTTGCCAAGTAATCAAGCAGCTTTCAACCACAGCACGCTTAGAAAAGTCACACATGCTCTCGTTTTGTTCATTTATTCCATTTGGCTGCCAAAGCTTGTGACTATCCAGTCACAGTTTTGTGAAATTCAATGTGAAAGCTTGGCTACTAAACAGAGAGAAATATGTTGAGGGGAATGACCCTGGGAAAAAAAAGGATTATCTCTTTATTTGCAGTCTTCCGTGCTTTCACTTTAGCAAGGGCTTTATAGCACTGAAGACAAACTCAATCACTGGCAAAGCTGATAGGAAAAGATACAGAGAGATTTCTTGCACACAAGTTCTGAGGTCTATTTAAGAAACTGTACACAGATCAGAGTGATGAATCTTAAACAGTTACAGGTAATCATGCACTTGTTCTCCTTATGTAAGAGTGTTTGTACACATTAAGGGGTCAGTTCACACAAATCACAAAAAAACATATTGTTTCTCTTACCCCTAGCAGTGTGAAGCCATGTAGATGATTTGGTTTTATTTGATCATGTTTGGGGATTTTTGTGTTCTGCCTCCACCCCAATATGATGGAAGTGATTAGAATTTTGGAAATGGATGTCTCAAAATCTGTGAAAACAATACCAAAACTGTCTGATAATTTTTGTTTGTTTGTTTTGTAATTTGGGTGAACTAAACCCTTAAATCCTAATCCAAATCCTAAACCCAAGATCCTAAAGTTGTCCCTAAAAGTAACCGGCCCATTCTCACTACCAACTCTTCAAACCACCCCTTTTTAATGATTTTGGCATCAGCTACCATCATACAGAGGCACCTTTCGCAGTGGTATGATATGCACCAGGCAGTGGCTTTTGTGACGCTGCCAGCAACTGCCATAGTATAAAGAGCAAGAAAGTCCCTTTGTGGGTGGGTGAGGTGGATGGGACAAACAAATACTGGACTTTCACTGTCAGTGTAGTTATTTTAATAACCATGTTGTGTGCTTACATGTGTAACATGCTACAGTAGTAATTTATGTCACATGATGTATGTCACATAATGTGATGTTATGTTAGTAGGAACAGCACTTATTTTCAGCCAAACCATGATGTTTTTTTCTAAACCTAACCCACTTTTGTTGCCTAAACTTGGGAAAATAAACATAAAAATGAAGAGTTTTATCCACACAGTAAGTTTACAGTAGTAGTTTCACTGTAATTTTCCTGTAATAACAGAAATGTATTTTGAAATTCATGTGACAAGTGTCAGTTGAGATGCCATCTGTGAACGTCCACAACCTAGCACGTCATATTTTGACCACTGACAAAGTGGCAGTATTTGTCAAGTTGGGATGAGATTGCATTGAAGTAACAAATCTGACAAACAACATATCTTCATGCAACAGTTTGTATGATATCCAACAAGCGCCCCACAAATGGCATTACTTACTTAATGTACCCTCCAGACAGTTACAAAAGCTAGGTTGAGGCAAGTACAGTTATTGTGTTAAGGTTTAGGAAAAGAAACATGGTGATAATGTACCTTGAATTGACTCAAAGTTTGCTCAAAATTCACATGATTCCTGAACACCAGTCTCCTAGGGAAAGTTACGGGCCAAAGTCTGGTTTTTGTGGCCCGTCCACCACCTCAACCTAAGGGAAGCTTCCTTATTTACTCCTGTCAGCACATAGGTTACATAATTGCAGACTTCCCAAGTGCATGGGTTATACATGAATTACTGGCTCCTGATTATATGGGATTTATATGAATTTTAGTGCACTACCTTTTGTAGAAAACATCCAAACAGTGCATAAGAACAGCCTGAAATGTGTCCTCTGAGGATTTTCAATATTTTGTCATTTTTGTGCTGCCACTTTTTCCTCGTACATATAGAGATACAATAACACATATACATACATATAAAAATAGCCACACACAGGCACACGCTGACTCAAATAAAATGGGATAAGACAGGAAACACCCACTGTGTCTAAATGCATCTCTCCTGTACCTGCATGTCTCCACTGGAGCAGAAAGGGCTAATGTTCTGAAGATGAATTCATTTTCAGTCAGCTTTGATGTTTAATTAGGCTGCTGATTGGTGTCCGCAAACAATTAAAACATTCAAATAAATTATAGATGCAGTATAATTAATGAAATGCATGAATCATTTTCTTCCTGTTACCAGGGAAACTTGGAGTAGATCAAAGGATCAGTATCTGTCTTTCACAATTTATGAGGTTTACTTCAAAGAATACTTTCAATAGCATCAGGTGGGTGATTAATGACTCACTGCTGCAGATGATGTTTCTGCGATGCTAAATGTTCATAAAGCAAAGGAAATTAGAGCTAGGCAGTAACCATATCATTTATCAGCAGCATAAAAATGTTTTTTAGTTGGACAAATGAGCCTTTAAATGCATTTTGATTTTCTTTTTATTGCATGATGGGAAATAAAACACCAGAGAAGCTGTACTAAATTCAACACCAGTTAAAGGAATACTTCACCGTCCAAATGATGACTGATATATTAATTACTCATCCCCTGTTATGTTAATACGTAAATTTGTTTTTCATGTCCTCTGTGAATGAAGAATCCAAAACAGGACAAATACTTGATGAATTGGGGTCACAGGGGTCCGTGGTTTAACAAAAGCAAAACTGCATCCCAACATCAGTTTACAAACTCTCACAAAACTCATTCAATATAATCCAAGTCTCATTTATTCAGTCGTACACTCAGTGCTTCCCAAACCCCTTTCTGACTGGGAACACAACTAAAAGTGATACTTATCTATGCTCTCTACAAAGCCAGACTCCCCTGACAAAAATAACAATTTTATCTTGCTGAACACGGGAGCTGCTGGTCTACTGCTGCCTCGATCAGTTGGTTTGTTTGTGTTATTGTTGGATTTAGTGAGGTAAAATTACTGTTTTAGCATTGATAAGTATCACTATTAGTTCGGAACTACTCGTCGGAAAGAACTGTCTGTTTGGGAAGTACTGAGCATATAACAAGAACAGTGAGATTTGGACTATACTGCATGAGTTAGGTGACAGTTTAATAACAGAAGTTTTGATATAGTGTTGCTGTTGTTAAACGTGGACCCCTATGATGTCAGCCCTTCAAGAATTATTTTTCTTTACAAATTCAACCCAACATAATTTGAGTAATTGACGATATTTAGGGGGGTGAAATATTCCTTTCAGTAAATTTGACCTGTATAAAATAGCCTAATGTAGCCACTGTGACATCAACCACTGAGTTGTGGATCCATGTTTTGAAGCCTCAAGTTTGGCATTTTGGCTGTCACCATCTTGGATTTTTGAAGACCATATTGGTGACCAGTGTGCAAAATACCCGTCAATATTCAGGGGGGCCCCCCATCTCCCGATTGCTGTGTAATACCGATCTAAAAATTCTAAATATGTAGTAAGCCTATAACATTATATTTCATGGATGCAAGCCAAGACAATAAGTCAATAGCCTACATGACAACACACACACGCACACACACTTAACAATTTTTGATAATCCGCTATGTATTTGTAAAGCAAAACTGACATAGGAGGTTGCATTGGCTAAAGTTGTTTGGATGCACGTTGTTTTAGGTTGTTTTAGTGTTACCCTGCTCAAAAGTAACAAAGAAATGGGGCAGGACCCTCTGTTCTGGTAGCAATTGGCTCGCTAGCTGCACTACCATCGTCGTCCTCTTCATCTCTGAGTGTCACCTTTTTGGATGTGAACCCAAAGTGTGTAAGTGATACACTCTGGTTTAGCTTTCGCTTGCTAGCCATTTTTAGTATGACTTCAACGTTACGTCTTTCTTCTGTTTGGCGCACATGGTTATTTGCATACTTGC
This sequence comes from Cephalopholis sonnerati, assembly GCA_019142605.1. Classification (NCBI taxonomy): domain Eukaryota; kingdom Metazoa; phylum Chordata; class Actinopteri; order Perciformes; family Serranidae; genus Cephalopholis; species Cephalopholis sonnerati. The sequence continues at coordinate 10,821,753 of JAGQAX010000008.1, read as the reverse complement.
ACAGGACTGGCTGGCTCGGCTTTTTTATTTTTTGTGAATAAATGTTTGAATTCTGAAGTGAGCTTAAAAACATTTTAGTGACCGTTAGTGAAAAAAAACATTATATTTTATATATTTATTTTTTTTTTGACAAAATTTGAGACCCCCTTCAAATTTTGCTTTTGAGGCTTTCAGGAGGTCCCCCCGAGCCCCCCGTATTTTGCACATTGTTGGTGACCATATTTGCCCGTGAGGGTGGAGATAACCCTAATGCTAGTGTCTAGCTTGATTAGCATGGTGCGTTTGCAGCTAGGATTAACTGCGATAATGCTAATGTTAGCAAAAAATAGGCTTAAAAATATCAAAAGAAAATACTTACTGGAAAAACTGAATATCAGACATGAAACTTTTATGGGACCAAAAGGTTACAATTAACTTTAATGAACTGAAAATATACTAAAATAGTGACAGCTACAAATGCGACTGTATACTCTATGAATCTGGGGTTACACTGTGGTTATGTCACCTAACCAATGCTGTTGGCGTACTTAAAGTGGCCACGCCCTAATAATGCATAACTTAAAGCCTTGTAAGATTTAAACAGGTGAGTTATATTAAAATTCACCCACTGAACAGTTGTCATGAACAGGGAAATTAGCTACAGAGACCTTCTTTGTACCAGGGTGTAAACATGTTTATTTCTGGTGAAAGAAAGGTTTTAGCTCCCTAATATCTGTCAGTTATGACAATTTATTATAAAGTTACAGGCTGAATATTTTTCACTACTCTACTGTCTCCCTCAGCATTCACCACTGAGGCTGTGACCTCTTCAACCAATGTCATGAAACAGCTTTAACTTTTTCTTTCTGTTTCTTTTGTCTTTTTACTCTATTTATTTCACACAGGCACTCGCACATACACACACAAACACACCTACATACACAATACACACATACACAAAATGAGGAGCATGACTGAAGGCCATCACAGCAGAGATGGACCTTTTTCTCAGTGGGAAGCAGAGATAAAAATGCCAACAGGCAACAGTCTCGAACAACACACACACACATGTATGCGTACATACACACACAAGGCGTCAACAGGCGGTTAGCTTAGCTTAGCCTCAAACCAAAAACTGAAAACAGTGGGAAACTTCTCTGAAGGTAACAAAAGCCACCCATAAGCACCTCTAAAACTCACTAATTAACACATTAGATGTCATTTGTTGGATACTGTGCGTACAAAAAAACTCTAATTTAACCACAGCAGTGACTTTCTAGGATCCCGTCATCACCATGAAGTTGCCTGGCAACCAACAGAGACTCCAGAAGTCACTGCAAATTTTGTTACCTTCAGACAGATCCAAGCTGTTTCCCTGTTTCCAGTCTTTGTGCTAAGCTAAGTTAACTGGATGCTGACCAAAGCTTCATATTTACCATACAGATAAATCTAACTCTTAGCAAAAAGTGAATACTTAAACTTCACTAAATTGAACAAATCATTGCTTGCCAAATAACATTTGCCCTTTTTCACTTAGAGGAGTTCCCTTTCAAAGATTCAATAAAGTAGGCAGTATGCTGGGTAATCTCTCATCAGGAGGATAAAAGGTGCACCAAATGCAATGCAATGACGTTTTTAATACAGTACAACCTCCTGAGATAAAATCCCCCCATGAGTGTGGTATTATGAACAGATCATGATGAGAGGCAATCATCCTCAACAAAAGCAAAGCTGGTGATTGTTTTATTAAGCCTTCTGTCAGCCTACAATATACAGTAGCATCAACAGAGCTCCTGCCCACCGAAACCCACACACACTCCCTGCTGCACGCCGCCCACTCACTACAAAACAACAGGATACAGAGACAAGAGAAATTGTTCAAGGTATCAAGCTACTTACAGAAATATTACTGTAAATCTTTCATACTCAATTTAACACATGAAATTAGTTTTGTGCATCTGATTTGTTTGGATATCACATGCAGCTTCATAAAAATCTGAATGTGTTTGATCTCCATTTCTACAGTGCTGTTATGAAAACCTTTCAAGCACTATACTGAAACTTTCTGTACTAGATGCTCATTAAGTGATCATATTTTTGACAGATCCTCTCACATGAAATATGATATTGCATCTGGAATGATTTTATATGTCAGCAGCAGATGTATACATTAATTACACAGTGAAAATGAAAGAACCGAAATTACAACGTATGACTCGTATGTTGAAGCGAACGATTTAATGATGCACTGATTAATGTGCTTGCATGCGCATGCCCTCCCCTCCGAAACCTTCTTAATAGCCTAAAGTATAAACTTAAGAGTTATTAACTATTGCCAGACAAGTTCTGACCAATGCAGAGCAAGCTTTGTTTTATATTCAATCCATACAAATGCATTTACCCCATGAGCAACACCTACAGCAATAAAAAACAGCAATGAAATATGACAGCCTCACTTTGCATTTTTAATGCCAATGGTAGGTTGTGTGAACACACGTCCAGCTCAAGAACGATAGGATTTATATACAGTCACACTGTTAAGTACAATAACTGTCTTAACAACTCCCTGCAGGTCCTGATTGCTCAGCTTACAGCTGTTGATTGTAATCAATCACAGCAGATATTTTTAAAACAAAAAAGCATTTACAACGATTTTTGAATGAGTCTAAAGAGACATTACTTGGAGAACTAAAGTGTTTGTGCTTATTAACCTGACTAATGATGTTCTGTAGGCTATATTAATAATACATTTCTCTACCCTTGCTTCTCTCTGCCGGAAGGTCAGAGTGCAGGTTCCCCTACAGCAGCACACATATGACAGAGACTATTCGGCTTAGCAATATGTAAATACTTGCTTTGCCTGACTGTGATTCACATATTAATAAAGCTGTTATCAAGTACAAAGCATGCAGACAGGGTTAAGAGGTTCAGTTTCTGTTTGACAGAGAAATTACAATAGTACAAAATGTCTGATTATGTTAATTGTCAGTTCCACATGCTGGTTTAGCTATCTCAGAACAAAGCTCCTAGATGATATTTTTATGCACAACACAATAGACTACAGGGTGATAAACAAAAAACAGCAGATTTGTTAATCCTCAAAGGTGACCATTAAGTATGCAAATCACAACTCAGAAAGCAGAACTTGTCAAACCTTGACAGCCTTGACAGCTCAGAACAAGAACAACAGTGGATATGTGATCTGGAAAGACGGACAAATGTCTCCTATAGTGTGTTCAATCCTTAGATTTTTACCAGACAAAGAATTCAGAGTTGGGCGTTTGCAGCAGTGGAACAAGCACCTGTGAAGGTTTCCAGCACCTTGTTATTTCCATGCTGCAAGGACTTCCAGTTGTTCTAAACACACATGAGACAGTAGGTGTATCTTAATCATGGGAGTAGACTGAATGTTCCTCGAAGAAAATTAAGATAAATACCTCAGTGAAAATAGCTATTTGGCTTATTTTCATCTGCCCAATTAAGAACTGGCCTCAGAGTGCCCCAGAGCATCATTCAAGGAGCAGTTTCAGATTTATTCAAGTACAATATACAGTATGTAATACAGTCTCCTACTGCCCTCCCACATCCCACCTACTGTTTGGCCTGATTTTTAAGTCTAGTTGTTTTTGTTTGCATGAAACAAGCTGGTCTGCAGTGAGCTGGTTGCTGTATCAGAGGTACCACCGAGTGTACCTTTTTCAGGGGGAGGTTAGAGGAGTGATGTAGTGACTCACCTGGCTCTACCTTAATCCCTGCGCCACCCTGGCCTACTTTATTTCCCAATCTTTACCTCAGATGCCTCTCTTGATATCTATTCCAGTTCCTCCACTTGTTCTCTCCCGGACTCCCACGCTTCTCCCATCTGATGATCCCTACCCCCATTGTTCCCCTTGTTGTGCCTCCTCTCCCTCTCTGAATTACACTTCTCCTCTCTTCTCGGCGCAGTCTCCTCTACTACCCTTTTGTATTTGACTTGATGGTAATGCTTTAGCTTACAGTATCATCTGTCCAATTTACAGTGTAATGGACCAACCAACGGTGAACCAGTACAGTACGATTCAGATGGTACAAGGAAACAAGATGTGATGTTGGGGAATAAGCAGTCAATAATCCTTACCAAATAAACACCATCGTATTACTATTAAGAATTCCTATAAAGTGCCCCGGATACGAATTCTAAAACTGAGTTATCATTTAGCACTCCTGGTTCTCTTATCTTGAAGTCAGTGGGTTTTTTTGAATGCCTTTTTGGTTAGAGGCCTGAAATAAAGGTCTGTGATTAACACAAGCCAAGAGATTTCCACTTAAATATCCCACTCATAAATTTTGAAGCTTTTATGTGTCTTTAAAAAGGTCTTGCTAACAAGTGGCTATGGGAGACTAGAGAACATCATCATGCCGAACATGGCTTTACAACCTTATTGTGGCGGGGATGTGAAGTCATGCAACTGTGGTGTAGTTTGTTTATGGCTTAACGTTAGCTTTTTACTTCTAGCATTTGCATTTAGGCTTAAAAAATCCTAAAAGTGTCCATTTGTGAAGATTACCTTGCTGAACAAAACATGTTAAACCAAAATCCAATGTAAAAAATCCCATGGGCTTTTTGGCAAGGGTGACGCTAACTTCCATGTCAGCTTGCAGAAAACATCATCGCTAGAGCACACTGTAGAAAAAAAAAACAAAAAATATCAGTATTACTATGGTAATATTCAAGGGGGGAAGTAACAATTTACATTCACTCTCGTTACTGTGACAAAGGCATGCATACTTGTATTTTTTTTTTTATTATTTTTTTTTTTACAATTGTAATTTTACTTGTACTTTAGTTCTTTTTATGTCACATGAGGACATTTCAACAGGTGAGCATCACAAAAAAAAACTAGTGTTTTCTGTATTAATTTATGTTTTTTGGAACGCACTATAGATAATTCCTAATGTAATACTAGATGGTTATCTTGATCTTACTGTGCAATTATAGTTTTACTTTAATGTTTAAATAACATTGCTATAATTGTTTCCACTGTTATCTCAGGTTGAGGTTGGGTAGACATTTTAGTTTTAGGCATGTAGGCAACACTGTAATATTATTTTGAATACTTTCTATAGAAACACCAAAGAAACACATATTAATAATGTTAAATACATGAAGGTAATAACATACATTTACTATAATATCATCATTCTATAGGTGTGTTTTAGAGTGCACTTGAAAAACAACTACAGAAACACTATGTAATACACTATACTGATAGTATTTAAAATAATATAGAAATTCCACAGAAACACAAAAAAATACTATTACAAACAGTGTAGTAATACTATACATTCACAATAACAATATCATAGTATTACTATAGGAATGCTCTATATACAGTAGTTTGTTTAAAAAAAAACAACAACTACAGAAACACTTGTGAAACTTAGAATAATATAGGAATACTACAAAGATCAAGATACACAGCACTACTATTATTATATTATTGGCTAATATAATAATAATATAGCTAATAAAATAGAACTCCACAAAAAACTACAGTAATACCGTAGCTGATGTAAAAATACCGTAGAACACTACAAACGTACTTGGAGTCAGTAGAAAATTCTTATAGTACACCAAAATACTGTACTGTACAGTATGAGCTACTGAGCAACAACTTGATGTTTGGGAGGATTTAAAGAGAACTTACACTGTAAGTATTTTTAACTACTGTGGGTATCCATTCTAATATGACCATCCTTGAGCCACACACAGGTCACAAACATCATCAGTGTTTGCTGGTGAAGTGAGTGGTAGTTGAGACTGTCTTCCACAGAACTGTTAGGGATGCTATAGAAATGATTTGTGAAGCTATCGCCTGTGGTTTTGGCATCAAGTCTGCTTGGTCTTGGATGGAAGCTGAAAATGAATGAGTTGTGCTGAGTTTGAAAGTTATGAAATGACCTCCTGATTTTCACTTCAGCTGTATTTACTGCACAGACCTCATCATAAATAGTGACCCCTTATTCACTAACTTTATATCTTGTTCTCTTATATCTACATGTATGTATCAGTATGCACTGTACCGGGAGACAGCCAGTCTAAAAAATCACTCTGTAAATTAAGAGGAATTATGCATCTTGTTTTCTCCCAATCAGAACTGTTTAGCCTGGATCGCCACAACACCATCCAAGGGACCTGAAGAGAAGCTTAAGGAGGCGCCACAACGCTTCCCGAGGGACCTTAAGAGAAGCAGTAGATCGAAGTGTATTGTGAAGTCAGTGTGTGTTTCTGTGTGTGTGGAAACAAGATAAAGAGATATCTTTTCAAGACTGTCAGCTAAAAGTCATGCAACTCCTACTTTTTGTTTTTGTAGGCTGTTAAGACCCTGTAAACCTCATTAAATAAACACAACAGTGGATGCTGTCAAGCTTAAAACAAAGTCATTTCTATTCCTAGAAAGATGAAATTTTGATGATGCATGCAGGGTTTTCACCCAGTAACTCTGTGTAACTGACAAAGAAATTGACTCAAATGTCACTTTCTAAAAATCTTCCATGACCATGACAGCCATTGTTTGGGTGCATTATACTCTAGTACATACACGACAGGGAGGGATTTTTTGATTCTTCCACAAGTGAGGCTCTGCAAAAGGCTACAGCCACAACTACTATTCTTTATCTCTGATCATCTAAGTTCAAATAGGGGCAAATGCTATGGTTATAATCAGGTTTCCAGGGGACGATATCTTGAGATTCGTGCACTCTGGAGGTAAACAAATCAGAGTGACTGACTGTCAAAAGGAGATCTTCATGACAATATTTTTGTGCCTTCAGCTGCAAAACTTGCAAAAGAAATGTTTGGCAATTTTTCAGTATTCCAAGAAGGAATCCAACTTAGCTCATAGTGTATAAATGATCGTTCCTAAGCCTTGCACCTTAGGTCACTCTATGCCTGGCTCAAGCTATCTGTTACAGCATGGTATGCACACTGACTTACAGCAAATTTTGAAATACTGGGTGTTTGACTATACAACAAATAAAGGCTTCTCATTCCGGGCCAACAACCATGGCTTAAGAGACTGTCGTTAAAAGAGCGTGTTCATTAAATGTACTCATATTTTTGTTGAACAATGAAAAGAACACATCAGATTGCAACTTATAAGCATAAGCATGAATAAGCAATAAATAAGCATGATCATCGTTCACTGTTGTGACAGCTAACAACACTCGTTTTATGCCACCGAAGGATTTAAGGCACCAGCATGCTGACGCAACACAGAGCACAACACATTCAGACAACACCAGTACATATGGAAATTTGAAGAAATTTTATGACCAAATCAGTAAGCTAAAGATTTCAACAGAAAAAAAAAATCGCACATTTTTATGCACATTGTGCCCGCCGGGTCTGAAAAACAAGACAGAACTCCAGCCACATCAGCAACAAATTTGAAACCCAACCTGTCATAGCCAATATCTGAGAGTGAGTAATGATCACAACATTTTATTTCACCCTAAAAAACAGAAGACATGAACATTAACAATTTAATTTTTTGGGACTGTGAAATTCAAAAAGTGTGACTGAATGTGTACTAGGTCATTGTAATCTGTGTGAACTGAACTTTGAACTAGTTCTTGAGAAGTGTGACAGCGCACAACACTGACTGTTGCTGGCAGATTTTTTCAGCCGGTGAGCTTGCTAGCCGAACATGCTAATGTTTGCAAATTTTATTAAAACAGGTATGTTGACACACTTTGATACATTGCTCACACTTTTGCTCTTAGTCAAGGCCCATGCACACCACTTGCGTATCAGGAGAAATCCAAAGCTTGACAGGCCTGCCTTGCCTAGTTACAGTTATTAAGCTATGACTGGATAATTGCTGTTTGAGGGAAGGGTTTAGCAAACGGTCCATTAGTAAATTTGCATCTAGCATTTTGATCAGAGGGCTGGATTTTAATAAGGTGGTGGATAGTTTTGGTAAGACAGCTCCTACTGTTACTGTGTGTTTATGGCTGTTTAATAAATGATGCAAAAGTTTGTCAGGCTCTGTGATCAATGCTTTTGTGATCAGTTTGACATAGGCTTAGAGTTTTAGGTTTTGATAGAAATTACATAACTACATCACTTTGTGACAACTGTAATATTTTAGGGGTAAATACAGTAAACAAGTGTGCACTGTCTGTTTTAATTATCCCCAGTGGCTGATAAACAGTTGTTATTACATACAGTCACACAGTTTCTTACAAACAAAGGTTTGCCTGTGCACTCTTATGTGCACTGATATAAGACATTTGACATATCTAGACATATCTAGTATCCAGCATATTGTGATAATAGGAGCTTTTACATGCTGCCTATTGTAATTATATCCAAAATTAGGTGGAGTTTAGCTGCTCTTAACTTGTGCAGCAGGAAAACATCAGAATTTCATATGGTAATATTAACCTGTGATGCCTGATGATTGTCTAGGACTGACACACTCTTTCTCACTACCTGCACTGCCTCACTTCCTAACTATGTGTATTCTGGGTTAGCATTATTACTGCAAGTTGCTGCCATTCCTCCCCAGAACTCAATGTGCCATTTCAGACAGCTTTAGACAGATGTCTGTCAACATGAGGAGCATAGTAAGAAAAGTTTTGGAAATGTAACAACAAGCTAAAAAAAAACTGCCTCATAAAACTTATTTATTTGCTTATAGACAAAACAATATTTGAAGTCAGATGCATGAGTGCATTATAAACACAGTGAAAATACAAAATTGGACAAAGTCAAAAAAGGAAGAAATTTTGCAATGCCAGAGAAAAATCTATGCTCCAGAATAAATCAGTCGTCACTGTCTTTCTTTTAGGCCCAGCAGTATATGGAGCCAATCTTCAGACAGAATGCCTCTGACCTTGGCTTTTATATCAGAGCTGGAGAGAAACTAATGAAATGTTTGTCCCTAAGCCCATTCGGCACTTTTGTTGACATCATACTCTTTGATAAAAGATGGTGCATGTGTATAAAAATCATTCCTGCTGACTATTTTTAACTTTGTCTTTCTCCATTCAGGTGTGCCAGCTCATTGCCCTTCAAACTGAATCTTTACAGCTGGTGAATGGAAGACTTAAAGGAACGGTACAACAGTACAATATGCAAGCTAAACTGTGTTTGTGTTTAGACTGTTCTCATGCACTGTTCGTACAGTTTGCTACAAAATGTAATGCACCGCAACTCGTACATATCTCACATAATCATGAAACAGTAATTTGTGTATAACTCATATACTTGGGAAGGCTGCAATGACCAAAGCCCTGACTAAAGACAGGTAAAAGATGGAAGCGGTCCCCATAAGGAGGCAGGTTGGGGTGCTGAAGTGGTCACAAAACACGGGAGTTTATATTATACAAACCATTGTGCGAGGATACATTGTATTTCTGTGAGAAAATGGTGCATATACATTTATTTAGATAGTAGCCTTTATCCATCTGTGGATGTATGCAGTATACTTTGTTGGAAGTGTACCCCAAATTCTTGTCAGATCTTTTCCCCCTCTTTTCCCCTTGCTCTTTTTATCCCTCCTTCTTCTCCAACTATTCTTTCTATCTAGGTTTCCCTGAGTCATGTTCCTGAGCTCATGCCAACCCAATGGAGGTAACATGACTTTGAGGTAAAGCTCTGCTGATTGCTGGTGGCGGCTTGGTGGTGTGGGAGTTGCCAGAGGCTGTAGATCAGCTCTGTGCAGAAGGTGTTAGTTCGGCAGGCCACCAAATTGCTCTGGGAGGAGCATCACCAATATTTCCTCAGCCGTTTGGCACAAGCTCCTCAAATGGTGACTCAGACCCACATGAGCAGAGGCACGGCAGAGGAGGTGACGCTTCATCGTGAGCACAAATAAACACACAGCTGCATTCATACTGTACACATGTAAGCCAAGAAACAAGACACTGTGCCTGTAAAAACACACACAGACTCACTTACACACAAGGTGCGAATCCACAGATTGCTGTCTCATTCACACCCAGGCACTCAACATAACATGCACTCACACTAACATCTCCTCAGGGCTGCTTGTAAATAAGATTTAGGGAATCAACAAAGTGATAAAAAAAATCCCACAGTGAATGTTGTTTGTATTTGCAGCATGGTCAGCAACATGACCGCTGACAGAGTCATTTCGCTCTCTCAGTTGGATGCAATCTAATTTTACTCTGTGCAAATAAACCGTCTCTTCCAGCAACTAGCAAACAACACATTCAAAATGCACTTCACGTTGTTGCAACATAAACAAAGAAACCTGAAATAAAACAAAGGGAAATGATACAAGTTAAACAGCTCTGCCATAACCCTAAATATCTGCTATAAAACAGAATCTTCATTCTCACTGTGAAAAACCTATAACCATAAACAGTCCAGCTGGTAATCCATTCAGAGGCCCCTGAGCTTTGGTTAGCCAGCACAGTGCCGAGTTGAGTGGCTTTAACGGGTCCTGGGATGCATATGAAGGTCTGAGAGTCTCTCACCTGGATGTAATGGGCCCCAGATCCCAGACACTCCGTCTTCTCCCCAAGGATGGACACGGAGAAAGACTGGGCAGACTAAGGCTGACATGTGCTGGGCAGATGTACTTCACTTAAGTGACTGAGAAACACAGCAGGTACGTTGCTGTCCTGTGTTCTTACTCATGAATGATTCATTCTGTCTTTCAATGGCTATTTTTAGTGGAAGTGGACTGATGTTAGCATGTTAGCATGCCAACTATAGCATTTAACTCAAAGTACCTCTTGTACAGCCTCATAAAGCTGCTAGCATGGCTGCGGAGTTGATGTCTTCTGTCACTGCAATCCATACTTGTTGTCCCTTTTTTCAAAAACCCTTAATACATAGAGAGGAAGCAATCAAAATTATAGCACAACACAAGCCAAAATAATCAGATAGGGAGAGAGCCTGTGATGATTAATATGTCTGTCCCACTTGGCGTCATACTCCTCCACATGGTTCATAAATTTGCAGAGGGCGTTCTCAATGGTTGCTACAGAACCAGCTTGCTTGTGGAAGTCCTCCTCCATTACAGAGTAAGGAAAATTACTTTTCCTAAAGCTATAAACACAAGATTAATTTTTGAATGGTTGCATGGATACAAGGAGAAGACCATCTTACTTACAGGCTCCCTCTGTAGTGAAATCGGTCTCTCTTGACCTCAGTAAACCCAGGTGAATAGCAATTTGTGCACCTAAAAACTACAAGACAAAAACAATCAACTGCGCTTTGGGACACCACAAAAGGAAACAATATAGTAGTTAAGAGAGGGAAAAACCACTTTCTTTGCCTGTAAAAGTGGCAGACGGGAGAAAGAATGCACAATTCTGATCAAATCCCAATCACACTGTCAACCCCCAGCAGTTTGTCACTGTCCATTTCTCACAAACTGATAAAGCTGCTGTCCAGAGGGCACCTTCTTATCAGAGACTAGAGCTCTGCTGGATAAATAAAAATTCCAGTTCTTTCTAACAAGCCTTAACAAACCCAACACTTTCGCATAAATCTTCAGAATGTAAAAGAACATCTTCTTCTATTGCTTGTCATGCTGTCTCTCATCATCTAACATTAGTTCTTTCCCCAATCAAAGAGGACAATTAAGTCATTGTGCTCAGAACTATACAGTTTCATTATGTGTGGCAGTGTGCTTGACAGCGCGGCTGTGGGTGGCATTTTTGAAAAATGAGGTAACTTTTGTTTTCTTAAATGAGAGGTGGTGGGTGAAGTAATCATGTTCTCGCAGTTATCCAATACTTATGAGGATACACTGATTGCCTAAATGGGTCATTTACACATGGTGCAAACAAACACGCTCTACTTCACATTTACCATTTAATAGAAACTCTTAATACGTAACTGTCAGGAAATAACACCTACAGTGCCAGCAGCATTGGGCCCAAAGACGTGAACAAAAAAGAAGTAACATGATGATTTGAAGACAGACGAAATATTTCCAACCCTTGTTCTTTCTCATTATGTTTTTCCCTCTTATGCACCTCTCTTCTCTTCCCCTTGTGATCATTAACTAATTATAACCCATCTTCGGGGTCCTACTTTCTCTTCTCTTTCTCTTCTTTCTCTCTCTTGTTTATTTGTTTTCCAGTGGTATGGTTGTTTTAAAGGATAACACCAAATTAAGAATTCCAATATGTTATTTCCTGGGAAAGTTCAATCAGTATTTGGGATCATGAACTACTTTCTCTCAAAGTCAGAAACCAGAGAAGTAAGTCTCAAACTTCCGATGTCATCAAATATAAAGTCTTTAGCGGCTCCTTAGTTAGTGAATGAAAAAGGGGGGGAAATGTAGGCATTATACGTTTCTGCAAACCATAAATATGTTACCTTCGTATGTTTTATACGTATAGTGTCAATGTTTCTGAAGTGATATAATATATGAGCTGACTTTGTCATTGGGAGCTGGAAAGGATAGGGAACGGCGTGAAACCAAGGCGAGACAGCTGCCAAGCCGTGTTTCCATTAGCTTTTTAGGCCGCAATCATAGGTATTTTGTAGCAACCCATTGGTGTATTTCAACTGGCTTTTTAGGCTCCAAACACAGGTATTTTGTAGCAACCAACAGGAATAGTGCCATGAAAAGCTACTGTTTTCTTACCAAGACATTAATGCTTATCCTGTCAGGATTGTGCCCAAACGTGATCAACCAAGAGGTTTTTTTGGTTAAACATAACCACACGTTAACCACAGCATTGTCAAAATGTAAATTTTCAGCATATCTGCTACATATTAATGTGCAAATGGAGCTTATCCATGGTTTGAAGAAACATTCAATGCCAGGAATTTTTCTAGCAATTGGGTTTGATTTTGTGAACCCACAGAATGATTGACTCTTTTTCTACACCCAGACAAGCATTATGCTATTGTAGTGTTCTTAGTTCTGAACAGAAAGTGTATCCATATACTCAGAACATTCACCTGGGTGTCCTCAGTGTCATCTGTAACATCTTTCCCATTATAGCCAATACATTCATGGAGTCTCGAGACTTTGTACCCTATGACATCACAAGTTTGAGTTTTAGCAGTCTAGCTTTTGGATTTAGGAGAGAGTTGTTCATGTTTATTACTGTTTTCTGGACTGTCTATGACCGTTGGAATAAAACACAGCTAGAGAGGTCAATCATAGTCATTCCAAAAAGGCATAACTCACTCCACCTCAGATTCCACAGGCAGGAGGAGAGCAAGAGAGGGGCATTTAGGAAACAGCTGGTGCAACACTCACATCTAGTGGTTGAGAGTAGAATTACAGCTGAAAAGTTCATGTAACAAACCCCAGGCACACATTGTTGAACCATGAGCAAGCAGTGATCAAGCCTCCCAGTTGTGCCTCCACTGTTTGAGCTGCTCTAAGCACCCATCTGTCTAGAACAAGACGATGACTTACACAGGAATAAAGCAGCTATTTAGAATCACTTCATCATAAGTCCAGTGGGCCATGGAAAGGCAGCGGTGACTTTTCCATGACTCTATATGTAATCGTGTCTGTCCTGTCCTGACCCCTGGCTCACCTACGGCGGGATGTTCCAAAACAAGTTCATGACATGGCTGTTCCCTCAATGTATCTATGCTGACTCGTAAAGTCCTTCAAGGTCCATTTTCCTCTAAGTCATCATCTCTAACCACTGTCGCCAACTCCATCTCATCTGAGTTAACAACGTCATCTCCATTCTGTCTCTGTGCTGTTTAATCCAGCAGTCTGGCTGTCTGAGCTTTCTCACTGGATGTCTTTTTGTGAGTCTCCTTCATATGAATGATGATTTCAACTTCTTTTCTCACATACAAAACACTCCCAGAGGTCCCTTCTTTTTCAACAATGCATTTTGTCTACTTTACTTTTCTTTTGTCACCCATAATTTAATGTAAATTAATTCAGTCCTGTTGGCAAAAACCACGCCACATCTCTCTTCTCTGTCTTCCTTGTCTTTCTATTTCATCTCTCTTCCCACCATTTGTTCACACAATAACTTCTTATAACACTTCCCCAGTCCAGACAGCTGGGTCAGACATGAGCATCATTCTCTGTGCTAACTAGAGGATGAAGGCAGTCTTGCTACATCAACACTGGCACCTCGATTTCTCTCCTACAGCAACCACAAGCCTCAATCACAATGTCCTCACTAGGCAGGGGGATTTTTACTCTCCTGACTACGTGCAACAACAAGGTTTCTGCCGACAGCTGTTTGAAGTTGCTCCGAGGCGAGGACTACTGCTGCTGTGTTTAGGAAAAAACATTTAAAGGACATTAGGCGGCTTGGATCCGACTTCAAATGGAAACTCAATCAGGGTGTGAAAAGACTCTGACTGTGCAGCAGCTCGCGCTATTTGCTGTTGCTTGGAGTCTGGTTCTATTTGAGAGTGACAGACAGTTTAAGGCAATCGAGTTGTGAGGATTGCCCTTGTAAACATAATTTGTGGGAGAGGCTTTGTTTGCTGTGCCAAATTCAAGATTGTAAACCTGACCTGAAATGTGATCTGAGTTTAAGGATGAGTTGAGCTGGACTAGAATGACTGAACTTAGTTAAAACATGCATTCTTGGGTTAATGAGAAGGTATTTCTTGATCAAGTGAAAAAGTAATGATGACTACGTTTGTTTTGGGCTGATCTGACTTGAGCTGAGATAATCTGGCCGCGGCTGTGCTGAGTCGGGAAGAACAGGCCCCTCTGAAAACGGCTGAGTTGAGCTAAACTGGTGTGAGCTAAAGCCTGTCTCTTCTGGGATGGAGTGGGTAATGCTGGCTGAACTGCATGCAGCTGGGCTGATGAGATTCACAAAGTGGAGTTCTTTTCACCTCTTCTTCAGGGATGAGAGCACAGGCCTGATGATGTCATCGTCATGGTAACAGCAGTCACTGTTTTAGGCTACAGATTCAAACCTTTTGCTGGTTACAGGAAGCTGCGGCAATCCATCAAAACTCCCAATTCTTTATTACGATACCTCTGAGGATGATAAAATCCTACACCTCCCATGCATTCATCCGCCCATTAAAACAGCTAAGGCTACTCCACAGGTCTCTGATGTGTAGTGTGTGTGTGAGAGTATATACAGTATGCACACAGTTGTGCCTCTGTGAAATCATGCGTGTGTGCCATGACTGTGTGTGTAAGTGTAAAAGAGATGGAGGGGGGAGATTCGCCTCATTGCCTTCGCCACCAGCCGGATTCCCCCCGAGCTGGGCTCAAGGCCGGGTGACGGGGGCCGGGGGTCCTGACTGGATGGCTGGTTGAACAGATGCCTGACACGTTCATCTAGGACCAGTGGCAGGAGATGAAACTGCAATTCTCCTGCCACTTTCCTCACGTGCACACATACACAGCAACGTAACAGCGACGTAACTATAAGTTACTGCACTGTCCTGTACCTTGGCATGCAGTGTAGCTGTACAAAAATGTTGAACCCTCTATGAATATTTTCAATAACATGATTTGTTACAGAAACCATCGTTTCAGTGTTTTAAATTGATTCTCGGATATGAAACTCAATCGTCTGTATTTTTTTGTTTGGAATCCCTCATGTTTTTATTCTATCGCAATTGTACTCTTTTTAAAATGTACTTAAATTGAGTCACAAATTCAATATTGTGCATTTCGACTTCAACGTTTTGGACAACAGGCCACAGCATCTGTTGCACTGTAGCTAAACTGGAGGAAGACTGTTCTTGAAAAAGAAAGGTACTGAAATTACATCCCGGGCAGATCAGCACAGCCTAAACTGGATGTGTGGTCACTAAAGATTTGTTCAGACACACAATCCACTGCCAATGGCCAAGGGGGAGCAGTAATCAATTAGGCTCACATGGTATTGCAGTAATTATGTACTCCAATTTACTCCTGGAGGGTGGAGAGGGAGAGAGAAAGGGGAGTGTGGGGGTGGAGAAAAGAGGAAGGGAGGGAGGGAGGGCAGGGGAACTATTTCATGCTACTCCAAACCACTTCCATCCATGTATCTCTCAGATCATATCACATTATAGCGCCAGCACACCGATTCAAACTGGCACGGAAGAAACCAGGTCCATATTACCCCCTAATTGGTCATTTCCAGTGGAAGCCTTGGTTTGCAAAACCTACTTCCAGGACAGGGCTTTCTTAAACAAGCAGGGGCTTAAGACAGAGGCTACATCTGGGCGGCATGCAGGCAGGCAGGCAGGCCTGACAGGCAGGCATTGATTGGGTCCGTCCCAGTAGTAAGTGGGTTGATTGCAGGGTAGGCAACACGTTACATCAGCTTTTAGTTTCCTATTTACCTTATGTCAGACAAGAAAGGTATATACTGGGGGAGCTTCAAAGTGAACAGGGAGGCAGGCAGGCTGAATGCATTTCAATTACAGTGTCCTTGACTGTGAAACTGCACAATTCACTGATGCTACTGATTATAGGGCAAGGGCCCCCTAATGTAAAGCCTGGACTGAATACCTCTACATAGTGGAGTATTTTGTAATGGGAAAAAACTCTTGGCGTACCGCAGTTTACTTGTCTGTATAACTATCTGTTGATTGCGGGCATATACAACAGGTATACAAAAATCTAGACCTTCCCTTATACATACAAATGCAATGGAGGAACCTGGAAATACTTTATCCGCACACTACATCATGTGGCCTGTGGATGTTTAACCTCAAACTTGATCCATAAATGTCTTCGTTTTACACTTCTGGAGGGCCTGATTAAAAACACAGCTTTCTATTTCACACCTTTTGCTCTGCCTCGCCTGAGGACATTTCATGCACGGGACCTTAATAGTAATATTTAACACAGATATATCCACTGCTGAACACGTGCAAAAGTATGCACACATGCACACACATACTGGGCAGCTAGGGACCAGGCTGCTAAGCACTGCCAGATTTCAATCCTATGACTGGCTATTGGATTTCTAGCTGCAGGTTACTGGTGATGAGCAGATCCATATCTAATAGATGCTAATGTGTAATTCCTGTGTGACTTGTAGGTGTGTGTGTGTGTGTGTGTGTGTGTGTGTAGGTGTGTGTGTGTGTGTGTGTGTGTGTGTGTGTGTGTGTGTGTGTATATTTGCATCTACCATTGCAAGCGCACATGCTGAGAGTGTTCATGTTTGCGCGCCTGTGTGTTTAGTTGCTTGGTTTGGTGTGTGTGTGTGTGTGTGTGTGTATCTGTGTGTGTCTGTGTCTGTGTGTGTCTGTGTAAGTGACTCTTGGGAAATATGAGGTTGCAGTGATGATTGTCAAACAGTCAGTGAATCAGTGAACAGTAGGTGACCGTGGATCTGATTTCAGTCATATTTTACTGGCACGGGACGTGTTGAGCACAGGGGGGCAGTGTACTGTAAGGTTGAACCAGCCCACGCAGCCCATCATGCTCTACATGGGTGAGCAGGTCTAACAATAGACTGACTGTTACAGTGTTAGAGCCAGAGCTCTCCTCACCTCCACCAGCGGAAATCACTGACGGAATTTCTACAACTGGCAGAGCGCTGAGTGAGACGGCCGCAGTGTGCCGTAACAGTAAAATCCATCCACTTCACAGAGTCACAGCGCAGTATGAAGAATTAAAAGGTTAACCAAACATGTGTGAGTCTGGGCAGCTTGTTTAGAGAAGTCACACATCACACAGAGATGAATGAATGAATCAATATCTCAAATGAATTATGTAACAGTAATTATTTTTAAGTACAGCATGAACACACAACAAAGTCATCACAGACATAGTTTTGTGTGATTTATCAGAAACACGAAGACAAGAATATAATTAACTGTCCAAGGCTGTCAGAGTGTGTGTGGGTGTGTGCATATGTGTGTACGTCTGGATGCCGCTCTACTGTAATAACATCGGCAGGTGGCCCAGCTAGCCCTCTACCCACCCCCGTCCCCTCTGCCTCCCCCCAACTGCTCCACCGCAATGGAAAGCAGGTGTCCGACCCTGGTCTGGGGACAGAATTGAATTAATGTGCAAAAACAAATGACTCCATCAGCAGCGTCTAGAGGGGCCGCAGTGACAGGCCTGCAGTCTCGTACAGCCCAAAGCTGAGCACACTGTCACCCGACACTGGGCCAACCAGGCTAATATCCACACCTATTACATGAGGATTCATGGGAAAACAACAGCCGGGGCCAAAGGTGAGGATGAGAAAGGAGGGAAAAGCAGAGAGCGGGGAGGAGTGTGGAGGTTAGGGAGGACAAAGCCGTATTCTTGGAATTACCTAGAGATCTCATTTAGCCCGTAACGGCCTGTTTGTCTGTGGGGAACATCCAAAAAGGAGTGTGTTAGTCCCCGTGATCTGCAAGGCTTTGAGGAAATGTTTTGTCTAATTGGAAGCGACGGTAGTCAATACACAGGCAGGATCCCACCCTTGAATGACATGCCCAACTCTAATACTGTCTCCAATTTCAGGATTACCCTGATAATAACTGAGGCAGCCATTTCCAACATACACACACACGCAAAGCCAGGCTCACAATACACACAGGCAGTTCTGGCATTGACATTGTAGCAGGGCACAGAAAGTAAATGTCTGAAACCATTAACTGCATTGCCTCCAATGAGGCTCTCTTGGCAGGGTGCTCATGAGAACCATCTAGAGGAGCTGTAAAAATGACAAAGTCAATATCGAAGATGACCGCAATTACAGGCTTTCAGGGGACCAAAGAGTCATTGGACTTCCTGAGAAGTGTGTCTGCATGTATGCTGTGAACTTTTCTTTATCATGCTATTTAATAGGGGTCAACCCACAATTTGTGCTCAAATTAAAATGTTACCAAAAGTACTTTTAATCAAAATGTGTCCAAATGAAATGTCCAGTGTCACTTTTTGGCAGAGGAACATCTTTCTTGCCATCTGTCTCTTCATCTTAAAATTTGTGCTCCCCACAGTGAATAGCGTTCACATAAATAGGCTGCTAACAGCGGTAAGATCTAGAATGCAGGATGGCTATATTTACAAATGTTTCCCACCAGTTTCCAGGCAACCAAGGGCTTTCCCCCATGACGATCGCCAAGCTCCCAGATACCCCCTACCCTCCACCCGCTACCCATCATTGCTCCTTCTCACCCTCACCACCACTGCAGCTTCCACTAACCCCCGGTAATCTTATCATGTTCCATCATTTTGCCCCAAAAAAAAGCAGCCAACCAGAACTGACATCCCTGAGACTCCCTTGCCCTTAACTCGCCCTCCCAAAACTCTTTTCTATCATTTGGTGATTTGTAACAACCCTACACCCCCCTCATTGCTGCTGGAACTCAGACTCAACTTTCTGTCACTTCAAATACCAGCTGAGGGGGGTGGATGGGTTCGGACAGAGGCCACCATATCCCCTAACGCTCAAGCCAACAGCCAAACTTTGATATTAGGGATTAAGCTCCCGTCGGGCTGGCACAACGTGGCGAGGCAAAGCGAGGCGAGGCGGCCCCGTAATTTCAGCCCCCTAATTTGTGAAAAAATGTGTGGAATGACATCAGCACCTATCAAAACAAGACAGAGCGGGGGAGGGGAAAATGGAGGGTGTCCTGGGGATTCTCACTGGCCGACAGTGGCTGATTGAGTCGGGCTGTGATGAGCTTTAATGTTGTGGTCGATCAGCGCTGCAGTCTGGACAGCTCAGGCAGACATGGGGGTTAAAGGATGGGATGGATGGGGATCAGATGAGGGGGGGACAGGCATCTCTATTTCCTTCACCCCACTAAATCCCAGCTGATGCTGGAAAACCAGTGGCCCAGTATGTGGGGGATGCCAGGGGGTTGAAGTGAGGAGGGGGCAGTTATCAGCTCTGATAGCATTATCTGGGAGCAAACATGGACACGCAGGGTTGTGATGTATAGGGGCGGAAAAGGTTGGACTGTGGTGTGGAGCTGGCTGGCCACTGTGTTACGTACAGGCCCGTCTGCATTTTCAGACTCTCACACCATCTAAAGATATCAGCCTTCTCACACGCACATACAAAACAGGCAGTCAAATCATTCTCAGCCCAATGAGTTCATCTGCTGGGTTCAGCAATAGATCTGTCTGGATCAGTGGAGAGAACATCAACAAGCTAAGCTAATAAGGTTTGAAGGTGCCCTTCCCTTTGAGTCATTAACAGGTAACAAACTGCCAACTTTGTTTTAATTTGGTGCATTAAAACTTGACTCTATTAATACGGGATCATCATGGTAAATGTTGGAATCAAAAAAATATCTGGGAACACATATTTAGAGAAATGTATTGATACACTATTATCATTTAATTTCATTTTATGTGTTCCACTCATGTCTGTCCACAGCAATCAATCTCATTTTACCTGCCCCTCTCTCAAAACAAAAATAGTCATAACAAATAGATGATGTGTCAGTTACAAATAAGAAATATAACACTGGCATTTACATTACCATATGTCCTTTTCCATCACAGCAAACAAAGTGATGGAAGTAACTGTTAAGGAAATGACATTTTGTCACTTTAAGAAAAAAAAAAATCGCCTCTCACATGTCACCAAGTAAAAAAACAAACTCCCTAATTTACATTTTGTACAGTGTGATGGAAATGACAGTAACAATGTCCCCAGGTGTTCTTTTAATGAAACATAAAGACATGTAATACTAATATATCTTACAACACATGACACATTTCATTAAAATTGATGACATTTGTATTTCAAGTTAATACTAGATCAATGTACTAAAAATAATGCAGGGTTGGATGTCCAAAATCTGGGGCAGGGAAAAAAGAAATGTGGCAAATATGGTGTAAAGTAAGTCTAACAAAAATCAAAAATAAGAAATGTCTTTTTGTTTTATTTTCTTTTTTTCTGACAGGGCCACAAAAATCATGAAAGTTGAAGAATGACCCTAATTCGGAGGCTGTCAGCCATGAAAAAGTGCATTTTGCATAATAAGTGACCTTTAAATGAATTCATCATCCTTTTCGATTTGTCAGTGACATAGTTTTTAATGGTATTGGCGATTGGAAGTGTTTACAAGAACAAGGATTTGATGGATCACCAAGCTACCATCCTTTTATTTCTCTATCTGTGTTGCTCATATACTATCTCCCATCACTAAAATTTATGACCACCCTAAGAGGTCATCACAGGGGTTATACATTTGGCATTCCCAACAGAGAAGAAGTAGAAGGAATGAGAGAGGGAGGGGTGGGGGAGGTGAAGGGAAGGGAAGAGGAAAGGAGTGAATAGCAGGTAAGGGAGTGAGGAAGAACGATAGACCAGGAGGGAGAAAGCAAGATAACGGGTGGGAGAGAAGTGCTGATGGCTGTAGGTCAGATGCCTGAAAGCAGCAGTCAATAAAATGGAGGCCCACCTTTAAAATGTGATAAGAGATTGCCCTAAGTGTGTGCTATATATCACAACACCAATCCTGCTCTAACCGCCATGTTTTGACCGTAGATGGAAGTTTTACACACACACATGGCAGGTGTTATTCAGTCCAAGCAAGTGCAAAATTGCTTTCAGTCTCAAAAATGTGGTGAATGTTCTGGTCCTGCTTGTGACTTAAACTAAGGATCTTGTATCATTCCAACCAGTGAGGGATAAACCAAGTCTGACTCACTTCTGTTGAGAGAGAAATGCAGGCTGCAATGTAATACAAGAATGTAATACAAACAAAAGGATAATCAATTTTTAAAAGAGAGATCATCATTAGCATCTGATGGGTATACTGAGCCTCAGTGCACATGCAAGTTCTACAATTAATCTGTGAAATGCACCTTTTCTGAAGCTAAACCCAAAGTCCACACATAACTACAGAGGGAACTGGGGCACAACTGTTTGGCTTTTATTTCAAAACCCTCTCAAATCCCTCTAATCACTGACTTACATCAAAACATTCAGGAGTCTGGCTTAATTAGCTAAAATCAACTGGAGCTAAGTTGCATTTTTGTGCTGAACACAGTGGAATTCACATTCCAGATCGGGGCAAAGAACTTCAAATATCAACAAAACACCACACAAACTGTCGCACCAAATCAGCTTCCTTGCTCTGTCTTTATTTGGGTTTGCTCATTAATTACATATTCATCAAAAACACCATGATTAATTTCTTCATCCTAATCATCCTCATCAGCAAATACTTAGAGCTGGATTCGGCTGGCGAGGCCGTTCCCCCAGTATAAACAAAGACATTACAGAAGGGGGAAAGTACACCGCGCTTATCACTACCGTGACTTACACAAACCCCATGGTTGTTGCCTTCAGCATACCAAATTTGCATGTGATTTCATTAAAAAAAAACTTTTTCCAATGACAACACTGACTTTATTTTCAGCTCCTGGCGTTGGGCAGGGTAAGCTGTGCTGTGATCAGCCCTCAACTTGAAACCTCAGAGTTAATTCAGATTGAGAGAGAGGACCCAAGGGGCGGTAATGGATATCTCAGTGTGGTATCAGTTGTTCATATGTGGCCGAATACATCACAAGTTGACAGATGTTCACTGCGCAGTTAGCCCTTGTTGTTTTGTAGGATGTGTCGGGTTGTTGCAGAGGAACAACAGGGACTCAGAGGTATGTCAGCCAAACACATCATCAATAAACATGATTGATGTTGCAATCATCAGGCCCTAAAGTGAATGAATTTATTACTGTCATCTCACTCAACCACTCAACCCTCAGATGAACCACCCACACACAGCCAGTCCCACTCACATACCCATATACATCCTCCTACACGCACGCAGAAGACAAATTACAGTTTTCTCCTGCTCTCATCAGCACACGCACACAGATGCACACTCGTGCCCCCACTGCTCAGACATCTACATGCACACACACTTAAGCTTGCAAAAACTGAGCAGCATCTATTCTTCCCCAGAACCTTTCTTCAACAAGTCACCAAATTTGTCAGCCTGCAGCTCCAGTGTCCAGGGGGTTTGTGGGAATCCTGAAAACAGACTGCCAAAAAGATAGATAGAGCAGACAGGAGGGCATGAGACACATACACACACACACACACACACACACACACACACACACACACACACACACGGGTAAACGAAACAGAGAGAGAGAGACAAGGAGAGGACAGAAAAAAGTGCAGAAAAATATAACCCTTGGTGCCTGAGGTCCCAGGCAAATAAACACTTCCCTGTTCGATCCCTCCGCCTCTATCGCACTGTAAATCTGGTGAACAAATTTAAAGAGGTGGTGTGTGTGTGTGTGTGTGTATGTAAGTGTGGGTGTGTGTGTGTGTGTGTGCATGCGCACGCGTGTGTGTGTGTGTGTGTGTGTGTGTGTGTGGGGCAGTCTAATATTTCTACCGTGACTGAGGTCCAGGAAACTGCTCCATCTGCTACCAATGTAGCCACTTCCATTAAATTTCCTCCCACAAAAGGGCATCACAGAGAGCCCATCACTTCTGAGTCTTTATCTTTGGCCTGCTTAAAGCCTCTCTGGAGGCGGGCACCCCCTCCACCTCACTGCACTAGCCAACACGTACCTCCATCCATCAGATAAAAGCCTATTTATTCTGTGCACAAACACTACAGCTACAACGGTCACAGTGGAGCACTGTGTGTCAGAGAACACACTCGTAGGCATGCACTCAAACACAAGTGCACACAGAGACACATACACACATTGCCCTGCTGAAAAGACAAGAAAAACACTACAGCTAGACCTGGGAGAAACCAAGAAGATAAGGGTCTCTGCTACTTGTAATGCTGAAATCTTGACCTCAGATTGCTGCACATTGGATTGATCTGATTTAGTGCTCTTGCCAGTGGATTGTGGACACCTTGAGGATGCTATTACACATCCTACAAGGGCTAGAGAGGCATCTGTAGACTGGTGTTTAAAAAGTTTACTGGTGGGTCACAACTTCGACCTCAGTCCAGGCAGCCTGCACATGACCTGTTTCTCAAGTTCTGGGTGAGCAACAGTTCACTCATTTCAAAAATAGATTGTCATCTCAAGGACCTGAGACCAATCTGTGGCCACGTTCACATTTTTGGTTCCGCTGGGTGGAAGGGAAAGACGGGGTGAGCATTGACAAATAAACACTACTCAGCATCACAGACCCAGACTGAAGAGGCCTGCCCCTCAAACGTTTATTCACCTTCTCAGTGGAAAGAATAACAGGCTGAGGGTGAGGTCCAGTTGGTGGCTTCGGGAGGGCTAGACTGCACTGGGACTGTAGAGCCCCAGCACCACCTCTTCACATCTGTAGAGTGCTGGAATACAAAGAGAATGAGGAGAAAATGACAAACTGATCATCAATGAAATGCTGAATGACTTAACGAAAACAGGCAGTAATCATTACTCATCACAGGCAGTTTCATCTGTTACATAAAATTCATGTTGCCTGAAGTTGAACTTGAACTTCATGGCTGCTCACTGTGGCCCAGTAGTAGCCTCTAACTCTGGCTCAGACACCTCTGAAGAATGTCACCCATGTGGGAGGGTGGGTGAGGGCGGAGGGCTGGGCCTGGATGGATGGATGGCTGAGCGGCAGAGACTGAAATAGCAGAGGCATTTAAACAAGTTAACTAATCAGAGCTCATTATAGACGATGTCTAGCCAGAACACAAACAGAGGCTCAACGAAGGCTCAGGGTGAACTGACACTCTGCAACAACTGAGTGACTGAGGTTGTTAGCTGAGTGGGCACGAGCCGGGCTCAAGCTTCACCCTGTAAAAAGTTAAATGGTGGCTATTAAAAATACTGTATGATGTTGAATGATTTAAGTGTTTGCTCCCTGCTATTACCAGTGAAGTTGGCTCCCTTTAAATGCAATGGCAACATAAATATACTGACTTGAAAAATCAGTATCTATATCCACGCTAACTCCACCCTGAAATTAGAGTCACAGTATTATTCCTATAAGAGGTACCTCTGAATAAATGGGATTTTTGTCTGTCCTTCAAGTATTGATTCAGGGTTAGTTTTGGTTCCCAGCTGCAGGTTCATGGTCCAAAAGTGGGTCGCGGGTCCATTCTGAGTGGACAGCAAGTGACTTAACAGTTAGTGAGTGACTAACACATAACTACTTGACAGAGACCGTAAACTAGCTTGACAACCTGTCCAAACACAAGTACAACACTGACTTTATTAAACTTTGTGGACCTCGAACTATTGACGAAGGAAAAATCTGGACCCTGTGGCTGGACCAGTTGGGAACCGCTGTTGTAAAACTACTAGATGGATTGCCATGAATGGTGCCCTGAAGAGAATCCTAATGACCTTGATATTCCCCTGTCTCCTACCGGCACCAACATAAGGTTCACATTTGTGGTTTTGAGTGGCATACTCAAAAACTACTGAATGTTTTGCCATGATTTGATACAGTCATTCTGACTTGTCATCTAGCACCATCATCAGGTCATTTTTTTTTTTTTATCATTTCTCCAGTACTTAAGTTTATAATCAAATGTCTGCAAAACTAATGACGTTCCCATAAGCCTTGGCTGTGTTTGACATTTAGGGCTAGTTTGGAGTTGCTAACATGCTAACATGCTAAACTAAGGTGGTGGAAATGGAAATTATTACCTGTTAAGCATGTTAGCATCGCCATTATGAGCATATTAACATGTTGACTTGAGCCTTTAGTTCAGTGGGCCCTTAGTGCCTAAGCATGGCTAGCAGTAGTTATGCTGCATTCATGTGATCCTTGGATGGTCCCTTTTCCCAAGTTGGGAGGTCATTTTTACAACTTTGGTGTGTTCTTGAGCTTTAAGTCATAATGTGGGGACAACATGGGCCCTACTAATGCTGACAACTTCTAACTAATCTAGTCACTCTATGTGGACAGCAAGTAATGGTTACAACTTGTACCATAATACAAATGTGAATTGTGAATATACAATAAACATTTACTTTCATCCACTATGTTTTTGCATAGAACACGGCACCTTGTCAACTCATGCCTTGTCAACTTTACAAGTTATTGTTCAGACTTGATGATATGAACTCATTTTTCCAATTGTTTTGACACCACATGAATGCAAGGTTACATCATGTTGTGTTGCTGCACCTAGACCACATAGACTAAATGCCAGGAAAAAAAGGAGCAAGTCACACTTTAAGGTGCCTAAAGATAAGAACTAATGTCTTGAGTGAAATATGAGGTGAAGACTTAGTAGCTGAAAATGATTCTATGTTTTTTAAAATATAAGAATCAGTACCAGAAGTGTCACATATGATTCAAATAATTGTTCACAATGTGTCAATGTGTCTTAAGTACTACTGTTGCTGATACAGTGAACAAGACAGTGGGGAATAGTTTGAGTGACAGTCAGTGTGCTCTGCCTCTAATACCCTTTGAGCCCCACAGCACTCTTCCCTTATCTTAGAAGATAGTAAGAGATTTCCAAACCAGGTTGGTAGCCAGCTTATCTGGACCCATGGATAGAATTAAAATAAAAAAAATCAATTGTAAGCTAATGCCTTCATTATGTAGCAGTCTGTGGCTTCCACAAGATGGAGAATGGCACCAATAAACAATTTACCTTTGTACTGGGCAGTCACTGTGAGTGTCGGTGATGGCACAGGCAGAGATGGGAGAGGGATAAGGACACCATACAACAGGGAGTAGAAGTAAATATTTACATGGATCCATAAGGTAAACAAAGTAGCATATGACTCATTTTGAGGGTGCAGATTATATAAAAGATTGATTTTAGAATAATAAATGACAGATGGATGCAAAGAAATAAGCTTGCTTTTTTAAAACAGTTATTGACGTGCAAAGGATTAGAGAGAAACTGTTTATTGATACAACAACCTGTCCTTATCGTGTCACAATCAATATTATATAGCTTCAGCTACATCCCAGGGTAGTTAAACAGGTGCACTTTATATTCTGAACCCTTTTTGTCCACCACTCCCTTTGCCTGCAGGCCTCATTGCTCTAATGGACCTGTTAGCTGATCTGTCATCAGCATCGGACCATCAGCCACAGAGGACACACACTAGATGGTGACTGTGATATGTTGTGGTCAACGAATCGATGTGGAAGCCAGATAGCAGCCTTATCATTATCTTATCACAGGCATCTGCTGCCCTGCTCTGCTGACAATCAGCTCATTTTAATGCCCCCAACCGGTGCTTTTTGAAAGGTCATAATGACAGCCATCATACCATAAGCTGACTGGGTCACTGTCCAATCATCTGGGGGAAAAGGCATATACGGTACCCATCTCCTTCACACACATAGATAGGGGAACAACACAAATACATATCGCCTATGCTCATGCACATGTACACGTAGACAAGCAGATGTACACATGCAAACACATACAAGCACATAAACGCTCCTTCTCTCTCACACACGTGTCAGGTGAGAGTGGAGAAGTATAGGGAGAGTCAACAGACTGCAGACAGTGAAGGCAAATGTCTGGCTCCAGTCTGGAAGAGAAACTGTTTGGACATTATAAACTCCACCAACATAAAAGCATAGCCTACACATAGAACAATA
Source organism: Cephalopholis sonnerati (assembly GCA_019142605.1). Taxonomy (NCBI): domain Eukaryota; kingdom Metazoa; phylum Chordata; class Actinopteri; order Perciformes; family Serranidae; genus Cephalopholis; species Cephalopholis sonnerati. The sequence goes on along the minus strand of JAGQAX010000008.1, from coordinate 10,794,387 downwards.
TTCTAGAAGGAAGTAGACATATACATTATATCTCTATTGACACAGTACAGTCACTGAAAGATGTAATTCTCTATGTAAAGGCAAGTTTTATGGATTCATGGGTAGCAAGATCATTTGTAATAAACTTTATTAAGAACTTTAGTTTAGAGGTGGATTAGCAAGTATTTCTTTCTATTATATTATCCAGAAATACATACAAATAGAACAAAATCAACACAATTTTTCATATTGTGAAATCTTTTTTTAACTGGTCAATAATCAACTCAAAGAATGTCACAGAAATAACTAATTAAAGCAAAAGAAATATGTAAAAGAAATAGTAGGCCTATATGAAATGAGGTGAATGAAAAGGTGAATGAAGAGCAATCTTAATTTGTTTTTTGTGGGTGTTTTTATGTGAATGTGGATCTTTCAGATCAGATGGAGGAGTGTCTATGGTTTGCATGTTCCCTATTTTATTGTAAGAGTATCATGCAGTGTGGGACTCGCACTGGTTTGGTCTTGGTCTTGACTTGGTCTCAGCCACTCAAATTCTCGGTCAGTTTAATTCACTGTGGTCTCTCACACTCAAGTCTCATTTATCTAGTCATATACTCAGTACTTCAAAACAGACAGCCTTTCCGATGGGAAACAGAACTAAAATTGAAATGTATCTATGCTGTCTGTCAGAGCAGAGACTCAGTCATACTACAAAGAGAGTACCTCACTGAATGTGGGAGCTGCTGGTCTACCCCTGCCTCAGTCGACTGTGTCATTGTGTCTCTTTAGCAAGCCAAAGTAACACCTTTAAAAACCCTAAGTCACACAGTAACACAAACAAACTAACTTGGTGAGGCAAGGCTGTTTTTTGTCAGTGGAATCTGTCTTTAAAGAGAGCATCAATAATTTCACCTCCAGTTCAGTTCCCCATCAGAAAGGGCTGTCTGTTTGGGAAGTACTGAGTTTATGACTGAATAAATAAGACTTGGATTATACTGCATTAGCTGATATATTATAGTTGTTCAGTGCCGACCCCTATGACTTCAATTCATCGAGAATTTTCTCCATTTTTTGAATTCTTGGTATATTGGAGGCATGCAAGAAAAACAAAGTTTTCTCCATAAATTATTCATAACAAGGGGTGAGTAACTGATATACAAATGGTCATTAGGGGGATGAACTTTAAAAAACAGCATAAACTTACAGTCAAGTGCTATAGCAAAGACCCGTTGTATGTGTGTCTGGAAATATTACAGTTCCTCTTTCATTAGGGCTAATCTATCAACACTGATAAAGCAACAGACTGAGGGGAAACAGATAAAGACTTTATTTTGAAGATATGGAAAGTGCAAGAGTCCTTTAATGAGGAAGCCAGAGTGAAAAAGAGGTTCAAAGTCACTCCAAGAAATCAATAGACAGTAGCTCTGATAACGCCTCACTACTTCATGTTTATTTATTTTGTTGGCTTATTTGACAATTAGAGGGCGCCACTGGTGTTGTTTCCCCTCTAAACACGTCAACTATCAAGACTGATATGCAGCAGATAACACTGAGAACATGGAACAAAGTCTACTCAATACACCCAAATGAATTTTCTATTGTTAGTCAAAAAAACAAAAAAACAACCTAAATGCGGCCGATAAGACTGACAACACCCATGTATTGCCTCATATTGCTCCTGAATTTGCAGATACATACAGTTATTATCTACATGAACTCTGGTTGAGGACAGCTAAAGAAGATGGGTGATATATTTGTAAGATATGATTAGTAACTACTATGCTGACTGTGCTGCGCACTCTAAGGATGCACAGGATTTTTTTAATGCTTAAGTTTTATTGCATTTGCTCCCAGCTGAAAGACATCTTGATAAAATGCTGCTATCGTTTTCTGTGCATCTGCCGCAGTGTGTGCTTCCAAACTGTTTGTACAGCCACAGAAATTCCAGGGTTGCTTGAGGTTAATAAAACTTTTTTGGGACGACTTTTTCACATATTGTAACAATTTTGACTGCAGAGCCCAGATGGCGTTCTATTTTATTAAACAAGATTAATTTTCCACTCATGAGCTGACTGGCTAGGAGGCCATTCTCAGTCCAACTATGACAGGTTGTAGTGTGTTCAGCTGGATTAGCCCTGGCATTTCATCACGGTGATTTATGCCTTACATAAAGAGACACTGACACGGATTCACTCTGACAAATGTACATGTATAAAGTAGAAATACTCCAAATGTATCCAGCTTTATGTCTAAACCCATAATAAGATTTCCTGTTTTATGAAACTTCAAAATAGACAAACGTCAGCTCATTTAATGATGTTTAGAGTTATGGTAAATCGTCTATAACAAACAGCAAAAAAATGCAAAGCATCTGAGTTGAATTATGGATCATGTCTTTCTTTGAATGCTCTTTGATATACTGTGGTCAACATGTATGTACACTCAGCAAATCATCACACATGTGTTTCACAAAATCTCAGGCGATAAAGAAAAAAGCAAAACCTGTGTGTGGCTAACAATGTGTGAGACCCCTGGACTGGCAAACAGGCGAGTGCTGACAGCACTTCCTCATGACCTAACACAAAAAAATGTTGTGTTTTTCACCCTGAAAACATCATCGTGGTTGAAGCCCAGTGCCACTGTCCCGGTCTGTGCTCAAAACAAAAAACTTTGAGTATAACAGCAAGGAAATTCTCAACATTTCAAGATAAGAGTCAGTAATGATGCTTTGAGCCAAGAAAGCGAATGGCGTCCTGCTTTTCTACACCTCACAATCCTATCAATAGAGAGCTAGGATGAGCTCCAAATAAAACAATCTTCCCCCAGCCTGGAACGCATCTTAGGCTTTATTGTGAGCAAAGGTCTGCAGCAGCTGGCACTGAGAGGTTCGAGGCTGAAATAATCTTATCTGCCATCAGCTATAAATATTTGACAGAGAAGGGAGAGAGAGAGATGAGGAGAGGAGAGAGGAAGAGGCAAGGAGGAGGACAGGCAGGGGCGGTGGAGTGGCGGGGGCGTCTAAGGGACCTTCTGAAAGCCCGGTGACAACTGCGCCATGGAGATTTCTAACAAATTAAAAGTCAGGCCGAGTTGAGGATTTGCTGGTCTCTCCAAAGCAGGAACAGATTAAGATGCACTTTGTAGGCATGTTTTTGGCTCTCAACTGGCCAGTCAAACTTGCAGCACAGCACAGACTGTACTTTCTTTACACTCTATGTTCCTCATCACCATCACAAGCTCATTCTTCTGTATGGAAACACAGGTGGTACCACAAATAAACACTATAAAACCGTCTGGACAGCTTTTATATTTGTACAGCACTCCCATAACACTCCTAATCAAAGGAAACAACTTCCAAAACACATTTCAGGTGGTCTGTGTGTGTGTCTGTGTGTGTGTGTGTGTGTGTGTGTGTGTGTGGGAGGATGAGGGGGGGTAGAATGGGTCATTCTATTCTTAAATTCAACTACGTCAGATTTTTTTAATTCATTCCACATTACCTACTGACTTGTTCTGTTTCTCCCTCCAGCTCATGGTCCAAACCCTCACACAAAAGCAGAAGATTATAGGAAGAGTGGAAAAACAAAACTAATTACTCGAGGTATTTCAACCAGCCAATGCTGCTTAAAATGTAATTACATGGGTTTAGAGCTCTGGCTGAGGCTGGGGTGGCTGCAAATCTCACATTGGCAGACCTGTTCCCGGTGTAAAAATCTGACTGCCTCTGAAAATGACGACAGGAGAGAAACCTGGTGTGGACGAGGAGATTAATATCATGTCATGGTCGATCACTAGAAAGAACGTTAGGCTGAAGTTGAGGTTTCCTGAACTTAATCAGGAAAGTTATACTTTCACGACAGAAAGAGTTTTAAAGGAATAGTTTGACATTTTGGAAAATTTGCTTATGCGCTTTCCAGTGGAGACTTAGAGGAGAGGACTGACACCACTTTTACACCACCCCATTGAATGTGAGGTAACAGCCAGGAACTGATTAGATTAGCTTAGCATGGAGACTGGAAATGGGGGAAACAGCTAACCTGGCTCCATACAACGGTAACAAAATCTACCTACCAGCACCTCTAAAATTCTAATTAACAGGTTATACCTTGTTTAAGATTTAAAGCAGCAGTGTGTAAGATTAGCCGTGAGCTGAATTACCCACAGAGGTCTCCTCCTCTCCAAAACAAACTGACCTGGTGATTAAAACCGGTGAAAACACTGAATAAAGCAGTTTCACTTTACAAATCAGTGTTTTCCTGACGCCGTTCAGCACATTAGAAACAGGCAGCTATCCCAGTACTTGCTAATGTGTGCTCACCTTTTTCTCTGATAACTTGAGATCCAGATGTTCAGGAGGTTTTTACCGTGAGCGGTATTATTTACAGAGGTCACTTCCTCTCCAAAACAAATAGACCTGGTGATTTTGTAGTCATAGAAACCCTGAATAAAGCAGTTTCCTGTTAAAAAATTGGTGTGTTTTTCCAACGCTGTTAACACAGAGGGGCTTTTAACTGTGGTGGCCAATGCGAAAACGCAACTGGACCTATATAGAGCCCGTGTTTGGTGTGTCCATTCTGGGCTACTGTAGAGACACGACAGTGCAACATGGCAGACTCCTTGGAAGAGGACCAGCTCCCTATGTAGATATAAACGGCTCATTCTAAGGTAATGAAACACAACTATTCTTTTCAGGTAAAGAAAACTTACCTATGATATTATATTCCATTTATTATATATCCCCCTAAATGCTAAACACTGGACCTTTAACTTATGGATTAAATACAAAAATATCCACATGTTAATTGATGCTGTGCCCTCAAAAGTGGACCAATGTTTCATCTCATGCCATCCATTTTTACTGTTATTTTGTTATTGCCAACAAACATACAAACGCCCTTTAAACAAACACTTCACTTTAAAACCCAATGAATTTTTTTACATCTTTAAAAACTTTTAAAAAATAAAACACCACAACACAGGTAGCGACATTTTACAAGGACATCTAGTCGTTTAATCACCAATTAACTACTGTAAACTGTTATCTTTGGGTGGATGCACCTTTGAACGCTATCACAGGTGAAGAGACGCACACAAAGGGTGGTAAAGCCATAAAATTAGGGTAGCTATTTGACAAAAGGCAGATACCAGTCTGTATAAGGCAGAGGTGAAGGCTGCGCGCTGAGAGAGCTGATAAGAGCAGCTCATCTTTCCTCACACCACTGGCAGTTGGAGGAGAGCTCTCTTTAAAGTTTAGATAGTTATCTGCTGTGGTAGCTTTCTTGTTTTCCATCCATAATGTATTCTGTAGTGAGAGGATGGTGAAAATCCGTACCTTAATACATTCAATCAGTCATTTTTGTGCTCAGTAAAAAGATGTGCAAGAAAAATGAAAAGAATCAGGAGCAGCTGAGCAGACTAATCCTTATTATACCTGGTCATTTTTTCTCTGATATCTTGTGAAAAATATGTGAGAGAAAAAATCAAACAAATAAGGGAGTTTGGAATGGACTAATCCCAGTTGATCAGTGCCTCCAAGCACCTTTACTCTGCATCTAATTTATTTATGTGTAGGAGTAAAAGATTGGAGAATTTCATAAGAGCATCTACCTCAGCCAAAGCTTAACCTCTTTTCTAAAGGGGGCCTGCTTATGCAACATGACAGTAAAACTCCAACCATAAACTACTGTTTATGCCGCGGCTGTAAAAGAAAGGTGTGTTTCCTCTACCCGGTTTACTGCACGTCCTCTGTAGTCCTTCCATCATTTCACAGTCTTTTATAAGACTGTCTGTAAAAAGAATCAAATGCAAATGTTTGGGAATAAAAAGCAAACACAAGCCACTGTGCTTTCCATGAATGCAAAGTTAATTGGGCTGTTAAACTGAAGTATGGGTGTGTTTCATGCAGTGGTGGAAGAAGTATTCAGATCATTTACTACTTACTAGTACCAATACAACAATGTAGAAATACTCAATTACAAATAAAAGTCCTGCATTCAAAATCCTACTTAAGTGAAAGTACAGAGGTATTTACAGAAAAATGTACTTAATGGTCCGGTGTGTAGGATTTAGGGGTATATATTGGCAAAATTGGAACATATTATAATAAGTGTTATATGTTTTCATGAGTGTATCACATCTGAAAATAAGAGTTGCTGTTTTTTCATCACCTTAGAATGAGATGTTTCTATCTACATAGGGAGCCCTCATCTGCAGCGATTGCTATGTAGCATAACCATACGAGCATTTTGCATTTTTGCATTTTTGCATTGGCCTCCGTCGTATGAAGCCCCTCAGTAACAGTGTGAGAAAAACAGATTTTTTTTTTTAAGTGAAACTACTTTCTTAAGTGTTTTTATCAGTTTAAATCACTGGGTCCATTTGTTTTGGAGAGGGAGAGACCTCTGTGGTTAATTTGGCTCCTAGTAAAAACCTCCTGAACAATGAAGTGTCAACTGGTTGCAATCTACGATCCTCACTGCTAGACACCACTAAATCTCCTTAAATCTGGCTCACTGTTCCTTTAAAGTATCAAAGTAAAAGTTTTCCTTTGACTGATATACTTTTATGACAAGGCTGTTAGATGCATCAGTGTTTAAGCAGCATTTTACTTTGGTTTTAATTTGTTTTTACTTTTACAAAGTGGAGCTAGTTAAAACTACACCACACACAGTTAGGTAGTTTCATCTGGTGGTTCCCATCTAACGGGTTGAGTCCCACTAACAGGTCACATAAGAAATCTGAGGGATCGTGAGATGTTCAAAGGGGCAGGAAAGAAATAAAAGCAAACTATTATAATATTATTTATTTTTGAATTGAAATTAAATGTTAAAGGATTAAAAAGGAAATATCTGATGCAAACAACTCCTAGACATCTTACGTGCTACAAGGGGTTCAAATTATACTGTACTTTTTTGTAAGCGGTCAGAAACCAAACAGTTTAGTAACCACTGGTTTAATCTTAATATCTTATAAAACTTATCATATGCAAGAAAATGTATTTTTGAGGTAAAATCTGAAAAGTGACCAGTAACTGTAGCTGCCAAATAAATAGAGTAAAAAGTAGAATATTTTCCACCCAACTGCTGCAGGAGAAGTACAAAGTAGCATGCACTGGAAATTCTCACATAAAAACACCTCAAAATTGTACATAAATACAGTATTTGGATAAACTTACTTTGTTCATTTCCACCACTGGTTTCCTTTGAGATTGCAAATTTCCTTAAAACCTGTGTTCAATTTGTGTTGTGGTTCAGTTTTCATTGTTTTTAACTCTTGAAACTCAGAAAATACAGTGCTAGATTCTTATATACAATTACAGTTTTCCTTTGACGGTATAGTTTGCATCAAGATCATCTTTTTCGGTAAGTCATCCACAGCTCTTTTCCATCATCTCCCACTTGGCAACATGTGCTTCAGCTTAGATTAAACAGGAGAGGAAAAGAAGAAAGTGGTTATTGGAAGTGACAAAGAAGCAACCCGCTCTCTTTCAGTCAGCTCCTGTCTCTAGCGTGATGATATATGCTGAGAGAAACTGCTCCAAAAGCAACAAAAATCGGTATTTAAAGTGTCACGGTGCTATTAGAATTGCATTAAAAACCTGTGTAAATATGCCAAGTCCCTCGACAGCCTCAGCAGTGCAGAACAGGACTTCCTCCCTGAGAATGTAGATGGAGTTTTGGAGAAGATGAAGCACACAGGCCGGGGACTGGGAGGTGATTTAATACAGCTAGCATTTAGAACAACAAAGCACAGACAAAGCAGCCACTTGGACCGTGCTTCAAAGACCAGTGTGTTAAACACTTGCAGAAAGACATTCTTTGGACTCGTGATCATTCGAAATAGCAGGAAAGAAGAATTAGGGAGGAAGTTGAGGAGGAGGCAGGGAGAGAAGATGAAGAAGATGAAGCCAAACACACAAAACTGTCAACCTGGTGATACCACAGCAACATGAAAGGGAGGGAGAATTCGCCGTCCCCTTTCATTGGATTTCAGTTTAATCTGCCGAGTCCATCTCTTCATCCCGTCGTCCTTGTGTCTTCGTGTCAGCGAGGCAGCCCACAGAAATGCGCTCCGCTATTGCCTTTCGAATTAACGATAATTCAACACAGGTCAGCTGGTGTCCCGTGGCTCCAAATGACCTGATACACATAGAAGAAGTGCTGAATCAGCAGCGGGTGAAGGCCCATCTTCAGCCAGAACTCCACTCTGTCTCTCATCAGGTGGCTCAGTTCAGTTCCTGTACCAAATCTAAAACTCTGGCAGGCCATTTTTAGGCCTGCTGGATCAGGGCTACTGGCACCGAGATCTAAGAGCCTGTACACAATATAATGTGAAATAATAAACTTCCTCAAAGTATCAGTTCTGTAAGTCAGAGCCAGTTTAGCATGTGGTTTAAGGAGGCTTTTGTTTAAAAAATTAATGGCAGATTGTTAGGGACACGTCATTATTAAAAACAGATCAAACATATCTGCTGTTCTATGTATTGGGACTGTACTCGATTACAGTCACACCTTGGACAACAGAGGGCACCAGCTGTATTTTCTCTGATTGTGTTACACAAAGATGGGGAAACACCACATTCTGACATTCAAAGAAACACAATCGTGGTTTGAATAAGGTTATCCTCAGTGGGAGAAACATAGTTAAGACATAAAAAGACAACTCAAATTCTTTAGTCCCCCACTTCAAATGAACATGATTTCATTATGCAAATAAGAGAAATGAAAAACTGAAGTCTTATGAACTAGGCTCCAACAAATCTTTGTGTGGGGGAGGTATGAAAGTATTGGTTTTCATTACAGTGATTTTATGTTTTTGATGCAAGTACAAAAATGTGCTTTATTTGTATGTAATGGGGGACCAGAAGACATTTTGACATATCTTCCAGTAACTCAATCTTGGTTCTAAATGCTACTGCGGGCTAGAACAGGGTGTTTTCCCTTCTAATTATTTTACCAGTCCCACTTGCTTACTCTCTGAGTGATTAATCAAAGTTAAGAAAAGCCAACCATCAACTGGGGCATGTTTCGCATTTCCTTCTGCTTGTGGAGGATCCGTCTAGGGCCTGGCTGCTTGGCCTTATTACAAGTTAATTGAAACCTTGTTTAGAAATACCAAGGTCAACGTTTCCAGCCATGTTATCCCAATTAGTCTGCAATGAATCCCTTTAAACAGGGGGTATTGAGTGGCCGACCCGATGTGCTACTTGAATTCCCGGCGGGACACCCACATTCAGAGCCTGGGAATGAGAGAGGGTGACTGGAGGGAGAGACACTATAGGGAGAGGGGGAAGAAGGGAGGGAGGGTGACGCTGGGTACTGCCACTGCCACAAGTAACTTAATTACAGAAACTCTCACTGAAGGCAATCAGGCTTTCTAACACATATATTATTAATACGGGATATTTACTTTGTGTTTATGCTAATTTAGGAGTAAAACTTTTCATGTAAATTAAAGTCCACTATAGGCACACACTGAAGTCATGTTATTCCCTGTCAGTTAAATGCTTTAATGTCTGCCTCTGCCCTTGAGAATGTACGCTTTTGTAACACATGCAGCATTTGTTTGTGTAACTACAGAGCAGGAAAGGCAATCGTGTGCCATAGAGGTTGTCATGCAGGGTTTCATTCCAACCAAAGGCTTTATCAGCTGATTTCACTGATTAGAGAAGGGGAAAGAAGAGAAACTAATCATTGAAATCAGCTGGACAGAATGAAAACCAGCACACTCGCAGCCTTCAGTGGCACATGATCGCACATCATTGTTATTGAGTGTGAAGCAGCTTTTGCAAATGCTCATCTTATTTTGTTGGTTGTAATATATGTATTTTATGTGCGGTTTTTGCAGTAGAACATCACAACATACTTTAAAACAGAAAACAGTTGATGACAGAAGTTTGATGCTGTTTGTGTTCTCTAATCAAAGCTGCACATTTATCTTGTAACTCAACTCAGGTGTAAACAGAATGAAGTATTAACCGACACAGCTGAAACAGCAGGCTGTGTACATCTACATGCCTGTTGAGCCACTTTTCATTTGTTCTTTTTTCAATGCAGTATGACTTCATGCTTTATTTAGTTACGCTCCTTTACACAGATTTCAAAATTCTGCAGCCATGCTAGCACATTTGTGAGGCTGTGGCCTATCTTGTCAGCACATTAACCTGCTCACAGTAAGAATGTTGCTGCTGATGTTTAGCAGATATAATGTTTACCATGGTCACCATCTTAGTTTAGCATTTTAGCATGCTAACATTTGCTAATTTGCACTACAAAGTACAGCTAAGGCTGATGGGAATGGGTTTCACATGTTTTTGGTCATAAAGTATTGAGTACTGGACGAATGAAAAAGCTGGCCTGATGATGGAGCTAAATGAAAAGTTAAAGGTTCTGTATGTGACACTCAGAGCATTAATACAGAAGCAAACCATTATGTGCTATGTAAAGATATAGTGGAGTAATGGCGTCCTGAGCAGAGAATGAAGTCACGCTACTTCTATGTGTGTTGTAATCTGAGCTTCTGTTTCGATTGTTTTGGTAGCTTGTCTGGTCAGCGTTCATGTTAGTGTCTACGTGTATTCCACTGGCTAGCTCATCATTGCAGCTTTGCACTGCGCTCATACGACAGTTACTGCTGATATTGGGACGGCATTGTCGCAGAAGTGCAGTGCCCACCCTCAGGATCCCCCTGGTAAATGCTGTTAGCCGCTAGCTGCTGGCTAAGCCACTTCCATGTTGAAAGCCGTGTCCAGACAACTTACACGCCCTTATTAGTATGGCTAAAATGGCAAAACTGTGGTTGCTGCATGCATTAATGTGATAATTCATATCAATTCAATATGATAATATGAGCATGATTGAGCACAAGTGAAGAAACATGCTCTCATTGCTCCATACTTTAGTGATATATATTTATTGAGAATGTCCTAATGTGAACAAAATGAGGCAGATAAGTAAGGATCAACAACAGATGCCATGATGGCATTATTTGTGTGCGTAAGATTAAAGTGTTGAAGTGAAAGATGAAGTGTTCTTTTGTGAAAGCCTCATGAAGTCAGTCACATTCCTACATTGATGAACCCCACTAGAGTCTGCTTGCATGTTGTAAAGACACAGAGCACAAACACGCTGATGGCTGATTACAGTTCTCAGAACACATTGCTGCGTCTGGAAAGGAGCAATGCAGTCATTTCTTAAAAATATCAAGCAGATTCTGTTAGACATTTTCATTTGATTGCACTCCAAGCAAGAGATGCTGTTTGATTTCTGCTTACAGTCATGTACTATATTACTCAATGCTGCTATAAGCAAAAGCAGTTCTTACAACACTGAAATGCTGCTGCTTCAAGACACGAAAACACAAAGTGGCACAATAAGGATCCAAGGAGACTTCACCAGTACACATTCATTGGAGCACAATGATATTTTACTTTTTCACATTTCTCTTTGTAAATATCTAGAAATCAAAAATATGAAATAAACCATTACACTTCTACATGTAGGGATGACTTCATAGTTCGTATTATAATAAATGGATTATGGAGGGGTGTTGTAAAGAAAAATGAGGGTAAATGGGTATGAGCTCAATGAACTATACCACTTCAATGTTATTGATGTTAACTTTCTAAAAGAAAATATTTTTGCTGTAATTCTGCTTCAATTGAGTGAAACCAGAAGCTTCCATCACAGACGAGACGCTACAGCATAAGCAAAGAGTGGGTACGAGGGCTGCTTATGTAAGTACAGCATAGAATGGAGGGTAAGCATTCCAGCAGCAATCAATATCAATATCGCTCTGATGTGAGTAATAGCATGGAGTTACAATGAAGCAGTTATGGGGAGCTCCCTGCTGTGGTTTCACAGCTTCCAAAAACACAAGCAGACAGTGTCATTACTTCGCCTTAAAGCCAGCCATGTTGAACGCCACGGCTTCTCTTTTCACTGCATTTCCACTCCAAATACACAGATCACTGCGCAAGGTTAAGAAAGCAGGGCCTGTGTATTTTGGCAGGTGGAATATATTCTGAAAGAGCAACAAATCTGCTATATTTAGTTTTTGATGGCTGAGGGAGCAGAGGCAACCAAGGAATACGTCGGTAAACTCCAGGACCAAAGGAGGGAAGGACGAAGAACAGAATGACAGAGGTGATACAGGAGATAGAAACCACATGCTTGCAGCAATGCCAGCACAGATAGCGGCTATCATCTTTAAAATGAATTAATAAAACTAATAATTCAACATGAAATCTCTTGAGTCGGGCTTCAGAATGCTGATGATTACAGATATGTCATTCATATTGCCGTTGAAGAGCGTGCAGCTCATCTTAACCTCCCGCCACACGGTGACAGAATCAGGGTTGACATCTCTCTTTCCAGCTCCGCACAGCGCAGGCCGCCCGGCAGATTTACGGCCGAGCGTGGAAGCAGCAGCTGGCTGTGCTGCGCGAGAGGGAAGCTAATCTTGTTTACATTCAATCTGCTATTTCCTCCCCTCTGAAACCTTGAGAGAGCAAAGTCATGTAATACTTGTATTAAAAATAAGTGTAGCAGAAATGGGCCTACTGGCAGCGTGCAGCGAGAGGCTTTTGTGGCCTGGCCAAGAAGGCCTGCGGCGAAAAGCAATCGATACGCCCAATATTCCAGCACGTACTCTTGAATAACAATAACCCACATTTACACCACACCACAAGTCCTCAACCTGCTCCAGAGAAAATAAGGGAGCCTACTTTCTGTGTCCATGTCGATTGGAGCCGGGTGGTGAATATGATGAAATGTAACATTTGTGCATATATGCTGAAGTGTGTGTGTGTGTGTGTGTGTGTGTGTGTGTGTGTGTGTGTGTGTGTGTGTGTGTGTGTGTGTGTGTGTGCCTGTGAACGTCAGTATGCGTATCTTAATACTAGGTAAAGAAAATGTAATAACATGATCACTTCACCTTGCACAGTATAAGCTGAACATCCTGTGGATCCATCACAATACCTCAGAGTGACAACCTGTGATTTTGGTATTATGATGATTAGGGGCACTTGATGGTTATATTAAGAAAGACGGCAGTGGTTAAACTCAGTTTGAATTATACATGGCAGGTTATGCTTTTTGTAAGTCAGCAGGACACCGGGTTTAGGGTCAATACAACTTCCTTCTACTTTATGATGCTCTTGTATCAGAATAGCTCTGCCTGGGGCCTTGTAAATGCGTGTGTGTGTGTGTGTGTATGTGTGTGTGTGTGTGTGTGTGTGTGTGTGTGTGTGTGTGTGTGTGTGTGTAAGTGTGTGTGCGTGTGTATGTGTGCGTGTGTGTGTGTTGTTTTGTGAAGGCTCGATTCTTGTTTGGCTGAGCGTTGGATGTGTTTTTTACTCTGAAGCAGATGCTGGCTGTATTGGAGTAGAAAACTCTGCCAGAAATGGAGGCCTACAGGAAACCAGCAGCCAAAACTGCAGCCATCACAGCCCTCTAGTGTGCTCTGCAATGAAACAATTGAAACTTCCTAAAAAAGGTGAGATGCAGTTCAGAGCACAAAAGATGGTTTTGAAAGAGAACGTAGCGTCTCATTGTGGGAGCAAGCCAATGTCTTGAAGTGCCCGCAGCACAGTGGGGAAGGACACAGAGGAAGCATGCCACTGCAGTAGTGTCAAACCCAGTTCTTAACCAGCCGCAGCTAACCATAAATGAAAACTATGGCTGGGAGTACACCTCCCTCAGGTGCCATACGCCTTTGATTTTTCCAAGACTGCTTACTTTTGCCCAGAATCCCAAAGCTCCCCTCCCTTTACTCATGGAAGTTTGCTGGATTTATGGAAGGTCTGGTACCTTAGCAGCAATTTCCCAATGAAGTCGCGCATGCACACACACACACCGTGCATGCATATGTAGAGGGATGCACACAAAAAAGATTACGTCTGACTGTGCAATGAAACCAGCTGCAGCCACTAGAGTTACCACTCTCACTCTTGTCCAAGGTTTGAGAAGAAACAATCAAAATGTGGTAAAAACGAAGAAAAAAAAGGTAGGTTGAGGAAGAGTTCATATCACATAAGTGATGATTTTGTGTAAGTACCTTGGAAAAAACACAAAGCTGATAATGTAAGCAACAAATGAAAGGAAATAGGGATAAAATAGGGAAAAAACACAACGGAAAAGCGCGTTCTTTTTACGGAAACTAAATTTCAAACTGAAACCATGCAATCACCACATTAAAGGGCTCCCATTCTTTAGTCGACCACTGGTATGCAGCATGGATGCCAGGGCAGTGTTTTCCATTAGATTTCTCTGTTTTTTCAGTTGATCTGGCAAATTAACTTACAACAGGCTGAACACAAGATGCAGCCTGGAAAGGAGCATAGCAGCAAATTGCATTTATCAAAAACACTCACTGGGACTGTTTACTTTATGTGATCTAATAAAAAAAGCTCATGCTGAGAGTGTTTCAGTGATTGCATATGGATGTAAGAGAACAGTAAGCCCCAAGTACAACCGCCCAGACCACATGAAGAAGGGTGCACATTTAAACTCCATCACCGTCATTTGTTTATCACTTCAACTTATTCATGGTATCTTTGTGAGACAGTTTTTCCCATGCCGGCTCGCCTGATGGGGATGTGATTGCTCATGCTTATTGTTGCATTCTTTAAGGATAACCAGGCTTATAAAAGCTGTCGGTCATATCCTCACTGACCATTTAACACTCCTAAATTTACACATATAAAATGATTATCTCAAGAAAAAAATCACTCATATTCTATTGAAGGGCCGAGCACTGGCACAAACATTTTTTTGTTTCCTACCGCAGGTTTTATAGAGCATCGCTGTGGGTTCAGCAAGAGAGGAGGCAATGTGTAAGGCAGACTTATGGTTTATACAGCAGCATTCTCCTTCACCCGCCACATGGTTACCCTCCTAAAAGATCATATGAACTGGTTTCAATAAAAAATTGGGCTGTTTCAGTGGCCTTTCCCCTCCACCAAGAAGGATTTCTGTGTAAAGACGTAAAGAACACACTTACTTGGGGTACATTAAAAGTGGGGTTCCCTTCATTTCTCTAAGGTTGTGTCCAGAAAACATATAACTGCCATTGCTCAGGCTGTTGGATGACATATCTTGTCAGCCAAAAAGGGCCTTTCGGGCTCAGGCATGACATCTTCCGAAGGAGAGGGAACAAGATCAAACAGGATCGTCAGTGTGAGAAGAAGGTCTCCAAATAGGCCAGTTGAGCCTGGACAAGAAAAAGGATGACCCTGTGAAACGCATCACCATTACACGCTATTATCCAGGCCCTCTCTCCTCCCTCACAGCCTTGACGGAGAAACACATGATGAATTTTGCAGATTTGTTGGCTGTAAATCGAACAAAAACAATTTCAAGCTCCTTCTCACCCAGTGCATTTTTTCTTTTCAAATTATTTCTGTGTTACATGTGTTAAACTTGAGGTTTAAAATGGTTTATTGTACTATATATATTCCAGCCACACTAAATTGAAACCCGCCCTATAGCTCCACCTTGTTCCCAATGTCTCGGTCCACCTCAGTCTCAGCCAACGCAGGTTTTTGAGGGTCATGGTCCTGCAGGTTTTATAGATCTCTTTAAATCATCAAGTGCTTAGCAAAAATGGCTAAGTGTCCAAAAAGTAAAACAATGCAGCCAGGTAAGTAATGGGGCACTTATGCTCTATAGACGACGGACCACCCAGCTAGCAGCAGCAGCAGGCCCGGCCCGTTTGCAGCTGTTCAGCTCCAAACCAGGCGACGGACCTCCAAGCACTGGTCATCAGCTCTAGTTAGAAACATCCCGGGAGTCTTTAGCGGATAAAATGTCCTTTAATTCAAAAGGAGTGCGGATGAAGATGAATTGTTTTGTGTTTTCTCTCTGTGTAGTTTTTTCTCTCTCATTATTTTTGTCTCTAAAAATAATAATTTGACATTTATACTGGTCCCTAAAGGGAACTCCCATATCTCTTGGCCTCCTTCACAGGCTGGTCAGAGGTTAGCCACAGTGCAGCACTCCTGGAGCTAGTAGGGATTTAACATCTTGCTTAAGGAAACTTCAGCAGAGTGGAAGCTTGCCAGCGTGGGGTTTGAACAAATGCAGCTCTGAGCGCACTTTGCTTGGACTGCGACACACAGCTCTGTGTGTCTGTGCATTGTTCTGTTTTTTATCATTTGAATATTTTGCCAGTCTGTTCCTTTCTAATTAAACTTGTTATTCCACAGCACTGGATATCTCCTTCCCTCAGGCACAGCACAGTTCATCGCCCACAAAGAGTTCTCTGCTGACTAACCACCCACAGGGAGCAGAGAGTTGCTCTCTGACCCCCCTCAGAGGAACACTAGCCAATCACCATGGAGCGACAAGAGGAATAAGATGAGCAGAGAAGATCCGCCAGTGTGGGAAAAGTAAAATGTCCTCAGTAAGCAGCAAGTGCCCAAACCACAAACTTCTGTTGGAAACATGACGACTGCTCATAATGGGAATTAACCAAACAGCCTGAAGAGTCTAGCTTCTTGTCTTCTATCCCCAGCATATTGTCTCTCTGGCAACTCTGGAGTGCTTTCTTACGGTAGACCTAGATTCTGACAAGATTAAAGCTCATGAGGGGCTGTAAAAGTTTCGCGAGAGCTGCCTGCCCAACAGCATTCTTTGGACATAAAATGTAAGCAAAGACTGTGTGGAAATAAACACTTCCAAATTATACTGCTCCCAGCCTGTTGTTTTGCATCAGAAAGGTTAACTTAATAGCGGCGTAACCACAGTGGACAGAAATGATTATCATATGCCATGGTCTCCAAGGGAGACCTGATTTTATTATGTTGACTTTTAGAGAGTGGAAGACCCAGTGGAATCAAAGCTCACCGTCAAATGTCCAGCCAGGCCAGAACCAGCCAGTTTCGCATGACCTTCCCTGTCACAGAGTATATTCCCAGCTTTCATCTCCCGGTGGATTTTCCTCATAAAATGCAGATAGCACAGGCCCTTCAAGGTTGATTTGAGGATGTAGACTATCTCATCCTCATTGAGCTGTGCAACAAAAACATACAAGGATTATTTTTCCAGTGATTAAGACACTCCAAAATATCAGATGCTGAGAGGCTCCTCATAGAGAAAAAGGCAGTTAGTGCAGTTTAATTTGCCTTCAGTTATGGAGCAACAGGTGCTGTCACTGGTGGTCTGACTTAATTTTAGTAGTTGTAAAACATGTGGAAGCAAGCAGTCATGTTTGAAATCATCTCATCCATCAAAGCCTGTTTTATTTTCAGCATTCACGGATCGACTTTGGAAAATGCTATGGCAGCCTGTCTGCAGCTTGAGCGTCAAAGTGCCTGAAAGTACCGTCTTGAATGTATCAGTGTAGAAAGGCGCAGGCTTCAACACTGTGGGGTACACATATGAAACAGGGATTTAGGAGTCCTCCACCAGAAAATTTTGGGCATCAAACACTTTATTTCCTGCATTCTAGTGATTTTTAATGCACCAGTATCTGTCTGTCTGCATCAATTAAGGGTGTGCGTGTCATTAGTTTTGTCAAAACAAAACTTCTCTGCTACTTTCATGTTAACAAATGGACATCCCTAAATATCCCTGCAGAAATCCACACCTATGTCATTGTAGTTGAATGTTTTCTTGACTTAAATCCACTCACATTAAGTTGACTGCCCAGCGTCACTCAGTGTCTCTGCCTCTGAACCTGTATCCCATTTTAAGCCACCCAGTCCGGCAATGAGTTAGCCCTTTAACAAGTCAGCCAGCCAGTTGATCAGACAGTTAGCCAACCAGTCCAACAGTGGCAAACAAGTGTAAGAAGGTTTATGAATCAAACGTCCCCTGGCTGATGGCTGCCTGTTCAGGACATGAGTCACACACACCAGAGTGGCAGAGGCAGAGCGTGAGGCAGGCATGGATGCATGGAAGAAGGGGAAATTCCCATTAAGGGATGGCCAAGGAACTGGGCTCAGCCAAATGCTCCGGCAGAATGTGCACTTCATTAGTGGGAAAGTGCCGGGGAGAACCAGGCCGGGCCAAGTTCTTTGAGGCTCGGGAAAAGCTAATAAAAGTCCAAGCCAAGGAACCATACAAGTACACTTGAACCAAGAGACGGAGCAACGCAGCAAGACAGCGGAGGTCTCATCAGAAAAATGACCAGAGAGGCATAAAGGCTTGCTACATTATTCCAGTGGTCAGGTTTGTTGGTGTGTGTGACATCATCTGTCAGAGTTGACAGGGGGATGGGGTTTCTGGGCTACAGAGAAATGCAGCCCAAACAGGAGTTTTTAAAGCTATGATTCCCAGTAGAAAGAATGCAAACTCTACAGAAAGGTCCTGCAGGACTGAGGCGTCTCTGTATCCTCTACTGTATCTGAATATACAGATTTTGTTCGATTCCTGCCTTTACAGCTGGGCTGGAATTGCTTAGCTTGACTTACACCATTGTAGTGCAGAGCAGGACCCCCGGTGCTGTAGGTTAACACAGCTCCAGCAACCACCCAGCTGTCTGAGCAAGGAGAGCTCACATAAAACACAAGCTGTTTCATTGCCTTTATACATACGGCTACACTTATACCACACATCGCTTCTTTGACTTATGTTAAGAGAATTTCTGTTGCAATACCACAAAGACCTTTAGTGCGAGGCAGAATCGTAAAGAGGAAGAAAGCAGGCAGGGGTATGAAGTGGAAGCTGAATATTTATGGAATTCCAAAGGAGCTGGAATGAGAAGTTTAGACACTGAAGTGAAGATGTGATTCACTTGTATCTTTCATTTCAAGATTGAAAACACACACTATGATTCACACATGCATGTAGACACACAGTGAGGGGCCCAGAGGGATCATCAGCAGTTGGTGTTTTTGTTGCTGTTGCAAAGGCCGGATGGCTGAATATTTATAGGTAAGACCTCCCTCTTCACCAGTGAGTAGGGTTTGGCCGGCAGAGGCTGGGCCCAAGCTCGCAGCACCTGGACAGTTACAGATCCCCACAGCCCACTTCAACTGCTTGGACGCACCATGCACCACAGGAGCCCGCTTCCCCCTACCCTCCAGCCACGGAGCCCTCCGCTTCCATCTCTCTCCATGCACTTAGCGCGTGTTTATTCTCTCAAATAGTAACAAAAGGACGGGGCCGCCGAGAACTGTATCTTTTTACAACGTGGTGACATCACTTGTAAAAGCAGCGAGGTAAACACATGGAGTTCGGGCTCCTGGTCTTCCAGGTTTACAGTTCCCTGCCTGTCCATCCAGAGGGGCCCGATGTAACCCCTGGTGACCTCCGTACCGCTGTCTGACTTCTGATTGGGGTCAGGAACATTGCTCACGTTGGTTTCACAGCCCAATGAAATCACCCCAGTGGACACACTGCACTGTGCTGGTAATTCAGTCAGTGAGGAGCTGGGGGAAAAATGTGTTTTTTCTCACTTTGTGCTGTAACACAAAGCATATGAATGAACTTCTACCACTTACAGGGTGAGTGAAAAGATAATTGAGATAATGAATAATAATATCACCCAATTTATCATATAGAAAACAGGAACCAGCTGGGAACATGAAGACAGAGGAAACAAACAGAATCTGTTTGAGAGGCACAATTAATGTTTTTCAGTATTTGAGGGCCTTAGAGGGTAAAAGAATAGACGTCTTTTATGTTTTTGTTGCGTAACACACTGTTGTTGTATAAAACTTAAAATATTTATACTCATAATCATCAGATCCTTTGATCAGAAGTCAAATAATTCATTGAATTGACAAATATACCTATCTGAGTCAGCTGAGTCTAAGCCTACAGTTACACTTGTCATTTCAATATGACTTTGGATATCTGATCATAAAGATCTTATAAGAGTGAATTCCTGGTTACCCACACTTGGCCTGAAAATGTCAGTTATGCATCTCATGTGGTTTCATTTAATTAAATCTGTTCATATTTTCCTCCATGTCTTTATGTTTCTCAGATGAACAATGGAGAGTGTCCAGAAAATGCATAATTCCACTGAAATCCGTCCGCCTCGGATGTGGTCTTGTTGCATTGTAAGCAAAATCCAACTTGGGAGTGTCCCCAACCTGTCTGTCAATGAATCCTTGCAGGAACAAATAACAAAAAATGACAATGGGGATCCTTGCTTGGATTGAGTCGTCATTAATCAACAGCTGCTGCAATGGCGGCTTTGACAAACGCCTCTGCATCATGTATTTAATTTGAGCATCTCTCCTGCGTTGGTACAACAATGGCTGCCACAATGTATCTTTTTCAGCTGAAGTGAAGAAAAAGTGAATGGGACTTGACTGTAAGTGAAGCCAGTGAGGATCAGCTGATCTCCAGCTGCACAGTCGTAGACATGGAGCTGGTTTCTGCTGGTTACTGGGCCACTGGGCTGCAGTCAGTGCTGTAATGAGGAGCATTTGTCTCTGCTTCCTCCCTGCGGTCACTTTGACAGCATCTGTTGACTGTTGCTGCACCCCCCCATTCCGCCACCCCACCCCCCAACCAAAAGTCCCAGATACACACAGCTAAATAAAAACACACAAATTAACCATGTGGACCATGGTAAACATTTCCAGCTTCCCAGTCCAGGCCAGCTGGATCTTGCCAAAGTTACAAGTTGCTGTACTTCTTCTCTGCATCACAAGCTCTGTTTCTCTGAGAAGGAAACTTCAGCCTGAGCAACCTTTCTCTGTTTCACTTCAAAGTGCTGTAGCATACATACACTCTGATGGATCAGCACAAAACTTGAAAACTTTGCTTTTTTAGAAGTCATCATTATTTTTCAAAAGAAAACGGCCATTTTTCTGGCCACCTTGGGGCAGGTACAAATGAGCCTCGAGACCTTTTTTTTTTTAATGGCAAAGTAACATCACTGATTGGTTTGTGGACGTCCATTTTAAAGCCTTGAGTTTGGCACTTTAGCCGTCACTATCTTGGTTTTTTGGAGCCAGAAGTTACCATACTTGGATGAGAGTGTGGAGCTGACGTGATGCAAAGTGGCTGTACACTTAATTATGCATAACTTAAAGCCTTTATAAAATGTAAATGGGTGAGTTATATAAAAATTCACCCTCCATACAGTCGTCATAAATGGGGAAATTAGCCATAGAGACCAAAATCATTTTTGTACCAGGTTGTAAACATGTTCATTTCTGCTGTAAAGTTGGACATTTTCACATGGGGGTGTATGGGTATCGACTCAGCCTCCAGTGTCCACTTAAGGAACTGCAGTTTTTGGCACTTGGGCATTGGCTTAATTTTTTGAGCCCAAGAGGCTGCCACTTGCTTTGAACACAACATCACCATGTCATTCCGTGATGATATGGCAAACTTGTTAGCAAAGAGTTTCCTATTTACACATCCAGTAGATACAGAGCAACATTAGCATCCAGTTGGAGTCAGGTTTCTGGTCACCAGGCGAATGTAAGTTCAGTATTTACTGTTAGCTCTTTTAGCTCTATTTTGTTCTCCACCACATCCTGAGAGAGATATTAGAAGTAATAATAAAATAAAAGAAGTAGAATCGTGAAAGACAAGGTAACATTAGCCTATCCAGAAATGCACAACAGCAATGATGATGCTTAAAGCAGAATGCAATTTGTTAGGCGTACAGTTTCATTAGGGATGCAGTGGTAGTAGATGTGGAGGGTGTACTGCTAGGTCGATGGATAGATTACTGAGGAGGAAGCGGGTATGGCTTTGTGGCACACTGGTACACTCCTTCTACCTGTGTATACCCACCACAGCACCACTGGGTGTCATATCATAACTCAAGTAGCCACGGTACCAAGTACAAGATGTGGGCAAAGAGTTGCAACAGCCTAGGTATGTAACTTCAGTGGAGTGAAGCAAATGTGTTTCCATTTTGTCTCATTGTGCACATTTTTGCAAAGAAGAACAATAAAACACAGCAAGTGTGCAAGGTTTCTGTGTATAATGATTTTCATCTGATGACGGACAAACAAAAAACGCTGACTTGGTGTACAAAGGCCTTGAAAGTAAACAAAACAGCAACGCTGTGGGCCTAAACAACACAATAATGAGCTGAAAGACACTATAATGCCTCTAAGAGCTCAGGGGAACTGCAGAGTCAGGTGATAATTATCTGTGGGTTCATCACTATAAGCAACTTACAAATAGTCATGTGATCAGTTGTTGAATGTTGAATGGTTTTTTTATGTCTCAATATCTAGCCCACACTAACTTCTTTTTAATCACTTTTAGACTGACCTGTACAAGTCACTATATACTACCTAATCTACTGTGCCAGATCCTGTAAAATATGTTGTCTTTATGGCCTCATTTATAATTACCACGTGCATTGTTGCCAAGGGAGCAACAAGCGATGTCCCTATTTAAACCGGTAATACATCCACCATGAGCATTAGCAGAGATTTATAAATCTAAAAAGTCAGAATAATTGTGGATTTGGAACTTTTATAGTATCTTTAACAGCTCCCAGAGCTGTGGAACTGGGCCCTGGGCCCCTAGAGCCCCCAGCAAGCCCTCTATGCACATCCCAAGGACTGCATTCCCCTCTCTCTTCTCCTGCTGGAGCCCTGATGGTCCTACTCCACATGTGAAATCAATACCACATCATTTATAGCCAATTCTCACTTGTGCCATCAAATCTGGAACATATTGCCAAAACTATTACCTTTTTTTAATACTCTCTCCTTAAAGATAAAAACTCACTTAATGAAAAAAAAGCTGGAAAGACAGAAAAAGGGAATAAAATGACAGCACATTTAATAGGTGTCAAAGTTTGCCCTTTCAAAATGTATCAATGCATAATAATGCAGTTCCTATTTCATGCTTAGTAGTAAATGGATTCTTAAGAAGCATTTTAATTTCATGCCCAAATGGCAAGGACGTGTGATGAGAGCCGCCAGAGAGTGTTAAGCTGGATGTGCAGGGGCCTCCACCAGCTCTAGGCCTCTCATAGGTGTTTAATAATAAAGCCTTGGTTCATCCAGCCTAGCACTTTGACTGAGATTATGTGCTTCCCAGACCAACCCCAGGGCCCTTTAACTTTCATGAACATAATCCTGGAATACACTTACACCATCCATCATTCTGACGCACGCTGCACACGCAGAGACACATTTTTTGTTACAGTGACAGGTAAAATTCAAGGCTTTTAGGAAATATTAAATCTACTGACACACCATTCCACGCCGACAGTTTTCTTCACCTGTCTCATTCAGGACAGTGCTGTGTGAATTTTAAATGCAGCAGCGATAGGAGTGGTGTGGCCGGGGAATGCCAGAGCCAGAGCCAGGATTCGAACCTCCACAGAGGTGAGAAATATGTGATTTGTGAGCAGTTTTAACACTACATCACACCTCTCTCTGCAAGCCCCTTAACGTCCAATTACAGCATTCAAACACCAGTGACAGGAGACTGTTTCCATCCAAAAGAGTAAGAGGGGAATGTGGTTTTCTTTCCTCCGTGGTATTAGGAGTATTTTACCAGAACCTGGGCACCAATCTGAAGTCGATGTAAAGACAAAGTAGACTGTTTTCCTGTGCATTTCCACTCCCATCAGACACAGCAGCACACAACACTCACATGGTCTTGTCACAGGGGGACTTTTTCCATCCGCTTCAAACAAATACTCGAGTTGTGACTCGACTTCCCCCTGGTTTTACGACAAAGCACCAGTGTTGGTATAAAACAGGTCATTGGGACCTCCCCAGGACCAGTTTGGTGAAGCTGTGCAACCTGCCAATATCCACAGCCGCCCAGGAGCCCCCCCTTGACCAATAACTCCACTCTCACCCATATGTCGTAAACAGCTTAAAACCCTATTAAAAGCACAAATACATTTCAGAAACTAAGTAGACATTTATAAAACAATATTTCCTGTCTGTGAGTCGACCGTATGACTGTATTGCCTGTGTGACTGTATGGATGCAGAAGCTTATAATGTATTCCTGGTGGTGGTCAAACTTTTCCCTGGCTACAAGTTGTGAACATGCATCCTATAAATGCATCAGTAAAAGACGGTGATTTACTGGGCTGGAAGGGAAGTGATTACGAGTGACTGATGAGAGAGCAAAAGCAACCTCCCTAAAGACTGCACCTGTGTACATTAACATTTACTTAGTGTGTGTGTGAGTTAGCCTGAGTGTGTAAAATTGCCTGAAAGCGTTTTTGTGTGTGTTTGTGTGCATGCATGCGTGTTCACACACTAAATGCAACCATACAGGCATCCGAGCTATTAATTCAAACCACAGCGGAGCCTAAATCCATCAATAACACCAGAATCCATTCAAAAAATGATGTTATTTTAGTTCAAAGAGCGTGAGGAAATGAGTGGGAGAGGAGCAACAAGGTTGGATTTCAGCCAACAGGGATATTTTTAGCATTGAGAGAAACATTTGCCTTTTTTCAGCTTTTTATGATAATAACATCTCAGAATAATGACAACACAGTGAAGAAATATAGCTCTTTCTGGATAAATTTAATTAGATTGTCCTCTGCTCATATGAGAATCTGAGAGGAGTGCCTGCTAGCAGAGTAGCAGTCCCAAAGGTCCTTCACAGCCAAAGGTCCTTCTTGTAACAGTGTCAAGATCTGCTCTCGTTTTTTTTAAGTGGAAAGCCATTTCCTGACTCTCTTTGTAATGTGCATACGTCTGGCACATCACAAAGGGAGAGAAAGGCAGGGGAATAAAGAAATTATATGAAATCACACAGGATGAATGTTATTGTTGTTGCTGTTGATGTGGGAAAATGACTGGGTCTATTGCATTATTCATTCCTCATCCAACAGCATCACAGGAATGTTTCGAGGAGGCCTGATTACACTAAATCATGACAAGTAGTCTGGATCAACAGCGTTTTATGGCCATTCTTCCATCTCTCCATTCCTCACATCAACCCTTTCCATTCACCCATCTCTCCATCTTTCCACTGCTTCTTCAGACATCCCTCCCTCCTTCCATTCTGCCGTTCGTCCATTTCTCCATCTCTCTATCCTTCAATCTCTCTTTTACTTTCTCCGCCCAAGCTCTGTTAAACCTCTCCATCACTTAGTCCCATCACTCCATCCTCGCTCTGTTTCCATCTTTCCATCTCCCCCCAGGTACAAGACGGATGCAGCAGTCACTGGGACCTTTTAAAAATGTCACTTCTGACAGACTGGATGAGACACTCTACCGCTCTGTTGATTTATCCTTCCAGCGAGCTGCAGTAACTTTGTTAATGTCTCTCATCAGCCTATTAACAGCACATGAGCCTGGCCAGGAAACAGGTGCTGGGAGGGTTTTACTGTCCATCACCTCGCCAGCAGGAGCTGATCAGCGGTAGGGAGTGCAGGCAGTACAGTTGCACCCGTAGCTCTAACGCTTTGGGGCCCACAAAGTCACAACTTCAATAACAAGTAGTATTAGACAGGGGAGTACAGACTAAAACAGCAGCAAAAGAGAGGTACAACAAAAGGACATGTTCTTTTTAGACTGTGTCAGAGCAGTTTCAAAGCAAAAGTTTGACATTTAGAGATAAACTATTTGCTGTATTGCTGTGAGTTAGATGAAAAGGAGGTTGGAGATTAGGTAACAAAATCCACCCACCAGCATCTCTGAAGCACAATAATGAACACAATATATCTAATTTGTTTAATCTGTCCAAAATATATCCAATTTATGGTTTTACTCTGCTTGTTTTGTTTTTGCAACAGGCGGTCACTGCTCCTGGCCACAACGGCAGAGGTTTTGTGTCAACATTCGGGGGAACACGTGAACAGGGGGTTTGGGGATACTCCAACAGAAAGATTTTGAAATCAAACACTTAATTTCCTGCATTCTGGTGAATTTTTATGAACATGTTTTTCCATTTCTGCATCTGTGTACGACGGAAATGTCTTTAATTTTGTCAAAATAAAAGTCAGTGGCTACTTTCACGTTTCTGTTGGGGGGACAAATGCACATGTTCTAAATATTGAGGGGCATGTGTCCCCTGCATTCCCCTTGAAATCTACCCTATGCCTGGCCAGAAGTAATCCCTTACATCCCCATGAAATGTATTTAATTAAT
The DNA here is from genome assembly GCA_019142605.1 of Cephalopholis sonnerati. NCBI lineage: Eukaryota > Metazoa > Chordata > Actinopteri > Perciformes > Serranidae > Cephalopholis > Cephalopholis sonnerati. Next base: position 10,768,407 of record JAGQAX010000008.1, on the reverse strand, counting down.
TAGCTTTTGTCTTTTTAGTATTTTGAATTTCCAAAAACTATTCCTGTAGGTTTATAAAGATTATACTACCAGTACGTACTTCTTTTTGGACATGTAACAATGATCAATAAGACCCAGATCTAATATTAAAAAACACTATTAATTTATATTGTATATGGTAAGTAACAATGTGTGCTGTAACTGTGCTGGGTGCAGTGCCATGGCCTCCAAATGAAAAAAATACAGAATTATTATCCACAATAGTACGAAAGGTTCCACATAAAAAAATCTTGGATTCATATTAGATTTTAACTGAGCTAAGCCAGTAAACAGGGCTGTCAGCGTTCAGTGAGAAAAGAGGCAAAACAGCCATGATGCAATGTGGAGGGCAATAAGGCATAAGGCACCTTTTAAAAAAGCACCACAGCCCTTACACCAGCAGAGCAGCTGAATCCAGAGAATTCCTGCCCGGCAACAAAAAGGTCACGCCTGTCACAGCTGAGCCGTGAAGAACTTCGGAACATGCTTTGAGAAAATACCTTTTTCATGACGAGCGCATATAACAATGCAAAATTGCAGCGACCTTACAGCTGGGAGAACATGCTCGAGACAGTTTGATATGACCCTCTCTGCCTATATTGTAGCTGTAGAGGCTTGGGCTTGCAGGATACTGCTCACCTACCCCGGCTCTCCTGCTGGCTTTTTACACATAGATTCTACATTACACACACATATGTGCACAGTTTTACACAGGGATGGGCAGTGATATGGTTTGCACTATTCCTCATCTCTATCTTTGTATCTCACTTTCCTTCCATTTATTTTTCCATGTTTCTTCTAAAATCTTTCCATCCATCCATTTCAGCATTTCCTGACACTTACATCCCCAAATTTTTGCCTGCACCCATCATTCTATCCAGGTCCAGCATACAATTCTGATCCATCTCTCCTTATAGCCTTTATTTACAGTCTCTTGTCTAAAAAATCCCAGCTACCTCTGGATTTTACCACATACCAAAAACAAAATGACCCAAAGAATCATGTTAGTTAAATATTATTTTAACTCTAACGAATGTGGACTTGTATGAATGTGGCCGTGGTGTTGATGTTTAGGCTACCAAGCTATCAGTTAAAGCTGATGATTTAATGGAGATCAGATGTCTGATAAGGCAATTTTCGAGGCACATTTATGATAATATGCAGATCCCTCTCTTTGCTCCTTCTTTTCACTGCTTCTTCAGTCTGCTCACCATCAGACCAGACAACAAATAACTTAAGATGTCATGTTAATGGCAGGGGGCTCTACAGAAGCGCCTGGCCAGCACAGACAACCAGAGGAAGCTATTTGCTGACAAATGGGATTTGGTGCTGGGCTTGAGCGGCATTAACTGGTGGGTTTTATTGGTTGAAGGAGCACGATATCATGGCGGTTTTCTTCTCCATGCCTCTCTGGCAAAGTGGATGACGTTGCAGGGAGCAAAGGCATTTGGTCACGCAAAGGTGCCGAGCACTGTTAAACAGATGGCAGGAGACCAGTGAAGAGAGTGGCAATGGACAGCAGATGGAGAAGAGATTATGCAGGAGACCAGAGGAATGCAGTGTATATACCCGACACACTGCCCGTCCACTGTTCCTGCTCACACAAACACTTGATTGGTCTGTCTCCTAGTTTTTCCTCATGTATGAAGTTCTGAGTGAAATGTAAAACATTTTGCATTTCCTAAAAAGGTGTATAAAATAGAACAGAACAAATATTTCTTATTTGTGAAAGCACACAAGTTAAATTTAAGGCATGTAAAGGGGAATGATGTGTTCACAGAGGGTATTTTATGTCCCATCTTGAACATTTCTTGTCATACTAAAACTGACAATAATGCACTCATCACTTAATGACACAGTTCATGAGGATACAACATGAAATACTGCAATAGTAATTTGAGGGTGAACCAATAGGGGGCAATCTTGTACAATAAAGCAGAAAGACAGAGCAGCTGTCACAGCTGAACTACAGTATGTGCTGCACTGTCCAGGAAAGTGAGGTTCTGCAGAATGTCATTGTTGACTGGTTTCTTAAACCAGTTTGAAACAGTTTATTAATTAACTGAATTACGTGACCATTGAAACCATGTTTCATCTTTTGCTTTTCATACGTATTTTTAATCATTTAATTTTTAATATTTCTTTATCAGATTCAGGCAGAAAGCTCTGACATCATGTTGCCAACAACAGGAGTTGATATTTATTATATATTCAAATTTTAAATACAGTTAAATGTAGTATTTTCAGTATTAAAAAGTCAGCAGTAACACAGATGATTGGCACCCTCTGATAAGTCCTCCTAACTTAATTTACTGAAGTTGCTAACAAGGCAGTAATTATAACATATACATATTAGTGCATGGGGAAGACATCCCCTCCAATATTCAAATATGCTCAAAATGTTCCCCTCAATATATTGATAAAAAATGCAAAGGAAAAAAAAACTGCAATGCTACAATGGACAACCATGCAGACTCATCTGAAATAATCATTAGCAAATATAATCATAATCATAAATAACCTAACCTAACTAATCTAAACTAACTGCCTTTATTATAAAGACCAGTTCTAGTATTACAGTGTACTGCAGTTCTGCATTCAGTTTGTGCAATTGATGTTGCCGCACCCCAGTAAAAGCTGTTGCTTGGCTACTGTGGATACAATCAATGTCAAACACTGTCTCTATTTCATTACTTTCATATGTATTAAAAGCTGTAAAGCTAGAGTGTAGCTAATATGAGTGTTACATGGGCTGTATCACTGTTGATTGTGGTAGTTTTTGTAATGTTTTAGTATGTCATAAAATAGTCATTATAAAGTTAAAGCGTGTGCCCTTCTTCTGTGTGACACTCCATCATCAAAACTTAGAGAACCCCTGATCTTTTTTTTTTTTTCAAATGCTCTAACATGGTCTGTTTAGCTGTTGAGGACTCCTGCCTGACCCCCTCCAAGGGTTGGGTCACAGAAGGTGTAAATTAAAAACGCCCCTCCTCAATGTTAAATAGGTGATTATGGCCCTGGTTGCTAAACTTACTCAAATACTCCTTAGGCATCATGAAAAGGCTTAAAGCAGTTTTAAATCAACTAGTCAAAACTTGCAGAAAGTTTACAAAGGATCACCGCAGGTCAGCTTATAAACCTGACCCAAACTGGTGCTGCAAAATGACAACTTAACCTATTAATAAATAGAAGCAGCCTGATGATGTTTTAATGATATTAAATATGTTATTATATGCCCAACATGTGTCCATATTTTCCTTGCTAAGTATTAATAATTTGCTTAATGATTATTTAAATCAGTTAGTGTTCATTTGTCTGAAAACATCAACTCTACAACACACTGAGACACTATATGATTCTGTTTCACTCTCAAACAACAACAACCCATGAGACAATGAGGCATGAGGCATAACCCCGTCTTCAGAAATGTACAGTTTCAGGTAAAAGGGTGTGATGTGGAGGAAAGTATGACTATGGGGGTCTATGAGTGAAAAACAGCCATCCTGAGAGCTGCTGCTGGGACAGGATGAGTGAGAGTGTAGGTGGGGATGTGGGGGCTTTGAAACCACAGCAGGTAGCTAAGAGTGACAGGTTCACCTCCCCCTGCTCTATGGACCTGACATCCTGTCTGTCAACACGCACAGAGACACAGCAACACAGAGAGACAAACAGACCCAGGCAGACTCCAGAACAGGCCAGCAGCTCCACATTTTCTGTCAAGGACTGTACATGTGAGTATAAGAGAGGCAAAGAGGAGGATTTGAAAACAAGGTGTATGACAGGTTGTATAAATGTCAAAATGTTAGAGCTGAAAATTTTATTATGGTATCAGAATAATTAGATTTTAGAAGCTGGGATGCTGAATATATAAATTAATAGCACAGTGCCATGACAGGTCCAGATCATGACAGAATTTTACACTTTTAAAGGAAGAAATTAACAGGTTCCAAACTCATGTGCAGGTCTGCTGATTTAAATTTTCTTTTAGTTGAACTTAATTTCTGGCCCTGACAAGAATATACATTATGGATCCATATTAAATATTGTAAGGAAAATATTTTGTTACAATATTATTTTAACAAAAGCCTGAGTGACAGTGTGACAACTTAAAAAATCGTATTTTAAATCACCTCCATTAGACCAGACTAGGAAATGTCATATTACACACCAGCAACCATCTTTAAATAAAAATCATTATCAGGAAAATTTTCTAAATACATTCAGCAGTGAAGTCCAAAGACAATTTCTGTAGTTAATATTTTGTGTAAATCCAAGAGGAGCTCTATGGTTCTTTATTAATAATCTCTGCTAGTCTTCTGCTCTGTCACTCAGTGTTATTGGAAGAGGAGTGTCGGCCATTACAGGCTTGGCAGCTGCACTGAGCTGCAACACTGATACTCTGTGGGAGTCAGATTATCATAGAGAATGATGGCGGCTGCAGGGGACTCAGGGCAGGGCCAAAGGGCAAGGCACTAACTCACTGGCTCTGACAGTATCCCAACTCTAAAGAATACAGTAATCCTATAGCACAGACTGGTGTAACTGTAAAATAAAAACTGTATACTTGAGGCCACAAAATGTCCTGTAAGGAACACTGAAACGAGATAAAATTCCACAGTGTTTTTGGGTCGCTATAAATCTAATATGGAATACCTGAGTCATATGTTGAAGTATTTAACTGTGATGTTAGGGCTGATACTAGCACAGTAAGACAAAATAAGAGCACAAAAACTCACCACTGAGCACCATTATCATTGTTCTCTGTCGCATAGACAAGTTATAACGATGCCATAAAATGTAGAAATATCATGAAGTAAAAATTATTTTACTATCAAATGTATCTGGAGTACCACAGAAATATGAGTCCATGTCATATAAGAATTATAATTCATCGTGGATGTTGTTGTGGCTTTAATCTAAAGAAAAAAAACTCTGTTTCCGCAGGACGTGGGTATTTTCCTCGCAGAAATTATTTTACATGTTTTGTAAGATTTTAATGAATTTTGACTGTAAACTGAAATTTAATTATCGGGTGATTGTATTTTAGACCAGCCCAAGAGATACTAAAAAAAATATTGGTTGTTTCAGTGGCTTTTTTCCAAATACCGAAAATAAACACAATTTACATTGTTATAAATTTAGTGAAAAGGATATGTTGAGAAAATGTCATCGTCTGAAATGTAAAAATGTGGGGTTTTATGTGTCTTCTAATCTGTCCGCAGTGCTCAGTGTTTTGACAGTGAAGATACAAGCCTGGGTGATATGAAACCGAACGAAAACCACAAACATGTTGGGTGCAGAAAATGTTCTGCAGCTCTAAGAAAACGAAAATTAAGCTACACGAGCTCTTGGATAGACTGCATGTCTTAGACATGTATACTTCGGCTGTTATCTCTCACATTATGAACGGAGATCTGCCTAGGCCTGTGCTCTTATGTGATTATTAACTCTGGTTTAAAGACTTGCATGAATGGGTCAGAAGCTCCAATGATCCGTTACAGTATTTTTTTTTTAATTATTACTGTTTTTTTGTTTAGTAGGCTAAATGACCTGCTGTATTTTAAATGATTATTATTTTAAAAGCATGAATTCTCCAGGGTGATGCAGCTATTTTTATTCAAGTTTTGTCTTTTCAGCGATGTGGACAGAAAATTAAAATCTGCTTTAACAGAACAGTGTTCTGTCAGAGCCGCAAACACTGAGCAGAAGAGGAAACAGTTTGTTATTTTGCTAAAGTCCCAATAGGCGGCGCTGCAGACCAACTCTGTACAGCAACTGCAGAGCCCTGTCAGCCCTGCTGCACTGAACATTAGGAATTACATATTCATGTTAAACTAACGCTTTTCTCCTGTCGTTTTGTCATTGTAAAATTATAAGATAATTAGAGAGAAGAAAAACAAGATTTAATTATTTAACACAAAATGGGTCAAGCTGATTTTTAGGTTTTGACATTTCACTAAAAGAAGTATCATCAGACTTTTTCACCTCTGATTTAAACACCAAAATATTTTTATTTAAATAAATATTCAATACACTTTCGGTGACTTGTATTTTTATATAAATTATTATTATTAATTTTAATCAAACGTCTTCTTTGAACAACAACCTGTTCCTACAGCCTGCTGGTGTGCGTAAAGCCACTTCTCTCTGAGTGCAGCACAAAGAGGCGCACTTTAACTTTTGATTCGGGCTGTCAAAAGTCTTAATGACTTTGCATCTAAATCTGTGGCCAGAAACAAACCGCGACCTAATTAAAGAGCAGTCTAATTACTTTCATGTACTCTGTCATTTCCAACAGATTAAATAAAAGATTGGACATTGGTAAGAATGACAGTTTTTTAATCTGCTTATTAACAAAAAGGAGCTGATCTCAACACATATGGTCCCTCAACATATTACAGATTATCTTATTACACACAATTTATCAAATATAATAAACTGTCATTTTATGTTTTGGACAACATATGGGATGACGTGTGATAATAAGCCTATTTAGTTAAATAACACGGGTAAAACTGTCCAGGCTACCTTTTCGTGATGATGTAATTAGCCAATTTTATTTACGTGTTTTCATGTAATGTTATGAGAAATATCAAACTGTTGCGTACAGACGGAAAAAAGGAGCAGCTCTCTCAGGAGAACACAAGTGGCGATGGCTGTTTGCTTTTTATTTGTTCACCAAGATGCTGATCTCTGGGTGTTTTTTTCTGTCACAAACCTCAGAATTTTTTATCTTACCACAAAGAAATAAAACGATTTAATGTGGTGGCTCTTGCATGTGCCCTCCATTTTCGCAAATGGAATCTATGGTTTCAAAAAAAAATCTTGTAAGCTGCTCAAGTATCCAAAAGCACGTTTTCAAAAGCGTGGAGTTGGAGGAAAAAACGATCAGGATTTCCTCCTGCGCTTCCAATCGTGTCTCCAAAAGAAGGTATCAGCCTTGGCTATATGGTATATGAGAGGTGTCAGTGGAGGCAGGTTGAGCTGAACACGCTTCTCTACTATGGTCTGGAGCCCTAGTTGCTATCCAAACACAAATAAACAGAGGAGGAACATTGGAGTTAATGATAGAGGAGGGGGGTGGAGGCGTGTCGGAGGGCGGGCTGAGCGCTCCAGAGCCCCGGAGCCCTGAAAAGTGAAGGACCGGTGCGCATTACGCACACTTCCAGCCCCAGCTCCGGACGGAACTCCCACGCCGCTGCTGTCTCTCCTCCAAACTTCTTCGCCTCTTTCCACAACTTTTCACAACTTGTCACATCTCTGCAGAGGTCCGAGACATCACAGTCGACTGCATGGCTACATGAAAGTTTCATGGACTTGGAACTTGGAAAACTTTTAGCGGCGCTTTATTGGAGCTCGTCGCCTCTATAGTTACTGTGGATTACTGACATAACGCAGGACCTCTGGCAGCTATTTATTGGGGTAAGATTCTGTTTGGCGGGGTGTATGTCTGCAGAAAGGGAACCAACATCACTCAGCTAACTTTTTATCTACAGAAAAGTTTTTACTTTTACTGTTTGAGCTATAAACCAAAGCGATCAAACTGCTTGTAAAAACGTCAGCTTTCCATGTATATAAGTTACATTAAAAGTTGTTTCTAGAGGTGATTATTGCTTCGTGATGATCACCACCTTGAGGTCATAGTTCACCCACGTTTTGACAACACTGGTCTCTGTCCACAGTGCGCTGCCGAAACAAGCAGTCGCGTCTTTAAAGACTTGTCACGACTTATAGAAATTTAAAACCTTCTGCCAAAAGACAAACTGACAGTGATTCTAGGAACACGACAAGGCACTCAGGCTGCTGTCAAGTGTAAATGAAGTCCAAAGGTTACCGAGAGAAGAACAGGTTGAACAAAGTTGTACACATGGGCAAAGAACAAGTGCCTTGCATGGTGACTTATGTTGCACCTGTGCAAACTTAAATTTAACCCTATCCCGTCTATGAAAGGAAAGTAGAAAGAATTCAAAGATCTGTGAAACAAATGTAACGACCTGACCGCCACAAGCGAGCCCTCCGGCTAACATGTACGCAAGACTTTCACTCTGCAAGCCCTCTGCAAGTGTGAATAATGCCTTAATCTCCAGAAAGTTTCAGGTTCGGCAGGCTTGTGACATATTATGTTAAAATACGATTTGGTATGACCTGTCAAAAACGGCTCCAAGCATAATATTCTATCAGCCAAGCACTGAAAATTTGCCTTTTTTTCTTTTTCTTTTATTTTTTTTTACATTTTAATTCCAATCCAAATCTAAAGGTCAGCTCGCCGTCGCACCGCTGGATAGCTGCCAGTCCCGCTTTCACCATCCGGAGTCTTGAACTTACACTGTTTTCTTTTCTATGTGGGAAACAGAACTTGTCATCCCCACAAACATGGAACCAGGCCCTCTAATTTCTGGCAGTCGCTTCACCTTATTTGTCCTATAAGAAGCTCCTTAGTTAACTCAAACATTGTTCTGTGGGAAATGTAGGTTCAAATATCCAGGGGTTATTTGCTACCATGTTCTCTCGCCCAGGGGAAACCCGCCTTATTTAAAAACATGCAGCATGAAATAAAATCGCCCTAAAATCTAAATATTAGGCCTGCGAAATTAACTGGCTACTATCCGCAACCCTGAAAATAAAAAGCACATGCATTTCCAGCAGAGATTAAAGAAACTTTCTTGTGGGCAATAGCCAGCATTTGTGTGTTTTGCTCTGACTCATGCACTTAATAACAGATTGGATCCCTGCTTGCAAAATTTCAAACTTCTACAAATCTACACACAGAGCACTTGTTTTGCATTGTGAAACACCAACTACAACCGTCAAAAACAACAATGTGTCTTCTCTAATTACCTCGTATGAGATTTAGTGCTTTATTCGGAGTGATCTGGATATGTAATTCACAGTGTTAATTGCTGCCATATGAGTCTTTTACACCCACTTAATTTAATTATAGTTTCGATGACTGATTTGTTTTTATAAAAAAATGCTTTGAGCGCATCTCCGTTTTTGAGGGACAAACTTTGTTTTTGCTCGTGCGTAAAATACTTGTTTATAGTCTCTCTGTGGTTTTGTTTATGAAAAACAGGATTTTGCTCTTCATTTTTTTAGGAGAGGCAAGTACTGTTGCGTCTTGACAAGATTCTCAATTTATTTGTCTAATCAGTTCCATCTAATCAGTTCCATCACAAGTTATTAAAAATAAAGGCATTAACTGGCGCCCTAATCTGAGCACAAATGATCCACTTTGATAACTATGGGAATATAATCCAATGTGTGAGCGGACTGATTTTTTCTAAAATAAATGATACCATGCTGGATTAAAATAAAAACAAAATGTATATGCCAGTCTCTTGGTGTTAGAATAAAAAAATGTATATAATAATCTCTTAATGTAGGCTATTTCAAGGGAAATTGTAGTCTAACACGTGTTTTCTACTGTATCTTGATCACTAATTAAAGGTCACAATTGCCTGCCTCTGTTACCACAGGCTCTAATGTGGCACTCACACAGAACACTCATCATTCTGTATTTTTTTCCCACAGGGTTATCACCGTGTCCTCTGCAGAGATCTGAGCCGAGATGGGGAGCAAAGCCCTGCACGCTCCGATCCCCCTGCACCCGGCCCTCCAGCTCACAAACTACTCCTTCCTGCAGGCCGTCAACACTTTCCCCGCTGACCAGCTGCAGGGACTGTACGGCCTCAGCGCTGTGCAAACAATGCACATGAACCACTGGACTCTCGGTTACCCGCACATTCAAGGACTGAGGTCGACGATCACAGAGATGGCAGCCGCCCAGGGTCTGGTGGACCCCAGGATTCCCTTCCCCGCGTTACCTTTCACAGCCGCAGCGCAGCTCTTCCACCCAAAACAAGCCGCCGTTGCGCACGGCATCCCCTCGCTGCACAAGGACAGGCCGAGGTTTGACTTCGCCAACCTGGCCCTCGCTGCCACACAGGAGGACCCGCCGAAGGCTGCGGATCTGGTGAAGCTGACAACGGGACTAGGGGGAACCATCTCCGAGCTGAGCAAGCTGTCCCCGGACAGAAAACCCACCCGGGGCAGGCTCCCATCCAAGACTAAAAAGGAATTTATTTGCAAGTTCTGCGGCAGGCATTTCACCAAGTCCTACAACCTCCTCATCCATGAGAGGACCCACACAGACGAACGGCCCTATACCTGTGATATTTGCCACAAGGCCTTCAGAAGGCAAGACCATCTCAGAGACCACAGGTAAGACAGATTTTTTAACACATACTGAGCTAATTACACACAAGATTAAGAGGGGGGTCTCATATCCCCAGCATCACTTTGCACATAATTAAAATCACAAATACCTCCCTACTTCCCTGACCTCCTCGGGACTTGCAATTAGAAATATGTTCATAATTCTGCTACAACACAGAAGCTGTTCCCGGAGTTTTCTCCATGAGGGCGCTAAAGCACTTTTACGCTTTAAGTTGGACGCTTCTGTGTTGCACAGTAGAGATTTTCACCCTATGACTCAGGAGTTTGTCACAGCTACAAGCCAATCCACGCATGAGCAGACATTTGATTAAGTGTTATTTCTGTTTTACAGATACATCCACTCCAAGGAAAAACCGTTCAAATGTCAAGAATGTGGGAAGGGATTCTGTCAGTCTCGAACTCTAGCCGTCCATAAAACCTTACATATGCAGGTAAGCTGGAAATATTAACAGTCATCATGATTTTATCCTGTGTGATACGTTATGATCATAATTCACATATAATGCACTGTCTACTGCATGCACGGGGCTCACAGTCTCACAAAACAATTACGTTTGGCCAATGACTAAATTGAAACCAAAATGTGAGTGAGAGACACACATGTGAAAATTATTTGTGTAAATCCGTGAGCGTTATAACTGAGACAAAAGTGGATTTATTTAGATGAATGAAAGCTATAATTTATAGACGTATATACAATTAAAGGGAATAATCCTTTGCTTGCTTTAAATCTAAACAGGAGTCTCCCCACAAATGCCCCACATGCGGAAGAACCTTTAATCAAAGAAGTAACCTGAAAACTCACCTTCTCACCCATACAGACATCAAGCCCTACAGCTGTGGCCGCTGCGGAAAGGTGTTTCGGCGCAACTGTGACTTGCGACGGCACAGTTTGACGCACAGCCCACATCAGGACTACTAGCCTGGACAGACTAACAAAATAACAATGGACAAAACGCAGGAAGACAAGTCAGCGACTGTTTTTGCTCAAAGACAATCTCCAAATCAGGACACGTTTACTGCCGCGCATTTTAGAGTGGGATTTGGTTGCATCTCAAGTGGGACAGCATGCAGTGGAGCCATGGCCATGTCCAGCTTTCATACCACCTGTAAATATTAAGACCATGTACATAATGTTGTTTTTTTATGTTTCTTTTTTGTCCTTGTAATGATAAAGTTGTCAAAAAACAGTCATAAGTTTAAAGTATGTTAAATTGTATTTTAGAAATAAATATTTCCATGATACATTTGCATTTGCTCTGTCTTTATTTCATGATTCCCATGCCCTGAAACACGAGAGACAATGGTAAAGCCCCAAAGTAATATTTAGATGAAACCGTTTACCATGGTCATCAAATTAATAGTCTATATGTTTACAGCCAGTGGGCAGTGAGAGCTTAGTGTGGCTGACACATTGGGCTTTTTATAGTAGACCAGCAGATATCAGTTAACAGAGAGAACATGAAATGTCTTTCAGGACAAGTCTTGAGGACAAGAGTGTCATTAAAATGCAGAATTATCATGTCTTTTTTTTCCAATGATACTTGATTATGTATAATAAATTATCTGATTTGTTGTTTCAATAAAATAATAATTATATGCATGGTTTGAAGAACTGCCTACTATCTGCCTATTAGTGTTTTTGTAAGTCTCAGAATTATTGAGCTCCATTATTATCCTCAATATCTGGAGCCTGATTAGTATTATATTAGCCGCATTAGCAGCCATATCACATGTCTTTATCTTCATCACCTCTGATAGCATAATTGACTTGCAAAGCGGCAAAAGGAGTCACCAGCGCAAAGACAGCACTTTAAGCCAAGGAAATAAGACGTGGTCGACATTGTCCATAGATTGTTGTTTGGATAAATTATCAAGGTACATAAATTCATCGCTTACACTACAAACAAATAAATAAAATAAAGCTGTTTTTGAGACACTATGCCAGACCTACATCGACACATTGCCACTTTTTACAGAGCATATTAATAATTTATTATTAACATCAATGCCACTCAGCTGGGGAGACAACTCGATTCTGCAAATTTGGGTCGGTTCAGCTATAGTTTGATCAGTGTTTAAATGATGTATTCACACAATATAATTATTATACAGAATATCATAGGAAGCAGGTTCACAGGGAAATGGTGAGCTCTGGACGCCATGCGTAAACACTCTGGTTTAGATAGATTTCTGTAAATACATATACCAATTCCAAAATTTGGATTTCATCCAACTAACCTTTGGTCGGCCACTGGTCGGATCAAAATGTGCTTGAATATTAACCATCAGTGCTGTGGCCGCGGGCAGAACAAGATGGTCTATAATATATATGAGCATATATATTTTTACAGTTCGGTGAGGACAAAGTAGGATTCTCTCCCTCTGACTCACTCCTCATCTCTCTGCCTGTCTGTGTTACTTGGCCTTCAGGCCTGTTGTTTCATGATTTCACCAGCCATTACTGGCTACTGAGGACTCGTTTAAAACCCTGATTTTCACCTGACAGCGCAATTAATTGCTTGAAAAAATAGCATTTATATTTAATGGCTTCGAAAATAGGGTCTGGAACAAGTGCTTACAGAAACAACAGATGATTTAAAACGGCGTTCATTGCTGCTGAGAGGCCATAAGGCCCAGTTTATTACGCACTGCAGGCTTTTCTAATTATTTTCTAAGTGGAAAAGCAACAACGTGCAACGTCTTCAGCAAGCTTATATTTACAAAATAACAAATGAGCTTCTTAATAATCATCCGGGGGAAAAACAATCGTACTTAATCACTTAAAATGAAAAATTGAAACGATGTAAATCGTTTCAAATGAAAAGATGGATGTAATAATAATAATAATAATAATAATAATAATAATAATAATAATAATAGTAATAATAATAATAATTTTTATATGCACATATTTTTTGAGAAAGTTACTTCTATACACTGTATTTAAATCTGCATTAGCCTATTTTATGATGAATTTATTTGATTATACTTTCTAATCAACTTAAATAAACAAAATAATTCCGAAGCCTAAATACCTCATAGGTGTATCACTGAATTCACGATGTAAGTGTAACCGACGTACATGATAAAAACATTTAATTAAAAAAAGAACATTACTTTTCAGCAGGTCCTCAAACAAGTGAACGAAACTTTCGCAGACTAGGTTTTTAGACAAGTACAAGTATTTTAGCTCGTCTGAATTCGTTTTATTTTAATTTGTTGAGACCGACAGGAAACAGGCAACTGATCACTAAGATTATTCAACTCAAATTTGTCGGATAGCCTTAACTTTAATACTATCCTGTGGGGAAAAAAATCCATAAATTTGATTTGTTTTCAAAGATCACATTATCTAAAAGGAGTAACAACAGGACAGACTGAGTCCTGATTTTTTTTTTTTACCTTATTATTGGCTTTGAAGGCGGAACATAAAATGCATCCAAAGGTTCGGAGTTAGTTTCTTTACTACACGAATGCCAAATTTGGCCTAAAGACTTGTCTATGTTGTGCAGCTCATAGGATGATTTGACTGGATTAAACCCAGTCTTGACTTTTGTCAATCTTGGCACAGAACTTAAATAGATAAGATGATATCAGGTACTGTCTTCGTGACGTTGGAGCACATCTCGGCCTGAGCTGACTTCAGAATAATGACAGTACGCACCCACGTACACAGTTGGCAAAGAGTGGACAGTCACATGGTGAACTTCATCGGTGACCGGCCTGTGTGGACTGTGTACTCAGGAAGCTTTATAACTGACAGGGGAGAGGCTGCACTGACAGGCCTCTGAGCCCCGCTGCTCTGACTTCATATGATCTCCATATGACCCTCAGCGGCCTGTGACTTTACTTTTTTATCTCAGCCACAGTGTCTCTAACACCACTGAGGGATCCCTGAAAATCAACTTGAATGGACACTGATATGAAAGAGGGACTTTTTTTTTTTTTTTTTTTTTTTTTATAGGTTTTTCAAACTATAGCCTAGACAATCATTTCAGTGTATTTGATCTTGCAGGTTTTGACTTATATGAACTCTAACTGTGTGGTTATTAAAAATGAGAGGCAGCAACTGACAACTGTAGAAACAAAAGAAGTTAAGAGAGACATATTTGACATATAGGCGAAGGAGCCATTGGCTGCAGAAATGACAAAACGTTGATGTTTCCAAGTTTGATATTGAAGTAAAGAGCTCAACACTTTCTTTCACGCCGATATTATATTTGTCTAACATGCCAGGTTTTAATGATTCCAAGGTCATGCATGGTGCTGTAATGACAGCTAGTTTTTATTTATTTTTTTAAAGTATTCGTTTTCCATAGAATTTGCCGCTGCATTTTAATTTACACTTGTGTGAATTTATTTAGCCTATTATTTCAGTAACAGTAGGCTACATCTGTAAATTCCAATGAGCCTCCAACTGCATAACATTATAATGAAACGTGATCTCATATTTAGATCAGATAATCAAATAAGGTTAGGCTGGATCAGCACCACAATAAACTGTTCAGAAACCAGACACATCACCTCTTTGACCGAAATGTAAAGATCTGTCTATTATAGCCTTCATTATTCACTTTCACTGACTTTTCCATAAGTCTCGGACTCAGTATCTGAAGAGAATCTCTGTACTTGAAATGAAACCGAGGTATGATAAACGTAGCCTGAGACATTACATCAAAAGACATCTCTATTCAGTGGCTGCTCATTGTGAGGTTTATTCCCTACTGTCTCAGCAAAGGTGAGCCTCCACGGATATATAGGGGGCCGGGGCGTGCGAGAGAAATGACGAATATTACGTATAATGGTACCTTCTGGTGCTCCTCGAAATCCTCACACAAAGAGGTCGGTGGTGCGATTACAAGCACACGCTGATTAGAAATAGTAACACAAGTGACTTTGAAACATCAGCTATGTGATACTATTATTTTTTTTAAACCAGCTGGCACGACGAAACCTGGTGGTGCAGGAACCGTCTCTAAAAGAGACAGTGTGCATCAGTCATTTGCTTGATGTTCTCATGAATATCTTTTTAAGGATCTTCGAAGCAGCCATCTGATCCCATTCAACACAGTCACGTACTTGTATTACCCTACAGGAAATTTCTAGTGTCTCGCTTATCACTGTTTTTGGCTTATATTTGTGCACTGAACCTTGAAGCTCACATTTCCTATAGATCCAAAGGCAACACCAAACATACGGAAGCCGCGTTGCTGTTTACTGATGACGTTTAGGCTGAAGCCATTGAACGATGTGGCTAACGCCAGTTAACAGGATGAATATGCTACAATAAACGTCAAATTCAAGAAATAGCTTCAGGATACAAGCGGGGGACAAGTAAGCAGGTTTTCTTCTATATTTACCAATGGCTACACTTTTTAGTCAGTCAAACGAAGTCGGGGGTGACTTCTACTTAGCAGTTAGCTTAGCCTGTTTGCTCTGCTGCTTCTGTGTGTATAGCTAGAATGACAGGAGAGCATAGCTGGCCTCTCTGGCTAAATACTTCGCAGTAAGTTAAATTTTCTCACTACGCAGCACGACACTGCCTCATTTTAAACACCTGGTAACATTAGTTACGGTGTTAAGCGTTTGGAAACGGAGTCTCTAGCTATTACTTTAGTTGCATGCATACAAAAGTATGTCACATTAGCAGGCAGGCTAATTCAGGCACTCGTGAATTAAACTTGTACCTCTTAAAAGTAGAGCCACCGACATTAATAAAAATACTTAGTAAGACCTTGTCCTGCAAACCGCGCGAGCAGAAGTATCGTTCATTTTGTGCTGAGTGTAAATATGTATACCGATTACATGACCAGTAGTAGAACACATCTTCAGCTTACCTTGGTAAAACCCTAATTTATAATTTGGCAAGTTTTAAAACGCACACATATCTGTGACCCTTCCATTCTAGGATAAGTAAGTAAGTACGTAGTATACGTTTATTTGTATAGCACCTCTAAGAGCAGGCGTCAAAAAGTGCTCTACAATTAAAGAAAAGCAGATAAAAGACAGAGCTCCAGACATGAAATGCAGACATAATGAAATATGGTAAAGAAAAAGAAGTATACGGTTAAACAAAACACAACAGTCTCTGTGTGGAGCCTGTGGTGAAAAGCAGTAATAATAGGCCTTTGTCAAATATATATCTTGACTTGTAACAGGTATTCCTAATGTCATCAATTATGGCTGCATTCCATTTAAGTATCTCAGTAAGTCTTGCCATTAAGCTGGCATGCACAGTACTGCTGTTTAGAACTAGCACACCTAAATGGAATGCAGTCATCTTCAATAATGTTATTGATTTCACCTGTGCTCTTGTGCTATGACAAAAGCAGATATCTGCTGTGAAAAATGCCTGTTTAAAAATATATATAATAGTGGAATATAATGGCAAAAGAAGATTAAATATTATAATGTGCTAATAAACACAGTGTTAAATGACATGTAATGTTTTGTTTAATGTTTGATGCCTGTTCAGGACAGGGACAAGATGTTGGAGTCCTATGTCACACCGCTTCTGATGAGCTATGTGAACAAGTACATTAAGAATCTGAAGCCATCTGACTTGCAGTTGTCCCTCTGGGGAGGAGATGTGGTGCTCAGCAAGTTGGACCTGAAGCTGGATGTGCTGGAGCAGGTACTGTATTTTGAATGTATCCTCTGCTTTCTTGAACTTTTTCACAAGATCAAGACAAGGCTGATTAGGATGACAGACACTGTGATATGTCATTTAATGGTACATAATGGAAATTGTGGTAATTTTGTTTGCAGGAATGCCATGCAGTTCGAACGGAAGATAGTTATGAGCTAGAGCTCAGTGCTGCTAGTGGAAGAATATTCAACAACAGTGTTTTCATATCTACAGATCATGGGCCATATTGCTCAGGCCATGCATGTTCTTAGAGTACCATTGTTGTCTTTATGTTAATGTGGATTTAAGTCCTATCAATTTTCTTTGCCAAATCTCTTTCCTGCATATATTATATATATTTTTTACATTTTACGTATTAGTTTTTGAAGCTAAGGGTTTAAGTTGTGTTTGCTCATACCTCTGCTATTTTTGTTGTGATTTTTTGATTCATTGCGCTATTGTTTTGTGCTTTAGTTCTTCAACATTACTCATCCAGTTATATGCAAGATACAGTTAAGCTAATAATGGCTACCATCTCTTAGCATTCTAAAATGACTAATTTTAGTGTTTTGGTCTGTCAAGTCCCAGCTGAGCATATAAATATTACAATGCTAATATTGCAGAATATCTTTACAATAAAGTCTGAATTCAGGTTGCTTCATGTAGATAAAATACAGTAAAAGGTTTGAAAAGGTGTGAAATGTGTGAAGGGTAAGCATGTGCCCTACTAACATATTTTTTTCCATTCAGTTTACATCCTAGGTCCAGTGAATTTAGTCACAGCTGATCGCCTTGACTAGCGAAAAAAGCAGCAATGCTGCTCAGCCAGGAACAAACACAGTATCTTTACTGTCACTTTGTTATTCTGGAGGTGTTTGACAGATTTACTATATATAGATTACTATATATTTTGCTCTGCAGTGTTATTTTGACACAGTGTTCTTTTTTTTACAATTGTAATGTCTGGATTAGATCAATCTGCCATGAGTTAAATAATTTTCTTTTCTCTTGAGTGGGTTCTGACTGCTTCTGAAGAGCAGACCAAAACACTACCTAACCCTACAAAGATTGTGATGAAAGCTCTTATTGGAAGCAGCTTTAAGCCAACCGACAGTGGGAACTGTGTTAGGATTTTGATATGTAATGCTATGTCAAAACCCTGGCAGTTATCCTCCCTTTGCCATTGTTTCATTGCATTTCATTTGGACAGTACCTCTTTTGAATGTGAAATTAGGGATCATCTTCTTAATATAAAGAGTAATTGTTACAGAAACATGGGGGGGTGGGGGGTTATCAAGCAGATAGACTATAAATATATGACAGCTTTTTTACAGAAATATGTTTGGTTACTTGTGTGTAGGCAGTCTGGTTTCATGGGACTCATTCTCACACAGAGTACTTCAAGATGCAGAACAGTGATTTGTCTGCTTCAGAAAAATTCTGACTGATTTTGTTAAAAGCCTGACCAATATGTAATCTGTAGCTGTTGTTTTTACCGTCCTCTTGCCTTCAAATATTAGTTTCAAAGAGGTGTTTAGAAAATGGATGGATGAAGGTTCCAGATGTTCCTTAAGCTTCAGCAGCCTTATCACCACATGTCCTTACAGTGTTGTCTGCACTGCAGATATACTACTTAGGTACAGATGATTCTAACTGTAGTATCATAGCTATCTGTTGTTTTCATATTTATATTTCTTTGCATGTTTATAGGAGCTGAAGCTGCCCTTTACATTCATGAGTGGTCACATCCATGAGCTGCGCATCCATGTACCCTGGACCAAGCTAGGCTCGGAGCCTGTAGTCATCACCATCAACACCATGGAGTGCATCCTCAAGTTGAGGGATGGAGCACAGGTTAGTTCTTTACTGGTATGAAAAGCATGTTATTCTTTATTCCACTACAGGGCCAAAATAGGGCTGGCCAGTTCTTCCTGTTATTTATGTGAAATTCCTCCTCATGCCAAAGTTAAGCTCTCTCATTCTATTTTCTTACTGTGTTTCCAAGAAGTTTCATAATGGCTTTTAGTTTAAATAAACAAATGCAGATTTGATAACAAAAAAAACAAAACATGTTGAGCTTTTTGACCCAGGCAAGCTTATCCCGTGCTTTGACAAAGACACTATCATTATCATTATCATCCTGACTTGGTGTAAAATCACATGGAGAAAAACTACAATCTACCATTTCATTTTCAGTTTATGTTAGTTCATAAAATGTTAACTGTTTTAAGTAAAGTTACATTTATATGGTCTTGCATTTACAACAGTGACCTGCAAAACAATTGAGGTATTTTTCATGTTTAGATACTGTAAGTTGTTTATTAAAAAAATGAAATCACAGTTTTGCAACTGAACTACATGAATCCCTCTGGCCTTAAACACTTTTATGTCCTGCTGCTTGTGCCACCCAGTACTTAAAGTAGGTTTGGTGCTTAGGCAAGGGTGTGCTCATTTGGCCCAATATGACACATTGTGTCTGGCCTGGCAACTCTGATTCAAAGGTTTAATAATGGTTTGGTATGATGACAGCCAATAACGCCCTCATACAAGCATCTAAGTAAGAATATGAATCTTGGTATTTTAAGACGGGTGAGTTTATTATGGCTTATTTTACGCAGCTGCACTTGCTAATGACAGAGCTCAACCACATTAAACGGCAGTGCTAAAAATGTTTTAATTTGACACAGCTTAGTAGCCGTTATCTTTGTCTTTCTTATCCATGCTTAATCACTCTTATGAGAAATGCACTGAAAAAAAATATGAAAGCAAACAAAGAGAAGAAGCAAGTAAACCACTGCCTTATTTAGGTGAAATTATGACTTTGCCTGTTAAAACAGTATTTGGATTGAAATCTACATTTCCAAAAGCTTTTGGGAAAACTGTGCATTAGAGAGTGCTGTAATGATAGTTTACAATGAGCAATGAGGAGCACGTTTCAGAATTTGGTGATGGAAGTGTGTTGTCATCCATACTACCAGAATTAATTATTTGCAAATGTTCTTTTAGTTCATCAAGAGATGCATCTGCCTTTATTTTTTTATACAGATGGATTCCATCATACAACATATATTAGCTATTGTTTTCCCCATCTTTTTGTCATTTAAAAATTGTTGGTTCTACTTTGCCAATATGATTCCCCTTCAGGAAAGCACAGTACTCTCACTCACCACATCTGTCTCTTAAACAGAGGGACAGCTTCATTGACCGCTGACCAGAAATATTCAAGGAACTCAAAACTAAGGAGTGACTTTACTGAATTTGACTAGTGCTATTTACTCCTTGGCCATCTCCATCTTTAGCATGTCATCGCTCTCTTTTTTTAATTTAGTCTCCAAGCAGGAAACAGCACCTCTCATTAATAGGATTTAGAACTGTATTGATAAAAATGAGATTATTTCACACATCTGTCATATTAGGCTGCTTGAGGGTACCCTGCAGGGGTTTTGATCTGTTGTAGTGCTATGGACCTTTTTTATTATTGGGTCTCTGTTTTGTGTCTCATGCTGCAATGTGTCAACAAAGGCAGGGTAGAAAAAGACTGTAAGCCTGTAAACATGGATGTGAAAAAAGCTGTTTTCAAACATTCATGACAAATCGGTTTTTCAAGTGTTTTAGAGGGAGGAAAGTGCATTCGATATGTTTGTAAGACCTCATGAATATGCACAGTGCATTTTGGTAAGTGACACAGAATGTAAACAGAAACTTTTTTATTTACAAGAAAATTGCCGCACCCTTGGGAGTAAGAGTGAGATGTTGTCTTTGTCAGTTATCAATAAGAAATGTTATCCCAAGAGAAATATTTATGTTATTGTGTATAGGTTAGTTATACCTATTTCCATTTTTCAAGTATGGTATGTGAAAGCCATTTTTCTTGGATTTGATTTTGCCAGAAGAACCTGGTCCTACCTTTGCCACCCATACAGTTTTCAAAATTGAAAGTGTAGCTCAGCACTGGGCCTTTATGGAAAGGTTGAAGTTTCAAGGCCAGATGTCCCAGAAGAAACACATTTCAAGGGAAGTCAATTACAGCTAATTATATAGACTGTGGCAAAAAGATTTGTAACACATGAGCTTGAGCTGCCGAGAACTAATGGTAAATATCATACTATGCAGGTGGCTACTGCTCATGCGATCAGGTTTCAGTTCGATGGAAATTTAAACTTGTTTTTTATGCTTCATACACAGCTTAAGGTCATGTACCAGTACTGTTACTTGTGTAATGCATATAGTCTCAAAACAACTATTTGTTACAGATGTTTTCTAAGAGACTTTAAGTCAAGAAAAGATTTCGGGGGAATTGCAAATGACGTTTGGACAAATTATTCAGTGGTATGTACACCCATGAGACATAATTTGGAGCAAAGCCAGATTTACAGCAGAAGTCCTTCTAGCATGTGGAATTTAAATGAGCCGCTACACTTCTTTGTGAGTGGGAGGCAAGAGCCTGACTACTGTGTTCTTAAGCCAAGAAAATTCAGCCAGTTTACTTATATGCTTTAGATTTTTGTAGTTTGGTAACATGTATACCTTCATTTAATCTTTATTAAACTTTCCACATTGTTAGAACATTATAAGATATAAATATTTGCCATGTCATCTCTGTGGTGGCAGTTTCCCTTTTTAGTCAGCCCCAGAGAATTTCCTCGATTGAAGGAAAAGGTCTGTAGGACTTTGTCACATTAGTCTCACAGAAACAAGATTATATTTCTCTGGAGGTTAGATATCCTGTTCATATACATGTCAGGCCCTGGTCCAGTTTTAATCACACTGCAGCAGGGATGCAGGGAGTTTGGCATAGGTGTATGCAAAACCTGGGCCATGACAGTTCTCCCTGAAGCCCTCAAGTAATTTGGGTGATGGCCTGCATGATTTTTAAAAGACCTGAAGAAACTCATCTGTGTATGGAAAATCTTACATTTTAAATTTAGTAGATTACTAGTGTTTCTTCTGTCCAGTAGAGACAGGAACTTGGTGGTGGGCCTCATGCGGCCAAAGTGTGGAAATGATAAATGATATCATTAATATGGTTTGTTTTCATAATTACTGTTAAAGCCTGAGCGCTGGCCTGTAAAAACATCCGTACGTCTTTTGAAGTTCATTAAGGGTTGTGTAATTTGACCGGAATTATTTGGACCTTTTTAATGTTCGTGTTTCCCCTCGAGAGGAACTGGGTAATATTAGGGATATTCAGATTGCTCAATAGGGCCCATCTGCAAAGCACCAAGAGCAGCTCACAATTATAGTTTCCAGCAAATGTGGAAATTTGGGCGTTTAGCGGCAGTTGGAGATTACAGCTCCCGCTGACAGTGTAATTGCTTAAAATTAGCTATAATGAGGACTTGTAGTGCAGAAAGTAGAGTAATAGAAAAAATGTTGTCAACTTGTTTTTGACATTCATTTTACAAACTAGAAGCCATTTACAAACAAAATACATGAGGTTTTATATGTGCTGTATATTGTATCCTAAAGTCACATGTTGCTCTGAAGTAAGCTCAGAAATCTTCCTTGATCGTGTTAAGGCTGCTTGCATTATTTGAAGATTAGACACTGAGCATGCTTTCTTTAGTACCCATCTCTGTTTTCAAATCACTACCACTTTTGTTTAGTTTTTAGATTTATTGTACATGTAGCTATTTCTGCCCTCATATTTTATATTCAGTTTCAGTTTCCAGAAATGTAAATTGTTGTAGTTCATGTATGAGCTGAATAATTAGTGTGGACATCTCCATGTGAAATTAGACTAAGCCCTGGTCTATGCCTAAGAGCTCAATGTATGTAACAGGAGATTGGTCATGGGGATGAAAGGGTTTTGTAGTAGTCAACTTTAACTTCTTTCTTCTTGTGCAAAGACACACTCAATGGGCCCCTCTTGAGTTACTTGATATGAATGAACTGTTTGATCTGAGCCCGTTCTAAATTAAAAAGCAATCTGAAAATGTCAAAAGCTGCACAGGATAAAACAATGGTTTTAAAATCTGTCATTCTATATACAGAGCCCCTATGGAACCTGGGGTTATTAATAGAACTCATAAGGTCTCCATGTAGTTTTTTCTTTTCCCCATGGAAATGTCATGGAAGGAGTTAGCAGCAATCTTCAGTTTTACCAGCTTCACACCAAACTATTCACATCCTGGGCAGTTTTTCTATATTTGGTACATTTAATCTTTTTCATTAGGTGGTTGTCATTTAAGCTTTTCAACTCAGATGTGGTGGATCGGAGCTGGTCTGTGATGTGATACTGAGCATTTGATTTAAGGCATTACTGCCTCCAACCTTCCTCCTAAAATGAGGAGATGGATAAAGCTTGAGATAGAATTTATTGTGTGGCTGTTTTTAAGAGTTTTGTTCTTGTATTTGTAGCTAGTTGTAGCAGTAACAGAAATTGGCAGGCCTTAACGAAAGACCTAACAGCTAACATTGATGTAATGTTGCAAAATTATGGGCACATTTTTTTTTCCGTCTTGACATCTTGGTAAACTGCTCCAGATGTTGAAGATGAGGTGTGATCAGCAAAGACAGAGAGGAACTGGCTGGACAGCAGTTACAGTGTGGATCATAACACTCTCAGGCACTCTTTATTTTTTACGAGACAAAGATAAGGGCTTGGGTTTACCGAGGAGAGCCTTTCTGGTTTTGGCTGAGCTCGCTGCTTGATCTGGGAGTTTTATGGCCGCTGAGTGCATTTGCCACTGATGTGGAGGTTCTGATTGATGCATTGCCTCAAGATGATTTGGGGAGGTGCCTCAGAGACTTGTTGGTTTGGCATATGGTCCAACTAGGCCCTTTCTTCTGTTAGATTCCTTCCAAACTATTTTTAGGGCTTTACACCACCAGGCCTCATTGCTCCTAAATAATGGGTAATACATGTGAATTAGGGAACCCCTTTTTGAAGACTCTTTAAAAACCCTAAGTTGTTATTCCATTGCTGAATCTACCACCTATAAGACAAAGGATTGCTACTTTGGCTTCCAAAGGTAAACATAAATCTATAGATGTGATTCATGACTTTTTAATATTGTACAATCAATTACGTACAGGTTTTAAAAACATTGTGGCCTCGTCGTGGAGTTTCACTGTGGGTGCTACTGCTTGAGCGTGTGGTTTGGCCACCCGGGGGTTGAATCCACAACCCACTTAATAGGA
Organism: Cephalopholis sonnerati; assembly: GCA_019142605.1. Classification (NCBI taxonomy): domain Eukaryota; kingdom Metazoa; phylum Chordata; class Actinopteri; order Perciformes; family Serranidae; genus Cephalopholis; species Cephalopholis sonnerati. Next base: position 10,744,379 of record JAGQAX010000008.1, on the reverse strand, counting down.
AACCTGGGATGTATGGACTGTTACCAGACTGTATCTGTGTTAAGCTTGTTGCAGTGGTCTATTGTAGTAATACTTTACTTTCTGGTTTAAACTGAGATGTTTAATTCTTGTTGACAGAGTGTGAACATGTTCTCAAGTGAGATTGAAAAACAGGAGGACTGTACTTTTAAAAAATGTCATTGTGTCATCTAGTAAACATGCAATCAAATGTACCTTCACTGTCAGCCTCTATAGTATACAAAATAAAACCCAGTCTGTTTGCCTGTGCAACTCATCTTTCACAAGTCAGACAACACAAAGGGAAAAGTTAAACAAGTAAAAGAAAACAGCCTGTGGAAGTTTGCAATCAGATAGCACAAACTGGATAATCTCTGTCCCAATGCCATCCGGAAATCTTGCCTTTGATTCTCCGGCTCGCAGGGAGCAAATGGCTTACAGAGATTGCACCATAAATCCGTCTGATCATCAGCTCAGCGGGGCCTTGTCTTCAGGACTGAGAAGACAGGGGGTGCAGACATGGAGCTTTGGAGAATCTATTTTCCTTGAATCCAACCCCCCGTAGCAGTAACAAAACCCATCTCTGACTGTAAATAATAAAAAGATGGAGTAATGTTGGCACACTGTGGATTCCTCAGGCAGGTTGGAAGCCAGAGCAAGTGTCCTGATGAGAGACAAAGAGAGCTATAGAGAGAGAGAGAAGTAGATTGAACATCAGAGCATATGTTCTTGGGAGTGGTTATGAAAGGATCTATGTGTGTACTGTAGGTCCCTTTATATGTGTTTGTATTTTGTCATAAAAATGGCAGAATTTCCATGGCTTTGAAGATGAAACCTCCAGATTGTTTATAGTTCAGTTGTTTATCAGGCCTTCATGTAAACTTATCCCAAAAGCCCACATCCATTGTTTGTTTTATGAGCCATCTACAAATTTGCCCTAACATTTGTCTCTTGTTTTGTATTGCTATATGAATGAGGTGTACATAAATGTAATAAGCTGGGAACAGTAATATCAACATTTTGTCTTAAATTGGCAAGAGTGGGAGATATTTCAGGTGAGACCATAGACTGTAAAAAATAGTGGAGGTAGCCACCATGATGTTACCCATTGGTTTGTGGACTCCCCTGGAGTTCAACATTTCGGCCGTTACCATCTTGTTTTTTTTTAAAGCCAGAAGTGACCACATTTGGACTGTTGAAGCTTTGGAGGAGTGAGGGGTGGCTCTGACTCATAGACTGTAGCGACATCTCACAAATAAATATGTGCACCTTTTAAGGTTTAATAAAATGTAACCGGCTGAGTTAAAAAAAACATTCACCCCACATACAGTTGTCATAAATATTGAAATTAGCTATAGAGACCAAAACTGTTTTTTTTTTTTGTTTTTTTTTTAACAGACTGTAAACATGCTTATTTCTGCTCTAAAGTTGGGCATTTTAACATGGGGGTCTATGGGGATTGACTCGCTTCCTGAGCTGGCCTCAAGTAGCCATTCAAGAGACTGCAGTTTTTGGGACTTTCGTGTTGGTTTAATTTTCCAGTCTTGGAAGTTGCCGCTTGGGTGAGACTAGATCTGATGGCAGTAGCGAGAAGGGTATGATCAGAGGTGAGGGTGTCCACTGTCTTTGTTATATGCACTTTACATTAGATTCAGGCCAACCTACTTGATGACAGGATTGTTCAGTCTAATTTAAGGAAGGCTTCGATGTTGTAATGGTGCTTAAATTAGTGGTCAGTGAGTCTATTTGACGCTAACTAAAAAAGTTAAGGTAGTAATAATGCAGTGTGTCTACAAGCCAAATAAATATGTTATAACTGAACATAATTCTAGGACATAATACATTTATGTAATACACTATGCTTTATTTGTCTGTCTCCTAATTCAAGCTCTCAGCATAGAGTGACCCATTGCACTGGTCTCTGTTTGGCATTCCAAACTGATTTAAAGCATCTGCAAAAGCCAATGCACAAGTGTGTCATTCCAGCAGAAGCCCTTGCATCCAGCCACCATTGCCTGTGAGTCAGCCAACGCTACACAACCCACAGCGATACACTGCTTTGTCTTTGAAGTTTGATGCATTTTTGGGTTCCTGGTGGAATGAGGTTACTTCAGCTCCTCAGACAGTCCTCAGACACAGGAAACCTGTCGGGGGAAAAATTAAACCCAACGGCTTCCTGCATCCAGTGAGTCAAGTGGTGATCAATACACTCTGGGCAGGATGCTGCTGCTCCACAGTTTAATCCCTGCTCTCAGGCCATCCGGACTACAGCAATCCCTCAATGGAGCTTATTACGTGCTGGGTGCTCCTGGTGATATTGCAGTCTGGAAAACGATTACCTTGCAATTAAGGCTAATGTTTGCTTTATTAGCCTTTTTCAGACAGAAATTCTGGGAAGATATTGTGTTGCAATTAGGAACATCACGTGCTTTATGAGTCTTAAATCTAAACAGACACTATAAGTAGAGATTGTGTAAAATTGAACATGTTTAACATTTTTTATCATGTTGTGTGTGAGTGTGAAACAGCAGGCTTTTAATTTATTCATTTAATTTTTTGGGGTGCTGGACAGACAAAGGCAAACAGATGTGGGTCAGTTTTCACTATTTTCCTCATCAAACAATTGCTGTAACCACATTTATAGAGATGGATATTTTTTCACTGTTGGTGGACAGAAGGTGACAAAAAGGAGTAACACAGTAACTGGGTGCCCCTGTGTGTAATTTCTTCGTGGAGAAAGGTAGGCGTGTATGACTCCATGTTACACAAAGTGTGGGTGGTCTGTGTTTTATGTCTCAGAGTGAGTGTGTGCCCCATTTAGCAGACGCTCACCCCTTTGACCTATGAATAATTTCACTCTTATTATAGAAATGATGACGCCATTTAAGGAAAGAACATTTTAACCAGTAAAACCATGCATGCAGAGCTAGTCAGTAGCAAGATATTTGGTGCAGTGTAAATCTTTACCCCACTAAATTTAATTTTATTTATAGATCTAAATTTTATATGTAACACTTTATGGTTCCTAAAGTTAGAGGAATACTCATACAGAAGCAGCTCCCCCTCTCTTCTTTGTGTGTTGGTACAGTACATGAGCTAGGTTTCACATGCCCCATAATGTGACGGAATTGGTAGTGTTTGCTTTTATCTTGGCCGGCCAGGGCGCCTGTAATGTGTGGGTAAGAGAAGAAGAATGTAATATGAATAATTGCACAACATGTCACTCTCCATGGTGGGAGAGAGAAGAAAAGGGGGTTGGGTGGAGAGGGCATATGGTTAGTTGAAAAGACAATAAACATGCAGTTCTTGAAGGAGTGTAATGCTGGCTTGACATTGGCCATATTGCTTGTTTAAAATTACCAACATGATAAGAATTCATGCTATAACAGAGTTGTATTTGCTCCTAATCTGTCATAAAAACTTTTTGACAATTGTAATTTCCAGTTGAGAACAGAACACAGAGTAGAGATCTTGGGATGCCAGTTGGTTGAGATACAGAATCACAGAGATATCAAGGAATATGAGGCAAAGTCATATTCACATTTCATAAAACTGAAATTAATATCTGAAGTTTTGAAGTTAAAAGTAACGCTAGAGATTTTATGCCGTGGCTAAGAAGTGAAAAATATGATGTGAAAATTTATACATTTGAATGTGTTTGGCAACTGCTACAGAAGTTTTACTTTTAAGTTTTCTAGGAAACTTGCAGAGATTTAGTGCTTTCCATTTAAGTCAGTCACCTGACAGCAGTCGCCCGACTTTAGTCACCTGACAGCAGTTGCTCGTCAGCAGTTGCTTAGCTGTTCATACCAGAAGTGCATTTCTTTGTGCTGGTCAGCAAGTGATTCTGCCTTCTGCTCTGTTTAAATCACATGTAGAGCTCTGTTTCCATCTGCTTGTCTCTGTATGTGCGTGTGTTTATGTGTTTGTGGGGCCTCATTCTTGCTGTCTGTTTAGGCACAACTGACTAATATGTGCAAGCATGAGATGCATATTCTATCATCTGTCATAGTCAGGTCATTTATATCATATCTAATATGTCCTTTATATCGCTCAAAATAGATTGTCAGTGTGTTTTCTTGCCAGATTAGCTTGCGGCTTGTGTAAAAAACAGACCAGATGTCAGAACTATCGCTGCAGATCACAAGCTGGTGAAGGTGCTCAGTGCTGCGCCACACCGTGCCCAGTGTGAACAGTCAACATGTGCCCCAAAAGCAAGTGAGCAGTGCTCCGTGGGAAAATCGGCATGCTTCATGGCACTTCGTGTCCAGTGACCTGGCATAAAACAACCCAAACCAGCCTGACCAGCTACAAAGGGTTAATCCTTTGCTGCTTGCAACCAAACTAAATTTTGCAGGCTGTGATCAGAAATTAAAGTTTACTAGCATTACACACATCATACTGCAGACATGAGTACACTGCAGGTATTACAGACATTCACATATGAAATGTTTAACAGTGGTGACTGTACTCTGGCTATATTTTTATTGGTTTGGTATGAAATGAAAAATGTCCTCTTTCATTACACTGATGAAGACAGTAAGAGACTAGAGATCCATGGACAAGGACTGGGTTACGCTCCAAGATGCTACAAGGATAAAATTGAAATGAATTTTTTGAAAGTATGGTTGACAGTTTTCCATCTCTCAAGTAAGCTGATGAATGTTGACAGTACCTCAGTTGCTTCGGAACCTGGTGTATAAAAGCTACACAAACATAAAGCCTGCTGCATTCCACTTGCGTGCTCAAACCTCCTGCAATATGGCTTTGGTATTTCTCAACATTGACGGAAAGTCCTCTCCCGTTTCTCTCTGTTTGATTTATTCTATCTTGCTGGTTTCAGAACATTGATACTCTCCAAGAACACTTAGGCCTCTACAGTTAGTGCCTTCCAGCTGCACCTCACATGTGCAATTAAGTTGTCAGAGTAGCCTCAGCCACTGCTTGCGCTGTTCTTGGAGGCTGGTGCTTACATCGTTTGAGGGGTGCTTATGTCTAGTATAATGTGCTTAATATTGTGTATGAAATAATTGGCAAAGCGCAGATCAGGGATGATTTGGTTTTTGACAGCAGTTTGTGCTAAAATCAGGTCCTGACCACTAGTTTTCAGCAACTAGCCAAAATAAAAATAAAATAGAAATATCTCTATCTCTGCTCTTTTTTTTCATCTTTTGTAAAGATATGATTTAATTTCATACCATGCAAATATATGCAATACATGGATAATAACTGGAGATTATTTGGATTACAAATTAACAGGTTAGATAAAAAGATGTCTCCGTGTTCGGGAATTCCCCCGTGTATCGTAGTTGACTTGACTAAGATGTGTGTGCTTTTTTGCGTGTGTGTGTCAGGGGTCTGTGTGGAGTGTTTTATTGTAGCTAACACATTGCAGTTATTAGCATTAGGGGGTAGCTGTGCCAGCGTAAGCAGCATGCCTCACATGCTCAGCCTGGGCTTGTGGTTAGCTGATGGAGACATCTGAAGGACCAGAGCCTCTCAGATCTAAATCAGGAACAATTTCTCCCTCTTTCCCATTCTCTCTCTCTGTCTCCTTCTCTTTTGATTTTCCCCCTACTTTCCTGTTGTCTCACTCCTATTTTTCTTCTTTTCTGTCTTGGCTTTTTGTTCTCTAACCATTGTTTCCCTCACTCTTTTTTCACACTGTTTGCTCTCTTTCATTATCTTTTCTGATCCTTTTTTTTATTTTTCATCAGTGAGACAACAGTTATGTGTCAGGTGCAATAATACTAAAAGTACAGGTCACTAGCAGGAACACGGCATGTTAACATCAGGAGGTCAGTGGGCAAAATTTCAATGGACTCTAATGAAAGGAAAATGGAGACAGCAGTGATCTAGACTGTTGAGCCTGGTTCCAAATTCCATCACGGCACCTACATCAGAACTAGTCACTGGCTTGTCTGAATTCCTTGTTCTTGGCTTTTAATCAACTCTTGGGATTGGAGTAACTATGACTTAAAATCCTTTGTTTGAACAACAATTGTGGAAAACAAACATTGTTAGTGAGGATGAAAGAGCACTGACCTCAGCGCTCCCTCTGCTTTGTAATGTCTTACTGCTGACCTGCTTACTGTTGTGAGGAAATAACAAGCAAAATAGGTATTTTGTAACAAAGAAACCGATTTCATGCATGAATACACTGGCTTTGAGATTTACTAGATTAATGGAGAATTATGCACACTTTAACTGGAGCAGCAAGCTACTGTACCATAAACACAAGATTGGTTTCTGCTGATATTACTTGGGTTTTGCCGGTAAGACTTAAGAAAATGTCTTGATGTTTAAACCAATACTATAGAATTTAATGGGTCCATAGTAGAGCTAAAATTCAATTAAATTGTTTACATTTAATAATGACAATAAAAGCATTGATTGCTCCATGTTACTGAGCTGCTGTACAACAGATCTTTGTCAAAGTGTCTGTACACAGTCCAAGAGGTTCAAGGAGGGCACTAAGCTCATGGCCTGGCCCGTCGCTCTTTATGATTAAGGTGGATTTTACTGTGTACACTGTGCAGAAATTTTGCCATCCCTTACTAATGTACAACTGCAGCCAATTGTATCGTCTTAGGTGAAGATAATGCAGCAGCTCTCTAAAGATATCAAAGTGAAATGCTTGGAAGTCAGAAGTCCCTCTGTAGCTGCCTGTAGGTCTAGTCCACAACTGGAATCCCTGTTTGTCTTTGTTGTTATTCTGGGCATGTTGGAGGCAGATATGAAACACAGCTAGTTTGACTTGGGTACAGTGGAGGCACTCTTGGCAGAGACTTCCAGCATGACATCACCAGTGCTGTTGTTGTGATTTCTCCTGCTTTAGAGTGAAATAGTTTTGTAATTGTGCATTCTCCTTTTGGCAGATGCACTGGAGTCTTTTCCATGTCCCTGCTCCCCCCTTCTTAAATGAACACATTATATTTTTGTGCCTCTGAAAGAAAGAGGCTCATGCTTGGAAAATTAACCTAGTGTTTTTATTGTAAGAGTTTGCAGGGATGAAATGTGCTTAGTTGCACTTATGGTATTACAGACCTTGTACAGTGACTGTGAAGAAATGCCACAAGTCTGTCTATTCTCTGTTGTGGTTGCAGTAATTACATAGGTATGAAGGTTTTGAAAAACACTAATTACAGATAATTAATTTGACTATAAAGAAAATAACAAGAGTTTCAAGTGAACCAGGGTGCGATGCTTATTATTCTGGACTGTCTCCCTTTCATGTGAAGTCAAGGATATTTTGTTTATCTGATGTTTAATATGCAGTATGTGCATAGTAGGTGTGGTGTGATTCAGACTCTGAATCATAGGTATGCTCTGAATGTTGTACACTGTTCCTTTAAGTTGCACTTCTTCCATTAACACTGTTCTTACACTGACTCATGCTGATTTTCTTATTTTCTCGGAAAAGCAAGGCTAAGGAATACACTAGTTCAGCTGAAATACTGAAGCACATTATGTACATTTCAGGGCTGTAATATTTCATTAGTGTTGTATATGCAGGGAAAGTAGGGATTTTCTTTCCCAGTAGTGGATTTAATTACTTGAAGAGAGGAGAAAGGGGAAAGCGACAGAGACCACATTTTTGTAATGAGCTGTTTTCATTGAGATAATTATTCAGAATGTCACACGATGTGATATTCATCTGGGCTCATTTCGGGCTCTAATCCCTCCAATCTGCCATGGATTCCAGCTGCACAGCTCTGCTGTGTTTTTAGAGTATGGGTCTTAATATTTAGGCTTTGTGTGAGACTGTGCACATGCATTTATGTGTGGTTTTGTATGCAAGTATTTGATGTTCATTCACAGTGTGGATATTTGTATACAAATTGCAGAACATAGTAGTAATATTACAGTATTATTGATATATAAATATAATATTAATATAATAGTAATATTAAAAACTTTTGCTCATTTATGAGGATTTTGAATGTGTTGGAGAGTGTGTGAAAATCTGTCCTTACAGTTCTGGCTGGCTGCAGCCTTCTCTAGTCTACCTCCGTTTGAGGAGAAAATGAAACCACTGTCTTTAATCATGGTGTAATGGCTTTCTGCATTTGTTACAGTTTCATTAAAAACCCATTAGCAGCTAATTTTTAGTTGAGCTGATGGATGTTTTCGAAGCCAAGGGACGTTAAAGAAGAGGTAATTTGAGTCAACTGCGATGAGCTCCGTTCTCTTGAGCTTACATTCCAGTGGGGTCATCATCAATGGGCCGAACAGCTTAAGTGTAAAAGAAGTGGCTGCATACCATTTGACGTTACTGGAACTATCCCAAACTGTGACTGTATGTTTGAAACAGTGAGCCACTCTTCACGTCTCATTCCTCTTGGTGCCAGCTGGAAACCATTCTTATGGGAACCAGAGTCATCACTGTTAAAACGAGCTTCAGACTAGCTGGTTATGGATGAGATGACAAGTTCTAGAATAAGCAGGGGGATGAAGAGGATGACGGCAACAAAGAAGCTGTATAAAAGGACATAGATTGTAGATAAAGAAGATGACAAGGAGTTGAAATGTATATGATAATAAGTAGGAAGGAATAAGGACAGGTGAAGGGAAAAAAAGTTGCAAGATAACACAAAGAGAGAGAAAATCAAGTAGCGCTGAGAACAGAGGCACTGCTTCAAGAGCAGACCAGTGGTGCTCTCTGCTGAATGCGGGCTGTGTGTATCATGGCAGCAGGGATTGTTTTCAGTATTGCTCTGGAAAAACAACCAGAAACCATACACACCCACTGTGTCTTCTCTCAGTGGCAGCCAGTATTAGAAACGTTTTCTATTATTTCTTTATTATATGGCAAAAAATGTTGTGTGTGAGTGTTTTTGTAGAGGGAGGGAGGAGGTCTGATTGCTGGATCCTCCCCAGGGATCGTGCTCTGTTGGCCCTGACATGGGGGACAGGGCCTCTGCTTGTCAGACCCAGAGAGTGTGTCTGTGTTTGTGTGTGTATATGAGTGATTTGGAGGAGGCGTGGGGGGGGGGGATGTCTGAGATAAGGAGCTATTGGGTTTCCTTCATTTATTTTCTCACTCCATAGGCGTTCGGCCTCCACAGCATGGCCTCCAATCTCCAGGCCTGCTGCTTTGATGTCAGCATGCGTTCGCCAGCAACCTGCAGAGGAAAAACAACAATAACAAAAAGTGTGTTTATTCAGCAATGGTCTTCTGCATGCAGCCATTAATCTACTGAAACTGTGTGAAATTGACCAGTTTTAAAAATGTTTGGGTTTCAAAGATCAGGCAGTTGCAGGCATGCAGGGTAGTCGACTGCTAATCCCTGCCAACATTTTTTCCTGTGTGTTCAACTGAAATTGAAAAATTGCTTTGTAATTTGTGGAGGGAAAAAAAATAAAATGTCATATTTTATTTTTTAAGAAATGTGCATTGGGCAGTAAAAACAATCTGTGGCAATTTTGTTTTGCTTTAGGCCAACAGTTGTCACAGTGAAAGCCTCAAATGACAAGCAATTGCAGTAAGACCATTATTCTGTTTTCCCCTCACACTTTACACTGAGTAATGCATATATTATTTCCAGTAGGCTAAAATTATTTTAAAGTGTGTGTTAAACTTATATTTGAAACAGTTTGAACAGATGTCTGGAAAACATATCCATTTAAAATAAAATTCAATTGGGCAAATTCAGTTATTATGTCCTATTAGCTGTCATCACATCAAACTGTTCAAATGTTTGCTTGCTGTAATCTGGTGCACTTAGGGGACAGTGAAGGGTATTTTTTTATACAGTTCTACTTGTTCACAATTTATGTACACATAACATTGCCAGTGGCAGTTAAGATTTTATTGGGCTCTGGTATCTGTGAGTTATAGCTTGTTTGTTTGTACTAGGACAACTGTGACAGTATCTGCAGAGGTGCTGTTTCTAATAGCTGGAGGTGGTGGCGGGGTTTACCTAATGTGTTGAGCAGCTCAGATGAGGGTCGACCCTCCAGACAGGCTCAACTCACTGCCTCCCGGTCCCTTACTGAGCCAGACGTCTGCGGGGGGACAGAGGTCAGGCCTGGCCTTCCTGTGCCCTAACCCTCCATGGGTGCCCACTTACCCTCTGAGTAGGGGGTCCCCCTTGCCTGTCACTCACACTGCCAGGACCTGCTCCTTTTTTCTGTGCCTTCATTGTCTCCAAGTCTCTCTCTCTCTCTCTTGCTGTCTTTTAGCTACTCTGTGTCTCACTGTCTCACTTTCTCTCACTCTGTTATTTTTTCCACTTATCTCTTTGTCTCTTGTCTCTCTTTTCCTTTTTTGCTACCGTCATCTTTGGTCAACAGCTGAGTTGACATGCCTGCAGGGGAAGCAACCCCTCCTTTTCCTGGTCTTTCTGCCCCCCCTTCTCTATCCCTCCATCCCTCCCTCCTTGTCCTGTGCCCTGCCGTGGCATTGGAGAGATCAGTTTACCCGGCAGCAGCTGAGGCAGGCTTCATTTGTCCCAGGGCTTCCCTCTGAAAAGGCATTTTTCGCCTCTGGAGAATTGCTCACTGCCCACGGTGACATTGAGCGCTTAATTGCACGACTTCCAAATTTGGCAGTCTTGTTCTTTAGCGGCAGTTTGAGTTGTTGAACTCAATGTACTCTTGGCCTGCAGGGCCAGGCATTCCTTTAGGTATAGATATGAGAGTCTACTGGGGAGTCAGACTGTTTGTAATTCTAATGCACTCAAGTAGTGTATTGTGATGTAAACTAAACACCTCAACATGGGAACATGTCTTATCATTATAAGCTTACCTCATCTTAAAAACAGCCTTTTTCCTTTTTTATTCCAACATCTCTAAATATTTCAGATGCAGTGTTTGAAGTGATGACAAATTAACAAATGAAGTGTGAATAATGAGAAACAAAATTTAGATCTTATTATTTGCCAATCTCTATTTTTTGGAACCTTGATGAAGTATTTATTGTTCTTCCCCTCATGTTTACCAATTCCCACCACTCACTGATGGGGAAAAAACTGCTTGAATAGTGCAGCTCTACCGCAAAGGCCCTTACTGAAGTAAAGTGTAAATATTTCTGCCAGAGCCTCTCTCGTCTCTTTTGGCAATTGCATGTTTACATTACCGCACTAGGGGGTTACTTGCTTCTCTGACAGTCTGTCCACAACTTAAATTATGCAAAGTATGTTTAAAACCTAATCTTCATTATTTAATCACACAGAGAGAAAGGGGTTCATTGTCATTAAATAGTGTCAGAACCGGGGAATGTGTGTTAACTGTGCAGGGTACGTATATATACACTATGTACAACACGTAACTTGCTTGAAAGGTGTGGCTGTGGGCTTTCCTTTGCTCATTTGAGTATGTGTGAATGAAGAGTGTGTGCATAGGGTAGCCAAATATATTTGGTTTTGACACCTTCAGTGTTTACATTTGTCAGGATAAGGGGTGACTCCTGAGACACTCTGCCACGCTGATCCCCCATTTAAATGCTGAACACATGTGTCCTTTGTGCGGATTGTCTAAGTAACTTATCGCCCAGTCTGGCTGTGAAAAGGTTACAGTGCTGCAATAACCCCTAATCAATGCCATACTGGGGGTTAACTAACTCAACTCTCCACCTTTTTCCTGATTTCTCTATATTTGGAATGGTTCTAATATGTTTGATTCTTTTCTTCCTACCATCCTTTGTTGCAGGCATATGTCTACTATGAATATGAATATGAGGTATTTGTTGAATTATACATAGTAGTTTTAGAGGAGTAGAGCTTTAGCTGAGTAGTCATAGTACATATTGTGCTTTGATTTTGATGTAATAGGGTGTTCTCCCCTGTTTCTCCAAACTGATGATTTATGATTGAAGAGGTTTTTACAGTAGTGCTGGCTATATTCCAACTCTGACCTCTGCATTCAAAAACAGATTTAACACATCCTATAATCTCTGATAATAAACTGTTGATTAAAAGCTGCGAACATGCAAGTCCACCCTAAGCTTGGACACAAGACAACAAACCACCACTAAAACTTAGGAACACAATGACCAAGACCCTCTAGAGAAGGTGACAATCTGCTTGTAGAAGTTTTACAAGTCCACAAAGTCAGTCTCTTTATTGTTAATGGAGCTTCTCCAGGGTTTGTTACTTGATGACATCAGATATGAGAGCCTTGGTTTTCTGTTTTAAGCTTTAGGAGAGTGTTTAAACATTGCTATATTGCATAATCCTCTCGTAGTGCAATTGTTGATTTTCTAAGCTTAAATTAAAATTGTACCCAGCAGTAGATCAGTCAGTGGCTGTCTGTTTTGTCCTCATGTCTGTAGTGTTTTAATTGTACCTCCTGTCTAAGTCACAGAGGGTTAAGGCACTCTACAAGCTGAACCAGTAAGTAACCTCCTCATCCCAAATCTTGGATAATTTTGTTTATCTTCAGGCTCATCTCTGAAGGGGATGTCCATTTCATCATCATTCCTACACACACATAAACAGACACACAGATCTCGTACTTGCATTCCTGGGCTTAACAGGCCGCTGGTCTCTGAGTGCAGATGACATGTGCTGCTGTGGAGGAGAGACCTTCACCCTCATCTGAGGACCAGAGTTTATTTGTAGAGCCCATGGAGATGGTTGTTAAATGGGGATGGGAGGAAAGTTAGTGGGAAGGTTTGGTGCAAAGGGGAGCTAAAAACAGTGGTGTATAGTAGATGCCCTCTAATCGCTCCTCTGTTCATTATGGATAAAGCCATACAGGAGAAAACATACTCATCTTACATGCACACCAGTAATTTGATACAGGTGGCTGCAAAATGCAGTAATCAAAGTATTATATTAATACAGAAATTAGCTTTCCAACACCAGGACTTCCACGTTCTATTGTTTGCCCATACCACTGAATACTTTAGTAAAATGAAGTGTTACTGTAATCTGGTTATAATTGAAAATTACTATTAGAGTAAATCTTCATGCACTAGTTCTGTAGAGCTTTATGTAGAACCCTGTGTTTGCTTTACCACCTATCCTCAGTGGTGTTCTTGTTTCTTTTTTCATTAGGATGACCACGAGAGCGGCTCTAGCTCTACCAGTCGCAGTGTCTCAGACAGCTCCAAGGCCGTGGCCAAGCCCCGCCGCCTCCAGCAGGCTGCCCCCAGTGACCCGGACCTGCCCCCAGGTGAGTGATGGCCCTGGGGCCAGTGAGGCTATTCCACCTCCCTGCTTAGAGTATGACCACCATGGCAGGCGCGGCCTCTGTGGGGGAGGATGGGGCCACAGAGTTAGACTGAGATTAGGACCTATTACACTATGGAGAATTTTTTCCTTTAGCCTCTAAGAATGCTAAAGAGACCAAATAATTGGACTTAAAGACACTGGCTTGTTGTAGCCCAGTGCCTGCGGAGGTCAGTGTCAGATTTAAATGCAGATAATACATGTTTACACTCTGAGAAATATTCTTTTTGGGAAGAGCCGTGTAGCACTGCATTTTTAACCAGTGTAAATCAACTGGGGGGAGCATGGGGGATGTGTCTGTGATAAATCACACAATGATGGGTCTTATCAACAAGGCCACTTGACCACATGCCTCCTACAGGGCCATGGATTCCACGCCTGCCTTACTCTAGCACCTTACTGCACCTCACAAGAATGGCCTAGTTTGATTGGGGCTGGATAATGGCTTTCTAAAACTGTATGTGACTTTTTTTTATCAGTTTGTAACTGTCTTTTAGAAAGAAAGAAACAATCACAGACCTCATATTAGATAGAAAACTTAAATGTTTGTGCTGGCACAGACAATTTGAATCTTATTTAAATGTATGTTGAAGTGTAAAAGGATGCACAGCCTCAGTAATCTAATTAAAATACTCAACAAACATACTCTAAGACACAACACTGTGGAAAAAAACACATTACCAGAAAAAATGTCAGCGGTGGGACAGAAGGTGGCAAAGAGGAGACTAAATTGTAATGAAAAGATATAGAGAGAAAAAATGAAGAAAACTAAAAGAGAGAATAGGGGGTCTTGAGCTTTAAGAGCTAGGTCATAGTCTAACACCTAACCATAAGGCTCACTCCCAGAGCCCTAGTATGCATGAATGTATGAACCTACACTCCTGGCTGGTTGTATCTGGGGAGGATCCATTTCCAGGCCTGATGTTATGAGATAATATCTCTCCCCAGCTGTTAAAGCAGGGTGCCTCACACCCCAGCATCTCCCTATGGGCCTGCCTCCAACAGATCCCCCAGGCGTGTGTGTGTGTGTGTGTCTGTGCTTATGTTTTTTAGTGTATCTGTTAATTTGTGTGCACAACCCACACTGTCCCAGTGGTGGACCTTGTTTCAACCCATTACAGGCTGTAGAGACAACTCTGAGGTCAAAGGTTGCAGCACCTCAATAACAGTGAGGAAGCAGATGAATGCTGTAATCCCAGCCTTTCTAATTAAAAGGTAGAGGTTAAAAGGTAGATGAGGTAAAACTAACCTGCTATGACTCAGACATAGGATGTTTTCCTAAGAATAAGATACAAAACAAACCTGTCATGAATCTTTAATGTAGTTAAAGGATGTTTTTGGAAAGTGTGGACACAGAACAGCATTTCATGGCAGTGCACATAGGCAGTTTTATAGACATTTAATCATTAGCCTAGTGAGTACCTTATTTTGGCATATTATAGTGCACTATACAGATGGTGTTGTCATCCTAAGTAGCTTTTCCATCTCTGCCCTAAGAAAATATCTAAATCTAAATGGCCTTGTAATGTTCTCCATACTGTATATCCTTAAAGATACTGAAATGCATGTTGTTAGCCCCACCGTCTGCTGCAGTGTCTGTTTTGATACCAACACTTAAGAGGTCTGAAGAGTCACCAAAGGCAGAAATTTGAAAGTCCTACACATAGGGGCCTTAATGGATCTGTTATCAGCTGGGATTTAAGAGAGGTTGTCAAGTGCTTGTTCAAGCTCTCTTACCATAAAAGATCCACAAGGACACTACTCTTCACCCACTATGCAAATAACCATTATTTTATAGATATATAACATACAAGACGGTACAAAAAAAATATTGGAAGCCTTTAAAGGAAAGCTATATGTGTGTCATATATAATTCTTTATTTTCTGTATCTAGAGCATTTTAGCTTTCAAAAATATTTCAGTTGCTTTACTATTTTAACGTAGGCCTGCTGCATGCTAAGTGGAAGCTGTCTTATGTCAGAAAATTTAATAAAAATATCAAATTTGGGTTGGACTTGCCACTGGCAGAAAATCAGTTTTACAGGAGTAGGAGTAGGATTTGGGCCAAAGCACAGGTGACTGGAATGTCCCTTGTCTGGTCTAAATTCTTATCCTTTAAGCCACAGCCTTGCTTCTCAAAGTTTGAAGGTAGTTGCACTTCAATTATTCTGCTTCAGAAAGCAAAGATAGACACAGTCAAGCAGATGTGTGTAGATGGGTGGTAGGAGAGTGGCATTGTGTGTAGATAATATGTGTGTGTGTTAAGAAAGGCCTGTGTTAGCAGTGAGACCATCGCAGCGTAATGGCTAGCCTTACCTCTTCGTCAGAATCTACGTCGACAAACCTCTGTGTTGCGTCTGCTCCCCTCCCCTTCAAAACAACCAAAACAAAACACGGCTGACACTAAAAAGCAGCCACCAGCAATTATCCAGTCATTTGGCCCTAAGCTCTCACATGCTGAATGAATTTATTCTCCCTGTTCTCCCTGTGGTGGAAAATAGTGATGTTAATTCATATGCCATGGGATTGGTAGCCACACAAAGACCAAAGACCAAGTGCTTCCACCTTGGGCGATTCTGTGAGTGATTATGTTTACTGCTGCTTGTGGGGGACCAGCGGCCACTGTTTGTGAGAACCGCATTTCTGCGTTCCAGGGGAGTCCAAAGAGATTTAATAGTGGCAAGCATCAGGGTTTAGCCTGGTACCTGTGAGTTGGGTGGATCAAAGTTATCATCAAGAATTGCAGTATCAAAGCTGACCTCTCCTAAAGAACCACAAAAATGTTCATTTTGCAAGTGTATGAGGACAGTTGGTATGAAGTGTCTTTGCAGTCCGCAGTTTTTTTAGGTGAATTCTTCCAAATTCTTTTTGTCACATTATTTTTGACAATTGTTTTGTTAATCTGCATCTGCAAGCATCATATTAATAAGTATAGGTTCTTCCATGCCTACATAGTTGACTTGTGTAATTATCCACCAATGTTTTATATCAGCCTTTTCCATTGGGAGCACAAGAGCATTTAGGAACCATTTCATCTGTTTTTACCTGTTGAACAAATACATTGAGCTGGGTCACAAAATATGGGCTCCAAATTCCAGTCCTATCCATTCTTATTTGGTTGGATAATAATGCTCAGGCCAAATTTTGATTTCTCAAGGTAACAACTGCTGTTTGGAAGGTTGTGTTTTTTTCCATCCTGCCACAAAAGCACAAAATGTACATTTTACATGGGCTCAGTTAGGTGTACATGTTGATGCGTTCATTCCTACTTTTGCTATGCCGTGTTTGTGTATTAAATGCATGTGTATATACTTTTGTGTGAGTGCATACACCTAAATTTATATGTCAGATTTGAGTGTGCTTGTGTTGCTTTATGTGTGTCCGAGAACTGGACATGCATGCATGGTTGTGTAAGTATGCGTGTGATTGGAGGAGATTGAGATTTGCATGGACTGAAATGCAAACACACTCCTGAGATAAATCCATGGTCTAGTGCTACTGCTGTCCTGGTACTGGGGTCTTTGCTCGGAAAATAAATACAGCAGCTGTTCTGGTATTACTGTGAAATGCTACTTATGGATAGAGAATATCCCATACTGGTAAAGGCTGGAGCTTTCTCCAGCTGGAGCTTTCTTCTGTTCTGGAGACCTGCTGTACCATGCATGGTTGGGTTCTGTGAATCTACAGTTTTACTATAAGAGGCCCTAGAGCTAATAGAATAGCTAAGCTAATCAAGTGGCGACCTTCATTGGCTTGCAGTGTATCCATGGTCCAGCAGGAAACTTACCATGGTGGAAGTGAGATCCTTGTACCACTATGTTTACATTCCTGGTATTTTCTATTTTGTAGAAAAAATAGAATTTTGTGAACTATACTCTACAATGTGTTCTATGTCCCACAGTAGCTACCATATGTATTATTTTTGCTACATTGCTAACTCCACTAATTACATTTTAGAATAACACAAACTTGCAGCACATTTATTGTCTGATGGACTTGTCAATCTTTCTCTCCATGGCTAATAACTGGCAAGGCTGATAGCTGCTAATACTTTCCATATATAGGAAAAATGGTGAGCATGGACAGTATAGTGTTTCTTTCCTGTATTGCACAGAAGAGAGTACTTGGCCTGTTCTGAGATCACATAAAGGAGCTGGTTTTTCCAGTCATTTTATGGTTGAACAGTTTTAAGTGGGTTCCTTCCCTGTGGGCCGCAGCACAGGTGCTGGCTGTGTCAATTGTTTACAGAAGTTCAGAGCAGTGCGATGGCTCGCAGAGAGACGGATTGGGGCCCTGGACTTCTTGGTGCGAGGCAAGAAGAGGTATAGCAAGTGTAAGAGAGTGCAAGAGAGACACTCTGACACGGGTAAATTAGATCCAGAGAGGGAAATAGCAGGAGGTAAAGTGCTGGTTTTACTGCCCAGGCTGCAGGTGCGACAGCAGCTTTCTGACTGACCCCAGAACCACAGGCACACACACACACAGCCACATTCATGCACGCAAGAAAGCAGCCAGGCGCACACTCAAACGCAGACAAGCACATGCATGCATGCAAGGCCACGCACAAATGTCACGAACACACAGTGCGTTTATGAGTTGAGTTTATATTATGTCATCCTCTCTTCCTGCCACTCTGTTTGGTCAGGCAGCAAACTCATGAGAATTTTGTCAATTGGATTATGCTAATGCATAATCAGGCCTGTGTACAAGTGGCAGAACAGTTAACCAATTCATATAAATATTTTCATCAACAGCTCCATTTAGTTCTGCCTAATTATCGGTTCTGTTCTGCCCTGGGCTGTAGATGTAGATACAGGAAGACAAACATTTGGTTTGGAAAATAAGGGAAAAGCATTAAAGGTTTATATGTTTTAACTTGTAGTAACTGTGTTTAACAGTACATGGGAGGAATGAATAATGCCATTGGTCCTGTGGTTAGGAGGATTTATTACTGTATATTTTCATATTTTATGGTTGAAACTCCCCTGTCTGTAATATTTTAAGTTCTTTCTTACTTCGTTGAGTAATGACCTTAGCATGTATGTTTTTCCTGCGAAGCTTCTGTTTCTGGGCGTCACTGTGGCCATTAGGAGGTACCAGTAACACTGCAGGATGGCTCCCCCAGCTCTGCTGAAACCCAATCTATCGGACTGCTCTTTCTCTCCTGCTCGCTCTTGGTTGCTACATCCCTCTGCCTGTTCACCACGAAGCTGCCGGCCCCCACTTCTCACCCTTTAACAAAAAATCTACCTTTGTATTCCTGTTTCTTTTTTATTTGTACAAAATAAATTTCTCTAGCCCTTGCTCTCCATTACCACAAAATGTCAAAGTTCTTCTCATTCATTCTACTCCTATCCCATAATACATCAATGTTTTGAAATTAAGTGATGACATGAACTTGTCCAACCACCACATTATAAAATTAGGTTGAGTTGAATTGAGTGTTTTCACACAGGTAGCCCATTTGGTTGTTTTTTTTCTTCACATTATTGGCAGAATGTGTCTCTCATTTTCCAGTCCAGGCAGACCGAAGCTTACTGTGCCCTAAAGAACTCTATCTTTTATAAATATGTATAAAGTTCTGTATTTTGTATGTGTGAAGACATGTATGCTAATCCAATCAATCAAGCGTATGTTTAAGTGTACATGGAGGCTCCTCAGTGGTTTAACAGGCTTGGGAGGGATATGTTTAAGGCAGCATGTGCATAGTTTTTGGTTCAACAGGACTTAGCATCTGAGAGGAGAGCTCTTCAGAGATTCATAAATTCACATAGGATTTGTAGTGCTGCTCAGACAGGGTGAGGAGTAAAAATGTTTTCTTATGGATATTTAGCTTCTTTCACTTAACATGTCCAAGGGATGGACTGAGGCGAAAAATAACATGTCAGGACCTCCCCTTAATATTTATGAGCCAGTGAGGATGGTGGGGGTCAGTAATATTGAGCCTCAACTTTTAGGGAATGCGGCCTTGGATTTTACTCTGCTAAGGTATTTCAGCATTAAGGTAATGTGTCCTGATATGCTAGAATATATGTGCTTATGTAGCTACCATGTCCCCCTGTATGCATGTGTGTTTGTAATTAAGTAAGCTTTTTTGTTTATGTTTTTATGTGGAGTTACTGTGCAGTTAAGATGTTTCTCATATGTTTGTACATGTGTTTGTAGGTTATGTGCAGAGCCTAATCAGACGTGTGGTGAACAACGTGAACATTGTAGTGAACAACCTGATCCTCAAGTACGTGGAAGATGACATCGTGCTGTCGGTCAACATTACCTCAGCAGAGTGCTACACTGTGGACGATATATGGGAGAGGGCCTTCATGGACATAACTGGTGAGCGATGGCTGCTTACATTCCTTGGTAGTGGGATTAACTAGTAAATCCACTGAGACAAGAACCTATATACTACAGTAAGTGTTTAATTTAGTTAGTTCAAATTAAGGTCAAACAGACAAATTACACAAGTTTAAACATGGCTCTCTGTGTAAATGCCCAATGTCAGCTGCCAGAGTAGTTTCATATTCAGACTCCCTAGTCTGATTGGGGCATGTGAAAGTCCAATGCAGAGTGGGGCTTTGACACTGACAAGATCTCACATTTAAAACCACAAAAGACGAATGAGGTAGGGGATTTTAAACCTAAGCATGCCACTGTAAATATAGAAGCAGGAAGTGCACTCCTTGTGGGACTTTGCTTTGATGGCTACATGGTTCATGTATTGTGTTTTTTGTGGGGTTTTAATTCCTTGGTAGAGACACTAATTACTTGTAGGGAAGTATGAGGATATCAAACCAAGAATGCACATTCATATTGAAACCATAGACTGTATATAAAGATGGACAGAGCATCTGCACTTCCTCCACTGTACAAAAATGAAGCCAAAGTATCCCGGATATGAACGCTGCCATTTTTTGCTGATGAAGACATGTGGAGCCAGAGTCCAGGCTGTAGTTTTTGGAGAGTGGATCTACAGAATTGAGTTCCCGCCCATATACCCGGCCAACTCAGACCCACTAGCCCGACTCAATCGGAAGCACCTTGATTGATGCAACTTATTAGCGCATTGATTAAACCAACTTATCAGAAAAACGAACATTTGAACATGCATCAGCAGGATAAGAACTATCTAAAATGACAGGAAGCATCTTTGGAAAAATGTATTTGATGTGTACTTTTTTTTTTTTTTAGTGTGGCCCATGTCCCACTAGCTAACACAGAGAAGGCAAGGTTTATGACCTTTACTGCAGCCAGCCACCAGGGGGCGATTGAGATGTTTAGGAGCTGTCATATCGCCCATCTTTTCATACAGTCTGTGACTGGAACACTTGACAAGAGCAAGATAAAAATAATCTTGTTGACCAGTCCTTTTTACCTTTGCCATTACCTGCCCTATTGTTGCACAATGTTTGTCAGAGGCGGACGGTGACTTGTTGATCTACTAGTCTCTTGCTATTACCCAATCTCCAGTATAGTAGTGTTTGATGGATGGCTCCAACTAGACCTGCAGATATATAAAATAGAGAACCACAGACTACATAGAACTCTTTGATGACAAACATTGATTTGTCACATTGTTGTGCTCTGCATAAAGTGTCGAAGCTTTCCTTCAAATAGAACTTGTTCTTTAATGATGCAGATCTAACAGGGAGTTTTGAGTTGCACAAACCTGGCATGCTAGGCTTTTCCTGAATCTTGCAGATGTTTCACAACATCAGTAAACTTTTATAATCTTCCTAGTTGGTGTTTATTCGCTGCAAAGATATTGTAAACCTATTTCCTTTCTTGCTAAAGGATTCCTTGTAATTGCACTTCGAAGCGCAGTACACATTTTTGAGGTTCTCAGGTTAGTGCCAGAGAATTGCATTTGTTTTAAACTTGACGTGCCATCATAACCTTGAAGAACAAACTGGTTCTTTCGAGTCACAGAAGTGTATCAACAGAGAAGTAGTCTTTTTCGGTCACTGTTATCTCTGTGGAATTTCTTGTTAAGGGGGGCCATTCCAACATGTGCAGCAAGTAGTGGTTACAACAGTAGTTACTGGCACTGTTTAGAGAATGAAATAATTCTGGGAATGATGAGTCCTGTTATCAGTCCATCAGGGGTGAGTGAGTCAGTGACAACTAAGAATCTGATGATGTGTGATCATCCAGCACGCGCGCACGCACGCATGCAAACACACACACACACACACACACACACACACACACACACACACACACACACACAAGCACAAGCACAAACCACTTGGTTGTACCTCTTTTAAATGGCAGTCCTGTGATGTCTTAGTGTCATCTCCCCAGATTCCCTAGATCACAGATAATGAGGATTTACTGTCATGGCATGCTTTCTGTTAGTGTGTCTATAGTTGCCTTAGTTTGTGTTTAATGATACCTCTTTGTAGGTGGGCATTTTTCAGTGTGCATACATGTCTAAAGCATTTATCTAGAAATGTTTGATTTGTGTCTAATGTAATGGGTCAACCTCTTTATGTGTTATATGCAAAATCATGTACATTAATTTTGTTTTGTTTTTTCTCTGTGAAGCTCCGGAGCTGGTCCTGAGGAAAGTGATCAACTTTGCTGACTGTACTGTGTGCTTGGACAAGCGGAATGCCAGTGGCAAGATCGAGTTTTACCAAGACCCCCTGCTGTACAAATGCTCCTTCAGGACACGTCTCCATTTTACCTATGACAACATCAATTCCAAGATCCCATCTGTCATCAAAGTGAGCAGCTCCAAATTTTTAGCACTAACTCAGTAATCGTCATTATCCTCCTAAATGTCAAGATCTAGAAATGGGTCTTGGTTTTCTTGGTTTCACCCAAAAGTGTAATATTTTTCAGTGATTGAAAAGTTTAAATTTGTCATAGCAGTTTACAGTTAGAGGAACGTGTGACTTACTTTCGTTAGCCATTCTCAAATCAATAACAGGATAGTGACTAATTTCAGTCCATTGTTCTGGATATGAATGGGAGACAGCTGTTTGTTTGATTTTACATCCTGGACATAAAATACAAGATTATCTTACAAGTAACACAATGTGTCACTGTAGTACAATGAGTATTTGGTTTTAACTCAAGAGATTTGACTTTTATCAGCATCTTAGTTAATTTTGGTCTGAGAAATGCCACGTTGTTTCATTTTAGTAGGTTTGATGAATGTGCTATTCATATCATGGCCAATTTAATCAATGTTTGTTCAAGAACTAGTCAACCATGTTTATATAATTGAGAACAACTGGTCCAGATAACTCAAGATCTCATGTCATGAAGGAATAGCTTTTGGACTACCCCATTGATGTTAAGAATCAACCTTAAATTAGCTTAATTTCAAAACAATAGTAACCGTTTTGTTCAGCAAAAAGTAATCCTCTCATCAGGTAATGGTAACAGGCAGTCACCATCATTTTTCCTACTCATTGTCAGTAGAAAAGTGGAAGATGTTAATTGAAAATCACACAGAGTCTTAGCTGTCTTGTTCTCTAATGTTGTAGAGATTTGTTTATGCTGTCAGAAGTTAACTATTTCCAATGGAAAAAGTGGTATCTAGTTTCTTTTGCTGATACAATTTTAACCTCTAAAACCCTATGTTAAAATGAGATTTTCTAATATTTTGTACAGTCCAACCAGAAAATTGATTGCGGCTGTCTTTGGTTTATGTTTGTCTGTATTGCATTTGTCATCTTTCCACTATAAAGCTACATCATGGCACAGTTAATTCAGACCCATTTATCTGTAAAACAAATTTTCTCATCAGGCTGAATTAAAGCAGAACTGACTCTTTCCCATCTACAAATAGTCAGTAACAAGCTGTGTGATTTAGTGACTTCCAGTAAGGTTTTCATGGTGTGCCATCAACAGAATCACACATAAAAGATTTGCCTAATTCAGAGTAGTTGTATCTGTTACAGCATGTTAAGCATTAGCATTTGTAATACCACTTTTGACTGTATTTGACTGTTATTTCTAATTAATAACAATGTATAATACAAAATGTATGATATATAATATAATACAAACCCCTCTGCCTAAATGAAAAGTTTTGCAGCTGCTGTAGGTAATTACAGTAAACACAGTGACTCACATTGCATGTGTTGTGTGCATACATTTGTTTCCATTTGGACCTGACGTCTTTTATCCTGCCATTGTTTTTATATTATGGAATTTTTCTACTTCCTTTTTGTTAGTCTACGCAGTATGTCTACTTGTTTTTAGACTGTAATTTGTGGTTTGTAGCTGTAGGTCATCATATAACTTTGTTTTCACAGAAGCAGAAATTGCCTCTTCCACATGCAACTCTCCGCATCCAACAGTTGGCCAAAGGGGAATCCATGCTAGTTCTTGCAGAGCTTGGGGCAGCTCTCCCCTTTTTTTTATATTAAACATTCCTATTCACATTAAGCGGGAGCCCACGAGAAGTGGTTGGGCCTGTAGCCCATTTCACATCTAAACATATAATTTAACAAATCATATTTCAAAATTTAAACCATCTTTCATGCTTTTTTTTCTCTATGTTTTCTCAGATCCAGACCATGGTGGAGAGCCTGAAGTTGTCCATTACCGATCAGCAGCTGCCCATGTTTATCCGCATTTTAGAGCTGATTATTGCCCTCTACTATGGAGAGATCGGAGGACACAAAGAGGGTGACGGAGAAGAGGGCAGTGTTCATGGCAGGGAGGCTGGAGCAATTTTACCTGGTGAGTGAGGTCTTTTAGAGAAGATATTGACAATTCTTAGTCAGATTTTCTTTGTCTGTTGTTATGCCTCCACCTCATGGACAGCTGTGGCCTTAGGTATTATGTTTTCTGGTTGACCATCCATCTCATTCTTGTGAACCCAATATCTCAAGAAAACCTGAGTGAGTTTTGTCAGATTCGGTACAAATGTCCACCTGAACGTAAGGATAAACTAATTAAATTCAGGGGATCAAAGGTCAAGGTCACTGTGACCTCACAAAACACATTTTTGGCTGTAACTTAAGAATTCATATGCTAATTATAACAACATTTAACACAAATGTCTAACAGAATAAAGTGATGACATTTTATATCTAAAAAGTCAAAGGTCAGCTTCACTGTTTCATTATAATGTTCTGCAAAAACACTTTTCTGGCCATTATCCAACATCTCATAACTCAAGAACAGAGGGGGATTTGGTCGAATGCTGAATTGGTGACATTAATCTTGGGTGCCGACGTTAAAACTTTGCTGATTGTATCAATCTTCTGTGCTGCTGGATTGAAGATGTGTGTTTCGCCAAAAGATACACTTACTACCTTTTATTAAATTCATTCAAAGTCTTTACTACATATATTATACAGTATAAGTCTGGACAGACATGGACGTAAACTGCAACTTGACTGGTCGGCGGAGGCATACAACCGTGAGGTGGTAATTCTAGTTTGTTTTTGATTTATTGTTATCTTGGGGAAAAAAAAAATAACTCTTGGTTGGTTTATTTGATCTGGAATGTTTTCAGAAGATCTGAACTGAGTTTCTTTAAAACTTGTTCCAGTACAATTTGACACTTGATGACTAGCAGTTGTTAGAACTTGCATGAGTAAGTACATTTAGTTAGGTCAATTAGGCTGTAATTTTTGCTCTTTATTATTTGTTCAATGACAGAATAGTAGAATGAGGCAGTCCTCTTTTCATGGCTGAGGGCCCTCACATTTGCTGAAACTGCTGTGCTGTAGCTGTACATTTCTACCCATGTACCAATTAAAGGATGCACAATGTAAAACAAAAGCAAAAAAGTCAAATTTTCCTACAGCCATTATTCTGTTCTATCAAATTAATTTGGAAATTATATATTTGAGGTCTCACAGCGATGTAGCATGTGTGTCAGTGTAGTTCCTGTAGCAGTCATATTTCTCAGACAAAATGTGGTTGAAAGCTCTGAAGTGGTTAATGAGCCATCAGACCATGCACGAAGCTTTGAAGCTTTTCCTTAGACAGCGTTTTCATCTCATGACGCTCTGCATGTTGCCTTGTTCTGTTCAGGGGCTATGTCTGTCCATATGCTGCTGTTGTTCCTAAACGGGACATTTAACATCACTTTGACCATGGTGTGCGCTCCTCCTGCTTTTTCCACAAACAAAAGCTGGAGCGTGTAACTCAACACAGACCGTTGTCGTCAGGCCTGATCCCCTCCATGTGGATAGAGGCAGGAGAGAGGAGGATGAAGGGTAGACACAGGGATGAATCAAACACAGGCCCATCTCTGTCTTTCTGATTGGAGCACCACATGAAATCACACTCCCTACATCCAGAAGCCGAGCAAAACGCAAACCAAATACCAAATACAGACAGACAGACAGACAGACGCACACACACACACTCACTCACACACACACACACACACACACACACACACACACACACACACACACACACAATCTCACGAATATACATAGACTTTATACTTTTAATAGCTACAGCCACCCCCTCAAAAAACCCCACCTCATTCCCTAAACGCCCATCTCATCTCTCCCCAACTGCTCATCCTCATCTCAGCCAAATAGAACAGGATCAAGTCCCAGGTCCCGCTGGGCTAAATCAGCCTCTGCAGCACCGGGAGCAAATTATGGTGCAGGGGAAGTGGTGGGCAGAGGGGAAACAGGCAGCCCAACACAATACAGCCCATTCGCTCACTCCCTCTAACTTGCTCCCTGCCTGTTGGCCTGGAACTTTTACTGCAAGTTGGCGCAGCTTCCAGTTCAGTGTCCAATGCCAGATGTAAGAGTCGGTGTCATGCTACTGCTATGCAGAGCCTCTGAGAATGAATTAGTATCCCATCACAAAAATATACAAGAGGGGACCAGCTCTTGGAACCTGAGCGCCCCCAGATCTTGTTATGCTGGAAGTAATCGACAGAGTGAAGAGGCTCGGGGGGGGCAGTTGCTCCGTGTGTATGTACTGTAGAAGGTGTGTGTTTGTGTGTGTGTGTGTTGGGAGGAGTTTAAGCTTGTTCAGGAGCATAGAGTTTTAGTACATTCATCACACATTTAAGGAATAAATCATAATTATTTTAACAATAGTAGCAGAATTACAGATGAAATGATTTATTATTTGTAATAAGAAAATGCAATGTATTCTTCTTAACCAGTACAGACAGCCTTTACCATTGATATGTTTGGAGTTCTGCAACATTAATGTATGTTGACGCTTACAGTGACTGACTTGGCTTACATGCACATTTATTTTAAGTGTGTTGTAGTTTGTTTAAAACAATTACTGTCACATGATTGCTGAAACATGATCCCAGTATTTAATATAGTACTTCATCACATTCATTTTATTTCCCATAGGCTGCTTGTGGTGAGTCTTTGCTGGCTGCAATGCTGTGTGTGTGTGTGTGTGTGTGTGTGTGTGTGTTTTCACTCATGCTTGCTCTTGAATATTAATTTTTCCCCCATGTGAAGGTGTTTTTCTTTTTGCCAATTAACAAAGTGGAAAAAGCCTTGTAATGTGTTTTTTTGCCCATGATTCACTATGGCTGCATGTTGTTTATTTGATTCTTTCTCTTTTACGTAAGAGCCAATGTCTCATTAATGAATGGTCCTAATAGGTGAACGGTGCAGGATACTTGTGTGTCACTAACCAAAGCAACCTTTCAGTCAGAATTAGACGGCTAGTTTTCCTACTGTCTGAAATTCAATGAAGTCTGTGAAACACTGTAAAAATTTCAGCGGTTGGAAACATAGATGACTAACATGCTTGAATGGACCAGCTGGTCACGGCACGAGAAAGCTGTACGGTTTCAACAAGTATGTGAAGAATTATGAATCGAGAACTGTGGCTGCTGAAGTGTGTGTGTGTGTGTGTGTGTGTGTGTGCGCGTGCACCTCTTTGTGTAGCATATATGTGAGCATGTATATGAGTGCCTAGAATTGTTTTGTGTTTGTCCAATGGCGTGCATAGGTGTTTTGCGCTCTGTATGTGTGTGTATAGGACTGAGTGTTTGCTTTGTAGGATAGACTGAGACTTAGAAGCCTTAAAGGCCTATCAAATAGAATGGACCATCACACACATATCAGCCAGAGGCCACAGACTATCAGCCCATTATAAACCTCATGTGGCTCCCTTATGCTAGCCCAGTGACGTGACAGGGCCTCTTTTTAATCAACTTTTCACTTTTTAATATTGGTGTGAAGACGTAAAGGACATTGAGTTCAGAAGTCTATGGCCACGGATGAAACGGCTTTTTGTCTTGCAAAGCGTTTTATACTCTCCTGCCATGACTGCTAAAATGGATTTTAAAACATTTTGATGTTAATGTCACGCTGATAGTGTTAAATTGAAACAATATGCGACACACATGTTGATATGTGTTCCATTCATTTATATCAAAATGGGTAGGCCAGTGCACAAAGTGTGTCTGTGTGAGTACTGTATTACCTGTAAGAAAGTGATGAATGGACAGATCTGCTAGATCTGATAATCTGTGACTGGAAAAAATGAAAGGTGTGTGTGCATGTGTGTGAGCAGATGTATAAGACGACGAGAAGAGTAGCCTTTACTCAGTGGTCAGGTAACCAGTCCACCTCTCCCTCTATAAACATGGAGGGACATCTGCTGGCCTGCAAGGGCACTACCTTCTCTCCCTCCTCGCCTCTCACTGTCTCAGTGTCACTCAGCTGTTCACTCACTTACACACCCACTCCCTTGCTAGCTTAGACATACACCGCTGCCTGGAGGCCTTGGACTCATGGAAACCAACCATGACCCTGACACATCCTATTACACAGTGCTTCTGAGCTCTGCTTATGGACATGTGCATGCTTATGTGGTGCGACACTGATATTGTGGGTTGTTCAAAAAGATCCAGTCAAGCTTTGATTGCTCTCATGGTGAAGCAGAGAACAGTGTCGGATGTATTTCACACCTGTGTGGTCATAGTGCTATACTCCACAGCAGCATATATTTTGGCCAGCCCACATCACTCTCTGGGAATTTTTCACTCATTTCTTTGGATTAATACTTCAAAGTCTTCTTAAGCCGGTCTGTTTTGATCACTTGATTGGTAATTGTGCTTTTATTTTGATTGCCTTGCAATTCAAACGTAGGCTTCGTCGGGCTGTGACGTGAAGCGAAAGAGCTTAACTTGTTGAACTGACACCTCAAAGGCTTCCACGGAGTGAAAACAAAGAGGAAAAAAAGAGAAATGAGAGATAGAATCCAACAGGGAGATTGGGGGGGAGGGAGAGCGATAAAAAGCCATAACATGGGATTTCCAACTGCCAATTCGTAAAGTGAAAGATTTAATTAAAATATGTCATAATTTTCACCGCCTTAGCCTCTGGGATTCCTAAGCTGTGACCTCACGGACAATATTGTTTTCTCACAGAGGACGTGAGGCCGCGAGGAATGGGATTACACATTCTTGTGTATTGACATCAGCTTCCTCTCTCCCGACGTGTATGGAAACAGAAACGATGGGACGAGTTCAGAGGTCGGCATCAGGGACCCGAGGTGGTGCATGGTGGTTTGGGGAACCCGTGAACCCCAAAATAGTTTGCTGAAAAACGGGAAAGTTAATAGTGAATGGATTTTACCACACTTTTGCTTGTCTTTTGTTACGCACACCACCAACATGCCAGTCCAGTTGTTTTTTGTTGCTGACACATGACTAGCCTGTTGAGTCTTTAGCTTCGATTTATCTTCAACCCTTTTGTTTTCCATTTTATCCAAGCTTTGTCTCATATTAAGCCCTCTGCCCATAGGTATGTCCAGTCAGTCCTACCTCCATGCAGCCTCAATCTGCTTTCTCTCATTACTTTCTACATCGCCCTTTTCAGCTGGTGTAAGGCCTGTCCCCTACAGTAGCCAGAGTTCCAGTCAACCCCTCGTTGACTCCCTTGCTTTGTCAAGGTGTCGATAAACAGTCACAGTCGACCCTTCCTAGCCTTTACCTGAACCTCTCGCCAAGCTCCAATTGTGCTGATGGCTCATAGCCTTCGTCATGGCCTCCATTTCAGTCTGTTGGCTTCTAAACAAATATGTGACCCAACCCCCCTCTGCATGCGTTTGTGGATGTGGCCTGTGCCGTCAGGTCCAGCTCAGACAGCCCTGACCACAGTGATCCACTGGGCCCAGTCAAGGCTCTCTTCTGTCAGGATGCTGGCTGACAGACTGTGCCCTCTGGCCTCCATTGGAACGGGCTTCGTCTTTCTCTCACTCCTACTCTCTCTCTTGTTCATGCAGCAATAAGTTCATGCAGCACACAAATATTCACACACCTGCATGCTGGAGCATTGGCAGCAACTACTGTGAAACTGCATAGTCTGTGCTGTTTTTCTGTGTTCAGTTGACAGCTGAAACATCTTGCTTGTATTAAACTACCCTGAGGGCATGGACAAATTAATTTAGCATGCTGCATAGGGTACAAACACTTTCATTTTCAACAGTTTTCTCTCTGTTTGACCAGTTTTGTTCTCAGAACTTGCCTCTTTAAATTGATTTATGTGTTGAAGTAAAAGCATACAAAGGGGGAATTAAGCGTTTTTCACCAGAACCCAAATTTGAATGCAACATAAATCTACTAATCTAGTCTACTTTGTGTGCACCAGATCTTTGTAGGTTTGGAAGTGTGAATCGTATCACTCTGAATA
Organism: Cephalopholis sonnerati; assembly: GCA_019142605.1. Classification (NCBI taxonomy): domain Eukaryota; kingdom Metazoa; phylum Chordata; class Actinopteri; order Perciformes; family Serranidae; genus Cephalopholis; species Cephalopholis sonnerati. Next base: position 10,714,594 of record JAGQAX010000008.1, on the reverse strand, counting down.
GTTATCTAAAGCATCTTGAACAGACTCTTTGTAGGAGTAAAAGAAGACCTGCAGACCCTGACGTTTTTTCATCACTTTTTAAAGTACAGTAAAATCATCTGCTTATCTTTGAATTGTAATTAATTATGCCTTCTTTTCATCTCAGGGATGGATGTAGATATGGAAAGCCAGGGGACAAGCCAGTACTCCAGCCCAGACCTCTACATGCAGTCTGGGAGTCCTGAAGAGGGAGACCAGGGTTGGGTGTCCTGGGCTTGGTCCTTTGTCCCAGCCATTGTAGGCACAGAGGAGGAATTTGAGGAAGGACTCTACCAGCAGAGAGAGACAGGAGGCATCCCCAACAACCCACAACAACACACACCCAAGGACCCCATCGTTTCCATAGGCTTCTACTGCACTAAAGCTTCTGTTACCTTCAAGGTAAATCAGCTCTATAAAAAACATGCATCATCAAAAATGATTTCATTACCAAATTATTGTTAAATGTCATGGGGGCTAGAATTTAGGGCAGCATACATTGCATTGGGTTAACAACATTTTTTCCCTGTGCAGAGTGGGTCAGCGTGGGTTTTCTCTGGGTACTCCGGCTTCCGCCCACAATCCAAAGGCATGCTGGTTAGGTTAACTGGTGACTCTAAATTGGCCGTAGGAGTGAATGTGAGTGTGAATGGCTGTCTGTCTCTATTTGTCTGCCCTTCGATAGTCTGGTGACCTGTCCAGGGTGTACCCCGCCTCTCACCCAAAGTCAACTGGGATAGGCTCCAGCCCCCCCACACGACCCTCAAGAGGATAAGTGGTTACAGAAAATGAATGAATGAATGAATGAATGAATATTAGTGTGTGCAATATCTTTACCTACCTCTCAAACAGACATGCTGTGATGCTCAGTCTGTGTCTCTGTCCTATGTCTTAGTTCTCAGTCCTGACAGTTGTACTACTATCATGCGTTAAGTTAGCAGATTGTGGTTCTGGTTGGGTTTGGGCTCGGGTGGTATATTTTTGCTGGTTGTGTGGTGCAAATTGGGTAGGTGAAGCTGAAATCAGTTCCCATTTTTTATAAATGAAAATCTGCTTGCATCATATCTTCATGCAAGAATGGGGGCAAACGCATAGCTCTCATTTAACATTTTGTTTTATTTATTTTTTATTATTAAAATCCAGTATTATATTATTCATATTCATATATATATATATTTATATTATTGCTGATTAAAAATTTAAACAAGGATATATAAATTACATGTAAATGCTGATTTTTTTTTTTTTTTTTTTTTTAGTATGACCGTTAGAAAAAATGTAGTTCTTGGATATATGTAGCTGAGGACCTCTGATATACAATTTCCTAATTTAAGTTTTTGTTGCGTTAACAGTTTCAGTTTTTTCCTTGCTACTGTTATTGCTTATTCATTCCCACTGCCGACCCCTGCATCTTACATTTTGTGGTGATTTTCAGTTTTAGTCTTAAAGAACAGCTTGATCTTCAGGAAGTTACAATCCTCTTTGTCTATGTGTGTGGTATAGGGGAGGGTAGTGTAACCGCTAACTGGCGTCTCGGGTCACGTTAATGTTTTAAACATTATACGTGGTATGATGACTATTCAGAAATGGATCCCAAACTTTAATCCTGCCTGCTCACTCAGAATAGTTGGAATTCATCTGCGTTTCCCCTCAGGTTCAGGCACTTCAGATCGCATTACTGCTTGTGTGTGTGTGTGTGTGTGTTTGTACTTTACAGTGTGTGTGATCAGTGAAGGGGAGGTATGTCTCAGGCCAAACAGACCATGGTGCTTTTCTAATAATGTTTAAATTGTTCCTGTATTGTTTGAGTTCTTTTAATCAATTAATTGCCTCTCGTCTGGAGTAATTGCAGACAGCTGAAAGGATGGTTTTTTAAACGTTCTCGTCTCTTTCCTTCAAGGAAGTATTTAGTTTGAAGGAATTTCATGTCTTTGAACAGCCACTGCCTGAACCTGAGTTTGACATGAACATGAAATCAGAGAGGTATTTTTAGATTGCTGACCCATTACTCCCCAGATCTGTTTGATCAGAGAAATTGGCACTATAATGTAATGACTTTTACACACATAATGCATACTTCAGCACTTACCATTTGTTCCCTTCTTTCACATTTGCACACCTGCCAAACTCTCATTGCATGCCAGACTTCATGCCATTCTTTTGTTTTGGTATTTTCATTTATTTCAACAATAGCAAAGTCTTTTTCAACTTTTCCATCAGATCCTCTCTACCGTGTTACATTTCTGAGAAATGGACATAAAGACAAAGTACCCCAATATTCACATCCAATATTTTAACATTTCCAAGATGCCTCATAAAGAATCATTTGATTTGTTTTGGACTCCCAAAGCCTTTAATGGGCCAAAATATAATAAAGGAGAGGTAGCAGGGACGGTAGTGGCAACAGTAGCTCTGTGTTTTACTGGCTGTGTAAAGCATTTGTGTTGGTGCTCCAGTGCTGCTTCTCTCTGCTCTGTCTGCTCTGTTGTTTCAGGCCTAGATACCGTCAAAAATCCCACCAGTCCATGCAGCTCGACAAATGCCAAACTGGCCATCCTCTTATTGTTTTAACTGTCATCATGTTTGTGTCTGATTGGAAGCTCAACGGTGTCAGTGCTAATACACACTAACGTTGTCAGACAGAGCAATTTTTTACCCAGATAATTTAACATCCTTGCTCACCACTGCTCCCAGGGACCTGCGGGTTGGGGCGGAGTGGTCCCTGCACGTGATTAAACCATCAGAAGGGAGTGAGGGTGAGAGAGTCTGCTCCATCAGTAGGGATAATAAGGCACAGCTGCTCCTTGCTCTGCACCTGCTTCCTGTGTTAAAAGTTGAATGGGTTAGGGCTTGCACAGTTCTCCTCTACACCCAAAGTTTTTTAGACTGGCCAACCTCAAAAGCATCACAGCTCTGTACCCCTCTCACTTCAACCAGCTGGTTTTGACCAGACACACTCTCATTCTCTCTTTGCCTCCACACTATCTCTACACACAGAATTAATGCACTAATAAACAATCCTGCTTCTTTAATCAGTTAACCTGATTTAACAATCACTTGTACATTTTCAGTTTACCCCTCGATATCCCGAGTGCTTTAGTCATGTTCTGATTGTCGTCCCCAATAAAGTCAGAGCGGGCCTCCCCAAGAATTAGAGAGAAGGGGCTGTCATGTGGTTTGATGAATGTCTTTGGCCTGGGTCCAAACTTGGAAGAGAAAACGACCAAAAAGTCCTGAGGCTGGCATCCAGTCTCTGATCTAAGAAAATGTCATCTGTCCTTGTTTGGATGTTATTGTTTCTGGTTTTAAGCATTATTTTCCAGGGCCCCGTTGCCCTCCACATCCAAAGACTTGCATAGCTTTTGTTTATTTTTCAAATCATGTATCTGTTTCAGCAGTGAATCGTGGGTACACACGAACACACACGCACAATAAGACATATGTGTTCCAGTTTTTAGTGTTGGATTTTTGTGACATTCATATTATTACCATAACCATTGCTTATTCTGTCAACAAAACTTTACTTTTCCTTGTCATCTCCTTATTTTGAGGTGGCAAAATCTCCTCTCTGCAGAGATTTGACTCACTTTTCTTTGAATACTGCAGTTTTAAGACTTGCTTAATCAGTTTTGATCTGTTTTGCTAGTTTTTAAATACCTAATCTACTTTTTGGATGTCACAAAGCCTTAACTGTAACACAAAATTAAACTCTGTAAAGGCCTAAGATTTCATGTTCTTTTGATGTTGCTTTGATGTATTTCTTAGTGACACTGAGTTGAAGCATTTCAGTCTTCCAAGTTTAAAAGTATTTTTTTTCATGGACTAAATTAAAACTGTGAAAATCTGATGGTTTTCTTGTTCTTGTTCAGCCCTGGTCAACTCAAAGGCACAATAGCTTTGACTGCTAAATAATGTATTTATTTGATCTTTACTTATTATTTGATTTTTTTCTCATCTTTCTTAAGAATATTAAATGGTTTCTATCCTTCTGTCTTTTGTCTTAGCTTACAGAGACCCAGTCAGAGAGCAGCTACTATAGTCCTCAGAAGGTCAAGTCCAGAGAGGTCCTATGCCTGGAGCAAGAGGGAATCACCATTGAGGTAAGATGCCACAGCTTAATTTATACCCTGTTGCCTCAAGAAATATGTCAATTATATTTATGTTTTTTACTGTCTTTCACAGATTTATTCACTTTTTAATTGATAAATTGTCCACATTTCCTACCAAAAGCAGAGAATAGCTACAAGGCCCAGTGACTGATTTCTTTTTAACTTTTGTTTAACCAACTGACCAAAAAAACCCAAGTCCAGTCAAAGTGTCAAAATAAAAAAAGAGAAATGAAATGTGGTATTGTTACATTTTTTGTTATTGAGGCAAATGTGAAAATTGATTCTGATGCAGATTTTCAATCATATTGTCCATCTCTAGATTATAAACTATATTTATGATGAGGAATGTTATTATGTAAAAACATCAGCCCCAACCATTAATTTTTTTCAACTACAGTGACTGATTTTCCTGCTGATATCTGCCCTCTACCAATTGTACCCATCTGCAACCTACCCTTTATAGCCAGACCATTGGACAGACCTATAAAGATCTCTGCCCTCCCTTGTGATCCCCCATTATTATTAGTAGTGTCTCCTTATTCACAGTTGGACAGAGGTTCCTCTTAATTCTCTCCTTAAGTACATTTGTAAAGCCTCTCCAGGTCACTAATCCGTGGCCTGTTGTGAACACAGTGGAATCCATGTCTGAGTCAGGTCCAAGTCTGATCATTTCCGCGTTTCCCCCTCGGTGTAGAAAATATTTTTAAACCTTTTTCTCTGATTACCTGGTCACAGTAGGAAAGGAGTTTTCTGCTCCTAAGCTTTTTACCAGATGTGAGAATTCTGAGAGATTTCCAGTTCCAATTTCTGTAATTTATGCTTTTGCTGGAAGAGAGAGAGTGAGAGAGAGAGAAAGTGAGAGAAAGAGAGAGAGAGAGAGGGAGAGAGGGAGAGGGAGGGAGAGAGAGAGAGAGAGCAGTCTGAACTGGGACCAAAAGTGAGAGCGTTGAAAGGCAAAGGGATGGCTAGTAAAACAGGGAAAACTAGGCCTTGTAATTATTGTGTGGTGAAACGTAAAGTTTTATTGGATTGCTCTCTGTTTAGTTGTCTGCTGGGTGAAGCAAAGGCACGGTGAGTGAGAGACAACCACACCTTACTGGTTACAGGGTCTGCTGGACTGCTACCACACACTCACACATGCACTCACCACTCTCAAGGGAAAATGGAAGTTGTCTAACCCCTGCTCTTTTGATCACAATGAAATGAGCCCACAACCTCAACAGCACCACAAACCAAATTAGCCTCAAGCTGGTCCTACTGGAGAACCCTATTTGTGATAAATCCACAATAAATTGAGCCTCAAACTGTCATTAATATAAAATTTTATGATTTAATGCAATTTAAAAGGGAATTCAGTCAAATTAATTTCTGTGAATGATTGCAGTTATGTTTTTACTGGGCTTCTGTTGACTGATTTAAGACATTTCACATCCTGGGTGTTGTATTTGAAGAGGAAAGGATTCTGAAGCTAGCATTTTTCGCTTCTGTTTGGTTTTAACTTATACAGTATTTACATATATTCATGATTAGTATAAGTGTATCAGTATTCATTTTAAATTAATGTTTTTCTTAACTATACAGGTCTTTGTATTCCTTATTTTACTTCACTGGAGGAAAGGACTCCGGAGTTTATCCAGTTCCCACATTCTTCTTCATGGAGAGGTGAATAAATCTGGACTATAAAAACTGGTTAAAGTCTCTTCCTCTGTTTTTTATTCCAGGTGCTGATGATGGGGGAGCCCTTCTTCGATTGTCAGATTGGCTTTGTGGGCTGCCGGGCGCTCTGCCTGAAAGGCATCATGGGAGTCCGGGATTTTGAAGAAAACATGAACCGACGTGAAGAGGTAAAGACAGCCTAAAAACCTCAAGGAAAAATGAAAAAAAGCGGAAAACTTGAGTGAGAAAGATAAAGAAAGAGAATTTAAAAGCCCAGAACAGAGATCACTTTCACCTAAACCATGTCTCCACAGCCTCTATTGCTCCCAAGAGCTTTCAGAAGGAGGTAGAGATGTGGTCTGGTTTGTTTATGGAAGAGCGAAATCCAGCTGTCTTTCTGTAATTCACCATAATGTTCTGTGTTTGCCACAAGTACATCACTGTGTCAGCAGCAGTCTCATCATCTGCTCATGTACAGTGCAACGCCTAGGGCTCAACTGAAATCAATGTATTTTGTCAACAGTGCATTAACTGTGTGTTTTTTATGGTTATAATTCTAAGGTATTTTAATTGTGCTTTCACCTATGGTATATTTTATGTAATAAGGGAGAGTAAATTACTTATATTAAATTGAAATACTTCTGCTACTAAAGTAAGCTAAAGTTTCCTTCCACTCAAAAATGTGTTTTTCTTTTACTTTCACTATACTGTGCGCAGTTTGTCACTGGAGAGGTGTTCCTCTCCTAAAGAGGGAGATGTCTGTGCACTTCGATAAAATCTGAGATTTAAACGTAAACCAGGCAATCTAGATTGTGTATGTCACTAATTTGAAAGCCAATCACTGTCTAATAGGCAAATGCTTGTAAAGAAACCTGAAACCTGCAGTGCAGAGTGGACTTTTTGCAAGTGATACAATGTCAGCCAGGCAGAAAATACATATTTTTCTGCAAACTTTGATTAGACCCCGGTATATAAATATGACAGTGTTGTAATTACAATATGACAATGTGAACACACTGTAACATTGTAGCAGATATTATTGTATTTTTTACAAACAAAAAAACTATGTCAGCCACTGCCAGTTAGAAGCCAACAAGATAATAAACAAATGAAAAATGCTAATTGCACCTGTTATTGTGATATGTCTGCCAGTCACTGTTTTTGGTGCACAATAGGCCTCTCATCTGAGTCTGTGTCTGACTGAGGCTCATACATGTTTGGCTGAATCTCTCCGATGGTTCCTCTAACCCTCAGTCTAGCCATCTTGAGGAGCACTGCTCTTTCACTGGTCACCCTAGTGCTAGCCTATCATAACCAGACCTGTCTCCACACTTTGTTTTTTAGTGCTGTACCAGCACCTCAGAAAATGTAAATTGAAACCTAGCACAAGCAGCGGTGGGCAGGGTGTTGCAGGGAGTAGATGTGCTTCTTGCCCCTTTTTCAGAGTTTTTTTTTTTCACCTTGAAAAAATACATGTCAAACAAAATAATTGGAGCAGTGTTTTTTACATATCTAAAAATGTGTTGTGAGGGGAAATTTAAATATGACTTACATCGTCTGTGCATGCTCTCCTTCATACTTCAACTCATTTCTTTTTTCTCTTTCCTCTTTGTCTCTGTCGCAGGATGCAGTGTTCTTCAGCTGTGGGGACAGCCTAAGCAGTAAAGGAATGACCTACCTTACCAACTCTCTCTTTGACTACCGCAGTCCCGAGAACAATGGAGTCAGGGCTGAGTTCATCCTTGATGCTGCTAATCACAAGGTAAAAAAAAAAAAACATGAAAAAAAAAAAGTTCCCAAACATGTGTATTCTGGAAATTTGGGGGGGGTCTGTTTTTGGTGTTTTAAGAAAAGGGCTGACTTTGCTTGGATGGATGGCCAAAATGCAATAGCAGACCATGCATTTCAGATTGAGGTCCCCCGAGAGTGTCTACGTCAGAGCAGCTATACAGCTATAACAGTAAAACAGTTTGTCTTAAGTGAGTCCAACCATTATTACAGGTTGATTGTGACATATACACTACACTGACAATCAAGCTTTTTCTTCAGAGGACTAACCACTAAGCCCTCAAAGGACAACCACAAAACTGATAGCAAACCATATGGCAAAAATTAAGCAGTCAGTTCCAAACCAGGCCGACAACCAACTTAACACGCACCTCACAGCTGGGCCGACAGACCAACACACTTATTTAACCAACAGCAATACACAAAAATACATTAAACATAATTAACTCACCATTGCTGTTTACTTCAACAGCACCTGCCATTGACACAGTTCTCACTAAACAAAACATCTGTAGCGCTGAGGTCATCAAGCTGTTTAGAGAAAAAACATTAACAAGAATGATGCAAAGAAATTTTTATCGAGACATGTTTCCTTCCCTTCAGAAACATGAAGGAAATGTCACAGCCAACCTAAAAAACAAAAGGTGTTTCCCAACACATATTAGTGTTGTTATGGGTTAAGTGATCCACACACTTCGCTAATACAATACTTTATCTGGGTTCAGTAAACAATCTGATATAATTACTTAAACTCTTGCTTCCGGTTTCATCTAGAATAGCTGCAACGACAGCTATTATCAAATTGGTAGTACTAGGTTAATATCATATTTTGTCCTTTTTAACTCTCACTAATTTCTCTTCTAAAATAAATCATTTGAGTTTAAATCATGCCACTGAGCTTTCTGTCAGTCACCCTGCTGCTGGCTGCAGTAGAGGAATGTTCCCGCTATCTAAGCAGTAGTGTTAAAGCCATTATTCCTGATAACTCTCAGCTCCCTTCATCAGCCATCACAGCTCTAGTGTTGACTCTGCTCAGAAATGTTCATGACCCTCAATGAAGCAATTGTTTGGACATCCATCCATCTATCCATACTTTAAAGTCTTAAAGAGTCAAAGGTTTTAGTGTTAATTCATTAGCAGTTTTGAAACCAGCCAATGGCTTTGATCCAAAAGCATGCCAGAGCCATTAGAGGTCCCCTAATAAATATTACTCATTAACCTGCCTGACTGATAACGCTCTATTGAAATCTTTGTTTAGAGAGCTAGTGAGTAAGTCTGGGGTGGGGGTGTTAAATGTGTGTGCGAGAGGGGCCTCTCTCCTTCTCTCTCTCTGGTTCTTGCTCGTCCATCCATTCTCTCTTTTCACTAGTGGTTTGATGTGCAGTAGAAATATAACTTTCAAATACTTTCTAGCACAAAGGCAATAGCTCTTAACCTGCAGACTAATAAATGATGATGAGTTATAGTAAAACAGTACAACCAGGTAGATCAAACATGTGATAAATCCCACAGTTCTTTCACATATATCTAGGTTTGTCTGTATGTGTTGGTCTTGTAATAAAATGGTAACCTGTCCAGGGTGAATGCTGCCTCTTTGCTAATGTTGTATATAATGAAAGTTACACACTATTTTTGTAAGGTGACCGACAGTTACAAAGTGCCCTAATAATCATCATATATTGTTTTGTTTTTTTTTCAAATATGTACATATTGCTTACTGGTACATTACACTGCATTCATGTTTTTAAAACCTGCACCATGCTATCTTGACTAATATTTCCAAATAACATTTCACAATTTCATATTGAAGTCAGCCATAATCCCAGTCAGACAGTTTTGATTCATCATGAAAAAGTCCTATCTTGTAGTAGATAAGGTACGTATTTCCAGTGGCGTATATCCAAGCACCAATTGAATGAGGAAACTTTCACTTCCATTTATCAGTAGCTTATTACTCAATAAAGAACAGACTTGATATGCACTAAATTACTTCCCTATGCGCCGTAGAGTATAATAATGAATAGTTAAGTGTCCTCTTCTTTGTGCTGTCTCTTCTCTATCTGAATTTTTGTTCTAAAAAGTTAATTGAAGGAGTAAGTTAGTTTTAATTTCACACTAGATTAGAGACATGTGGCATTCTTCTTGCCATGATTAAGTATCTCCTTTTATTTCAAGTCTTTGTAAATAGTTCCAGATATTAATGATATTGTTGGCCAGTAAAAAGTGATATCAGCAGACCAATCTTTCAATTACTTTTTTTTAAAAAAAATCTCTCATTTGACCCTCTTTGCTGTGCCCACCGTGACCCCAGTCACTGCCACTCTTAAATGCTATCAGCTTGTTTGCTCCCTTACTGCTATGTTTACCTAACTCTACTTTTGTTTGACAGGAGACCTATACAGAGATAGCAGGCATGCAGCGCTTTGGTGCTTTTTACATGGATTATCTCTACACAATGGAGAACAGCAGCGACAAAGGTATTGTCTAATTCACTCCTCCTCACAGAGCTTGTTTGCTCACCTTGCCACCTCCTCTCTCTTTTTTTTTTATATCTGTCATGTTCTCCTTTTCTCCACCTTGTTCTCTCTTTCTTCCTATCTATCTTATACTCTGTCTTTCCATCTTTTTCTTTCTTTCTCTCTCTTCTCCTCGTTCCTCTCTGTCAAACAAGCCCCCTGGAGACTTGAAGAAAGAGCTTGCCTTGTTTGAGTCACAGCCACCTGGTCCTTGACCCTTCCTGTCCTCGCTCTCACCCCAAACTTACCTGGAGGGCAACTGTCAGAAGTGTTTAGTCTGCGCTGACACATATTTGAGTTTCTTTCTCCTCGCTGCTTGTTGAAACACTGTTTCTCCCTGTCTCTTTACCTGTAAGCTCTTGAGAAAGTGAATAGGCTCCTCTTGGCTAATTAGGTGTCACTCTTCTGGCAGAAGCTTTAAGACAGACAGGATTTCTCATTCCTCAGCTGCAGCACTCAAGATTGTTTATTCAGGTCTGAAAGATCTGAAGTTCCCATTAAGAGATAAAGCGTTCTCCCTTCAATTTGAAATGTTATATTTGGCCGACAAATGTTTCTGTGCTGTAGTCTGTGATTGCTGAGCATTTTATTTCAGTGATGCTGGGAAGCTGTATGTGACACCTGACTGACATTCACAAGTGCCCCCCCGAAACATGCTTAACACTTTAAAAAAAAAAAAAAAAATCTGATTAGATCAAGATGAAGTGCAACCCCTCACTGTCTAATGGCAGAAGTATACGAGGATATTGCGCTTATGTCACTGAATGCTGTTCAAAGATGGTATGATATATGATCAGACTGCGCTGAGTGAAAAACCATTTTCATTTACAGTGATGATTAATAGAAATTTATGATTATTGTGCACAGTTGCCTTTTTCTTAAATAGTACAAGAAACAAAGATCTGGTTGAACCAATTCAATAACCTGAACAGATCATGTGATTTATTGTGAGTCTGCTGTCACCTATGTTGTTTCATTTGCCACCCTCTTTTACTCTTTCATTTTACTTCTGGCTTCCTCCAACTCTTTCTGACTAGGCTATTGTTCCCTCCTGCTGTCAGCTACAGATAATAATCTAAATTAAAAAAAAACATTGATACTGTCATCCTGAGCTGTCAGAGTCATTTCTGACAGCAGGATAAGTGTCAGTCTCTTTTCCTGCGGGACGGCTGTGGTTACCCTTGCCAATTGGAATGCTTCTCTTCTGTCAGTGTTTCTCCTCTTCTCGGACGCGGACCAGATCCAGTGTCAACCAAACAAATTAGTTTCCATTGCCATGGGACTAACATAAACTCTGAGTCAACCGAAATACTAACCGACCCAGGTCACATTCACCATTGACTTCCTATTAGAGTAACGCTGCAGATTAAAAACTTTTTTTTTAATCTTGGGAAATGGAGACACTTTTAAATCGTCTAAATCCCGGCTAATTTCAGCCTCCTCATCATTTCACTGACCGTTCTAACTGCAGCCATATGGTTGATATTAGGCCTAATCCATTGCAGCCAAGTCTTACAGAGGAAGGGAAGGGGAAGTGGCATTGCCCATTGCCCTTTATAAATCCCCAGAATTCAGTGGTAGTTTCACCCCATCCCCCAACCCTTTCAGCTACAAAAGTTAAAATTCAGTGTTGACTCTATGAGCTGTAAGAATGTTCGGTGCAGTTGTGGAATGTAATGGGAATAAAGAGAGTTGTGACCCTTTGTCCTCTTCCTCCCTCACTGCCATTCATCCACCCCCTTCTTTTATTTTTAATTTCTCCCGTTTTATTGCCGGGGAGCTGAGTCTTTTAAGTGGACCTCTGGAACAGGGGCCTACGATGAATGAAGGGACAGCTGTGTGAGAGAAGTGGACATTTGGAATATTCATCATTCCAGTGGGTCACGGCTATGTGAGCTGCTCTCTGCTGCTGCATTACAGCCCTGCCATCATTGCTGTGTTTTTGCCCAAGAGATGAGGAGATTCTATACTATACTATACATAATTAAGAAATGGATATGGGGAAAATATGTTGCTGCACTAACTATTTATGTCAAAAACACACAAGTCTTTACATTAAATTCTGAAGGTGACATGTCTTCTGTACTTTTTAAATTAGAGTTTGGAAAATGTGTGAAATTTGCTTATTGACTGAAAGAATAATCTTCAAGTTTAAAATAGCACATACTGTATATAATCTAAGTATGTTATGTATGTCTGTTTCTGTTTGTAGGCTCTCAGGACTCAGTGGTGAGTATAGAGGAAGCTGTGCCCACACTTCAAGAGACATCCATCAAGCGGCTCGTGGTGGGACCTCTGGATGTCAGGCTGCACAGCAGCGCTGTCCACCGCATCCTTAAGATGGTCACCTGTGCCATGGACCATGAGTACGAACCCTACTGCAAACCACAGAGAGGTCAGATGTCTCATGCTAACAGTTGCTCCATCTGTTTTACTGGGCTGACTTTAAAAACTAAGAGTCAGCTAACAACTAATAGTTCACTGTACTCCCTACTCTCAACTAACACTTGTTGCAACACCGTCTCTTATCTTTTCTTCTCTTGTCTTCTTTTTTGTTCTCTTCTACTGTGTTCTGTTCTACTCTACTCTGTTCTGCCAGTGATCAGAAACTGCAGTGGTTTGCACTTTACAGTATCCTCATCACATTGTTATTTCCTTGCACAACCCATCTTTCAACACACAGCTGTACATGAAAGCAGTGACCTTTTGGACCACATGAGGGAGGATAAGCCAAACACCTTTGTTAGTGATCGTCCCTGCACAGCTATTGATGAGCTCATCCCGGGGATGTTGTGAAAGAACATGGAATGTGTGTCTGTGTGTAATATCTGTAGCAATAACTCTCATTTTTTCGAAACGATAACATCCGTAGGTTTCGGCTGTTTCAGCATCTGCGATAGATAATAGATGATGGGGTAATTACTACAGAGCTTTTGACTAAAGCTGGTCAGGTCAGTGTGTTTCTTCCTGTTTCTATATGCGTCTGTGTTCTCTCTGGCATTTTCTGGAGAAGGGTCAGTGTAGTTAGACCCCCGGGGGGGGGGGGTTGAGAAATTGAGAGTAGATAAAAAAGGAAACATTTTTCACCAAGGTAGCTTTTACAGATAGAGTGATAAAATAACACATGCCTTATGTGTTTCCCTAAATCCTCTCCTCTCCTCTCCTCTCCTCTCCTCTCCTCTCCTCTCCTCTCCTCTCCTCTCCTCTCCTCTCCTCTCCTCTCCTCTCCTCTCCTCTCCTCTCCTCTCCTCTCCTCTCCTCTCCTCTCCTCTCCTCTCTCCTCTCCAGTGTTTGTGTGCTTGCCAGGAGGGAAGTAGATGTCAGAAGGTCAAAGACTTCTATTGATCTTGTCCTCTTCTTCTCTGCTCCTCCTCATACACTCCTTGACAAGAGCTCAATCACTTTCCTCCCCAAAGCTTGTTGTAAATAGAGGCCAAATTGGCTGGTGTCTGTGTATTTTATAAGATCTTGCCCTATTTACACCAGAAGGTTCCAACTTGCAAATTACTTACAGTGTGTTCATTTGTGTGAATGTTTCTTTTTTATATATCTTGCCAGAGAACAATAGATGGAACAAATTAGCAAGACTTTTAGAGCTGGATTTGTTAAGTAGGACAGGAAAATAAGGGTGTGACAGTAATATGTGTGTGCCACAGTGCCAGTGTGTGTATGTTGGCTTGCACACTTCTTTTCTTTTTATCATATTTCTTTTTATCATATTTTTGGTTTTTTTCTGTGTGCTTTAAATAGAAAATGTTTTAAGTGTGTGCAATCATGCCTCTGTGTACCATGTGAGCCGCATGTCTTTTGTAATTTGAATGTTGACTGTGGATATTGACTTGAGCCCTGGCATATGATTAGATTGGACATGGCAGTGCCAGATGAACCTGATGCGGGCTGTGGCGGTAGGCCAAAGAGCAAAACAGCTTTGGGATCAGGTTCTGAGCCCACCTTGGAGCTGGGAATGTAGCCCAACAGAACCTTTACTGAACTGAAACAAGCCCATGTCCTGGGACCAGAGCCAAGGCCGTTCTGTAACAAAGTGTTCAAGTTTTGGTCCACCTCAGGCCCTGAACACAGTTTAGTGGTTCATTGCTCTGGTCACTCCTCACTTTGGTGAGCGCTGACCTTGCTAGCCTCTATTCCATGGTGTCTTGGTTCACTTCATTTTCTGCCTTTCTGGATGTTTCTGGTTATTGATTGAATGAGTGGTTTTATGAGATAGTTCAAAAACAAAGCTACTGGGAAACAGCCACTGTAATGAATATCACTCGAATATGCCAGTACTTTTTTAGTGCATGTTTATTTTATTTAGTGTATGAGGTGGTGGTTTTTGTTGGAAAAGGCTTTTTTATTGTTTTAATGCTGCAGGCGCAGAGGAGAGGCGCCCACTCAGAGAAATTGGTGTGCTTTACAGTTAACATCTTTCTCTGTAAAACAATCTTTAGTCCTTAAATCCAAATGGCTTTGGCCTTTCCCACTCCCTCACTTTATTTCAAATATTGCACCAAAGGTCCCATTCTTGTGGTTAGATTCACTTGCGTAAAACAAAGGGAAATCAGTTGTTTTTGTAATAAAATGTTTAATCTTACACTGCACCCACTCCCTTTACTGCACCTCTGCAATATGTTACGCTATTTTTTCCAAAGCTAACAGGTTTCTTTTGGTTGTGTCATTGTCTCTGTAGAAATGGTTGAAGAGAGCCATGGTCCAGCTACTCCAGAAGAGATATCAAACTTGGAGGAATTCATCCCAACCAGACTCACATGTCTCACTCTGCTCCAAGTCTCAGTGACCGTCTCCATGGCAGAGTTCAACCTCCTTCACACACTAATGCCTGTCATCATGGGATGCAAGGTACTGCATACAGACCTAAATGGTTCCAAATAACATCCTTGTTTCTTGTATCTTTTTTGTACCATCTTCTAGAACCTCTTTGTTAAGGGTTATTAATATGCCATGGGTGATTGTATTACATGAGATTAAGGTGTAAAAATCTAATATACAAACCATAATGGAGAGAGAATGATGCGCACACAAAATAGTCAGACACATTGCCAAAAGTCTGTAGATTGTACATTACACACTGCAACTACCGACACTGGAACTTGTATACACTTATCTGAACAGGCCACAAATCGATAGGTTGCTTGGGTTTTGAAAAAACATATGTGCTGAGTGCACCTTCAAACTGATGAATATCTGGCTAAAAAGGTTTACATTTTCATAAATATTTGAATATGTTATATATCTCAAGAAGGATAACAACATTCTGCAGTCTATGGAACTTCAGTGAGGGGAAAAAAATCTTGTATTTTAGTGACTATATGCTGAATATACAGTTGGTCTATAGTAAAACAATACAGTTCAGACATCAGATCTAGCCGTTATAGCCATCCTTATAAAAATCATGCTCATTATGTCAGATATTGAGATTTAATTTAATTTTCAGAACTCATCAGAGAGTTGACCTATTGATATATGAGGGAGCCTGATGTGGACATATGTATTCTCCCTTTTAATCCCTTTCTCTCCTTTTATATTTTTAATCTTCCAGACTGCACCGGGGCCAGTCAACATGCCGGTGTTTCAGCCAGTGCGGCCACTACCTTCTGTGCAGTTCCAGGTGGAAAGGGTGAATGTCGAACACTCTGTGCCCATGTATGCTCCAGAGCTGGTCAGCACTGTCAGCAGTCTCAGCCAGCCCTCTGACAACCTGCTACATCACTGCTATGCACACTTCTACCTCAAGGTGAGCACAACAATATTAAAATCCAGCAAGCATTTTTGTAGATATAAAACGAAAGTTGGACATATGGCAAACAACACAGTTAATATGCATTTAATGATAATATTAATTCCTTGTTCTGCCAAAACAGTTGGTACCACGTTAGAGCTGTAGCCTACATATACACTTGACTTTTCCAGAAAGGTCAGTCAGATTCACGTAGGCTATCTAGGTTGCAGTTAAAGCATGCACATCTCAGGTAGTTAAGCATTTGCTGATTTGGTTCTCAAATTAAAGTTATGTGAGTACTATTCATTGTATGTAAGTCCAAACTACACTAAAACAAAAATTGAATTTCCCCTCAAGGGATTAATATTCTAGGGATTATGCCTTCTTCTAAACCAGGTATTTGATCATGTACAGTGTAAAGAATATGGTAGACTGGATGCAAAATCATAATCTCATACTCATACTTAATATGGAAAACTTCAGTTTATCCTAGTGTCCCTTTTTTCCTGCCCTTTGCCATTTTTATTAACACTGGATTGTATATGTTTCTGTTTTATTTACCTTCTTTTATTTTACATCTATCTCTTCATTTGTAATATCTTCAGTTTACGCAACATATAGTAACTGGTAGAGTCAGAAGTCAGTAGGTCAGCCGCATGGCCACAGTCTTAACTCCACTCTGAAATAACCCTAATGACCTTGATGACCCCTTTTCACCTGGTCATAAAGATCTCAGCACTGAGCTTTCTGATGAGCTCCAGTCCAACTCTGGTCTACTTCATGGTTTTAACCAAGCAAATTGATGGGATGCTACAGGCTTGTATTGAGTAGCTGTGACATCCCATTGTTACTGTGTTGAGTGTATAGTTTTGAGTTTGATGCTCAATAGATAAAATTCATTTCTGATTACAGTTACAGTTGCCAATAACATCAGACTGGGGCCTATGACAAAACGTTATGGTTTCTCACAGAACAAGTCTAAAATCACTAGGCAAAATTATTTGTCAGCCATGCTTTTATCAGATTGCTTAATATGATAAGGCCAATTTTATAAGCAGTTATTTAGTGTGTAAGGTTTTGTGCTAAATTTAAAAGTTGAAATGCTGTACTATTATGAATACTATGTATACTATGTAATACCTCTCTATAAATAGTGCATATGGTCATAGCAAAGCATTTAAAAATAATCATTGATCTTCCTTTGAATCTGTCTTGGCATTTTGTGTACATAGCTGTTACATTATTTTTTTACATTCACACAATGTGATCATTTCTCTGCACTATGGTATAGTGCAGTGTAAGTGTGTGTATAAACACACACATGTATGTATGTATATTTAAATTGTTTTTATAGGGTATTATAATATAGATATATATTTTATATGGTATTATGGTATGGCATAGAGTATATTTTATATGGTATTATAATATCAATATGTATTTTATATGGTATTATAATATAGATACAGATATATATGATGGTTATGGCATGAGATATAAAAATGTAATAACATATGGTGTATGTATAGGGATTTTTTGCATATTGTAATACAGTACGTATGCATATATGTGTATTAGGTGTATGTATGTGTAAAGACAATATGTGTATAGACGATAGAAGATATTGGCATATAGCACAAGATAAATCTGGTATAACATATTGCACTATAGGCTCCATGAGGTAAATCGTATATAATGTGAGCAAGTGTAAGCTCACTTTGCCCTGTGTTTTGTTGTTCTTTTGTTTTTCTTTTGTTTTTCTTTATTTCTATTTTGCTGTACATATAATTTTGTTGGACCCCAGGAAGAATAGCTGTAGTCCTGCTGCAGCTAATGGGGATCTTAATAAACAATTAAAATAAAATAAAAAATAAAAATCTATTCATTTAAATACAGGTTAATTTAATGTAATATCTGATGGTGGTAGTGTTAAGAGTAAATTTCATTTTTGTCGACCACTTCATTGTTTAAATTAATCCATAAATAAACTAGAAATAAAAAGGTTTTAATCTCTGTATTTTCATGGAGTGCATATAGAACTATGGAGACTTAAGCAAATTCAGCTAATTCACCTTTTAGGGAAGCCTGGACAACAGACAACAGATCTGGAGAAACCTGGGGTGGCCCAGTCTGGCCTGGATGTGTTTTTTTTTAAGGCAGGATGTTTGCTGGATATCATGCTGGTAGTCCTTATCACAGGGTCACTGCAGGGTTAACAGTCAACTGGTCAGTGGCCAAGGATCCTTCTGACCAATCAGCCAATCAGCATCTGTATCTGCCAAGGTACTAATTCTGCCTCTGGATTTTGGCAGTGGGATCATGACAGGGTGGAGGTCATTCTGGCCACAATTCACCCACTTCAGGAAGTGATTTGAAACGGGTCTAAACTAAGGCTTATCTTAATCTGTCTTTTATTGACACTGGCTGACAAAGCTAAGGTGTCTGTCTTGAGGGTAGTGGTTAGCTATTGTCTCACTTTTCCATCGTTATAGACATGAACTCAACGTCAGCCTTGCTCGACAAGGAGGCCACAGAAGTAAATAGACCGATCATAATTGAAAACTTGGGCTATTTGAATAAGTAGTTGCTTTGGGCTGCTGAGAGGAGAACAGAATTTGAAGTCTGGTCTCCCAGAGGAGGCTGTAGTGAATCAGTCTGTGGCTATATGGCCCCAAGCTTGCATTTCAAAGTAGGATTTTTATTATGTCTACATCTGTATCTGGCAATCAGACAATTCAACTTGATATACTACTCTGGTGTGTAATATTACATCCATAGGCCAGTTGTCCTATTTTAAATGAATTATCATTTTAGTTTCATCCAAAGTTTTGTCTGTCTGCTCTGGGCCATCTGCACAGGAAAGTGGCTTGGTAGACCCTCACTTGCAGAAATTGAATAAATCCTGCCCTGTGCATACACAGCAGCTGCATGTGGGACAGCTGGGCCCAGCCATCAGCCACTGCCTCAAATATTAAACAGGACTTCATCCACCATGTTCACCATTAACAGTATGTAAACATTGAGGTTGCAGTACATTATGTATCCAGCAATGTGACTACCAGGAGCTTAAATAATTAGAAGTTTAGATTACGAGCTAAATTATCACGTAAAGAAACTGCATTGAGGTGAGTGAGTCTAAAAATCTCTTCCCTAGAAAAATACATGAATGTTATGCACCAGTGATGTTGGAATCTGGGTGTGATCTTGCTGTGTTATGGACCTGATCAATTTGATTTGTGTAAAAGATGTTGTGACTGCTGTTAATTGAGTGCAAGTATTTTCTTGCTATTTCATCTCTCTTACTGTATGTATGTCCACTTGTTTGCAGAAAACCTTAAAGTTGTTATGGAAATTTCAGTTCAGTCTCTACATGTTTGTTAGTAAACATATCTGTGCTGGTGAACTGCACAAACCACCCACAAACTTTTTAACCTCAGCAGTGCGTGTCCACATTAAATCACACTGCAGTGGTCACATCACTTCTGCTATGTAATCAACTGTGCTTTAAAAAACTATTACAGGAAAAGAAACATGTAGTGTTCTAATGTGCCTAAAGTATACTTTTTTTTTTCAAGAGTTCAACATAAGGATATTTTTTATCAGGGCTTCCCAGACCATTGGATAGACTTGCTGACAGCTCTACAGTAAACAAGGATGATAAGATGATTTTGTCTTTTTATGTCATTGTAAGAGCACAGCTTTGGGCTACGGCCGGTCTACTGTAGACAGATAGGGTCAAAACAGCTCAGTGGTGATTGAGATGAGAGACCAACGGCACTGGCTCTGTGCTTCTGTGTTGTCTTTTCAGAAGCTGTGTGAACTCAATGAGAGCTGACATGTTTTTTCTGTGGATCCAGTAAATGGTTTGATATATACATTGCTGAATATGCATTTCCATGCCTGCTTCTTTTCTCCCCTGTCTTCCCTTCTCTCACTCCCACCATACCTTACACACTCTCTCTTTCTTGCTGTCTCTTTCCAGGTGTTTGGGTTCCAGGCAGGCTTGACATGCCAGGACAGCACAGGGGGTTTCCTGCCTCTCATCCCCATCATCCCTTCCTTCAGCACTGCACTCTATGGAAAGCTGATCCAGATGCCTGCATACTGGTGAGCACTTGTAATATGGATGGAAATTTGATTGAGCACAGAAGCAGGTAGAGTTCCCCGTGTAAACTTGTATTATTAATTTGTCACTGCAGATTATTTCATTTGAACATGGCAATGATTTACTATCATGTCTACTTTAGGTTTATAGGCTTTACCATTTGATATTTGCCCCTTTAGAGTCACTGGTATTGAAGTGACGGCAAAAAAGTGAAGCCTAATCCTGCCCCACATGAATTTCACACCTATTTTATGTAAAATTGTTTGCTTTGTCCAAATTATAATATTGTTCATACTTGGTTCCTGCTTGATTGAGTCTTTAACTTTAATCCCTAAGCAAATGACTCATACCCCTTTTCCACTAACATGGAACCGGATCCATTCTGGTTCCCGCGACAAATTTTGAACTGTTCAGAGCATTTGACCAAAAATAAATTGGTTTAGAACCAGGAAAGTTGTTTCCTTGCTGGAACCAAAAAATCGAAGGTTTTGACCTGAAGTGCGATCTGTGAAGACAACAGTTTGCGTGTCATATATAACAGGTTGGAAAAAGACGATGGAGATTCTACTATAGTTTTATGCCATCGGACATTGTGCAAAACCCTCCATCCATTACACATCCTTGATTACAATGGTTCCACTCAAAACTGGTAGAAATGCAGGCTGGTTAACTAGATAGAACCAAGGTTCCAAGAATTCTAAAGAGAATTGGTTCAAAAACCAGAGCCACTGTGGTGGAAAAGGGGTATTAGTGTCTCTAAATGTTTTGTCTTTCTGCCAACCTGTTTGTAGTAGGCAACATTTAGTGCTAGTTTTGGCTAGTGTCGAGTCTACACTGTATGTTATTTATGCTGATCACTGAAGTGAGAATGTTCAATTGCATGTATGCATCACAGTTTAACAATGGTACTGATACAACAGAAAGCATTAGTTCAGTCTTCCAGATTAAATGGTTTCTGTGTGTTTGGTTCAAGTCAATACATCCCAACATGTTTGAGTTGTAGGCACATCCTGAAACAGCCACCAAAAATAATTTCACTGTACAGTATTGCTGTCTTTAGCTCACAGGTCTGGTATGCAGAAAACTACTTCAGGCTGAGTACTGGAGTACTGTACCTGTTTTGCTAGAGCCATGTGTAGTGTTGTACAATTAACAATTTAACATATTGATTGAGGTAATTACTGACAGCACAATATGATTATGGTAAGTACATTCCTTGAAGAAGACACTGTATATGTAATGCGCTGGTCATTGTCTGATGGCAAAAGAGACTTAGTCAACTACAATAAATGGAAAGATGTGAGGTAACAATCCCTCATCAGTTCAACCCAGTAAAGATGCATACCAAAGTGAGGTAGGCAAACATAACAAAATGCTTTTTCTGATTTGGGAAAGGTTTGGGTGTTCACCTCCTGTGTGTATGCGTTCTTGGAAGTGTTTATATGCATGCTTGGCTTGTCTGTACACAGTGTGTGTATGTGAGTGTGTGATGTGTGTTGTTAGGCCCATGTATTGTACTTTATGAAGAGGATTGCAGCCTTTTGCGGGCAGTGCATCAGAGGGTATTTAAAGTGATGGATGAGCCACTTCTTCAGTGGTCGGTGGGGAAAACAGAAAAACGGAGTCATCGGGTAACAACTGCAACAATTTCTCAGATGGTTTGAAATACAAGGAGAGGAAAATAAGACAACGCTGTCTACAAAGATGAAAAAACATATTGCTATATCCCTGTCCTTGTACCAGACAGAGGATGACTCACTGGGGATGTCCCCCCAGAGAGGGTAGGAGTTGAAGAGAGGACAAGAAGGGAAAGGGGAGGAATAGGGCTCAGAGTTTGGAGGTGGAATGGTTGGAGAAATGGGAGATTTGAAAGAGATGGACCAGAAATGAATCTATAGTCTTTAAATGTTGAAGCTATCAAAATCCAAAGAGGATGGAAGAGAACAAGGAGATATGGAAAAGGAGTGGAACTATGTAAATAAACACCCCAGTGTGGAGATTGTAGACAGAAAATTGAAGACAGAATGAAGAGAAGAAAAATGAGACAAAAAGAGGAGAGTAGACAAGAGAATGGAGGATTAGTAGAGAGGAAGAAAGGATGAGGGGAAAAGTATAAATTGACAGTTTTATAGGACTACAGGGAAGAAGGGTGAGGCAAAGGCTTGGGAAGACACATAAAGGAGAGGGAGAAAAACAAACTTTTTAGAGAATGAACAGTCTCAGAGTAGGTTTACAGTATGGATCTGTATGTGTAGTGTTTAACATCATGGAGCGTGGATTTACTCTCATCATTGAAAATACTGTAATACACTTTGTTGTATAACAAAGTCTCTCCTTGCACTTTTGCCGTTATGCATATAAATATGTCTGTATTTGTATTAAATAGCCTTTTGGGGTCATTTTTTATTTAGGAATTTATCTGATGAGCCAGATGGTTTGTTACACAGAACCATCTTAGAGAGCCTCACTGGAAACTGGAAAAGGGCAGGCGCTCTCAAAAAAGCTGGTACTAGATGAACAGTCTCTCTGTCTTGGTCTGTTAGTAAAGCCAAAGAGTAAAAACATCTTGTCCACCTTCAGTGCCCTTCTTTTCTCCTCTTTCAATGAAGTAATTCTCTTCTGTTTCTTGCATGTCTGGTTGAAATGAATGAATTTTTTAGTCTTTGAAATACAGAGATGTTCTGGAAACTTAATTGTCTCCATTATTTACTCCATCACCTTAAATTCACAAGTAATCATCATCTGGAAAATCCTTGATGCAAGTAAGCACACACACACACACACACACACACACACACACACACACACACACACACACACACACACACACACACACACACACACACACACACACACACACACACACACACACACACACACACACACACACTCTGTGCCCTCTCTACACACTCACACACACCCTGTGCCCTCTCTCTCACACCTTGCAGTCAAAGTGCCTGTTAAAGCAGGAAACCTGTGCAAGAGCACTAGCTTGGGAATCGATTTCCTCCCATTAGTTTAGATTTAAACATGTCAAAGAGCTGCAGATGGTTTTGACTTTTCCTGACTCCTTCTCCAGGCAAACATTGTATCTACTGTACTGTACAGTGGTTAGCTAGCCACATAGGGAACCACAAGGCCCTCATTCAATAGTGTGTGTGTCTGAAGACAGAACCTGATTCCCCATGCTCTCTGCTCCCAATAAGAGACTGCTAGCTGCTTGTTTGATCTCTACCCCCCCCCAGTTTCTGCCCTGCCTGCCTCAAATAGTGGATTCAGATGTCAAACGGATGTTATTTTTCTTTCTGACAATGACTAGATGTTTCTCATCTCCAGAGGGCCCTCCAGATCAATGCCCTCCTGTGGCTTTTCTTTTAGCCTGGACTAGCCCTTGGAAATAACACTGACAACCTCTCACAGAGTCTCTTTGACACGTTAAGAAAGTGCTCTGTTATTCTTTGTTGTAAGCATGCCTTTGATGGATTGCAGTATGTACATGTCCAGTAACAGTATGCACCAGGAGTCCTTATCTTCATGAACATCTGTTAGTCTATCTAGACTATGTGATGGGATTGCGATCATACCTCCAAATAGGTGAACACATAATACCAAAGATAATTCTACTGCTTTAAACAGGATTATTTCCACTTCATCTCATTTGTCTCATTCCCATTTTAAATTTAGTTTGATGTTTCCGACACTTGGACAGGTTAGAAGCACTTCTTACATTTTCTAACAGTTGCCTGTTTGTTCTACTGTCAGTCTCTTTCCTGTAGATGGTAATGGAACTGGGTGATTTGTGCAGGGTTATGAGTTTTGAACCTGCCATTTCAAGCCTTGATGTGACTCATATTTGACCCATCTGTCTAAGTGGGAGGTATGGTTGTCTTCTGGCTTCCTGACCTGTGTGTCTTTACAGTCAAAATCCAATTAACACAACCTGACAGTTTGCTCCTTGAAGAATGACAATGAGCAGGTTTGACAGAAAAGTAGAGATGGTGTTTAGAAGACAAAGAGGAGAGAAATAGAGGGTGCTGAGTGACAACTGGCAGAGGTAATAAGAGAGTAATTGATTGGTCTCCTGTTGTGCTGCAGTTCTCTGCTGAGTTTAGCTGCCATAGTTTTGCTTAGTTGTCTCTCTGTGTGGCTGTGTGAAAAAATGGCCTGGAATAAATGAACAGTGAATTGAAAAGCTGAGAGGACATCTTGATTTCAGTCGACTTTATTCTTAGTGTGTTTGAGCAATAGGATTCCTGAGTGGAACTCACACCATTTGTGTCAACACAACTTTATTAATACACGTGATCACAGTACGTAGGTGACAGACACTCTCCCAAAAGGTGAAGGTGGAGTGACACATTAGGTCAATGGGGAAGCCAAAAGATGCACTCCACCAGGTGGTAGCATTTAATTTGACTGTTTTGATGTTTATTTTGGGACTGCTCCTCAGAGGCTGATGTAACTCTACAAACACCCCTTTCCAAGATGTTCTGTTCTCTGAGCAGACACTGAGCAGAGCTGTACAAGCTTTTGAAGTTTAAGGAAATATGAAAGAAAGTAGGAAGCATGAGACCTTAGTGAAGGTGCGGTAGAGAGAGAGACACAGAGACAGTGAGAGAGTGCTCTGAGGGAAAAAAAAACAGTCTCCAGTTTCTTTGTCAGTCCTCAGCAGTTGTGTTATGCCGATTATTGGATCAGCTTTTCCATTACCAGTGTAAAAGGTAGCTTTAGATTTGTCTCCCTCTGAACTCTGGATTACAAGTAAACGATGACTGACAGGAGAGAAGGGTAGCATGGATTAAGGAAGTACAGAAGGTGATGTCATATGCACATATTTTGCATCCCTTTTTTCTGTTCTTCCCTCTCGCTCTCTTACTCTCACAGGCACATGAATATACAAATATGTTAGTCATTGTGCAGCCAGCTCATGCTTAAGCAAGCGTATATAACTGCCAGGTGATCATGGGGGATTTGAAGAGGCATGGGCATCTGTAAAGATCCAGCACGTCTCCTGATGAGTTGGCCCGCAGTGCATACTGAAGCTCATGTTTCCTTCTTCCTCACCACATAGGCTCCGTCTTCTCACAGTAGGCAGCAAGGGGCTTTCACTGGGGAAAGTACACTGCCTTGACATCCTCTCCCTGCCAGCTTTGGCTTTCACTGGGCATTTGGTATTGTGTGTGAGATCTTGGATTTATCCAATGAGACAAAAATGTCTTTGTTTCCTCAGTTTTAAGGCAAAATGAATTTTTAAGGACAAGCAATTGCTCTAGAATGAATGGACTTTGACCTTGTGGGTCCCCATATTACATTTTTGAAAACATTAAAAGATCATCCAGTAAGGGAGCTGCCAACCCAATATGTTGTCCCAAAACGCCCTTGTAAGGGCACGTCAGTCGTAATATTTTAACCTCCTGGCCATTTTATGTTTGTATGGAGATGTGGGAACAAACTTGGAAACTGCACAACCAACTGAAATGTGTCATTTGGTTGTTCTCGCTATGATAAAGTTGATTCTTTAGACTGGCACCACCCTGTGACAAGACAAGGCATCACGATGACTAATATATATCTGAAAGCGAGTGTTAGCTGTTGCTAAACAGTAAGCTAACATCCACTTGATCACTGTCACTATGGTCACTATGGTCTCTGGTTGGGCTCTGGAGTTAATGCAGAAGATACCAACTGAGACACCGAGATAAGGTTTCTTTAAAAGCAGCATCAAAGTCAGAGGGATTCTTCTTCTGGAGATCATGAATATCTGTAAAATTTCATGGCAGTGAATGAATGAATCATGCACAGTGATGTCTGAAGACCAAAAAGAATCAGCTATATTGTCTCTGAAATTATTTGTGATAATTCTTGTGTAGAACTTTTTGTCATGCAAAGAAAAACAATTTTAGCTACAATTTTAATATTGTTTTATATTAAACAATAAAAAACAAAATCTTGAAATGTTCCGTGCAAAATGATTGCACTGACATAGCTTAGTTTTTTAACAGAATTATTGAAAAGTACTGAAGTCGCAGTTTCCCCTCTTGGTACACTACCATGTACTAACAGGGCAGTCATTTGGATAGCAAAAAGCCAAAATCCTCTGAAATGAACTTTCACTCCCAGTGAATTAAAGTGCAGCTGAGAGGCATCAGGCTGTACTTATCCCTAATGAAAGGCAATGTATGTGGCCGCCAACTTCACAGGGACTCTACAGAGAGTCTCAATTGGTGTGGCTGTTAAACCTGTTATCCCAGATAAAATCGGTGCCTGCAAAAAAAATAAAAAAGCCAGAAGGAGGTGGCAGTAGGGAGGCGATGTTAGAAGTGCCACCTGCATCGATCTCCCCAAAATCTAACCTCACTCTCACTCAGACACATGAGCACACGTGCACGCACACACTTTTGCTCACACCATATAATATTGCTTATGCAGGGCCACCTGACGGCAACAGCATATGGAGGCAGGCCAAGGCCGGGGCCCACCAACCAACCAACAAACCAGCAGCAGCCTAGTGTGACTCGTCGCATTGCAGGTCATAATTCAGCCCCATGCCAGCTTTTATGTGGCATTTTTAGCAGCCCCTGTTCTTTGCTCAGCTATTTCTGAGGGGATAATTTCTTTAAGCATGTGGTATTACAGGTGCATGTTATATAGCCACAGAAAGCGGACTTGCCTTACAAGTGTTTCTGAATAGAAAAGAATGTTGGCTCTCCCTTGATATCTAATTATTGATCCAACTCTATTAACATTGTCAATGGCCAGTTCAGTTTTTAGCACTACCTTTAGGATTTTTTATGTGAAGTTGAGAAATCCATTACTATGTCTGGACCAGTAGTCTAGACTTTAGATTAGCTCATGTTGTGATTTATGAAGGCTGCTTGAGGCATCTGAGGCATGAGGCTTCTGGTGTGATTGTAATGCCTCATTACTCCTGTTCATAGTTAGTCATAGCAAGCTGCTCCTGGTCTATGTCTCCAAGCACAGCCAAGAACGGGAGGACAAATGCTTTCTGTGTCCTTCAGTAGTGAGCCATAGAGATCCAAGTCAAATTTAGCAAATGTACATGAACAGCGCTCACTGGTGAGAACATTGACTGCGGCTGTTACATTTGTCTACTAGCCATTTTGGCAGGCAATATCATTAACAAGTTGAATTGAAATAATCATTTTGGCTGATGAAAACTGATTTGGGAGTGGCTGTTGGATGGAAAAGTCCATTTCTGTGCTCTGAGTATGCATTTATTTGACTTACGACAGAGATCTTGTGAATGATGTCACACACACAGCTTCTGCGTCAACCATTGTGACCCTCAACCAAACTTTGATTAGTGTTGATTTTAGAATGGAGTAATCACTTGTATTACTCATCAAGGTCTTAAGTGAGAGGTCTGTGTAGGCAGGGTTAAAGTTACTGTGTTCTGCGATGGTGATGGATAATTGAATGACCTTAAATCAACGTGTGGTTGCTGTGGTCATGCTCAGCTTTGAGTTGTGGTTCGGAGGCCATAAGAGCAGCAGGGAATTCATTTAGTTGAACAACGCAGGGCAAGAACTAGGCCCTTCTCTGTTCTTGAAGAAACATGGGAATGTTTTCAGAAAGAAAAAGTTTTCACATGATGAAGCTGAAGGGATGTTAAGCACACACACTGCAACAAGTAGGCTTTATGTATTAACAGGTGTGTATTAAAAGCCTGGACTGGCATATGATGTAATATTGTTCCACTTTTCAGTCTGAAGCACAGGAGTGCAAGGGATTGTAAGCTGCAAGGTAAAACATCATATTTCGTGTGGCACAGTCTATAAAGTATTTTGGCGAACTTTGTGGGAAGGATTTTTTTCCTCCTCTGCATCTGGTGTCAGACAGTTTTATTTGGTTTCATGTCTGACAGAGATCAATGGATGTATTGAGGAGCCTCGTATTAAGGAAATGGCATCAGCGAATGCGAGGCTTGTGCTCTCAGTGATTGACGTCTCAGTTCTGATGGAAGCTTCCATGCCTTTCTGTCAAACACTCAGTGCTACAGACAAGTCACTTTGCTGTAGAAGCTGCGTACTTGCCCTTATGATTACAAGTGTCATTTGGTAGCTTAAATCAACATGGGTTTTAACTTGGCCCTAAAGTGTATATTATAGGCTGTAATGTTGTCAAGAGGCAATAGTGTTGCTGTCCAAGAACATCTATTGAATTTTAACTATGCCATGAGATGTATATGGATGTATAGGCCAGAGCCAAGATAGTGAATTCAGGAGCAGCTGTAGATGTTCAGTCGACTGAAAGACTCTATTAATGCCTGAATTAGTCATCTGAGGAACTGAAGCTTGAGGGAGGGAAAACAGTGGGAAATAGGGAAGGGTAGATGGATTATCAGCTCTGAGTGGATTATCATCTACTGTGGTGTGCATTCCACTGTCCTCTCCTCCCCACCAGGCCTCAGTGCTGCTCCTCCACTTCCCAGATACAAGTCCATCCAATTTTCACTGCTTAAGGAAAAAAATCTACGATTGGTAATGAGGCACAGGAAAAAATAATCGCCACTTTTTTAACCAGGCTCAGGGAAACTCATTTATTCTTATTTCAGTTACCATCTGCATGAAGGTCAAAGGCCTTGAGAGACTAATATTGAGGAAAACTACTTTGGATCAAAATAATGGACAGCCGGTGCTTCCGTTGACTGCTGCATTTGTTGTTATGACAACGGGTCATATAAAAGTCAGCAGCAGAATCTGAAAGTATATGTGATATTAGGTCTGTACCCTCTGGACAGAGGTCTCCTATCTCTGTGTGTCCTTATAAGGAACCGCATGTCTTTCGCAGCTGGACATGTTGGACAGAGGCAGGAAGCTACATGCACACACAGACACACCACTATACATACACATACACAGGCCTCTTGATGTGTTTTCCTTTAACGCCTGATGAACCACGTCATTGCCATTTTCTCGCCTTGCGGTCTGCAGCTGTCTGCACAACTTGATTAAAACATTTCTTTTAGTAATCCCTGTGTAATGAAGCCCTCTCCTGAGAATGAATCTCAGTGTGTGTGTATGTATTCGTATGTGTGTGTGTGTGTGTGAGGTTGTGAGCGTATGTGTGTGTTTTGGGTCAGGGGTGCTCCAGATGGGAGGAAGGAGAGGGCTGTGTGTGTGTGTGTGTGTGTGTGTGTGTGTGTGTGTGTGTGTGTGTGTGTGTGTGTGTGTGTGTGTGTGTGTGTGTGTGTGTGTGTGTGTGTGTGTGTGTGTGTGTGTGTGTGAGAGAGTGAGACTGAGACTGAGAGTGTGAGTGTGAGTGTGAGTGTGCGAGGAGGAGGGAGGGAGGGAGGAGTGTTTCTTTCTATGAAGAGTTTGGGCTGTTCAGGACTGATGATTGAGAAATGCACACATGGAACACCTTTGACCCTGGGGAACCACAAAACTCTGAGCTGTGGCTGCAGATACAGTCCCTGCCTCCTCCTAACTCATACCCAGATCCAGCACAGAGACTTTAAAGAGTTTGGTGAGGTTAGAGAATGGATGTCAACATAGATTGTGGTAGAGAGATAAAATGAAAATGTAATCATGTCATTGCACCAGCAGAATCAAAGTGAAAAATCTTTGCTTGACTAAATTACATTACATGAAGAAAAACACAGTGATGAAGATACAGTGAGAAGTTTATACAGTACCTGAAGGTAAAAATATTAACACAGTAATAGGAGTCCTATGGTGCGATATGAGCCTAATTAGAATACACTGCATCTGTAAAAGATGGCTGCCAGTTAATGTGATGCTTTTACAGAAAATACAGTTGCTTGTTTCTGGTCATGCGGAATCTCACTGTGTGCTGAAGAGTTTGCTTTAATATAATTAATCAAATTTGGAAAATTCTTGTTGTTGATCACTTTATCTTCTTTACCTGCTCAAGTGGCATTTTCAAAGCTGGATTCAAAAGACACTTGAGACAAGTTGTAATTATTGCCAAGAGTCATTTATGGCTGCTGCTGAAAACAGCATTTGCTGCAGCTGAGTCAGAGACTCAGCTGCAGTGCTAGTTACATTTCCCATCAAGGCATTGACATAGACCATTTGCAGTCAATGAAACAAATGACATGAAAGAACATGATGAGAAACTGAAAAGAAAGACAAACAGTGTAAAAAATGAGTTAGAGGTGCCATGTTATTATTTTTGTAAATTATTTTTTCTTCCTCATTATTTTTCTTATGCTTTTTTTCCCTTGACTTGACACATGCTTGCTTGGCTTTCCTATGGCAGTATTTTTTTTGTTGTTATTTTTCAAATGCCAGCCATTTAACCAAATTGACATCCAGGTGCGAAAAGTTTCCCACCCCCCAAGTTGACCACTTAGGTGTTGTTGTTCTGCGTGAAGTGCTTGAATGATTTATAATGTTCATTTGGAGACTTTGCGAGACACTGTAGTAAGTCTTTTGTAGTAAGATAAAAGAGGGGACTTGAGAGTAGCCCATAACTCACTCTGGTTATTTTCAAGAGGGGTCAGTGACCTTGGCTTCGAGAGATGGGGAATTCTGCAATACTTCAAATCAATCTGCACCACAATGAAAGAAAAAAAGAAAGAAAGAAAAAAGAAGTTAAAAGCTGTCAGTCTTACCTTCCCTCCATTTTCAGTCTGATTCCCTCCAACGAAGCTCTTGAAATTGGAAAACAATAGCAGTAGGGGATTTGGTTAACATGTTTGAGTTGGAGAATGTTTGTGTTGATAATTAAGGTAGGGTGTGACAGTGAATGATTTGTAGAAACTTCAGATAACTTATCTTTGGTCCCAAGACGGTGGCTATCTGTTGTATCTATCAGACAAATATGTCAGCCTATAATGGATTACATTGGCGTTGCTGTGGACACAGATAAGTTTAAGTCAAGAGAAAGTAGCACAGTGTTTGGCCAGTCAAAATTGATTGACTATCTTGTTGACTTTTTTTTTTCAATTTCTTGGATCTAGTCTACGAGTACTTCAACTAAGTTTTAACTTTTAACAGTTTATTGGTGTCATGTTCCAGTTCATGTGGAATTTCCCATTAAGCTCCCATTACAGACAAACTCCACCTGTGTCAGAGACTGTGCGTTTGTGTGAGTGTGGCTCCCTCTCTCTCTCTGCGGTCCATTGACGGTCCAGACACCTTGCTCCACATCTCTTAGCGACCTCCCAGCCCCCACAACTGTCTGTGTCACTGTATTTTGGAAAGAGTGAGGGAACTGATTTTCAGGTACTGTACAGGATATGAGTAATAACAAAAATGAACCTTCTGGAAACTGTGCACAGGTTCCAAGCTTGTATTCTGGGACACTGTGTAAACCATTAGGGCCAGCTGCTCTTGGCGAAATTCCTTCAATCACGGCAAGATGCAGATCTTTTAAAAAAAAAAAAAAAAAAAAAAAAAGAATTTGCTGACCACATTTGGCCCTGCAGTTTAGGCTTTCTAGTTTGCTTCATGCTTGCTTTCTCAGTAGTGTCCTCTGTCAGAACATCTGCACTAATGCCAACATATCCAGATTTCAACACATTACTGGCCATCTACATGTACGCAACACACACACTCACCTAATTGTCTATACACACAGACACATACCCCAACCAGCCGTCTTTAATTAGGCTACATTTATTTTTGTCTGTAAAAGTACAAAGCAACAACCTACCAGTTCTGCTGTTCCCTGAGTTTGTACTGGAGCTTTTCCAAATGGCTTTTTTAATGAGACTCCCCATGTTAGGTATTATTTTACCTGGAGAATAACATATGACCTGCAAGTTTGTGGTCTCTATCCTTCTCTTGCCTATGCTTGCTGTTTTCCCTTCATTTTTGTTCGTGTTCTCTTCAGGGTTTGATTCTTTTTCTCTTTAAATCTCTTCCCTTTTTGCTCAGCTTACGGAACAAGCGTTCTGTCACTGTTGCAGATGCTAAGCATAGTTTACACACACATACGCACAAACTTCTCTGACTTTCGCATTGGCAGCTAGTTTTATAATTGTTGCATTTAGAGGTTGTTAGAGCAGCAGACCCCTTGTCAGCTGTGGACTCATTACTGCCGCTGATCGTGCTCTGCCTAACCAACCTGCTGTTATTGGTTTTTATGTATGCATGTACAGGTGTGTATACACGTGTGCTTGTGTGATAGCATATGTGCTGGCATGTAAGTATATGTGCATATTGGCAAACAGTAATCTTTTTGTGTCTGTACAGGTATGTGCTTGTGCGTCTTTTTGCATTTTTGTGCTTGTGTGTGGCCTCTGTAAACCAGCAATCACAGCCTGTTAGCTAGAGCCCCAGCTGTATTTGTCTAAATATAGTTGTGACCACAGTCAGACCAGACCAGGAAGCTGATTAGCCTGAGAACCAATGGTCTGAATGGATCTCAGCTATTATAATGTGAAAAGGTTTAGTACAGACATGGGGTTACCCAGAGGCTGATTAAATGGAAGGTTAGGCTTAGCTAGTGATACCTTATGCTAGTAATGGCATAATGGGTCACCAGATGGTTCTCAGCCTTGTTTGGAGCAAACAAAAAATGTTTTGTGAGGGTCCTCTGTTAAGTCAACTTCCTTTTCAATTTCACTCATTCATTTTAATGACTAAAAACAATTTGCTATCCCTGCTTTATGTCCACGTTTGAGCATGTACACAGAGGAAACAGTCAAGGCAAAGAGCACCACAGCTGGTATGGTGCTCATGACTCTGACTCACGCCCCCTGCACAACACCATGCCCTGTTGTGCCTGATTTTGACAGGGACACTGGACAGAAAGACCTTGTGCCAGCCAGTCACCCAGTTACCCAGCCAAGCAGTCAGCAAGTCCGCCAACTGGCCTGTCCTAACCCTGGTCCAGTTCTTCGTCACTCAGTCACGGCACCAACGGAGGACAGGTCGGGAAATGAGGCCTAATGTTGTTGAAATACACCAGAGGAAAGCATATTTCATTGGCTGAAATTGAAACACCTAATTTTTCATTGCTCCTGACTAATTTTGATTTCCTTTTAACATATTCCTGGTGGCCTCTGCGTTTTAATAAAAAAAGTTATTGACTTAAAGGACTACTGTGAGGTCAGAGACAGCCTATTCAATGTGCACTGAAGTTCAAGCCAAGGACCTGATTTCTTAAATTATGAGTCAGGATCCAAAATGGGTTTTGGTGGTGGGTCTCCACATTATGAGAGTAGAAGTATGCTTTAATGAGTTTTGCTCCCCAGGCTACAGAGTCCGTTTCTAGTATGGATACTGTACTAAACCAGTAGATTGCATTTTGTTAGTTGCCCATATTTCACATTTTAAGATGTATGTTGTAGTGTAGTCATTTCTTACTGCTATTAATGATGCAGGTATTATTAGTACTTCCATTTCTCCTCTTTGAGACTTTTGTTTCCCTCAAAGCCTGTGGTAACAGTGAAAGAACTGCCTGCCAGAAAGCTGTTTACCATGTTGCAGCAAGAAACACTGTCTGTGCCAGCTACTTAATGAAATCCGATGAGTGTCTGGCTGTCCTCACATCCAGCATTCCCAAAACACCCTAATGAGAGTTTCTGCTTCTCATTTAGCTCCGAGATCCAAGTTGCTGTTTGCAAAGAATTGGGCATAATATAATAAAAACAGGTGCATAATTAAAGTTTTAGACGACCACATGCACATGACAGCTCCCCTGAAACGCTATAAACACTGGAATAAGCCAACAAACTTTCATCCCTTGCCAGTCCTCCCATTGAAGTGGCTTTGCAGGCACATTTGCTCTGCATGTGGGGACATTGTTGTTGCTGGGTCCCCTTCACTTTCTTTTGTTCAGCAGCAATCTGCTACGTGTACACACACACAGGCGTGCACACATTTGAACACTCATGAAAATCAGTTTGATTGATGTCTTGCCTGTATAGCATGCAACAGTAGTGATTTCTAATAGTAGAGAAGCATGACATTGCTTGGTTCACCATGGTGCCAAATGCACCATATGTTTCCAGGGAATTCAAAATGTATATGTGCGCTGTCAAGGTAAACTCATTGACCCTGTCACGTTTGGAGTTTCTCTCTCTTACTGCCTTTGTTTTTCCTGTACTTTAACATCTCTCTTTATCAAACTCTATCTCTCTTTCTGTCTCATAGTAGTCCCCCTCTGAGACAGCAGGCAGTTAAGAACTCTGGGCCTGCCTGTGTGCAGCTAACAGCTCATGTCACCCTGCCGAACCACCCAGGAGCAGAAGAAAGGGAAAGATAAAGAGACACAGAGAGAAAGAGAGGGAGGGAAGCAGAGGAGTTAAACGATTGCAGAGCTGCCGAGCGGAGGGAGAGACCCCGTGACATATCCCACACTCTGAACTGGGACCAGACCAAAATGGATGTGTGATTAAATGAACTGTGATGCTCGTTCCTGACACGCCGCAGCCATCCCTGGAATTAGTCACGGTTCTATTTTCACCAAAAGCGCTGCTCAAAGGGCAGCGCCGCTTTGCTTCCATTACAATATGTAGTCAAGCGAGCACATGTGCACGCACACACCCCCAAAAAGTAGATGTGTATCTAGGCTGGGGGCACTGCCAGTCCTCAAAAACCCAGCTGAAGAACCTCTCAGAACAGAAGAGAGGAAAACAGGAGTGGAACCAAACAGGCTTGTTTTGCAGTGTTTAGTTCAGGCTCCCTGGGTGTTTTTCCAGTGAACAGAAGTTCCTGGGGATGTAGAGGGAGGGAAGGACAGGGGAAGAGGGAGAGAGAGAGGGAGAGAGAGAGAGAGAGAGAGAGAGAGAGAGAGACGTGAAGGATACAGATCAGTAGTTGTGATGATGACAAGTGCTCCATCACTCTCAGCACTATGTATAATGTCATACCTTGGTTGGTGTGTGTGTACGTTTAGTGGGGATTCCCTCCTCCTGCTGTTGCTGATGTCATGGATGAGATCTTAAGAACTGAGGAGTCATGACTTCACAGCCTGGATAGAAAAGAGCTCAGAGACCTGATTCATGGATTTGATGGGCATTGTATGTGTGTCAAGATGTTTTTGTGTGTGGTATTGGAGATGTGCGAGAAGTGTGTTTCAATGTGTTTGGATATAAATGAGCGATTACAGAATGAATAGGGGAGGCAGTGAGGCAAATACTAGAAAGGAGGGATTGAAGAACAAATTCAAAAAGTGTGTGTGTGTGTGTGTGTGTATGTATGTATGTCTATCTGTGTGTGTGTGTGTGTGTGTGTGTGTGTGTGTGTGTGTGTGTGTGTGTGTGTGTGTGTGTGTGTGTGTCAGATGATAAATGAGAGCATGGTCCACTGAGGTTCTGATGGACAGGGGCCTGGAGGACTCCATCCGACTGTGCTGTTACCTCATCCCCCTGAACGCTCAACTCATCAGCTTGTCATACACACACACTCACACAAACTCTCTCCCTCCACACTCTTGGAGACAGATGAAATGTTAAATGCGTAGAGATTCTTTTCAGGGTCAGGTTTCTGGGCTGTACATCTCTTCACATAAATCATCATCACAGTTTTGACGGAGGGGAGAAAAGGGTCGGCGGCAAAGAGGCAAACTACACCTACCTGCCAAGTAACTAAGGAAAGCTTGGCTTGCACTTGGTACTTCTTCAATTTGCTGTTGGAATGTAGTCCTACCTATTTGGCCACTCGCACTATCAATGAGCTGTTTTATGTTGTGATGTGATATTGATGGATTCATGGAAGTCATGAACCATTTGTTTCCACCGGTGTCTGTTTCATTAAGTGTATGTTGGCGCTTATGTGCAACTCTCCGTTCCTTCATTTATTATTGTCACTGTATCCTGACTCTCTTTGTGTCTCTTTTTCTCCCCGTGTACTATCTTTTATCTAACCCTGTCTTTCTTCATCTGGTGTCCCTCTCTTGCAGGAGTAAAAGGTCTTTGGTCCCCACCACAGAGTGTATTTTTGAGCTTCCCCACTTCACTGTCCAGGCCACAAGGGCCCAGACGCTTCTGCTCCAAGCGATCTGTCAAAGCTGGACCCACAGCCTGGTCAATGGAGCCACGTCAACACTCAGCGAAAGCTTGCTCCGTGAGGTGTACAAAGCTCCAGGTAAACAACATGCTCTACAGTAGACCATTTGAAGTTAACTGAGCTTGCCTGTTCTTTTTAAACCATAATCCAGTTTCATCATCGTCTGATGTCTGACCAGGTAATAATTAAAAGTATTTTTCTGCTGATCTTTGAGCAGCTACTGCAGAGCAATTGTGGTGAAAGGACTGGTTTTCAATGAAGCTGAACCATAGTGAGACAGAAGAGCAAGTGTGACCCGTTTACTTTGCCCTTATCTTTGCAGCATACCTACATAAATTTCACTTGTAGGTAGTTGGGGATTTGCGTGTTATGAATGTTTGCCGACTTTTTACTTCTCTGTATGTGTGTTGGTCAAACGACCACTAGTCTCTACAAAAAGATGTATCTGCGTATATATGCAGAACCTGTAGGCAACAGTACAAAGTTTTGGTCTCGGAAGAATTTTGGTATTTGTTTGTTGTCTTTTCGTAGTACGAGTAGTATTGACCCATCATGTTTGAGCGGCAGCAATCTTGGAACCCATTGGCTATCGTTTGATGAAAATTTAGCTTTTTGTCAGCTATTCCAAATTAATCTAAATTTACATTCATATGCAGATATCTGTTTATTAAGATAAGCAACAATGACCGGCACATGAAAGAGGAAGTCTTGGCCGGAATATCTAGAACCCTTAAAATATTGGCTGTTGCCCTCAGAGGCTTGACATCGTCAGACCAATAGCCAGTGGGTTCTGAGATTAAATGACCCCTGACCATTCCACTGACACCATGTTGTTTGGTTGCACATTGGATATCCATCCAGCTGACAAGTGATTAGGTTTTTGAGGAGAAAGGGAGCAGGTTTATCCTAGAGGAGCCAAGGCTGTTTTTCCAGTGCATGTGTTTGTAATTGCTTTGCATGGCAATAGGTTCCCTGCCTTTTTTGTTTTGTTTTGTTTTTTGCTGTTTTTTTTTTTTTTTTTTTTTTGCACTGGTGATTGTAGGGTAGCAATATAAATTCTGCATTGGCGACTCAGTCACTTTGCAGTATGAAAAAATACCCACACAAAAGACTAATGTGTCCTTTAGCGGCTCATTCTGTATTTCAGTCATGAATAGTCAAAGAAGAAACTACATCACTTTGTTCATCTGGTCTCTTTTAGGCTGTTGTATTAGATGGTAATGCGTTCATCATTGTAGTTGATTTATTGAAATCTCATAAAGTACATTTACGGTCCTTTGTTTGTTTAGTTCACTATTTAAAAAAAAGCTTGGTTCTCAGTACCAGTAAATTGTCAAGAGAGATATATGGAACTGGATTGAGCTTAAAGTGATTTGACTTTCTTATGAAAAGTTTTACAGTTATTTCTCAGGGCTCAGCACATCATGTGCCAGACTATCATTGGCCCAAAACAAGTCAACCTGATAGTAGCTAGTGAGCTATGGCCAAATTAGCAGCATGTCCAATACCAGGAGTGCAAGCAAATATCCAAAACTTTAGGTTTTCAAATATACACCTTTACATGAGACACTTTGGCATAAAGATCAACTTGTCTTGTGCCCAGTGTGGGGCACTGGACCTGCAGCCAAGAGCAAATTAACTCTGAAACGGTTTTACGCTTCATGTCGCCTAGGATGCCTTAATGGTCAAATAATAAATTTTGCCCCTTGTTAAAGAAAGGGAGGGGAGCCTGCATTCAATAAAACAGTAGCGTTTCTCATGACGGTAGCATCTGGACAGTCCTCTGGAGGGCCAGGGATTTTCCAACTCATTAGGATCATGTTGTTTGGTATGCCGTCAACATTCTCCCCCGGCCAAGCCAGCCAAGCTACCTTTTTCACCGTTGTGCAGCCGCCAAAATTTATGAAACTGGTCTCCCGTGGAGTGAAGTCAAATATTCCTCTCCCCTCACTCTGCCTTTCTCTTGGAACAGGGCTTGAATAGAAACATGGAGAAACATTTGCACATCTGGTCTGTGTGCTGGCAGGTTAGAAAAAGAGCAGTGGGGAAAAGAGTTTGGGTTTAGAAGGCAAGAGAGTGAAGGGGAATAGGTGATGTGTTGTGTAAGTATATGTTTTGTGGGGAAAAAACTCAGCAATAATTCCTATGATATAACCAAAGATGTCTAGTACTGTATCTGCTTTTGAAATTGTGGTGACACTCATAGGCCTTAAGGAAGATGTTAGCTGTCCCAGCCCCTCTCAATCTTTGGTGCGACAGCTTAAGTGTGGAGGAGAAATGGAAAATGAGGAAATGCAAGAAGAGATGTGGAGTGAAGTAAGCAGAGTTAATGTTTATGAACTGTGTTTGCTGTAGTGCATCTTCCTGTTCAGCCAGTGCAACCTTACTGGATAGTTTTGGTTCCTGTGGGCAACATGGTTTTGCCCACACTGTAGTGTCATAATGGGACCTTGCAGGCTGTTCTGTGTTGGCTATTTGCCTTCCCACTCACTCATCTGCTCCTCTTTGCTCTGCTTGGCTCTCAGTTGTTTTTTTAACTAAGGCAGGCCCAGTGCGTTTTCTACAAAGACCTTAGCATTATAACTCCTGATGAAAACCTCACTGAAGCCAGTCCTCTTTAGTTTACATTATTTAAACCTATCTAATAACAAATATGTGAACTGTGCTGTTTAACCACTGACATGGTGCCACTTATTTGGCCCTCTGTACGGTGAAAGTGTCTGCAATCGTAGCAGTGGCTGCATTTTTCCACTAGTGTCACTTGGCGGCTGACTGGCTGCAACTGTTTGTGGTAAAAGCATGGGTCTGTTATAACGCTCACAGGATTCAGATCTGGATCCAGATTTAGATCTTGTGGTCGTGTGTTTGTTCTTGTGTCACCAACCAGCAGTCATCTGGCCATTGCCAGGACAGGGCTCACACACACACACATGCTGAGGCCAAACACTGAACATGGCAAACAAAAGCTTTTCACTGAGAACATGTGCTTTTTTTTCATTCCTTTAGGAATTTCTCCTCCCTTCTATCCTTTTGATGTTACAGGGTTTTTCAATAGTGGAAGGTGTTTCATATCGAGGTCTAGCTGATAACACAGATGGTCAGTGTCCTTCGCGGGGGAGCAATTTGGGTATAAGATTTCATTCCCTGTCCAAAGGAAATTCCACAATTCAGCAAGGGTGAGAACTACACAAAGCTTCGGTTTTAATCTCAAGGTACTGACAGACTGTAAAATGTTCTTCAAAATAATTGGTGGACTCAGATTAAAGCAACAGTCAGAGACTTAAAATCATTGCAGCTGACTGGATCACGGCCACTAGGACTTGTAAGACTTCGAGTTACTGTGCTGCTCAGTGGCAGCTACAGCAGCAACCCAGCAAGTAGCACATGCAGTGTAGCCTGTGTTTGGTGTGCAAGCCCAGAGACGACTGAATGAAATCAGAAAACAAAC
This sequence comes from Cephalopholis sonnerati, assembly GCA_019142605.1. Taxonomy (NCBI): domain Eukaryota; kingdom Metazoa; phylum Chordata; class Actinopteri; order Perciformes; family Serranidae; genus Cephalopholis; species Cephalopholis sonnerati. The sequence goes on along the minus strand of JAGQAX010000008.1, from coordinate 10,675,270 downwards.
CGTAAAATCTTATTTTCCTTGAGAATCAGACGCTGTCAGTCGCTGCCTGTTGCATGACGGCTTGGTTTGTCACACAACTGTCTGTAGGACAGTGCTGATTTCCAGTGCTGCTGTAGCAAGCTTGGCTCAGACATGAGCAGAGTTTTCTGTGGTGACACATTATTCCAGTGTTCCCCTTTTGCATTCCAGTGAAGCTCACACTAGTGTTGTATTTTATTGGTGAGCTCTGCAGCAGTTTGTCTGTTTTTTTTGGTGAAAATGGAGAAGTAGTAGGGAGGTGTGTGCTTGTTTGTGCACACATTAGTGCATGAAGTCTTATGTATCAATCAGTATGTCCCCACAAATCCTGGGCCTTGTCAGCTGCCAAGTGAGGGTAACAACAAGTCTGCTGCATTTCTGTCTTTCGCGCTTCCATTTTTTTCTTCATCAGACCCCCTCTGTGTTCCTTTCTTGCTTTTTTGTCTTTTTTCAGTCTGACTGTTGTCCTTTTTTCCATCTTTTCTGTGTAATTCTATGCTATCAACTTTCCTCCTCTTTTTTTCTCTTTTTCCATCTGTCCCTCTTATCTCATTTTGTTGCTGAATTTATTGTCTCACGCCATCTCAATTTTCTTCCTCTTCCTTCTCTTTCTCCTCTTCTCCTGTGATTGTCAGCGGCCAGCCTGTCTTACATGTTCTCTTTGTTTATACTTCCAGGATGCTTTCGTGGTTTGCAGTAGCAGCCATACTGTAGTAGTACCAGTAGCGGTAATAGTAGTAGAGAGGAGCCAGTAATTCCTGCCTACCACTGCTTCTAGCCACTGCTAACCTCAGATTCTGCGACACACTGACCACAGTGACCTCCCACACACCACTTGAGTCTGCATGCATTTGTGTGTGAGTGTACCGCATGTTGTGCACAAGAGTATGGTGAGTGTGTGTCTAATTTTGGCACAGGGAAAGCGTAATCTCAGAGCACATATTCGTTTTCTCATTGCTTATTCTTCAGTTTATTGTCTCAACAAATATTTGGATATTCAGTGGCTGAAAAGTCAATGTGCATTTGCATTGCCTCTTTATGGTTTAGACATTAGATTAGCCCAGAAAGTTGTAGAAAACACGCCACATCTCCAAAACTTATGTGTGCCTTTGATAATGACATTTGAAAATTTAAGCAGCTGTTTAACAAACAATACATTTTTTTAATAAACAATACAAGAGAAATGGGTTTACATATTATGGACACCAGTGTCAATAAATGACTGAATGACTGACTGGTTGATCTACAGTCATTGCTCTCACTCACTATTTTGTATTTTCATAGTTATCCCCTGTACTGTAGTTAAATCTCACTTAGTGTCAACAGTAAAAGCTAAAACATTGTCACGGATCCCAGTGACTTAAGTTGTGATAAAATCCTAGAATCCTTCATCTGTAAATTGCCATGAGCGCACAGAACCTGTAGGTTTTCTAATAGTATTTTTTCATCTTTTCCCTGCTGGTGATAGCTTTATTGGATTTTGATTCATGTACTTTGGACTTGAGTCTTTCAGTTTCATCAAGTGTATTTATAGCTCAGTACACAGTGATGAGTCACAAAGAGCTCTTAAACCTGCAGATGGTACGACTCTGGCTGGACGAATATGACCCAGTGATCTCGTGTCCTTGCACTTTGAATATTGCCTATGCCTATATTATGACCATGTGATTATGAGAATAATCACATAGTCATATATGTGTTTGTGTTTGTGTGTGTGCATTTGCCTGCTTGCATGCATATCTGTATGTGTGCTTTTTGTGCCTCCGCTCTTTGTCTCACAGATTAAACAGAAATTAGAAGTCTGGTTGTGTCCTGTTATATTTAATATTGCAGTTAACCCTCCGGACGACACACAGAGAGGCTGGGATGCTCTAGACTTCATACAGCCCATTATAAAAGATGTTTTTTTGGATGCCGTTAGATTCCTTTTAAACATAGCCGGTAGCAGAAATACTTCATAGCCTGTTTTTTTCCCCCCTTGTGTTATTTGTTGTCGTAGCTGAGCAACATTTGACTTATTGATTTTTGGTCACTGATATCCATCATAAGGACTATGCAGTGAACTGAAAAGGACTGGGGGAATTTTTTTTTTTTTGTTTTGTTTTTTTGGGCCTTATCAGAGTGTCAGCTACAGTAAAGCATGAGCTAGTCAGTAATTTCCCCCTTCATTTGAGCCAGGCTCAGTTGTTGACAGACCTCTTTTTTTCATATTAATGGGCTTTTCCTGAACATTGTCCTCCTTAAATGAACCATTCTGGGACCAGTGCAGGATCTCCAACCAAGTTGGCCAAAAGAAGTGGAGCAGAAACTTAGGCTAGTGCTATTAACTTCCTACAATCCACTCTTACCCTGCAGAGCAGAAGAGCTTGAGCATAATTTTAACCTCTGCACTTGTTTCCCTGTTTTAGTGTCTTTCAAAAGACTGCAATTTGAAAGACAAAAGATCAAGGTCATACAAATAAGCATAAAATTGGCATTTCCACCAGTGATGGATTCAGCTTTAATGCAGCTACCACAGCTGGTTTTCTGGCCACAGAGCTCTGTGGTGGTCTCACCAAGGACAGGGGGAGGGGGGTCTGGTAGAAGTTGGTTGGTGGTGGTCACCAGACGTGCTCTAGATGATTGCTGGGTGATATATGAGCTGTGACATAACTTTAGCGTGACAGATATAGGGGGAAAGAACAGAGGAAGAGGAAGAGAGAGAGTGAACAATATAATGAGCAGAATGAAAAATGAAAGTCAGAGGGAAAATAAAGGTTGAAGGAAATGTGACAGAAAGAAGGAAATAAAGAGACTGAAAGTGTGGGGTGGACCTCAGTGCCCAGAAATACAACTGGCCGTTGGTTCTCTTTATTAAACCCAGCTTTTTCACCTAATTGAGTGTCAGGTTAGACATGCACGCACATATACACACATGTAAAGAGACGTGCATATGCACAGATGTATGCCCATCTCCATCTTTAGCAAATCCTATATGTACTCCTGAACTCACAGCATACGATCCCATTTAAGGCAGATAACGGCAAGAATGTTTGGATACAGCAAACCTATGCTCTCACTGCATAGCGACTAGAAGCATGTTGATTATAATAGTCCAGGACTTGTGCTCTCACTCATAACAGTATCATTATTAAAACAAGTCTTTTGTTTTTACAAGTTCCCCCTACACATACAATGGGGGATGGGGCAGTGTGGAGAAAAATAGAGAAAAGGGTAAAAAAAAAAGACTAAACACGACTCAAGGTTACGTCAGGGAGAAATATTTATACTTTTCTTCACACTGATATTTCCCATTGCTTGGAAACAAATGCAATCTCTCAGAAGACCATGTCAACAACAGTTTTTACGCATTTTTGCACTGCATGAAAAAGGCTGTTCCTGTCATGGCCAGCAGTTCACATCCCTGTGATCTAACTGCCTTCAGGAGCATGGGTCTGACGCAAATCCCCCTGTGACGCTACGGCATAATAAGTGTCCGTAATAGCTCTGTGTAATTGGAGGGGAAAAAGTGTCAATTTTCATATCACTCTGTCACTGCCCTAAACTAATCCCTGGTTTGCTGTGGTGCTTTTAATGTTGTCTGGTCTCAGAATGTACCCGTCTATCTTTTCTCCCTCCTCCTCCCCTCTTTGGTGTTTCTCTTTTGTCTGCCCATAATGCAGCTGTTGGTAGCAAAGTTCTGGCTATGAATCTGAACAGGGGAGGCTACACTCCACTCAGTTTTTCACTGTTTTCCTGTGCAGGTTTTGGCTGACATGGCCTTCTTACTTATAATCGTAATGTCTCCCATCTATTAATCAATACAAGCCAGAAGAACATGCGGCTTTGCCCTGTCATATAATGGGCCCATACACTTAGCTCATGGAGATTATTTTGATAGTCCTTTTTCATTGTTCCACAATGAAAGTAGAAGAAGGAAGGACATGAGCCTTTTTTCATGGTCTGTGGTTGTCACAAATGTCAGTAAAGAGATGGGAAGCTTAATGAAAACCCTGAGATGTCTGTTTCAGCATGGCCTGGCCCCTCACTCAAGTATCCATACTTCTTTGAAGAGGTAACTTATTGGTTGGAGAGAAATTTCTGCCTGTCTACTTGTCTGCTTCACGGATTGACATCAGGGCAGGAAGAAAGCAGGAGGCAAAGGAAAGAAAGAGGGCTTTTTCATCCATACGCAACCTTATTTCTGACATTAAAAACACGTTGTGTCAGCATCAGAGAACCGATAAATAAATCTTGGATGGAACTTGAGACGGTTCTTGTCAATGAAAACTTCAATGAGCTACAGACGGCCCTCGCTCAACTCCTGGCAGATTGTGATGATGTTTTAAGTCAATCCAGACTCAGGCCTTCCTCCTCTCTTTTGTCTTCCTGAAGCTCTCTGCTCTTTCTCGGTTGCTCACTTCAGTCCAGAGCTAATGAGAGAAGCCAGTGGAGTCAATGCAAAACAGAAGTTTGTTGTGTTGTGTTGTCCCACAATATGGCATCAGATTACATGGATATTTATATGTTTAATGGGATGAGAGGAACATAAAGTGCCTGAGGTCTGCTCCTCCATTAAACAACATCTCAAGTCAATTTTCACCAAACTACAGCTCTGCACTTGCACACACACAAATCCACACACACACGCATAAAAAAACATGTCTATATATATCTGTACACACACATCTCCCCCTCGTGGTTGGTGACTTCAGACACTCATCAGGGGACATCAAGCTTGTCATTTCTCACCCAGATTCTTCATTCATCATCCCCCTTTTCCTCACACCATCCGCTGGCTTCTGGCGAAAGATGATATTTAAAAGAAATCAGAAGTCTACTGAGAGTGTGCCAAGGATTTTCTCTCCCCTGTTTGTTTGAATAGTAGCCCACTTTTCTGTCATGGGAAATAAGATGTGATTCAAGGCATGTTGGAGGACATGGATGATCCCAGTACAGGATCTGGAAGCCTGAGATTCATGTCCAACTTTTCATTTTTGCTCTCTTATATGAATCATTGATGGTTTCTCAGAGGCATCTTTCCACTTACCACTAAATCCAATATACCATTGGCACAGTGTAGCACTTAAATTGATAGTTGATCTCAAAGATCTATCATGCTTCTTAGAAACCTGGCTGGTCGTTGGTAGTTGAGTAGGGCAGTTTAGTTGGCTGGCCAAGCTTGGGTAGAGAAGATATAAGCTTTCATCATTTAGAGCTGGAACACTTGACTCCTGACTCTCCTCTGTGGAGGGTAAACTGAAATATGATATGAAAACCCCATGCAGCTATGGTTTATGAAATGTTACTATGCTAAAGACTTGTGGACTGCTACAATGTGTCATCAATAGATAATGCATTAAGCAGACATAAGAAGGCAAGTCAAGAGTACAATTATGGTAAGGTATACATTGATATATTGTATATTATTGTGAAGGCTCATTAGTCACTTAAATAAATGAATAAAAAATAACAGTTGTGGTATTAGGAAAGCATCAGGTGCATCACTAAAACGTTAAACCCATTAAAGGAGAGACTGATTCAACACAGGCCTTTACTTTCACCCCAGAGTAAGTAATAGTGTAAAGAATGAGATTCAGGAGGAATACATTACATACAGCAGGGCATAATAATTAAAAGTAACACTAAAAGGGACAGTGCATTCGATGGGTAATTTAGTAGCTTCATAACTGTCTAATATGTTTAAAAAGTTTAAGAACACACTAAGCAAAGAGCATCACTGAGACATGAAACAAAATGCACTGTCAGTAGAATAGGCTTTAAAGCGCCCGCAGTAGACTGCTCTGAATGTTACTAAGCCCCGAATCAATGACAGCCCCAAATAAATCTGTTTGTATTTATGTCATCTGGTAGTGTCTGCAGAGCTGGCTCCCTGCTGTGAGCCAACCGTCCCATCTAAGGGTAGTGACTAGTGCCGACTGAGCACATAGCTCCACGTCACAAGGCCATAAATTTCCACTGCAACTCCCATTGAAGTGCCTCAGCAGCACCGAAACCCCAGTCACGTCTTGGCTACCACCACACACAGACAGTCAGCCTCTGCAAAGCTGAGACATAAATATTGATCTCAGTGGATTATTGATAAACAAGAACTCTGCTTGGTTTCCCTTTAATACTGTCCCATAAGGGAAGAGAAGAAAAAGGGAGAGAGCCTGAGAAAAGCGCAAGCGTGAGTTATATAGTCACAGAGATCTTGAGAGTCAGAGAGAGAGGGAGATAGAGAGAGCAGTAATCCAGAGTTACGTTTCAGTGACGGAGGGGCTGGTTTAGCGTCATTAGCTGCGGTCTGTAGTTTCGAGCATCCTTCTCATGGTGGAACCACACTGGCATTCCATCCTGGCTGCTACTTCAAAGTCAGAATGCCCCTGTTTCTTATGCTAACCAAATTTGTCAGGGCAGCATTAGGCTGGGGATATGGGAGATTGAGAGGCAGGCCCTCTCATCCAGAACTGTGTTTTAATGGCCTATCTCACCACCGACTAATCATCTCTTTACAAGTGGCAATGCGGGAATCCTCTATGTCACAGCACATGTTTCTCTATCACTCTTCACACATCTGTCTCTCCCTTTTCCTCTCATTCTCTCATCTTTCTAACTTGTTCTATAACTCTTTCACTCGGTTTTGCTCTGCACCCCCCCATCTCTCAAACCCCACTGCCTAGGCCCATTAGTGTTGGCCAAATTGCTTCCGCATGAAGACTCCTTAATTGTGGTAATTCGGTGGCAGAGAGAACCAAGGTTTGAATGTGCAGAGAACATGTGTCACTGCTTTAGTGGGCAGACGGAAAGGCAGGCAGCACCTGGAGGGAATGGTAATCATGGAAATTAGACCCCCAGCCTCCGCTACCACCAGCACTTACACCCCATCACTGTCTTAATACCTCGACCGTTACAGGCAGTGAGCACCACTTGCATACCCCACCACTCTAACCTCTACCCAGTATGCTGGAAGCTGCTCAGCTGGGCTGCCTCATAGGGATAAGCATTTTTGTTTGTACGTGCTTGTGTGTGCAGACACTTGTCTGCTTGCAGCTCACTCTGTTCTCTGTCTTTCCCCTCAACTGCATTGTGAGGGATCTTAAGTTAAAACATCTTGCCTCTGTGTATGTAGGTGCAGACGAATTGACTGTTGATGGAAGTTGTTTATATACTAGAATAACCAAGCCCTGGCAGTGGGGCTGCAAGTGAGTAAGTGTGGTTTTTTAGCAGTAGTAGCTATCACTACTCATGTGAACAGCTGTTGATATCTACATATGTAGCGGGTCCTCCTCCACGGAGTTTGCCATTTTGTTTCTGCAGTAGCCCAGAACAGACAAACCAAACACTGGCTCTTGATAGGGCCATGCACATTTTCACGTTGGCCACCATAGTTCAACTGCATGCTTGGCACACAAAAGAAGTTTGAGTTCTGCAACCCTCATCACCAGATGCCACAAAATCCTACGTACCAGAGCTTTAAAATCAATTGTTGTTGCTGTTTCCTGCAAACACTGTAAGGCCACCAGACTTACCATAACTGCTTTCATTTGTTATTCACAGTCGCTGGTAGAAAGTCTCAAAAAAAAAAAAAAAACAACAAAATTCTATGACAGTGTCACAAACTCTCTTCAGGTACCTCATTGTAGACATTTAATGCCTTACTGGAGTTGACTTCATGTTTCTTTAAGTCTGTACTATCCTGAGAGTCATATTCTATTAATCTAAAAATTATATTTTGTTAAAAGTGATGACTCTTCCCTTCAGACTTGTATTTGCTGACTGCCAAAGCTGCTCTCGTCTCAGCTTTAACTGCAGGACAAACCACTGCTGGTTCACCTTGTCTGTTTTCCTGTCCCTCTCTCTGCATGTGTCTGTATTTTTGCTGTGTGTCAGTACTGGGCAAGGTGCCAGCAGACCTCCTGCTCCTACTTACTGCTTCTACTTCAGCCCTTCCTGACTTAGGAGAGACAGTTATTGTTTCTGCATCAGCACTTAATGGCTCAGCTGGCTGCTTTTGGTCTACCCAACTTGTCTACCTCTTTTTCTGTCAGCCCCCTAGCTGCTGTGGGCCCATTGCCAGACTTGGAGCTTTTAGTACTTTAGGTTCTCTTTCCTTCACTGTCCGTCTTTCTCTGACTACTTGCCCATTAGGGTTTGGCGATAGTGTACATCCTCTTGTCAGCTGATCGTCATCACATATAAAACTGATCCCTAATGCATAAATACAAGCCAGAGAATGGTTTTCTGGAAAGTAGAGAAACTCTCACTTATGGCTATAATGTGACTGCATGGGATGAAGGTGTAATAACTTGAATCAAAACACAGCTTTAATAGCTGTTTCAGCACAGGCTTTACTTCCTTCTCTTTCCATGTCTGCTTTTTCTGGCCTGGCAGTATGCATCAACCAATTCTAGACATTGTTAGTTCTCAGGCCTCACCTTCAGTAATAGAAATAGTTTCAGGTTCTGTATCAGATTTTAATGGATCCTCTGGATGCTTTTTAAAGTTCAAGAACATACACTAAAAAACTTTTCACACAGAGAGTAGGACTTCTGCCTTCCCCTTCTTCATTTTATAACATTTCAGTGTTCCCATGTGAATGTCTTGGCTTATTCGTTACAAAAATGTTTCTATAGCATTAGAAATTAAAATTGCTTAGTATTTGTGAGATATTAACACAAGTGTTTTGTGAATGTAGGCTAATAAAAACACTTTGCTTCTTGTTCTTAAAATATAGCTTCGCCTGGTCTAGCATTATGGACATACAACTTTCCCATACTATTCCTCAAAGCAATGAGAGCAGGACATGTTGGAATGTGTAAAACATGGCAAGTCTGCAGATGTCCTGCACAGACACATGCACACACAGACATACTGAGACATACGTATGCACGCCAACTATTGAGTTATGCAGAAAGCAAAAAAGCAGCCTTTACATCCCATACTGCACCAGCCATGTGTGCGTTCTCTTTTTTGTTAATCTGTCCCTTCTTTCTTTTTGTTTCTATCCCATAGTATATCTTTTCTGACTTTCCATCCCTCCTTTTTCTTCGTAAAACTCCACACTCAGCGTTCAGGATGGCAAATCCAGCTGCCCACGGTTGCCCTCACAGTGTTTGATGGAGTGCTGTAGCCTCTGGCCCCTAGCTGTGTGTTTATGTACTTCTTGCACCTGCCCTTGCTTGAAGAGTAACAGCACCACACACGTTCACCCACTCATTCACTCAGTCACACACAAAAACACACACACACACGCCTGGTTGTAATACACACACTAATGCATCTTACATACATAAACCAAACTGAATACCACTGTTAAGTCGACAAACTACCCACCCTGTTTTTCCTCTTCCTGTGTACCCCACATTTTTATAGTCTAACAGCTGGACAAAACATTGTCCAGAGCCCCCCCACGCAACAACCACCACCCCAGCAGGTGCACCGTGCCCTTTAGGACATCTACGTGGGCAACATGGGATAGTGATACCCCTAGTTCCATTTATCAAAGACTCAATAGAGTAGAAGGAATGGCCCCTGTTGTGTTCCAGATTGGTCTGCACTTTTAACATCTCCATCTTTTCCAGAAGAATGAAGGACTCAAGGGAACAGTCAGTCTGTGTGGAGGCCTACTCATCATTGTTGCAATCATTTTTCCTACAGTACTGTTTTGAAAAAGGCCAAATGGTCACTGGATCTGGATATCCATTCTCTACGATGTTCTGTTCTTTCAGGGTAAATGGGTCATGTGTTTTTAGGTTCACTGAGACACACTCAATAATATAGCCAAATGTCTGGTGCAATACTTTTATGGCAAATGTATGTAAGCTATATTGTTTCCAGGAAGGGCAGCCTAGCTTTATGTAGTGCCTATGTCATTCTCTATCTTTCCCTCTGGTACTGGATCACATCAAGTTACCCAAGGGGGTCTGTGTGTGCACATACGTGTGCATATGTGTGCATATATGTGTGTGTGTGAGCTTGCACATACATGCTTCTCTAAAAATGGTCAATATGGTAACTCAACTCTGTTTCCTGGTTTCTACTGGAAAAATCATCATAATTTGGTGAAAAAATAAGATGAAGACAGAACTCAAAAAAAAAGAAATGGATTGAAATAAGAATCAAAAACATTGCTGTAACTGTTCTCTGAAACAGGATGCTTCGCCGTGGGCTTGTTTTTGAGTAGACTGAGGACATCAAGTGGGAATGTGTCTTTTCTCTTTACTTGTATGTTCTCAAAACCTACAAACTCACACAAAAAAGGAAATGAGAAAAAGAAAATCATCCTTGTGGTCATACCCTGCATTCACGTAGTGTCGGAATAATCAGAAAAATGAGTTTCCAACTGGGAAAATTCACTTGAACGCCCACTAAAATCATAAAACTACTCAGAGGGTTAGCGAAATTTTTGGAATAGGACTTGCTGGGTTGATGTTACATATGTAGAAACATGGTGGATCAACATAAGTATTCGGTCAATTGTAATAAGCTTTTTTATTTCTTTATTCACATATTGTTTGTCACTTTTTTTCTGCTCACATATAATTTTTATTAGGTTGTAACAGTTAGTTGCCATCAATGTAGAGTAACCTAGATTGATGACCTAGAAAAGTTTCTTATCAGCACTAGTAAGGTAAAGCAGTATTTTGGTAGTTTTGGGGAATGGACTGGTGCAGCAACACGTCTCAACACATTATCAACATGTTATTTAAATGCTTGGAGCATAAAATACAATGTACTTTCTTTGTTGCGTCCATGTTATTTCCACATTACAACCTTAAGTTCCTGAACACACCAAAGTTGGAAGACTAACTTATCAACTGGGAAAACTGAACCATCTGAGGAGCATGTGAATGCAGCATTAATGCTTTAGTAGATGGACAGAACCTGGAAATAATTCTGATAATAGTGTCATTTCTTAACAGTAGGCATACAATGTGAATACATGTATAAATAATAGAGAAAAAAATACATTGATTTTTATGTATGCAACAGACAGTATAGCTCTATTATTACAATCTGCTTCTGGGATGAAATAATTCACATACACCAGATCCACACTTTATATAGAACATCTGTCCTGTAGACAGAGGAAGCTGATAAAGAAGCAGGTAACTAAAGCCACAGAGGGACACACAGCTCTGCTCAGTTTGACCTGCAGATATATTAAGTGGCAGGCAGGGAGACAGAGGGAGGGTTATTAACATCCCCATCTTCCATCTGGGCTGATAGAGGGCCTCTCAGACAGCAGGTGAAGAGGTTGCTGGGTAATTTGTCTGAGAGAGGGAGAGGAGGGAAGTCAGTGGTTAGGGATTTTCGCAATTGCCAGTAATTCTCTTGGTTAAATGTGCTGTGTGCATGTGTGTCTGCTTGAATCCTGTCTGTATCCACACTGCCTGCTGTTTTACATTAAAACTACCTTTGAACTATTAGTTGATTGGGATTAACAACTGAAACAAAAATACCATGTGTTAACTTTGGTGTTAAACAACCTACTCAAGTGATTTTTATTTATGCAGATCCGGCTTTTGGATTACCCAAAAAAATGTGATAAGTCGTGATAAGACCAGACAGACAACAAAAGAAGATAGGTGGGGAGTAAAGCATTTATTCAACACGTTGAAGAGTTAAACACCAAGAAATATAAGACAGAAAGTCTGAGAGCAAGTGGATATGGATGAAAGAAAGCTTTTAGATGTTCAGACCAGCTTTTTTCTGGTAGCTTCTGGAACTGTTGCCAAATAATGACCTGCTTTCATAGCCTCTCTGGTAGCACCACTCATCTGTGCCTTATTAATACAAAACCTTCTCACTCACCGGTAGGCAATAAATCCCTGGGATCCAATCCATCTGCTTCATATGTTCTTGATCAGTTTTGATGTATTTGTGTTTATATTTAACTATTGAGTTTCTCGTTGCTGTTCGTTCAGCCTCTTTGACCTGTTGATCTTCGAGTCACTGGGCCAGCTTTTGACAGAAAAAGACCCACTGAGTTGTAAACTCAGTCAGAAAGTGCTGTGGACACTTGTAGGAAATGAAGTGCTATCACTGTAAGAGGGGATTATTCTGAGAAGTAAAGCCTTATTGGAACAGGTGATGTAAGAATTTAATGTGACTCCCTCGGACAGTTCCAGCTCACTGGAAGAATGTAGCATGTGATGGATGGATCCTCCTCTTCTCTCTCAACAGGCGGTTTGGCGCAGAACTCCCTAAACACTACAGTATCTTTTAGCCATCCAGCTATTTCTCCCTCCTCCTCTTGTTATGTGTTTGAAATAGCCTCTCACCATAGAAATAACATTGACATATCATAATGGCGAGTGTGTAATCCCCCCCACTCCTTCCCACAGTGCAAACAGTTTCATTTTGGAAAGATGGCAGACAGAAGGTTCTTCCACACTATGCTGCCATTAAGAGAAATAATCATAGAGTGAAGAGCACTTGAGGCTCCTGTGATGTAATGCTGGTGTTAGGTGAGTTGGAGTTGACACTAAGCTGGATACCAGCGTGACTGTATTGGATATTGTTTTGGAAAGATATATCCTTTATATTGGCCTATTACTCATACTCCTAATAGTCCCTGTTATTTAACTTAAAATGTTCAAGTCATTCAACTCAGTAGATTTACTGGGAAATTGTAAAACATTTAGAACAAGCTATTTAAGGGTTTTTATCTCTTTTAATATCCTTCCTGGGCACTTTTTAAAAACAACATGGCTGTGTTGTTGGGACTGTGCTGTAGTGTATTAAAATCCCATCAGTGTACTGTAAATGTTTTCACAGGAAGCTTTCTCAATCCAGAGGGATAAAAATACAAATAAAATGTACCCCTTGTAAATTTTCAGACCTTTTCAGCTTGTTCTCACAGATGAAAACACACAGAAAAATAAAATATTAAATAGTAGTAAAAAAAATATTTCCAGGTACAGGTTGTAGAAAATCTAATGCTGGCGTTTAATTTATTTAATTCAGCATGTATCTGATCCACCAACCGGCATTTATTTTGTCCCGAAATCCTAACTTTTACCTCGCATTCCCATGGTCTCCTCCCACTAAAATAGTGCAGCTAACCAATGGAGGCTGGTAGGGAGTTGGGGCAACAAAATCCAAAATTTGAAGTTTGTATGTAAATACGATTTATCTTTATTATGTTGATGTAGATTTGACAAGAATACTGTCGACACATGACGTCTTTTATCTCGTGTTTCCAAAGTTATGTGTTTTTGCGGACATATATGGAATAGTTGATATGCAGTAAACTCCTAAAGGGAGTTTGGTGTGTTATTTTCCACCAGGAGCAAGATGTGAAATAATTTTAAAGGGAATCTAGTTGCAGTTGCAAATAGTGACCCTGCAAGAAAACCAGTATTAGCAAAATCTTACAGTCTGTGACTAAAAACTCACATTGTCTTTAGATCTGAGTGTGTGTCAGACTTGAGTCTTTTCAGAGTCTTTCAAAGTCTTCTTGTGTATGGTAGGCACAGATGTCAGGTGCTGATAAAGATGTATCATACATTGTAGTATATAGTAAAGTATACTAGACTGTAGCTTTGGGGGACTGTTCACTTAAGTTTTAACAAACATTTATAGCTTACCTTAATATAAATGTGTTTGTGTTTGACACATTTATCATGGTATGGAGACACACCAACAGGTTAACCTTGGAAACAGAGGGCACTGTCACTATCCCTGCCAGCTCCTAGATAGGTGCAACACACACACACTGTTGGAGATATCTGTGTATTAGAGCACCTGGTTTCTCAGAACTTTGGGAGAGACAGAGAGGGAAAGAAAGGGGTCAGGACCAATTAAAGGCCAATCAAGTGTTTAACGAAGCCACGGCAGCGGTGTTTAAACCTGCCGGACTGCACTTCATTTTCACTTTGTTTTCTTTTTTATTAGGTGTGAAGTCTCCAGGCCCGTCACCGACTCTTGAGGGCTCGGTCCAAAACCTCGAGCTGAAGTTCTGCAGCCGTGCGACGGTGAAATGCGCCTCGGGAACTGTGGGAGCTGTAAAAGTGTGCGCCAGGACCCCAGGTGTGTGCAGCTGTGCCCTGTTAAAACTTTACTGCCTGTGTAGGAGGGAGAGAGTGAGACCGACTAGACTCTTCTTTTACTTTCTTTAACTTATATTTTAACACACTTGACTGTGTCTCTCTCTCTCTTTTTCTCCCGCTCAATCTTTATCTTGATTTCTTTCCAGCTGTGTGATTCAGTTGCTGTTTTTCTCTTGGGGCGCTGTCATTGGTCTCTGGCCATGTCTTTGATGGCAAGGATGTTATTGGAGCTAGTGTCATAGCACAGAGTTCATAAGGTCAAACTGCACACATGATGTCAGGCAGATTGTAAGATCTATTGCAGCTGTCAATATAGACATGCAAAAAAAGAAAGCATGTGCAATTAATTTTCTTATTTCAAAATTAACATCTATAAGGGATACATAGAATAATGAACACATAAGAAGGAACTTTTTTGTCAACACCCAGTTTACTACACATGTCCCCCATATTACTGTTTTCTTTTGTCAATGCATTTTGTCTGTTTGACATTTTGTTATGTTATCCAAGACTGTTTCTGCAACACTTCAATATTATTTCTAGCATGTCCCCCCTTGGATATCACCTGCAGTTTTGGCTTGGAAAATATGGTGTCTTTAGGTTTTCTCATGTGACTTTGAAAACCCAAACTGCTGATTGACGCACTGCTTTTAACTTGCTGGAATTCATGTCAACATAGCTACTTTATTATTAAAAGCCTTTAGGTACAAGTGCCTTGAATATTTTGTGTATTATTTTGTTACCTCCTGTTAGTCTAAAACACTAAAACACAGCTTATGTAGGGATATGGAAATGGCTGTCGCAGACTAGGTAAATCAGTAATATATACAATTCAGTTTCACTACCTAATGTTCTTCATTTCAACTTGAAAATCTCATTTATTCAAGTCACAAAGTGATTCAAATAATAGGGATCTTTTTGTGATCTGCGAAGCATGCTTTTATTTTTTTTGCAGTCTCTGTGAATATGAATAATTTTAATGTTTTTGCCTTTAACTTTGCCTCTTAGGTTCGGGAGAGGGGGTTAAGGAGAAGCTGGTTCCTCTGATTCAGGGCCCATCTGACACTAAAGAACTCCATATGAGCCGCTGGCTCAATGAGATCCGCAAGCCTGAATCTTTGCTGGCTCCTGATCTGCTGGCATTTTCCATTCAGGTCCCTCAGCAAGAAGATGATTGCAGGAACTCAGGTAGAAGCTTCTGAAATGTTGCAATTGCATGCGTTACAGTCTCTCCTCTCCTCTCCTCTCCTCTCCTCTCCTCTCCTCTCCTCTCCTCTCCTCTCCTCTCCTCTCCTCTCCTCTCCTCTCCTCTCCATCCCTCTCCATCTATCACTGTACATTACTGTGTGGTAAAATTTCTTACTCAGCCTGTATATTTTTGAAATCACCATCCTGCATTGATATATCAGTTCTTTAGCTCATTTTCCGGTCGTGGTTGTGGTGTTTGGATTTGTGACAGGCACTGGTAGTCCATATTCCATCTCAATTATTGGTGATCTAATGCAAGAGTCTCAGTTTGTTTAGGTCGTCATATTTTCCTTCCTCCCATAATGTCACGCAATGCCCCCTTTCAGTTATTTGTTTAGTAAAGCCGATAAGTGTTTTCCACTCCAGTATCCTTGAGGCAGGGTTGGCAACTCGGGGTCTCTTTACAGGCAGCATGAGTTCTCTAAACAGCAGTTAGTCTCTGTCAGCGCTGGGCTGAGCTGGCTAACAACAGCTAACCACTCGAGAATTGCTGTTGAAGGCTGCACTGATGTCAGGTTGCAGTTTTTGATTGCATCCTTAGACCACTGATTATATTTCTGGTGTGAGAGTGTGTGGGTGTATACATGTGTGTTTAGAGGGAGGGTGTGGTATTATTCAGTAGCTCCTCCAAAAGAATGCAATTCAGATTCCACAGCTTTAAGTGCTGTAGCTCTTGATTTAGTAAGTTGGATATTTAATGACTGCAGCCTAGTGCATCTCATGTGTCTACAGCAGCAGCCAGGTATGTCCTTGTCTATACAGTATGGTCTCCAGTGTTCTTTCAAGCAAAAAATGCTCCTGTAATGCCTGTTTCTTCTTTGAACGTGGCCATGAACATCAGTATATCATCACTAACCTTTCCTCCTCACCTGCAACTGCAACTACTTCTACTATTGGGCAGCTCTACTGGGTTCCCAAGGAAGATTAATACCTTTGGAAGTACATGTACTTGACAGTCTCTCTTATGTCCTGGCCTTCAATTGCTCCCAAGTCTCTAAAAACCCACAAAAGGTGAGTCTCTCAAAAAACACTCTGGGCTGTTATCCCACAACCATCCTCCCACCCAACAGCAGATACAGGAGAAGCCAGGGGTGACAATGTAAGACAATACACCTCTAGTATTTGTTTTCTGATTTGTCTTCAGAGTCACAACTGTACATCACTTTTAATACAAGGGCTGTGGAGATTCATCGTGTGGCCTTGACTTACGTAAAACCCCAAACCTGAATCATATCAGGCCCCTGAGCCTTAAACATGTCAGCACTGAAATGCAGATAGGGCTGGCCTCAGGTGGTTTCAGACTGTGAGGAAAAGATACAGCTGTAGCTTAGAGTGAAGTGAAGTAAGAAGATAAGTACGGTTTAGAGACAGTGGATTTGGGAGGTCACCCCTAACCAGGAATTCTGTTCCATCGCTGTTTGAATGTCACCCAGTCAATCACTGTCCCATTGCTAGTGAAATGAGTGCCAAGACACTGCTATAAATTGAATATGTAAGGCAGGGGAAAAGCTTACATTTCATAGGCAACTCACGGTTTGATAAATGTGAGGACAGTCATTGAATAAATTTCCCGCAAGTTGCAATGACATAAGAGCAGATTTTAAAAGCAACGTTGTATTTCTGACAAGGGGTTGTTCCACCCTTTACAACCTCACAGACATAGATAGATATTTTTAGGAACTCTGGTAAATTCTATTTAGTGCACAGCCTCAGACTATTACTTTGATTTAGGGAGCATATTATTTCAGCAAAGCAATGGCTCATAAAGACAGTACATATTTTTGAATATTAAAACCTGATCTGAACACAAACCAGAAGACCAAAAGGAAGCAAAAAGAGGGGGAGAGAGAAAGAAGATGAAGGTGAAAGGGAGGCGGGGGGCTGACTCCCAGAAGCACTGGATATATCTCCAGCAGATGTGGAGCAGTGGAGGCCTGCACTCCTTCTCATCACTGCCTCAATACTCTCCTCTTTTTTCCACTCTTCTGTGTTTAATGTTCTTTGTGTCTTGCTTGCTTTCTTTCTCACTCCGTCAGTATCTCTCTTTTGTCTCTCAACCTTTTTGTTTTACTTTTAATCATTGAGAATACCCATGCTTTCTGTCTCTGCCTCTTTGTGTTCTTCACACATAACATATCTGTTCCTTTGTTTGTTAGAAGTCTGACAAGACATTCAGAGTAGGTACAAAGGTAGGTTAGGTAACAAGTAACAAATTATTAAAGAACAATTTCAACATTAACATTTTTGTTTTTTCATTTTGTTGTTTTAACACGAAGCACTGCAGAGCAGCTGACACACACAGACACACAGTATTTCTGCCAGAAATCTTTCTTTTATCTGCAGTATACCTGTCAATTCAGTCAAAGCCAGAGACAGCAGCTTTGCTTGATAGTAACAGTTTCACCAGACTGGAACATTTCTGTCTGTCTCTCTCCCTCTCTCTGTGCTTGTATGTGTGTGTAGTGTCAAACATGCTGTTGAAGGAAAAGCTGGCAAAGTTAGTGTGTGTGTGTGCACGTACAGGCATTTTTTGGGTGTCTACTTATAGGTCTGTGTTTTGTATGGTGGTCAGGCTGACATCAAAGCTTTTGGTCAGTCCACATGTCCCATGTCCCCGCTGTCATCCAGAGGGTGACTGGGAGCCTGTTAGAGCAGTGTTAATGGAATGATGGATGCAACGCCTCATTCAGCCAGAGATGAAAGGTGGAGTAGCACCACTCTAAATGGGCTGCACCCTTTGCTCCCATAGGACCGACTCAGAGGCTCAACGTTTTGTGATCATGACATTTCTGAATTGTTGGAGCACTTGGCCTTGGCATCAAACACATTTTATTCGTCCCATGTGGTTCTGTTGATTCCATTTAGCAAATTCTTAAAGCGTGATCATTATACATCGAGCGTAGGACTGGGGAAGGGGAGTAAGAGAAAAGCTAACTCCTTACACCATAGACATACTGAAAACATTAAGATATAATGAGCCACAATCAACTTTTATATTCTATTCTTCATTTGATTAGTCGCTTCTGGTTTTTGTAGGGATGCAACGCAAAGCACAGCAGTGCTGTGGGATCTGTCCACCCAGTTCTCTAAGCATAATATTTATTTAAGGAAGGGGGAGCATGTTGGTAATCAACATCAAGCCACCAACTTGTAGTCACTGAAGTGTTTGAATATATATACTCACATGCCATGGTGCTTTCACGCACATATGCATATTTTCATGTTTGGGTGTATGTGATTGACTGCAGTTGATTATAAGTCGAGAGAAGCCTTGCCTTCAGTGTTTCCCCACTGGTCATGTATGTGTGATCTCTGTGTTGTCTCATGTCTTAGAGGATGTGACAGGCTCTGGAAATTGCCAGCACTTTCCTTATGGATCCTTTAATTCATCCCAGAAGCCATTTCCTCCATGTCTTACATTTTCCCATTTTTAGAGCTCAAGAAGGCTCAAATCTCTGAGGTCACCTCTGATACAATATATTTGGTCTAATAGACAGCTAAATTCTATACAAACAGCCAGTCACACAAGACTCCACTCATAGAGCACTCTTGTCTTAACCTCTTTCTATGACACAGTTGTCTGAATGAAATATTTTTATGTTGGGAAATGTTATTTTTCACTGCGTTGAAGTAATGATAGTTTATAAATAACTGAATGTTTGGTCAGCATCTTAATGGCTGCTTTGACACATGTTTTAATTTTCTCTTTATCTCTCTCGCTCTTTCATACACAGTTAATTCACCAAAGAGATAAGTTACTTTCAAATATGGCCAGTGACATCTGTTTTCTGTCTAATTGTTTACCAGTGAAAACGAAATTCCAATTTACTTAGAAAATGAAGAGATTGGGTTGGGTGGCTTGGGGTGGCGGTTGGAGGGAGTCCCTATACACTTGTAGAACTCCTGCAGATCCAGACGAATGTGTTTTCATTTAACAGAGTTGAGGTTGGAACATTCTAATAAATTAAACACAATTAAAGGCGTGGGTTTTAACGCAGAAGAACTAAGCAGCTCTGCTTTGAAATGTCCTCTTTTATAGATCCAAAGGCGTATAGTAGTTTCATATCTTGCTGTTAACCCTTTGCATTAGAACGTGACAGTCCCAGATGATTTCTCCTAATTGAGCAGTTGTTCCAGATAGACCCAGCAACGATAAGATTTTTTGGCAGCAGCATAGCATCACCATAGCCAAGAATTCTCCCCGTTTTCTTTTTCTTTTTCTCTACTTTTACAGAAACCAAACATGATTCGTGCATGTGCTCTGTCTGACACAATGAATAATGAGAAATCAGTGCCATTATTAAATAACATGAAAAAAAATCAAGTGAGTGGAGCAAAAAAACTTAAGAAAGCGAGGCAGCTGTATGAGGAGTCAGACTCATAGAGCTCAGGAGGTGAGGTAGTTGCTTTTAAGTCACAGCAGGCAGCAATCCAGGTTGGCAGGCTGGATCAGAAGGGCACAGGTTAGCCTTCCACATGGGCCAAGCTGAGAGCCAGAGACATGTCATCCTTCACTAGCACACACTGGGACTGATGCCTGTATTCCTTGACTGGTATTAAATCTATAAATTATTTGTGAATTTAATCAGAGTAGAGAAGTGCCTTAAGGATCACCAGGACTAGAAATCCTTGGCCATGTCATTCAGAATGACCTGCAGTGCTACACTGAGTGTAAATTATCACCACTACTCAAAAGACAGCTTGATCATTTTGATCCCCGGACAGTGGCTGGCTGACAAACTATCCTCCTTGGCTTGGTCTTGGGCCTGTCACTGCTGATGGATGGGGAAGACTAAGGGGGCCCTGGACGGGGCCTGTGTGAGGGAGTAGAGGGCCAGAGGGCGTGTGAGGAGCTGGGGTTTATGCTGAACCTCAGGGCGAGCGGCAGCCTGCAGGTGTTCCCCCCCACCCTCCACCACCCTGACTTGCACCAGAGGAGGAGGGACCAACGGGTCGGGTGGGCTTTATGATCATAGAGAAGACAAAAAAGTGAGAGAGAGTGAGGGATAGCATGTGTTTTCCCCAGGCACGCCAGCAGCTGCGAGACAATGATTTATGCTTTTCTCAGAACTCTGGGATCTCAAAATGTTACATTTAATCAAGCACACTGAGAGCAGAGCAAATGTTAAAGATGTTCCCTATAAAGCCCTCCAGTTTTGATCTCTTTACCATACCATGGGAGCTGTGGGAATAGGGGAACAAAGTGATCTTTAATCTTAATTTAAACATATTGGAGGGAATTATGAAAGCTACATGGAATTAATCCTTGGAGAATTCCCTGGGCGCGGTAATACTAAACATATTTAGTTCCCTAATAGATATTAAAGCTGTTTTCTCCTCAATAACTGTTCATATTAGACAGATGGAGGGAAGAAAATGTTTCTGAGTTTTAGGGTTTATACAGAATTAAGGCCACTCTTACATTGTTTACAATGTAATGTCATTAATCTACAGCTTTTATAGGAAGATGAAATACAGTATGTTCCCATGGGTAATTAGTGTCAAGACTCTCACAAATACATTGTTTCTGTTTAGCTATTCATCTATCAATCTGTTTGTCTGTCTGTCTATCTTAGTAATCAGATATGGAAGCATCTTGACTTGTGTATATGGTGACACATCCACACAGTTCAGTATGTGCTTATTGTAAGAGACCTGTCCACAGCAGTCAGAAACAGGTGCGATCTTGCGGTATTCCAGGCCTGTGGACCCAAAGACTAATGAGAGCAGGTGGGAATGAAGCGGCACCTGACTTTGATCTGACCATTTCACACAAATACACACACATGCATGCACGTGCGCAAGCATGCATACACTTAGAAACACTTGCCACACATGCTCTCTTTGCCTCCTCTCTGAAACCGTAGCCCTTGAATGTGTTGCATTGACACTGTAGATGGGGTGTGAATTTTGGGATCTCCCTTGGTAGCCTCCTCCATTACAATCTTTCAAAGGCCTGCCGTACTTTCATATGTCCATCTATCATGCTCTTTTTCCCTCCTTTGCATGTGTTCACTCACTCCATTGAGTGTTAAATCAACAGTCTGGCTTTGTCTCAGGCAGCAGCTTGATGGCTTTAAGCTGCTGGCCTGAACTTTCTCTGGCTAATAGACCTACAGTAGACAAAATGGTACTAAAAATATATTTATTTCACATCCTTGTGAGAAAACACAATATATAATTTCTTTAGCTAGGTTAGTAAGTGATGTGACCAGCTTTGTAATTGTTGAGAACTATATATATATATATATATATATATATATATATATACGTGTGTGTGTGTGTGTGTGTGTGTGAATATATATATATATATATATATGTATATATATATATATATATATATATATATATATATATATATATACATATATATATATGTATATATATATATATATATATATATATATATATATATATATATATACATATATATATATGTATATATATATATATATATATGTATATATATATATATATATATATATATATATATGTATGTATATATATATATATATATATGTATATATATATATATGTATATGTATATATATATATATATATATATATATATATATATATATGTATATATATATATATATATATATATATATATATATATATATATATATATATATATATATATATGTATATATATATATTAGGGCTGTCATTAGGGCTGTCAACAGATAAAAACATCAACAGCTCACATTTTAAAATGTATTAATCTAGATTAATAGCAATTTATTCCCTTCTAAAGTTAAGCACTGTCTAAAAGTAAAAAAAAAAAAAAAAAAAAAAGTGTTAAATCACAAATATTTCAAAAAATTTCATCTTTATGTCATCCATTTGCAATAATATGTTGGAATGTGACATCATGGAATTATTATATAAAATCAGAAAAGGTATTCAGATGCTCTTGTTTAATGTCAATAGTTTAATTTAAGTCAATGAATCCAGTAAACTATTGTCATTGGCTAAGTTGTCAATGTAGGCTAACAAAAAAACTAAAGGCTCAGTACTTTCTGAAGCATTTTTGTCACATTCCCGTCACGTTATGATGTCAGGGCTGACATCAATGTGTGTGGTAGATGTTGTAGTTTATTTTGATACCCTGGCCACTGTTCTAGCTTAAAAATTGACCTCCATATCATCGCTAAAAGTGCATGGAACATAATGTCGGAGCACCCGACACACGCACACACACACACACATACATATATATATATATATATATATATATATATATATATATATATATACACATACATACATACAAATTTTAAAGAAAGTGCCAATACTGATTTTTTTTATTTAATTCAGGTGCATGAAACTAGACTATAGTAGGTTGTTCCATTTGTTTATTTGTTTAAGCACCTCATAACTTCCTCAACATTCTGTTTAATCTTCAAGGCAGCCGCTCTCATCATGTCTCGTCAGTCAGTGTGTGTGAAGCAGAGCAGGTAATGTGGAGATTAGACCCAAGGGAACCCGCTCAGAGCTTGCTATTGAGGTCAATCATGGCCCATTACTGAAGCTGTTCATCTGTGAAGTGTTGGGCTACTTAGGCCACTCTCACAGTGCTTAAAGCCTGGCTGGAGTGTAAGGCTGAGGGGCAGGGGCAGAAATTGGGTACAATGGGATAAGGGCTGAGGCTAGAGATGGGGTTGGGTTGGAGTGTGACTAGAGCTAAAACCGCTATTCAGGCTAGCCTCCACCCTTACATGATATCACAGCTCCCATGCAGCCATTTGGCGTCGACCATTTTACATCCTTCCTGAGAATGATTCAGTTTATCTCAGCTGCATATTTCAAAGTGGACTGAGCTTAGGGTTTGTGCTTTGACTGGAAATTAGATGAAAGTAAATGAGACTGAAACAATCCCTGTGGGGAAGTTTGTCATAGCAACAGTAAAGTAACAGAATATACCAAACAGACATTGAAATATAAATAGAAATATGGGGAGTGTCAAATATATTCATTGTTATTCATTAACAAATAATGTTAACAATAACTGAAAAATATCATAATTTACAGCATATTATCAGTTGGTGGTAATAAAGCAGGGATGTTAAGTTGATTGTCTAGCATAGGGTTGAGGCTGCAGAAACCTAACTGCAGCTTAGGGGAACACAGTGGTCAAACTACAGGCTATTCTGGTGTAAGCTGTCAGTGTAAGGCAACATGGTGGTGTGTAAGTGAGTCAGATAGAGATAAAGATTTAGCCTTTGAGTGTGAAGAAAGGTCATTCTGGGTCACTGCTGTTTCACCTCTGAAAGCTGTCTTCCAGGAAGGGCAAGGTCAGAGGGAAAGAGAAAAGCTTTTTTTCACCGTGTGAAAGTGACAACGATATTAGCTCATCAGTTTCATGAAGATGATCTCTGTAAAGACCTAATGGCTGTGCACTAATGCAGTATATTTTGAAATGCCATGCATGTGTTAAAAGTTGTCCCATCCAGTGTAAGGTTTTCATTCAGGTTGTTAGCAAAAAGTTTTCCACCCACAGAGAAAAAAAAAAGTCTTCTATAAGGCAGGTGAGCCTTAAAGCCTGGCTTTCCTTGTATCCAATTTTCAAAACATTTTTTTTTTTTTTTTTACTTTAAAAATTATTTTTTTTTGGCATTTTTGCCTTTAATTGATAGGACAGTCAAATGTGAAAGCGGGAGAGAGAGAGAGGGGAATGACATGCAGCAAAGGGCCACAGGCTGGATTCAGACCCGGGCCGCTGCGGCAATAGCCTTTGTACATGGGGCGCCTGCTCTATCCACTAAGCCACTGATGCCCCAATTTTTCGAAACATTTTAATAAATCTGTTTTCACAAGTTAAAAAATGTAGCTTAGCAAAGATTGATGACCTTATATGTCTTTTGTGACAGCCTACTGTTGCTGCACTTTGATGTTTGAGTAGCATCTCATTTAATGTTGAGTTTTTATATTCTAATCAAATTGAGACACTTCAAGTAATTTCATTTCTGTAGCTTTCCCTGCATTTCTTGTTTTCCTCATTGTGGGGTTGGGGGAGATGCTTGCCCTTGGTTACTCAGCAGCTGGAAAATAGTCATCTAGCTTGTCAGCTACTGGGCGTAATGTAATTCCCAGGGCACCCTGATTCATTTCCCACTAAGGTGCAATTCATTTTTAATGTTTGTCAGTGAGACATTTAGAAAGAGCCTAATACAAGTCCATTAAAAAGCAAGTCCCCCACCCCCAGTTCTATACACTCCCATCATTTCAAATTCCCATGTGACTGCATAGTTATTACAATGAGTAATTACAAGTTAAGCTCTTCAGAGAGAGAGTAAGAGCACAAAGTTTCCCCAAACTCAAAGTACTTTGCCAGCTGTATCCTTTAAGATTCTTCATTCATCATCAGTAAGTAAAGAAAAGAGGCAAGGTAATTAGTGTAGTTTTCACTAGTATTAGAGCAGACACACAGTGAATATTGTGTATGTGCTGTGAACGGGAGAGGGCATGCTGACTGTTTACTAAAGTGGACAGTGGTAATCCCTGGTTCCCTGTGTAGCATGCGAGGTGTTTACATTTTATCCAGTTCTGGTTGAGTAGCAGGGGTGGAGGAGGTCAATTTAGTTAACCTTATCTAATTGAATGTTGTCACTGGATCAAAGGTCGCCACATTCCACACCGTCAGATCAAACATCACACAGCACAATCAAAACAATTGGCTTCCCCGGATCACCTAATCAGGGGCTTGGGGTTTTATTCTCGCAAATTAGAGGGGATAATGTCCAGACTGACTGCAGAGGGCCAGAACACTGTCTTTAGTTATGCAGATTTGAATTAGTTTACTTAGATTTAGTTGTATTGGTAGTAGTACTTTGTACTCTGCAATGTGACAGGTTAAAGGAATGTACTTTATGCACTTCTGTGCATGATTTCTGACATGTTACATGTCTGACATAATTATTGAAATTAGTCATGCAGTTGTGTAGGTTTTTGATAGGCTTGAAGGGTTAGGGATAGGATACAAAATATTAAGAAACCTCTTTTTACTGTTTATGTCACTGATGACGTTTTTATTACTTTATCTTTTGATGCTTCATAATAAATTGTACAGATGTGCTGATACGACAGGCTGTGGTTTCGCAGTTGCCCTGTGATGGAGAATTTTCCATTCTAATGCCTTCCCATCTTTGCTGACAGAGACAAACAGTAATCCATGGTGGCTCCCTTTTCATCACACCACTTAGTTTATCAGTGTCACTGTCTGTCTGTGAGCCATGCTTTCATCTCTCATTATCGCTGTTCCAACTATGAGTGAGATCAACCACCACCTCCTCACATTATTAGAAGCTGGTTACTGATTCATACTCTGCCAGTCCTAAAGTCACATACAGGCTAACCAGAGTTCAGACAGATGCCGAATCGGCACTATTGAAGCAGGCTGGCTGGAGATCTTTGCCGGTAGCCAAACCAATATGTGTCTCGCCGCTTGAGTGCCCATCAGAAAACACGCGGTGGGCGTGGGAAGGGGATGAGAGCCCATTAGCTTCTTCACAGCTCAGCTGCTGCGGTGCGCCTCCTCCCTCGTACCATGCCCTTCCCTCATCTCTTCTCCCATTCCCCCCACGCTCCTCCACTTCTACTCCCCTCCTGTTCTTTGCTCTACACACACATTTTCCCAGGCTGCACGGTTGCCCGAATCAGTCTGTGTGCACACTGTGGGCAAAGCTTTACCACACAGAACTGCAGCAGTGAGAGCTCATCAAAAGCAAAAAAGGGGAAATATTAAAAGTTAGTGGGCTAAGTACAGTCCCACATAAAGCAGCAGTGGTGAGGATGAAAAGATGAAGAAGGGGTTGGGGGGAAAAGAGGAGTTGAAATGCAATGTAGGGGTGAGAAGGGGTTAGAGCTTATATTCATGGAAATTTCTTTTGATGCTGATGTGGGCATTATGACTGGAGCACAGTGTTAAGACGTAATTAATTAAGCTAATTAAGCTAATGGTAGTTATAGGGTTGTGGTGTAGGTTTGGGTGGGATGGTGGTGGCGGTGAGGGAGATTTCTCACAACTCTCACAGAATAAAAAGGCAAAGTAATTAACAGAATCAGCCAGTAGGAACCAGACCAGGTGGGGGGGGGTTCAGTGAGGCTCAGTCAAGAATGGAATGTGACACAACCCACACTAATGTTGAATTCTCCCACATATAACTGGCTTTTTCTTACACACTCTCATTCACACACACAGAAGACTCTCAATAGTACCAATTACAAGGTCTTTGGCTCTTTTTCAAGGTTGGCTTATGTTCAGAAACACTGTTGGAACCAGTAAAGAGCACAGTTTAGCATCATCTGTTTCTTAGAGGGAAAAAGAAGAGAAAGAAAAAATAGATTATGCAAGGTTTTGTTTGCCACATACCCTAGCCTTCTGTTGTTTAAATTGTATTTCTATGTATCGTCCAAAACCACTATGATTTGTCCCAGTGACAGACAGACTGAAGAATGGCTTCTCAGAGTCTTCACTCTATCATCACATATTTATCCCCAAAATATGGAAGCAGTTCTCTGTCTTTAGAGTTCTGTAATTCTTTTTGTTTTGTATGCCGAGCTCTCATTTGTCTTCAGAGTCCCCGTCAGACCACACAGGAACATCTTTGGCGTCATTTCCCATAAAAGAACTAAGAGTCACGCTGAGATGACTAAGTATAAGCAGGTTTAACCAGCTCAATACAGTAGAATGATTGGCAGCGGAAATGAAACAGATTTAAAGCTGCACTCTGTAACACTCTGCACGTTCAAACTACAGCAAAGATTACAAGAGCATGTATTGGTGTTTGTGTTTCAACTTGTGGTTAAATATCATTCACTGACCAGCTCACTTATAAAGAATATATTTGTCCAGTGATGAAGTTAGACATGACTATGTGGAGACTATGCATCTTCAGTCATTGTATTAATGCTCACATGAATAAAAGGTTGATAACTTGGGTTTATAGGCTGCTTGTTTTCTAACTGATCTTCTGTTTTTAAAAGCTAAACTCACACTTGTGCCATCAGCAGTTCAACTAAACAAGCTTCTACTTATAACAATGTTACTGGGCAGCTGTCACCCTCAGCTGTAGGATTAGACTGTGTGATTGATGTTTATGGAGCACAGTGTGGATGAGGTGAGACTTTCATAAAATGCTTGTTAATGCTTTATTTTAGTCTGCAGAGGAAAGGGTCACATGCTTTCAGAATTCCAATCCCTTTTCATTTAAATTCATTACATACACATGCACACACACCTATGCGCACGCAGAGTCTGAGAATGATATAGCTGTAAATAATGCCAATACCCTGTCATAATCAAAGTTGTCCCAAAAACTTGAGTCGAAGTATATTTGTAGGATTTATGGGGAGACATAAAGTAGGAAATGTGTGTGTATTTTAAAATGTCCAGGTTTGAAATGAATGACATAATTTAGTATTTTCCTACATATTTTACTTAACTGCCCCTGCTTTGCATTTTTGTAAAAAAAAAAAAAAAAAAGCCTCTTTTAGTTTCTGCATTGCATTAACTAGTCCATTTCTTACACAACTGTTGGACTGTTCATAAGTAAGAAAAATATCTCAATTGGATTTCAGTTTTCCTAAACCTTGACAAACTCAAATACAGTACGCACAGAGGTATGTTTTTGACTTTCTCATTGTGACCTTTTAACACTCTACCTAGTATTTAATTTATGATGGTATTTCTGATGTTTACTCTTGGCTGGGTGAAAGATGCTATAAAGTACTCCACAGCCATTTTTTGCCAAGTGCTGTACTGTACATGAGTTTGCATTTCCCACTGTAAGTTATAGCTTTACATATTGCATTCTACATCTGTATATGCTTTTAGGCATACATACAGCATACATAGAGCTTAAGGAGATGCATCACAGAAAGGCTGGCAGACATACAAATCAATGCAGTCAATCAACAAGTCACCTCTTTTGCTTTTTTCCTCGGTTGCCCTGGCTCCTTTTTTTTTGTAAAAAAAAAAAAAAAAAGCCTGTAGCCCTTGTCCCCAGTATGAAGGTAGAAGCAGACCTGAAGTTTGTTATGTGACTACTGCTGCGAGATAACACATTAAAAATAATACAGGAAATGATCATTAAAAAAAGACATAATGCCTTTATTAACTGTTTTTTAGTAGGTCTACAGGTGTGTATTGCTAGGTCGGTATAATAACCCTCTAAACTATTCACACATATAGATGTAACAGATGTCACATTTCTAAATAGAGTTTCTGTAAAGCATGCAGACATTGGTAGGTATTTATTATTAGCATTTATTTTCCAATCTTTTATTTTTTAATTAATTAATTATAAGCTTTGGGAATTAAATCGTTTTATATTGTCTCTGTTCTAAGTTAATAGAGAAGTGTGTTGTTTTTCTTTTTGCCTTATTGTCTGTCTGTTTTTCTCTCTCTGTCTCTCATCCACACACACAAACACACACACACACACACACGCACACACGCACACACACACACACACACCCACACACACACACACACACACACACACACACACGCTAGTAACAGACATCTTAGCAACAGTGTAGCAGACCTATAAGTGGTGTTATTTGTCATTGATTTAGTGTGTCCCTCTGCACTCAGAGACGAGTATACAGACCAGGTCCAGATCCCTGTGCTGGCCTGCCTCTCTGCCACCCCCTCCCTCCTCACCATCGCTCTCTCTGCTCTTTAATTGGGTCATCATACCCCTTCTCCTTCTCTCTGTGACTCTCCCTTCTTCTTCCCGTTTTACACACTCTGTCCATATGCTTTTCTTCTCTCTCAAAGCTGATACTTGCCCCAGTGTGTAACCCTCCACACTCTCACCCCACTTAACCTTCATTCACTCTCCTGCCAGGTCGGGCAGGAATGTTAATGGAAGCTGTCGATGTGAACAGATTTCGAAGGTTCCATCCAGGGCAGGCTCTAGTGACAGAGGCTCTGCCCCAGAAAGAGTTATGGTGTCTTGGGTGAGGAGAGCATCCTGCTCCCTTGGCCCCCACAGCCTCTCCTGGTAACCTGAGCTTGAGTGTTTCTGAAGGCCATGCATGGCCTTAACTGGCCATCTTCAACTCAATTAAACTTTTATGGCCACTTGTCATTCGCTGACTTTAAACACTCCTTTTTTTGTTCCCTTTGCCTCTTTTTCTCTTTTCTCTCTCCCACTCATCATATAGCTTAGAGATTTTACACAAAACATAACTTGCTGATTTGTAGTTGTTCCTCTCATGTTTACCTTTCTCTAAACCTGTGTCTTCACTCTAACCTGTGTTTCAAATTTATCAGTCACTCTGACCTTATCAGCAGCATCAACATTCTGGGGTTACTGACGCCCTTTGCTTCTCTGGGATTTCTTTTATTTTCACAGGAAAAGAAATAATAGGGCCAAAACGGAGCTCTGCCCAAAACCAAAAGGTTGTCATTATGTCATGACTCATAAACACACTTTTTGACATCTAGATCTCTGTGAGATCAGAGACAGAGAGGGAGGGATGGAGACCAACCTGGCAACACACTCATTACTGAAATTAATAAGGAAAACATTTTACCACGAAATATGATCTGGTGTTTTGAAAGCTGTGGCTAATGTGTGTCTGTACCCACAGTGTGTATTAGCTTAATCAGCTCTCAGACTGCACAAGCTGTCTGGACTGGGATGGAAGTTTGACACCCAGCCTAGGGGCTACATCCTTGCTTCTGTGAGGAGTTTCACAGCCAAGGTGCAGACTTTGCTTCGGGCCCTCGGACCTTAGAGTCTCCTGTCAGCTCTGTGGTTGACAGCGCCACTGGGGCCTTACTTCTCTGGTATGCCTGGGAAAGGCAGGTCTCTGACAAAGGCTTCTTACAGTATGAATGTGTATGCACTTGCAGTGGTTTCATGTATGTGTCCAAATGGGTACAAGTGTTTAGATATCATATTTGTATGTGTGGTGGTATTTTAGACTGATGTGAAGTATGGGCTGAGCAGGAGCTGTTCTGGTATCAAGATGTTCCTGATACAGTTTCCAGCATTTTCTGTCCTGCTGGGGGAGAAAAAGGCGTAAAACCCCCAGAATCAGGAGGCACACTGGCCAGTGACCAGCAGGCAGCTAATTTATCTGATTGAAGGTGAGATGAAAGCAGTGGGGTGCACTTAAAGCTCCCTGCTGTCGTCTGACTGTGTTTGTGCTTATGTGTATGCATGAAGAATGGAAAGTGTGTAGGTATTTTGTCCCCATGTGTTGAACTGTATGTTAAACTGCTACAGATGGTAAGAGTTTCTGCTGTGCTCCCGTTGGTCAGTAGCAGCCAGAGGCTCCTGTCTGTATGGGTTGAAGGCCTTTTTGCTATACAGCCTAGTATGTCTTGCAAGAAAATGATGAAAGATTAAGCTTAGGCACATACATAATATACACACTAGTACATACAAGAGAACACACAAGTTTTTAATCCCACTAACAAGCCTTCATGACTCACAAAACACACACCGCTGTAGGATGAAGCCTCAACTTCAGCCACAACTTCAGCCTCTGTCAACCCCTTGCGGCACGGAAGTAGTTAAGGGTCATTACAGTATCAAGCCTTTCCCAAAGGAGAGGAGGTTTTTAGGGTTGGTGTGTGTTTGTGTGCGAGTTTGTGCTTATTTGCCATTAAGAACACAGAGGGTGATTGGGAAGCATTACACAGATCTGCTGGTATTTTGCAGGGAATCTTAAACTACTAACTAAGCATCATACTGCAGCACAGGTCATCTGAATGTGTATATGATGTCTATGATCATGTAAAAGTGATTTGATCATTGACTTGTGATTGATTTTTCACACTTTATAATTTGTCATTAAATGAAAGATTTTATCTCCATTTACTCCCCTTCATTTTAGGAAAGACTTTCATCCGCCTGGAAATTTCCAACGCTGACAGTACATTGTCACAATGAATAGAATTACAATGATAATGGAGGAGTTTGTACAAGCAGAGAAGAGGGGGTTGTGACAGATAGCATGAGGGAAGGAAGCGAAGAGTGCTGATTGACTGCTGAATGAGTCTGCTCTGTTTTAAAGTGTCACTGTGAGGCCTGGTTTTTGGACAGGCAGAAGATCTCTGTCCAGGTGCAGACACTAAATCCAGTCTGCTTCTCCACACGGGGAGATAGATGGCTTGTCTACATGTGTGGTGCTCTTCATGCAGTAGGCCAGAATACACAGGGGCCTGTTACCTCATATGGAGAATTGGATATGACTGTGTGCTTACTCGGTAAATAACATCTGTGAGATATGGATAATAGATTTTAGGCAACATAGACACAAATTCTACATCAGTATTTATGATTTTGGTTGGCTTTTGTGCAGCGTAAGTCTTTACGTAATCCACAGTGAGTTGACGCTGTCAGTCCTGAAACACTACTCCTGGCAGCTCACCTAATCACCTTTTGCTGTGACAGAACATGATTGATTTCTTCTTTTGTTTTTCACAAGCAGCTGTTGACTATATTAAAAACTGTGTGAAGCTTGCTGTGACACAATTTTGTATTAATTCATGTTGTTTTTTTATCTTTTCATAAATTTTGCCAACAAATATTTCTGTCAGTGATACAGTTCAAAGATTTTGAGGCAAACACCACCTCTAGTGGATTTGTTGGAAATCCATTCGGTGGACTAACCGTAAATTGACCCCTTCCCTGGTCACTATTTCACTGGAGCATGAGTTAGAAATATTACCCTCTTTCAGTATAAGTTATAGACTTTTGCTCCTTTATCCTAGCTA
This sequence comes from Cephalopholis sonnerati, assembly GCA_019142605.1. Taxonomy (NCBI): domain Eukaryota; kingdom Metazoa; phylum Chordata; class Actinopteri; order Perciformes; family Serranidae; genus Cephalopholis; species Cephalopholis sonnerati. Next base: position 10,643,227 of record JAGQAX010000008.1, on the reverse strand, counting down.
TATCAACACATTGATCTAATTCTCATTTTCTCTCTGATTAATTGCCATGTTTTGTGACTGCACCATTGTCCTTTTGGTGCACTTTGCATATTTTTCACATGCCGTCGCTTTACCACTTGTTACAAATCATTAAAATTCAAAAGGAAAATTCTTTAGTCTCAGCATTAGCACATGTAGACATGTGCTAAGTTTTGTTGTGGTGAAAATCTTGGAGCAGAACAGTCTGCACAAAACCATTGTGCTTTGGCGCATGTGGGTTTGTGTGTATTTTCTGACGCAAGTGGGTGTCCCAGTTTGTGTGCCTTTTTGTTGCTGAGCTTGGCGGCTCTTGTTAAGTTCTCCAACATTACAGGATCATTGAATCACTCTCACCCTTTCACCTCCATCTGTGTCTGACAGACAGACGCTGTGCTTGTATGAGACAGAGCCTGAACAGGCAAGGCAGCAAAGCGACGTGTGACAATCCTGAGAGGGTGGAAGGTCCCTATAGTGAACTAATAAGCCAGGCTAATCTGTAAGCCCTGTGATGGCCAACACTCTCCCACCACCTCTGCCACCTCCAATGTGTTGGCGACGGCATTTCAGCGCCGCTGCTTCTGGATCCCTCTTAGCCTCTGGGCCAGTCAGTCAGTCGCCCTGTCAGCTCAATCTGCCCAGTCCATCAGTTTTGTTTAAGAGGCTCTTTAATGCAGTTGATTAAGGTGTCAAAGGTCATACCGTCGTGCTTTTCCACAACGTGTAGGAGGGTGTAAGGTGGGATTGTGGAGGGGACGGGTAGTGTGACAGTGTGATAAGAAGCAGACGGGGGGGTGGGCTCAGCAAAGCAACCTTATCACCAAGTCACATGGTGGATTTATGGCTTAATAGAACTATAGAGTTGCATGAAGTGCTGCATCAACTACTAGCAGTATTTGTGATGTTGTAAACCTAGAGTAACACTACTCTGGACTAACAAAGTATATTCCAAGATACGTATTTTAGTTTAAATATTGAACCTAAGCTTTAACCTTAGCTTGCTACAGCCCTGTCAAGCCTCTATCTAGTTATGCTTACATACTTTATTGCCCTCATCTAGATATTAATAGGCATTCTCATTACATGTTATATCCTACATTTTAAAAAAGTGTACTTTTTGTACTCAGTTTTTTTCAAACTAAACTTATTAGTCAACTAAGTTTGCTTCACAAGTCATTGAGTTCATTCTGTCATTATCATTTCTGTCATCTTCAAAAAATGGGAAAAGTAAATTTTCCCAATTTTTTCAATAATACACGGTCTGTTTTTTATTAGGTAACTCAAACAAGGACCAAATATATAACATTGCTGGAATTTATAGCCATGGCTCTCAGTCACAAATTCCAAAATTAACCAACAAAAAATGTTTTAAACTTTATTTTTGAAGACTTATTATATGAATATCAGATTGTAATGTAATATAAAAAGAAAACATGACAACAGCTCTCAGCAATCAGACACAGAGAAGAATGAATAACAGGAGGCAATCATGCATCTCAAGATTTCAAGACAAGTAGTTGGCATGGTTAAAAAAAACTTGAATTAGTAATAAAAAGATAGGTAGCCATATTCTCATACATAGAATGATATTTGTGATGACAGCTAGGAGCATCACTGCTCAGTTCTGTGACATCCAGTCCTCCAGCCTTGTAACCCTCTAACCTCTGATGGTCTGTCATTCCAGCCCCCTGCAGTGACAAGCTTACACTGCTGTTCACACCTCTCTTATCAGCCACCAGTCCTTCTCTGCTATCAGAAACCTTCACAGGAGCTTCCTCTGTCGCCACAGGCATGCTAGAGAGGCAGTAGAGCCTGGAGCCAGAGGTACACCCTATATAAGAGAAAGGCAAATTGACTTATCTTTACATTTAGAATCATAAATTCCGTTGAGATGGTCAATACATGTATTGATCTTTTATTTTAGAATAAAGGGTTGCCATGGTCTGCTCTGCTTGCCTAAATCCAGTGTAATCTAGCGTAATCCAGGGAACCAATCTGAGCAGATCTTGTTTGAAGGAAAATGCCTTATCATGACATCCAACAGATCCACTCAGCTGGTGCCCACACAGTAGGTGGTAAGGTGAAAGTGTGGGCACAAAGCAGCCTGAAAGAGAGCTACCGGAGTATCAGGGATATAGAGGGGCATTTTAGAGACATTGCTGAACCCCCTGCCCTTATCCCAGGTGTGAACATGGGGTCAACCATGCCAAGGAAGGCAAAGAACAGCAAAGAGCAGCAGGGTGCTGGAGACGGTTGTCAGACAAACAGACAAGAGTTTGATGGTCTCACTCCATTGGCTGGTTGACACTCTGGATAATGGACCACAGCTTTACACTGGCTCACTTCTAAACTAAAAGGTTTTCTCATGTATGTAACTAAATGACCAAATATTTAAAACTCCTTTCAGTCCAACAAAAACACCACCACAATGTTCAACCTCAGCATGTACAATTATGTCAACATTGTAAGAAATTAAATAGAAGTCTGAACAAATATTTCTGATTCAGTATTGTGTGATAGCGTTGCTTTGGGGCTGCTGTATTAATAACTCATCCTGACTTCCTTAAATAGGTATACAGAATAAATTGGGACATACATGTTATGCGTTTCATGATTAATCGTTGTACATGAGGCGGTCTGCACACTAAGTGAGATACAATGGACACAGAAAATGTGACGAATGTGAAACCACTGCAGCAAGCTGCCACTGAGTTAAAATGCTGCACTTTATGGACACTGAAAATTTGGTCTTGAAACAGAGGCTTAATAAACACCATTTGGAACTTGAAAAGAGTGCGGCATGATGGCTGTTTGTGGTCTCCACTTTAATGCATGTGAGTAATTACTGGCAGCTTTTGAAGTGAGCACACAAAAATGTTACAGAAAACCCAATTACTGAATGAGGATCGGAGGAAGACATACAGGGAAGAATTAGAGGGCTACAGAAGTCATTTGATTGGTCTGGCCTTTTTTTTTAAACTTTTTTCTTAAGAAACTAACTTATGAATCATTTTAATGTTACAGTTGTTTTGCACTTTGTGGTTATTTTTTTTATTCCAGAGACTTTTATGGATAAATACTGAAATTTTGTGTATTTGCATGATTGTCCTAAACTGAATTGTTTATTGCCCACGCTTTGTCAGGATGACACAGCATTGGGTGGGGTGTGTGTGCCGAGTTTGGTTGGAATTGGTTGCGGTTTGGTAGCAAGTACTACAGTAATACTAGGCTTTATATGAGTGTGTGTCTCTGCTTTGCCACATGTGTTGCACTGGTCACTGGGCTCTTCATCTTTGCGGTTTGCCCTTGCAGGCTGCCATTAAGACAGACAGGCAGGCAGAGAGAAAAATAGTATGAGGCAGAGACATGCAAAGCATTGGGGAGTTCAGTATGGGGTATTAAGGCAGACAAACAGGCCAAGGCTTACACATCTGGGCTGGCAGAATATCACACACATAGACACTGGGAATTGGACAGTGTTTGTGGCAGAGATGGTATGAACCAGGGCAGAATGTTTGAAAGAAAAGCATGCAGGCAGTAAACAGTGTAACAAGAATATCTTTGTTGTGGAATGTGAAATTAGATTTTAAGTTTCCCATTGACAATTTTTCCATTAGGGTCTCCCAGAAGTATTCTGATTCAGTACTGCTATGTGTTGCTTTTTGCGTAGTGGCCAGACAGTTGAGGCTTACAGTGGTGCAAGCTATTACATAGATTAAGAGGTAAGAGGGCAACAAACCAGACAAACCTACACAATGTGTGTGATAGGCCACAGACGTGACAGTTGCGGTTGCTGAGCAGTGGGACTGTCCAGAAGGTCATACAAACTTGTGGTATGGAGAGCGATATTACAGACCTCCCCTTCTGCAGTGCATTCATGACCCAGCAGCTTGCTCTAGCAGTAATATCTCCAGGCCTGTTTAAGGAATAGGTCACTACAGAGACACCAGGGCGCCTCCCTCTGGGACCTGTGGTTTTACTGGGACAGCTCTCTGGGAGGCCAATAGTTCCTGTTTGTGTGTATGCACATCTGTGTTTCTTTGGACGGCCATTCAAAGGACAGCGCTGGCAGACAGGCTTTAATATTTTTAGTACACCAAATGAAGATTTTATTGTTTTGGTTTGGTTTTTCTTGGATGCTGGGCTATATTCAAAAGCTGGAAAGGTCAGAGTGTTGTTATTTGTAAGGTCATTTGAAACTTTGACTCTGCTTACTGTTTAAATTAATCCTACACTTTGTAGTTTACAGGGTGAGATCTAGTTAGATGGTGTTTAAAGTGAGTTTTTAAGCAGCTCAGTTTTGTTTGACACTCAGTGGCCTTCATCTTTAGTGTTATTTCCTGCTCTCTCTACATTTGTATAAATGCCATAACCATCCTGAACTCTTTTCAGACATCCCTCCACTTTTTTCCCCTCTCTCTTTTTCCTCTTCCCTTCTTTGACACTTTGACTGTCCCACTGCATTATCTTCTTTTCTCTTCTCATTTTCTCCTTCTTCCCCCCACCTAAACTTCCCTCTCCCTCAAACAACACCCTCATACTCCCAGTTGCCTTCTCTCTCCTCTGTCAGTTCTTAATGAGGAAGCCTCTCTGACCTTTTCCAGGTCCTTGTTACATCACTGCCCCCTTGTGGTCTGCTGTTCATTATGTTAACCCCCCCCCCCCCACTGTCAAGCTGATGGTAGATCACCCACCTGGGTGCAATGACTTTATCAAGCCAATTATCTTGGAAATTGATTGTTCAGTCTGATGAAACAGAGTAAGGCAAATAATCTTAGTAATCTCGGGTGTTTTATTTAGTAGTTATTTACCAGGGCCAAGTTTGAATGTCACATACAGGTCTATATAGGCATGCATAAGCTGTCAAGAGTTCCAGAGTTTCATAAAGACTTACTGTCACATAAGTTATTAAACATGGATTTAAGGATGAAATTTTAAATCAGCTTATTAATTCATTATCCCTAAGTCTTAGTGCAGCAACCCTTATCACATACATTGTTGTGGCTTGGTTGTGGACACAGCCTCAGTTAATATTTCTGTGTATGATTTGATTTACCAAAAAAAAAGGAATCATGTTGTAATGATGAGAGCTTGAGCTGATACATAGAAGGCAAGTGGACTAAATCACTGTTATTGTGAAATAAATGAATTGTGCTGTTAATCACTGTGTAATAATATGGTCCCTTTCTGATATATGATAAAATCGTGCTTTATTTGTCACTGGCATTCAGCAGTTTTTCTCTGAGGAAATGATGAAGACATAGTGTCATAATCTGGAGGGAGCTCAGCAGTACTTCACACAAGAGAAGGGGAGAGGGCCAGAAACTTGGATTTTTTTAAGGTTATAGTAATCATGCAAATATCCACAGTCACTTTCCAAAGGGAGCTGACTTTCACCCAGGCGAGTACACTCAAGCGCTTTATAAATATGCGAGATGGTTGTGTGAAATTCTCTCGTAAACACATCTAGCCTTGGCTGTGTGCATGTGTTTGTATGTGTGTGTGTGTTTAGGCAAAAAGTTGTGTAACTGCTGTGAAGCCGAAGGAATGTGACCATTCAGAGGTCCTCTCCTTTACAAATAAATATTTGGTGATGACAATATTGGAGATATGTTAAACATGAGGAGGGTAATTTTCTAGTCAAATAAACTTCAGCTCTGGTGGTGTTGAGGGGGGCACAGATGTGTCTGTGTTTCTGACATGCTGGATAGAAAGATGGAATGATGTGAAGGAATGGGTTTAGAGAATGAGAGAGAATGGCTGATAAATATTGTGTGATAAGTAAAAATCTCTCATAGTATTGACAATGTTTATTATTTTATTCTTAATAGTTCAAATTATTTTTCTTTCTTGATACTCTGTGTCTGTTAGCCTTTAGTAATGTGCTTTGGCAATACCATGTTTGTTTATGGTCATGCCAAACTTAACTGAATTGAATTGAGTAAGGCTAATGGAGACAAGAGTGAGGGTGACTGATGATGACAGAGCCAGTCTGATAAAAGAAAATGGCAGAACTGCATTTACACCCCCCCACAGTGGTCTGTTCTTGATACCCTGTACCTGATTTTGTTGCTGCCATACATTAGAAAAGGTACACTGTGGTTTGTGATTCTTTGTTTTGATATATGTGTTAGTTATTATTAATTTCTAAAAATACATAAAATTGTTAGTCACAGTAACATATGATATAGCCTGCTTGATTTCCTCTCATGCCCTACACCCTTTTACCACCCATTGTGTTCCTGCAAAGTGCTTAATAGCTGCTTTTAACTAGAACGTGGGGTTTACGGGAATGACTCCTACAGACTGCCAACATTTTGCTACACTTGGTTAATAATACAGATGCTTTATAGTAGAAATGTCATATAACCTAATGATACATATTGGTAATTACTGAAAAATATGTAGGGGAGAAGGAGAAATTATGTGCAAAAATGGGCGAGGCTTTGGGGTGTTGTTAACAGTTCTCTCTATATTCAGGTGTAACATTATAAACTCTGATTCTGACCTCCCTCCTCCAATAAGTCTCTTAAATATTAGATTTAATACGATAGGCTGTGTTTTTTGAACTGCGGCTAGTGTCCTGTAAATTTGTTCTTTGTGAACAATAGCTCATTCTTTGTGTAACTTTATTTAATTAAATTGGTGTTGCTCATAAGAGATGAAAGATTAAAGACTTTTTTTCTTTTCCAATAAATTTTTGTCACTTAAGCCACATTAAGCGGCCATAGTGTATCTCTTCCATCAGATGTGGTCTTGTGTTGGCCTTTGGCTGATATTTATGACAGCATGTCTTCAAAATTATTTTATTTACAAAGGCATGTTTCTTTTCTTCTTTTTTTTAAACAAAAAAAAGATAAATATTACACTGTGAAATTATCACAACATGAGATCACAGTACAGAGTTCAAAGTGAGTGTCTTGAAATTACTATAGCATTTTATCATACTCTGAACCAGACATGACATGAAAGTTTGGTCCTTAGGTTGAACTTAGTGAATGGACTGTTTTCCCAGTCTCCTCCCAATCTAAACAATGTTTTCTAGTGTCAGGTAAATTCTATGATCCTCAGACCTTTTTATCTTTACGCCCTACCACAATTTACACCCATAATTAATAACCTTAGAAATTTATCAGAATTAACCTTTATATGATGTAATACGGGGTGGCACGGTGGCGTGGTGGTTAGTACTGTTGCCTCACAGCAAGAGGGTTCCTGGTTTGATCCCTGGTGGGGTACCCCTCTGGGTACTTCTGCTTCCTCCCGCAGTTCAAAGACATAAGTTAATTAACATGAGGATAGGTTAATTGGTGATTCCAGGGCCCAGGGTGTACCCTGCCTCTCGCCCAATGTCAGCTGGGATAGGCTCCACCCCCACCCCACCCCCCCGGTTAGGAAATGGATGGATGGATATTGTAATAAGGCCTTGTTGTTTTCAATGAACAGCAGTATATGCAAAGGTTTAGGGTAAGCGGCACAGACATCTTATACCCAAACACCTTCCTCCAGCTCTTACCTGAACACTGCCCTCTCGGTGCCCGGTCAACCTCATCTGGCTCTTCTCAACACAAAGCAGGAGTGGCTTGATGCGACTCCCAAATCTGTGTAATGTGGAATGAGGTCAGCCACTCTGCAGAGGAATCTTGTTTAGGCTGCATGTATCTTGGACCAATTGTATGAGGCTATAGATGAGGGTCAGAGGGTCAAGGTTGGCAGTTCTATTCTCAGCTCCCGTCCGCATGTCAAAATGTCCTTAGGCAAGACACTGAACCCCAAGTTGCTTCTGATGGACAGGCTAGCATGTTTTATGGCAGCTCTGCCACCTTTGGTGCATGAATGTGTGTTTAAATGGATGAATAAGAGAGACAAATTAAAAAGCAATTTGTCTGGAAAAGTAGAAAGGCACTATATAAATGCAGTTAATTTTCCATTTATCATCACAATACACAGTACATGATGTATTATGTAGGATGTACCCCAACCACGGCAGATTTTTCTGAGGTATCATGGGCTCCGAAGACCTTTCCTGGGAGCTCCTTTGTGGTTGACAGCAATAGATGTAATCAGATGTAGTAAAGCATTTGAGGCAGGTCGTTGTGGGGTGAGCCAGCAGCTCCAAAGATTGTGTCCACACTCCCTTAACTTTATGGTGGGTTGGGATGAGAGGAAATCTGAGAGGACCAGAGAGAGGTCAGGACCAGGGGACAGCCTCAGTTTCAGTGAATGCTTGATGTGAAAAGGCCAGAAGTTTACAGTAGCTCTGGAGAGGTGACTGAAGCTTACAGTTTGAGTTAAATCTATTAAGTACAATTAGGATTTGACAGAAGATCTCTATTGAAAGCTATCTCTGTATTACCAGGTCAGTATGCAGATGTTTTAAGTGTCATGTTCTCAGTGTCTGACAAAGTGACACACAATCTTTTGCATTTATATGTGGACTTTGCATACATATACAGTGTAGGTCCACCCACGAGCATGTCAGAGCCAGACCTTGCATTATAAATGGGTGTATACAGCTGTAATATACCGTAATGAAGCATTTTTAAAATGTTTAGCTCATTTTACCCAAAGGCACATAAAGTAATCAGTTTTGTAATGCAGACTCCTACCCTCATAATGTCCATTGGTTATGACTCAACAGCCAGTGAGTAAAACATTTAAACGTGCCTTAGAATTTTTTTTTTTTTATTCACAATGAACGAGCTCCTCTCGTGCCCTGTCCAGATGTTCTCTGCCCCAGAACCAGCCATGCACCGCTGCAGAGAGGTGGACTGATGATACACTACATGGCTCCAGTGGTGGGTGTTACACCAGTGGTAGTGGTGGGACTGGGAGATGTGTCAGATGGCACGATAGCCTGCGTGCCGCAGGAGATGCCAGGGTTTATTTAAACAGCAATTCTACTTAACATTTTTGAAAGTGTGAGTAGCGATTTATTGTTTAGCCGTGAGTCTGTCAGTGAGATTCTTATTTCATGACTTATCTGATAGGTCCAAGAAAAATAAACCCACACCTGAGCTGAGTTTATAGGTCTGCCTGACGTCAGGCCCATTATCCACAGCATTGACTGCACATTTTTATTCCACTACAATCTAGCGTGCCTGTGTGCGGGCGCGTGCGTGTGTGTGTGTGTGTGTGTGTGTGTGTGTGTGTGTGTGTGTGTGTGTGTGTGTGTGTGTGTGTGTGTGTGTGTGTGAGAGATGTCTGCATGTTTGTGTACTGCATGTGTATTTGGAAGTATATGTTTGTTTTTGCTCCTGCACAAGGTTCATGAAGTAGATGTGTTCAGTGTCTGCCAAGCTTGTTTCTGTCTGGCTGTTAGTAGCAGCTGGAAAATAATATGCCATTTAATATGACTAATAGTAAAAATCACAGCTGTAATCAACACCAACTTAATCAGAGATTTTTGTTTTTTCCCCCACTCATCATGTTGTTAGAATCAAGCAACGTTCTATACAACTGATTCTAAATCACCAGCCAGGAACAACTTGACCAGGTCTCAAAAGCCGAGCCCTACCTAGACAATTGCATGTCCAACAAGGCATGAGACCAAGGCAAGTGCAAGACTTTAAGAAAGTAGACTGGAGACCGGGACCAGACTTGAGTACTACAGCCCTGGTAAAAATGTTTAGTTAATTTGAAGGACTTCTAAAACATACAATCATCTAGAATGACATCAAAAAACGACTTCAAGATATATTGTAAATAACTGTCACTGACAGTCACCTTACTGGGAGAGACAAGCAGAAATTTCCGAAATACTGGAGTTGATTTTGTCATCTGTTATTGTGGATGGAACACTCAAAGTATAATATTAATTTAAATTCAGTTGTACTATGTTAATATGTACAGTGTGTATACCTGCACATTGCACATATGGGTTTTATGTACAAAATGAAGGTCTGTAGGTAAACCAGTGTTTTGTATTGTAGCGGGTGTGTGTGTCACTGTATGTCCATTGTTTTTGTCGTGGTGCTTAAATGGGCCGTGTGGAGTTTTCTTATAAACAAACAAGAGTTATGGTTACATTTAGTGTTACTCACCAAAATACATTGTGTGTATCCTTGAGGTCTGACAAACATATTGAGTCCATTTCCTTCCTCATAAAACATTTGCAGATCTTCTTCCCTGCCTGCTGGCACGTTTCAGAATATATTGGTGTGTCACCGCCACCTGTTTATGAATGGAATAGTGTGACACCATTGGTAAGACTGTGCATCACATCACACCAATTCATAGAAAAACAGCTCCAAAGTGCTACAGGGCTAAAACCCCTCTACAAACCTTTAAGCCAGGTACGTGACATCATGTGGGTCATGTCCGTGTCTTGGATTCTTTGCTGAGGCAGAACTCAGTATTTTGCAACACTATCTTCTGTGTGATCCAACATTGTTTCAGGGTCCTGACCTCACAGCAACCAAAACACGAGCTGAACACAATCCTTTAAAGTTAGGTAATGCACTGTGGATCCTTGTTGACCATCCCTTGGGCTTGGAGTAAGAGATCCGATCATTTTAGCGTGTTGTCTGGTCTTTATTACTCAGCTCCTCTGGAGCTCAAAGAGATGACTGGCTGCACCCAGCCCAGGGCCTGGATTCCCAAAAGCATATCATCACCAAGATTATATTAGCCCATTGACTTACAGTGAAAGTAAGACAATCTTAACACTCAGATCATGGTTTCACCCGGCTTCCGGAGAGGCTTAGGTAGTTAAGTTGCCAATGGACACTGAACAAGGTTGCAAACATTGACTAATGTTACTTTATACTTTTAATCTGAAACATTGGAACCTAAAGAAATAATAGGTGATATTATTCCAAAATAACATTCGCAATTGAAGATCTACTCTGACACACAATGCATTTCTGGTATAAAGTACCACTGGATACAATTGGGCTGGGTGAGAGGTGCAACGCACCCTGGAATTGTCACCAGTCTGTCACACCATATCACTGTTTTTGACATTTATTCAACAGTTGCTGGAGGAATTGGGCCGTCAGGGCACTCCGTAAGTAATGACTTTGAAACGGAGAAGTCGTAATGTGACTAGAGGACGCAATGGATAGATAAGTGACTGAATGGATTGGTATGACTGTGTGTGTCACTCTGAGTGCACTTGCGTGAGTATTTACAGTTGATTGTAGAGTTAAACAGAAAAGGGGAAATAGTCAAGAGAAGAAAGAAAAACAAAAGGAATACATGAGTAAGTGTTGTGGTCAGCTTGTATTTAGCAAATCATCCTCTCATCTCCCTTCCCTCCCTATGCCAGTGAGTGATGCTTTGGTCGAGGGAGGACTCATAGACTCATAGGATAAAGGTTGATAATCATGTTCCACCAATGGAACTCCTTTGATGTGGGTTGTTGTTGTTTCTGTGGGGCTCTCTGCCTGGACGCATCCCCCTCAAGCAGCTGTGCACCGGGCGGCCCACTTTAAGAGTACAGAGGGTGAGACGTACTGAGGCAGAGTGTCCTGAAGTATACACACAGCTTGACTGGATATACAAACCTGGCCAAATACAGAAAATGTTAAGTACTTAATAACTGATATTTGAGCTACATGTCCGTCTAGTTGTCCAAAAAAAAATCTGTTTTTTTTATTCAGCATGGGGGTTTATGGGCATGCATTACTAAAATGTCCTTGGGCCACAGTGCATATATACACGCATATACAGTCTGAACAGCATCATGCATTGAGCTGTACCATGTTGTATTGCGATTGCAGAAGGTGTGAAGGTAAGTCAGAAATTATTATTCCAATACTGATGCAGCGTTTTTTTAATGCACACTTAACCAAACATCTTCTTACAAGGTTAAATGAGTATACCAATTGTGCTGTATCACTGAGCTGCAGCAGAAATAAATGAACAAGAAAAACAAACATTGTCTTTAAGCAAAAAAACGTATTATAATTACAAAAAATATCTTTGGTGGAGGTTAATGTCGGCATTATTTTTTAATATAAAAAAGTGTAATTTATGTGAAAATACTGATTCATTAATTTCCTCAGGTTGTATACACTACGCATGTGTAGACATATAATCCCAAGTTACGCTCATTTCTTGTTAGACTCACACATAGCCACATACACAATAGTGCAGCGGTGCAAGATGCAGGTGCCTCCTAGCACCAGTGACCAGTGTTATTGTAATGGGCAGCTCCCTGCACAGCTAAGATAGTGTGTGTAGACATAACAGCAAAGATGAAAGCAAGTTGGAGAGAGATGGTATAAACTTGAGAGGCATGGCATTAGTTAAAAGGGAGGTATGGTGCTGTAAACTTGATGTTTTATCCTCTTGCCATGCAAGTCATTAGCCTTGAGGGGAAATAGTACCCTGGGCATAGCAGCGGCCCAGATGGATGGCCCTGTATCAGAATGCCAGCCTGTTCACTTACAATTTATTATTCTACCAAAGGGACTTAGTGGTTTAGCTGCTCGGATGAAGACAAATATGGGTCTATGATTTTGACCCTTTCTGTTTGAAAAATGAGGGCAAATTGCCCCTTCAACTTGTTCTTTCGAGTCCTCTTTCTGTTTTTTTTTTTTACCTTCTCTCTTTCTCCCACCCCCCCCCCCCCCCGTCCTCCCTAGTTCCCTGTGCCTCAGGCAGTTGTGTTCATTAACCCTGGATGTAATTATTTTTGTTTTAGTCTCATATTGCTGACATTTCAACTCAGGGGCTCCTCAATCAGGATTAACCTAAACCGCAAGAAATCACACTTCACAGCCTTTTTCTTACAGCAGCGCTTGTTGCCTCCAATTTCAGTCAAATTAAAGGTTTATTTTATTTAGTCGTTTTTTCACTCAGGCCCTGTACCGTGAGAAAACAAACCAGACTGCTTGCCTTTGATTTGCTGGTTGCTAGTGGCTTTCTCAGTATCGCCTACTCTGACTCTCTTGGTAGGCACAAAGCAGTCCTCTGTGCAGGCACTGGTACTAAAGATCGAGATCACACAGGTGGTAGCAGTATGACCATCTGCTGTAGAGGAAACTTCTCCCATGTATTTTCTCACTGTGGTGTAACAGCATTGAATTCACTCATGGTTTGATGTTTGTGGTAAGGGTCACTACTTTCTGAAATTCCTCTGCAACATACTGTGAGAAAAGTATTCTCAAATGTTTAGATTTTTTTCTGTTGGATTCTGTCTATAAAATGATAAATAAATGCAGGTAGGCCTACACTGTTAATGTAGTGTTAACTTGAAATTCTGTTGGTGTACTTCAGTTACAGTGTATAATGTAAATACAGCAGATTTAAAGTAACAATCTAGTATATACATGCTTGGCCTCCCCAAAGCTGTGTTTCCCTCTCATTGCCTTGGGGGCCTTAAGGTCCACTGGAACCCTCAACTCGTCTTCCTGCCTCAGGAGCACTTAGTCTCAACACAGTAGTAATAAACTCTCATCACTCTGAGTCAGGGGTGTGTGTATGTCAGTCTGTTACCACAAACGTGTGTGTGTGTGTGCAGCAGCAGTAGTAGTCATAGGCCAAGCAGTAGTTGTAAAATCTCATCACTTTTAGTGGTCCTCCGGGGGTCCTGGACTCCTCTCGCTGTGTGTGGTTTGACCTGCCGTGGCCCTCCAGCCCCCCACATGCCCACTTAGATAAACAGGCAGTAAACACAGGCAGTCCTAGCACCACTCTCTTCCCCTCACAGCATATACAAGGCCTGCAGATGAAAGGACTAGTTCCCGACACTAATAGCCACTAGAGATTAGCTTCCACTGGCCTCCTCTGTCTCATAATTAAAAGTTCAGCCTCCATATTCATGAAGCTTCTAAGAATTGTAGAATACCCATCTTAGATCACCTGTCACCCCATGCACTGCCTTCACCTGCGACTTGTAATGTAAGCTGGTCACACATCAGTCCGCCTACACTGCTATTACTGCCATAGGAACTGCTGCAAAAAGCAGCAAGTGTGGGCCCAGTCAGCCCAGTTTGCTTTAAGTTGCTGTGTGAAAACAAGCCAAAGCCATGACACCATGATAAATACAGGCCCTGGTTACATGGGCTGGTGTTAGGGGGAACATTTTTTTCTTTGCTTATCAGGCTTGCACGCATATCTGAAAATGAGCCTATAATTGATGTAAGGCCACGAGGTTTTCCATATGAAGTTGTTAGTGATAATATTGAGTCGGCAGGCTCATGCAATAACATGGCTTCTGATATCACAAGCTGTTTTCTTGAGAGTCTTGGTCTGAGGGGTAAATGTGTGGTGTGGATTGTAACCAAGAAGCAGGGGTACATTCTTCCACTGCATGGAGGTTTAGGTAATGCTACTACACAGACTACAGACCAACTATGGTTCAGAGACGGAAATCACAAGTGGTGGACTATGCCAATTCATCATCACTGTATAATGAATCATGCATCTCTCTCAGTGAAAGCCTTGTTGAAACAGTGTTTTGAAGATAACATTAATGGTTAATTATGATAAACAATACTACGGGTCATATTAGAACAGCGTTTCCTCCAACATGTCTCCTACTCTCCTATTACATTCCTTTAAATGGCGTGGGCCGCTAATTCTCAAGGTGGGGGGGGTGGCGACTCTTGTTCCTTTGTGAGTTTCATGAGTCTAGACAGAAAACATTTTCATCAAGTTTAAGATTTCCATGGAGACATTTATGTTGGGCTTTTTTGGATCACCTTGGGATTTGTCCCGTTGCCATGACCAAATATGTCATCTCCCTTTTTTCATCAGCCGACAGACATTCGGAGGGACAGGAGATGGATTGTTGGTGGAGTTGGCCTTTGCTGCTCTTGCTGTCTGTGGTGTCTCAGCATTGCATGTATAAGAAATGGTGCTGTGGTGTTATGAGATGAACAACAGCCTACGGAATAAGTCCAGTGTTACTCTGTTATTAGCTCTGCCTGACAGCAGTATGTGTGTATTGTGTGTATCAGCATAGTGTGTTTATGTCTTCATATGAAAGAGTCTGTGTGCTTTCAAACACAATAGTGTTTTTTTATGAAGCAAGAGAGAGATAATTGGACCAAGAGGGGGTCTTTGTCCCTCTTGATGTCGACTGTGTCCTGATGATAACTCTCAGATTAGAGGTTGAAGGATAAGTGCAGCCTCTCTGGCAGCTGTTGCTGCTGCCTTTCTACCTTCAAAGACTTGTCCTTCGTTCCTCCCTCTCTTCTGCTTTTCCTCCCTATCCCCATATATCTCTCTTGCCTTCCCTCCCTCTCCTTTCTCTTAACCCACCTCTTTCCTCCCATCATTTCCTTTCCTTGTCCCCTCTCCTCCCTTGTGTTCTTCGTCCCTATCCACCTCTCCATCTTCCTCTCCTCCCTATTTGTCCTGTTGGTCTGCAGTAATCCAGTCTGTGGAGAATTTCAAGTGTGTTTAGAGTAGCTGACTCATCACTGCTTTTGTGCCATGGTTTGTTAATGTAGGGCAGCTGATAGTAGTTTGGACGTCCTGTGTTGCAGGTGGCCCAGGAATTATTTATTTGTGTGTGTGCGTGTGCACAAGTACATGTCTCTCGCTATGTGTGATGTCTGACTGTATTAAATACAGCTCTGATGGGTATAAACACCTCTTCCTTATCATCAGTGTGAGTGCAGACATAAGTGACATTCTCCAAAAACAAGACGCACACTCTGCCTTTACTCTAATGTCAGTGAGGAGTGTTGGAACCATGGCTTCACTCAACAGTGACTAATTACAGGCCAAAGATGCAAAGGAGCTCTTCATCTGAAGCTTCAGCACAAACACACACACACACACACACACACACACACACACACACACACACACAAACAGATAACACTACATGTCCTTGGCGAGCTATCATGCTTGTCTGTCATCTAGACTCATGGAATTTGTAACACAAAGTGTCATGCAATGGTGAGGATTTTGGGTTAATTGACACACAAGTCTGTGTGTCGTAATCCACCATGAAAAGGCCCACTATATCAGTGAAGCCATGACCTTACTCTAACACCAGAACTCTACGAATCAGCCTTATATAATCCACCTTTCTTTGCAAACATGTCTTGGTATATTTTTTTCTCCATCTGCCAACTTCTAATTGTTCAGTTGTAATCATCCTATTGCTGTTTGAGCTCATCCCTCTCAGTGTTGACACCGCAGTGACCCCCTTCCTGGATAAGAAAATCCAGCCAATCAGAACCTGTGTTTCATCGTACTTTACACCCCTTCCATTTCTCTATCCCTTCGTCCCTGCATTGCAGCTAAAATAGCTCATCCTGAAACCATTAGACCAAATTGCTAAATGGTTCAAATGTGCAACCACTTAAGGCTTTGTCTTTAAGAGGAGTAATCTTCAATCTACTGTGGCAAGCAAAAAGAGGATGAGGTGGATGGTGAGAGCGGGAACTGAAATGGACCCACAGAGACTGAAACTGAGTAAAATAGAGATAGATAGTAGGAGAAGGGGTTAAGAGATATTAGCTATTTCATGTAAACATCTCCCTATGTTCCCCTCTCTTTCTCCATATGCAACTCATGTATTTATTACTCTGCTGTTGGTTTGTAATGGAAGTGCAAAATCACATTCATGGGAATGTAGGAGGGTGACATAGTGATAGTTATTGAGGTTAATAGAGAGTAAAAACTCACATGCTCAGACCTATTTTCTCTCACACATGCACACAGTACTTATACAGACAAGTCCATGTAAGGAATGGTTGCACACACACACACACACACACACACACACACACACACACACACACACCTATATAGTAACAGTTGCAGAGAGACCAACTGCACTGGCGGAGTTGGCAAACATGCTGCTATGTTCCCTCTGTGGAAACACTCCTTTGTCAAAACCATAATCAGTTACTTTAATTGAATTTATTTTAATACGCTCTCAAATGTTATAAGAAAATACTAATTCCCTCAATGGATCATGATGGCTTTTACAAGAACTTTTCTCAACACTTGGTGTTGTGTAGGTTTTCCAAGGAAGAAATCCTCTGGTGTACAAAAATTATGTTTTTTCCCCCCATTTCTGGCAGCAGCAACCGCGTTTTCTTTGGAAACCCAGTAGCTAACATGAGCAATAATGAACTGAACATCCAAGGAAAAAAAACGTTTTAATGCTGGTCGTGCTCTTTTATTGATCTCGGTGGAGCACAGTACAAAAATGCCTCATCAGTGACCGTGTCACCTATGATGTGGCCAAAAATGTTGAAAGAGTATTTTGAAATGAACTTGACTTCACTCATGTACCAAACAGACAAGTTGCTTGACAGAAATACTCAGACCACTTTACTCGATAACAGCCAGACCAGTAGACAGATAGATACAGTACATAGACAGACAGACCAAAGGAGAGGATCCACTGCATATTGCCGTGCAAACATCAAATTCTTCAGTGCAGCATTTCCAGCGTCTTGAGTGACCCCAAATCTCAGCCGGAGGACTTTGATCTGTCACTGAGATCATTACTAAGTCTACTGAGCTGACAAAAGGCCAAGCTGAAAGACTGAAAGAACAGAGATTCTGCAGAGAGGTGGAGAGACTTGAAGGTAATTGAAGACAGGATTTTGTCCTCAATTGTCCCACATGCTCTCCAGACAGCTGAGGGTTATAGAGAGCTGAAGAGGACAACTAGAGAGGATGGTTTTTGACAACCACTACCTTAATGTTTGTCACAAAAGACAGTTGAATCATGAAGCTGGTAACTTTCGGGATGGAGACACAGGATAGGATAGGCAACTACAGGTGTCATGATATTTGGGAGCGATCATAAAAGTTAAATAGAAGGTAAAACACAATCAGCAAGGCATATAAATGAAACCAAGGAAGGGGGGTGATGTAACAAAGATGAAAAAGAAATGAAAGAGAAGCCACATTTGCCTTGTTTAAGTCTCAAGACAAAAAATATGTGAAATATATGTACTTCCACCAGCTAGGTTCAACAAAGTACAGCATAATTAGTAGGCCTCTGAAATATAAAATCAAGAATAACATGGAGAAATGGATGGATTAGTGTCACTTCTTTTTACTGTGACTGTTAGTGTCAGTTCTTTGTCTGTCAAATTTTGTACCATCACATTTAAACCATATATATATGCATTTCGAAAAAGAAAACATCATATAGTGAAACACCATTTAATTGTCATGTCAACCACAGCATATCTCTTGTAAAAACAAACACTTTAAAACCTCAAATGCTATTTTTGAAATATTGTGCAATTAAACTGGATCAGATTTGGGAATCCAAATCAAATACAGCTGGAGATTCCAAAGTGACCCAAACAGAGACACAAAATAAAGAAGAATGGAAGCTCTTTGCTCTTAAAGAGTGAAATATTTTAAACTATTAATGCGGTTAACCAAAAGTAAAGTTCACAAAATGTCAACATAAAAATGACCGTAAAGTCACATGCACATAGACAGGCAGTACATTTCAAGTGTTCTCTCTCAGACAGCATGTTTGAGGTTTCCTGCCTGTAAGTTATGGTATATTACATATTCCTTCTCTGCGGTGTTTTCACTTGGATGTGTGTGTATCTAAAGCTTTAGTAAATATTCTTCTAGTCGTAATATAATATGATGACAGACCTACATCATTATCTGTTTGACAAAGTATTTCCTCTGCATTTTAATTGCATAACTTCTTTACAGACATTTTTTTGCCTCAAGAGTATATGAAATATATAGCAATATCATGTAAACCTCAAATATTGCCATTTCCATTAGGCTTTTCTATTTGTTAAAATGTAATTCATATAAAAATGCTTGGAAGGAACCCCAGCTAATGACAGACATTAAATTGCTTGGCTTTCCCTCTCCTCATGACAAACTGAGAGAACTCAGCTTGAACTGTAGAGAAAGCCCATGAGCCAGCTGAATGATAGCAGCGATAAGGAGTTTTCAAGGTAACTATGCAAAACTGAAACTGTCTGTGGGAAAGCAGCAGCAGAAGCAGAAGTCTGTTTATTTTAATGAGCTCAGAAGTGTCTCTCCTGTTTCTCTTACATTACACTGGGGCTCATTTAGAGTTCACACAGTGCACTGTATGTCCATGATGGATACGGTAATGATACATTAATGCAATCAGGACCAAGTCTGTTTTGTCTCTCATTAAGAAGGCTAGCTATCTTGCTGACAAGGGCCAGGTCACATTTGGTCGTGACTTTAAGCATTTTCCTTCGGTGTGATTTGAAGCAAGGGAGACAGAAAGTGTGTATTTTTGTGGGCATATCAGAGAAATGGTGTAGGAGAGAGAGGATAGGAAGAGAGATAACAGCTGGAATAGTCCAAATCAGGGCTGCTTGGGTTTCAGCAGGGGCACAGGCACCAATTGTGCAGTGTCTGGTTGTCTTTTCAACACCGTGAGAGTTGATGTGGATTTATGACGGCAAGGAATCAAGTAGAAGGGGGATATATTTGGCTACGGAGCCTCTCATCAACATATGGAGCTCGACAGAGCTGCTGTTCTGCTGCTTCCAACCCCTCATCTGGCCTCACTACTGGTCTACAGTACATACTAGGGATGTGCATAAGTCAATTTTTCCATGGTCAAATATTTTGTGCATGTTCTATTTTATGTTATTTAAGACAACATTGTAAAATTGTTCACATTATAGACAAAAAACAATCAGTGTTGGCCTCAATGTCACTTCAGAGGCACTTGTTGAAATTATACCAAAAGATGAACTGTTTGGCTGTGCTGGGATTCATTCAGATCTTGCAAAAATCAGCCTGAGTTATATCTTAGTATTAGTGAAGTCGCCCCAATCAAATGTCAGATATAATCAGAAATATAACATGAACACATAGGCATGGTGACATGCACACCCATACATACACATGGAAAGTGTTGCTACTGTTGAGGCAAGCACCACCCAAAGCTCTCTAGACAACAGCACAGCAGCATGGTCAGTGCTTTTGTCTGGGCTTGAACATCAGCCTGAGAAATGTGTCAAGTCCACAGCTTACAACCATGAGTCACCAAACCCAGCAGATGGGAAAGAGGGGCCCTCAGTCCTGATGGGAACAGGGATAGATCTCTCTCTGTGGATGAGATACAGCCCTGTGCTCACTACATACATCCATTACCACCCGTGTACACGTTTTGACATCCACGCATTCTGTGCTGTATACACACATGCATGCATGTTGTATATCAGTCTGTGAACAGTACATGCATGTACATGCACAGTTATGAATTATGTAGTGGATAGATGTGTATGTACATGGACATTTTAACATGCATGTAATGTAGACACACACACACACACACACACACACACACACACACACACACACACACACACACACACACACACACTCATGCGCTTTTACTGCTTATCCAGACTTGGCTGTGTGTGATATATCCGGTTCACAAGACTTTGCATGTATGGAGACTTACTGTAGTCATCTCATAAATCAAACAGATCCATGGCCAAATTCTGAGGCCCTCTCACTTATCATGTAGATTAGGAAAATGACTTAAAAAAAAAAAAAAAAACTTTCTCATCATCCACTGTTTTATATGTTGTCTCTGTTTATGTACTGTATCTCTGTCCACTCTGTCTCTCTTTGTCTTTCTCTGTTTTTTCTCTTTCTCTCAGTGTGTGTCTGTCCTTCAGTGTATTTTTAGGTGTTTCTGCTTCTGTCACTCCATCTTTCTCCCCGTCTGCCTTTCACTGACTCTGTTGCTGGCTGAATCGCTCCCCAGCTTTCTTCCTGCCTATTACTGTTACTGTACCCACAGCCATAGTCAACCTTTACGAGGTGGGTCTAGCCTGTCAGCTGCAGGCTACCGCAGTTGGGCCATGTTGAAAGACACACACACACTTACGCATATACGCTTATATTCTCTTAAAACCACACACGCACATACACAGACACACATATACTGTGTACCGGCATCTAGCGCAGAGAGTTGTATGGGCCCAGAGTGAGAGCAGGCTTTCCGTAGTCCAGGATCTGTTTCCAGTCAAACTTGCCTGTGTCCTTCCTGAGCCCCTGGGCTCCTGCGGCGGTATTGCCCCTGGGCCGCTGGGTCACAGCATGGCAGGGGAGCAGAAGTACAGTGAATGTGTCACAGTGTGGTTTGCGTGTGTGTGAGAGAGAGAGCATGAAGGTGTGTGCTGTTCACTCTCATACAATGCACACACAAATGGATACAAATAGAGACACTTCCTAATGTTCACAAAGACACATGTACACACTTCTGTTATACACACACACATACACACAAAATACACTGCACACTGTTTCTTGCACCCACCCACACACAGCTGAGTCCCTTTTCAGTGGTGTCAACAGCTCTGGCTCTCTCTCTCTTTCTCTCTCTCTCTCTCTCTCTCTCTCTCTCTCTCTCTCTCTCTCTCTCACACACGCACACATTCATAGTCACAGACACTCAAACCAACACACACACCAGTAGAACACCTGTCGGGCTGCATGGCTCGCTCCAGGACACCTTCGAGTCATGAGCTCATCGGAAAAGCAATTAAAGGCAGCGTAGGCCCCGCACGCTGGCGTAATGTTTTGTTTTGCTACTTGGCTTCAAAATTAACCAAACCTGTCAGAAGTCATCTGGCTGACGCGGGCTGGGCTATATTTATTTATTTTCTGTTGGAGAAGCTGGACGCAGGGTCCCAGTGCTGCCTCACGTCCAACAATGAAGCGATTCTGAGGGGGCGATTAGCTGGCTTGAACATGAATCCTCCCCCCTCTGTCTACCTGGGGGGTGAATGGTTAGCTTGCCTGTCTGTAACTCTGATGGTGGGGTCATGGCCCTGTAGTTGGGAGGTTGTGCCCTCTGTAACCCTAATCAGGGCTTTGGTCTACACTGTGGGACTTGGTTTTTGAACTTGCACTGACCTAACCGCTCCCAGTTTATTGAATTTCATGGTTGCAGTGACTGAACAAAAGCAGATTTTGCATTAAAAAAATGTCAATGTATAAATGACATAGCCTGATAAAAAGACAATATGAAGACGGGAGGATGTGTGGCTGATAGGTTAGGGCTGTTGGCCCAGAAAAGGAGACTGATAGAAGAACCTATATAGGACTCAAAGGTTAAAGGCCTTCTCTCAGTCTGGTCTAATGCTTTACTGTAGCCTCAGGCTGTGAGCAGCCTGATGTCAGACAGCCGTAAAACAACACCAGCAGCCCCGTGCTCTCTTTTAGCTCTACTGGTCTTAAGAAAAAAAACACCTTTGACATTAATAGGTCCACTGTGGGTGAGTCAAGGTAAGTGTGTCTTCACAGATGCCTGCACGGACATTTTTGTGGTTGTGTGTATTTTCAGAGTCTAGGCCACTGAAGCAGTTTTCTGGTGTTTTCTTGAGGAATCATTTAGGAAGTAAGAAAAACACCTCTGTTATCATTGTCATCACGTTCTGTAATTACCCACATGCCACCCTGTTAGAGCAGAGAAAAACAACAGTTAGCCTGCAGCCGAGGTCGCCCTCTAAGCATGCCAGGCCGTTTCATGGTGCTGCACGCTTCAAAGGAGGTGTCACTCTCCGGCAGTTATGTCAACACGGTGATGAAACAAGAAAACACAGTTTGGATGGTAAAGCCTTGGTCTTCAAAGCCTCATAAGCCAGGTCAACACATATTTTGTTTCTGTGTCACTGTCAAACTGGCAGAGAGAAAGAGAGAGAAAAGGTTGTTTTCTCTGTTAATTTCAGAGAGAGAGCTTTTTGAGTGGTGTTGTGATGTATCTAAATGGTCATGGCTGTCATTGGCAGAACACACATGACACACAGCCACAATAAGATGACAGCTGCTGGCATGACATTTTAAACACTGCCTGTTACGTCAGCCTACATCCTTCTCTAAGGGACCAACTTACTAGACTTTAATACACTCAACAAGTCAGCTCCGTTCATCTGATGATGAGACAATTTTGTTATAATGGAAACTTACATGTGTGGGTTTTTGTTTTCATGGCGATGGAAATGCTTTCTGCACTAGCTCTGGCACTGCAGATCATCCACCATCACGACCAACAAAAGTGACCTCTTCTGTTTTCTTTGCGACTGTTCCACCTTAAGTTAAGAATAAAAAAAGCTGGGGCAGTATAGTGTGCCTATTGATTTTATAACACTGATGCTGTGTAACCTGCTCTGGTTGAGAGAGTTATCTGCAATTAGGCATTTTATATATTTTGATTTGCTCATTTATCTCTGTAATAAATGTTAAATAAACAACCCATCTACTAAGCAATATGATTTATTGCGCTATGACTCATTTCTGCTGAATGTGCTTTGTCGTGCTCAGTGCATCCATAGACCACAATTTAGGGTCAATTTATTGAATACATCTTCACTACTCAGCCCATTCCCAGCCTTTTGGGTCCTATACCACTCATGCTGTTCTGGGCTATGATGAAACCACTTGAAGTCGGGCCCCAGCACTACAGCCACAGCCAAAGCCTATTAAGCAGCCACACTGTGGTATAGGAGTTCAAGCCACAGGGCTGAGGTTATGATTCTTCGTCAGCAGGAGGGGGAGAGAGGTGGATGTAGGATGACGAGGAAGGGTGGAGGTACGGTTTCAGAAGGAAGGGTAAAGAGGGGTGAAATAGGATAAAGGGGGGGCAAGGAAGGATGGAAGAAGGAGCAGAAGACAGATTATAACAGGGAGGTAGAGATGAAGGATACAAGAATTAGGTTTTAAAATGGAACTGAAGCAGGGACTAATGCCAGTAAGGCTGTTGTTAGGGAGACAAGGAAGATGGGTAAGGAAACTGTAAAGAAACAGAAAGAAAGTAGAAAGATAGATGAAGCAATAAAGGAAGAGATGTGAGTCAGTTTGACTTGATCCAATGAGAGTTTCTCCTCTGCCCAGAAAGGATTCAGTGATTCAGTAATAAAACAAAGCTCAGGATTGACATGCACCTGGTGAATAATGATTGTACACAGACACTAGTACTGATGCATACGTGCATTATACTTCACTGTAGATGCACACACACACACACACACACACATAGACAACACTTTTGACAGTATACTAACACACACACTTCACATCACTCATGCTTTCAGTCATACACATTTACTTCATACTGCAAACACACACACACACACACACACACACAGGCTCACAGGCCACAAATCACTAAACGTTGTAAAAGTGGAGCAAATTAGAGCTGTTTTATTTGCATTGTTCACAGGGAATAATGGAGGAGGGAGCAATTCCTGCCAAGCTGGAGAGCCGGTGTAACAAAAAAAAGTGTGTGTGTCTTTGTGAGTGTGTGTGTCGAGGGAGAGTTTATAATCGTGCTTTGTCCATGCTTTAGAGACTCTGAAATGTTAGGCAAAGCAACAAGCAATCAGGCTTTGTCGGAGGTGAAATGCACACACACATTTACACATTCACACTTACACACTTACAGCTTTGCCTCAGGGCCTGAAACAGAAGACCGGGGTCTTGTCCAAAGCTCCATTAAACTGCTGAAAGTCCTTCTAGAGCTGAAACATCCTCCTATCGTCATGCTGGGACATTCCACGGCACGCCAGAGACCCTGCGCTAATCCTGCCGGCATGGGAATCATTATTGATAGGATCCTAATGCATTACCTCAGGGCCCGCTTATTGTTGGTAAAGATTATTATTTAAGAGTAAACCAAAACCCAGAGAAAGTCTCGAGTTTCATAGAAATTTATCAAAAGAAAATGTTATTCTTGGCTTAGTGTGATACCACTTTGAACAGCGCAATTGAAACAAACTGTGCTCCTTGCTGTGCTCCAACAAGCAGGCTCGATACCCACCAGCAGGTCATTAGGACACAGTGTAAACGGTGCGAGAGTGAAGGAACCTGACACTCAATCTGAGCAGATTTGTCACTTTCACTCATTGGTTATTACCATACATTGATTTCAGTGATCCGCATCAATGTGCCTCCTACTTGAAATTATTGCATCAGAACATTTATGTTTATGTGAGTTCAGATAGTTTCCACTTTAGTCAATCATTCTGTGCATCTCTTGATCTCAGTCCCATTGAACTGAAGTTTAATATTGTCAAACCACTGCTTGAGTGCTTTCAAACAACTGGTCTGTATTTATCAGCAGTAATGTTGATTTTATAAAGGCAAGACAGATGTACAGTATATCCTTCCCTATTAGTCTTTTATTTTTGGAAAAACTGCTCATTTATCAAGGCTTTGATTTTTCTTTGTCTTCAGAGTTGCATTAAAAATCTCTGATTTGTTGGGGGTTTTTTGTGTGTGTTTGTGTTGTCTAGGCGCAGTCCTGCTGGTCAGTGTCCAGGGCATAGCTGTCAACGTGGACCCAGTTTTCTGTACATGGCTGTTGTACCAACCCCACAGAGGAAGCACCAGGCAACAGCAACAGGTACCTGATCCTCACTGCCACAGACAAAATGTTACTTTCTCTTTGTGTTAACACTTAAACATGTTTTACATTTGTAACTTGTACATGTAATTTCAATTAGTAGAGGCCTGCAGCATATTCTAATGTTGCTCTCATTCTAAGTGACTGAATAAGAGCCTGAAGGGAATGTAAATGTCTCCCTCCCTCCCTCTGTCTCATTCCCAGCTACCTTTTTCCATGTGCTCTGCTCCCTGTCTTCCATCCACTCTCTCTCTATTTATTTGACAGGGGTCATGGTGATGGTTATGGACATTGAACGCTCTGTGCCCACACTACACACACTCCAACACATATACACACATGCAGACATGCTCATTTTGATTGCCTGGGATATACCACAGGTTCACCCCATAAAGGCACATAAATATATATAGTACATGAAAGTATCATATTGTAATACTTTAAATGTTTTTTTCTTCAACAAGTTGCTCTGTTTCATGCCTCCTGCAGTTTGGACGGGCTGTTAGCATGTGTGTGTGTGTGTGTGTGTGTTTCAGACAAAGTGGGAGGGAGTTAATTGCACCAACTCCTTATTCTGGAGGTTATTGCTGTACCGGGGTAAACAGATGTTATGAGTTGAAGTGCAGCCAGTGTGAAGGATACACAACACTGGCTGCTGTGTGTGTGGACATGCTGCAGCAAAATGTGGGGCTGAGTGTGTTTGTGCCTGCGTTCATGTGTGCGTTTCTACCTCAGCTGGCTGTCAGGGCCACTTCTCAAGGCCTGCCTGGTTTAGACAAGGCCTTCAGCTGAAGGCCACATAGCAGCCTGTGGAGGACAGAGGAGAGGACACTGACTGGTAGGGTCAGGATGGCAGGAAATGATGAGAAAGGAGGTAGGATGGATAGACAAGGGGACAAGGACGTATGTGTGATATGGAGAGAGGAATGAAAGGACCTTTGGTAGTACAGAGAAAAGAAAGTGGGGAAGAAAGCACAAAAATAGGTAATGGGAGGGAGACAGAGAAAACAAGCAAAAGTATCAGAGAGAAGTGCAGTCCTCAATAGTTGAGAGAAGAGGCACATGGGGGTGTGACAGAGAAAAAGTAAGGGGGACAGATATGAAGAGGTGAGAAGGAACATTGAGGGACAAAAGAAAACGCCCAGGAATAGAGTAAAGTAAGATGAATATGGAACAGAGAAGAGACAATAGTAAAGGGGAAAGCGCAGGACAGCATTGAGAAGGTGTGGTGAAAGGAGAGGGAGGTTGAATTAAAAGTCAACTGAAACTACCAAAGCGAGTAGGAAACACAAACTCACAGGCCACAAATCAGAGCAGTAGAGGGAGATGGTAAGGGAAGCGGGTAATGAAGAGAAAGGGAATAAGAGGAAAAAGAAGGTTGAAAACCAAACAGGCATTTTCCTTGGCTGTTTTCACCCTCCCTCAGTGTGTGTGGTAGAAGGAGTTAGCTCATACTATGTCATCCACCAGGAATGAGCGATGGTCATTGGGTAAGGTACCTGCTTTTAGCATAGAGTGTTAAAATGTAGCCAAGCACATATTTTCCAGGAAATGTACACACTGAATTATATAATTTATTTTTAACCATTTAGCATTTTTTCTCCAACACATGAACGAACAAATCAGCCATATGGTGTGTCTACACAATACTTTCAACAATTCCTCCATAGGTTGTTGTTCCCACTCTCTTATGACCCGTAGGAGCATTTACTACACTGGCGCCAATACTGATTGAAGAGAGAATAGCTCGTATATGATTATTAATGGTTGCAGTTCACATTAACACAACGTTAATGTGAAATGGTCGCAATTGCACCAAAACTACATGGTAAGGTTTTGGCAACAAAACTCTATGTGCCATGTAACATATGTCACAAACAGCAGGTGACATACTACAACACACTATGTGACATTGTTTGAATAACTCATCGCTGACTTTTGGTTTTGTGTGGGACACGAACACCGACTTCCTGAATCAAAGTCCGATGCTTGTTTGAACCATCTACCTCCCTTCCTCCTCACCCTAAGCCAGCGTTGTAGATCTTAAAACTGTGTTGCCTGACTTCCCTCTTTGCTCCTGTAACAATTACTACGGCTGTTAGACGGTCGCTGCCCTAACAAAAACAGAAACATAGATAGCAATTTCTGCTTGTAAAAAGGACCTATGTGGTTGTATTTTTTGTCTCAGTATTCAAGTGGGGCTGTACCCAACTTAGAATTATGCCAGTCGAATTAGATTCGGCTGTTTAATATGAATGTTTGATGATTTATTTATTTTATTTTTTTCCCAGATAAAGTTTTGAATGTATTCAGTGTGACATGATCATTAATGTAATGTAGTAAACAAGCTAACGTGCTATAGATGGATTGGAAATGTGCAACACATTTTTTGTAGACATTAAAAAAAGCCAGAGACTGTGCCATGTTAAGTTGCTGTGACCAGTAAACTCACCACTTCCAAGCAGAACAGAAGGGATGTTATCTTGCACGCTTACGGTAGAAAGTTTCTGCTATTCTGAGCCATTGTATCATGTCTAAAGCTGTCTGTTCTAACTGCGTAACATGAAAGTCAAAAGCGCTTGCTCTGCTGCAAAATCTGGGGACCAAAAAGTCCCCATAAGTATACCATACTGACAAGAAAAAAAAAAACAAACTGAAGTAATCTTAGTCAACTGAAGGGTCTCCAACTTACTATTGGAATGTCCAACTTTCAAGGCTCAAGCACCGTAGTGTCATGTTTACTCAATAAATCAGTACATTATTTGAGTTTTTTCTGAACTTGCATTTGTTGTTGAAGCCTCCAATAGTGTTTGTGTATGCTGTGGATGTAATTATAGGTGTCCTTCTAATTAAACAGTATTTTTAATATCCTTTAAGTAGATGTTTAACAGGCCTGAATATGATTTTCAAGTCAACTGTGACTCTGGGCAACTAACCTACTGGCCTACAGTATTTCATTCACCCTATGTTAAGTTGCAAAAACCTTAGAGGGATTTGGCATCATACCTCAGTCAGTAGTTTCAAATACTAATGTAATTTGGGGGCCCATTTTTAATCTTACCACAACCAGCCTTTGGGTCCCGACCCAGTCATTGAAAAACAACTGCATCAGTGTCTGTGTGTGTGTGTTTACACAGGCTGCAGTACGTGGTTGGCCTGCAGCCTTGTGCAGCTGCATCATAGCGTAGTGCTGCTGCTGGCTGATGCTAATGGGGTTTCCTTATTTCAGACCAACCTTCCACTCTTCTGTCTTTCAGCCATCACACTGCCAGCCAGGGTGTGTGTGTGTGTGCGTGTGTGTGTGTGCATGCACATGCGCTGTGTGCGCGCATGCGTGCGTGAGTGTGTGCGTTTGGCTTGCCAGCAGCATGGGAGACTGCTCAAAAACAACAGGGAGCTGTCACTAGTCCTTGTTGGTCTTGGAGGCCTCTGTTGTGTTCCACTGCATTTTTCTTTTCTCTTTCTCTCTCTGCCTCCCTTTCTGCCTTGCATTGCATTATGTATTGTGTCTCCCGATTAACCCAGATCTTTAAAGCTATCTAAAGTTATCTCTGGGTCATGGCCTTACTAACATAGAACAGTGTTTGAATAATTCATGCTCTTACACCTGATAACATGCTGTTTTTTTTTAAAACTGAATGCATATTCAATGGAGATGTTTCCATGTTAAAATAAACAAAAGATATTTCCTTTCCCATGGCCTCATATGTGCTCTGTCATTGTGATGTCATTTCAGACTCCAGGTTCAATTCCTCTGGCCAAGAGGAGAGAGGATGAGGTGTCAGTAGGCAGCACACCACTGGCCAAACAGCCCTCCAATCAGGCCTCAGACTATGCCAGCAGCCCAGTCAAAACTAAGACAGTGACAGGTAGGATTACCAACCCTGAGCTGTGCCATAGGTATAATACTGAAGATATTACTGTGATATTGCACTTCATACGTTAACATGACATTAGCTCCATGCACCAAAGAGGTTTACACACATAAAGGGAACAGGGTTGTAAAATATCTTTCTCAGTTTTATTTTCAGATGTGTTTTGTGTAAAGATTAATGTACAAATGAAAACTGTGATGACATTTACTTGTCCCTTGATATTTGCAATAACTATCACTGTTTCTGTGTTTAAGGATATGGTCTTTCAGTAGTGGAACAACAACAATTTACTGTATTTAACTTTGTTTCTATGCAATGAAATCATGTTACTATGTTGTTACATAACACACTACAGCCTGCTGACACCTGAGTGAACCCGTTTCTCAGAGGACACCACATATCCAGGCATG
Organism: Cephalopholis sonnerati; assembly: GCA_019142605.1. Lineage (NCBI taxonomy): Eukaryota > Metazoa > Chordata > Actinopteri > Perciformes > Serranidae > Cephalopholis > Cephalopholis sonnerati. Next base: position 10,613,618 of record JAGQAX010000008.1, on the reverse strand, counting down.
TCCTCCTCTGTTTTCCTCCTCTGGTAGTATTACTGTGGGCTCTGGATGCCCAGAATAGATGAGTGGCTTGGCTGCGTGGAGCCTTCCTCGACGCCAGTTTTCCGCTTTCTGGGACCCCCCTGTTCAGAACAAACACGTTCAGTGTGCACACACTCACACAGAAATCCATCAAATATATGTTCATATCAGCACACAAATGCATGCAAACACATACATACAGGCAGACAGGGTTATACTGTAAATGTAAACACCTGTGCATGCCACGCACAGACACTTTCTCACACTCACGTAGCATTGCTGTGGTCTGTTAGATCCTCTCCACAATTTTCCAGATCAGTAGGAAACTCTGAAACCTTTGGATGAAGATGGACATTTTGGAGAAACCAAGGAGGACAGAGATGAAGAGATGGTAGATGCAATTCCGGACCTTGTCACGGGTGTGACTACTTGCTTTAGTGTCAGGAACACACAAGCACACCAATAGTATCCATAAGCTAGTATTTTTATCAGTGTGAGGAATCTACACGCTCACTAAAAACTACCTGAAATGCCCCCCCACACACACACACATGCACACGCACACACACTGTACAGTGCACATGTACATATTATATATATGTATACCTGGGAGGATGGCTGGGGTAGTCACTCTGTTAAAGAGCTGTCCATGACACAACACAGAGCCTTACTGACTGCAGAAATGGTTTTCATTTAATACTCATGTGGTCTATTTATGAACTTAATAGCCCACCTCCTCTCTCTCATGTTCCCCTATAGATATTTAATTAATGTGATCCAATGGAACGTCTTGGCTAGCTTCATGTAACTGAATTAGTTACAGAGTTAAAAAACCGAATAAATAAATAAACACGTAAAAAAGGCTTCCCAGCCTCTACTGTTTGACTCTCACAGTGTTTAGGCTCCAGGTCCTCTAAACACTTTAACGGTTGAAACATTCTCTGCCAAAGCATCGCAATGAAGAGTCAGGGGAAATAAGCAAGTGGTTGTTTGTCTTTTTTTTCTTCTTTTTTTTAAGTCCCTGGGAAATGTGTTCCCAGCAGGAGTGATGAATCCCTGTTTTGGGTGAAGTCATCCTGTAGCTGTAAATAACATTGCATGTCTATGACGTCCCCCCCAATGTCAAGTGTTTTGATAGGAAAAATGCTCCTTTGACATTTCAGAGTCTAAAAAAAGGCCATTAGGGTTCTTTCCTTGCTCACTTTTAAAGCTCACAGCTGAAAGGTCACGCCGCCTTTTTTCTTCTGGTTTTCCCTCTGTTCCTTGTTTCATTCAAAGTCTGCACTAATGGCTTTTCCATACTGCCGCATCTTTGCTTATTCACATCTCAAAAGTATATTCTCTCATTAGGGGTCGTCCGTAAACAGTCACCTTGGCTCCAACACTCCACACAAAGCTAAATCATGCTGTGGCATGTCAGCAACACTCAACTGTCTAGAGTACACTGGCTATCAGTGTATATGGCCTCCTATCCACCAGTTTATCTCTGTGACTGCTCCTCTGCCTTGTTGTCTAAATTCTTCCTTTTCTGTCTGGGTAGCTATCTGTTTGTCTTTCAGTTAAGTTTTTCACTTTTTTTTCTGGTCATGCTGCCCGCATTTTTGTCACTGTTTACCAGGGCTGGGTATCGGTACCTAATAACTTTTAAGGGGAACTACACCCATTATCATTTATGGTCTAAGACAGTTCAAATATACTAGTAAACATGAACAATTCTCTCCCAAAAGTAAAATGCTAGAGTGCTAATGTGTGATGTCATCAAGTGTTAAGTGTAGAGCTGCTCCATAGAAAGTTTATTGTGAAAGATGTTGTAGAGGACACTGAGAGCACCCTTCTGAGTATATGGGTACATTTTCTGTTTCAGAACTGAGGACTCTAGCAATAACCTGAGGACAGTAAAATAAAGCTCATTCGAGTATAAAAAAGAAAACAAAATCTGTGGGTCCACAAACTCAGGCTCTCATTTGTTGTCTATGGTGCAGCTCCAGATTTTATATCCTATGACATCACAAGTTTGTGACTTACTTCTCTGATTTCTGGCTTTGAGAGAGAATAGCTTATGTTAACACACATTGATTGAACTTTCCTATGCCATGGAGGTCACATATTGGAATTCTTTATTTAAGTGGCGTTCCCCTTTAAGGTATCGACCAAAATAACCTAGTGCCAAGAAGTAACAAAACGTCTCCCGTCAAACAATATCTGCATTCGATCCGGGGTCTGGTGAAGTCGGCAGTTCAGCGTGATGAGATACCACCAAAATATTACACAATGGGTTCTGCAAAACTCCAATTAAAAGCCCAGGACCAGTGAAATGCCAAATCCCTTTTACTAAGTGGGTGTGGCTCCATGTTTTGACAAATAAATGCAATTCTCAATTAGACACCAAGTCTGGTTGCCACTGATGCTGCAAAGCTTTTTATTTTTATTCAAGTTATTTGTAATGTATAAAAACTTTGAAAGCCCATTGAGTCCTCTCCTATCCGCTTGAACAAGTTAGCTGCTCGGATCACTCAGATAAACATAAATGTTTAAACTTTTGTCAATATGGACATCATACATCATTAGCTCTGTTAGATTCTCCTCAATCCAATTGTTCAGTTCATTTTACTGAAACCATGAGCATTAAAGTATAATTCAGTCAGATTTACCAGCATGGTAAACAAAAGAGAAAAAAAAAGTGGTGACTCTTTACCTCTAAAGTGGTTATAAAGTCTAAATGTGTCAATGCCTTGATAATTAAAGTTCTAAATATTGTTTATGGGGATAAAGAGAAGTGTTGTGCGAGTGTGCTGGGTGCCATAATGTTATTTAATAGCCTAATTTTTTTTTATAAAAGTAATATTCATACTGGTTTAAATGAAAATTTTGATATTATTCTCCATCTTTGCTGAGCAAGAGTTTTGTGCGCCTATCCCATATATGTGCTGATTGAGTTCAGTGTTCGAAGCAAATATAAACCTGGGCAATTCATTAAAGTTTTATGGTATACTAAACACCACTCCATTCACATTATGGTTAATGAAGGCAGCACTGTATTGGTATTGGTATCGCTTTGAGGGTACTTGTATCAAAGCGTAGGCTGGATTTTAGAATTATCCAAGTGTGTTGGTGCACAGTGTGTTGGCTGTGGAACTGTTAAGTGGTCAGCACATCTGGCCTGAAATTGTGTCTGTTGGAGTGTTTAGTGTTGGACCTATTTGTATAAGGCATCTCATTGTGGGACTGCATTAGTTAGTTAGAAACATATACGGAGTCAGGCTCAAGCTCTTTCTTATCCAAATATTTCTCTTGTGAAGTGAAAACAAGACATTGGTAACTAGGTGCTGGTACTATATTTTGTTGAAATTCAACCCTCAGTGCCCCCACTCCTACACTCTACATCGGAGTAGAGCTTGTAAGTAAATGAATAGCATCTTCTCTGGAAATTGCTGCGGTGTTACAGGAGTAGATGTAATGAAAAGTTACAAATTGTTTCCGCGAGCAATCAGAATAAGAAAAGGGCAGAGGCATTTAGCCCTTGTGGTTTTAATCATGGTGAAACAATAAGCCTCCCTGCAGTCAGAAGATCTTGAAAGAGTACAGCTCAACACTACAGAGGAGGACTTGCAGCACAGCAGGTATTTTGTTTCCTTCATCCCAGAACTCCAGTTCCACCTTGTCGTTGTTGCATAATAATGCATCCTTCCTGCAATTAACTATTTTGTTTGCGAAGATGACTGAATATCTTGGGCCATGGATGAAAAATGTGATCTCCCTACATCTTCTTGGGTTGTTGGATTGTGGTGATACATGATACACTTTTTTGAGATTCATAAATTAAAATGCTGTTCCACCTCATTTCTCTTAATAATACATTGTTCCTGTGATTAATTTGAGGATGACAAATGGAATGTTAATTCTTCATATTCCCTAGGGTTGCCTGGCTATGTTGGGGTAGATATTTGTTACATAGACACTTGATATGTAGACCGATCTATCCTGATATTTAGCTTCCCTTTGGGTAATAGTTGTCTAATGTAGATTTTTGTGGAGAGAGCTATTTGCTGAAGCAGCTCAGGTAAAAATCCACCCAAAAATGGAATTCACATATGTTAACCCCATAATCGTACGCAGTTTAACTAAAGGTAGACATGTTACAACCATGGTAAGCCAGGACTCCCTAAAAGGCTCAAGGTCATGGGAATAACATATGTGGATTCTGATTCTGTTGTTAGGGTGGATTTTCCCTTGTAAAACCTCCCCCAAGCAGCCACCTCATGAGAAGAGCTGCTGACATCTAACATGTTATGATTGGAATTAGGCTCTCTAAAGATGATTTATTAATTGCTTTACCATGTGTGGAGCACACTGTGAATAAGGAGCTGGATGTTTAAACAGGAGGGAGATGATGGGAGCTCACTCTGGTCTCGCTGTTATGTAAAAAAATAAAAAACAATGGCCAGGGTCAGCCTTTCAATCCAGCGCAGTTATTAGTTTATCATGTTTGCCTGGGGTGTTTATACTTTGTTGACTGTTAGCTGGACATAAAACTGTCCTCTGCCTTTTCTTGTCAGCAGGATGCATTTCATCTCTAGAGCCATTTAGCTGCTGCAAGTGATCTGATGGATTTTTTAGAATCTATTTGTAATTGCTGCGTGTTTACCCTAGGACATCCAAGCCAGCTGTTTAGCTTAGGTTGAATCAATAAGCCATAATGATTTACTAAAGGGTAGAGCCGATGTGAATGTAGTTGAGAAATGACCATTGTGTCTTGATGGACCTTAATCTCATCAGCTGTGACGGAACAAGGTTTTCAGGCAAATTAATAATTGCCCTGTGAAATAAATTGTGTTGTTGTTAGAAATGAATTGAAATGGCCCGGCTCATTTTTCCCCTTTTGGAGCGGGTACACAGAGACATTCTTTGTTTTTCTTCTTCTTCTTTTTGTTAAATTATCATTTGGCATTTTCCTCAATAGCTCTAATGTGCTTGTTTTAACGTGACTTCAAATAAACGTCCAGATATACGACAAGGTTGATTTTAGTTGTGGGTTTATTGCCGGCATATAATTTCTCTGGGGACTCTAAGGGGGTTGTAATCACTGCAGCAGACGTTTTATTTTTCACTCTTCAGTCATCTATTTAGGTAAACAGAGGAGAGATGTGCAGGTTGTTTGCCAGTTGGAGTCAACACGTGTTCGAACTGCCATTCACAGGGATGCATGGAGAATAAACACATAAAACTGGCTCAGGCTCAACAGGGGCAGTCAGCCAACTGGACTGCCACTGGTGCTGCTACTCCATTGACCTTCAGGGGAAGACGTCATGAGGTTCTTATAGGAGCCATAACACTGGTATTTTGTTGCAGATTAATTTACTTTAAAGGGATAGATTGGATCTTTTGAAGTGGGATTGTACTTATCCATAGTCAGCAAATTACAAACAGTAGATGGTGGTCAGTATGCCCTCAGTTTGGAGAAACAGCAGGAGTACTACCATGGAAGCTATGCAGTGTGCTATTGATGGGGGCAGTAGTGAAACGGATTTAAGCGACCTAAAAAAAAGACACCTAAAAAAATCTGTAGCGGTTTCAATGATGCTACATTGAGAACAGTTTTACCGCTTTACCTCACGGCAGACACCCCTTTATGACGGGCCATTAGCAGCTTCAGTTAACCATCTATGCTCTTGTCAAAGCCACCAAACCCCGTTTACAGAAATGAAACTTTTAGCTAGATGAACTTCACTTTGTGAAGTTATACTAATTTTAATGCTTGCTACAAATGAAGTCTTATAAGTTGCTACCTTTTATGCTACAATGGTAGTCCCAGCTGCCTCAATATTGCTGTTTGTCCCTTATTAGAAGACATTGAAAAAAAGAAGACAGTGTATGTTCCTGTAAAACTATATCAACCACAGAGTGCTGTTTCAATTGATTTCTCTTTGGGTCCACTACAGTAAGATTTTCTGCTCCAGGATACAAACTGTTCTGGCCCCTGGCCCCCCTGAGACACTCTGAAGCTCACAGTGTGTACCCTAACCATGCATTAAAGTGGTCAATTCAAAAATATAAGTTTGTAACAGTTTGCATGTCCAGAGTGTGGTTGTTTGAAATACTATTACAAGATTAAATGACCCGATGCGCTGGATATATAGAGTATTGATATAGAATGGTGTTCTGTTCCGCCTGATTATAAATTGGCAAGAGCAGTCCTTTTCTGTGCCTATTGATTATCATAGTTTTCCACTGGAGCTATTGATTTCCCCACAGAATCACCTCAGGGAATTACAGAATAAATCATAATCCACTGGAAGAAAATCATTTTCAGAGCTTTTAGCAGTTCAAAGCCTCCTCAGAACAATTGCACTAGCTAGATGTCCCTGCTTCCAATTGGCCATTTGAACGCATGCCTGGCACTTTTATGATGTAAAGAGAGTGTTATGTTGTTTTGTTACCACATTCAGCCTAGCTACAGTTTCGTAGTAATCAAGGGGGACTTTCCTGCAGGCTCTTGTAAGGTGCCTGTTAATGTGTAGGCAAATGTACAGAGACACACAGAACCAGTTCACTGCAGATCATTTCCCAAGAAAGCACTGAGGGCAAGGTGATATCATACTGGGGCTGTGGGGCTGCCCAGCTCGGATCTCAGAGCCCATATCCACTCAACTCCATTTGGCAACAAAATATTTCACTCTGTCTCTCTTCCTTTCTGGTTTTGGTCATTGCACATGTTAAATATACATGGTACATGTTACAAAACACCACTGACTTTCAGAACCAGCATTGGCTAAATTGGACTGATGCCAGTTCCAGGAGATGACAGAGGCTTTGACTTTGAACAAAGCACAGGGTAGAAGATATTACAGATTTTTTTATGTTACTAAAGACACATGTCCACAATTAAGATTGGCTCTCCATCACATAAGGTATCATATTTCTCCTTGAACTGACATATACGCTAAACTCATACTGTACAAATATTAATTTTCAAGCCTTGTCTAGGTGGTTTTTGTGCTAAAAGTGGTTTCTTCAAAATGCTCCCTTTTCATAATTGTTTGGCTTTTAGGATAGCAAATATTTCTGGTCAGTCCATCAGGCTTTTCTGGTCAAAGTATATGGTCCGAGTTAATATTATGGTGGATAGACTAGAGGCTGCTGTTTTGACATCATTTTAAAAAAAATTAACACAAGACAGATCATTTAACTCATTAAGAGGATTTGTTTGAAAGTTGCTAAGTAACATCATCAGAAGTGTTAACGGTTGTTTTGGTGTGATTATGCTTTACAAGAAAGGCCGTGGAACGGCGACTTTGAAAACAAGTTTCTCCTCAGTTTGAGGTCGATTTCTGTCTGCCCGCACAATTACGCCACAAATTGGTTCACATAAAACTAGCCTCTAAGTATTTTCTTTATTTGTCCCTAATGAATGTTCTTATTGGCAGCAGCACTGTGTTTCTGATCGAGAGCCTCCCGAGCTTCTCATTGTTCTCTAACATCTACCAGAGTAATGATCTCACTGGCTTTCCTTTTCAAGCCTAAAATTAGCCGTTGGCGCTCTCAGAACATACTTCTTTTGCTGAGAAACCTATCCTGTGACCTGGCTGAGCTTCTTAAAGGTTGGAACGAGCACTGTTGTCTTAGTTCCTGTCTGCTAGTGGTCTGGATGATAGGATTAGATGTAATTTTGCTGTTTACTGGGAGGACCAGAAAGAGAAAGAGGGACACGGAAACATTTGTAATGTTCATGTTGTCAATCTGCAAGGGAGAGGACAATACATGGTGATAGTCAAGACTGTTGGCCTCACAAAAACGTCCCTGCAATGATGGCTTTTCTGTGATCTAAACCATAGTGCGTCAGCAAAAAGGTTGAGAACAGGAAAGAAAGTCCAGATTTCATGGTTGAGAGATGTATATTCTGGAAAGACATACATTAATATGTTTTGGAGTAAGAAACGGCAGAGAGAAACTAATATATACATGCATATACACATATATAAAAGAGAGAGAGAACTGATGAGAGGACTTCAGGCAGAACTACACAGTCATACATTACTTTAATCCAAGCCCAAGTAGCCTGATGGAAGTCAGGCAGGTTTTTATTGGCTGCTGCGCACTTTTCAGAAGGGGATAATATTTTCATTGTGGAGTTATTTATATAGTTTAATTTTTCTGGTAAAGTCAATAATTTATCAAGGTAATGATGGTTGGAGTGGGGAAAGAAAACAAGAAAAAGGAGGAATAATGAGATAGGAGGCCCCCCCTGAGAAGCATGGTTGTAGTCTGTAGGGGACTCTACTCGCTAGATGAGAATGTCTTTGGCCTCTGCACACTGATGAGCCCGTACAAACGTCTCCCTGACTTCCAGGGCCGACAGAACAGTCTGTGGGGGATTGATTTGTCCTTATGTATCCCTTTTCTGCTTTCATGAATGATAAGGGTATTAGGCCTTGTGGATGTTGGCTGTGGTTTTTGAGGTTGAAGTGAGAGGGGTAGAGAGGGAAGTCGGGGTTGAGCTGTGGTTCATCAGATGTAGCGTGGATTAGTGCTTAGGCTGGAGGGGGCTTAGTTCAGATGACAGAGGAACAGGAGGGGATTGGAAACTGGGCTGAGATGATTTCACAGGGGATGTTTCAAAGGGTCTTGGTGTCACACTGAGAAGACGTGTCTTTTTGTTGTCATTCTTTACATGTCGCGTCACGGTCTGGCTGGCAGAAGCTCTCTTCTCCCCTCCCCTCTTTTTTAGATAAGTATCTCAACTGCATATTGTATAGTTTGGATTGCGATGTTGTGTATGATCAGGCTGAAGTCTGATGATAATGATGATGATAATGATGATGAAAGTGATGACGACTGCGATGGGAAATGTGTGTGATCCTCTTCTCGCTTTTCTTCTTGCCAGAGACATCAGAGTCTGTCTCCACATGCCTGAATTGAAAAGTTTTCCCTCCACAATTACCTTGACTGGTTAGGGGACTTCCTAAAGCAGAGTTGGCAGGAAGAGAGATCCTACAGTGTATATATGGATGCAGTGTGTGTAGAGTAGGAATAAATGGGCAAGATAAAAGTCCTGAAACACAGTCCTCTTGCCACCACCTCACCCATTCCTCACCCACTCAGTCAGTCTAGCCACACCAGCACTTCTTCATGGCGTCTTCAATAACCCCATAACAAATGGAGTTACATAAATATTTAAATAAACACCGACTTGCATCCAAAACAAATAGGCGGGCAGGTTTATTAAAGAGCCCCATTGCTGCCTCTGCACGCAGCTGTAACAGAATATACAACACTTCAACTCACTGTAAACCATTTGTAAAAGGGAACATACCAGAAAGATAGCAGGCGGCATGGGGAAATGCCGAGATCCCTCAATGAGGCAGTTTTTATGGTTGACTTGCTCAACCGCTTAGGAAGGACAAATGGATACTTTGTGCCATTATTGTTGTACAGACTGTAGTGGAAATAACTGTAGTGGAAAATGGAGCCGTTATGATGTTAGTGTTGATGTATCAGAATGAATTTGTGTGTGTGTTAATGCGTGTGTGGATCGCACATTTGTATTATGTGCGATTTACACTCGCCACACCACACACACCCTCACACATTTTACAGCAACGTTACTCTGCTGCTGTGGCGGTGTTGTGTTGTACATCATGAAATGAGGCAACACTGATTTGTTTCTCGCCTTTAAGTCAGTGTGTTGTAATGGGGCTCTGGTCTCTGCATTTTCTCTGATCACTTGACACGTGCTCAGGCTGTAGGCTTGAAAGATCCGGGCTTTTTCACTTGCTGGGAGATGTGATGGAGCCCTTAAAGAGGATGAATAATTACCATCAGAACATGAGAATGTTTATAGGGGACTGGACTGGCAGCTCCACACTCCAGCTGAACACTAAGCGAGAAAGAGGGAGTGGTGGGAGAGAGTGAGAACAAACCAGAGTAGGAAAGGAGAGGGGAAGGGTGTATGGTCAGAGTTTGGCCAGTAAGATATTAGCCTAATGGCCTAACTAAGGGTGAAAATGAGGACATGGCTGAGATGGCACGAGACAGGGGGAATAACCCCACTTTAAGAGGACTCTCAGGACTTGTTAGGCCTGGGCAGGTTTAAGAGCTTTGGGCGCTCCTGTCATATTTCTCTTTCATTTGAATTTAGACCTCTTGTGTTTTCTCTGTCTTTCTCATTCTCTGTCCCTGCCTGCCTCACTCTTTTTTCAATCCCCTCCCTGCAGAAATGGCGGGCGCCAAGTCACTATAACAAGATATGGCAGTTTCATTCCAAATAATGACCCCAGGATTAACAAACAGAGTCCTGGAATGGTATTTAAAACAAAGCTGGGAGCAGACTGGCCTTGCATTGTTACTGCCTATGCTGTACTTTAGCACACTTTCTGATTGGCCTAACAGACTCTCTCTCGGGAAGGACATTCACAGTCTTGCCTACCCCTGAAGTAAAAAAAAAAGGCTTCTCTCTCAGGTCTATTTCAGGTGAATGTCCTATAAGGTCCATAGGATTAGGGCAATAACCAGTTTTTAGATGAAAACTGCAGCCAGTACCACCTTTGAGGCCAGGCCAAAAAGTAATAATATCAAGAAGAGTGATGGATTCCTCTAGAACATGACTCAGATTAAAATTTTTAAAGTGGCAATGGTTTGAAGTGAAAAGTTAGCAGAAGGTCAGAGTGTTAAAAGCTGAATTTAATGGTAATTGCTCTAACTGCTCATGGCATTCTCTGTTGGCTCAACTGCAGGCTCTGTGCTGACACGTGTGCCCTCACCTACACGTATATTAATACAGCATGTTGTGTATTATAAATAGTTCCATAGGTCTGTGTGATTACATACAGCATGTGGCACACTCCAAACCTACTCGCGTAAGCTTATATATCTATAGTTGTAATTTTCAAAATGCACATACACAGCTAGTTAGTCTCCAACTTCTGATCATGCAGGGACCACTCCACCCTCACACAACAAGCTCATGGTGTGTAATAGATTATTTTTGGTAAATTGGAAAGACTTGGTAAAAATGTGTGTGACCAAGACTAATGTATCTCAAGCTCAAAAGGGTGGTCTCTGTTTACTTTAACATTTCATCAATGATGATTGGTGAGGGTGTGAACTCATTTTGGGGTCTGTTTTACTGTTTATTCCGTTGTGTGTTGTCAAGGCAGTGCTCGTGGATATACAGTATGTTTGCGTTGTATTTTCCGATGTGGTAAGGCGCCTTTTGGTTGGGCAAGGTTGTATTCCGGGTATTGGGGGGGTAACCAAGACACTGACGTAAGTAGTGAGACTGTGGTATTTCCAATGATAACCACCAGTGAAGTTAAAATCATACAGGGTGCAGACATTGACTCATTCACCCAAAAACTCACACGTGCAGATACACTACAACATCACAACCTACTTTACAAATAAACACACATTCACACAGAGCGTGTCCAGTCCCAGGGGTAAAGTCTCCTTGGTCTAGACAGCTGAGCCACATGACAGAGAGCAGCAGCCACAGAGTTCTGTCATGTCTATATGGATCCCCTGCAGAGCTCAACAGGAAACAGTTCACTAATGCAGTGTGACAGGAATACTCTAACACACACACAGCCCTCTACAACAAAACGCTATTGACAACCCAATGATATCACAGCGGTTTATACAGCACTCTCAGCACATTACTCAATGAAAGACAGTCCATGAAACACAATCTGTCCTGTCAAAGTCAATTTTTGCCATCTGTAACTATATGGATATTTAGTAAAGTACATGAACATTGGAATTGGTTGTGTACAAGGCTTACAGAAACAATGTAGCTGACGAATAAGAATAAGAGAGAAGGCAGATTGGAAAATATGGGTTGTCAAATTGACAAAATGTACAGTGCGGTCAAAGTACTGTGCATAGTACGTAATGATGCAACAATGATCGTAGGCATCATGACAAATACAGTCCATTTCATAGTCCCTGGATGCCCGAGGCACCTGGATGCTGAGTGTGAGAAAATACCGTTAGAGACGTCCAGACGCGATGATCTCGGCCCTCAGTCTGGTTTCTTCCACTTACACACACACACACACACACACACACTTTGCACACATGCACCTGTGACCTCAGTCACTCAGCTGTATACACACATTCGCACACACACACACACACACACACACGCACACACACACACACACACACACGCTCCCACTCACAAGTTTTAGGCAGGTTGCCACATCGACCACAAACAAGGGTAACTAACCATCCTTTTTGTCCATTGCCCCGGCAACACACTCATGTTGCCATGACAACCCATTTGGCTGTTTTAGTGATATTTGGGAGCGTGGTGTCTGAGGAAGCACGGTGGTGCTGTGACATCACCGCTGTTTCATGACAACTGTGGGAGAGAGCTGCTGAGCAAGGCAGACCTTTAAATCATGGAATATGTCTTAATGTGTCTTCAGAGGGACCCCCCTTCCCTCACCTCTGACGCCCTGATGGCTTTAACATCCACAGACCTCAGGCTAACCTGGTAGAATGTGTGTTCTGTCTATACGCCTCTTTCTCAGACCCTTCGATTTCTGCTTCTCTCTTACACACCCAGTCTCTGCGTAATCTGAGTGTCTTCTTCTTTCACAAGAACTGTCCATTGAAAAGTGAAGGTGTTATTTGACCTTCAGGTTCTTATGGTGAATGCAAAAGCTAATTGAGGGGGTTGTTGCTGTGGGATTTGTGTGCTTGGCTGTTGCCATGAGTGTCAGCACAGACAATCGACCTTCGTCTGGACCACAGCAGGCACACCAGGACATGTCATGTCTAGGACACTGTGTGTGTGTGTGTGTGTGTGTGTGTGTGCATTCTCTCAGTTCTCATAGCTCTCTCTCCTGCTGTAGGAGACAAGAAACCTGAGTGCCAACATTACATCACCTCAATGAAGTGTCAGTTAAACATCATATAACATGATACTGTACAGCAAATGAAAATAACAGTGAATTACAAAGAAAGTTAAATAAAGGATTAATGCAGAACAGTACAGTCTTAGACTTATGTCTATGTACTACAGTATATTAATTTTATATAATATGTTAGAGGGTGCTACAATAGTTCTGTGGTAAAGCGGTTACTTTTATTTATTTATTTAGCCTTTATTTAACTAGGTTTGTCTCATTGAGATCAAAGATCTCTTTTGCGAGGGAGACCTGGCCAAGAATAGCAGCAACGCAGAGTTTCAACAACGAATACCATTTACATAAAAGCACATAGATTAAAGTAATATAAAATGATTAGATAAAACAGTTGCGCACAGGCAGCTTGGACTCAATAGATTTCACCTTGGTTTTAACTAATTCAAGGTTACCAAGTCTTGAAGTGTAAGATCATTCTGCAGATTTTTCCATGCTGAAGGCTCAGAGAACCTAAAAGCTTTTCTTCCTAAAGCAAGATGCAAAAAAGTCCTGCCAACGGATATTGTAATTTCCACATTTGATTTTCAAAAGAGAGAATAAGTTGGTAGAAATTTTACCAACAATTTTACCAACAGTAACAGTTCAGTTTTGAGTATGAAACACAACAGTAAGTAAGAGATCCACAGTTTGTAATAAATGACAGAGCCCCATGATACACACTATCCAGCATGTGAAGACAGGGAGCAGGAGCATTCATACACAACACACTGTGATAATAAATGCCAGGTAAAAAGGTAGACTCCACCAATTTTTGTGTTGACTCAAAAAACAGCAAGCCTTGTGTCTGAGGTAAAATCCAAGTAAAAGCTTCAGCTTTTTCATGATTTACGTGATATGTGCCATAAAAGACTAGTGGTCATCAATTAAGAAACCCTTGGTATCTAAAAGTAGATATCACTTCTGTTTGTTTATCACCTCTAGTAACAAGTAATTCTAAAAAAAAACCCAAACTTTGTTTTTTCTGCAGTTAGGACAAGTTGCAGCTGACAAAGCTGTTTTCATATTCTGTCAAATGTGTACTGGAGATACTCAAAAGCTTTAGCAGGGGTACATGCAAAGCAATGAAGGACAGTGTCATCAGCATAGAAATGAAAGGTGGAGTTTGGTATATTTTGCCCAATGCAATTTATGTATATAGTAAATAATAAAGGACCCAGAGGTAACCTTTGTGGTACCCACTTGATGACTTGCAGTACCTCCAAGGTGGCACAATAACCTGGGTTCTTGCTGTGAGATGGTTTGTAAAACCATCCAGCTGCATGCTCAAAAGAACAATATCTGTAAGACACCCGATTAGAATATTGTGGTCAACAGTATTAAAGGCCTTAGAGAGATAAAAAATAAAGACAACATTGCTTGTTATCAAATGCTTCTACTTCATCACAGGACCAGAAGTTTAAAAAAAATATTCACATTAATACTGGGTGCACACAGTACTGAATAGTGATGCAGAGGCAGAATCTGATTGGTTGTTTAGGAAAAGCAGTTATAATACAGTGTGTGAATCCAATGTGTTTCTCCTTTTTACCTCCTTCCTTTTCCAGAATCACGCCCCCTGTCCATTCCAATGAAGGTGATGCCCGACACCACAGCAGTGGAGTCATGGACAGCCTCAGAGGAGAGAATGAAGGAGCTCATCACCCAGGCCTGGGATGCTGTTAAACGCCTTACTCTACAGGTACCAAACTATTCTCTATACCATTACTGTTGTACTTGTGTATAGGAGCAGGTGTACAGGGTACCCATTTCCTTTGGATGGTGGTCCTTGTTGTTGCTCACTAGGCAGCGATTTGCAAGATTTCACTGTATCTAGTCCTGTTTGGGGGCATAGTGGCCCAGTGGCATGTCCTTATACTGTAGGACTGAGGGGTCAACAAGAGTTCACCCTGCCAAAATATTCTTGAGCTGCACCTTGAATTAATATTGTTGCAATTAGATTCTTTGAACTAGCGCCAGCATATCTATCAGAAATCCTCATCATATTTATCTTTGAGTTTCAGCAGAAATGCCAACTTAGTTGACCTGATTTGACCTGATACAGAAGTTACTGGCTGTCACACGCGTCCGGGAGCAGTTTTACAGTCCCAAATCTACTTTAGAGACCATTAGCTTAGCCCAGCCCAGCTTAGCTCTCTCTGTGGTTGTGGCCATATGGCTTCCAGGGACCTCTGTTAGCTGTTAGCTCATTAGCCTGTTTTACATACAAATGCATACGTAGCGTCTCGTGTCCTTTTGTGGTGGGCTGACTTTCCCTTTGACTGGCTGGCTTGCTGGATGTCCCTGTCTGTCTGTTTTAAGTGTCTAACTGGATAGTCAAGTGCTCCCATTGTGTAGATTCTTGCTGCATCTTGACTGGACCAGTTAGCAGAGCCCACATCACAACCAGCACCATCTGAAATACATCAGGAAGTGCTGACAACTCTCTGACAGGGCTCCTCTTGATGCAGAAACAGAACGTCATGGTGTATGCACACGTGTGTGTTTCTGCGCACACAGTACTCATGCAGTTCAGTACATTACTGATTGGGGAATGTGGACATCTTTGTGTCCAGTGATGTATTAGGTTAAATTTTAAATGCTGATCTACAATTTGCAAACATTACTGTGAAGACGGTGACCACATTTACCCAAAGCATTAACTTTGCATTTTTGTTACGCCAATATTCTGGGTTTTTGGTTGGCCACTGTAAACATCAGATCTGTGTTACAGTACTACAGTTAGGCTAATATTGTCATCATGAGAGACCTGATCAGGATGCCTGGCTTACTTAAGCATCCCACAGATCACTGCAGCATTTGACTGTCGGTTTTCTCTGTCAGCACGCAGTCAGACTCAAACAAGGTTATTGTTACATGGTAATGTCAGCAGACTATCATCTCACAGATTACTACAGAGATGATAACTTCATTGAATCCTTTTTTCATACCTTTTCAGCAGTGTGTTGTATATGCTGGCAGGTCATCACAGGCGCACAGAAGTTTTCTCTTAACAGGTTGATTCAGGGCAACAGGGAATTCAAAGTGCAGGTAAACTTAATCAGTCTTTAATTGGAATATGGCTTATAGGCATGTCTTTTTGTGCATGTAAACAATAACCAGCGTTGAAGAAGTCCAACAACCATTCTTAATTCATCTTAATTCTTATTGCAAGGACCACACAAACTGATGTCAGTCAAACATGAAAGAGAGCATGACGCATGTGAATTGAAATAATGCTTCAGAGCCCAGGTCCCATGTCAGCCCATTGAGCTGTTTACAGTACTTCCACAAAAGTTAACTCAACCCTCTAATAGTTTGCTGAGCCCGTCATTGCCTCCACTTTCCTCTGTCCCCTTCGGCTGTATGACTGGGACCACACCACGTACTGCAGCAGTAATTAGGAAACAGTCTGTCCTGTTGACATGGGAGTGGAAGCGGACCAAACCGAGCGACCCGACAGCTGGTACCCCAGGCCTTGGATATCCCCAAACTTAAACCACTCCATTTATTTTAGTGTGGTGTAAACAGAATACCTAATGGCTCACACTTCTGCTGCACATGTGCCCAATTTGGCATGCAGGGCTTTCTCCGTCTTCTACAGAAGAGAGAGGAACAAGAGGGATAGAGTGAAGGTAAAGGAATGAGATTGAGTGAGAGAAAGTTACAAAAGTATTTATTATTTTATGGCTGCTGAGACCACTTAAGGCAGTTTAAACAGAATAGGGACACGTGATAGCTGGTGATTGTGTAAATTGTTTTAAAAAATTCTTTAAGTCAGACGCAGTCATGATGCTTTGTTGCTGCGACATAAATTCTTTCCTGTAGATTCACAGCAGAAGGTAGAGGTCTTGCACAGTGTGGCCTTATTTTAATATGAGAAGGTTAGAAAATAGTGATAACGCAGAAAAGCTACAGCACATAAGGTTTACATTTTCAGCTGTTTGTTGTCATTTATTCCACCAGTGTCAGCAGTTCACAAATAGCATCGAATGGAATAAAAGATGTTCTAGATTTTCATTTTAGTGTGATACATTACAAGGTCTAATGCACTTTGCTGCATCATCCTTTATCTTACCTCAAGAAACAGCATAACCTCAAAAAAATCTGTGCAAGCAATTCTGTCCCACTGCACTGTGCATTTCATTGCAGTGTGACTATCCTTGAGTATAGCTTATGTAATGTCTTAGACACATATCCCACTCAAAGTCTAAAACCAGAATAGCAGCTGGAAAAAGCAGAACATGCACCATTTCTATTTGTAGCTTTCTGCTCTAAAATCATTCTTTACACCATACTTGTCTTTTTCAATGACAAACGTAGTTAGCATTGATTCCTGGTGATGGCCCGTCATGCGTGGTTAGGGCACAGATTATTATCTGAATCCATGAGTGTCACGCTCTATCTGTAGCTGAGTGCTTCAAGCAAACCCCAGAAATGATTCTGAGCCATGGTTCCTCCATGACTTCAAATCCAGTGCATTCCTGTGTATCTCAGTTTGTAACACCCTCTTCTCCTGTTACCTCACTAGGAATGATAGGCGATTTTCACCCTGCAATGAAAATGGTCAAAACATTATTCGTAATCCGTTCAAAGCCCACCAGAGAACTTCCTTTAATCTCCTTAAGAAACTGTCAATAATAAAGACGGACGGGCAGCTAATGTAAAAAACAGACAAGCCAGCTGGCCAAAAGAGAAATGGTTCAGTTTACACATGTAGCTACGTGAATCACTGCTTAGACAAATTGGAACAGTAATAGAGTTGGATCGATTTACGGTTTTGCCAATCCAGTCCGGTGTACAAGCTTAACTTTTTCTTAAACTTTTATACAACCTGGCTGAACAGGCATTTGTCATTATGACACGTTCTGGCAAATTAAAAGTAGCCTAACATTACATCTACCAGCTGTGCCGACGGCTTCGCGGCACAAGAAGAGGAGGACTTGATAGAAAGCAGGAATAAAAGGCAAGGAGGCAAGGATGATTAATTATGTTCTTACCATCGTAATCCTCTCAGCGCTTTTTGCGTCAAGCACTCTTGTTGCTGAATGGCTTACCAACACCATCTTGCTTCTGGGTGCCATAGCCAGAAGCTGTTTAGCCAGCAGCAGAGGTGGTAACATAGCCGGGTCTCATTCTGTTTCACTCTGTTGAGTCAAGTGCAACACCTAGTGGTTAAATTTGATATTCCAACCCAATCAGGTGTTAAGCTTAACATCAAACCGGTTGGAAAATTTCTACAAAGGTCCAACTGTAAACAATAGTTGATAAGTGTAGGTGCTCCTCAGGTAAGATGAACCAGGAGTAAAAGAGAGTCTGGATATGAGAGAAAAAGACATTCACTAAGGGCAAACAAGCCAGTGTCTTGTCACACCATTGCAATGGGCATGGTGAGGTCAGAGGGACATACCATCCAAACTGAGCCTCTCAAGCCCACGATGGTGGAGTCTCCTTGACATTACGTACCGCACAGATCATCCATGTTGTACACACGAGGGAGCGTGTGTGTGTGTGTGTTTTTCCCTGTAGAGGCAACTAAATCTCTTGGTCATGCAAGGCTACAATTTGTGTAGGTGGTGTTATTTTAGTAGTCACTTCACATTAGAGTTGAAGCGCAGTGCTGCAATTGTCACTCTGGCCAGAGTGGCCTGGCACATTCAAAAATGGCCACTTGCCCTCAGACTTGGAGTTCCGACCCTCCTCTTTACTTCCTCCCCTTGCTCCAACTCTTTTGTTACTCTTTCATACCATACATCTCCTGAACTCCTCACTTTGCCTTCTGTGTTCTCACCTCTCGGGTCCTCCTCTGTCCCCTGTGTTTCTGCCCCCACTTATTTCCTGCCTACCCCTTTCCCTCATTGCTCACCCTTACCCCTTTTCATCCTGTCATCTCCCCTTCTCAGCCCCATTCTCCCTGGGGACACCCATGTTCTCTCTGGACCCTGATAATAATTGCAAGTGATTAGGATGGTGATTCTATTTCAGGAATTTTGCAATAATTCCTTCTATTTAACACATGAATGTGTTCAGCGCTGGCAAAGGAGCACGTTGCTACCAAAACTGAAATGGGATCTGCTGAAACAGAGAGACCGTTGCCATGGAAAAATGAAGTAACACTGCTCCCTGCAGCTGCCATGCATTAATGAGTAGGATATTTTTTGAGAGAGAGAAGGAGGAGAAAAAGCAGTGGGGTAGAAAAGGTAAAGTGATGGAAAGGAGACGAAGGGTAGGAGGCAAGAAAAAGGAGAAAATGGGCAGAAGGTGAGTTTTAAGGCAGGAGGAAAGTGAGAGGGAGATAGAAAGGAGGATCATGTGTACTGTATGTTTGGTGTGGCTCAGATCGAGCTGGCCAGATGGTTTCCATGAACAGGATCTGACCCCCGGCTGGAGCGCCTTCTGCAGGCACATTACTTCATCCTCTGCCCCCCTTCCTCCATCCTATCATCCCTCCACTCAACACCTCACCCTCCCTGTCTGTCAGAGCCCACAATTTCCAAATGATTTGCAATTGCAACTTTAATTTTATGCCACTTCAAACACCGTGTTTATATGTGGATTGTAATAAATTGTCAACTTTTCAGACTTGACAGTCATTTTAAACCCTGAAGGTCACTACCTCATCAAAGTCATAACAGAAACATATTTTGCTAGATATTGCAGCTTCAGGTTATCTGTAATGGGATAAGTGCATTCATTTACATGTATTACAGTTAACCTCAAGACCTGGCTCCAGCCACAAATAGGGCCACAAGTTACCCATTGAGAGAGAAAAACCCAGGTCTGAAAATGAGTTCTGTTAAAGGTTCTGTATATTACATTTAGAGCACTGTTATAACAGCAAACAATATTTGTTATGCAAATATATGGTGGAGTAATGACATCCTGAACAGAGGATGAAGTCATGCTCCCTCTGTGTGTGTTGCAATCCGAGTGTGTTGTCGTGGTAGACGGTCAGCTGATTGTGACCGCCTTGCACTGGGCTCATATGCCTGATAACACTGTCCTCACAAACAGTGTTCTTGCAGAAGTGTTTGCTGAGAGAGCTAACACCATTAGCTCTTTCAGCAATGTTGCCATTGTGGGCACCTCCATGTTAAGAACAGTGTGCAGGCAACCTAAATCACAATCTGAATAATAGATATGCTCTGAATGTTTTATTGCACTTTAGAGACACTTAAATCAGGACAATTCAGGTGCATATTAGAATCAAATGTAATAAAACAGCAGTTAAATTAATCTGTTATCACCCTCACAGATGAAAACTACTCACACACTGCCAGTACTTTCTGTTAGAGGTCCCCTGATTATTTATTATAATTTTTTTAAACATGCTTATTTGACTTTTATCACACATGCACACAATCTGACTTTAATCCATGTATTTAACTGTTTTTATTACAATAAAAACTGACATCATTCACTCTTTTAAGCAACTTAAATCACATACATTATTGCCACAGACTTTTCTTTTGATCAGGCTTAAACTGAGATAAATTCTATATATCTTCTGACAGAGCATCAGTGGCAAAATAGAAAATGGCATGGTGATGGTGCTTGTGTTAAAGAGTGCAGAAAATGGAAAGGCTTTTATTATAGCTTACAGCCCCTGGGTGCCTTTGTAAAAAGAAAAGGCTGTATTGCGAACAAAGAGAAGTGTTATTGCCGAGGGCAGAACACAGTGTGTCCCTCCTGTCATTGACTCTACACAAAAATCTCCACACAGAGTGGGAGCCCAAGGGTAAATTGGAAGGAATAAAGAAAGGAAGGAAGGATGGAGAAGGAAGAGCAGAGAGGGACACAGCAGAGGTACTGAGGGAATGTGAAGGAGAGAGTAAGAGAAAGGGTGTACATTCTATCCTGATTACACACTCATCCTCCCTGGTATCGCCTGATCTAAATCAAGACCCCACAATGTAACAGTAGATGTGTCATTAGCTGTTTACCAAGTGTGTATGTGCATGCATGCACGTGTGTGTGCATGCATGCACCCGGGACAGGAGCGCTCATGTGCATGTGTGGCCAGAATCCTGTTCCATCATCTGCTGCTGTGTCAATATACTGATGACCTCACAGCCATTATAGACACACACACATATTTGACCCTCTCACCGGGCTGCACTGGAAAAGTGCTTACCAGGATTCTCTTGTGTCTGTAACCTCTTGAACCTCAGAGGCCTAGAGACCTGGAACTGATTTTCATTAGGATAAAAACTCACAGCGGCTAGAATTTCAAGATTGGGATGTTTTAAAAGTTGTCAGGGAAAATGATGGTGGTTTTAACCGTGATCTTCTGAATGTATTTTGGAAAGCTTGTTTGGAGGGCATGCATCCACCCTTTGTCTCAGGACAGAGGAGGAAGCCATGCCAAACGCAGGTCACATTAGATCAGATGAGGATCAGGACAGCCCAGTTTGGTCTACTTGATTCGATCACACCGTATAAATCAATAGTGGTGAAAATTTGCCAGTTAGCCAGTAAAAGCTCTTTTCATCTGCAGTCCATCACCATTTGATCCAGCTTGGCCTAGTATTACATACTGCATAACATAATCACAGCCACCTCCACTCACTTCAGCTGGCCCAGAGCAAAATTGTCTGGCCACACCACTACTGTAGATAAACCCAGCCAGGCCTATTTTATACATCTGACTAAAGCACAGGCCAACCTGCTTGCCATTAGTCCTTTGTATGTGAGGGCTTGTATGGAAGTTCTCAGCTGTATCATGAATCTTGAATAACCTATTGCTTGTACAGTACATTAGCCTAGTCTTATTCACCCCATTCCTAATTAATGGGCAGTCTCTAAACTAAGCCACCCCATCCTAATTGTCCTCAACCTTCTGAGACCTCAGTTATCACATCAGACTGCTCTCAGCCATGGCCACTGTCTGCCAGTGCATCCTCAGCCCTACTTTGGCGTGTCCACCCCTTGGAGCCCATCTGTAGTGGCTCACCATGCTGGGGTGGTTGAGGTGTGATTGTTTGAGATCTGGGGTGGGAGCAGGCGAGGCAGGCCAGGCCGGCCACACTCCTAAGGCCACTGCTGGATCAATAAACGCAGCGATCAAAGTCGCAATTAACCCACCGCGCTAACACAAACAGCCAGGCCAGCAGAAACAAACAAAGCCTTCATGTCACCTAAAGCGTTTATTTTTGCAGATTTCCACCTCGGCCAGGGAGACCTCCAGCGCTTGTCAGCTTCTGTAAGCAGTGTTAGAAGAGAGGAATGCAGGGCCACAGGGATGGCTGGCTGCCTGGCTGTGCTGCTGTGCCAGGCCACGAGCTTATTGCTTGTGGTGGCATGTGGGTGAGACCCAGCCTATCTGTTGTCAGGAGGCATCACGCTTAGATGCCTTTCTCATAGACATTAGGGAGGAAAGTTGCTTTCTGAGGTTGCAGAAAAAACTTCATTTGTGTACATCCATGCACCACAACACACATCTGCACAGTGTCATCTTCAGATACACGCATTAATCATGTTAATTTACACTGAGACACTATTTACACTATTTTTACACTATTTACACTATTACACTCACTATTCCAAATGTGTTTTTGGACAGAGCTGAAATGCAGGAGGATATGCAGTAGAAGGGGGAGCAGGAGGTTAACTGTGGGTGGGTTATCCAGAGAGATGAGGGGGATGGGGGGCGTGAGGGGGGATTGCTCTGTGGACCTTCTGTTCATCTGACCGGCCACTTAGGAAACACAGTGTCCCGTCTGGTGCAGGCACAGGAAGATTACATTTGGAGAGGTATCAGGTTTTTAAAAACAAAGGGATGTGTTTTCCGTTTGCTGCAGATCTCTCCACTGAGATTTTTTCTGCTCCAGAGTTGCAAATGTTTTCACCCGGGATGCTGGGAGGGTGTTTCTAATTTCCTCTCCTCTATCTCTGGGTGATTTCCTGTGTGTCGTGGCTTGCTTATTGTGTGTGTGTGTTGCGTGTGTGAAAAAGAGTGTGCAATTGAGAGAATGAGGGGAAAAATGTGTTAGTATATACGTGCTCGAATGTGCAAGTTTATGCTCAAGTGTGTTTGTGCTTCACATGTTGTGAGGTTGCTCCACAGAGAGGTGATCTTGGCCTACAGGGTTTTTTTGTGCTGAGGTCTGTACAGAGTCAGGGCCTCCAGGTTTCTCTTCCCTGCAGTGATATGAAAACAATAAGTCTAACAGCGGATCTGACCACAGCACCAAAGGACAAATGTCAGGCACTGCTTTGGTCCAAGATAGATGACTGTGACAGAGATTGTATTTAATGCTGTCAGAATGATGTAGCAACACAGCTGTCCTGCTGAAAATATTTTTAAAGAGAAATTGGCACCAAGCATTATATCTTTGTCATATAATAAAGAGAAAATGTAGACCCAGGTTTTTAAGTTTTTGGGCTCAGTTATGATAGATTAGTCATAAGAGATAACTCTCTCATACATTCAGTAGTTTAATGAACAGCACTTCAGGAGAAAGATGGTGCATATAGCACAAGCTCACACACATTCAGACGTGGTGTGAAGCACACCAAGCATATTATGATATCAAAAATACCCAATTTAATACCTGGGTAAAAACAAAAATAAAACAATAAACCCATATATTTAAACATACATTCCTTTAATAAAAACATTTGAACATTAAAAAACAACAACAGCGACACTTAGCCTTCAAGTAATAAACAAAAAGGAGAAACTATTGAAATTATAAAAAGCATGGCATGTTGTTACTATTCTATTGGCTATATGTTGTCAATGTAGCATTAACTTGAATTAAAACTCACCTTGAATTTGTTGAATAAATCTGGATGTCTGTCTGTGAGGTTCTTTGCTAAGTTGGAAATGTTTCCTTTTTTTGTCTGAAAAGTTTGATGACACCATTTGCACAATGGTTTTTGTGAATTTATTATTAATCCCTGATGATCTGCCTCAAATGCAAATGACTTCCACACAGACTCTTACTGTTTTTCTTTTCGCCGAGTCGAGGCGGAGCTGTTGCTGCAGCTGTATATGTTGCTGTCTTCCACATTTTGTTGTTGTTCTTCCGTGCTGGTAGGTGTTCTTTTTTTGGCATTTAATGGCAGACTGGAACACTGGTAGGCACAAATGCTGCCCTGTTAGTCTGGAAGAATTACATTCCTGCCTATTGCCTGCTACACTGTAGAAAAACAAGTATTGTCACATTTTCAGAATTTTGGCATCGACTTGGTACCAAAGCATCTTTATCAACCCATTTATACAATATAGCACATAAAGATATTTTCTAAAATGTTCTGTACTGTTTTAAGCCCTGAGACTATTGTCCCGTGTGTAGTTGTGATAGCTAAAATTCTAGATGTCTTTTTCAGACAAGGCAGGTCTTTTTACCTTTCCTGCAAAGTCAGCTCATGTCTGAAACATTTAACTGTTTTTTTAAGAATGACGATCTGAGAATAATGCACTCTAAGCTGAAGTTGCTTCTCAGAGTACACAGGCTGTCCTCCATCTAACTCACTGTTCTGTCATTTACTAGCGAAGCACGGCAGATCCTAAGAGCCTCCTGTGGTTATATAGGCCATTTCCACATGGCCCCAGCCTTTTAAAGCCTAAGTGTGTTTGGCCCTCAGCTTCCTCTCTATTAGAACCTGCTCTGCTGGAACCAGATAAACCATCTTCACAAAGACTCAAGGGAGAAATGCTACACGAGACAGTTCATACACTCCCAACGCTGCTCAGAAGAGGAGGAAGTGAGGGATGCTTTTTGGGGGTATTAAGATTTGAAACAGGGTCCACACATGTGGCTGGATTCTGAGCGCTATCTGATGGAGCGGGGAAGTGATCAAGAATAAAACTGAGCAGAACTTGCCACAAAAAACGGAACAATCCCATATTTAGAACTCTGTGATGTGACGCCAGGCAGGGATGAGAAGGAAGAAATAGACAAAGAAAAAAAAGTCTTAAGGCATCTTAGCATTTAATCAAAGTACTTTCCAAATGGATATGTTTCAGTTTTTTTAATGTTTCAGGCTTTTTTTTGTTCTTCCGTCTCTTTTCTAGTAGTATTTATTTACTTCTGACAGCATGTGCTGGCTTCCTGATCCAGAATCCAGATTGAATTAGAGCCTGTGTGATTGTAGATCAAAGTGTAAGAAGATCCTTGTTCATTTAGAGGCCTAAGAGGAAGGGATCAAGGCCTAAGTCTCAGGATAAGCAATGGTCACCTACCAAATAACCATGCTGTCACTCAAAAACCATTGGCACTCTCACTCTTTGGGGCCATGGGGCTTTTTACTGAATCCTGTGTTTGTCAGTGTGCATAGTGAGACTTATGCAACTGAAGAGCACTAGCCTAATATTCTACATGATGTACAGTTCTCTATATTGTTTCCAGCTAGTCCCTGTCCCCTGATGGCTGTGTACTGTCAGATGTCTAACTCTCATCTCTAAATGAGCTAGCCAGATAACACATTTTCTCCACATACTACAGATGTGCAGTACTGATGAAAGGCAGTAATGAGTAAAATGTATCTTTGTAAGTACAAAAAAAGCACACAAAAGTTTTGTTTTCTCTGATTATATGACAAACAAAAGTATCCTTGCTACTCTATCTAAAATGAAGAGAGAGTCTCCCATCAGTCCAGCCTTTGTCAAAATACATGTTGGCATTGTACATTTCTGCTAACCACAGATATGTAACATTTATACGTTTATGTGTAGCAAATATGTTGAAACTTCATGTTTCTTTACGTTTCAACAACTCTGTGGTCAACATGTAGTTATGTTTATGCACCAGAACTGTCACGAAAAGATCGTGTTTTAGCTTACAATGCCCAGTTTTGGTGGCACAATCACAGCTGGAAATACTGCCAATGTCTAACTACAAAACAACTGTTTTTGTTGTTTGTTGGTGTTGAACAGTAGTCTGCAGCTTGGTAGCTGTCTCACCAAGGTCTCACACCATCCACCATCTCCTCCATCTCCTGATAAAGCCAGCTTATATACATGTAATCAGAACTACATCAATTTAGAAACATTGATACAATATGTATGAAATGTACAAATGCAACGTACAGTATGCCTGGTTTGCAGAAACATACAATGCTAAAATTGTCATCTGGTGACTGGGCTGGATGATTTCACCCAACATAAGAGGAGGAGGAGAAAAAAAAAACGTAGCAGACAGATTGTTGTATACTGAACTAAATCAACACCCAGCAGCAGTAGAGAGGGATATAACCTTATAGCTTTCAGCAGTGTTGTTTAACTGAGTTCATTGCTGTTGCAGGTGCCATCCTTCAGAGGAAGTGGTAAGCACAGCACAAATTTTCTGCAAGGATATTAAAAAGAGACGGGGGGCACCCTCACAGCAGCACTTGTTCAAAGAAAGAGAAGACGGGAGATGTTAATTCAGGTGTTTTGGTTTGAGGCCATCAGGTTTTTATTTTATTTGTTTTCTTTTTACTTTTTCTTTTTTTTTTCTTGAAATGACTGATAACTGCAGTTAAAAGGGATAATATGACCTGTGATTTTGTGTGTGTTTGTGTTTGCATGTACTGTATGTGAACATGCAAGCACACATGGTGTGTGTGTGTGTGTGTGTGTGTGTGTGTGTGTGTGTGTGTGTGTGTGTGTGTATGTGCTTTTGTAAATGTGTAAGTATGTCATTTGAGCATGTTTTCACAGTTAAAGTGTGGCACGTGCAGCCTCATAAGGAGTCGATTGGCCTCGATCTTTTTTTAACGGAGATTTCCTGGTCAAAATTGAAAAGTGTTTCCACTCTTTTTGAAGTATATTAATAGAGTGTGCTGCGAGTAATACACCCTGCCCTGAATACACACACAGACATACACTCACATTGTCCCTCAGTGTTTTTTCCTGAATTAATCTGTCATTAGAGGCAGTGGGTAACTGAACTGCAGTCCCAGGCCGCTGACAGTTAACTGCATTTGTTATGTTTAAAGATTTAGTTTCACTTTGACAGGACATGATGTCATTGGACAAAAGGAATGAAGAATTATGACTCTTTGACTCCTCTTTTCCCCACTGAATTTTTTATAATGACATATGAACACACCTGCCATTCCTAAACTTCTAACAGAAGGCTTCAGCTTGAATCCAAGTCTTTTCTATGATCCGAGTTCTCCTAATGTGGTTGAGCTCCAGATACCCCTGTCATGATCTGTAATGAATGTTTAACCCACAAGATTGTTAAAACATAGGTCACACGTACACACTCACAGAAGTGCTTCCCAGCCCTGTGCTGTATTTATTGTTTGTTGTACCTGAATCATTTCCAGAGGCTGTCTATCTGTCATTTTTTGCTGCAGTTTTATTCCACATTACCCTGAACCCCTCTGAGGGTAAAGTTGTGTAACAGATATTCCACTCTGCAATTATACTTCTGGCTTTCAGATATTATTTGTGCCCATTTCTATTTTTAAATTCATTTCAGTATTTTCCTTTTGCTGCACTTGGAAAAGCTGCCTTTCCACGGGTCTACCATGACAGAAAATACGTTTTCACCATCCTATTATGGGATACAAATTAAATTTAGTTTGCTGAGCCTTGTGAGTGGCTTGTTAGTACAGTAACATGCTGCAAATGTTGCTCTTTGCCTCCCAAGCACGTGACGAGTGAGTTTTAGGTCAACCTGGCACAGCTGTCAGTTTCCTGTCCCATCACGGGACCGTGTGCATGTTTTCTCTCTTTCACACACACACACACACACACACACACACACACACACAAACAAACACACACACTCACAAACCTGGCATGCCCATCAGCTCACAGTAGGGGGACATTGTCACACAGGCTAACTGCTTCCAGTACTGTGTTTATTGGCCTGTTGCAGAGCTGTTAAACACAATTGTGTGGAATACCAAACATGACCCTGCACAACCTCAACTGAACTTTTACACCTGAAGTTGTGACATGAAACACACACATAGTCTCACTTTATGCTTGGACCTGTTAGTACAGAGAACTTTTTTTTTGCTGGGTATGCAACCACTCAAAAACACTGGATTCCCCTCTGTGCCCACCATCTCTCCTCTCCTCTCCTCTCCTCTCCTCTCCTCTCCTCTCCTCTCCTCTCCTCTCCTCTCCTCTCCTCCTCCTCCTCCTCCTCCTCCTCCTCCTCCTCCTCCTCCTTTCCCCTCCTCTCCCATCTCTCCTTTAGTGTTTCTTTTTCTCCCCTTTGCTCTGGTCACAACACCTTTACACAGACTTTCCACCCTGAATCAATGCATGGTCATTGTGAGAGACCTGGACACCAACAGGCAGGCAGTGAGAGGGGACAAAAGGATAGAGGAATGAAGGGGTAGAGTGATGGTGGGATAGAGGGATATTGGTCAGGGAGAAGAGCTGTCAGTGGTTTTGGCTGTGGTCAAAGCAGTGATGCATATGGGACATTCTGACCTCAGACTATTTCTCTCTTTGGATGTCAGCGCTGTTCATCAGTGCCAGTGCTCCCATTTCTTGCCCTTTGTTACCCCTGCCGCCTTTGTTTGAATACTGTATGTTCTGTCCTGTGTGTTGATGTGTGTGTGTGTGTGAGTCACAGCTCAAACATGAAACCACAGAGGGGGAGCCTTGGAGAGGCCTGTGAGGTCAACCAGGGTGACCTGCTGTTAGTGGTAGCCCAGAGAACAGGGCGGAGTATAGCCAGTCGATTCTCAAAGGGTTGAGTGTTCACATTCCAAGAAGGGTGACACAACCACAGAACCAAGGATAGGCATTTACAGTATTTTGTCAATATGTTTAACTGGTATTTTGCGCACATTTAAGCATAAATTGTTCAGCATGACAGTTTGATAGGCTGTCTTTAAATGACTACTGGTTTGCTGTGACTGAGAGAGCAGAGGGTTTCCATGGCAAAGGTATCATGTCAGCTGATATATTGAACACCTTTTCATTGCCCTCACATGATGAAAAACATTATACGCCACACATTATAAGTGTACCAAAGGAAGTGAGGTGTGTGGTCTCTCTGTTTACCTCTTCCAAAGAGGTCCTCTTTTCGGTCCCATTTGTTTCTTTGTCTGTTAGCAGAAGGTATCATCCATGGTTCATGGAACAAAGAATTCTAGCATTTTTTGTTGTTTTTTTTAAAGGATTTTGCAACTTTGCGCAAGAGGGCATTTTAAACAGTTTTGCTATTTTCTCATGAACTATTGTACTTGCTTAAAAAAATTTGGCACATCTATCCCATGATTGTCTATCACAGTGTGTATTTTGCTCCAGATCCAGATGCAGATTAAACATTCCTAAACATTTTCTATTATTAAAATAACAAATGTAGACGATTGTGCAGCCTTGGCAGAGGCATGCTCTCTGAGTGCTTTCTAGTTCTCATTATATTTTGATCTTACTTGTTTACCATATTTGTCTTGGATACAACTTCAGCCAGTAACCATGTTGCCTCCTGGAGTAGGTATGGATTACAATAAGTAGTTTGTTCATGGACTCTGTGGCCCCACAGACTTTAGCACGATTTAATCCAGACCCCTGGCAAGATATTTGACTAACATTGTAGTTATTCATTTGTTTGGTATAGCATTATTTCCCTTGTCTTTCTGTGTCGTCATCTTTTTTCTAGCAACTGTGTGATTTGAAGTCAGATATTTATCAGCGGCTGTAGCCTCTGGTCCCAAGTGTATGGCATACCCAGTTCACTGTTGTTCTTATCTCCTCTGTTGACCTTAACTCCCTCACTCAAGAGAAAAGCAAATGTTTCTTTATTCACCGCCCTTAGATGGACTCATGCACTGTTGCCATTGTGAATTACAACATGTTTGTTTCTGTGTTTTTTGTGGCTTTTATTAGCTGTCACCAAAGGAGGGGGCTGGGGGGACTGACTAAAGATTAGTTTTGTATCACCCAGATTTAGGACTGATGGGCCATTTTCTTTTCCATTACATAGTTAGGCCCTTTGAAGCATTTTGATCCTTTTTGCCTTAGTGTAAACATCTAGAAACAGCGGTCGCTATGCCCAGTGAATGCCATTCAATTGTTCAGCTTTTTCCTCTGTTGTCATCTGTGAGATGTTATCTGATTATTGTTAGTATTTCGCTGTGTGATGTGGCAAGTCTGCAGCTACCATACACTTGACATCATCTTTGGTTTTGTGTTGCCATGGGGAACAACAGCAGAGCATTATAAAGTCATAAAAAAACACCATTAAGGGGTATTACTGTAGGTTTCATTGTACACACTCAAGCTAGCAACTATGGTGGTAGCTTAAACAGTAGTTGCCAACTTTTATCTGCCTTGCTGTAGCATTACAAAGATATACATCTTACTCTTAATACCAGAACAGTCAATTTTTTCTTTGCAAAGCTTTTCTATGCTTAGCTGACCTAAGGCATGTAACATAATTAACTCACCCTTTCCAAATAGTTATTACAAAATCTACTTTAGATTTTATTTTGCTAAAAATTATCCCACAATTGCTGATAAAAAGGTTAATATAAAATGAAATGTCTGGTCGTATAAAGAGTCTTACATCTGGGTCTTCTTAAATGCAGACAGACCAGTTTCTTGTAGCATTTAACCAGGGTGGACTTTCATCAGTGAGCTTTTATTTATAGTTTAATATTTTCCTGTGATCATGTATAAAGGTTTGACTCCCAAAGTTTGATATATGGTGACAGGTTTAGTCAACCATCAGACACGGTATGGGAACTACAATAATTTAGGTAACTGTAGTTAGTAGTTTACAGTTGGTCTGTATGGTAGGAGAGCTTTGTTTTGAAATGACCCATTTGAAAAAGCAAATGTTTAAGTATAAGATTACTTTCTATATGTTACTGCTGAACTTAGTACTTTTATTTCTGACTGTAATGTGGTTAAGCCCACACAGGGGTATACATCTTTGTGCGTGCCTTTGAACTACACTTGATATTAGTTCTGCATTGAATTAGTCCTGAAATGATTAGTCAATCAATAAAACTATCAATTGATCAATATTTAGTAATGACAGTTGTGATGAGGCCTTACAGTAACAGGTTATTAAACAAAAATACAAAAACATTTGCTGGTTGCAGCTTCTAAAATTTGAACATTTGCTTGTTTTTCCCAGTTTCATGTGAATGTTTATTGATTACTTGGGTTTTATAGATGGTTGTTCAATCAATCAAACTTATATAAAAATTCATAAAGCACAAGTCATGTATCAGAATGCAACTCAAAATGCTGAATATAAAAGGGTGGAAATACACTTAAGGTCAACCACTAAGAACACAACTCTACATAAAAAAATCAATATGAAAATTAATGAATAAAACACAACATAGTCAAAGTCATAATGAGTTAAGAAATAACAGTAGGAGGGCAGAGAGTTTTAAAACAGACAAATTAGTATTAAGAAATCTTGTTATTAGCATTTTTATTGTTTTTGACAGACTTAAAAAAAAAACATTTTTTATTACAGCACAGGCTGATGAGATGAGATAAATACGTCATTGACTGCTATTGCCACTCCCAGGTTTTGTATCTTCTTCATTCTGACACGCCTGTTTATTGAGTTATCAGCCGGTACTTTTGTTGAAAAAATACTTTTATGGCTGAGGAGTAGCCCAAGCTGAAAAAGAAGTAATGTGTTATGATGTGACTAAACCAAGATGTCCAGCAGGAGAACATTAGCCTCAGGCAGTGAGCTCAAGGTGCAGACCAGAGTCACAGTGTTAAACCCAGCGGTTTCCGTGTGTCTGCCTGCTTTACAGCTTAACCCTGCTAAGATCTGCAGCAGACCAGGCAGTGTCGATGGATTTTCTTCCTGCGTGCCGCCTCTTAAAAAGGCCAAAGCCTTATGTGTCACTGTTCCGATTTCAAACCCCCCTTTGAAGAGTAATCAAAAGAGGAAGCAGCGTGAGATGACTGTGTAACCATATCTCTCCTTTTTCCCTTTCTCTTTTGCTCTCCTTCTCTTCATTTCTCTTTCACTCTATCTCAGTCTTTTTCTCAGTTTCTGCCGTTGTCGCCCTCTCCCGACTCTCATCAAAGCTGAGAGAACTGGCCCCCATATCCAGGCCTGTCAGAGGCATTCCAACATTTGTGTGTGTGATATTAACAGAATGCTGCAAATTTGTAAATGCAAATTTTAGTGGAGGATGTGTGTCTGTGCATTTGTGTGTGTATTTTACCCTGAACATATTACAGTGTAATAGTGCTTAAGCCGACACACACACACACCCAGACAAACTGAGTATCTGGCAGCACCTGCTGTCTGCCCCCTGGACCCTGTCCTCTTTTCCTTTCTGTTAACTGGTCTTTTAAATCAGTGCAACCCAGATGTAATGGAAAAAGACACAGCTCTTACACTTACTGGCTACTTGCTACTGGTTACTGACCTAATGGCTCGTAAATTTTTTGGTGAACAGAGATATGTGTGACATAATGCAGCTGGAATGGGTCTCAACTGTTTTAAAAAGACTTCAAATATGATTTAAGTTCAAGATTTAATCGTGAAAAGTCCCTGAAGTTGTAAAAGGTGTTCCATTTCCTTGATATGGAATTTCACATTGGTTTTACATGGGCATTCAAAATCTCACATTTGACTTTTAAAAGGTTTTTGAAGGCAAATCTTACTGTTCAAAGCAGGACAGTAATAAAGTAATACAGTAGTGATCATGAGTGCTATATCATAGGCAACTGGACTTGCGTGTGTTTCTTGAAGACGTTTCGCCTCTCATCCAAGAAGCTTCTTCAGTTCTAACTGACTGGTACAGAGTTGCAGGCTTTAAGTTCTGTGTGGGTGTGAACCCTGGCAGAGTCGTTAGGGTCACATGTGAGCTCTTAGTTTCAGAGTCGTTGGGGTCACAATGAGAGTTGTTGACCCACCTGACCATCGTGTGAGTCGTTAGGGTCAGGTGGGACCAGGTGTGAATGGGTGCGAAGTCGTCTGGGGAGGGATCCCAGGACTGCATTGTAGGTGGCTGATAAGTGGTGTGGGAGTCCACATCCTCTGTTTAACAATGGTCGTTCCAGTTTGACGTAGATGGCTTCTTTTACACCTCTTTCAAGCCAAGATGTGAACATTGCTGTCCTCGAAAGAGTGTCCCTTCTCCTGTAGGTGTAAGTGGACAGCTGAGTCTTGTCCTGAGGAGCTGGCTCTCCTGTGCTGTGCCATGTGCTTGTGGAGTGGTTGTGCCTGGGTATTTTGTCCTTGGGGTGGACAAGCTTCTGTCTCACTGAGATTACCATGTCATGTTTACCATGACCTGGATGACTGAGAACCTTCACTGACATAATACAGTAGTGGTAATAATATAAAGCAAAGTTTACTTTATCATAGGCATCAAGCAGAACAGCATGCATGACTAAATGTGGGATTGAGTATTTCCATTTTTTAAATCAAGGAAAGGTTTATTAAGCATGTTCAGTCTTTTCCAGCAACACCCAGCGTTGTGCGCACACTCTTTCTTAAGTCCTTTCCATTGCAATCCAGACTCTCTAATTTTGGCTCAGAGCAGTGCCCTTTAAGCACTTTGCTCAATGGCAGCTCACTGAAAATGATATAAGGAGGCTGAAGCAGGTGGGTGGTCAATTATCCCGTAACTGAATTGATTAATATGACTTCATATGTTCTTTATTTTTCTCTCACTTCTCCAGTTGGAGCTGCAGTCATGCTGTGTGTTCCTGCCTAATGACAGCCTCCCCTCCCCGAGCACCATCATCTGCGGTGACATACCCGGCACCGTCCGTAGCTGGTACCACAACCAGGCCGCCATGCCTGGGACTCTGGTAGTCTGCCTGCCACAGATCAGTGTCCTTAGTGCTGGGCACAAGTACATGGAACCACTGCAGGAGCTCCCCTTTGTTGTCTCCAAGCCCATCTTGGAGGAAGGTAGGTTTTCATGTTGTATCTAATGAAATTTCAGCTTTAATTAAAATGATTAAAATGTTAGGAGAAGAACACACACCCAGATAAACAATGAGAATACCAAATGACCTAGTATCTAAAAGATAGATTTGAAAGTTTAAATGAGAAAAAAAAGAAATTTACACTTCAGAAAACAATGATGGTGATAGATTAAAAATGGGAGTCTTGGAAAATAAATTTCAATGGGTGGGAAAAATCTCCTTGACTTTTTTTTTTACACACAAATTTGCTTTTATTAATAATTAAAATGAATGCTCTCATAATAGTAATAGGCTACATAATGTAAATTTATCATCATTATGGCCTTTTCAACACTAAGCAAACCTTTGACCCACTACTACTCATTTACCATGACAAAAGACAAACAAACTTAAGTAGAGCGACTTTGAGAGATAGATCTTGCACATGTGGTGTGCACACCTGGTAGAGCTGACATAAGCAACACTCAGACGGGTGAGCAGTGTTTTCTCTTTAGAAGAGGGAAAAAAAGTGGCCACCCTCGTTTTTTTTCTCCTAACTCTTCAATGACATCAACATTGGGCATTCAGATTTCAAAAATGGAGGAGAAAGAAAAACGACAGCAAAAACAGTGACATCAGCAGTCTTGTCAATGTTGCCGTAAAAATTAACAACCCTTGCTTTTAGTAATTCATTCCTACCCTTTGAAAAGCTCTTCATCTCTCATTTTCAATGCTCTGGATCAAAGCCTCCTGCCCACGGTGCATGGGAAATGTGCTCTTCATGGCCCTGTGCTAGTGAACAAGTTCCCCTTCTCTGTACGATTGTTTTACCAGGGTTGGCAGGTTAACAAACTCCAGCTCTCCCGGTGTGGCATCCTGTCTCAGACCCACAGATTTAGAATAGACCAGCTTATTTTACAGTATGTTTTGATGGGATCCTCTTCCTGCTTATTGGGTGCAGAACGTTTGAGACAGGATACTACTCCTTAGTGCATCTTTAATGTTTTCCATGAAGCTTTCTCCCCCCATGTACCGTAATTGGCTTTAATTTTAAGGGGAAGTGAAAGGAATAATCTAGTTGTCATAGTGTTTTTGATAATGAGCATTGCTGACTTATCCTTTTGATATTTTAATCCATTGCACTTTTTGTCCTTCTTTTTCCAAATCTGGTCTGCATTTTCTTGCATCTCTCTTTGTCTTCCTCTCAATTTCACAATGACTTGGCTTGTCCTCTTTGCTCTCCCCTCACATGACGTCTCTCTCATCCTCCCTGCTCCTCTCAATCTCTGCCAATGACTCTGTGTTGCAATTTTTATCCTCTTTCTCCTACTGTTACATCCCTTTCCCACATTTTTTGTGTATCCTTGTTTTTCCCTCTCCCATGTCTACCACCAGGTGATGCCTTCCCCTGGACAGTAAGCCTGAGTCAATTCAGCGTGTACACATTGCTGGGACAGCAGCGAAGCCTGAGCCTGTTGGAGCCTATGGGCTGCACCTCCACACTGGCCGTCACATCCCATAAGCTGCAGAGCTGTTCTGAAGGAAGACACTCCTTTGTAGTCTGCCTCCATGTTGATCTGCAGCCTGTCCACGTCAAGTGCTCCAACCCTCAGGTCAGTTATACAGTCCTGCATCTTACAAAGTAGTCATCAGATTTACATGTATATTTATACAAATCACCCCCTTGTAAACTTTCCTGAAATATGAACACACAAACACTGGCAGGATGATCCTGCCTGTGCATGTTTCTCTTACATAGATTGACTCCAATAAACAAACTGCCTCATCTTCTTACCTAGTATAATTTTCATGAGAATGGAAGCGTAAACAAGAGAGTGTTGCCTTGTTTGCTTTGGTCAAATATGTTGAGGTCTAAGTGAAGGACAGTGGGGGAGCACAAGACTCATCATCATTGTTTTACAGCGTGTTACTATGTTTTAGTGAGAGCATGATTAATATGGACAGATTGGAAACGGAACATGTTGTTCTCCCAGTCAGGTCTCTATGTTGTTTTTCACTGCACTGTTACAGTGCCATAATCACATCTACATGTACCATTACACATGTTTTGTTTTTTCGCAATTGAATTAGCTGTATTGAATTAGGTTCCTCTGTAAACACTTAATTGGGGCGACCTTTTGAGTGGTCACACTGTTAAATGTCTCTGACCACAGTGATGAGCCATGGTGATATTGAGGCGAATTGGTACCAGAAACAAATGAAAGGCCTTAATCTGTTCGTGGTGAAAACTTTCCCAGAGATGAGAAGAGCTGGTCGTTTATTGAGGGAAAGTTTCTTTTCTTTCTTCTTCTTCTCTGCTCTCCCTTTTCAAATGGAGAGCCTGTGTCTGGCAAAGCTGGGAAGGCTTATTGCGATTATATGATGAGTCATTATTAGTTTTCGGGTCCAATGAAAACTTCTCTTCTCTTCTCTTTCATCGCAATCCCTCTGCTCTCTCTTCCCATCTGTTCACCTCCTCTCTCCTTCTTTCACTCTTCTGTGTAAATTTCTGACTCGAGGGGGGTTATAAGCTCATTCTGTACCATTTCAAGTCATGTAGCAGCTCTTTAAGAAGTGCTGCCAGAGCAACCCCACCCTCTCTAGAACAAAAGAGACCTCACACTACTTACTCCTCTTTCTAATTAGTATTTCCATTTGTGGGAATGTATATGGGGTTGTCGGAGTCCTGCACAGTTGCTACACAATAAGCACCACCAACACAGTTAGATGAGAACACTGTGACGGGTGTGCTGGAGGAACTGGAGGAGTTTGGGTGGTAGAGTAACATCTGGCAGTTGCAAATCAATTATTATCACACTCATTTTGAGACATTAATACATTTAAAGTCAACAAATAAAACCAAAGAGTTTGGCCTCTTAACTTCTCCTGGCATGGGAGCTACATTTTTGTGACATTAAATCACATTTTCCATAATATGCAGAGGATTACTTCATGGCACAAACAAAGATATTTTTAGAAACTGGGGGTGCAAAAGTCGAGCCTTGGATCTTATCCTTTTTTAAACTATATTTAACAT
Source organism: Cephalopholis sonnerati (assembly GCA_019142605.1). Taxonomy (NCBI): domain Eukaryota; kingdom Metazoa; phylum Chordata; class Actinopteri; order Perciformes; family Serranidae; genus Cephalopholis; species Cephalopholis sonnerati. The sequence continues at coordinate 10,576,852 of JAGQAX010000008.1, read as the reverse complement.
TTTTACGTGTAGCCACAAGTGACATGATTTTGCTTAAGAGCATGAAAAACTTTGCCATTTGTGTTGTCCATGAAAGTGACCATACACATGAATAGACACGTTTCTGAATGGATTTTCTGAAAATATTAGAGGTGCAATGGCTGCTAAGATACAATAGGAAGTGAGGTAGGTGTTTTTGAAAGGGTGAGGAAAAAACTTGAAAGTAAAAGAAGGGATAAGAAGTAGTGTAAGAGAGGGAGAAAACGGGACCAGGCCACGCCACGTCACAGTTGCATGCTTACACATACACATAATGTATAATGTAGAAATAAAGGAGCCAACACAGGACAATCAGCTTTGATGAATTTTTCCAGCACATGTTCTTTTTATTTTTATGCCAGTGTGCATTTGTAGTGCAGCGCTTTTTGTGGGCAGTGTGTCGTCTTCAATCCAAGTTTGAGTGTCTGTGTGAAAGATTCATGTTGGTGTCAGAAGGATTGGGTTAGTAGCTACTCTTTTACCTTATCAGGACCACCTTGAAATCAGCACACACCACCACCACCGTTTGCTTTGACCTCTGACACATAACTGTGAACACATGCAGACACACACACGCACACTCATATATCTGTACACATGTTCACTCTCGGCTACTACACATACACAACAATATGTCACTTTTGTGAAGTTTCTATATAAACTGTGCTAAGATAAAGGAACACGAACACTCACCATCTGCATGCTCTCCCGTCTTTCATCTGTGTGTTTTTATGAATGACTGTGGAAGCCTCTGTTCAGTCTCCAGTTTGTACTACTGCAGCCGAGCAGACCTCCTGATCTGCAGATGACAGGTCTTTGGAGAACCCAGCCCTCCAAATGTTCTGCTCACTTCCCCAACTCATGAAATGTGGCATATGTATTGTGAGCTCATGTAAGCATGCAAGTGTGTGTGTGCATGTGTGTACGTGTTTGTGTGGTCCAACCTGCCCACTGGCCTGACAGCAGTAGCTGAGCTGAACCAACTTACCCCACTTTCCACTATCATAAACAGACTGTAGATACAGGATGGAGCAAACGGCAGTGAGTGTAAGAGAGCATCAACACAGATTAAAGACAGAAGGGACTAAACCCTAGACTCTGCTGAAACATAGGTCATGTAATGACCCTTCACCTCACCCCTTCCCTTCTCTCCTCTATTCGGCATTCTTTACTTCCTCCACATCTGCTGCCGAGTGCAGTAGGCCTTGTTGTGCTTGGTTGGACTTCCAGGCCCCAGACTCTCAAAGAAGAGAGCGTGGAGCCATACCTCTCCTGACGGCAGAGCATTTCGGTTGGGTATGGCAGACAGCTGTTGGCCCTGTCCCGGGACGGCTGCTGGATCGGCGTTAGCAGCTCTTCCTGGACATGTTTGAAATGGCCCAGCTGTAATGTATTGTGCTGCTTTTCATTTGATTTATGCTTATTTATGGAAGGCCTCCCTGTAATGTGTGTGCTAACAGGCGTGCATGTGTGTGAGTGGAGTAGAGAAAGCTATTTTGTGTGTGCTCATGTGTCTGTGCACCTTTACTTTTGAGGGACCCTCAGTGGTGGGGAGGTGGGGGTGGGAGGGGGCTTAGTTGGCTGCAGAAGCGAAGCATTTGAAATCCAGAAATTAGCTCACTGTGAAAGAGCGCCGCTTTTCTCCCTTGCTTTCCCTCTCTCTCCTCTAAAGAACACTGAGTGAATGCATGAATAACTGAAAGCATCACATCACATTCCCCTGCCTTCCCCTCATGTTTTCCACTCTTGTTTTTGGCTTTGTTGTTGTTTCAAGCTAAGGCCTCTTTTCATGTGAACACATGATAAATAGTTGAGAACACTTGACGCCGGGCCTTCAGTTTTTCCTAACCGTGGTGAGTTTTTCAGGGGAAATTGATGACACAACTTAACTTTCCTCTGTGGGTGTTTCTTTGGGAGTTTTGTTGTTATGGATAACAAATTTGTACAGTGAGGCACGTGTATGAGCATGCTGTGCCTTGCAAATAATCACCAGTCTAGTAGAAGCATGAACACATAGGTTTTACATCACTTTTGTGAAATGAGGCCTCATTGAATGACAAGCACAAAGTCTAAAATAGTGTTAAGTTGGAGAGTGAAAGAAATGGGACTGGATAGTGGTCCATTTCTGGCTAATATTTCCTCCTTCTCTCCTTCCTTCTCTCTCAACTTTAACTAGGTTTAGTGTCACATAACTACAAAGCTGCCAAGCCAAATCATGGTAATGGCCACAGAAGTAAAAACTACATGAGAACTCCCCAGTGCAGCTGTTTGAGTCAGACCTTGGCAAAAATACATTTGAATCCGGTTTCAAATATTAAGACTACTTGTGGTGTGTTAGGTCTATCTTTTAAGGCACTCACTTGGCACAGTAGACTTCATGTATTGAAAGTGTATTCAGCTGTTGCCGTGGTCAGTTTTTACACACAAACAGCATCTGTGTGTGTCATGGGTAGGAGCTTTCTATATAAACATGTTTTCATATAAGACAGAAATAAATTGATTGACATGAGAATCCTGCATTATAGTTTTTCCTTACATCAGACTGCATTACATCATATTTTATCCCAATCAGTGTGAAATACTATATCTAGCCTTGCAACTTAAAGTTCTCTGTTTTTCTTTTCTTCTCCGCTCCTGTCACTCACCAGGTTCAGCTATTGTACGAGCTGCTCCTCAGCTGGAGCTCTACGTGGGCTCGTCTCCAGAGGCATGGCATCCTGCGTCAGACCTCTAGCATTCCAGAACCCCCTGCTGGTGCTGCCCCGTCATCCCCAGTGCGCAGTAGTGCTGGCACTGCCCTACCAGACACCAGCACCTGCAGCCCGTCTGCAGATTTTGGCTCCCCCACTGAGGTTGGTTTTTCTCACCCGGCCACACATCAGTCTCATCTCATGAATCAGCACATCTAAGTTGTATTTTCTGACATGCACAGGTCAGTCTATCAACTTATCAATCATTCAAAAATCAAATCAACCAATTATTTGTAACATGGAATTACACAAGGTACAATTCCATGAAAAGTGCGTCATCTCTATTATTGTCCACGTTTCCAGATGATTCTGGTAATCCATGGTTTCTGGTTGTGGAATGATTTAACTGTCCGCACATCCCGACCTCGACAGCTGTATAGTTGCTCACTCACTGTCGCTCCTGCTCTCAGGCAGTGACTCTGCTCTGCAACCGGTTCTGCACAGTATATAGCTGTGATCCACAGCAAGAACAGGACAGCACCCCATATGCCCGCTGTCACACCAGTCCTTATTCACAGTAAAGCACATGCCTCCTCTGCTTCTTTCACCAGAGTCCTCTGCTCTGTTTGACATATAGAAGAAGAGCCTCCTGGTTGAATGGTGCTGTCCAGCATTAAGCAAAGTTTCAGTGAATCAAAGGATATTACAGTTCTTGATATTCTGGTGGAAACAGATGCAGTACGGGGGTTGTTCAGTTTATTTTCCAATGCATGTACAATAGCTAGCAGGATGCTAATTGGCTGGTGCTCATCTTCTCCATGTTTTTCTTGATGTTTACCAATGTCTACATTTGAAAACCTCAACCTGCCCAGCTAGCAGCTAGCTAGTTAGAAGTTGGTGGAAGGAGAGTTTACAGACAGTTGAGTTGATTTCCGAATCCCGATTAGTGACTCTTGGCCACATGCTATCACCATCCAAAGCCAATCACAAAAATCACCATCAACACTTGCAAAATAGACATAAGGGTCTAAATTTTACACAAATTTAGCGGAGCTGACAGAGAGGCGACTGGAAGCATCCATGCCTGACGTCATAAGTCACTTCTTATTATCAGAAAAAAAACTTGCCATCATACATCATGTAACAGGACTTAATTCACTACATTTGAAGTTAAATGGTTGAATATTTCATTTATCCATTAATTTGTGTACTTATTACTTATATACTGCTTTTCTAGCGTCACTCCTTTCATGTGGTGCTACTTGATTAATAAGAGGCCTAATGACTACACCCTGCCAACATCCAACTATAAGTTTTTCTTTGAAATCAAAGTTGCTATGACTCATGCAATAACACATGCTATTTAAGCCTTTGTTGTATACATAATTCTGCCGCTGATGTCTGATTTTAGATGAAAATATTGTATTTTTTATTGTTATGAGTAGTTGAGTCAGTGCTAACACATGATATTTGTCTGAAAAAATCTGTTTTGTTTGGGAAGGATTTTCATGGCTGGAAAAATCTCATCAGTGCTTGTGTTTCTTACATATTTTTTTTCTTACCCAGAACAGATACTCCTAGATAGGCTGTGAGCTCTGTTTGATTCGTGTAAGCTGGGGCTTGATTGAGTATAAACCTGCCTCTTAATTTAGGGAAAACAATAACCTGTATTTACATTTTTCGCTCAGATAAAATATCAAACCCAGAGAATGAAGTATGAAGTGTAGCAGTGCGTGCAGGCATGTGCGAAGCCAATGGAAAACTTACAGTCAGGGTTTTTCAGGGGGGAAACAACAAATGTTGAGTGTTATTTTTCCTTTTGTCCCTAGGTGATGCTTGTCCTTGCCTTCGATTATGTGGCAGGAGTTTTTTCTGCTTTCCAGTACAGTAGCAGCAACAGTGACTAGCTGAGGGTCCATGGCCTTGGGGCCTTAGCCACTAGAGCCTTGTGTAATATGATGTGTATATTTGTGCTAGTTAGGAGCATAGGATGCATAAAAATGATGGTGTTGATGAATGTTTGTGTTGTTAAGCACTGGGAACTAGCCCAGGATTTAATGCTCTTTGACCACCAAAGCCCTGTCAGCAATGTGGGGCCCCTGGGATCACCGCACAACCATCATACCGCCCTGAGAGGCAATAAAGTGTGTCTGTTTAAGAACATACACGTGAAAAAAAAAGTGTTTCATATGTCGATGTGCATCTGTGTCTGCGTTTGTTTCCGTGCGATCAACATGTGTGTGTTCTTGCGTCATTTGTGGACCCACAGAAGTGGCAGCAGTAGAGTATGGCAGTGGAGGCCCTATGGTATAGTGCGTCTATAACAAGGCCACAGAGGCCCCTGACAGCCCACTTGTCACTGTTTACCTAAGTACAAACACTGGTAGAAGTGTTTAGTCCTCTGGGAGGCTGGGTGATTGAGCAAGAATGTAGGAGCTGTTTTGATAAGTCTCAGCAGTAGTGGCAGCAGTTTCAACCCTGCTCCCCACCCTCCTGCTCAGTCCTCTAGTTCTCCAACTACATCAGCACCACACGCCCAAACACCCCTGCCCTACAGCCCCTTCCCAACCATTCATCTGACCTCTGCTACTGAGTTGTTACAATATTTCATGACATTTTCATAAACATTTTACTTGTATTTATGAATCGGTCTTAACTGGACAAGCTTCCTTCATGACTCCACCAAATTTTGAACCTGACCATAGCCTAGAAAAAGTTCTTTCTAACCTGACGAAATCCTGATTGCCAGCAGCTGCAACCCAAAAAAACAAATATTTCTCAAATAAAATTCAAAAATATAAATGATTAAAGTTCTCCTCCAGATATGTTCTAATACTTATACCAAACATAGTATGATTTTTAACAAGGTTTTTCCCACAGGTAAGTAAAAAACATATATGACAATGGGGCTGAAAGCAGATCTACTCCTTCTCCCTCATTGAGAAATTATGGATCTGACCCTCACCCTGCCCACCTGCTGCTAGTGTGAGGAATTGCTTTTCGTCTTCTCAAGTGCTGGCACAAAAAAAAACAAAGGGTGGAGAAAGGTGCGGGTATGCAAGACTAATGCTAGGTTGACTGGTAGTGCATACCAAGATTGCTAGAATTTGCGTAACAGGAAACATCAGAGAGATTCAGTCATACATGTTTCAGCCTCAGTCAGACTCAGACTCAGATTAGGAGTCTGTTGTGCACCTAAACTGGTATCAGAATAGTCAGTTATAATAGTCAGTTCCCCCATCGTATGTATGTCTTTCCTGTATTAGACAGTGTTTGACGTTCGTATTAATGATGTACCTAATGTTGCTTGCCTGGCATACATTTGAATCTCAGATTTTAGGGAAGTGCACAGTTGTCGCTCCCTTCAGTAGGGCAATGTAAAAACACCCCTTGTACACATTTTTAAGTGGAGGGGGACTGAAAGAATTTATGTAAGAACATGATGGAACTGTCAGGTCCTGTCACGTGTCAAGTTTCGATTGAGATCTTTTTTTTTTTCCATTTCTGTAGTTATTTATCTTCCTGTTCAGTCTTTCTTCCCTCCGTCCTTATCCATGTCTTATTCTGTCTCTCCTGTTCACCCCTTTTTCCCCACTCTTACTTCATATCTATCTACAGCTTTATCCCACCTCTCTCCCCCTACCTTTGTTAATCTTTTCATTTTATCTACAACTAAATCCATCCTTTGTACCTCCCCAACTTTTCTCCATCCTTCCACCTGTCCCTGAACCATTCTCTTTTTCCACTCTTATCTCATAATCTGCCTTTCCCTCCATCTTTCTTCGACACTTTCCAGCCTGCTGTTGTCTTCCAATGTTTGGGTCTCTCTGATGAGCAAAGACAAACTCTGCAAAGAAAATAAACCCGGATCCTCAGCCCGTTTATAGCGCAGAGGCCCAGGAATTAAACTGTATACTTTACAACTTGGCTTGTGGAGGTGTGGGAAAATAGCTCCCTCTTAGAATGTGTGTTGCATGGGTCTGTGTGTGTGTTTGGGGCCCCAGTCTGGCAGTTCAGGAACGTGGCAGGGCCCACTTCTACCAACACACCACCACCACCACATCTGTTCTTCAAGGCCTCACCTTGATAAGAGGAGGGAAGTGAATTTTCTGTCACTCATAAAAACATGAACTTTGGCTTTTTGGGAGTTATTAGTGATCTTAACTTTTTTTTACAGTTGTAATCTTACACTCATGTTTTTATTTTTCTTTAAGAAACACTCAGATGGTCACACACAGTTTTTTAGGTGGTCTCATATTCCAGGTATGCATCAAAATGTCTTGTAAGTCTTAGTTTTGTTTTTCCACAAAATGCAGGTACTCTGTATTTTGACACGACAACAGTTTTGGGGGTTTATTTGTTTTCTCTCATTTGAATCTATTCACATTTGGCAAGATCCCCCAATTGAAAGTCCAAAAAAATGTTTTAAAACCATTTGTGTGATTCCAGAAAATGCAGGGATGTCAATCTGTTAATAATTTCTCTTTCTTACTGACCCTGGTGAAATCAGCTTTTAAGAGACTGAGAGTTTTTAAGTGACAGCAGCGGTTCTGGCTGGGAAGCAGGAACAGTCGGCTGTCCGATGCTCCAGTGTAACCACGCTACAGTACACAGTGGTCTGAGCTTCCCACAGCGCCAGCGGCTGGCTCCTGTTTCCACACATGACATTACAGAGTCTAATCCGACCGACCGGCCAGAACTGTAAACTAAACAATCCTAACCACACACACACACACACACACACACACACACACACACACACACACACACACACACACACACACAGTCCCGTGTTTTGACTTCAGCTCAACAATAATTAGTCCCCAAATGGCAGTTGACACTAGAATATCTCTCATTGAGAATGACTGAACACCATTACTACTGGGCTCATATTACTCACTGCCAGTCACTGCTATTACACACACATAGGCACACATACGCACGCACACACACACACACACACACACACAGACACACACACACACACACACACACCTACCTTGACTGTTTGGTTCCATGGAAACACATAATGATACTGCTAGACACTTGATTGGAGTTAATGCTAGTTCTGGGAGAATTTAGTGATTCAGTGCTGTTTTTGTGGTATTTTTGGTCATATGTACAGTATTTAAGTTGATAATTTTGAGGGTAATGAAGCTTTATGTAATGTTAAATACTGTACTGTATGTATTCTGTCTATTTGATCCAGTATAGGACTGCCTGCAGAGCTTTCAGTGTCCTCCAGCCTAGCCAAGTTCATGCTTGTGTTTCTAGTGTATTGCTTTGTTTATTTTTCATCTGATAGATTTAAAATCTTATCCCAAAAAGCCCTAACAGATACTTTTCACTTTTCTTACTTTTGAGAGCTAATGCTTCCTGTAGAGCACATGCTTCTCATCAGTTCTAGTGGTCTCCATTCACTGTAATGTTGCATCTATCTTTGAATTAGTATAATCCTTAATGTATTTATATTCTTGTCATCCTTTGTTATTGAGCTCTGCTGTCAGCAATTCTCAAACTGCGCAATTAAATAAAATTTGCAAATTAGCATGGGGCCGTCATCCCTCCCCCCAACTGCGGAGCAGGGACATAGTTTCCTCATCTGGACTCTCTTTAAGACACTGTAATCAGCCCAGCAGCTGTGGGGTTTCTAATTGAGATGGTTGATAACCTCCTCACCAACCACAGCCAGGCTTGATAACCATGACACAATCTGTCATTACCATGCCGCGATGGGAGAAGCTGTGGAAAAAGTGAAACCCTGCAATGCCAGAGCTGCAAATTGCCATATTGTTTGTTTGCAGGCTTTTCACTTTCCGAGTCAGCCACGCAGATACATGTTTGGAAAACAGATTTACCAGGAAGAGCACGAGAGAAAGAAAAAAAAAATGTCCCCAGTGCTGTCATCCTCAGTGCCTTGCCAAACCTCCAGTAATGAGATGAGAGCTCACAGAAGGCGGCCTCCTCCGCCGCATCCTGCTTGCCTCTCCACCTCACCCCCCAACCTCCGCCCCCGCCTCCGGTCTTCACTTCCCATTCTCTCCCAGGCTGCGAGACGTGTGTGTCCTGGCGCACTTGAGTGAAAGCAGGCCACGTGGGTGCTGGTGGCTTAGTTTGGGGTTAACACCAGTGACAGCTCCACACAATGGTCCTTTTCCCCTCACATCGCTCAGTTCAGAGTAGAGTTCTGCTCACCAGACACTGATGTCATCTACACACCAAAAGGGTCGAAAGCTGGTGGTTGCTTTGTTATGGCTACATGCACAGCGACAACACTTGCAAACATACGCATTCCCCAAACACATGGTTGGACTCACATACAAGCAAACAGACAAACTAACAGTTACAACACAAACATCAGAGTTTTGATGTAAATTTTGTATTTGTGCCATTAACTGCAAGAAAATAATGGACACAGCAACCGTGACTTCACCCAATGGGTTTGTGGAGTCCTGTTTTGAAGCCTCAAGTTTGGCATTTTAACTGTCACCATCTTGGATTCTGGGAACCAGAAGTGATTAGAAATTACCATATTTAGACAAATGGGTGGAGCTAACCCTATCGTTCGCTGCTAGGTTGATTAGCACAATGCATTTACATTCTTCATGGGACTTTTTTAAGGTGCCCAAAATGTTCACTTTTCATGAACTGAAAACACAAATCATGAAAGTTACATCTATACTCTGTAAATCTAGGGTCACGAGAAGTGGTCATACCAGGCTGCAGACGTTTATTTCGGCTGTAAAGTTGGGCATTTAACATGGGGGTCTATGGGGATTAACTTGCTCTTGGAGTCAGCAGTTGATTTTTGGCACTTCCATGTTGGCTTCATTTTTCAGCCCTGCAACTTGCCGCTTGATTTGTTGCACATGTTCTTTCATAAAATGTCATTTCTTGTTTTGGTCTGTTTGACTATTGCAACTCTTAACTGACTACCCAAACTTAAATTGAACTTGTTAATGGCTTTGATATTGACAACAAAAGGACATTTCTCTTTTCTCTTTCTCTGTTCTTTTCTTCAGTAAGTAAATTTGTTGAACAGATTTCTTTTAAATGTTATATCAATGTTTGAATTCTGTCACAGTCTTCAAGCTCATGTGGTAGTTCCAGGTTTTGCCTTAAATCATGGCTCATTTGATCCTGTTTTGACTCCCCAGGGGGACTCGGTGCCTGCTGGAGACGATGGTCCGTTTGCCGACACAGTAACTCTGGAGCAGAAAACTAGCAGCATTGGTGGCACCAGCGGGAAAGTCAGCCTTTGGATGCAGTGGATGTTACCCAAGGTCACAGTTAAACTCTTTGCTCCTGACCCAACAGCCAAAAAGACAGGTACCCTGACCTCTTTTTAAAAATACAGTGAATTTCAGTGCATTTCCAAATCTCTGTTGCTGAATGATAATAAACAGTAGTTTTTTGTTGTTATTGATATGTGGTAAGTCTGCGTATTAAGTTCATGGTAGCTGCAAGAGAAGTGTAGAATAATGGAAGAAGAACTAGGTAGACAGCATGAGCAATGTCAGAACGAACAACACAGCATTATCTGTAACTAAATTGAGATCTGATTAATCCTTGTTTGAAGACAGTAGAGAAAACTCTCATATGTGAAACGGGACTTTTTTTTATTGCAAGTGTGCAGTGTGAAAGAGTGCAGGAAGCTATTCCGAGTTCTTACAATCCTGCTGTATCAACACTTAAAGTGATCAACCCCCACCTCTTTTCTCATTCAAATGTTAAGCAGTCAGAAGGGAAAAGCAGCTGGAGAGAAGGAGGAATGCAGGGAAAAGACAAATAAATAAATGGATGATGAATCCCAAGCGAACCGCCTCTTGTCCCCTTTAGATTTACTGGGGCGATGAAAGGCTAGATTTACCTTTAATTGGTGGCTGTAATATTTAGCATCTGCCAAGCAGATCGCCCAGCTTAAGGTCTTTAATAGTGGAAACGGAATGTTTTGGAGGACCTCACAGAGATGGTTTGACTTAGAGACATCCTAAATAGGCATTACTTTGGATTTAGGCTTAATATGTGCCATCTGAGTTGCGAAATGAACTTACCACTGGATTTTCTGTGTGAAACACATTAAGCATGTTATTGAAAACAAGAATTGTGTGTATGCGATATATTAGATTGCTAATATCACAGTTACATTCTCAGAGATAAGTAAGCCACAGATATGACTGCAGACAATCTGCTATGATGTAATATGTTTTTCAACTGCAAAGGAAATAAGATTCTTGTCTCTCCAGAGAAATGGAAAAACAGCCATTCCAGACGTATTGGTTCTCGGGTATAATGTTATGCTATTATGTGTTGGAAGATTAGAGGTAGAAATTTCAGCATGAGTCTCAAGAGGCTCTGCTAAAAGCACAAATCAGTGGTACACTTTCCTCCTTTTAAGATGAACCATTTAAGACCAAGGGACTAAGGATTTCCAGTACTCTTACAGGGTGGGTTTAGAAAACTCATACATCAATATCAACACCATGTTTGGTGACGATGAGTTTCTGAGTATCTAACAACTTGGGAGAGTTCTTTCCACACAGTATCCACAATAAAGCTGACATGCCTTGTGTTTCAATTTTAATAAGTCATTAGGAACCTCTGTGTTTCTCAGAATCACCACAAGGCATCAGTACAACAACAACCATAGTTTCACATGCATGAAGTCCATTTTCCCAAGCTGTGATTGTGGGACTTTTTCTGTGGAAACAATGAGAGAGAACCAACAGTTAAGCTCACAGGCTCGGTTCAATACAAAGTTAATCAGTCCTTCTATGAAGCTTACTCACTTTGCCTGAAGTGGGTGGGTTTGTTTGCACACAAGGTGCACTGAGGCACGCACATACATTTTCATGAAGACACACACAGAAGAGTCTGCATGAACATTCAGTATTGTGTAAACACACACACATACACAGAAACTCCTCATTATGACAGGCTGAGCAATATCTTAATCACGCTTTGCCTTCTTGCCCAGTATTTTCAGTATGACTTCCTTAGGCAGCCAGGCAGTGATGTGTGTGTCTGTGGGGGTGTGTGTGTGTGTGTTCACATAGGCTCTCGTCTTAATCAGCCTAACATTGGTCCAGCTTTACAAATACACTGTGTGTCCGCCGTGCAGGAACTGACCACAGCAGTTGGATCAGTACCAAAGGCGAGACCTGGACAGGGTTAGCTACAGTGCAGGTCCTTGCCCACAGAAATGAAATTCACACACACAGATGAAACTTCCTCTACTGAAGTCTGGGTTCAGCTCTTTTGCCTTTCTGCCAAGTACAATGATGACCATACAGCATGCTAAAACAAAAACAGAGGGAGAAACTCCCAACATTCAAAGTGTTGCAAACTAATAAATGACACACAGTAACATAGCCTAATGGATGTGATTGACTTTATGTGAATATAAAAAAAAAATATTTTTTTCTGTGTCTCTGCCAGAAATCTGTGTCATCAGTGAACTAGAAGACCTGAGTGCCTCAGTAGATGTCCAGGATGTTTACACAAAGATCAAATGTAAAGTTGGCAGCTTCAACATCGACCACCACAGATGCAGGTAGAGTCCATCTCTTACATTTAAACACATATACAGTATGCATCCAGTTTTTTGGGGGGAAGTCTTTAGGTCAACAAGCAGGAGTAGCTTTGTGCCTTGTCTAAATGATGTGATGCTGGCGGAGGCAGTAATAAAACTGGGACCCCCCAGCCCTCCCTAACGGCATTCTCTCTATCCCCCAGGTCACATTGCTGCACCCACACACTTGTGCTCTTGCAGTCCCAGAGTCTAAACACACACTTGCATGCACACACAATTCACCACCAATACCACTAACACTTTGTCTGTTGTTCCCACTTCTGCTCATATGGGTGATTTTTCGGATTATCACCTCAGCGTCATCGTCTTTCCAGACAGCTGTTGTGGTGGTTAACACAGACGAACAGGCGGATGGACAGACAGTTGGACTGAGAGATTAGACTGACGCATTGAGCGGGCTCTGGGCCGGCCCATCTCTGACTCACAGAGCAGGGGAGAGTTCAGTCCGTACTGTATGTCAGTCATTTTCTCTGAGCCTGCGGTGTCTGAATCGATTCACAGAAACATTAACACGTTGTTGGGGAGGAAAACCACTGGGCGATGTTCCACTGCATCCTTATGATAATCTCTCCCCATGTCAACTTCCAGTCAAAATGGGGTAATTTAGCTCTGGGCTCTGAAATTATGAAAGAACATACTGCAGCATGGTGAAACTGAGGCTGTAACTAAAGATTTATATATATATATTTTTCCATGCCCTACACATTTTCCCCATAAATTACAGGATGGCCTTGCTTCAATATCTAAATCCTTATTTTTTCCTGAAATTTTTCCTCCTTCTCTTGATCACATACCTCTGTGATGGAGTCAGAAGCTCTGAGTGTGCACTGTGTACGTGCCTGAGGTCTTGTTCTGTTGGGAAGAGACCACTTAGCAGGAGGCAATTCCCTCTGTCTCTGTCTGAGGAGATAATGAAACAGCGATCTATAACACTCCAGCATGTTGCATCCAGCAAAGTATAGTGTGTTTGTGTGTTTTCAGGTCTGTGTGCCTACGTGCCTGAACAGATATGTTTCTATAAGTGCCTCCTTCTCTGATCGAGCCAGGCAATGAAAGGGAGATGGGCCTTCCTGGGCCCTGCGCCCATATTGAACCCCATCATTAGCAATCAGTGCTCTCACCACTGATATGATAATAGATATGGATTCTGATTTGCCAGATTTGAAAATCACCTCAGCCGTATCCTCAGCATGTGAGTACAGGTCAGAGTGGGAGCGAGGCAATTGTCTTGCCTTTGAATCTGACTGTCTAGCGAGCATCTTGCAGACCTCCCTGTTTGGCTGCAGTCAGTTGATTTATATTCTGTCAGGCCACATGTGTTACATACAGTATGGAGTATCAACCTAAGCCAGGACAATGTCAGTGGTTAGACAGTTTTAGAGCGTAAAGGTGTCGTGGGTCATTATATCATACTGCTCTGCTTTTCACAGGTGTGTGTCCAATTGCTTCTGAGACGGAGCCAACCTTAATCTCTTTAGTAGACCTCTATGCCTTCCTAAGTAGATAATGGGTCAATTTTCTAATTTCTAGGTTATTTCAGTTTAATGTGCTTTTAACAACATGGTCTCAACACACTTTTAACCGACCAAAGTTCTGGCATGCAGAAGCACTCCATCTTCCAAGCCAGGTTATAGTCATGGCTGTTTAGGACACAGTGGAGGACCTCTGGGCTCCTGGCCCACTCTAATCTGTATCATCCACATATACAAGAGAGCCCACAGGGGTTGGAGTCCATATTAATCATTCTGAACAGATAATTGTTAGCTATTTCATCACCCAGCCCAGGTTATTTGTGTGCAGTGGGTCAGATTAAATCAAGCTTGACAGAGAAAATGTCTCATCTGGCCTTAGCTATCTCACGGCTGGAAAATGAATGGAAAGTTAGATAGGGCAGGCAAATATGCGAGGTGAATATATAATTGAATCCCTGATTGTATCAAAATAAGAGGAGGACAAAAAAGTGTGAGAGAGGGAGGGAAAATGACAGAGAGGTAGTCCCCAAGGAATCTGAAATAGGTGGGCGTTGAACCCTGTAGGTGTCAGGCTCACTAATCATGGAGCAGAAGTGAATTAAAGGGAAACATAGAAGCAAGGAGTTGATGGGGTGATTGGGTATGAAACGCTGTAGGGGGACATCTCCTGACCGGAGGGAGGTTTAGAAATTAGGGAGCTTCTTCTTCTCCTTATTTTAGCCAGGTCTCCCCTAGCAACGGTGCTCCTTGAACTGTTCTGAAAGAGACGCCCCGCGAGAGAGGACGACCGGTGACAGTTCACCCTCATTCACTCCAAGGAGCAGCTCACACAAATTGGAGCTGATGTCTTCCAGCTGTTCCGCAAATGGCTTGGAGCGAAGGCTGACTGGATGGGAGCGGAGAGCGAGAAAAGAGAGGGATGATGGGAGAAATGAAGAGCTGTGGGGGGTCCATATGTATTAGTCACTCTTACAGCTGAGAGGGGAGATTACAAAGAGATATTCACACAGGCACACACACAGGAAGAACTGACATATACACACACACACACACAAGATAACTATGCATGAAACACATGCACACACATACACACTCACCAGAGGACCTACTCCTCACTCAGTAAGCTCCCAGTATTCTGGTGGGGGCATGCTGAGGGTGGCGTAAAAGATATGATGCAGATGGTGTTGAACCATTTCCATTGTGTGAAACATTTTGCCATACATGTGTTGTGCATGATTTGGCATCCTAGAGTAACTGCAATAAAGCTGTGCATGTCTCTGTGTTTTTTAAATACTGTAGATTTAGTGTTTATGTTGTGCTTCAAATTGAGAGTGATGATTGTTGTGTCTGTCTTCATGCTAACTTCTTTTGATGTCTGCTTTACAGGTGCTTTCTGCTTCTTATCGATGGCCACAACAAAAATGTTAAAATAATTTCGACATCACATTATTAATGTTTATACAAGTTCCCCAAGTTAAAACACGTGTTGCATTTTTATTAATATTTCCAAGAACTGTATGAAATTCAAGGAATTGTAATTTTCCATATGTAATTTACCTGCGTTGAAGCCTCTGCTGCTACAAGTTGGATAAAAATGTTACTATCAGCCTGTGGTGCCCTTATCTAAATGTAGTTTTGTAACTACTGTTGCCATTAAAGAGATATTATCAGTCTCTGCCACAACAGTATGAGTAATCCCAGATGCCCAAGTTAAGCTTGGCCTTGTGTGTCTCTCCAGGCCAGGGCAGGGCTTACACTCTGGCTACTATGAAGGACTCATTCTGCAGTGCAAGGAGACAGCTGTGGTGAGGCTTCTGCCTGTCCCAAACCAGACATAGCAGCCTTAGGCCTCTATATACTGTGCCTCTGCCATCCTGCTGCTCCTAATCAAGGTTACTCATCTCTGCTCATGCTGGACAGACGGGAAAATAAAGGAAGTCATAAGGAAAAGGATTGTTTTTGGCATTAAGCAGGGTGTCCATAAATTTAATAATTTGATACACCATAAAATTTTCATGAAAACAGAATAAATAAATTAAATTTCCAGAATTTCATTCCCCTGTCTCTCCAGTGGCTCTGATTGGCTAAATAATCAAGTCAATGAAATTTGGTGACAACTGTTCTTCTGTGTGTTTGTGTGTGTGTGTTTGTGTGTGTGGGAGGTGACTTGGAAATGGGCCTCCATTCTCTCGTTAATGAAATCTTTTTCTGGTAATGGTCTTATACTGGTACCTGAAAAATGAAAATATGTTGTATAGTGCAGAAATTACATTAGTTAAGAAGTAAATGTAGACTTGGTATAATAATAAGATTTGTAATTTATCAGCATTTATCTTGTGCACAGGTTAGGGATTTTAAATGCCTCTAAATTACACTTTTTCTATTCAAATACTGCTCATCACAGTATTAAACTTTTTTTTCCCATGTTCTTATTACTGGATAGTATAAGACCATTCCACAATATGTCAGCTGGTTCAAGCTGGTGCAACTTCCTTTGGTTTTAATCAGTTTACTCTTTATTTAATTTTTTCAAAATTATCTCAAGGTTTCATGCTTTTCTGTCTATTCTTCCCTTTTTCTTCTTCTCTATCTGTATATATGCAATCATCTTCTTTGCCCCCTCCCTGTGACTTCTTGCCCTATCTGTCCCTTTCGCCATCTACTTTCTCTCTCTCTCCTCCTTCCCTCTCCTCACCTCCAGTACGGAGGAGGGTGTGCGGAGCTCGGGCAGCTGTGGAGGAGTGGTCCTTTCTTGCACTGACAAGCTGAACAGACGCACTGTGTTGGTTCGACCCGTCAGCAAGCAAGAATCTTTCAGCCACTTTTCTGGCTTTTTCCCTCCTGTAAGAATCCAGCTCTTTTCCTTTTTAGTTGACCCTGCTTAGCCTCCATTGACAGTGGCTTTAAAGAGTTTTATGGGCTCCTCAGAGAGGTTTCAGATGGCAGTGCTTTAGTTTGAATTTAAACAATCATAACGGTGCTTTGAAATTTTTCACTGATTCTAAACTATTGTCATGGTAAAAATCACAAATTAATAAAATCAATCACATAATACTGCAAAGGAAAAACCCTATAGGTACTTACATAAAACACATGCACTCTGAGGAATGTACTCTAAACTTGTTTTTTTATACTGTTAGACATTTTTCAGTTAATCGATAATTTTAACACCTGTTAAGCCCACTGTCACTGGATGTTTTGCAGACTTACCCTGATGTCTCGAACAGATCTGCCTTTCTTTTAATCATGCAACAGTTGGAGATTATTTTCTTTTAGTTAATGGCTATTTAAGTGATTTTCACCCTGTGTTTGCTTTGCAAATAACACATAAGATTGGAATTCTGGCTTTTCAGAAATAATTCAGCCACAGTTATTAATTGATTTAAAATAATTTGTGCATATCAAAAATTTGGCTGACTTGAGGATCCAGTCTAAATTACTGCACAGAATACGAATACATTTGCTCTAGCTAGAAGTCTTATAGCTAGTAGCTTCAGCTTGGCTTTTTTAGAATTGTTTATGAGAACACAGAGGGCTGGTTTTTTGGCTGAGGTTAAGTCTTTTCCTTTAAATAAAGCATTGTTTAAGGTAATGGCTATCTGATTCCAGTTTCTTCATCAAGATTTTAGATTTGTCATTTAACAAGGGAAGTTTTGCTCAAAAATGTATTTGAATTGTAAAATCTAGAAATATGTTATGCTTAGCCAGACTTAACCCTCATCCAAGAAATCAGACCAAAATAACACTGAACAGTTAAAGTTTCTGTCTGCTGTTGCTCTGTGTAATGATACCTATCATCAGTGTGATTTGTCCTGTCTGACCACTGGCCAGACGGCAGCCAAGGTCCTGGAGGGCTCTCACCAGCAGCACGGCTTCCTGTCGATCACATACACCCAAGCTGTCACCAAAAATGTCCGTCATAAGCTCACCACCCGTCCTGAGCGGCCAATGCGCAGCAGTGCTACCACCGCCAGCCAGCGGTTGACCGCTGATCCTCTGGCAGACAGCTCTCCTCAGTACCTGAGAGAAATCCTGCTGACAGCCCAGCCCTTTGATGTGGTGCTATCCTGTCCCTTATTGGCTACCGTAGCAGGGGTTTTCCAGGTAGAAAAAAGTGTCTGTCAGTTTCTATAACTGTGTAGTATGTCAAGGCTTGACCCATTTGGGAAATCAATAACAAAGCATTTATATATTTTTTATTTTAAGCTTGCATGAAAAAATGTGCATATTGAAAGCAGTTGTAGATCATGTTGCAGTTATTTGCAAAACCTGGTTATATACAGTAGTCAAAGGAACTGAAAACTCAAAATGACTTATTAAAAGAAAAACATTGTACAACTTGTATAATACATTCTACCAGTTAAAAGCCTTGAAGATAAATTAAAATTTCTACAATTTTACTAAACACATTTCAGGCTACTTGATAGACCACTCCATGCTAAGGATTTACTTACTTCTTTGTCATTTCAATCAGCCATTAAAACAACAAAACCTTTGATGAAGATCTCATTAATTTATTACTTACATGTTAAATTTAATGTCTTTTAGGCTACACTACCAAGACGCTACAGAGAGCGTGGGAAGTCAGCAGGTCAGCCGATGAGAAGCCACACGCTGACCTCTCGAAGTTTGCCTCTCATGTACATCAACACCAGTGTGATCAGGGTCTTCTGCCCTGGGGCACAGGAAAAACATACAGCATCAGGTTGGAGAACTACTTGACGCTTTTGAATGCACATTTATGTTTTCACATGGAAAACAACAATGGGACAGTATAAGTCACAGGCTGTGTTTAAGATTCTTCAGGTCTGCGTTGACTTTATGAAAGTCTCTGTCATGGCCGAGCAGACATAGCAAAGCCGCCACATTAGACATTTGCTAAGAGAAATAGTTGAGGTTCTGTAGAACCAACCACAGTTATATACACTCCTACACAATCTAGAATCATTGTCAGAGTGTCATGGCTTGTTTTGTCTGCTGGTAGTAATGACTAATAGTGGTAAGGCTCTGTAAGACACCGTTTTTTGTGTTTGCATTGTCGTCATGTCCTGCAGTATTTGCGTGTGTGTGTATTCATGTTTGTTTAATCATTTATAAAACTGTGCAAGTAGGATAAATATATTGACTCTTTACAGTGTACACACATATATACAATATATAACTGTCTGCTCAGTGTATGTGATTGTGTGTCTGTGTGTGTCTCACTAGATCCCCAAGTGAAAAAAGAAGACACCCTGGTTTTAAAGCTGGGTTCCCTCAGCATGGCTCCTCAGGCAGATAACCCACTGACCCGCACTGTGCTGCGAAAAGACATCTACCAGTAAGACAAACTCACTTCTCACTACAGCCTCTCCCATGAATTGATTTTACACTATGCTGTTACATAGAAAATAGAAAAATAGACTGTTATCAATAGAAAAGCAATAATAAAGTCCCCTATATGTGGCTTTGTTTAGTGAAACATTTATTCAATTTATTCATTAAAGTATAAAATTCAAATATGATAAAAACATTTCAGTTTAGAAAATCAGTGCATGTTTAAATGCATGCAGAATAATAAACTACTTCTCCAATGCCCAATAACATCTCTCTAACAGCATGTTGATTACAAGTGGACGGTCTTTGTTTAAACTGTTGCTATATCCCCTTCTCTACTGTTTGCAAATACTCTATGTTTATCCTCAGTTTCTCTATTTTTAGATAACGTGCAAGATATTTATCACTGACTCTACCTCCCAGTCTCCCTCTTCCTCTTTTGCACATTTTAATTTTCAGCTCTGACACCTCTGTTGTCATTACATCTCATCACACTCACACAGCTTTATCACATTCTTCTTCTGAAACAGACATCGCTGGTAGTATCAGATCACCACAGAACTTATTGACCACAGTTCATTAAAGGTGCCATTCAAATTTGTCTAACCTCAAGTCACACTCCATAAAACCTGTTGTGAGGCAAGTGTTTTTGCTGTCTGTGTCTGTGTGTGTGTGTTCAGGCTGTGCATGGGTGCACCTCTGTGTCCGCATGGTGTTTGCTGTCTCACGGGAGGTTTTTAGGGTGCAGCAAGTGACAGCGCCACATAGTGGTTAAGCTGCCCCAGCAATGACAGAGAGCAATGAGTGACACCTTGGGGGTCCGCCGGGCCCTCCAGCTGAAACACAAGACTGTTGACACAAGCCCCCCGTGCCATGCGGATCAAAGCAACTAGGCAGGGAAAATCTGGACTTCTGAGGGAAATAGCTCTGCACAAAACACATTTCCCTGCTAAAGGCAGCTAAAAGAATCTGGATTGTGTCATAGCTGCCTCAAAACCGCAGCCCCACAGTGTGTGTGTGTGTGTGTGTGTGTGTGTGTGTGTGTGTGTGTGTGTGAGAGAGAGAGAGAGAGAGAGAGAGAGAGAGAGAGAGAGAGAGAGAGAGAGAGAGAGAGAGAGAGAGAGAGAGAGAGAGAGAGAGAGAGAGAGAGAGAGAGAGAGAGAGAGAGAGGGAGCAGTAGTGTGAATTGGCAGATACGGAGCTGGCAAACACATGTAATGAGGGAGATAAAAGTGGTGCCAAATGCTTTGTGCAGCTGCAAGTGAGATGTGAGCTGACACAAGACATGAAGTGGAGAAAAAGAAAAAAAAAAAAGAAGGTGGACAACAAAAGTAGAGGAGAGGCCACTTTAGGCTTCATTGCTGCTTTCAGTTGGTGGAAGTGTCATACGCAGGGAGATTACATGGAGCAGGGAGGCAGAGGGGGTCTAGACCCTTGGGCATGTCTGACAATCTGTAACCATCAAGGCAAAA
Organism: Cephalopholis sonnerati; assembly: GCA_019142605.1. NCBI lineage: Eukaryota > Metazoa > Chordata > Actinopteri > Perciformes > Serranidae > Cephalopholis > Cephalopholis sonnerati. The sequence goes on along the minus strand of JAGQAX010000008.1, from coordinate 10,556,292 downwards.
TGGAGAGGAATACCACACTCTGTCCAACATTGTCTAAATTTCTTCCAGATCATCCAACCTATCTCCCTCTCTCATTTACTTGTTTGATGTATTGGAGCAAAGATGGTATTGATCAGTAACCATAGCTACTGTTTTGTAGGGACTTTTGGGGGGTATTTTTTTTTCATCCCACGAGTTCCACACAGTGTACCGTGCTAAAATGTTTGCTCTTTGTTTGGTACAAGTTAGTACAGCTAATGGGTAGTAACTACTCTGTTTCCATGGAAACTGTGCCTGGATTTATTTTGTTGACATGTTGGCCATGTTGTTATCATGTCAGATGATAAATGATGATCTTGTGGGCATGGAAAATAATCTGGAGTTTTTCTCAGACTTTCGCCCCAAAAACCAGTTAGACCAGCCATGCAATTTTACCCCATATTGGCCAGTAATGTTCTGCCTGTGGTAGTTAGAGGATTGGTGGCTCTGTGGCTGTGGTGCCCACATCTGCTCATAGACATGGATTGACTCGCACGACGCTCCACCCTGGCCTTAACACACACACACGCTACCATGTAGCCCTCCACACGCACATAGTTATTCAATATACACAGTCCGGAACACATGCACTCACAAAGACAATAAGGTTCCCCACACTCAGTCATGCATTCACACCCAAATGTACAGTGAGCACAAGCACACACTGCACCTATGCACACAGAAATACACATACACAATACTTTGTCACAAACACTAGCAGCAGGCATGGCCATGTGTACAAACACACCCACATTCACTCACCCCCTTAACCTCTACACACAGAAGCCAAGAGTCACCACTTCCCTCTCTGCAGTGAAACCCAGGAATTATACCAAACCACTCTCTCTGTTCATTCATCCATTTCTAACCATGCATTATCCTCACCACCTTCCCTGTTCACATCTGCCCTCCAATTTAGGATGATCACACTTCTTTCTGAGTCACATGATTGATAACCCTGAGATCAGGGACTTGTTGACATACCATTACCAGGCACCGTTATGTGCTCTATCTGTGCTGAATCCTACTGCGTGTGCTCCCCCAAGTCGTATAGAGAAAGTCAAAGTGAGAGTCTGTAATCATGCAAACCGATGTGTGTTTACAATCTATAACCAACTGTGGCTATAGGAAGAAATATGTCTGTGAGTGCCGGTAGCCATTTGCTGCAATTCTGTTTAAAGCCCACCACTAATTACATCCGTTGTCATAATTGAATGACTGATCTAAGCAGCCATGCTGTTATTGTCTACTGTACATGAAATGATTGCCTCACAATGTCTAAAACCAGGATTTACTGTAATGCCACCCTGTGAGAGAAGACGAGAGTGAAGGCTAAAATAGCGAGCATGTGTAAACATCCTGACGGAGCATGTCTTGATGCTGTTAGACTAACACTGTCTCTGACACACTTCAAAGCTCCCCAGCTTTCCTTTCAGCCTCAACCTTTTTCAGGGTACAGTGTGTATTTATCATTTAGAGTAGATAGATTTCCTCAAAGAAGGTAAAATAAATCTGTTTGACTGTAAAACTGTAGAGCTAAGTCGATATCCACCACCAGGTTCATTTGGTAACAATTAACACCGTTTCATTCGATCATGTGATGTTAAATTTTGTTTCCCTGAAGGAGTAGCTCCCCAGCGGCTTCTTCACGAAGCAGGAATTATGACACACAGCTACAGGCTTCCCCTCCTTCTCCCTCTCCATCTTCAGCTACAAGGCCGCTGTCAATTTACACAGCTGAAATCATTTTCCTGTCTTGAAAAAGCGGGCTTTTTCCGAGTACATGAGCACCGGCCCAGGGAATGTCCAGCATGCATTCAGCCCTGACTTTCTTGTGGTTTGGGCCCTCTGTAAAATCTCACAGATCTTTTACTCCCTTTTTCTCTCATTCTCTCTGTTTTTCTCCTTTTTCCAATGTGATTTTTTTTCACTTATGGAACACTTAATTGAAAGCTTCTTGTATGTTGGGGAGAATGGGGACCACTCTGTCAACTAGCATGTGTAGTTTCAGTGTCCCTTATAAAGGGCATAGAGACACATGTTAAAATGTCTAGGTTTGAGGGTGAAAACATTATGTAAGTTTGCTAATATCTAATATTGAACTTTTATCAACCTCAGATTTAACTGACTTTGAAATAACTGATGATTAGCTAATTGCCTTTAACAGTAAGTGATGTGCAGAGTTACTTTAGATTACTTAAGTTGTTTGTTTGTTGTTGTTTTTTTCATAGTGTATAGTTTTTTGTTAACCAGAAATTAAATCAAATATTTTTGGTTGCCTTAATTTGTAGATTTATATATGTGTATATATATATATATATATATATATAATTTTTTTTTTTTTTTCATAGTTACCCGTCACACACATATTTGTTAATTTTCTTTTTGATGTCCATATTATACATATTGTTAGAGATTTTTAAAACACTATCCCTGCACGATGCCTTTTATTTCTGCTCTTGATTTCGACTCAGTATTTGGTCTTAGAATTAAGAGGGAGTTTGAATTGATAAGGGGGCCCTTTAATCTGTTAATGTTAAGAAGACAACTTATGCCTGACAGTTGTTATTGGTGTTATCCGAGCAACAGTTTTTGGAAAGGAAAAAAAATCTCAGTTGAATAATTACTATCCAGGGAAAGTTAAAATGATGAAAGACTAACCTCCCTGCATGTTTGTTCCTCTCTGTGTGCCTGCTTGCATCCATGTGTCTGCACATGTTTCTACATGTGTGTGTGTGTGTGTGTGTGTGGGTGTGTGTGGGTGTGTGTGTGTGCGCGTGTTTTTGTGTCCTAAAATATCCTGCACATTTCCCGACATCCCCACACCTAGATGACACAGCTCTAGATTCCATCACATACTCGGTTACCTCATGGTCTGTCCGAGGGAGACTCAGGGAGCATCCTGCTGCCGCAAAATATGGTTTTTGTTTTTTTGTTTTGATTAGTGCACATGCCTGCGTTTCTATGGTAACGGCAGACACGTCTGCTGTGTCAGTGGTGATGCAGCGCCAAGTCAACATGATGTGGCTGTATCAATGGACTCTGTCTATTTCCCTCCCTCCTACTGTGTCTTTTTCTCTTACACTTTCCAAAGTATGTGTTAGTCTAGCAATTTTGTCCATTCCCTGTTTTTCTCTCTACTTTCTTTCCTCATCCCATGTTTGTCTCTGGTATTTAGAACCCACTCTACCTCTTTAACAGTTGGTATACCCTCATCACTTAACTTCTTATTATCCTTTTTTTCTTCATTTTCTAAGAATGTCTGATTGATTGCTTTTCTGTCTTTATTCTGTCTATTTTCCTTATCATCAGTTTTTCTTTCTCCTTTTTATCTGCACTTTCTCCATTTTTCCTTATCTCCACCTTTCTTTATTTCTCTCCTTTGCTCCCTACCTCTCTTTTTTATGTTTAATGTAGCTGTCTGTTACTATTTTTGTTATTTCCTTTTACAATATTGTATGTTTCTCCTATCCTGTTGCACTTACGCACCTTTTCTTTTTGGCTACAGTATATGTATCTGTCTAAATAGCTCATTTTTCATCCATCCATCCATCCAGCACGTTCCACTCTTTCTCAGCTTTTGCTTTTCTTTTTACCCCCCCCATCTGTTTTTTTCTCTCTGTCTCCATGTGTATTTGTTATTTCCTTCCCGTCTCGCTTTTCCTCTCCATCGCTCTAGTGTTGGTTAGACTGGTCCCAATCCCAGCACACTGTGGTCAGTAAGCAAGCCCCTTATTGCTGTTGAATGGCTGCCTGGTTAAGCCCACATATATGTCCTAATAAGTGGTTGTGATGGGGATCTCCCCTCCACAGATAAACACATCCCGCTGAAGCCAGGACCCTGCCTGTTACCAATAAAACTCCCTGGCACTATGTTATATGCAACCTTCTCCTCTAGTAACATCCTTGCCATGGCCGTGTGTGTGTGTGTGTGTGTGTGTGTGTGTGTGTGTGTGTGTGTGTGTGTGTGTGGATACAGAGATATAAGTCTCCAGAGAGGTTGGAGAGAGGTGTACTTTTCTACCTGACAGTAAGTGATTTACCTGGTTGGCAGTTTTATATCAGTTTACCTTCTCAATGGATCTGTATTTTTACAGTGTTCATTTACAGAATTAGAAATTGGTTTGGCTGCTAACTGCACTGCATTCTAGGCTCTTGAAGAGACTTTGACTATTTAACTAGATACTGACTAACTGTTTCACATTACAGCATTCTGGGTACTCAGTTCAGTGTTCAGACAACTACTGAACTGTTGGCGTACTATAAAGACTGCAAGTTAATATAAATTTAACCATGTAAGTTGCAATTGTGGTTAACTGTCACTCTGTAGTTAACATGGTGTTTGTGGAAACTGTCATTACACACTCTCAGTGACACATATTTCAAAAAACAGCTTTCATAACATATAATCAATAGTTATGACTTTTCACAGATGCAACTTAACCACAATAAATTCTTGAGTTAGATAAATGGAAAGAATTCAGTAGAACTAAGTGGGCTTGGTTACTCAGAACAGTTAGCTGTACTGAATATGTGTTTTAGGTCAGATCTGTCTCCTAATCATGGTTGTTAGATTTCACTGTTTGTTCATTCAGTAGTAGCAGAGGCAATAATTCTATATTATTAGTCCCAGGAAGTAGGAGTGAGGGAAAGGTGTGGAATAAAGCTGCTTATACACCATCAGCACATCAGCTCTGTTCAAAGGTGCAGACCTGTCACAGCGTCAGCAATCACCTCCGTAAATTCACCAGCGGTCACTGGGGTTCACATACTGCTGCTGTGCTAGTGTTAGGATTAGGAGACCCTGCAAGTTTTATGCATTGTAATCTCTTGTCCTCACATTGGGGCAGAACACTGAATGATCCTGTCAGGCGTCTGTATGACAGCTGCGACTCTCTTACTTTCTTGTCATTCGAAATGCCATTCTGTTTTTTATGCTCTCAGCTGGTCTCCCTCTTTCTTGTCTTCCTCCTCATCTTTCTTTTCCTCATAAAACCCAGAGTTCCCAGCAAATGATTCATTAGATGCTTCAGTGCACACTTGCCTCATCACTCACTTTAGTCGGCTGCCAAGTGCCCCATTTCCCCGTTTGTTTACACCAGCAAAAAGTGCGCCGGCTTTGCTTCGCTGCCGCAGCGGAGGAGAGGAGCTGCTCGGGCCACACACAGTGACACTCAGGACCTACACTTATATACACTGATTTAGGAGTTGCTTTAAAAACTCCTCTGGCTCCTGAGCAGGTTTAATGATAACTCATTAAGTAACTCCTTTCAGAGGCAATGATGGCAATGGTCGTAATATCTCTTAACACCAGAGTAAAAAAAAACAAAAAACTTTAGTGTGATGTTTTTATGATGACACTACAGAGCAGCCTAAATGATGAGCGGGAAATTTTTCGATGCACCAGAATAAAGTTTTGTAATAGTAGAGCTCAAAGGAGTTATGTAGTAAAACTTCTCAATTACTCCCTGCTGGTGTAGTGCATTGCTACACAGTGTTTTGAGTACACAGAGTAGCATTTTGGAACAGTAAAAGTGGTGTCTGTGGGGATTACCCAGCCAGACATGAGCCATTTGAATCAAAGTTCTCTTTATCTATTTTTGTTGCTACTTTCAGGCTCTAAAAATATAATCAGAGGATCTTAATTTCCTAGTCTACACTCTTGCTTTTCTAAATTTTGTCTTTTTGTGAAAATATGCCAGTGTGTCATTAACTCAGAACTGTGGGCAAAACCAAACCAACTTAGTAAATCTCTTTAATTTAATTGGTGCTTGTTTGGCTAACTAGCTGTTCTGATCTTTTAGTTGGTTCATGTGAGTATATTGACTTAAATATATGTAATTACAACAATTCCGTTTGATACTACACATTTGTCTTAAAGTGAGGGTAGTTGGATTACGTTAAAGGCAAATGTCGTGTTATCATAATGTAACGCAGTAGTCATTGTAAGCTTTTAGGGCAGAAAAGGGGGAAATGGCACTGAGCCATGAGAGTTTGTTGAATGTAAGCCAGCAAACAGAGGCGTCCAATACCAGACCCACCCAGCAAACAGAGGTCAAGTGGCTAGTACTGCAAGATATTTTGTTAACAAGAATTGCTCTGAGGGCTCCTGAGGCCAGGGCTTCATTCTGGTTGTGCTCTGTTTGTGCCTGGGAGGCTGAGGAAGGAGACCAATTGAGATCATTAGAGCTAGACCTTTCTTTGTTAACTGTAAATCATTTAGTTCCATTTCTTTCTCAGTTTTTCTTTTAACCCTCTCTTCTTCTCTCTCACTTTAGATGAACACCCTTGCTCTCCCTCTCTTCCACAGAGAAAGAAGATAAAATAAGCAGAGACTGGAGGGTCAGCCAGAATAAACATTGTTTTTTGTCAGTCCAGCAAATGAAACACCTGGTGCTGGTAAATGGAGAGGACATATTTTACATCGCCTCGACACTCAGGATTAATGTAATATCAAATTGTTTTAAGAATGGGGACAGCCGCTACCCAGAGTAAATCATACATCCCCTTTTATTAAAGTTTGCCCTAAAATTTATGTTTTGAATCAGACAGGATAGGCTGCGTGGAGCCGACAGATGAGACTGTGAGTGGGCTTGGTGGGGCTCATGTTGAAACAGCACTCAGACAACGTGTCGTAATGTGAACAGGAAGTTTAGACTCAGCCACTGAAAACTGCTGTGGCTTTGAGGTGGAGTATTTCCCCCTTCACCTTTTTTTTCTCTTTTGATTAAGTGATATTTGTCGTTCTTTTCAGTGGGAACCAGCGTGATAGATAGATTTCTCTGCCTCCCAGATGATACAGCGAACATATCATATGACGTGCAACCTGATTTCCTGGAAAGGGAGAAAATGCCATTTCCCTCTACAGCTGAAACAGAGGGAAGAAGACGTGGTTTGTGTTTGCGGAGCTAATGTTACGAGACCAGAACAGAGGAAACCAGATGAATGTTAGTGGATTTGATCTTTGATCTGTGAACCAGAGTACCTGACCGCTGTGTTCAATCAAGTCAACCACTCGGTATAAGGCTATCAGTCTTTTTGAGGGTGTACTCCACGCTGTCCAGGCTGACCACCAGCTGTCCCTCATTCAGTCCGACTAGAGGCTCACAAACAGATTAATGAGTCTAATTCATATGAATACTGACTAAAATGATTTATAGCTATACATCATATTGTATCTTTATCATTTCTCTTTCTGTCCTTCTAATTCCACTTATCCATCATTGGAGAGCTTTTGACCACAGCTCTACACTTTGTGTTGAGCCGGCAGTGTCTTGTGCTGTATATGAGTAGGGAGCTGTATACAGCGTCTTGTGTGCTGTGTTGTGGTGTCTGCTGACTTCTGTGTACAGCCTGCGGTTCATTCCATAAATATCTGTGGCCTCTGTGATGTTATTCTCAGGCCCTCCGCTCTGTGAGAAGATTGCACCACAACACTTGTATTCCTCAGCCTGCAGTTAGAGGTTTAGGGGGATTAGGAGGGAGAAAACCCCAGCCTGGGCCCTGCTATACATTTTTATGGCCATTTTATGCATATGATTCCTATGTAATGTGCAGAGAAAGTGGAGAAGAGGGAGAGAAGGGGGTATTAGGATTTACCACAAGGGAATCAAACAAGTACACCACAGCTTATTTTCCCTCTCTTTTTTGGCACAAAGCAGAGGGGACCATGTTGGTCTGTTCATCTTTGGGTCCATTTGTCCAACAGTTTGGTCCAATCTGAAATATCTTAATCGTGTTTGAATAGATATTCGTGAAATTTGATACAGAGATCTATCATCCAAAGAGCACCAATTTTGGCCATTTTGAGAAAACCTTGATTTTTCCTGTAGTGGCACCATAAGGTACCAGAGACTGGTGCTAACTACGGTTGCTGAGGATAACCACTGTCCTCAGAGAAAGAATGATCTTAATGACCTCCCCTTGTCAAATCATTAACTTTGCTGCACAAAATCCTGTTCCTCAAAGGATGAACCTTTTCAGTTCATTTAACACCAAAACCTTTTATGCAGCATCACCCATAGGCTGACATTTTGATTCATGTAAAAGATAAAATCCCTTAATATACCCAATTGCTTCAAATAAATGTTGGTATTCTACATTTCTACAAACTATGGATATGTAGCATTTGTATGTTATTATGTAGTGGATATGTTGGAGCTTTATGTTTCTTTATGTTTCAACAATGCTGTTAAGTTTACACACAAAAACCTCTTAGTTACAGTTAGGAAAAGATCATGTTATGGCTTGAAACATACGCTTTTAGTGGCACAATCACGGTTGGAAATGCTGCTGATGTCTCGCTAAAAAACACCTGGTTTTGTTGTTTGTTAGTCGTGTACAGTAGTCTGCAGCTTGGCAGCCATCTCTCATAGGTGGCATGCCACATGTACATCTAATGTAAACAACTCCACTTTTAAATCATTGATACATGTATGAAATGTATAAATGTAAGGTATCAGTGGTTTGCAGAAATCTACAATTCAAACATTTCCTTCTGGCAACTGGTACTGGATAACCATGCTTGTGTTAACACTGTAATGCTCTTAAGACGGTAGGCCCCATGTATCATGGTAACCTTTTCTCTAGCACCACCTGCAGAGTGGCAAAATAACTACTATGCACATTTTCATTCTCATCAGAAGATAAACCCTTTTAATCTGGGAACAACACGGCCCTTGCTCTGGCACCACCCAAGTATGGTACTCACATGTGAGCAAACCAAATGACCTCATTTACCTTGAGTGTGCGCAGTGCAGTTTCCTCTTTCACATGTTTGTCCTTTTTCAGTGCGGCGCTGAAACACCCGCAGTATGGATTCCCAACAACTGCCCTTTCATTTTTTTTTTTTTTCCCCTTTCACATCTGTCTGTGTGTTGCTGTTGAATGCAGCATGGACGTCTGCAGTCCTTGTTTGGTGGCACTCAAGGTGACAGACCTTAATTCAGAGCTTCCCGGAAACCACTCTTGTGTTTTGGCATACTACTGTCAGTCAGGTCGGGAAGCATGCTGACAGAGGCGAGAGGGATCACCACTCAGCTGTCCTGCACTCATAAAAGGGCCTGATCCAGGGGTTGACCGCCTGGCCACCGGGCTCATTGATTGTGCCTGTGTGTGTGTGTGTGTGTGTGTGTGTAAATGGTTCATCCTGAAGCAGGATACAAGGGTTCTAAGAATACACCCATACCACCAACCTAGGAAGCTCTGTGCTCCACTGCAGCATGCGATCCGCACACATTCTACCGGTGTTACCCTGTCAAAGTCCCTGCGTGTGTGTGTGTGTGAAATTGTAAGTGCATATGTTTTTTCTGTTCATGTGTGTAGTCAAACCCCAGCCTTGTGCATTATTGTGTTTTAGTTCCTTTTCTCCCTGCTCATGACATGTTGATGTTCTGGCATCCTGTGTGGTTGGTTTGAAGCTGTCATTGTACTGACAGGGACACTCTGACTGGCCAATCGCACAGCAGTAGCTGAGGCCAGGTGGACTGTTGGGGGAATTCAGGAATACGGTATTGATAGTCAGTATGTCTCCACTTTGTCTAGTTTCTTTTCACATGATTTACATAGAAATAGCTGAACTGAGCCATGTGTCGATATGCACAGCGAGGTCTCAGACAGAGGGAGAATTTTTGGCAACTTTTTTCCTCAGAGCAGTAAGGCTTTGTGTGTCGTTATACTACAGTGCTTTTACAGTTATCAGCAGTTTAGTTCTTTGGTAGATTACACAGAATAGTTACAACAAAACAAGATTCTGAATATGGTGTATGTTATGGTATTGTACATTTTGTTTCAGAAGAAATTAGATGTTAAGTTTCTGTATATATACAGCTCTTTGTAAACATGCCCCGCGTCTTTTTCTGTAGGCATCTGCCCATATATGTCTGTGTGTGTATTCGTGTGTGTGTGTGTGTGTGTGTGTGTGTGTGTGTGTGTGTGTGTGTGTGGTCAGTAGTCTCCTGCCAAGCGGCACTTATCAGTAGGCTACACAGTAGAACATCAGACCAGAGCAGAGGCAATTGGAGGATTGAGTAGAAGTATGAAAGAGAAAAAAAAAAGAAGTCAACCTCAAGAAAGAAGGAATGTGCAGATGCTTTCAAATGTCCATGTGTGAAGCCACAAGCTCTTCTGTGGCTCTGGGAAGCCAATGTGAAACCAGTGGCGTAATTGCCTAATGCTTGTGTAATAAGAGGCACATTACAACCCCAGGAGGCCCGACCAGACTTGAAAGAACCAGAGGCTGGCATTAAAGTGGGCTCAGAACCATCTTCCTCCTCCTGGTCTTTACCAGTTGTTTTTACTCAAGCCTGCTCAATGTCAAATACCTCACTTAATGTATAGTGTATTATCAACTCTAATATATGTGTTGATTCATCCATCTACATTCATATGTCTGGTCTTGTTCCACCAATTTTGTACGATCTTGCTTAACAAACAAATTTTGTTTAAATAAACAAATGCAGTATTTGGAAATTAAATATCCTCTTATGTTTTTGTGGTATTAAGGCAGTCACTTCTTAACAATCCGTATTAATGCCCCCTGTGGTATTATTTAAAGCATTTATAACTATATAAGTGTATGTAGTGCAGGTACCACACTGTATGACAATCCTGACAATGAAAGGAGAAATGCAGTCTAGGACCTTGGTTGAAACCGATGTTCAGCCCAGAGTATCTGGTAATGTAAGAGGTTTACAGATGAGGTCTCCAGCCCACCGAACTATTCGCAGCCTGATCAGACCGCCCCACTAATTTCAAACAAAGCAGCAACCTCTGAGGCTGAAAAATGAAGCCAACACAAAGTGCCAAAAACTGCAGTTCTTTGAATGGCCACTTGAGGCAGGCTTCAGAGGTCAGTCAATCCCCATAGACCTCCGTGTTAAAATGCCCAACTTTACAGCACAAATAGGCATGTTTACCTTTCATGACAACTGTATGGGGGTGAATTTTTATATACGTCACCTATTTACATTTTATTAGGGCTTAAAGTTATGCATAATTAAGGGCGGGCTGCTTTAAGTTGCAGGCTGTCTGCTGATAGTGTCCTCAGCCTCACTTCTCCACAGCTCCAGCCTCTTGCTCAAATATGGTCACTTCTTGCTCCAAAAAAACAACATGGCATTGGCTGTAATGCCAGACTTGAGGCTTCAAAACAGGAGTCCCCAAGCCAATGGGTGACATCACAGTCGCTCCATCTATTATTTTTACAGTCTGTGTTTCAACATGTTTGATATTTAGGATTTAAAATCTCAACAATTACGATACACTACTGAGCAGTTGATGGTGCTGCCAAGCAAGGGTAAACCCTCTGGTCTGCGAGGCTTACCGTAGTTAGCACACTATTGTTGACAGATATTAAAACTGACAGTTAAAATCTCACCTCCAGTTGCCGCTGAAGAATAAGTAACCCGCGTTAGCCTGTGTTTCTCATTCAGACTTGTTTAGCCGTCTGCTTTTGTTTTTCTTACTGCAAAGCATTAATAACATTACAGCAAGATGTCGCACCAAGTTAGTATCTACTCAGTTTACATCCGCTTTCCCATGAGAGAGATCATGTGAGTTGCTCCTTCTGGCACAATAGTGTTAATAATATCTTGTAGGGTGTGATGAGCCATTATTTCTAAATTTTGTAGTGTGTCCATGTTTGAGAATAGGTGGAAGATAATCTGTAGAGTTTCTCCTTAAGCCATGATGCAACCCGATTTCAAAATCAGTTTGGATTTTAAAACTCCTGTCGTCTGAGCCCAGCATTAAAGATGCTATTGAGTTATATTATGGATATGCACCTACAGGTATTGTGTTTTTTAGACTGTCCAAGTCAAACACGTTAGTTTACTTGCTCCTCACAGCAGCTTTTATCCAGGGGATCAAGATTAGCAAACTGGCAGGTAGGTGCATTGTGAGGCTGAAACTTCGCAATAAAGTTCAGTGTGTGTGTGTGTGTGTGTGTGTGTGTGTGTGTGTGTGTGTGTGAATGTCAGTCATGTTACTTCAGCTGCAGGTTTGAGGGAACCACAGAGGGAAATGTGAAGCCACCATGTAGACAACTCTACTGTGGTGGTCCCCTTTCTTCTCTCCACATCTTATCCCACACACACAAACACACACACACACACACACACACACACACATACAACAGCCCTCCAATCAGCACCCCACCCCTGTCACTTTATCATTGCACGCATGCACGGCTCTAGTTACGCACATGTAACTGGGGCAAAAATTATTAACTTGAGCAAATGTGCTTTGCTCCATACATTTTTGCTGAAATGAAATGTCCAACTGTTGGCAAGACTTCCTTCCATTCCTCAGTAATGATGAGGAGCCAACGTTTAAAGCATCATTGTTCCCCCCTTGATATTTTTCCATCTCCTCTTCTAACAACTGAGAAGGCATTTGAAGGGCTTTAAAAGGAGTTTTTTGAAGGCCTCACATTATGTGTAGCCTGGTAATGGACTGATGTTATTAGCATTTTAAAGCCACATAAGAGTTTTTTTAAGGAGCAGAGGGCTGGTTTGAAGGCTGAGGGACAGATCCAGCTGACAGACACATGTTCGACAGGCAGCACAGGGAGACAAGAAGCTCACACATCAAAACTGACATGTCAGACTTTGTACAGAGGAGCACACAAATGTTCTCTATCTCTCTCTCTCTTTTGCACACACACACACACACACACACACACACATGGTATTTGTACAGACGCTTGCACAGTGCTTGCACATGCACAGTTAAATTGCAAGTATTTATTCTGCTTACAGTATCTGTCCTTGGTTTATCCAGTCACTAGATTATGTCACCTTCTATCTCAGTCGCAAATGCAGAGTATTCTATCCAAGCCACATTAAGCCAACTAAAAACATTAGGGAGCAGAAATACAGAATTTTAGGTTATTATTTTTACCTTTTGAAAGACTAGTCCTCCTTCACTCAATAACATGTTTATCATTTTTTTATGTCCCTGAAATGTCGGATCTTGATTATACTTACTTCTATTTATGCAAGGTTTGTCACTAGAAAGATATTTTTACATGCCCCTACAAAAGTGAGTGATAATGGTGCATCTCCCTAAAATCTAAGCTTCAAATGTACAGTGGGCTAGATAAATTAGGAGCATCACTAATACAAAAGCCAATCGCTGTTTAATAAGATAAACACATATCAACGAGGGAACAGACCAGCAAAGAAACCTGAGGCCTTTAGTGCAGAGCGGACCTGTCAGTACAGAGAGCAGAGTTAGCATTAGCATAGTTAAAGTTTTGTTAGCAAATGTGGTAGAATGTGCAGTTTTTGGATGTAAACTGGACCTTGAAGTTTCCTTCCGCTAACTAATAAAACCCCTTCGTAGAAGATAAAAGGTGCTAACTAAACTTACCATTCTGATACATCTGCTAGTCACAGAATTTCGTACACAACAGATCTTCCTGGTCTGACTGAGGCTCAAACATGCATGGCTGAATGTTTCCTCTAATGCTAACACTAGCCATCTTGATGCGCACTGTTCTTTCACCAGTCAACCTAGCGCAAGCAGCGCTGGAGAAAGCAGAAAGTGAAAGTGAAACCCACCACATGTAGTGGTGATGGGTGAAGCGGATGCCAGATTTAGTATTTCTCAATGAGCAAGAAAGAGTAGATCGGCTTCCAGCCCCTTTAGGTGTTTTGTTGTTGTTGTTTTTTCACTTTTTATGTGGGAAAACCATGTTAAACAAAATATTAATTGTAGCAGAGTATTTTTGCATACTTTAAAACATGTCTTAATATAGAGATACTGATGCAAATGAGTGTATATTTGCAAAATGTCATAAAAGCCTTCCAAATAATATGCTCTACTCTCCACAGTATGCTTTCTGCCCTTAATTAATTCTTCTTCCTCTCCACCCAACCCTAACAGGCCTAGTTCAACCCTATGCCTGCTTTGTATTACTCCCCTGTCTATACATGGTTCGGTCTCTATGCATTCTACAATCCATTTCTCCTATTCCCCTCCACCCAGCCTATCAGTGCCAATTCATCTTACAGGATGTTGTAGAGCTTTTCCTACCTTCTTCTAGCTTCCTCCCCTTTCTCCTTGCCTTCTCATGTCTTCCCTGCCCTGTTCTCTCTTTTTCTATAGAATTTCCTCTGTTAGGCCTTCTCCTGTTTCTCTCTACTGTATGTCCTTATTCCCCCCGTTTTGTCTCCTAATCTCCCTCATCTCTGCAGGATGTTGCTGAACATTTTCTACATGTGCCCTCTTGTGTTCTTCACCTCCCACTTTATTTGGTCTCCTTGTTCCTCCCTCTCATCAGTTTCTCTCTGGTCAGCTCACAGGATGCTGTAGAGCATTTCCTGCCACAAGGGCTACAGGAAAGAGGCCGAGCACAGCCTCGTTTGATGTGCCATCTCCTCTAATTCTTTACACCTGGACCATTCTCTGTACAGATTTTCTACGAAACAGAAGTACTCTTTCTTCATTTCTTCCTTCCTACAGCATACTTCACTCAATTTCTTCCTGCAGCTTCTTGCTTTACAACACACGATTCTGTTCAGTATGTTTTTAAGTGGGTAGAAACTCCATTCCACAGAGGCACAGGGGGCTGACGTGTTAGCATCATGTCTTTCTCATCTCTTAGTTCCTTCTAATAAAAACAAGGCCCACTCTGGTCTCCAGCTCAACACAGACACTGTTGGAGCTCTGTTTTGCATGTTTTCTTAAACTCCCCTCCTGCTACTTCTTTTATTATTCGTCCCCTTTTTCTGTCCATTTCTTTCTCTTTGTTTTTTCCCATTAAATGTTCTCAGTGCCTGCAGCTGTTTGGATGCCGGCATGGTGGTCAGAAGTTTTGGCACTGTGTTGTTTGAATGCCATATTTTCACAGCACTGCCTGTTTAGAGTTGTGGTTTGTCAGGAGCCTGGCCCGTAGGGGCCACTTCCTCCTCACTGTTCTGGAGTCACTGTACCAAAACACTGACTGGTGAGAGAGGAGAGGGGAGAAAAAAGAATATGAATGAGAGTTATGAGATGGAGGAAACTAAAAAAAGAGTATAGAGAATTATTGCGGAGGCAATTATGTAAAGATGATGGTCAAGCAACAATAAAAGCAAGGAACAGAGGTGAGGTGTTGCAGCAGGAAACTGTTTATGGATGCTATATTCCACAAGAACGTGCCTCTTTTAATTTCTCTATTATTATGCTTTATTGAGTTTTGTTTTTTGTTTTTTTTGGTTTCATGCACTGTTCCCTAATTAGTACAATCCAACCTTTCTACTCACTCTGTGTCACATAGCAGTTTCCTCCTCTGTGTCACTTTTTAGGACCTCATCTCCCTTAGCTTCTTTCTCTTTTTTGTGGTTCTCATATTCTGCATGGTTCTTCCTCCTTATTGGAACAAGGTGCAGTGCCAGCAAACAGAGAAACAACCAGCTCAAGCTGATTCTCAGAGAACACTGTCATTGCACATGTTCACTGTGACTGGCTCCAGATGAAGCTGATTGAGTGCAGCCTTTATTCTAACTCACACCTCCTGTACATCTCTGAGATGCAGCCATTTTAGCAACCTGATAAGGGCATTCTGAGTACACCAAATCTCTTCTCATGTGACATTTCTGTCTATTACTGATAATCTCTTTGACTAATATCTCTCCCGTCCCCTCCCAATACAGAAGTGAGAACTTTAATCTAATTTAAACCACAGAAGTTGGATCACTTGACTTGCAAATGAAGCAGTGGGATTGGTGTGATGAAATGCTGTTCGATGACAGTTTGATGCCATTTGACACAACAGATATCAGCCAGACAACACAGCTGTCACAGCCTTTAGTGACAGTGATTTGTATTGACATGTTTCTTGATAGTTTTAAGTGGAGGGATTAGAAGACTGTGGGGTCTCCATTGTATCTTATTTTTTAGATCATGCATTTGCGCTAGGGTGGCAGTTCCATATCAATCAAATATCAGTGCTTTGAAAACATAGTACCTCTGTGAGAAAATTATCCAGATAGGCTTTTTTTCAAGGTAGGCATTTTGGCATACCACAGTAGGAAAAGAACAGGTGTGAATCATTAATAATTGCTCACTGTCACACTGTGGTGGCTTACCATGACACTTGAATAGAAAGGAGCCATAATTAATGTCATTAGGAACACCTGTACTTTTCCCACTAAGTCAAAATGTCTTCTATGAAGTTGTCAGGCTCAGAGCTAAATTGCATTCATCTCAGTCTAACATCCCCTTTACTTCAGCTGCATTTGTGCTACATTTACATTTTCTTTCTTGCTGATTTTAAAAGAAGCTGCGGTCTTTTCTTTAAGTCCCTCTCCCATCCCGTTTTTGTACCTTTTCTCCATTCTTCCCTCCCTCTCCCTCCCCAAATCAACAGCACAGTGGACTTAGGTAAGCCCGGGAGTTCACTGCCCCCATGTGATTTCCTCAGTTAGAGGGGGAAAAGGGGGAAATCTCCCATATAGAAATGTCACTTTGTATAAATACACTCGGCGGTTTGGATGAATGCGAGATCCGCCTCAGAATTATAAACACTGGCTCCGCAGTCATTTACAGAGGAGGAAGAATTAGCTGATGTAGGAAGCATGTGTGCCCCACATTATTGTAATTATTTTATGCTGTTTTTCCTTGCTGACATAAAAGTATTTGGACACTATCTCATGAGAAAGCGCATGTAGTTCTGTAGTCTTGGGCCGCACCAGGGGCTTCTAAGCTGCTCTCATATTCTCAAAGTCCGGCCTGTCTCTCCTTAAAGCTTGTGATTTAGACATAAGTTTTTAATTCCATTATGTGGGAGCTTCCAGCAGCAAGTCGTTGTATTTTGTTTCATTCCGCCTTTGTTTGCTGGAAGGAAATTTGAATTAGAACAAAATGTTGTTTAAGGTCAAGGCAAACGTCAATGAGAAGGACCTACTGTTTTAGCTATCCGATTACATGTTTGTTCAGCCTGTCTGCTAAACCTGTAGCATACGTTAACCTAATCAAATATGGCCATCATTTCCCTGACTTTGTTTAGGAAAATTTTCATTCTTTATCCGAAGAAGGATAAGGCCTTGATATGTAATCTCGTTGCTTTAAACATTTGTCAGAATTCAATAATTGCAGTAAACAATGTGTAATCAACTTCAAAGTGCTCTGCCAAAGACCCTCATTTTCACAGATAAAAATGAGCATCTTCAAAAAATACACACAACACGCCTGTGTGTACACTAATGCAAACCAGCTTGGCAACACTGAACCGCTTAATCAATATCAAGTGGAAAAAACAGTAGTGGTTCATGCTGTTGGATCCATAAAGTGGGCCTAATTTTACAGCTCCATAAAACACCCTCCGTGCCGGAGCACAAAGTGAACAATTTATGTGCAGAAGTAAATCACAAGGAATGCTCTGAAGACTATAACCATCTTGGTTTTAGACTCATATCATAGCGAGAATGTATGTTGCATGTGCGTGTGAGCATTATGCTTTAATGGATAATGCGGTTTCAGTTTTGCCATAGATATTTTGTGTTTATGTATGCTATGCCTGCTTGGACTGGTAGTGTGTGGTCATGGTAAGGAAGACTACCATGCATTTCTACTCAACAAGTGATAAGATTTGAGAATGATAAGAAGAACTGCTCCAAGTGTTTTCTGACAATCTGGACAGCATGTCTGATACAACATGTGAGGTGCAGCTGTACAAGTATTGCTCTCGCTGCATCATCAATTATCGTCAATCTACTTGAAACTGCGTCAGCTGGAATAAATGGTTTTGGTCCTGGGTGATTCGGACTCCTTTATGTTTCAAAAGAGGTTTGATTCACTTCAGGCTTTGTCAATCAGACCAGTGAACACGCTGAGTGCCTTGCCAGAGACCAGGGACAGACTTTGGATCTGGAATCTTCCTCCAGCAAAAGGATTATTTTCCTTTAATTAGTGTAAAAGTAGCATTGAGGTATGTGCCTGTTCTACTTTAGCTTGATGAAAATGACTGCATATGAGGGCAAGCCAGATCCTTGGCTACCCCTGCCATGTTCCCTACTGCAGCCAGTTATGAATAATCTATTCCACGCATGTGTTTAGCGATTAATTAAAGATAAGGCCTCTCAAATTAAAATGGCAGTGGGATTACATCATTGTGAAATTGCTTGGTGGGGACACAATCTGTTTTCAATCTGAGGTCTGAGGAAGTCAGTGAGGCATTCCCTTCACACCTCTGCATCAGGGACCCACTGCAAAAACTCTGCCTGACATGTTTTATAAAGGCAGCGTTATGTCTGTTTTCAGAGCGGGGAGGAAGCATATCAAATCTGTAGCTGCTAACAGAGGAAGTGATTTCACAAGCGCTGGCCCACACAGTTTTATGGGAAAAATGGTAGCTTTGTCCTGTGGTGACACACATATGACTCAAAGCAGCACCTTCCAAGTGAAAGTATTGTAAATGCCACCATCTAGGATGGACTGATGCATGCACATGTTCACACACAAAAAATGTCAGCCATTTTCAACAGAAGCAACATCTTTGTTTTTTCACAAATGAGGATCCTAGGTACCTTTTGCGGTAGATCCATTGCAGATGTACCTACTGTTTGAAGAAATCCAATGAGAAGTCAGTGCCCTTAAAAAGTCGATGAATTACTGTCCCTGTTACCCAGGAATGTTCCGTGCTTAGAGCTACATGCAAGCAGAAGCAGGAGAAGAGCACAGTTAAGGCTAAACAGACCAGGCAAAGTGTGTGTGTGTGTGAAGCAGAACAGAAGCAGTGGAGATGAGGACGACATCTGTGCATTTCAATAAAAGGCCCTTGCAATGCTATTAGCAGGGACAAACTGCAGAGTACTTCAGACTGAAATGTAAGTTTGGAGTTGCATCAACATTGTGACTGATATACAGCCAAGGATATATGATATTATACGGCTTTAAAAATACTCTCTCACTATAATGCATTAACAAACGAGTAAGTGTCCACTATGTGATTGTAGCAAACTGTGTGTTTTTACTGTACAATGAATCAGGGAATATGGTGAAAGATTAGCAGTTTAATTTGTATAGTCACTGGCATGTGTGAATTCCACGAAATACGCATTGGCCGAAGCCAAATGAAATATCTGTTCAGTCTTCACTCATGGCGTCTTTGCAACATGGAGCTGTGATGCAAGGAGCAGATTTTGAATTTGTGCATGATGAGCCTATAATACACCGGCCAGACTGACATCTTTAACAGGCCATCATGGCGAGCACATGTTAGCCAGTGTCTTCAGAGCAACACTTCTAATACCGACTGTGTTTATAACAATATAACTTCTCTGACATGTAAACTGCACGGGAGATAAATGACTCCTGTAATTAAGATATGTTGAAATCAAAGTGCAAACACTGACTTTTGGTATGCACCATGTTACTGTAAACAGAGGGCCTTCTTCTGTAGCGCTTTCTCAACTCCTTACTATCATGTACCATTGTCTTGAGGGTGGTATGGGCTTGAGCTAAGCCCTGCTTGTATTGTATATAGAAGTAATAGTTTCCTCGTAAGATCTTGTGTAAATATGATATAATTGGTTGAGTATGAGTGTCTTTAAAGTGCAATCAGCCTAATGAATAACAGGCTTCTGTTGGGAGCAGCAGTGGAGATGAGTAATGCTGTTGAGCTAAAAAAGAATAGATTATTCAATTTTTGTCATGGGAAAGTGTCACTACATCAAAGCCTTGACACATTGGGGAAAGCAACAATTTATGTTTATTGCGTATTGTTCCAGTGAGGAAAAAAATCAACTATAGATTGGAATTGTTGTACTTGGCTTAAAACACCCACAAGTAAGTACCTTGTTATTGCCAAGTGTGACAAATTTGGAGTATTGTTGTAGCTTAGTTGTCTTGGATATTTTGTTGTTTTTGTGACTGTGTTTGACTCCTGTTGAAAAAGCTCTTGTCATCAAAAATGATTTTAGTAGCAGCAGTATAAAAACCCCTGAGTGACTGGGTCTTATATTCTGCTGACTCGCGTTGTTCCACGACATCATTTTCCCCTCTCACTCCGAGGGCTGTTCAGCGTTCTAATTCCGAGCCTTAATTACTATAATTGGTAGATGCAAATTAACAGCAATTGGACTTGACTGGGGTCATAAATCCACAGCTCAGAAGTTGCCGAATTTCTGGCAATTCAGAGCGGACCACCGTAGGCAGGGGTGCTTAACTTACTAAGTAATTGCAAGTTTCATGAATCATAATGCTTATGAATTCCCCCTCGGCACACATACAGGCCCAGTGGGACTAAGCTTTAAGCCTCTGGGAGTCATAGCAAGCGGATTGAGGAGCCACTGTGCAGCTTTGGCCTCTCCACATCAGACATACCATGGAGGAGCTGCTGGGTGCTAATAGTGTTTGGCTGATAACATTCTGAGCCACAGAGAAAGAATAACAAAACCTCAATTGAACACTTTCTTTTTTAGAATTTATAGATGAGTTATACTAGTTATGCTGCTCACACAAAAAATGCTCCTTTTGCATGTGCACAGACCCCTCCACAAAATTAAATGACACAGCAAGACATGCACCATCAGGGTTTCACGTAGCATGTGCTCTTTCAGTTCAAATATACAGTAGTTGAGGTCTGCTCAAAACAAAGAACACAGAACACTCATGAAATATAGCACATGTGTGCGTACAAAACTAATTTAGCTTGACTTGGCCGAATTAAGCCAGAGATCTCAACGAAATTTCTACTCGGTATGTATGTTCAACCAGGAGAGCAGACGCAGAGGGCCCCGTCTCTCCTCAACACACACTTACAGGCATTTGCGCACGCACATTTACATACACTCCTGCCTCTGTTGAATGTGTAAGCAGACATGTATTGCATGTGATTGTTGGGGAAATGGAGTGAAAAACAGGTCTGGGGTTGTGGGTTCAGGTTGCGGGTTTCAGAGTGACAAGATCCAGAAGCCAGCAGCGCTTGGTATTACCCCGGTGCTTCCTGCCCTGTTGGCCTGGGGCAGGGGATGGGGATGGGGTGGGATAGATGGAGTTTGAGAAAGGAAGGTGGAAGGCCATTTAAAGCCAAGGGCCATGATACACCCTGCCCCACAGGATCCCCTCGGTAAGAGTCTATAACACAGCCCACTGCTCCCTCACTCCTACCATTGGGCCCTGAGCCTCAACCAGATCCCACTGCGGTTTGTTTTACAACCTTGAACCACGGTTAGCCTTCAAAACCATAGCTTTGGTAATCAGGCACTTCTAAGATTCCACTTTCACTCTTTTTCAACAAGACCTTTTACTTACTTACCCATTGGCTGTGCTCAATATGATTCTGTATCCATGTAACACTCTTTAAACATATTTCACTTTGTTTTTCTTGCAATTCATTCTCTCCTATCGTGCAAGTTCTATATTCCAAGTCTGGATGATGTTTCAAAGTTGTGTGCAGAAGCAAAGTAAATCCTCCACTGGTTACACCTAATGCCTCTATGGCATGCAGCAGCAGTGTGTGTCTGCATGAGCTCATTTGCTATTTATCAGTATATACATGCGCATTAGCTAATTTGTGTGCTAACTGGTGTGTTATGCATGTGCCCAGAAGGTTCCTCCTCGAATCCTATTACCACTTCAGCACACGTTCCCAAATCTGCTGCATGTTAAGCACTCAGTCCTCCCACACGTCTACTTAATAACACAAATCATGATTGATGCTCTGCCCAGCACATGCATAGACCCAAAGAATGCTAAACAGAGGAACATAACTTGCAATTAATTGCCCATTTGTAAATTTGTCTGCATATCTGCTGTTCAAAGGAATTTGGAACATCATTATTTTTTTCTTTAGTGATGAAGTACCAGTGAAATGCTCTTTCCAAGTCCTGCATTCTAGATACATAACACTGCCATGCCTTCACTATTTTGTCTGCTGTTTCCCACTGGAGGGTTTGAATTGGATGGAGGTTTTGACTTTGAGCCATAATAATGTTGGACGCGAGCCCTCATATTTCAGCTCTGATGCGAGAGCGGCCCAGTGGCTTTTCGGACTCAAATTGGGTTTAAATTGTGTCAGAAGAGGGAGAAATGTTTTTTAAAATAATAGCCACGAATGCCATGAAACAGAGCGTTCTTACTGCAGAGCTTTTGATCCGTTTTTATAAATAGCAGAATTTTGTCGTAAAAAATAATGTTTCTGTGGTCTTTTCCTGCAATTAAAATAAGGTTGGCTCGGGAACAAGGGCAAAACTAAGTACTTGTGTTTGAGAAAAATTTCACTCCCTCACCCGCTCTCTCTCCCTCTTCTCCCCCCTCTTCCTCCCCTCCCTCTATGCCTTCCTCATCTGCGAAAGCATGTCATTTATGACTTGTTATTTTCATTTTGCTCCATATTTTCCACATGGTAGTGGCAGGCAGATGTCTGATAATGGCATCTGAGACCCAGCAGAAGGGTGTGTTCCACCTGCCTCGCTCTGTATGTTTTTAGTTCGTCCGTGTATATGGTGGGCAGAGTGAGTGCCGTGCTTTCCCAAGGCATTCTCTGATTCCTCTTGGCCAAGCAGTGTGGTCTTCACATGACCAATCAAATATGTCAAACCACCAGTGTTTTCCTCCCACATGTACAACAAGAAAGTCTGGCTTCAATTATTATTGCACCCCAAGGGGAACTTCCAAAATTCCTCCCCTCCTCATTTGTCAGAAATGAAGCTCTCTCGTTTCCTGCGATTGGCTGAAATATGTCTTTTGATATTAAATCACACCGGTTTCCACTGGCTGCATGACCAAGACAAATGTTTATCATATTTATTTATGTCATTGGAGATGACCCTGCAGCTCAGCAATGCAGGGACTTGGCTGCAGACTCCCATGTAATGTTGATTATGAGTAAGAGAGTCTCCTAAATAAGCTGAAGTTAAGAGATAATTTGGAAAGCATATGAGGTAACTGTGGTTTGTTTAATGTGAAAAATACAGTTTGGGGTTGGGGAGGGTGATGGAGGTACTGTTACAAAAGCCCTAATGAATCTAGACTGACACATCCCACCCAAATCTTACAGGGCTCTTGGTTTGATTTATATTATACTCTGTTGATAAATGTGGTTCCAAATGTTGATTAAGGATCTGTTTCACTTGTTTGTATGTCAACAAATCCAGCTAAATCCAGTTATACACCTCTGATCTCCCATTGCCATTGTTTTTGTACTTGGTGCTTATTGTCATAACATCACGCTCTGGTAGAGGCCTTTCCAGTGTGGCTAAGGGAGAGAAACGCTATATGAAAATTGCCATTGACGTTGCCGAAACAAATAAAACTACTCATGCTGCCGCTACATCTGTAGCCATTTTAAGCCCTTATTTATACCATTTAAGCTCTCATTTGAATTCACCAGCACAAATAAACATATCATAACGAACCGAAAGCCCTGATGTCATATGCAGATGTTGAATTTTGATTATTCCTTTTGCCTCGTGAATTCGTCAGGATCTTGTCTCTCAAAGGCAAAATAGATGACATCATTTTTTCTTGGCGCTGATGGGACAGTGTTTGCTCACTTGACTCTAGCAGCTCAGCTGCAGAGACAGCGCTGCCCACTCCTGACATATCTCTACATCTCTTCTACCATATCACAGTTTGTGTATACTGTAGAAGTCCTGTGTTTCTGGAGACAGAAATAGAAAGAGAGAGGCAGAAAGAGCCCAAGTCTCCAGACTACTGTGCCGTCCAGCCAGGGGTTTAAGCAATGTTCACTGTCAGTGATAAGCTGGCATAAATCTGTTCTTTATAAAAGGCAAATGATTTCACCTGAGGCCTGTGGAGCTATTTATCTGAGGCCTGGCTGTACCAGAGGCTTTGATTTAGTCATAAATCATCCTGCAAGAAACTTGTGCTTCTAAACCACTGAGTAGGCAGAGGGCAGAAAGAAGTCAGTAGTGGTTAGGGCCTGCTGCCAGAACCTCTTTACTGGTTCAGTATTACAGACTACCTGGTCTGCTCCTGGAGTCATTTACTTTGTTGTAATTGACTTTATAAGTACAGGCTGACCCAATGTGACCCCAACAACAATAAATAAAACCTATTCATGTTTTATACATTTAGGTTAGTTGGACTTTTACACACCTGTTAGTTGAATGTGATTCATGCTTTACCCCCTGCAATATGTTGTCGACCTTATCTGAGTGTTCACCCAACCTGGGCTTCCTAGAATTATTAATACACAACATTATTTTTAATGGGATTCAAACAAACAGTGTTTTCTTTCTCTTCCCTCTAGACGTGCATTGCACCTTGGCATCTTGCGTGACCCGGGCTCAGAGGTAGAGGACAGGCAGTATCAGGTCGACCTCCAGTCCATCAACATTGGAACGGCTCAGTGGGAGCAACTCAAGCCAGAGAAGGAGGGAACCAAAGGAGGTGTGTCCACTGAGAGTGAGAGGAGCTCCCAGAACCCGGCCCTGGAGTGGAACATGGCCAGCAGGTCAGGACACACTGTAGTACTGATTTTAAAAAACACTATTGATTTTTTTATTTTGCATGCAAAAACTCATGGCAGTGGTTCGTTTTGTGTTGTGTTTAAACCTCCGACTGCTTGATCCTTCAGTATTGTAATTTATCTTCAGCCTTCAGCCCCTTCCACTCCAACATAACAACATATTACTACCATGAACACAAAGAACACAGGACTGTGAAACAAGCAGAGTCATAAAGAGCACATCACTAGTATTGACAGTTTTCCTAAAATTTGATTTTTTTTTTTTTTTTTTAAATCGCAGCATATCACCTTGCTTACAGTGTCCCAATAGGTTGCAATATATTGAATGGTAACCCCCTGTGTATCCACGTTCTTATTTTTCTTGCTAATATAGTAAATAATTGTTGGTGCATTTTGAAAAGATATCTTGATGCATCTAGTGGAAAAAAAACTTTTAAACAACAGAACTGAAGAATTGAGTTGACAAAATGTTCTGTTGTCTGTTATATCGATTGATAACTACTTCTACCACAAGCACCTACACAAGCCAACTGTATGCAAACTGCCCACCACAATGTGGCGGTGACCCAATGTGACAGGTAAAACTGAATACTTAATAATCCAATCAGTTATGTATCTCTCGTAGGACTAGCCATATTAAATCAGGACTTAAATGTTTGTGTTTATTGAAATAATGTTAGTCAGGTGGCCAGAAAGAGAACCCCACTGAGACTCTTCGCCTGTTTGGATGAACCCCTCGCAATGACCACAGCAAGTACTATTCCCATTGCTGCTAGATTAAATTGTTACACCCCTAGTCAGGTGCTGTGTGGGTGATCTGCCGTAAATGTCCCAAAATTTATCTCATCAGTCTTGATGTGGGAGCAGCATGTAGTTATTGAGTTAGCGCCCTATCATGGAGCCTCTCCATGCACAGTCATAATTACAAACTCTGTCATTTTTTTATAGACTCGGGAGCTAAAACAAGCACAAGTGTAACAGCCTGTTTGGCCCCACATCCTTTTTTTCCACTCATGTTTTGAGAGGGAACAGACCCAAAAATCACAGAAATCACAGGCAAAGTCTCCAGATTTGTTCCCTGTCAACTAAAAATAAGCCTTGTGGAAGAATGCAGTGCAGAATCAACACAGGCCTGATTGAGACTGAGTGCCCTCAGGTCATCAGAGTTTAGAGTGATGCTGGCTGAGGTACACAGAAGAAAACACTCTCTAGTGCACGTGCACACACACATATACACATACAAATAATCATACATGCTAACATGAACTCTGATATTTTCTTTGCTGAATGATGTGATGTGATAGTACTGTTGATAGTGCTGTTGCTGGTGATACTGATGCTGAGCCCTCAGCTCTTAGACCTCAGCTAACTGCTGTACACTCTCTGATTATGTTGTTTGAACTATCTCTTCCAGGTTGAACCAAAACATCTTTTTTAGGCAAAATTTGGCAAATGTTAAAGTTGAGATTAAAGTTCAAGTTCAAGTTGTGGTGCTGAATGCACTTTTTAAAATAAGCTTTGTAAGACTTGGGGCAAGCATCACTATAAAAAGGATGGTGAAAGCAATAATGCTGTCATTTTAAACAAGTTTGGTTGTTGTTATGACCAAGACCAGACCAATGCGAGTCCCACCTTGCATGGCACACATACGATAAATGTAACGTTAAAACCACAGACACTACTCACATTGATCTTAAAAGATCAACATTCCTGTTTAGCACACACAGAAAGCAAATTAAGATTCCTCTTCATTCACCTCTTTTATTGCCATACTGTATGTACAGTTTACTGGGAATTTCCCTTTGTTTTCTATGAGCAAACAAATACAAACAAACACTAAGGAGCTGAAATCAACTTAATCATCTTTATTTAACAGTCCGATAACACAGCCAATTTGATGATGTGATATCCCTACAGTTGTGGTCTTGTCCAGTCTTGAAACAAAATCCAGAGTCTTCTTTGTCTGAGATCGAGACAAGACCATGTATAAATAGCAGTTCAATCTGAGACAAGACCGAGACCTTTAAAAAGTGGTCTTGAGTCCGGTCTTGACTACTACAACACTAAACTGGACCTATGGGATAGTATTTCTAACCACCGGACCACTCCGATTTCTTTTTACTGTCCCTGTGTCCCCAGTTGTTTTGACCATCTATCCCAAAATCATCATTTGTCTTGGCCTTCTCCAACAGTGCCAGGGTCTATTGTAAAACAGCCTTTTTAAGTAGCAGACTTGGACCTAAGTCTGACAAGCTCATATGAGCAAAGGGCTACTGAGGCTCAATCCACTTGCAATTTTTCTGTTTTACTCTCAATTTGTTTCTCTGTCGATGAAAACTTGGCTGCTTGGGCCAAGTGCCAAGGCCAGACTGTCTGACAGGGCAATGAGGTGAGACTTTGGGCTCACACTTAAGGCCTCAGAAGATGCTGAATGCCTTTTGAGTAGACTCAACTTTCTTTAGACATGCTAGGTCTGGATTTCTATTCAGGACTTGACTATAGGATGACCTAACATGTAGCTTAATAGTTATTTTTCTACTCAAGGGATTGACACAGTATTATACTGTAACAAAGTTCACTTTAGTTTGACATTGACCTTTTGCCAATGTAGTGTGTTATAGTGAATAACTATCTAGTTAAAAGGTTTTAGCTCCATCCTTAATAATTAAATAAACATCAGTAAGTATGTTTCTGTTTGATCATGTTGAGAAGGAAAAAGTTGTTGTTGAGGTTTTTAAAATTCCCCCAACACTCACATTTAGCTTCCAGACAAATCAGTCAAGGTGGCTGTGGTGGCCTCATCGTTCTCCCTCTTTCCTTGCCATGCAAGAATCAGCACTGGAGGTTCTGTTGGAAATTGGGCTTTGCTGTACTGCCACACGCTGCACTGTATACCCCAGCCTCAGCCACCACCACGACCGAGTCATAACTGAACATGTGATTTAGAATGTTCCAACACACTGAGGAAAGGGGAGTCAAGTTCACAGCTTTACTTGTCTGCTGCAATCACCCACAGAAATACACCACCTCGGCTATAACAAGTTTTGACACACACCACTTCCAAAGTTCACACCTTTCCCTCATTCCCTACATCGATACCCCCCCTCTCTCTTTCTCTCCAGCTTTGGACTCGTGGCATGTTCACTCTGCAGTTTTTTGGGTTCAATTCCAGTAGTTGTGGATCTGCAGTGGCCTCAGTTGGCTTCCTGAGGTTTTGCGAGGAAATTCCAGCACTATAGATCCACTGACAGGATCTGTCCTCATCACAGTGTGTAGTTGCCGGCTAGGAAAGACCCGTGTCATGGAGCTGTGAACTTTCTCCATCTTCCCTCCTGTCAGCCACCCAGCGCAGGCCTCTCTCTTTTTGTCCATGCCACGGATATCTCAATTTACTGTTCACACTATGTAGCTTAGTATGAAAACAAAGTCATTTTTTCCATCTTTTGTGCTCTGTACCACACCCATTCAAAGGTGCACACACACACACACACACAAGCAGAGTTCTCCGGCCCAGTCAGGGGACCCCATATTACTGGTAAACCGAGCCTCACGCCTCCTAGCCTTACTGGTGAATGATAGCACCTGTCCCCTGCAACGAGACACTCATTGTTTCAATCCCTGTCTGAGGGGAGATTAGCCAACACCAATTGGCCTCACAGATCATTTCACCTCCGAATTAGGCCTCCCTCAAACTCCCTATGCAGAGAAATGTGTCAGAAAATAATCCCTTAAGGGCACTGGTAATGCACATTTGTGTTGTAGAAGTGAATATGATATTGGTTCTGGTTAAGTACTGTACTCTAGGCCACCTAGAAACAGGGCCTTTCATAATCCCGGCCAACTATAAATATTGGAAGCTGTACCACTTGATTGTTTTAATAGCAGCAGATGTGGCAATTAACACCACTTTATAAAGCCCCCTTGTATATTTGTTTTACTACTAACAAATGTTCCCACAAATATGACTTGATTGTGGGAATGAACATTAGTGAAATGGAGAGAGTTGATGTGAGAAGGTCTCTATTTGATCTTGTGTATACAATTAAGGGGTGTTCCCAATTGAGACTTGTCAAATAATGTCTCACTCTGTCTCTGTAACCATATTCAAGCTTCCAGCTAGAACGCGTTAGACCAGAAATTTTAAAAAAGCTCACTTATGGGAATATTTCACAGGTCTGGCCTGCGAGGGAAAATCAATTTTGAAGTCTCTTATTTTGAGTTTAGCTTTTCATCCTACTGGTTTGAATTTAAAAAGCCAGAGCGAGTTTGAAATGTGAGTCTGCCTGTCAGCTAAGGGCAAAACAAAAGCTCGGTTTTGAGCATTTTGTGGTTTTGACTGTGTTGTGTTGACTTGTCATTCCTAGGCAGATGAGACAGTGTTACAAATATTTTACAACTGGTAACCATAACAAGTTATTAGTAAATAAAGGTTGGGGAATGTTAGTGAATAAGTGGTCCCTTATGGTTGCTGTTTGTATTGTAGTGTAATACTAGAATCACTTTAACACCGGGACTGTACACTTTTACCTAAAATAGAATTCAGTAATTAATAATTTCTAAATGAAAATGTCTGTAAAATTTCTGCAAAGTACATTATATATAGAGCTGCTTGACAGTATCTCCAACCGAAGACCTTATCTGATTACAAAAATGATCTCCAAATGTCCAAATTTACCCAATTGTTTTTCTCAGTTATTAAGATAATACTAACGTCAATAAATAAGTTATGGAGCTTGTCTGAAGAGATGTCTGGTAACAGTTTGATCCTGTATGTATCTCTGTTCAGTATCAGGAGGCACCAGGAGCGACGCGCCATCCTGACACCAATCCTGACTGACTTTTCTGTTCGGGTGACTGCTGCCCCAGCCATCATCTTCAGCAAGAATCTGTCCCCTGACTGCGGACAGGCAGAGGTCAGTATCCACTCAACATAGCTTTTAATGAATCCAGCATTGCATCTTCTTGTGTTTTCTTAGTGTTTTCCCTCGACTTAAAAGTGTGCTTTTCTTTCCTTATGTACCCTAAAATGTCTGATCTTGACTATGCTGACCTGTATCTGTGTAAAGTTCATCATTATTGAGGTTTTTTCCACATTCCTCTACTGAAGGGGGCGATATCTGTGTTCTCTCCTAAAATCTGAGATTCAAACGTATGTTGCACAAGCTAGATTAGGTACGTCACTAATATGAAAGCAAATCGTTGTCTAATACAGGTAACACATATTGACAGGTAACAGACTTCAACACAACACCGGCAAAAAAGCCTGAAACCTCTAGCAGAGGACTCGTCAGTACAGAGAGCAGAGTTTTCACTAACACTGTGAAAGTTTTGACGGCAAACATGGCAGAGTGTGCAGCTTTTGGATGGAGCTTCACTGCATCTTCCAAAACCCCATTGTAGTACATATTATTGTATCTTTCTCAAACACTAATGCTTTTCCAGCCACTGCCAATCAATCCATGACCAGGACTGGAAGTTAGCACCAGCCATCAACCAGATGCTGGTAAAATCTGCAAGTGGCCGCTAGATTTGCTTAACTCACAAGCCAAAGAAACAAACATAATCTACTGAGTAGTGTGTAGGTTTTGGAATCCACAGCCACAGTGGCAGGTGGACAAAAAACGTTAATGTCCAACCCTGCAACAAGCTAACAAACAACATAAACAAATGAAAGATGCTAACAACCTTACACTTACCATTACTTACCACTGCATTCATCTGCTAGTTGCCAGTGTTGGTGAACAACAAATCTAGTGCCAGAAATGCTGGAGAAAGTGAAAAGCAGAAAGAAAGTGGAAAGCGAAATCTGCCCTAAGGAGCGATGGTGGGCGAGGCGTAGGCCAGATCCAGATTTTCTATATGAGGGATAAAGAGTAGATGTGCTTCTGGACCCTTTTTTGTTTTGTTTTTCCTTTTTTTTTTTACTTTGTGTGTGAAAACCATGTTAAACAAAACATAACTGTAGCAGAGTATTTGTACATATTTTAAAATGTGTATGGAAGGACCTCAAGAGTGTACTGTGGAAAGCTAATTAACACAGTCAAAGTGAAAAAAAAAAAAAGAAGGACATTTTAACATCAAAATTTGACATTTGATCATTAATGACAACAGGTCTTGAGGATGTAGGGATTTGCTTTAACAAGGATTTTCTAAGAAACTTTCAGTGAGTCAGAGGTTGCATATTTTTCTCCATCTACTTTGCAGAGGTTTGTTCACCACTTACACTGACATTTAATGCCCTTTGACCATGACCTGTTATAACCATGATTGTAACCATTACTCTCACAATCCGCTGTCCATATGAAAATAGACATTGATTATGTGAGATGTCAGAAGTATTTACGGTTTGCCTCCTAACATACAGTAACTTACTCATTAGGAATCCCTCCGCCAGCCCGCCGTGTAATGGAGGCTTTTTGACCCACAGAGTTCAAACCTTTCTGCTTATACAGCTGATGTTTTCTGGCACGGCTCTCTGAGACTTCCTGCCTCTTTGATGCCTCGTCGGTCCACGCTAACGTGCCCCTTGACAATGCGTAACAGCTAATCCATAGTTTGCACTGACGCACACACACACACACACACACACACATACACAATGTGAATTGTTTAAGTCCGTGAGATATGGAGACCCAGGGCCAGTAACAACACAAACAGGACTTTGAACTACCTAGTGTAGATAAATTATAACAATTAGTATAATTTTCTTTGTATGTATTTTCAACAAATCTCCAGCTGCTTTTAAAAGATACATGCATGCTTACCATATAAATGGAACAGATATTTTTACTTAATTATTAATGTATTCATTATAATCTACAGTATATGTTCCACATCTTCAGTCTACAGTCCAAACTGTCATCCACGCAACCTTTGTTGTAACCTTATGATGTTATGACCTTGTGTGTTAATGTAAGTGCTACTACTACTACTAATAATAATAACAACAATAATATTCATAATCATAATTATTATACAATATAATATGTACATATACATCTAAAAGGGAAAAAGCAAAAACAAATTGTGATATTTGATGATACGTTCAATACTGAATAAAATATTAACAGTCCTTTTTATGTTTTTTAAACAGTGGGTTTGAATAGATTATGTTTACACAGAAGTTGCCAAATACCATTGTGTGTAGTTACTGTAGGTTTGGCCCGTGTGTGTGTGGTTCAACCCAGAGTGTTAGTGAGTGATATCCTGTTAGATGTAGCCTCCAGGCTGAGGTTTGAACTGCTGGCTGTGGGTGGGACCCTGGAGAGGACAGATGGAAGAGGGGAAGGAGGGAACAACTGAGCTAAAGGGAGCAAGATAGAGGGGACACGGAAAGTAAATACACCAAGAGTATAAAAGTTAAAAAAAAAGAGAGAAGCGGTGAATGAGGTCACAAACAATCCTGATGTGTTATCGAATATGTCTTTCCTGCTCTCTCCACCCACGCCCCTCTTTTCATTTCCCTCTGTGCTATCTCCTTCATCTCTCTAGGAGGTGGTGGTGTGTGGCCACTCTCTGGAGGTAAATGTGACCAGCAGTCTGGATTTCTACCTCAGCGTTGCCCAGGTGCAGCTCCTTCAGCAGCTTCTCAGAGAAAACATGGTGGGAATGGAGGCTCCTGAGAAAAGTGCTGAGGTATGTACTGTTATCAACAACAATCTTTCAACTCAGCATGTCTTTCCACTTCTTCAGTCTTTAGTTTGTCAGAGGTATATAATATATACGTGTTGTACTCAGAATCACTCACACACACATAAGGTCATAAGGCCTGGCCCCACAGTAGTTATAGTTACATGCTCACACATCACATCTTGGCCCTCAGATCACCTCTCCCTTGCTGTTAATCTTCTTGAAGTACCACAGTTTGACATACATCCATTTACAAATGACTGCATGGGTCTACGCCAGTTTCACTCAAAAATACATCACAACCGTTTTCCTGATACAGTGCCCCTAACCATCGCCCCTCACTATTTTGGGTGAATCTAACACATTTAAATATTTACTCACTCAGAGCAAGGCAGTTCTCTAATGTGACCTTAGTTTACTGCGCTGTACTCAGCTGCAGCTTTCAGGGCCCTTTCTATTGTTTACAGGACAAGGAGCTCCCAGGCGCCATTTGCCCCGTCTGACCGCTTAATAAAACTTTCTAATGGAACACAATATAAAAATATTTACCAGCTGTGGCGAGGATGGGAGTCATAGAGGAGGGAAGGGGACAGGGGAGAGAAGAGGAGGGGGAATGGGATGAAATTAGTTGACAGAGTGATTTTACTGTTATCTCCTCTCAGGGAGGATGTGTGTACTGACGTGCAGTGACTGCGTCAGATGACTCAGACCCTGTAAGGGCTTCTGTGAAGTGACGTCGGCTTCCTCGGGGGGAAAAAATGCATTAAAGGGATGTTGGTGTGCAGTGGTCACTCTTTCTTTGTGTTACCACTACAGATATGCTTGATAGTCCTGAAGTAATTAATATTGCTACTACAAGTAATACCATCTTTTTATATACAGTACATACACTGGTTTGACTGTTGAAAGCAAACTAACTTCATAAAATTAAATATTAAAAAGGAAATCTAGCAACCCTAGAAGCTAATGAGAGAAGACATGGTGTGAAGTTTGCTGACTTCTCTTATTATTCATTTTATTTGTTATTTATACAGTTAGTCCTAAGGAGGTGCCTGCTGTGCATCTGGTTCTGATTTGGGTGATCTCGGAGCCCTCACCCCTGACTTGTAATGATTCATGGCTTGATTCTGTTGAGGGGCAGCTAACGGCTGCAGAGGGTTCATCCAGGTTCAAGGCACATTGAGAAAGTTCAGCAAGCAGCTATTCTGGGAGGTCAGTTGGCAACTGTTTTAAAATTAGAAAATGTGGTTACCTTTATTTCTTAAGGCAATGTCAACTGAGCATTTTTTCCAGCTTTTCCCACCAACAACTAGCTTCACATACACAAAAAACCTTCCTCTATGATTTCATTTTTATGTGCGTTTGTGCTGAGCAACTCCAGCCGGAGGAGCTGGGGATTAAGGGAATTGCTCAAGGGCACTGTGACAGTAGCTGCTAAGTGTTACGTTCTTTTCCCCCGGCCATGTTTCCCAGTTTATCCAAAGATGGGAACAGTCAACTTTTTGTTCAGAAATTCACATGTAACCGCTGTGTTATTGCTGCCTTCAGCGGGATTAAGTGAAATTGAAATGACCCATAGGTCCAGAGTGATGTAATATAATGATCATCCATCCACTATTGAGAAATGAAGTATATATGCTTGGGAAAATTCCTCTGCTTTCATTTAATATTCACTTTTTGGTCACAGTTGTTGGGAACTCTCACTGTTTCACTTTTTACTTTTATTATACCATATTAATTTCAGGTGCATTATACCATGTTCTTTACTCATTCAGTTTTATAGTAGTGCCATTATGGAGCGTAACAGTATCATTAACACTGAGGTCAGTCAGTGTGTGTCTTCACCTCTGTGCAGCTGCAGAGCATGGAGGTTATTCTGAATAAATGTGCTCTGGCTTTAGCTTTTTGGACACTCTCTGTAAAACTATTTGTACCTCCATCTATCTCAGTGTCGTAAGTCTTTTGGCGACCGCATCTGTCCGGCTGCTTGGCCCAGAACCTGCAAAAGGGAGGTCAGTGTGACTAAGACATGATCGGGTCTGGTGTGTTCTTCTCTGCAGAAGCTCATTCCACAAGCTGCAGAGCCCTCTAGTGGTGCGTTTAACTACAGCACCATGACTTTCCGTGCTCAGACCCCCGCTCCTGAGCGCTGCTTCTCTTCACTCACAGTCTGCTCTGCCAGCAGCCTGTCTACCCCCTGCTAACGCATTAGACACACCACCATCAAATAATATCAGTAGTATGTGCCCTGACATTGTTTGGAGTATGAGTTTGGAACAGGTAAAGACTTTTGATGTAGTTAGAATAGACTAACTGGATAGAGTAAAACAGATGCTTTTCCACCCCCTGCTAACAGATTACAAATAGTAATCATAAAGTTCAGATGTATTTCCATTGCCAGCTTCCACAATACCAGAATCTGGATTTGGTGCGTGTATCTGTCTTCTTTTTTTTTCTTTTTTTTTTAATTCAAACCCAACTTCCGTAATGATATTTATAGTATTTGACAGTTTTGTTTGTACTTCCTTTATACAACCTGTTCAAAGGATTCAATTAAAAACAGGTCCTGGATCTCAAGCATCTGGTTCGGGGGAATTGTTTTTGTTGTTGTGCTTCAATAAAGCATCCCAGCTCTCACAGTCAGCACTGTCCCCAGCAAGAGTTTAAATTAAACACCGCTCCCTGCTCACTCTCTCTTATTTCCAAATCCTTTACTCTCTTTTTTTATTTATTTATTTTTTTCCTAGACATTTTGAGAACACGCTGTTTGCCTTGAACAGATTCTCCACAATCCCGGGCACTGATTTCAAACAGTTCCCCTCGCCCCTCACAGCTGTGTTTTATTGTCTGGGTTAATGAATTTGTTTTGTAGGGGCTTTTGGGTTCCCTGGCAGTGGTGAGGCGAGCCAGGCGCGTGGGCAATATGTGCGAGCCTTGTGTGTGATTGCAGTCATTTCTAGTTACTGAGCTGTGCTTTGAGAGAATCTGTCCACACACATACACACATTTATAACAACCCTTTCATGCATACACACAGACGCTGTCCAAGATTATTTTCTCATAATCTGTATGTTCTGTGTCATTGTGCATTGTAGCCAGTTGTCCACAGTTCCCATACCAGTTTCCACTTAAATCATGATTGAAATGCAAAGCAAATGCAGCATGATTTCTAAGCGGTCCATAAGGAGATTTGTTG
This sequence comes from Cephalopholis sonnerati, assembly GCA_019142605.1. NCBI lineage: Eukaryota > Metazoa > Chordata > Actinopteri > Perciformes > Serranidae > Cephalopholis > Cephalopholis sonnerati. Next base: position 10,521,028 of record JAGQAX010000008.1, on the reverse strand, counting down.
CTCTATAAGTCAAGGCATTATTAGGATGTTTATCGCAGCATTAGCTACGGTCCGTCACAGTTTGACTTCATCTCTGTATTTTTTGGTTGATGTTAATGATGATAAAGTGAGGCTGGGTTGAGATCAGGCAGCTTTCAGCAGCAGGAGGTCCCACAGTCAGGGAGCTATGAATAGATGATAGAGCGGCTTCTGGGACTTATCTCACCGCTCTGTCATCGGCACTGTCACCCAGCAACACAGAAGTGTATACCCTCAGACACACACATGTGCACATGCGTACACATGGTCCCCACATTCTCTGCATGGTAACTGCCTGCAGCAGCCTTTTATTTGGGAGCCAATACTATAATACTACTTTATGACTGAGCAGCTGACCTGTGTGTGTTTGTTTGTGTGTCTGCATTCTGTGCGTCAGCTCTGCTATGACGTTATTTGTTCTTCAGAAAGAACGACAGAGAAGTTAATGACTTCGTGTGAAAGTGTGCAGATCTGCATCTTCCCAGCAGCTTCTTGTTCCAGTCTCTCTTAACCACCACTTCTTCCTCCACACGCACACGCGCGTGCACACACACACACACACACTAAATCATTCTCTTATTTGCCACATCGATGCCATCCATTCCTTAAAACATATTTTATAGTGTAACCTCTCATTGTTGCCATCACTGTCTGGTTGTTATGCAGTTGCCACAATGACAAGCTCCTGAAGTATTTTAGTAATGTCCCAAACTGGTTAAGAGCCAAAATAGAGAATATTTTTAAAAATTGCCTCCATCATCCCATGTTGGTATGTCTCTCTCTCTCTCACACACACACACACACACACACACACACAAGCAGAGGCAGCTCGGGTCAGCCATGTGCTTGTACCACAGTGTGAGAGGAAAATACCCTCTGGTGCAGGGGAAGTCCCGCTCGGCTTCATCCTCCACCTCATCCTGGGATGATTACACGCATGGGAAACAGGGCTTTAGACTTCCTCCAACACTCATGCACTTACACACACACATACTGATGCCAGTGCACATGCAAACACACACTAAGGCAGCACCCAGGTTCAGGACAAGGTATCAGGCCTCACAGGAACCTCTGAATTACAGTTTTTAGTAGACACACATGGGGAAAACCTCCCAATCACCCATTACCTGCCTTATCTCTATTCTTCCTCTCTCCCTCTTTTTCTCTCTTTTCTTTTCTTTCCTTCCTTTTTGTATCACTTACCACATCAGTTGGCATTGTGAGGCTATGTGCAACTCCATCTACCACCTACTTTGTCTTTCCTACTCAGTCTCTTGCGTCTTTTAACCTTCATCCAACTCTGCCTTCATTCCCCTTTTTATCACTTCTCCTCTCTTTTCCATGCTGCCCGTCTTCTCTCATTCATCTCTTTTTCCCTCATGGGACTGGCACAGCTCCTGGTTGGAAAAGTGTTGGTCCTTCCAGAGCTGGCTAGTTAAGTAGTGAGCTGGCTGACAGTGGAGAGGGCTCCTCCTCTGGAGACAGATAGAATTTGACAGTCTGTAGATTATGATAATACTGGACTGTTACATCTGTGTAGTCTTAAACGCCTGCATTGAAGATGCACACGAGCTGCACTGTCTGTCACGCAAAGCTGGAGTAATGCAGCACTATAGACAGCGGGGTAGATTGCCAGCCAAGACGAACCGCTGTGAGAAGTGAATTTACAGTAGGCACAAGCTCGCCGGTCGGTAGCTGGTTTGGTTTGTCAGTGGGTTTGGACAGCAGTTTGAGGTTATTAGTGGGGAGGAGGCAGTGTTTTACTGATGCATGTGTTTTTTCGACATCACCCACACAACCACTCTCAACTACAGTTACATGGGTTTGTACAGTAAGGGATTTTTTTTTTTTTTTTTGGTATTATTGTTTCATAGATTTTATGGTAGTGTAATTTAGGAGACGATGAAGTGTCGAAACTTTGCAACATTTTATTTGTCTTTTGATCAAAAGGCCAAACTGTGACATGGACCAACAGTCAGAAAAGACATCTCAAATATCCCTAAACTAACTCTTTTGCTTGCCGATAAATAGAATAATAAAAACTATGAAACAAGTGAAGACCTTTCTGCACTTCAGTCTTCAATCCAAATGCTACTAAGTGTTACACTGTGGGAGAATGGAAGCTCGGTGACCTATTCTGCCCTGTTGTATAACAATTTAGCTCTTGTTCATGTAGGAGTATTAGCTGAATGTCAAAAACACGGCTTATCTAAGCCATGGTGTTGTTGACAAGCTTGGCTCACTGAGCAACCTGGGGCTGGATCGTTGTCTGTGTATGTTTAAAGTAAACCATTTCCAAGACCGCTCCTCTTTGTGATGAGTGTTTCATATTGTCTCGTAGCTGTTGAGCTTTGAGAACTTAAGTCTCTCTCTCGACCTCCGATCCTTCCAGGACAGTGAGGTGTCAGAGGAGCTTTTATGTGCTCTGCTGGCCAACAGAAATAGGGAGACATCAGATGAGAGTGAAAATCCAAAGCATGGAAAGGGAACAGAGCAGACAGTAAGAGAGTGGAGACAGCTTGAGAGATGATGGCCAAATGACAGAGAATGCAAGAGGGAACAAGGAGGAAAAGGGAGAAATCCACGGAGATGAGACATGACACAGTGAGAAAGAGAGAGTCTGAATTTTGTGTTTGCTTTGATTCCTGGCTCTGTCCAAAGTATTTGTCTGTAAATGTGGGAGCTGACGTTCCTGAGAGGTCAGCTCTTAACCAGTCAACCTGGCTATTAACCCTCTCCGAGGGCCAGATCCCTTTCACCCTGACCTCTTCCCATCCTGCTTAGCACTATTTTCCTTCGCCCTGTTGCTGCTGAGAGTAATAATAAATAAGGCTCCCTGCACAGCCATCTCCTTTTCCATTTTGGCTGACTTACATCTGTTAAGTAAGCGTCGTTGTCTCAGCTTATCTTAAACATACATATTTTTATAGCCAGTGTTCATCTCGCTGCCCTTCTTTTGTTATGAAAACGTATCTTTTTTTTTCTTTTTTGTTCATGTCTCACTGACCCTCCTGTGTGAATCAACTGCTAATTGACAGCCAGTCATAACAACTCACCTTGCCGGTTCAGCCCCTGCACCCCAGCCCACCTTCTTCTCAAAGCATAACCGTGGCACATTCTTAAATTGGGCCCTTGGAAACTCAATCTATTTGAGATCAGTAGCAGCTGAATTTGCTCTCCCCTCAATCGGTTTTGGCAAAATTGGCGTGAAAACTCCAGATAAAATCATGGAGGTTGGAATTCTATTAGAGCAGGGAAACAAACGGCGCCTTTGAGGAGAGGCAACGGGCCCCCACCGTGAACCCTGGGATCGGGTGTCGACTCAGGTGAGGAGGAGTCAGGAGTGCCCTCTCTCTCTGCCTGCAAGGGAAACCGGGTCACACACCCAGGGGACTAGTAAAAGCAGGGCACACCAGGCCAACTAGTACAGACACATATGTACACACCATAGTAGACTTTGTTCAGTGAAAAAGCCCAGAATTTTTGTCTGAAGAGGTGAAAAGAGGAAACTCTTTTTTTCCTCTTTACACCTGTATAAGCAAGATTCCACCTAGAATAACAGGTGATGGAGAGTATTGGGTTCTCTCTCTGTAACTAGGATGGTGTAGTAAAAGTGTGTGTGTGCTAGAGCATGCGTGTGGGTTTGCGTGTGCATATATACATGTATGTGGATGCAAATGTTTGCATTTGACTATACAAATGTCTGCAAGTCTTGTAGTTGACTGGAGTACTACTGAGTTCCTCTTGGACTGCTTTCTTTAAACTAAATATTTATCCTAAAATTAAACCCTAAAAATTCACACATCATTCCAGGCTAGCGGAAGATTTTCCATGGGGGCAGGCACATTCTCTTTTTTTCCATGTCTCTATGCTACTGTGTGTTCCAGGTCACATAAGGGTAAAACAATGTAATAATCAACAGCAATTTTGATAATTGATTAATTGCCTAAGTTGTTTTTAAAAAGAAAATTTGCCAGTTTTAGCTTCTTAAATGTGAGTATTGGCTGCATTGTCTGTTTTGTTATTGTAAACCGATCATTTTTATTGTTGACTGAACAAAACAAGCTCTTTGGGGGCTCTGCAATATTGTGATGGGTGTTTTTCACTATTATTGAGAGTCTATAGACCAAAGAAGCAGTTACTATACTCAAGACATGAGTTAATAATGGAACTAGTTATTAGTTGCAATCTGGAAACCCATCGGCTATCATCGGACGATGATAAAATCTCTGGGAGCAACAGCCAGTATTTTGGTAGATCCAGTGTAGCCAGTGGATATGCAGGCCAAGACTTCTTCCGCCATGTGCTGGTCATTGTTTGCAGTTCGATTAGCTAGGTCTAGTGTGCAGACTCTGTTTTTTAGGCTTTTACAGTTGGATTAGCAACATTAGACAGATCCAGACAACATTTCAGTTAATCCCTATAAACAGATATTTGCAGAGAAAAAAGCTAATGAAAAGCTAAATCACCATGAGACGATAGCTGATGGGTTGCGAGGTTGCATTTCGCCCAATGAGTTCTGCCTTTTTTTGCTCTCCACACAGACAGATCACCTGCAGGCAACTGAAGCCTGCTCAAACATGATTGGTCATACTACTCAGACAACGGAAACCAGAACACTCCAAGTACTAAAATCTTGTCCTGTTGCCTACAGATTCTGCATATATATATATATATATATATATATCCAGATATCCGTTTAAAGAGATAATTGCAGCCCTAACTGTGAAATCAGTCGGACATGTCAGTACATGTCTAAAGAACCAAACATTATTCTATGTATACTTCCAGTGCTATCTATGAATGTATGTGTGAAATGAAGGATGTCTTTGTACTTAAGACTTGTGACTGAAACCCGAGAGAGGCATGTAAACCCAAATGAAATCTAGGCAATGATAGATATGCAGGGATAGGTGCCATGTAGCCACTTGAGGCCCAACTCCAAAACATAGCTCAGATGTTTTGGATGATCAAGAGGTGGGCTTGATTTTATACCTCACCTGTTTCAGTTTGTCTGTTTGGAGCTGCTCCAGTGGTTCAGATGTGCATGACAAAGATGAATCATTGCATGCACTTCACATATTCCAACACTTGGAACAGTCCACTAGCTAAAAATCCATTCTTGATAATGTGTTCATTTGAGTTGCAGTATTTTTGAATTGCCAGTACTCAAGCCAGAACAGAAAAAGGCATGTGTGTGGTGATGACTTAGTTTTGCAGTTTAATGTATTACAGGTGTTCTTCCCATGTTAAAGTCTGCTTCTGAATCCCACCAGTGCAGCCTAGTGATCAGGTGTTAAACACCTGAAATTGTTCCTCCTTCCACAATGTCCTCTTGACCTGTGCTTGTCTCATTCAGCCAATGTATCTTAACTTTTTTCAAATATTTTTTTACTTGGGTCTTTTTTGTACTGAGGTGTCCTCCAGCCTTGTCCTCTTCATCCCCCTTATCAAGACCCTCCCCGCTAACCCAGATGAGGGGACAGGGGGTCTTGCATCATTCTCCTTTGAGAACCTAACATACAGTACATCAGAGCCTTTGTCTCACTCAGCCCTGGGAGCACATCCAGAGAGAAATTAAAGGAAGATTACTTCAATCCTCCTCTTCTAATTTCAGCTCTGTAAATAGACAGCGAGCCAGGATTGTTCCTGTCTTCACGCTGCACTTTGAATTTGTATGCAATCCTATGCACGCATTTTTGTGTGCACATGTGCACAGCTGTGTGTGTGTGTACATGCCCTTATTTCTGAATGCGTATACAAACTAGTGTGTGGTTGCAAGTATGTCCTTTTGCAACCATGAATGTGTGTGCTGACTCCCCAGGGTGTGGGCTGATCACAACAGCATCGCTGACAGTGCTCAGCAGACCACCTGGGGCTCATCTACCCCCTCAACCCTGCGTCTCACCTCGGGTCGCCGTTGTTTCTCTGCTGTTGCTGTTTCCCCATGACCTTGTTACTAAAGCAGAGAATACAGACATGGCCGCCAGGCAGCGCAGGGAGACGCTTCAGAGGAACACTTTATGACCTAATGAAAGGCATCTCCGCTGCTTTTTGAAGTCTCTCAGACGTCTGCTTTCGTGAACCTGCCGAGCCCATGCTGAAGACAATGCAGTTTGAAGTCTCTTTTGTTGTTTGTTTGTTGAAAACATAGTGCCAAAGCTAATGATGTTAAGTTGAAAGCTTGGGTGAGTGATCTTGAGGGCCAAGCTGAAACCTGATGATTGCTCTGCTGCATAGCTCTCTGTTGTACTGAGTGTTTTCACTGTGTGCGTGCTTGTGAATTGTGGTGCGTTGCCACACTTCACTTTACCCACTAAATATAAACAGTGATGAAATGAAAAAGGAATCACATTGAGTCAGTGCTCTTACAGCTATTTCTTGATAAGGACCAAACACGCAATTAATAGACATTTTAAGTCAAATTGCAAATACAAATGATACTCTAAAATCTTAAGATCTTACAGATTTTCTTAGAGATTACATTTTACTCACATGCATGACTACTCACAGTAGCTCACCCACAGACTGACACTTCACACTCCCAACTTTCAGACACCACTGTTACCATCAAGCCCTCCTCACTCAGGGACTCATAGCATGTGTAAACACTGGAGCCTGAATATTAGGGACAGTGATGGCTAATGAGAGCCAGTTGCTCTGTACTCCACTCCCATGGAAAGGAAGAAGAGAAGACAAAGGAAAGAAAGTTTGATGATGACTGCTGCTATGGAGGCCAGGATCACAGCAATTAAGACAGACCCCGGGGTGCCCAGGTCTCTCATTCACTTTTACTTTTGTTGTAGCGTGTCTTCTCATCTCACCTTTCTCTCCACATCTGGCCTTCATCTTAATTTAATCAGTTACCAAATAGAATGTTAGGAGTCTGGTTGCAGTTGTCAAGGGATGTAAGACAAGGAGTTAATATAGATGTTTTTGTATTGCATGTACAAAAGCCATTCATCCATTTATCAGCCACATTTGTTCTGCCAAGTTCTCCATCTAGCTTTAGCCCTGTGATAACTTAATCATAATAATTCAGTGTCTTTGCTGTCCCTGCTTTGTTTACCATATGGCTGATATCTTGTTTATCATTAATGATGGAAGCATTTGGTGATAAAGTCCATGCAGCAGCATCCGATTCCAGCCAAGAGATTATGTCGGATGAGCAGAGAAAGCCTGTATATCATTTCTGAGTACTTACATCATGACAGTCGAGCCACTTTCCCCCTTTGTTTATTTTCACTAACACACTCGTGGTGTTAATCTACAAATGGTCTTCTGGCATTTTTGAACACTTTCTTTACTGACTAATACAACTACATTGCATTCTGCTTATACAAACAGCCAGTGTTATTGTAGCGATACGGGGTAATTTCTGCATGTCCTCACAATCACCCCTAACCCAAGCATTGGATTTGATTGGTGGATCTGAATCGGGGTTTTGGTTTAGATTGGTGGATCTGTTGAGGATGACTGAAGCAATAAGTCTCCTGTTGAGCTTTAAGGGTGGTGTCTGTCAGACCTTTTAAATCATTCTTGATTGCCAAAGCTTACGAGCGGGGCATGGTGGGTTTGGCGAGCTCCTCTGAGGGCCTGGAGTCGTACTGGGAAGGCCTTAAACTCAACGTGTTGAGCACAACACTGCAGCCTGCTGAATGTCAGAGCTCTGGATCCAGCTCTGCTGTACTAAGTAAAGGCAATCCGCATTCTATTTGTAAGCAAACTAATGTCATGTGCAGGGGTAGGAGAGAATCGGTTTTGAAGTTCAATCAATTATAAAACAGAGGCTTTGGCCGCCACATCTCCCAGAGCCAGGTTTTTGTTGAGCAGCATACTGTAGTTCCCCAGATGGACCATATTAACTCACTCTTTTCACAATTTTTCTTTTCATTCTCCAGCCTTTATCATATTGCATCTTTGTTTTTGAGCCAGGGCTTTTCCAAGCCATAAAGCAGCTGAAAACAGAAGAACATCATCTCTGTCTTCATGTTTTCTTGTCTGTTCATCTCTCTTTTGTTTTTTTCAGTTAGGTGTTTCACAGGCGTTCCTCTATTTAGACCAGCCGTGTCATACTCAGTCTTCACCTCTCCTCACTTCTCCTCCAGTAGGTCTTTCCGGATGGAAAGTGTTCCAACTGACCCAGCGCTTTAGGAATGTCAACATGCGTAAATTATTACTGTCACACGGATGTTTGCTTTCCCCCCTGTATGTCACATGGCATCAGGGGAACAAGAGAGTGTCTGACATGGTAAGCAAAATATTCTTGCAGTGTTATTTCTTTAATTCTATCCAAAGCACAGATTGAGGGGCTGGGAAGAGATGCTCGGAGGCCTGGATTGTGGGAAGAGAGAACCAAAAGGATACTGTCTCTCATGCTGTTAAATCCTGGAGGAGTAAACCCACCCACCAGCATTACTGGGTGGAGGGAGCTTGTTAAAATGGCCCCACTCGGCGCCCAGGGCTTTGGAGTACACTGTGTTTAAAATACAGTTGACAGTCACTCTGAAGCACTCGGCATCCATTTGCAAGCTCCGGGGTCGTGACCTTCCATTGCTTCTTTGTTGTGGTTCAGTTGAAGTGCATAGCAGGTTGCCTTTGTTATTGAAACAAAGTTGAATGTATTAAATGACTGCCTTTGATGCCCTTTTTTGCTTTGTGACCGCTGTTATGGCGTACAAAGAGCGGTGACTTCATGTTATAAATGTCTTCCCCCCTCTGTTTTCCTCAAGAAAATGAGAGAATGAATTGCGGTCTTTATGGCATTTGGTTAAGTATTATTGTTATTATTTTTGATTAAAATGAGGTATTGCCGCATTGAGGTTTTCTTCCATCAGCACAAAAGCACAGAGGCCTGCTATCGGCTTTATGGCTCTGGTAAACAATAGCGGGTAGCACAGCAGGGGCCTAACCTGTAAACTCTGATGTAGTCAAGATACAGAAGTTAATTTCCATGCAGGCGTCCTGCAAGCAAGTAGCTCAACTGAATAGTTCTGTCAGAAAGATTAAGTAATATGACTTCCACGTTTTTCAATGGGAATTCTACTGTGGTTACAAGAAAACATGGGAAAACTGTGATAAACATTATACGATTTTCAACATGAAATGCATGAAAAGCAGCTCAGTTCCTAAGCTGACCTCACCTGACTACTATGACTACTGAAACCACCTACCACTGGTTTCATTTAGGTAGAAAAGTGCTACTAATTGCAGCTTATTTTATCTCCACAGTCATGTCTGTTAAAGTTAATAAACAAGCATGTATGTTGCTATGACTGAAAAACCTGAGGGGGTGACAGCCAGAAGTGGAAACATTGTACATGTGCAGTAACTTTTTCTTTTGTTTTTTTGGAAGACAACATGATATGGTTAAGAAGTGTGTCTGTAATCTGTTTCTGGCTCTCCGTGACAACTCTGTCCCCACATACTTCAAGGTTTTCTTTAACAACTGTGTAATTCTCTAATGATGTCAAGTGGCTGACCTTTTTCACTCAACACTAACTTTCAGGTTCTTTTTATACCGCTGCCTTGACCTTCTCCCTCAGTTAGCACTGTTGTCACTTCCTAGTATAGTCACTCAATCAACCTTTCCATTCACCAATACTTTGATTATATCCTCAACAGACATTAAACTTATTTAGCATAGATGCCCCGTTGTCTTAATCGTTGAGTATCATGTGTGTTTAGTGGCATTTTGTACTTTCAGTTCAGTTTATTCATTAGTCTTAAATGCAGGCTAGAAGCAGAGTATGTTTTATTTTATAACATGCTTTTATGTCATCCTTAAAATATAGTGAACATATATTTATGTCTTTTTCAGTGCTTTTTTTGCTCCCTTTTTTGGGTGCTTTTTGTGTCCCTGAAGCTAACTTGGGCACCCTTGAAGTTTTTATTATATAATTGGACTGGCTTCAGACTTCACTGAGGGTATGTGGCTGTTAAATGGACCCTTTTGAAAGGAGGAATAATAGTAACCTTTGTTACTTTGGCTTTATTTATTATAGTCTTTCCTGTCGACTTCTCTACCATCTAAAAACATCCACATTTTCATATTCCCTGATCTCTGAACCTGAATTGCAACCTACTTTTCATTCATCTGGAAACAATCAACTGCATATGTGGTATTCAGATGTAAAAGTTATGTTGTCATATTCGACTAGCCAGCCAACACTGTAAACGGGTGGCATTTGGATGATGTGACATTTGCTTCCGCATATTAGCCTTCCTCTAGCCAAGCTGTTCTGAGTTACACTGACAGAAATAGGGGTCAGAAGTCGTACAGATGCACTCTGATATGATTGGCACTTGGGAGACTCATGGTTTCACACTTTGGGGATTATCCTCCATTTTCCAGAATGTTCTGCCTAGAGACTCTGAGGGGATGACCTCATGATTGGCCGGTGGGGGTTGGGGAGGGTGTGTATGTGTATGCGTGTGTGTGTGAGTGTGTGTGTGTGTGCGTAGTTGCATGATCGTGATCAACTAAGTCCAGAGAAAGATTGTATTGGGAGCTGGAAACAGCGCTTCAGTGCAGCCATTATATAATATAATAGAAAGTAATGGTTGGAAAAGGGGATTTCAGCTGGGACCAGGCCTGCAGCTACGGTGCATGTTTGTATTCTGAATTTATTGCCTTCTGTCAATGAATAAATTGGTGAAAGGTTAAAGCATATAGACTACACAGTCATAGGTTTATGTTTTCTGTGTATACCTGTTCTCTTTTTCAGTGAATTAGCAAAATGTGGATAATACAACTGAGCCCAGAAACACAGGAAGGAATCCAGTTAAGTGCTATAAAAGTATTGCTGAGCTCAAACTCTGGGAAAGCAACTGACTTCATGTGTGTTTATGTGTACATGTTTGTAAATGCACAGATTGCACGCATTGATTCAAACTATATGAACAACTGTGTGCTGTGGTATGTTTTCTCATTGTCTCTTTTCCTCTACGCCCCCAATTGTGTTCCCCATTATCCGTTATTCCACTTGTAAGCACATCTAAATATAGACCAAGAATTTGCTTAGGGGGCACTCTCTTAGTAGTGGTGGTTAAAGAGAAGACGGGGTATTTGCTGTAATTGTAAATGCATGTGTACTGCCTAAGCTTGGGAAGAGAGACAGAGAAGCGTAAAGAGTATCTGGCAGTTTCTTCTGGCGCTTGCTCATTCCCAGCTGCCGTGCAGCTTATTTGTCCCCTCCAACGTGGGGCGCTCTTTGGAGTGGACGTTTTTGCCTCTGCTGAATACCTTTTCAAATACCTCCTTACCTCAATACAAGTTTCACCCGCTTAACACAACACACATGGAGACAAGTCTAGGCCCTTTTTCTGCCTTTTCTCCCCTCCCCATTGCTTGGAAAATCTTACATTTCTACAGAAAAGAAGTGCACACATCCTGTCCTCATTAGGCCAGGGAAAGGAGAGGGATCTGGCAGGGCCGATCCTATAGAAGCCCCACACATGAGCCTGGACGAACAGAACAGAACAGGCAGGCGGGCAGGCATGCCGCGGCGTTTTATATGGCTCTTGTTCTTAGCCTTTGATGACACTGTTTAGAATAGGAAATATCTAATAAGTCAAGTATTCTGTCTAATGTGCTGCCAGTGGGTTTAGTATTTGCCTGGAGGTCTTGAAACACTATCTCCGCCACAGCAATAATATACATTTAAAATTCTCATGGAGTGGGTGGGAGGGAGCGATGTAAAGCAAAAGAGAGGGGGCAGCTGAGAGTACATGCTGTAATAGCAACCATGTGCAGGTTGGAGCAGACGAGGGTGGAATAGGATGGGACATACCTTGAGTCTTTTGAAAACTCTCTTTCTGTATGTCTCCTCTATTTTCTATTTATTACCATCATGTTTCAAAAGACAACAGTAGCTTACTGAAACTGATGTTTTACCCATAGATATGAATGGTAAACATGGGGAAAGCCCTTAATAATGAGGTGACAGTGTTGCATGTGTTATTGGAAATGATAATAGGCCCAAGTCTCTTCATGATGCACCTGACAACCCGGCAGGGATAAGAGTGCTTAATTTATATGACTTAGTGGTTGAATGAACTGAAACGGTCTTACATTTTTACATGTGCCCTTCTGTTTTTCTGTATTTTCAGGTTCTGATGGTCTAAGTTCCACTGTATGAGAGAAAAGGGAGTGCTGTTGTGGGGATGGTTTAAAGTGTTTTTCTCACCATCTACAAAATATTTTTTTATTCGCTTGGGAATTTTTTAAAAGTAAACGCTTCTGTTTATCCCAGCTTGTTTTTCCCCACACGTGTCAGTTCTACATAAATATGTCGAGTAATTTATTATTTGATAGGTAGCGTTTAGTTTTATATGTTTGTCTCGTTCATGTCCCCTGGGAGCCAGTGGCGGCTTCTTTATAGTTTTGAAGATGGCATGCTTTGGTAGCAGAATAAAGATGCCTGTTTTCATTGTCGCTTGAAGCCCAGCAACCTACTCACATTGATTTATATCATCTGTCACTGAAAGCTTTTTATTGCCACAACGGCTGGAACTCTCCCGACATCCGTTACTTGGAGCCAAGCATAAAATCTCGGCTGCTTTAGACACAATACCACAGTCACTGCACGAAACGATGTGATTTGCCGGGTGAGGCCCTTCTTAAAAGACATTTCCAATATTGCAAGAAGTGCAAAATGATTTTAAGACCACAGAAAAAGTCCCAGAGCATGCCTTTAATGTCTCTGTGGCTATACGATGCTCTCCTCCTTTGGTCAATTTGTCCATGGTTTCAATCAAGCGAGTTATTTGGTTTGCGTCCCCTTGTAAAGTCAGGATCCAAACAAGAAACAAACTTTGCACAAAATGCTCTCATCCATTTTTATTTGATGGTCTGATCCATCTCTGCAATTCTAACACAGCATCTTGGTTTGGTTTGAGATAATGCAGTTTGTTTCAATGCAAATTGAATTCTCATGTTTTAAGTCACATTTATCAAGCTGTTGCACATGTTTAGGGGTGTTTGTGGAGTTACACAGGTAGCAGCTGCCCTTTTGTGCGTGTGTGTGTGTGTGGGGCATTGTGATTGAGATCCTTTACTGAGATCATTACTAACAGAGTTTAGAGGATGCATCATTTTCTTCCCGTTAAGCTTTAATGTTGTGGTAGTTGGTTCAGGTTGTATATGGAAAAAAGAGAAATCAAAACAGAAGAGATGTGTGTGAACTGCATTACCCACCACCAGGGCTGCTACTAAAGATTATTTTTATTACGGATTAATCTGCCCATCATTTTCTTGAATAATTGTTTTGTCAATAAAATGTGCCCCGTCTAATAGAGTGCAGCAGGGATGACGTAAAAAGCTAACATTAGACTATAAAAAAAACTCCCCCCAGTTGCATGAGTTAACATCGCCACTACAAGGAGACCTAAAGCTGTTTTCAGCGTGATGATGTTCTGTAATCTCATTTAGCCACTTGTTAGCAACCGACACATAGAAGTTTCACGAGTTGGGTATTTACTGATGTATTTTATGTTGTAGAATAAAACATGAAGGTCTGTTAAACTTGTGTTAGCCACAGACCTTATTTTAGGCATCTAACCAAAAACCCCCTTCAAAAAAATCCATTGTCTTCAAGATGAGGGGAACGGGAGTGCTAATAACTCACTTCAGGGTTTTAGGACTTCCTGCGCTACTCTATTTCCCAGACCCCAAAGTGACATCTTCAAATGGTATGTTTTATTCCATTAACAGTCCAAAAATCTACAGCTATGTAAGTTTGACAAAGAAAAGCATCAAATTCTCACTTTTCAGAAGCATGAAAACCTTAAATGTTTTGCTTTTTTGCTTAAATAATCAATAAAACATCAATACAAGTATCAAAATAGATACAGATAAATCTTCTGCTGATTTACCAGTTGGTTAGTTGACTAAGCATTGCAGTTATAGCCACTACTTAACATACTATACAGTGCAAACATGTGGTACAAGTTAAACATGTGTACCTTCTTTTTTAATTTCATTATTGTTCTTGAGAATCACTGTTTGCTCATATAGTAAGAAAACTCATCTGTGATAAGAAAGGTAGGAAAAGAAAAGCAGTTTTAATAGTTGAGCCACGCCTCCAGCCATCTTCAGTAGACTTTAAGGCTCAAAAAATTGGCATCAGTATTAATACAGCCTTACCTTTCACTGTTTTTGTGTACAGGTGCGTCGATACGAGCAGAAGCATGGCAGTCGAGACCCTGCGGCAGGCATCGACTCCTCATCACGTCACAGTGGGACTGGGCAGGACAGTGGCTTCGGCAGTGACAGTGCTCACATTCGCATTGTCCAAATAGAGCAGCAAAGCGGGGCCAGCCACCACTGCATCGCTAGGCCCTCCCACAAGTCCACCATCACCAAGAATCTTAACTTCATCCCTTTCGACATCTTTCTCACAGCTAGTAGGCTGTCTGTCATGACCTACGCTTGCTCCAGTCCCCCAAAGGCCCTTCCCTCATCGTCGGACACCCCCAGCACACCCGAGAAGAAGGAGCCAGGGGATAAGGTAAACAAAAAGCCTGTGACATGGAGGCTCTCTCATGACTCAGTTCCTGGATTTGTCAGTGGTCCATGTGTGTATAATTTTTCATACCATGCACAAAAGCAATATGTGTCATTTATGTGAGGATTTTAGTGGTGTACAAGTACAAAGGATCAATATTACATAATTTAAAATCAACTTTAAAATTTGGACTTACCTTATGTGGTTTACGAGAGTAATTTCATACAGTCCAAATTCATTTAACTGAATTTAATCCAACATAATGACGTATTTTGCACTGTAACATGGCTATGCACAGTACAGTTAGTCTGTTCCGTTTAGTCTGTCACTGCCCATCTAGCTGACTAAAGACTTTAAATGTATGATGTATATTAAAATGCTGCTCTTTACACTTAGTCACTGGTAACGTGATCTGGCTGATATGAAAGTGAAAGACTTCTGGGCACCAGCTCAACACTGTCTCACGCAAAAAAGAAAAACAAATACATAGTTGTCACAGGCAATTAGAACTCTGAGGTTTTCTTGGTAATAAGCATCTACACTGAGTGGACATTTTATTTGGTACAACGTGTTATTATGAACAGCCAGTTCTCCAAACAGTGGATGTATATAGATAGGATCAACAGGATCTGTGTAAACTGCATGATGCGGGCGAGTTATGATGGACCAAAACCTTAGTAATGTTTCCAGCATTGTGTTGAATCAGTGCCTCAAATAATTGTAGTGGATTTTGTGGAAAGTGAGGCTTGACACTGTACTAAATGAGCTTTCTGCTTCTACTTAAGGTGGGAAAGAGTGCCCTTAACCAGCCTGAGATCCTGCCTGAGTCTCCTCCGACCTCGGCCTCCCCTACTCCAGACCCTGCTCCAGCTGCCCAGGGTTCCCTTGCTGGCCTTACGGCTGAGGACATCCTCAACAGCAACACCTCCCAGCCAGCCTCTCCTCTGCTGAAAGGCAGCCTGCTATCCCTGGGTGGCCTGCCAACTCCCAGTCGCTCCTCAGCCCGCCAAGCACTGGGTGTGACCATAGTGAGGCAGCCGGGGAGAAGAGGGACTGGGGACCAGGTGCTGGAACCTCTCCTGTACATCCAGGTGATACAACCTTCCGCTCTGCTCAGCTGCCACCACCGCAAGCAGAGGATGGAGCTTTCTGTGTTTGATGTGGCCTTAAGAGGAGTAGCTTCTGACTACAAGTGCCTAGGTAAGAGAGATCAGGAGAGGACAATATTCAAATTTGTGTGGGGAAGATGTACTAAGGGGATCTTGTTAGTGTAAAGGGTGGGATTTGGATTGTCTAATTAAGATATAGATCCTGTTGAAAGTCCAGGGAATGCAACATGGCTGCCAGCCAATTAATCACACAAAGGAAAACTATCACAACAGTGAATATAAAATACATTGACACCAGTTCTTTGTCCTGTTCTCTTCCCTTCTCCTTGCTCCTTTCTCCTCTTTTTTTCTCTTTCTTAATTTCTTCATCTTTCATCCAGACCCAGGAAAGACTCTGCCAGAGTCACTGGACTACAATGTCTTTTGGCTGCAGACAGTAGCTGGAGAGGTAGACAGTAAAACGGGCATCCCTCCCCCCCTGCTCTGCCTCCAGATCAAAGATTTCCTCAATGGACCTGGTGGGGATCACGCACACACACTCATATACAGAAAAAACACATTGTTCAACGCATGCAACCTCTTTATACTCACGCTAACATGCTCGTTTACTATTTTAAGGCACCCGTTTCACATTGAATCCCGTTTCGGGGGAAATGTCCACTGCTGTGAGCAGCAAGAGGAGCACACGCATACACACTGATCAAACACATACTGTACCAGACACAAACACAAAAGTCTACTTTTATGCTCTGTGTGCACATGATGAGCAGTGTAAATGACATTGCAGATTTTTTCTACAGTAGGCTACTGATATCACTAATACTCACTATGAACAGCAGAGTACAAGCTCCTGTGGATTTTAGTGTGTACATAAGTATAATGTCAGGCTCCTGTGGATTTGCTCTTCACAGGGTTTGGTTGTCTATTTTTAGGCTGATATGATATCCATATGAGCGGCTTTAAGCTAAGGTTGTTGACCTAAGGGTGTGGCTGACATCCTACCCAAATAGTACAGCAATGAATAAAAGTGTGAGTGGGCTTTTGAGCATATGAGTGTGTGCAACCTTGTTATCCCTATGAGGGTTTCATGGAGAGTGTGTGTAGGCGCAGGACATCCTTCAGAGTTCAGCTCCCTGAACCCAGTAGGCCAGATGCTGCAGATGCACACACACACACACACACACACACACACACACACACACACACACACACACACACAAAACTATGGACATACTTTGACATATAGTCTGTCTTTCTTCCACATGCATACAATCATGAACACACACTGTGCATGTATACAAAAAGGAACTCCGAGCTGAACTGTAGGTGTTATTGATGACGGTTCGGGGAAGCGTATAGCCCCCTCGCCCACACCCATCCCTTCCTGCTGTCAGCGGAAAGCCCACAGCTTCTCTGTCCACCTGGAATCACACCACACAATGCAGCTCTCTGTACACCACTGCAATCACACAATAGAGCCGCAAAGCACCAATGTCCATCTACCCCTCTGCTCATTCCAGATGGCGCCAGCAGTCAAATTACAGCGAGCATGACCTTTCCATGAGGCATGAATTACATCATATTTCAGTCAGGTTTTGAGCTTATATGGTAAATATGATTCCCGTCTGGTGGGAATTCACTGTATACAAGAGAGGTAGGTTATTGTAATGAGAAAAGAGAAACTGTCCTTCAACATAGAGTGTTTACTGTACTGATCTCTGATCTCCTTTTAGAGAAGAGTAAGAAAGAAGAACTGCAGTAGATGCAGTATTATTTCCAAAGGTAATATTAACATTTAAATATAGTTTGGTTCACTTTGTGTATTTATCTATTCAAAACTGCATAATGTTCAGTGCTGATTTTACAGCTTTATGTGATTTATGAACAGGATGTTTTACTGAACAGGGTTATTGCCTGTCATACCTCGATTACATTATGCTGCAGTTACATCTGATTCTAGTGTTCAGTTGAAGTGCAGATGTCGACATTGTACAATTACAGTCAGGTGTTTCCTTGAACTAGTGAAGAGCAGAGCCATCCTTGTCTCAGTGGGATAACTTCAATCATGATCACTCACATTCATTCTCTCTACATACACACACAACACATATAAACAACACCCTCCCAAATGACTCAGACAGGATCCAGGCTCAGTGTGAGGTTGCCCCGGGTCAGGCTGTGCTGGAAATATCTAGAATTGACCACACATGCTACTGGTTCTCCCTCACCCCGTCACCCACACAGTCACACACACATACAGGCACACACACACAACTGTGAGTTGTTTGGTTAAGATTATTATCCTCTTCAGGAATGGAGGAGCAAAGGAAGAAGTTAGAAAGAGCAGGAGAATCAGTGATGCTGACTTTTGTAGAACAGTAATTCCTGTTGTTTTGACATCGATGGAGTCTAAAAAGTTTATCAGTCTGAACTGAAGCATGGGCATAGTTCATAAGAAGGTTTAATAAATGTCTTCACCTGTGAGACATGCCTCCAGTCAGTCAAGTTAATTTGTTTGGATTCCTCTAATCTGAGTGTGAAACAAAAGGTGCAAAGAAGGACAAAGGGACGATCGATGAAAACAGGATTAGGAAGAAAAAGAGCATTCAGCATTTTATTTATCACTCCCATGGTATTTTCACAGATGGTTTATTTGCATGTGCAAGTCTTTATAACTGTCTGTCGCTGTGTGTGTTTTGCGATGCGTGTGTATCATGTCTGGCGGCTCTACTTTGATTCGACAGTGCTTCACATTTGATTTATTTCAACGAGGCGCAAACGGAGAGCAGACCGCCGTGAGGCCATGTCTTGCTGTGTGTTTACAGCAATATGCTCGCAATTTCAGCAGCATTTATTCTGCAAGACCAATCAAAGCTGCCCTCCCAAGGATGCCGAGTGGGAAACACTTGTAACATGTGTACTATAAACTGGATGGTGTTTCAGCACTGACCCTCACTCAGCAGCCGCTCATCACACACACACATACACATATAAACACTACAAATACAGATACATACAGGAAGCCACATTTGTAAACCAGGAGGGTTCAAGGCTTGACCAGCAAACACATACATATAAAAAGCTGGGATGGGTTTGTTTTTTTCAGTATGAGCAGTGATTGACCAGTGAACACACAACACACATATACACTTTCCTCTGCTCCCTCTCTCATCTTTCCTACTCAGCTCCAGTCTTTGAGAGGGTCAGTGAGCGAGTCCAGAGATGTAACTGCTACCACTTGGAGACGAGAGAAGCAACAGGTGATAGATTAGCTAGAACAAATTGGAACCATTACTCTCCCGTGTCCCTGGTTCCCGTCAAGCTATGGGTTTGTAGAAATGTTGTCAGTTACTGTATACAAGCCTGTGCCCCTCCGAACCGTCCAGAACCACTTTAATTTGAGTCAGATGGTATCTGAGGCGCGTGTCACTGGCCTTACTTGGTATGAGGCTTTTTTTTGTGACAGTGGGATTCTACAGATATTTCCCCCAACAAAAGGATTGGCCCTTGCAAACACAGACATACACACATACCCTTCACATACAGACCCTGTGTAATTGGACACATTGCCACCTGTGTCAGACACAGGCCCTCTGCTGTCAAGAGTCAAGCGTAAAAGTCAGCCAGAGAAATCAAAGGTGGGGTGGGAATGAAAACAATGTTAGTTGTGGTTGCACACACACACATATACCCAACACCAGGTTCAAAGTGGGGACGGCGTCATGCATGACCTCGCCAAAAAGGCACAGTAACCTGGGTAATAAGCATATTTGATCTGCCCCACCACTTTGCAGAGATATATATGTGTGTGTACGTGCCTCTGTCAGACCTTGATCTCCCACTTTCTCCAGCACTAATAGAGTCTGACACCTGAGAAGGGCCAGTCTATGATTCCCCCCAGCCTGTTCACATTAAGTCCTGTTCTTTAAAGGTATGCGAACACCAACACCACCTCTCAACCTCTAGGCTTGATGCCTGCTCCTTGCACAGGCCTTCCACTGACAGTCTCCAGCTTTAAATAGCCGTTAGTCTTAAGGCTGAAGCCAAGGTTTTCCCAATAAAAACACTAGTGTGAGAATGTCACCGCTGGAAAAGCCCTCTTTTGACTCACCCTGCTTGGCGATGAAAGTGCCACCACTCTTTTAATAATTGATATTTCCTCCCTTTAATTTAAAAAATCTCTGCAGTCTTTCCTTGCTCTCCCAAAGCAGAACAGGCACATTTGGAAGCAGCGTTACATAAGATTGTTTTCTCAGTTCTTCACTTTACAGTGTTAAAGAGGTGCAGCAGTGTGTATGGTTGAGAGAAGTCTTTGTCATAGTGCTACGTTACATCTCAATCCATAAATACAGGATTTTGCAGCTCTGTCTGTAAAATGTATGTCTGTCATGGCTTGTAAATAGTTTTTTTGTTTTTAGGGGGGGGGGGTTCTCTGCTGTGAGGTTTTACTGTCCTTGTTTTATGCCATCTTTGCCTGGACAGTGAAACCACATTGAACAACACTGTAGAGACCGTCTCATACACACTCCCTTTTCAGCTCCAGAGAAACAACCAAACGTAGGAAAATGACAGATGTACTCCACTTGAGGCCATATAATGCTGTGATGTGATTTTATTAGATTCATCTTTTGGCATTGCTCCACTGCAGTATAAATGTGCTCCATGGACTGCTGAATACAGTCAGGGGGAAGCTGTACAGATGCTGTGGTCGCTGTCTATTCCAGGATCCAGTTGTTTCTGACTTTGTACAGCTTAAATCAACTAATTCACATACACTCTATCCTGCTGTCATTTGAAAAAGTAAATTAACAGGTATTTTCCTTGAACTGTTCTGTCACTACCGTAAGAGTTTCATTAATGTAGAGGTGATTAGTGTGTCAGTTAGCGCAAGTGCAGTATGTTATATGTCTCAAGTCATTAAATGGGATGTATTATGATTGAACTAATAAATACTGTAAGTTGCATGCTGCACTTAATTATTTTGACGCTTTATCATAAATATTGCTGTAAATATAGTTAAATGAATCTTTTTGAATGGAATTATAATATTTTTACCTGCATGGTGTGCAGGTAAAAAGAAGTTGTCAACTCTTGTGTTGCCTTGAATGATTAAAGCTGTAGGAAGCTCAATTCATCCGACCATGTCCAGATAAGGTCCTGATTCAATGTTTCTTGGTTTCTCAAAATATGTGAGAAAGCAATACACCCATCAGCTACAACATTAAAACCACTGACAGAGGAAACAAAAGACATTGATCATCTCGTTACAATGCAATGTTCTGCTGGGAAATCTTTGATCCTGGCTTGACCTGACCTGACTTGCTTCTCCCACCCAACCACCACTGCAAACCAAGTATCTCCCCCCACCCATGCACGTTGCATGCACACATGTTTTTTTTTGTTTTGTTTTTTGAGATGGTAGGAAAGATGTGGCAAGAATGACTCCACAGGTGTACTGTACGTTAGACTTTTTACTCATGATTAATAGTAAAAGTTACATATGGGTTAAGTATTGGGGTTAAAGCAAACTATATGCATAGTATTGCTCATTTAGGTAAGGTGAGTTTCTGAATATAGGTAATAAATCCCTTAGAAATGGCTGCATGTTGGGGGTAGGATGGGTTTTCTGGGCAGGGGAAGAGAGAGGGACCTCAGGATGGAGGACAATCGATAATGAGGACCAGGTCTCTCTGTGCAGAGAGCCAGGCAAGGCCCAGCTCTGGCCCTGACTGGGTGATCAGAGACAGCTTTATGTGATTACAGAGGGGGGATGGGTTGATTAGATCGAGGGGTGGAGGAAGAGTAAAAGATAGAAAGAAGCAGAAGGATGAGCTACATGAAACAGAGGGAGAAAATGAAAGGGTGAAAGAAGAATGGAGGGAAGCAGAGGAACCTGGATGAACAGCTGCATACGGGCTATTTATTCCACCACTGGAAAGTTTCCTGGTGATAAGTCAAGTGGAAATGATAAGCTACATTGCACAGCAAATTCCACCTATCTTTCCTCCAATTCCTCTCTCCAGCCATCCTTCCATTTGACCATGTGCCTTACTTCCACTGGATTAAATGAGAAAGGATCCTGAGGGCAGAGTCTGTGTGTGTGTGTGTGTGTGTGTGTGTGTGTGTGTGTGTGTGTGTGTGTGTGTGTGTGTGTGTGTGTGTGTGTGTGCCTGCCTCTCTTGGCAGCACTCCCGCTCATGTCATCCAGTGCTCCTACCTGGGAAGGAGACAGACGGGAGGCCTAAAACCCTTAAAAACCCTCTAAACACTGGTGCCTTGATGAGACCATGAAAAACAGCTGCGCTTGTTTTCGGCCGCTTCCCTCTCCCATCATCATGACCAAGTGGAAAAATGGGATAATGGAAGTGGTGTAAAACGGCATTGAGTTAATTCATGTGTCTCTGTAAATTCCAGTCAAGTGTTTGAAGGCTGCAACACACCAGAGAGCGGGAGAGAGGTAGAACAGGAGAGAGACGAGGAGTTTTGGATTTATGTGGCTGGCATGAAGAAAAGATTCTCCTTTGCTATTCCACATTGTCACGTTAGGATGTTACAGTGAGGCAGCCAGTAATTGTGTGTGTGCATATATGTGCATATAAGTCAAGGAGATACAGATTGAGACTGGACACAGCTGTTCTTTAACAGGTCCTTGCATGCAAAGCTGAGTGATTAGAAGAGGAGAAAAGAGTTCAAAGTTTGATTTACGAGACAAGGTACCATGCAGTGTTCTATGAGTTAGATAGCAACAGATCTTGCTCAGTGGGACACTGATGAAGCCTTTCTTTCCCTAAAACCCTCCAATGGATTGTGTCCAGTGTATGGTGGATTTTTATTCAGTTCAGGTTTGGGGGTTTCACATAGTTTAAGAG
Source organism: Cephalopholis sonnerati (assembly GCA_019142605.1). Taxonomy (NCBI): domain Eukaryota; kingdom Metazoa; phylum Chordata; class Actinopteri; order Perciformes; family Serranidae; genus Cephalopholis; species Cephalopholis sonnerati. Next base: position 10,498,525 of record JAGQAX010000008.1, on the reverse strand, counting down.
GGCCTGTTGTAGCACTGTGGAGGACTAAACAGCCTTTTACTATATTGCTAATTATAAAGACTATATATCAAATATACATTTTTCACTCACAAAAAAAACAAAACTAACATAACCAACCCAACTGCCAAAATAAATGCTGACATTGTACATTTTTGAAGACCACAGATACGTTACTTTTGTATGTTATTATGTAGCAGATATGTTGAAACTTTTTGTTTCTTTCTGTTTCAACGAGGCTGTTGTTAACATGTGGTTATGTTTAAGCACAAAAACCACTTGGTTATGGTTAGGAAAAGATCATGCTTTGGCATACAATACCCGGTTTTGGTGGCAGAATCCCCACAGGAAACACAGTGATGTCTTGGTAAAAAACAGCCGCTTTTCTGGGAATTATCTTTGGTGGAAACACAATGATGAGTTGCTTAAAAATACCTGCTTGTGGTGGCTAAGCAGCAGCTGGAAACGCCATGATGACACGCTAAAATTCAATTGGTTTTGTTGTTGGTTGGTGTTGAACAGTGGTCTGCAGCTTGGCAGGTGTCTCCCCAAGGTGTCATGCCATCCACCATTCCCTCCACCTCCTGGTGACACTTAGCCAGTGCATGACCGTACTTTTGAAACGTTAATAGGATATGAAATGTACAAATGTAAAGTATCCCTACAGTAGTCTGTACGAGCGTAAATTTAGTATGTGTGCTACTTAATGTACTTGAGGTAGCTTCTGTTTGTCTCAACAGCAAGCACATGTTTTATAACCTTCCCAAAAGTATTGCTCTCTCTACTTCCGGCCCTGTTATACTTTTCACTCAGCACTTCATAAGTACAAGTCAGAATGAGCACAGCAGGAGACTCCCCAATTTTGGGAGGGACTGCTTAGAAACGGTCCAAGGAGAGAGTTGTTGTTTAACAACACAGTTTTAAAAGCATTTTTTCTTATGTCTCTTTTCTTCACTGTTTCCTATCTTTTGTCTCCTTCTCTCCCTCATTTTCTTACTTTCCGTCTCTCTCCACAGCTGAGTTAAATGTGGAGCTATCACGCCCTTTGAAAATCAACCCCACACTGGCGAAGCTGGAGCAGGCCAAAGCTTACCTGAAGAAAGTTCTACCAAACCACACTTGGGATACCTCCAGTAAACCACCCTCTGCTTCCTCCACTCCTCACACCTCCCCTACAAAGACACCACCCAGAGCATTTCCTCCTCGTTCAGAGCCTCACCATCAGGCCTCGGCCCTGGGTAAAGCCAGCAGCATCAAGGCCCTGGCGCTATCCTTCCACAAGGTCTCTCTCCACACTGCCCAGATTGTAGTCGTCATGGAGACAGAGGCCCATCCAATGAGGCCCAGTGTGACAGTAACAGGTGTCGGCCATGACAGGAAGTCTGAACATGAAGTCGGGACCGAGAATAGAGGGTGAGTAAAAGAAAAACATCCGTTGTTTTTTTCCAGAAACTAAAAAATAACACTGAGCGTATGTTAGCAGAGACACATGAGAAGTACAAGCAACACAGATGCACTGCATCACAGGTGAAGAAACATGAAACCATACTTTCTGTAATTTGCCAAATAAATTTGTGATTGACTATACACCAAAGGAAGTAACAAAATGAAAAACACACTTGACAGCTGCTACCCTGATGGGCCAGCCACTATTAATGTTCATAGTTCTAATGAAGGTCACCTTGATGTTTAAACTGGAAACATTGAGCCCCCTAAACCGTAAATCAGTTGTAAATTATACCATCTAACAAAAAAAAGTTTGTTGTAAAACCCAGCAATGTTCATGCAAAAACAGAACTGTTGTTCGATAAGATACAGCTAACTCTTGGTTGTGTGGTCGCTGATGCTTTACACTGTTGAAGCAATGTTTGCTTTTTTCTCCTACCCCCTACAAAGACTTCCATGAGCTCAGTAAATGACCCGTGTTGTTTCACTCTAGAGTAACAAGGGCCTGGACCTTAAATACCTTGCTTTATTATTACTTTTATCTTAATGTTGAAATGAAAAAACATATTATACCGCTGATGTGATCCATCTCATTCTGCTGCATTGCAAAAACATAGCCACTTGTTTCAAGGGAATTCTTGAAACAGGTGGAGCTACATTGGAAACAACTGTAGTGACCTCACCCCATTTGGCAGATTTTATCATCTTTTAAAGAAACCACAATTTTAAGACTCAGTAATGCACTCCACTAAATGTACATGTTTTTTTGTGGTGTGTCATTTGCCTAGTACCCTAAGCTCACCGTGTGTGCCAACAGGAACCAGTCCAGGCCCTTTGAAAATGAAGCACAGTTACACAGAGCTCCAAATATCCAATAGAAAAATGTAATGGAGAACAAATTGTTCTGTTTCATGTCATTGTGTAACCAAACAAATATTGATGTGGACAAACTCTAAAGGGCTATACCCAGTGCACCACACTTATATTTGTTATTCATTCAGATTGAAGTTTATTTGTAGCTGGAGTGGTGGAACATATTCCTTCAGAGAATGTGTTTAATTAAACAGCAGGTTGTATAAAGACACCAAGTATAAATACATTCTGAATATTTATTGATTATAGCACTTAGTCAAACTTTCCACTTTCCACCCTTGTTTGTGGAAGAGTATGTGATGTCTCAGCCTTTTTGGACAATTTGACATTCTGTCATTCACTCACACTATGAACCAAATACCAATATTGCTTTCACGATTATTTGGAATATTGCTGTTTTTTACACATGCTAGCAAAGCCCTCATCTGCCAAAAACAAGTTTTGTCAGTAAACTGTAAAGTGAGATGTTTGTGTTAGTCTTGGATCTTAAGTTGTTGTGAGACAGTGTGTGTGTGTATTTGATTGCCGCTGATGAGTATGTGTGTATTGCTGCCTGAAAAAGAAAGATATTTTCATGTGCTTGTGTATGAGTGTGTGTGAGAGCGAGATGTTTGTTTTCGTGTTAGGACCAAACCCTGCCTTCATCATCAACACTGACTATTATCCAGGAGGCATCACAGTGTTTCCATTCTAACAATCAGAACTGCTAATGCTAATGTAAATTCAAAAGCTTCCAATTTCTCTGTGCCGTTGGGTGTGAGCCGATGCGCTGTAACAGATGATCAGGGATTGTTGGTTTGTGTTTCAGTTTTTGCTATTTGTTTGGCATGTCTTCCAAATTGGCCACCAGATGGAAACAGTAAGATAAAAGAGAGTGATGGGCTGACGTGCCACATGTGGGAGCGAACAAGGAACACTCATAATTTTGTGAGGGAGATAGTTTGTACCGAAGTACCACTGAGCAACACATCCCCTGTTGTGTCGGGTTTGCAGGGGGATGAGGACAGAGCAGGAACTGGGCTCCCTAAGTGCCTGCATCTGCTTGACAGATGTTGTTATATTGGGTTACTTCAGATAAAATGATTGTCGAAAATGTTAATTAAAACCTCAAACAATTTGCACTTTGTTTACTCAAATCTGCATAACTGCACAGTGACACAATGCTCAGCACTGCTGCCCCGCTCTGATTTTCACCAGCTTTTCAGCTTTCATCCATCTTTGATGTGTTGACTTCGATAAACACAGTTGAAACTGCGTGTGCAGTGCAATGGAAAAAGAAATAGAGTTTAGAGACAATTGTACTAATATGAAAGCTAATCCCCTCCCACTCTCTGCTTCAGATATTTATAGTGATTTCTCTTCCTCTGCACATAGAAATCCTTTTCAAAACAGATTTGTTAATAGTAGTACTTTGACTTGTTTACAATAAACACAGGAAGTAGAGATTAGTGTGCAGTGAACTGTCTTTTCATGGATATTGTTTACTGCACAATTACCAGCACCTTGAAACAGAGCCACCGCTCCTCTCAAGACATTACAGCTTGACTGGACGCATATAAAAAATGTTGGGATCAGGACCGCTGGTGTTTATTGACATCCATTCAATCATTCATCTCCAGTTTGGCTCCAGACTCTTTGAAATACTGTTTGTTATTACGGCCCAAAAAACATAACATCATGTGTGTCTGTTCTGAACAAGACGTTACAATAACTGCCATAAAACTAATGCTGTCATCATCTGCTGCAAAAGTTTCATTTATCTCCCCATATATCATGTTTGAGCACTCTCTGAAATACCTGAGAGGTTTGAGATCCTGTATGTAGATCTCATTATAGACCCTGATATTTCATCTCTTCGCCTCATCTCTGAGAGCATGCTGAAAGTTGGAGTAACATCTGCAAATGTTGCATGGCACAAAATGCCCACTAAGAGGATCTTTTTTTTGCATTGGAAAAGATATCTTAAAGCAAATGTCAGAAGTTATGCTGCTGAATGAACAATGAACATGTTTGTCTCACCCTGTTGTTTCTCCCTTCTTTTTGTTCTTGATAACTCTAGCACATTTATAGATCTTTGTCACAACACACGCGGCTATTTTCCCTGAGGGCTTCTTCACATAGTGTTTCCAGATTTGTTGCCATTGAAAGGAGACAAACTGTCTCCAATTACGCAGACTGATCGCCAGTGACAATAGATGTATCTGCTGACTTTTAGCCTTAGCTGCACCGCCTCCATCACTCAGCACTCTGGCCTCTCAAGTCCGCTCTGTACCTTGGAAAACGGATACCTTGGAATTTGCGAAGATAAAGGTTAGGATTCCCGTACTGTTAGGCTGAGCGTTTGAGCTGCCACAATAAGTCAGGGGCAATGACCCCCCCGGGAGAGGCTGTACATGAGAGATGTAAGACAGGAGAATGTAGTATTACTACTGCTGCAGTATGTACCACTACTGTTGCTGCTGTTGTTTCTCTGCTGGTCCTCAGTGGCAAGCTGAGATTGATGGACCACATCCTGAGCAGACCTCAGGATGATGCCAGTGTGCAAAGAGAAACTGGAGAGGGAGGAACAGTGAAGGGAAGAGTTGTGAATGAAGGGAAGCAGCAGGGTGATAGAGCTAGAGAGGGAGAAAGAAAATGGGGAAATGTGAGAGAAGAGAGGGAGGAGTCAGATAAAAGAAGATGTAGGAAATAAAACATGATTAGACAGAGAGAAAATGCAGATTAAGCAGAAATGGGATACAGCACAAGAAAGGAAATAAATGAATAAGTAGGACAGAGAAGCAGATGAGGAAAAGTTTGTCACAAAGTTGGATAAAGGAAACAGAAGGAAAGGTAAGGAAAGAAAGTAGATATAATACAGGACAGAGGGGGGAAAGCAGATGACAGGCAGGCTACTATGTGTGAGCAGTAACAGGGGTCTCTTCAGTATATGCCATTACACTCACCCCACCCCACCCTGTCTTCATCAGTGTACATCTATAGCTGCAACGGGGTGAAGACTCTGTCATCCACCCCCTCCCTCATCCGCAGAACATCTGGGGCTCTGTACCTGGTCATGGCAGCCCCCCCTCTGCCAGGGGACAAGATGGAGAGAGAGGGGATTAGGTTGACAGTGAGGTGTGTTACCAGATCCTGTGTTAATGAAAAGCAAGTGGAAGTCCCGCATTCCTCCCTCCGTCCACGGCTCACCACTCCCCAAGGTAGGGGGGCATTTATAGTTCAATGAAAGAAAGGAGGGGGGCGGGCCTGAGAGAGAGAACATATGTCCTAAGGTCCATGAAACAAGACCCTCCCTAATCTCTCAGCTCCCCATCAGACTGCCCATAGAGTGCCCCCGATTTCCTAAGAACACACACACATACGTATTGGCAGACCCTGTTACGAGTGCCCCCTTTTTCATATGCATACAACAACATACACACACACACACACACACAAAGCTTTCTCCTCGGTCCTTTGCCTCCGCGGACCCCCTGCTTCTTCACGGTGATTTACTCCTGCACACTTGTAAAGGAAAACTTCTGTTCGTGGAACAAAGTGACGGCTACCCATTATTTATTTATGTGTCTTGACTTTTTTTCAAGTTTTATTTTGTTTCCCTGGACAATCTTTGAGTTACGGTCATGTCATTTTGTTTACTCTGCTGAAAGAAAGCCACTCTCTTCCATTTATCATATTATTTCTGTTTCAATGGTCTGGGAGAAGCAGAGCTAAGTATAGCCAAACATAAAGAGATTTATATTCGGGAATACACCCTGCTGTGATTTGGCAAGTTAACCCAACAAATAAATTGTTTTCAATGCATTATTAATAGAAATATATCACAGAGAAGACATGGGGGGGCGACTGTCCTGCAAGGTATTTGTTAACACACATGGCTGCCGAGTCAAGACGAAGATGTATGGCGGTTAGATGGTCAGAGACATGACGTGTAAGAAAGCTGTGAGATTATTGTAATCAAATATCGGAGACAAACAAACAAGATCTTGCAGTCTTTTTTGAACAGCAGTTTTTGTTAATTGTTCAAAGCTCATATTTTGTGGAACATGGGTGACTCCTAGCATGAAGTCTTATTGAGCCAACAGACCATACTTGTGGTGGGAACTTCAAATCAGAGAAGTGGTACATATTATGGCTGCAAGTTACAATCACTCTAATGAGCGATTGATCTAATGATTAATTTCTTTAATTGTTTAAGATCAAAATATAGGGAAATTTTTCCATCACAATGTCCCAAAGCCTAGGATTGATAGCTTGCTGTGTCCAACCACTTCTTCAAAACCGAAACATATTCAATATAGTGAACTTACTACCACTTAAAACCCAGGACAGCAGCAAATCTTCACAGTTTAGAGGAGGATGTCGGCCATTTCTGCTTCAGCAGTTTCTTTAAGGATTAATCCAGTATCAAAATAGTTTCCATTATTTTTTATTCAACCAATTAATCAACTAATTGTTTCTAAAGTAGCCCCGAACAGACAGACCTAACACTGGCTCTAGATAGAGCCATTTGCATTTTCACACTGGCCACCGTAGATTGCAGCCCCTCCACAATGAGCTGAACAGCACAGAAAAAAACACTGATTTTTAAAGTGAAACAGATTTATTTAGTGTTTTTACTGGTGGCGTACACCTCTTTCAGGCCTTGTTTTGTGCATACTCAATGTTTATAAATAAGACCCCAGGTCTGCAAGAGACCTCATTGGGTATTTTAGCTCCTGGTAAAAACCTCCTGAAGAGTGAATACTGAAGGAATCCTAACCAGGAGTTCATTCTTCAATTCTCCATTAATCATTGAGGCATTCGAGAAAACAAAGTTTTCTTTATGAATTCCACATAACGCAGGGTGAGTAACTGATATACAAATGGTCATTTAGGGAGTAAAGTATTCCTTTAAGAAGCCCCCCTTTAACAATGTTGTTCTATATTTCATCCACACAATATTGACTTAGTTTTGTTGTTTCTTTCACTTTACTCGCTGGGCACTGCATGTCCAAGGCACAGCACATCACACAGGCACATGTACTCACAGAGGATCAGAGCAGCCAGAGAGAAAGAGAGCAGTTTCTTCGTAAATTATATTTGAAAATAACCAAAACCAAGCTGAGCCTAAAGCTATATGAAATGAGATGGCCCAAACCTGACCTTAAACCCAATAATTTGTCAGAACCCATCAGGCTTACGTTTGGTGACAGAATGGCATACTGTGAAAATTCCAATAGTGGAGCTAAGATCTCCCTGCTTGCAACATTCTTTTTATACATGTTTTCCTATAAAGAGATCGCATCCAGAGCTGAATATTAAGAAATTAAAAGATATCTACCACGCGTAATTTGCTGTGCTGCAACTGTCATTGAACCCATATGTAACTCATCAACACTCATCAGTTACTGTGTAATGTCTTGGATGACACACAGCTCCCTGCATTGTGCCATTTTGGCCGACAGTGTCCCCTGCTACGAAACCAGTTTCCTCTAGTGTCCTATAGTGGTCTTGTGGTGAGGGATAGTGTATTTCTGTGGTGAGTGACAGTATATTACTTCTATTACTCTCACCATCCCAGACAGTCTTCGGGGGCCTCTGCTAGTTAGGTAATGACTCCTTTAGGTTTCTTCTAATTGATACCAGTGCATCGCGGGTTATAAATCAGCCAGGCAGTGGTCAGATAACGTCTGCCAGGGAGAAACCGACACGGTAAATCAACGTCTCTGGTCCTATCTAATCTTACCCAAGCGTTTGCCAGAAATGTATTTCACTTTAGGAAGATTTCCATCCACCCTTTTCCCCACCACCCACTTTGTTGCTCAAGTGTCATAGGTTTTGCGTTAGCCTGCGGAGTGTGTGCTCGTATGCACTGGTTTACTGGCAGTCTACTGTGAGAGCATTAGATGCAGGTGTAGGTTAGTGTGTGCAGATCTGTGTGTGATCAAAGTTCATTCTGAATTATGTTTTCCAGCATCCTGACATACAGTAGTTCCACTACTTAGCTCAATCACTCACACACTGAATGAATCCCCGGCAGTGTTGGGAAGATTTCCCTGTTAAAATGTAATAAGGAATGTAAGTATTTTACTTACTTCATCAAAGTAATGTAACTTTTTACATTCAGTTACTTTTAATTATTTTGCAGGCAGATGTTTTAAATTGGCAGAAGAAAGGCAGTGCAAATTCAAACAAGAGAACCACTGAAAATTGTCCAGACATATAATAAAAAAAAGTCATTCCTGCACAACAAAACAAAGCAAAGCAAAAAAATGAATGTTGTATAGTACATATAAATCAAACAGAATGCAACTGTAATGTTGTTGATCATTATTTGCTATTGTTTACTTTAATGTCACTGTTTGTTAAGTTTCAGTTTGTGTATTGTATTTGTTGTCCAATGAGACGTGCTTTTGGCTGTAAAATGTGTTTTTGTTTAAATAAAAATATTTGGTCACAAAAAATATAAATCAAAAAGCATATATTTAGATATATTTAGATATTTCCCCTTTGTGATTACTAACATTTTGATTTGTAATTGTAATTTAGCAACATATTGTTCTTAGTAACTCTAGCAGATAGCAATCACATTTATTATTTGTAATTTATGTACCCACCGCTGACCCCCTGGATTATACTTTTAACCTCCTCTATCTTATCAGATACAAGGTCTGTGTATGCCTGTATCACTGTGTGGTAGTTTTGCTAAATTATGAAAATATTTTTTACATTTGCATGTTACTTACCTATGTGTGTGTGTGTGTATGTGTGAATGTGTGTTCAGTTGGTGCTGTGTCAAAGTCTGGTTTTGAGAATAGACCATGCTTTTATGTGGCTGTTTGTGAGATGATGTCCGTAGATTGGTAATAAGGGGCTTGTAGATGTCAGCGATGCCAAACACTAAAGTGCTTTCAAGAGCCTGCTCTGTGTCTACAGTTATTGGCAGTCATTGTCTGTGTAAAGGGTACTGTTGTCTGTAAAATGGTCTTGTGGAAATGTGAACACAAACAGTTAAAGTATAACTGTGTGAGCGCATGTGTGTGTGTGTGTGTGTGTGTGTGTGTGTGTGTGTGTGTGTGTGTGTGTGTGTGTGTGTGTGTGTGTGTTTTATATGCCAGGATCTATTTCATTTAGCGCCATCTGAGCCAGTTATATAAACCCCAAACACATAAAGTACACCCCCCTCAAATACCCACAAAACAACAGCTGTTCGTTGACTCTGGTGTCTGTGTGTGTGTGTGTGTGTGTGTGTGTGTGTGTGTGTGTGTGTGTGTGTGTGTGTGTGTGTGTGTGTGTGTGTGTGTGTGTGTGTGTGTGTGTGTGTGTGTGTGTGTGCGTGCGTGCGTGCGTGCGTGTGTATGTCTATAGTTAACAGTTAACAATATTCTATGCCATGTTATTCCGTCTGGTTTCTGTAAAAAGGTCTTTGTATTTCTTTGTCATGTGTGTTTGTGTGTATCTGCATTTGTCTTGTAAACTGCAAAGCTGCAGTAAGTGGTGATTGGATGATAACTGTGTGTCCACTGGAGTCCAATACTTATCATCTCTCTTACTGCAACATTTTGTCTAAGGTCAACACTCCCAAAAAAGGTTGTGGCCAGCTCCTTTGTTTTCTATCTACCATAAAGCATCCTCATGCTCTTTTTCTTTCTCTTAGTCTTTCCTCCTCCTTCCCTCTCTTTTTGTGGCTTCACCCATCACCTGCAAAGATGTTACATACTGTATTTAAGCGAACACAGACACACAGGTACCGCCTGCCTCATCCTCCAACACTTTCCCAGCTCTTTTTTTCCCTCTGAACATTCCCTGCGCTCCTCCCTTCTTATGGCAGTACTTCACAGCTGAGCAGTGTAATGTCTCTGGGCTGTGTGCTGACACATCTCTGGAAACAAATCTAAATAGCAGTGCTATGGTCATACAGGGCAAAAGCAGGGATGGCGAGAGAGCATGGAGAAATGTGCCTCTGACTAGTATCCAGCCTTGATGGAAGAATGGAGTTAGAGATGAAGAAAGAAAGGGATCCCCCCTCATTAAAACCACTCCCAATTAGGGTGATTATTAAGAGTGCTGGCTGCTGCTGCTGGCTTTAGCACCAGGATACTGCGGTCAGCTGGGCTGTAAATGACGCATGGTGAGACAGGAGAGAATGCTTTGATACACATTGTATGTGTGCAAATGTGTATGTGGGTGTATTTGTTTCCACTTGTTCACCTGGGTGTGCATGATTGTGCGTCTAGTTTACACATGTCTGTATACCGACATTTGACTTTTTTTCTCTATTAGTCTATGTGTGTCTGCATTTAATGCACATGTGCTTGTGTCTCCTTTTATACGTGTGTGAATAAAAGATCCTCCATTTTAACAAGCCAGTTTGGGAGTTCCCTTGTGCTGTCTAATAAATCCTAGCCATGAAAATAAACCCGATGTCCACAGTTCAGTAAGTAATCTCTAACAGCTCTCTTTGCGCCGCAATAGCAGAAGATATTAGCAGGTAAACCGCCAACTTGTATCAACAGTGTCTTTCCTGAGAGAAATGAGTCATCCCAGTATAATATTTCCCTTCAGAATGATTTATTCAAGAGAAGCCCTCTTTCATTGGAACCCCCCCTGTTGTGTTATTGCGCTCTAATGTTGAATAAGATGTTCCTTAGTCAGTTTACAGAGCCTGGAAAGATGTGAGGACGCTTATGTGTCATATCTTCATCAAATCATAGCTCTCACTCTCACATCCTCCGGTTCTGTGTCTCTCTCACTCCCTCTATGTCTCTATCTATTTGTCTCCTCATTTATCACCTCCTCCCCCACTCCCTTCATATGCTGTTCCATCTCTTCCATCTATCCTGCTTTACCCCAAGTGAACCCCAAACACACTGTTGTAAAAGCTGGTCCTTAAAGGGCTGAAATATAAATAGGGAACTTTATACACACACACACACACACACACACACACACATATATATATATATGTATACATAGGTTCTTATCCACAGGAAATAACAAAACAATACCTAACAGATAAATGCAAATTATATTGTACGTAGAGTTGTTAAATAACAAGCCTTTTTTTTTTTACCATATATGTTGACTACTGATGTCATGTAATGTAACTTATGGGTATTCATTGTCAGTTTATAGATGGTTACCCCTAGCTGCATTGAAGAAGTGCCTCTGCTTGTTACAGGGTTTACAAAAACAGCTGTTTTCAATATAACAATCAAATGTATCTTTCAAAATGTCGCTCTTTATTCAGTACTGTTAAAATTTTAAAGGTCAAACAACTAAATCATAGAAACTATAACTTTAAGTAAGGGACTGAAACAGGTGTGTCTTCATTCTTTTACTTTCCCAGACCTACAGCCAGACTGGAGTGAGAATTTCTAGAGTTAAAAGGCATTTTTAAAGAGCTACTTCTCAGGGCATTATTAGTCATCTAGGGTTGAGGTTTCCAAATGGGCTGCTGCTGTAGCTTTAACTGACCAGATCAGCCCTCCCATGTCAACGACTAGTAGAGGGGGTTTCAGTCCACTGATTTATGGGACCAAAAGACCAAGTTCAGGACAGCGTGGGACCACAGTGACACATCTCTGTTTTAATGGAAAGGACAGAGAATGCTGTCCTTATTAAGTTGAGGCTTTTGCTACTTTTGGTTCCTTCAGGATGAGTGGGTGTTTGGCTCCTCTGTCTGGATCCCATCAAGATTTTCTCAGTGTCATCATGTCTGCTAAACCCTTCAGTTTACCTAATCACAGAAACACTGAGTTTGAACTTGAATCTGTACAGGTTCAAATTGGTGTAACTATGAACCCAGAACACCTCTGTACAGAGAGATGCACAGGAGTCACATCTGCGGTTATATTAACTGATGGTTGTACATTTTAGCCTCAGACCCAAATATTGGACATTCCTATTACTGTGACAACTTATACCCAGTCTAATTAATAACTTCCTTTAGTGCATAGTCCACTTAAAATGAGTAAACTTGGTAAGCTATATTAGTCATCAGACCATTGTTTCAGAAACATAAAAGCAAAGGCAGGGACCTGCACATGGTTGTTAGATGACAAGATGACAAATCATGCTCTCCTTTTTCAAAGGCAAGTGTTAATAACATTGAATAAATACAATAGTTTGGAGGCCATTGATGTGGTTGGTGTAATTGTAATGTATGTTTTGCTTCTTTGATATCACATATATGCAAAGTGTCGAAGTTAAACTCAGTAAAAACACACAGGCAAGCATTTGTGCAACTGAATTTTGAGGTTGAATTGTTTATGTGTTTCAGTTTCATCTGGCTTTGTTGAACTTGTATCAATGAACTGTGTTAGTTTTTATATATAATTAAAGATATCAATATTTCACTTTGAAACTAGTATTTATTGTCAACATTTTCCCATTTATTATAACCCTCTCTCCTCTTTTTTCCAATGTGTAATCAATAAATTAGGAACTGCTTTACTTTATCCACAAACCATTTAGTACATAGTGTATCGCTGACAAGAAACTTTTCCTCATCATAGTCCAAATTTTTTTGACATATGTTTTCCCTCTGTAGTTCCACCCTGTGCTCCTCATGCCATTCATTGCTACTCCTTCTGTCTTCCTAGATGCAGTTCAGGCTGCGTCTATGCAGCTGGAGCTGCAAGATGTGTTGGTGAGAACAGGGCTAAAGGACCGGAACCGGCTCCTGCTGGGGCCATTCTCCTGCAGCACCTCCCTGGAGGCTCGGTGGTGTCGGCACAGCGGTAGCCCTGGACCTGAGCCTGGCCCCCCTAAACTGCTGCTGGACCTGAAGGGAGGCCTGCTGCAGGTTTGCATACCCATGACATCAATTCAGCATCCCCAGTCACAAGATTTATCATCCAGCACAGGCACAGTTTGTAGAGGTCAGGGTCAGATCAGCACCTCTACACCTGGTTAGAATTGAGCATCTTGCTCAAGGACACTGAAACCCGAGGGCTTCAGCGAGGCTCTGTCAGTTAAAGAACAGCCTCCAAACAAGAGGCGGTGTTGCTGCCCATTTAAACGTCACCTCAGCTTGAGTGCCTTTGGTTTCCAAATTAATCCTTACAGTATTCATAAGCTGACACCCACAGGCACAGCTCATCACACTCCTCTTTAACTTTGCTTCTGTCCTCTTTGCAGCTGAAGTGATGACAGTAGGAATTGCATGCTGTAATTCCACCATAGATTTGAGTCACATCTGTTAGTTAAATGGTGGAATATTAGGCTATTTTTAGGGGAGGTTATATCTTATGTGTGCCTTTTTTCCTGTGAGAAGTTACATAATGTGCACACCGAAAAGTCCCCTTTCAATGTGACTAACTGAGCGCATTATTACTAATGTATTATTCCACATTACTTCTTCAGGGGGAACCCCCTACCCCTCCCCCATGTTCAATGGTTCCCTTAATGCTTTTATTGCGTGCCCATTAACAGAAACATGACTCGTAACTCAACACTTAATACGTAATCATACATTTCCCACTGTAAATATTGGCATTTGTGGTGTTTTAATCAAGTGCTGTACAAAAACCACCGGAATTCCTTCCGATTCCTTCTTCTCGTGCTCTCTTTCCAAAAACCTGGGAAAAAAATCCCCAAATTTTCCTGTTTTTAGAGTTTAGTCATAACCCACCCTTGCAAGCTAGTGAGTAGCGGGCAAGCAGGCAGGCAGCTCCATGTGTGAAGAGTTTTTGACTCAGAGATTCCTGGTCCATAGTCCAAACCCCAGGCAGATTCGCTTTGATGGAGCACGGGAAGGGGAATGCCGCGGGTAAGTAAGGAGGATGTGAGGTTGTGTTGGGTAATGTTAGAAAGGATATGAAGGGGTGATGACGAGGGTAACCCTGACTGCTTCTCTTCCTGTTTTGGAAAAGAATGTTAAATAATTCTCAACGTACGTATTTATGCATCAGCTGTGAGTCGGTGTCACTGTCTAGCATTTCCCTTATCACACTGTTTTTTTTTACTTTTTACTTACTTCCTCTGTGTCACTCTTTTTCTTTCAATCCCTCTACCTTCTTATCCCTGTTGGCCTCTGTCTCCTCTCGTTCCCCATCCCACACTCTTTGATTAATGTTCTCTACCAACCACCTTACCGTCTCTGCTTCTGTCTTGACAGGTCTTCTGGGGCCAGGAACATCTGATTTGCTTGAAGCTGGTGGAGGAGCACCTACAGGTGTACCTAAACCTCCAGAAAGGATCAGATTTGGCTGATAGCTGTTCCACGGGAAAGGCCTGCCACACCCAGCCACCTCCCTCTCCAGGTTCTCCCTCTCCTCGGACAGAGCACAGCTCCGATGATCTGCGTACAGGCCATTTTCAGTACATTCAGGACTCAGGTAAATGTTTACATAGTGCATGCTGATCTCATGCAAAGATGACAAGGGGCTGATGGTCTAGCCAGGCTTAAATCTGGGTAAAGTGTTGGTTACTGTATTCTAAATCCTATTTCAATTGACATGATTGCTTTGTGGAACTTTCTCAGAACAGCACCTAAATAGATGTTCAGCAGTGCCCAAAACTGCCTGACAGCTGTTTTATCAGCTTGTGTTCAAAGCAGTAGTCACAAAGAGACAAAAGGCATTGGCTATGACTCGGAGTGAAATATTATTACCTGGACATGCATTATTCCTGCTTTTTCTTGACAAGGTTTTCAAAATGGATGGAACCAGGGTAAGCACTGGTTCCTTAATCCACAGGATGAAGAGTAACCATGGTCAGTCATTCATAAAGTCATGTAACCGAGTTGGTACTAACAAAAAAAGGAAACGTTGTGCCAAAGTGAGATGTCACTTAAGATACACATTGCCTTAAATCAAAGTCAGATCAAAGCTGTCTGTGGAAAAAAGTTTCATCGGACATGTCTGCCTGGTTCCACTCTGAGTAACATGCTGTTTATTCCCTCTCTTTGTGCTTTGTGTGTGCTGTCCTCTCTGTGCACACACGCAGACACACACAAGAACATTATACACAGAGGATCAAACTTCTCTCTGGCTATAGACCAGCCGTCCACTCTGTCAGCTGTGGTTGAGTCTTTGTTTGTTGCACTGTTCCACTGGTCTTTGATGCATTTAATATGCTGGCTGAAGCAGGAGAACGTACAGTAGTGAACTAGAGAAGAGAGCACAGTCTGTCTGCAACATGTTGTCAACAGCCAGAGAAAACCAGGCCCTCGAGTGCAGAGCACAGCGAGTGGCCCCTAGGGCCCTGACACAGGGACAGATGGGATGGATGGACAGAGGAGGAGATGAAAGATGGATGGAAGGAAGAGTGGAGGGAGTCTCTGTCCCTGCTTCTCACTTTCTCTAAGTTCAAGCTAACTGGAAAGAAAGCAAAACCTCATAAAAGCATCTGTTTTTTCTTTCATCCACCCTTTTTGCAAAAGAACAATACACTGTCCACCTTCAAGTGGGCAGCTCACTGCTTCACAAAAAGGGAAAAATTAGCCACAGACAGATTTCGCTGCCCCTTGAAATGTGTTTTCTGGAAAGAGACTCTCAGTGTTTGTACCCCCAGGGGCTAAACAAAGCAGCAGTTCTCTGCTTGACTGTTTTTTTCAAATAAACATTTTTCCAAAGGACTTGAATCCCAAACAGCAGCCACGACTTAAGTCAAACACCACTCAGAAGTTTAGATCCAATGTTATCCAGCTTTTGCAGGTGCTTGGCATGGTTCAATCAATGGCTGTTTACTCAATAGCAAAAATGTTTACCCAGCTACGTTGTTTATATACGGCTTCTTACGCATATAAACAATCTGAAAGCGTGGAAACATCGACAGTGCTCTTTTAGGAGATATTGTTTTGGGGGGTTCAGATTCCATAGTAGAAATAACATCACAGCACTGAAGATGTACGCAAGTCAAAGTGAGGTTGTTTTTTGTTTTGTTTTTTTTATTGCCACATTCGATCAATTTCACAATGTGAAAATGTGCATCCCACATTAGAACACATCAGAACTTTGATCACATTATTCTAACCTCTGTGTGTTTCTTTCTTCCTCAAGCATCTGTAAATGTTCAAGCAGGTCAGTTAAGCCTTGAAACAGGCTTTTTGTTCTGAAATCTTGTGTTGTAGTGTTTTTTTTATGTACCGGAGGAGTGTAGCACAGTGTACTAGTAATCTTCAGTATCTTCAAATATAAAGTATATGGATTCATTCCTGTTAATCCTCTGCATTCCAGTCACATCATCCTTCATCTGTTAGTCAGCTATCATGGTTTATCTTTTTCTCCTTTTTTCCTTGTTTCAACTGTTCTCCTCTCCTCATTTTCTTATTCTCTTTGCCTTTCACCATATGTTTTCCCTCTTTTGATGTCTTTTATGTCTTATGTAAAGTACAGTGTAAACACTTTTAGTTCGATGACAGATTAAAGTGAAGTTATTCTGATATTATTAGTTTTTTCTTCTTTTCTGGCAGCTTCCCAGAAACTGCCAGGACCCCATGAGGTGGTGTTCTATAGCGAGACAGAGGACAGCCCAGGGGTGATGCTGTGGAGGTACCCTGAACCCCGCGTCCTTACCTTTGTCAGAATAACGCCTGTCCCTTTCAACACTACAGAGGACCCTGAGATCAGCACTGCCGACCTGGGGGACGCCCTGCAGGTAGAGACAGACAAACATACAAACATCATCTTGATTAGAACAAATGTGTACTCCCAAAACATTTCAAACAGACTTCCAGGTGCTCTCTCTTCTCATTATACTCCTCCATCTCTACTATTATTCTGAAAACCCTTCTCAAACATAAACACACAGCATATTGTGAATAAATCTGGAAGCAAGGAGTAGTAATGTCTGAAGCAACCAAATGTTTTAATCATTACTTAATTCAGGATATGATAGGTCTTCTAGAGTCCTGCTGTTAAAAGGAAGGAAAACAAGGCATAAACTGAGAAGTGAATCCACTTATCTCTCTCACTGCTCCCTGCTTAACATCACCTGCATTGAAAGAGAAATAAACTGTCTTAGATTTGGACTGGGGGCCATTATAATTCCCATGACATGAGTCATGAGAACTTCCATACTCTATGTGTTATTGAATGACAGAGACCCCTGCTGTCCCTCCAAACATGTAATACATGGTCAGACAGCTGTGGAAGTCATCTTGCAGGCTCTGGTGTGAATAGCCAGGTGTCTCCAACCCCAGATGAGGTTATAATTTGGCAAGCTGTAGCAGCTACTGAGTCTACAGGGCCTCAGTGGGGGACAGGACATCCCACTTTTCCTTCTATCACTCATCCTCTGCTTTTCTATCCCCCACCTCACTTTCCAGCTTATCATCTTGGAAGGCAAGCCGGGTCCCAAATCACGTCCTTCTGATCCTCCTCTGTAATCTTTCTTTTTTTCCTGGAGCAGAAATATGCTATTTTTAGGTAAAATTTCCTGACACCGTTATGACTGCAGTCACTCGGAGTCTTATTTTTTTGGCCATGCAATTAGGAAAGGAATTTCTGGTAATACAATATGCAAAACATGTTTTTGTCATCCTCTCAGCTAAGCTTCTCCCAGTCACGTTCCTGAATGTTCTTTTCCTACTCAGATAAAGTTTCCCAGCACGCATTAGCTATGTTTAGTTAGATATTAGTTTAATTTCTGTGGTTTTAAATTCAATTTTATGTAGCTAAATATCTTGAAAAGGCACTGAGAAGCAGCCCTCTAATAGCTGATAATGAAACAACTGCTGACTTTCAAAATGTAATGCAAGGATGACTAAAAATGTAATAAAATAAGATGTTGTAATAAATTTGGAGATATGGATCTAACATTACATTATTACAATAACTGGTAAGAATTACTTTATAAATGGTACAATAATTTAGCTGTTAAAATATTGTTTTTTTAAACATTCCTCATGAAATATAGTATTTATCACAAGTTAATGTTATAATCTCATGTCATTGTCTTATCCTGAAATAAATTATGGTAGCAATTTTTATCACATTGCCAGCCTATTTAGAGGGACTTTTTAATTACACATTCAAGCTTTGGGGTTAGGTCACCTTTCCTCTTCCTTTTCTTTCTGCTTCTTTTCTCCATCTGCAGCAGAAGTTTCTCATCTGCCCATATCCTCCCTTTATCTCTCAGATTCTTTCCTGGACTCCCACAATCATTCACCTACAGTACAGATGTTTTCTTCTGTCTGTTTATGTCGACCCGGGAGACAAGATATTGGAAGGTGCTGCAGATGTTTGGCTTCCCAGCTAGGCCCCACAGCTGTAAAGTCCGTAATGAGCAAAACTCCAAAGCCTCTAGCTGATTGGCCATGTATTGAGTTACAGCACAGAAGAGAGGGAGCTGATGTGTGTGGAGGAGGGAGGATTAGAGGAAGAGGCAGTGATAGACAGAGTTAGAATAGAGAGAGGGTGGTTAACGGGAGTAGACTGACAGGGAGAAAGAGTGGAATGAGAGAGAGATGAACAGAGATGGAGTAAGAGGAGGGTTAAGAAGGATGGAGATAGATGGTCACAGATGGAGGTGGTGTCTTCTGCGATGCTTACAAGAGCCTCTGTGTGGAAAAATGCACTTTCTCTAGTCCAAGGCAGATGATTCTTTACCAGCTGACAAGTCGAACTGACAGGAAATACAACAAGCTGGCAGGCATTTTCCAGTGTGTCATGTTCACATGATTCACATGTATTTACAATCTGTCATACTTTTGGACAGCGGTGTATCAAATGGCAGGGGGGAGTAGTTGGGTGCCTGCATTTATTTCTGCATCTCCACTGCTATCTGTGTTTGTGCATAAATACGGATGCCTGCGACTGCAGATATATTTGTGTGAGTGTGTATTACACACCAGGAGATGTGGAACCAGTGGATGATAAACATGTGGTTTCCACATCTTCTGCTCCACTCCTCATGTCATCTGGCATGGTCCTGTCTCTTCTGACAAGTCTGTTAAAAGGAATCAGGTGATGAGACTACCACAGGGGAAGTGGTGAAAAGAGGAGGCTCTGAGCATTACTGAAACCCCTTGATGTGGGGCTGGGATGTAGTAGGGTGAGATACTCTGTCTGTAGAGGACAGCAATAAATGCTAAGAATTTAAATGGGAGCTATTGTTATTGACAGCTAAGAAGACTGTCTATACAGTAGGCAGAATCAGTTTGAAAGACAAATGCTGGCACTTATAAAAAAAAAAGGACAATGTAAAAGGAGTGAGTCATCTCATTCTGCTGCTTGTGTTTCTGTTACATGTAAATGCTTTGGCCAGGTCTTGCAGCAGGGGGGCAAAAAATCGGACCACCCCTTGGACGCACACTGGCAGAAATTTTGTAATAGGGCCATTGGATAGTTATAGCAGTGAGCATGTCAACAAACGTATTGTTGGTAACAATAATGAAAAACATCACTTACAATGTGGATTTGCTAAACTGGTTTAAATCCATTGTTGAAAGCTACTGTGAAGCATTTTGTCAACACTGCTAAGAACGGTATCATGTATCATGGACATTTTTAAAGGAGTGATTGTTTAGTAATAATAAGAAATTGGATCAGTTTACTGATATGTTGAACAGTCATTCTTACCTCATATTTTTGTCCAAACACTCACATAGCATGAAACATGTGTGTGAGGCGAGGGGCTGGGTTCGTAAGGGTTATTTTAACAGGAACTCTCGGTCATCAGCCAAAATCGCTGTGAACCCAGATTTAATTGATTTCAGCCTCTAGCAAACAATGATTATTCTTAACTTTCTACAAAACTTCAAAGTCTCTCAATTTTTTTTTTATTTCTTCAAATACCGAAAAGAAAGTCCAGCAACAGAGAACGGAAATGCAGCCATTAAAATCCAAAAAACAGTAATGGCTCAGTTTCATCTCCGAAGGAATTTCATTTACTTTACATGTAGAAAGAGAGAGAGAGCAGGAAAGAGAAAGAAGGCAGTCATAATTTCTCAGGCCTCTAAAATTACCATGTGGCCACACGGAGATGGAGGCTGATAGATTTTGAGAAATGGAAAGTGAGAGGCATTGGGAAAGAAAAAGAAATAAGGAGTAAGAGGGAGAGTGATGTTTAGCATTGAGCTGTCCTGTCATTCCTCTCTATCATTTAGGCAGTTATGTTTTTCTAATTTAGGGCTGTTTACCAGCAGGTGGATTGTGAAAAGAATTGCATGTGGTGAACAAAACAGAAGTGTCTCTTCTCCACATTTTCTCTATCTCCTCTTTCTGTTCCTCCTCCTCTTCTCTCTCTTCTCCCTACTTTTGTCACACTCCCCCCTCCTCTTCTTTGCTCCCTGTCTCCACCCTGCTGAATAGATGAAGGTGGGGTCGGGGGGGCTCATTCTCTGAGCCATGCTGCTCGCTTGTCCCCAGAGCAGATCATATTAACATTTTATAAAATCAAGATTTCCTGCATTTAAATAGTTGTGGTTTCCCAACTGGTTCCAGTATCTCGGAGGGGGAATTCAAACCTTCTTCCATTACTCAAAGTCAAATTGCTGCCTGCGCTGTTTTTACACACAGTAGAAGGGGAACGATGTCAGAGTGATTGGAGGGCAGCTTAAAAACAACAGATCCCTGATGGAGCATCCGCGGGTTCCCACCTGTAGAGGGCCCAAGTGATGAAGGGATAGAAGGAGAGAGGAAGGTGACTCATTCTCACCTTCTGCCTGCCGTGTGGTCCAGTTCTCTGAATCATAAGCAGGTGTCCTTACTGCTTTTTTTCCATCCCTCTCGTTCGTCTTCCCCTCCTTCTGCCTCTCTGTGGGGTTCTGAAGCCTGAGAAACAGGGAGTAAACACAGGAGCTATGATTCAGCCTGACCCCAGCTCAGGGGAACAGGAGGAGGAGATAGCGTGCTCGAGTTCAGTCTCAGCATATCGTCAAACACAAGCAACACACTCTGTTCTCAGACATTCACATTTGCCTTTTACCAAAACGAGTTTTTCCCAAAATGCAAATGTATAAATTTGATCATCCACTCGCTGTTTGGGCAGCGGCCCAAAATCGCTCTGAGCAAACATCACACCATCTGCTCCCCTGCTGTTGCTTTCGTGCATGGCACTGTGGGATTGCTTTTCATGTCTCAGCAGGGCTCTGCACTGCCATCATGGCCCTGCTGGCCTGCGACCCATATCATAAAAACTGCATGGCCTGAGATGAACCAGCAACCTTCAACCATAACCACAACTGCAGCTGTTGTTTCTGTCATTGTTGTTATTATGAGAAACACAGGTCCACCATCAGCTTCACATCCGTGGCGCGCCCCTTTTTATTGATGTACACTTTTTTCCCAATTAGTCAAAAAAATGCAACCTTTTGTAGGGAGTTAGAATCTGAGGGGAGTCAGAGGGTATTTTACTTCAGAGTGATCCATTGAACCAGAAAGAGCAAGAGTGTATTTTAGCCAAGATAACTATTATTTTAGTGGGACAGTGCTCAAGCAGACCTGCATTAGTCACAGCTAATGCACTATAAAAATAAAAGACTGTCCATGTGGTTAATTTGATCTGGAGTTTTTACACCTCATCCACCAAAACTTCAGTCCCCCTTTTTAAAAGTTTGGCATTACAGAGAGAAAACAAAAAAAAGTTGAGCATGAAGATCTCAGCATGGGCTTATTCCTGATTTTCCACACTGATTAATGTTAACCTATATTAGCCCACCTGAGACAGCATAGCGGGAGTCATTTTCAGAACAATTTTCATTACATCTCCTGAGTAAACATTTGCTCAAGCTGATGTCAATTCAATTTGCCTGCTGGCTGATAAGAGGTAGCTAGCAGTGGAATTTTTAGACATATAGGCATCAGTGAAATAACAGAAGACCTAATAGCAGTGTTGATATTGTTAATAAAAGTAATGGCAGACAAGACTGTGGATGTCAGCAGCCACAGCCTCAGAGGGAGCTCGGGGAGTCTTCAGTTGCAGAGACATATTTAAACTTTCGCAGTGATCGCACCTGGGTTGATCATGGAAATTTAAGTCTATTCTGTATGTTGTGTATTTGCTTTAGTTTGCCTGCCTTTAGTTAACCTTTTAGGGACTGTGATTGGTCATTCAGTCCCAGGAAAGTAACTCCATGCTGAATAGTGTTTTGCGGTTTGGCAGAAACAGGCCTGGGTGACAAGGATGGAAATCAGATCTGTCTATACACAATGCTGCCAACAGTCCGGGATTTAAATTTATTTGTAAATAGTTTTGGATATTGAAACTACTTGAAACTTAGCTTTCCAGGCATTTGAATCACCTCCAAAATGGAACCTTGTCTCAAAAATTAAGATAACATTTAAGATAACCCTTTGGCTCATATTTTGCCCTGAGGTGTAGCTGCCAGGCCTACTTTGTCTCGTGCTTGAGGAAAACACAGATTGGACCCCTCCAGCCAAGGGAATGTCAGCTATTCAGGGTTACATGTTGTTTATCAGATAAGGTACACACACAATCAGGCAGAAAACTGACACTGCCCAGACTGTATCATGCTCTCACATACATACGCACACCTGTGTATACGGCAATATGTATACATGCATATTGTCTTTCATATGTACAATTATACATGGTCTTCCTCTTGGACCCATATACACAATCCATTTGACATATACACAGGTGCCTTCTCGTCCCAAAAGCCATTGCCAGACGTCCAACTCAGCATAGCTAAACCATTTAATGCAGTTTTTTTTTCCCCCCATCATCCCTACATTTTCTTTGCTTGTTATCGATTTCATCTCCGCTCTCCTCCAAGGCCAGGGCTACAAGTCAGAAGGAACATGACGCAAATTCAACCATGCAAATGTATTCCACTGTACCATATATGTACCTCACATATTCATCTCTGTATGCCGTCATGTGTATAGAATATCACAGGTGAAGAAAAAAACACCCTCTGTGTTTTAGCAACGCAATTCTGGGAATTCTCTGCGGAGATTCAGTGAGTTTCCGCTCCGGTGGCTCAGTGTTGGGGTTGCGGGTGCACCACTCTGTCAGGTACAATTATGAGAAGTTGATTCCAGGAAAACCTGTGTGGCATTTCATACATGATGTAAGCTATGGTTACCTCATGCATTCCCCCCTAACAGTATAGCCCAAAATGCACAGACACATACACACACGATTTGTGAAGACAAAGCTTTTCACACACCAACTTGTTGACAGTCCCATAGTTTGGTAAGTGTCCAAGAAGCTCTGTACCTCCAGTAAACAATTGGATTGTCACAGACAAATGACAAATGATAAATGACCCATATACACACACACACATACACACATGCACACTCATGTCTTACAGCCTGGCACCCTTCAGGTGTGCTGCTAAGAGCTCCCTGCCACCACTGATCCATCAGTAGCTGAGTTGTGCAGGTGGTCGAGGGAACCTGAGAACCTGGTTTAGTTCACACAGGAGCACCAGACACATTTATGCTAATTTTGGCAGAATATGAGAGGAGTGCATGGAGCCCTACCAGTCATCACATAATGTGTGAACACTCACATAAGCTGATTGTTATTCAGTGTGAGAAACAGCTCCAGGACTTCAATGTTAATGGCTGTCATGTAGCATACAGTTGCCTGGTGTTTAGTTATGCTGTGGTCATGGAGTGTTTTTATGGAGATGACTTGTCACATTGCTGCGTTGGTGGTCTGTGGTCAAACTAGATGAGAAATCAAAAATTGGTTTGGAGGTGAGTAAAATTCAAGGTTGTAATACAGACACCTTAAACAAATCACTCGCTCTTTCCTTCTCCTAGGCAGGGGGTTTACCGTGTCTTGAAAGGGTCAGTAAACTATCAATGCTTGATGATTAGCAGACCACAGCAGTTGCTTAATACTTTATGTGTAACTTGGGGATCCACAGGACCGAAGTAGTACCTGTTGTGCAATAACAAAGCCTTACACTAATCCTAGTGCTGATGAGTAATCAGGGTTACACTGAGGAGGTTACAATAGTCCATTTATCTGGACTGGTGCCTCAGATTAAAGTGATGAATAACTGAGGGATACAATAGTGTGTACACTGGTGTGTAGAGGAGACTAAGTGGGGGATTTAAAAACAAGAAAAATGTTGTCATCTGATGGAGCAAAGCCACCACCTTAAGAAAGAAATATCAGATCCACTGGCAGAAAACAGCATCATTTCTACAACAGCAACAATCTGAGTTAGTGTCTCAGTAGAAAATTAGTTTCAGTAAATGCAGAGCTCAGTGTAACCCCATAACGCAACCCAAAGGGATGCAAAGACGCAAAGCGTGTGTTTGGGTCCTCATAAAATCTCCAAGAAAGCCATTCCTTCAGCGTTCCTCCAAGCTCTAGGAGAGTAACAGATATCTGTGATCACTCTTAGTCTGTGTTCAATGGTTGTCAGCAGTTGGCTGTAAGGAAAACAGGAAGGAGCGAGGGAAATAGTGGTGATAGAATATGATAGAATTTCACCATTATTGACTGGTGAGCAGAGGTGTGTAACTTGTTCAGGAGCATTCTGACTCTATATGGGAGAGTAAAGGGATGAACTGTTAGCCTCTTTGACGTTGTCCATCATTCCAACCATGTTTGCTCAGCAAATTAAAAAAGGGCTACAATAAACAGCAATAAACTCCATTTTAGACTTGTATTTTCTTTTATGTTGTCTCTAACCTTACAAGTACTTTTTTGCATGTGTTGTACAAGTGCCACAAGGTCTGTATTATTTTAGCTTTATACTTTTTATACAGTTTACATATTGTTATGATCTATGATGTTGTGTCAATTCCCATAATGTAGATCTTCAAAGAAGAAATCAGCCACAGAGAGTCAACATCTGGGCAGGGTAGTTGCTTGCCCTTAAGGGACCTTGAATCTTAGTTGAAGGGCACTGCTGTAATTACTATGCAATGCTGCTGCCTCTAAGAAAGATAGAGAGGATGCATGCACATGTAAGGTGTTTCTGTGTCTTTTCTTCCAGGTACCATGCAGCCTAGAGTACTGGGACGAGCTCCAGCAGGCCTTTGTTCCATACCGAGAGTTCAGCCTTTCAGAGAGCAGTGCCTGCCAGCTGCAGCTGCCCAGCCTCAGCCTCACAGACCAGCAGAAGGAGCTGGTGGCCTCAGACCTGTGGAGGATCGTACTGAATAATAATGGAGAGGGAGGAGATGAGCAGAGGTGGGGGAAATCTGTATTTTGTCTTGTTCTGTTTCTCTGTGCTTTTAGGTATCTGCATGTCTATGCATGGCTTCATCCCCCAGCTTGTATATGAGAGAGTGTGTGTATGCCTACACACAGATCTGTGTGTGGACCTACAGTAAGTGTGCCGTCCAGTGTGAGGGAAAGCAGAGAGAGAGTGCACCCAGGCCGCCGAGCACAAAGAGCTACAAATGTGTCCCTCGCCCCACATCTGGTGTGCAGGAGCAGGGAGCGGGCTTGGAAGGCGTTCAGATCGGCCTAATGAGATTTCCCAGCACACCAAGTGCCTGTCAGGGCCCATCCGGATTCCTTCCTGCTTACCTTGAGTGTATCTAATCGAGGGGAAGCTCACGGGAAGCAAGAGGAGTAAAGCCCCCTTTGGGTTGGCTCACAAGTTCCTAGGCCTGGTCTGGGTTGGGCCGGGTTGAGTTGGGATGGGATAGGTTGGTTTGGGCCTGCCAAGCTCTGTAACACCTCAAAGAGCATGCCTTTACTCCCTTCTTCTCGCTACCACTGCTTCCCCTCTTCATCTCTCTCAAGTCTCACCCCGCATCCTGTTACATGTTCTGTGCTTCGCCCATTTTTCATTTCTTTCTGTCTTTTTTTCTCATTCCTTTCTCATCTTAATTTACTCTCTCTTTTTTCCCGTTCCCCCCTTTTTACTTCCTCTTGGGATTTAGAGAACTTTTAGTGGAAGGGAATTGCCAAGCCCACATTCTGTGTGGCTTAGAGAGCTCCAGAGGAGCAGAAAGGGAGGAATAAGAAAACATGTAAGAGAAGAAACAGAGAAAAAAGTCTACAGTACCAGATACAGTGTAAAGCAAAATATACATCTGTGTTTCATTACAATCATAGTCCAAACACTACATTTCCTTTATGTTTAAATTATTTGTCTTTTTTGATCAAAATTGATTCCCCTTCCCTTACTCGCTCGTTTCATCTGCCTTACTTTAGTTTCCACCAGAAAAATAACTTGGCTGCCCTGCCAACTGGAAGTAATGAAAATTGTCAACATATGATGCTTATCTTTTTAAGGAGCACTCTGCTGCACCAGCGTTTTTCAGGTCTTGAGCGTTTCCTGCTGGAGTTTTTATGGTGGATCATGGTAGCAGCAAATTACAGAGCAAATGGTCATTCACTTCAATTACCTTCCATTCAACATCATCAACCATGACATGCAATTAATGTCCATGGAGAGGTTCTCCTGGAAACTGAGGCAGTAATAACGTACCTAAACTCACAGCCTCGGACAGCGAGGAGGCCCTCTCCATATTGTTGTCTCTTTTTATTCCCTTGTGTCTGAATAATTGCAGCGTTTGTCTCGCTGTAGATTTCTGACAAGGATGTCACACAATTTGTAACTCGCTGGGCAAGAGACAAAAGCATTGAGCTGCAAATAAGAATCAGACTATTTTAATTAGTGAGTAGAATGTTTGTGGCCATTATTCCACAGCTGTGCCTATGCTTTTGATATTACAAAACAAAGTTTGATAGAAAATCAGTAACTGTTTGCTATTTTTTTCCCTTTAAAATGTCCAATGCTAAATCAGAGTCATATATTACTCTTTTTTTTCATAATTATTTTCATATGAAGTAATTCAATATTCACAGAGTGTGTTCAGTTAATACTGGGTCTTCATTTCTTTGCATTTGTGTGTTTTCTTCATAGTCAGAAATGGCATGCAATGTATTTATATTTGGCTGTCTACTATATCTTCTCCTCCTCTCCAGTTCGGACAGTGAGTGTGGGTCCCAGCTGCCCTGCGATCAGTTAGTATCTCCAATTGCTTTGGCAGCCTGCACCCGAGTGGACTCCTGCTTTGCACCCTGGTTTGTTCCCTCCTTGGGTGTGTCCATTCAACTAGCACAGCTCGACATTCACCTCTGCCACCATCTAGAACAGCTGGGCACAGGTAGGATACAGAATACGCACTCATCAAGTCTTTTCTAAGTTTGAAGAGTATTGGGTTTATCAGGAGTGACTGTAGTCTAGCCATTATACAAAGTGACTTCAAATTTTCTTTTACATATAATAAAATGTCATGTTTTTTGGTGGATAGTGTTACCACCAATAACTACTTTACGTTCAACATCATACTGTGGCAATAAATGACTACCTTCTAAAAATCATTGCTCTTAACCAGGCATAGGAGAGTATGAAAATTTCATGTACAATTATCCTGGCTAAATTAACTGCAATTCATGATATTATCACTGTAATCATCCAAAAAAAAAATGCTTAAAATTCTTAAAATGGCACTAAAACATACTGGAATCACTTCATCTTACATTTTATTAGGAAAAAATATTTTTATTGCCAGACACATAGAGCACACTTTGTTTGGCGAACATCCTTTTTTGTGAAAAACAAGCAAACCATCTTAAAAAGCCAGGCTTTTCAGCTCTTTGAAATGGCATCATGTCTTGCAATATGACATATGCCAATGTTGATTGAGATATTTTGCATTTTTGAGGTTGGTGCGTATGAAGCCTGGTTGTGCAGAGTCTCTTTTAATTGCTGTGTGCCCAGTCGCTTCTTTGGGCACTGCTGAACACTTTGCACGATTATCCAGATTATGAGAATTCATCATGATCAATTTATTGTGTTCTTTATCGTGATTCGAGATAAAATTGTATATTGTCCCTACTCATAATAATCATCATACATACATTACTTTTGTTTTTGGAACTGTATATTTAATTTTTTATCATCCCAGGTGGCAAGATGGTTATTACTTTTTATTAAAAAAAATTGATATTATTGGATGATCTAATAGTTGT
Source organism: Cephalopholis sonnerati (assembly GCA_019142605.1). NCBI lineage: Eukaryota > Metazoa > Chordata > Actinopteri > Perciformes > Serranidae > Cephalopholis > Cephalopholis sonnerati. Next base: position 10,470,352 of record JAGQAX010000008.1, on the reverse strand, counting down.
GCTATATGTTGATCAAATATGTCTTACAGTCCAGTCTCTTAATAAGGATGCTGTGTCTCACTCCTCCAGTTCCACCTCGACAACTTCGTCCCTTCCTGCCAGACAGGAAGTTACCTCAGGAGCAGGAGTTCATGGTGATTGGTGCTCGAGAGCCGCGGGTCTTCCTGCGCCAGTGGAGCAATGGACCACGTCAGTGTCAGGAGTTCAGTTTTTCCGCCCAGCTAGACAGCAAGCTGCTGGAGTACCGAAACCTAACACACCTTCAGCTCCTCCAGCCTTGTGTACTACAGGTAGAGCTCGGCTATTTATGTCAATTTTACATCTGTCTAGATATTGGATTCAAAGCATTGGTGAAGAAATGTGAAAACAATTTAGAATTAAATTTCTTGTGTGTTTCAGGGCCAGGCTGCAGCCACCTGCTGCCCCCAGAACACCACTTTGGATGTAAATGTGTTTGTGGACCCAGTGTTTCTCAATATCAGCCAGTATGCCATCCATACTGTGGACACTGCTCTGCACAGCTGGCAACAGGTAACAGAGAATAACCTTGAAATGCACAGTGCACTTTATATCTAATCACATTCCAAAGAATACAATTAAGTATAAGTTCCATGGACTGACGCACAAAACCCAGGCACATCGTTGATGATAGATCACTGAAAATTGGATGCTGCTTGCAGAGCTTTGGAAGAATTCAGCATATTAGGGGTCCCGATGGCTGAAGTTGTCCTTCACTTTTATGCCTCCACGCCAGCAACAGCCGTGATGAGAGGCATTATGTTTTTGGGTTGTCCATACTTCTGCCTGTCCGTCCCACTTTCTTGAACGTGATACCTCAAGAGGACCTTGAGGGAAGTTCTTTAAATTTGGCAAAAACATAAACTTGGATGTGAACTGATTGGATTTTGGTGGTCAAAGGTCAAGGTCACTATGACCTCGCATCCGCTTCATTCTCATGAACGTGATAACTCAAGAAGGGCTTAAGGGAATTTCCTCAAATTAGGCACAAACATCCACTTGGACTCAGTGATAAACTGATTAGGACTTGGTGGTCAAAGGTCAAGGTCATTGTGACGTCAAAAGCATGTTTTGGCCGTAACTCAAGAATTCATGTCCTAATTATGACGAAATTTTACACAAATGTCCAGTAGGATAAAATGATGAGATGATGACATTTTATATCCAAAAGGTCAAAGGTCAGCTTCATTGTGACATCACAGTGGTTTGCAAAAACATTGTTCTGCCCTTTACTCAACGTCATAACGCAAGAACTGAAGGTCAGACATCTACTCAGATAATAGTTTGCTGACACTAATCTTGGGTGTCCATCTTGAAACTGTGCTGATTGTTTAGATCTTCTGTTATACCAGTTTGAAGTTGTATGTGAAGCATCCACGTTTTAGAATTTGTAGCTTATTTGCAACAACATCCATATTTGAATCATTGTCAACTGTCATGGCTACTAGGGCTGTCCCCAGTACCAATTTTCGGACTTCAAAGCTACAGTGATAATTACCAGGAAATATCCGAAGCTTCAGCGATACACATTGGGACCACTCAGACTTACTTTGTGTTTGAGAAAGAGAGTGATTGAGAGAGGGAAGAGAAGTTGAAAGGTTGACTGTTGTATGCAGTGTTTTTGTAACTTGTTAATAACTCACATTGCCATGGGTGGGGCCGCATCACCAGATGCAAAGCAAGCGCCTCACTACAATTGCCAGCCGTGGATAACGGTCTGCATTTTGTCTTGCCTGTTCCTTTTCTTTGTAAGACAGCCAGTTTAATAGCTTGAAGTGAGGGTCAATGACTGTGCTGAGGACACTTTTTTTCTTTCAAATTCTTCCTTACAGCTAATAACAGGAGCAAAATAGTTATTTCCTATATGACAATGTATAAAGGCGTACTCTAAATGACTTTTTACTGCTGTGTGGTAATATGCATTTGAAGTGACCAAACTAATTATTGACCTGGTCCCTTAGGTTGCAAATTATTTGAGGATGACTTTCTCACTTGTACATTTAAATAGTAGGATAGATTCAGACATTTAAGGTAACAAGGGATTTGCCCTGTTGTTTTATCGCTAGCACTTGCAGATAGCTATTATGTTTGAAACCAGGGGCTAGTAAATCCATGGAGGAAGTACGTAGGAAATGTATGCATTTAGAGAATATGCTGAAAGACGGTCTTTTCCCCCAGATGGAGTATCAGCTAAACAAACTCACAACAAAGTGGATTTCATGAGAATGGTTTGGTTGTATGCCAGTGGTAATAAAATTTGCAGGATGGAGCTGCCTTTGGGTTTGCTGTAAACTCTGACTAAGAGGCTACACTGTGTCTGTTCTTGGGCTTCTAGTCCTATGGTCCTCGTCATCTCTCGGTTCTCAGCTCTCAGCACTGCCTCTGGTAGCCAGGATATTTGTGTGTGAAGTGATGCCCATGAAAACACGGTAAAACTTGAGTGGTGACACCTGCCAAGACTTCATCTGGCCCTAGTCCTCCACCCAGTTGTCTACTGCACACACACTCACACACACATATGTATACGCGCACCCTGGCCTCTCTGGCTTTGTATGCCCTATCATGGCTCGGCTCAGCTCAGCTGTGGCTGTGCTGACTCATATACTGGCCTCTGGAGACGTGAAGTGCTCTCATGGTTTTACATGCATACAGACTCTCACTGCCAGGTGAGAGAAATAATAACTTGTGTTTTTCTAGGAACAGCTGTGGTGTTTTACCTGTGGAAAATAAAATTTAAACAAGCTGTATAGGAAATCTACTATAAAATGATTGTTCTGGCTAGCAGTTTAATACCTTTGTTTTCACTCAGTGGCATCACTGACTCATCAAAAGCTCTTGCCGACCGTGTTGGATAATCGGTCATAATTGACCCTTGGCTTCATCATTGCATCTTGTAGGGCAAGCCAATGAATGTTCCCTATTTCTGCTGGTTAATTTAGCCATAAATAAGGCTTTCAAGCGTTGGTGGTGTTGTAATGAGTGGTCATATTGCAGCTTTACCGGAGTGTTTTGGACATGTTGGTATCCATGGTGGGCTTTACACAACATGCCAAGCTCGATTAGTTAGGATATTAGTTGGTCGTGTGCTTTTTGCCAAGGCTGATACTGAGTGGGTGATATGTTTGGCTTTTTTAAATGCCATCTTTGCCCAGTATCTTGAGACCCAAAATAGAAGCATACAATTTTCACACATACAAACGCACACAAAATACCCTTCTCCACTTTTAAACTACACAGTATACACAACCCCTGAAGGCTGCATTTACATGTTCACTGGTATGGGATTGATTCATAAAATGATTAAGCCTGCTGTATTGTCTTGATTGGTCTAAACAGCAGCAGCCTTGTAACTTGTACAGAACCTTTTAACTACCTCCAGCCTTCACCACTTTGCTGAACGCAAGGGAAAAAAACACACCATAATTATAAGGCAAATGTGCTGCATGTGGGTTTGGTAGTTCTGGAGTAAGGGGCAAAGAGAGGTCAAGTACAAAAGGCTGACTTTTTAGAAAACAGTATTCTTAAATATTTGGTGCACCTCAGAGAAAGTTGTGAACACTTAGATCATTGAACACTGTTTCCCTTTTTGGAGTTTTCACTGAAACAAAATCTTGTACGTGGTGAGAAAACCTTGTATGGGTGCGATTAAGCACAATCTGTCTGGTGGTGAGGTGCACTATAGGGTTGGATGCAAAGGACCGCCCAGTTAAACTAAAATGTATCTTTGATCTGATAGAGGCTTACATTCCAGGCACACTCATACACACATTGTTCATGCATAGAAAAACTTGATCCTAATTGAAAACGTAATCAGAAGCAGTTGGAAATGTTAACAGGCTTTGTCCTTCCGCAACAGAAGGATGTATCCTTACGTGTGTAATTGTTTCAGTGATTTTCATGTTTCCTGGTGTCAAGGCTGGCAGGCAGGCTTGTTGTGATGTGGCCTGTAGGGTCAGCATTGAACCGTGGAGAAGATTCCTCAACTACCACACAATTGAAACCTCGCAACCCAGACATGGTCATACCAGACCACCGCAACCAGAACAGCTGGAGCATTTCCAGATGCATAGAAATAAATAGAACTAAAAGATACTGCTTGGTATATGGTTGTATTTATTGTCATATAGCAATAATACATGATGATGTACAGTTGTAGTCATGGTAACATGGACTGCTCTTGTAGCCATGATAACATCACCAAGATCTTTCTGGTAGTCAGAGGCACACAGGCCTAATGGCTTGTCATTAATATTGACATGAATGTACATTCCATCTATTATGATACCCAGCGTGTTCCCAAGCCAGCAGGCTCACCCTCTCTTCCTCTAACCTTAAAACAGCAAACAGGTCTGATGACAGGTAGATGGCTCAAAATTGAGGTTGGCTATGGCTCAGGAAGTTGAGCGAATCATCCGTGAATAACAAGGTTGGAGGTTTGATACAGCTTCTCCTGTCCACATGTCCTTGAGCAAGATACAGAACCTCAAGTTGCTCCTGACGATGGGCAGGCCAGCGCCTTGCTTGGCAGCTCTTTCACGATCTGCGTGTGTGTGTGTGCGTGCGTGTGTGCATGTAAATGGGTAAATCAGAGGCCAGTTGTAAAACAGTTTGTCTGTTAAGAAAGAAAAGCTTCATATAAGTGCAGTCCATTTACCACTCAAATTAAGCTTACATTATGTAAATAATGTATTATGTACAGTAAAAGTAGAGAGTTATAGATTTGTAGCAGGTTTGTTGATTCCAAACATCAGGGAAAATTTTTTTTTTTTTTTCTTCTTCATTTGCTTCTTCTCCTTGCTTGATAGCCCCATATGGCCCCAACCTCAGCCCCCCACCACTCTAACCTCAGCCCCCATGCTTCCATTTTCAATTCTCTGTCCCTAGCCCCACTTTCAATCTTTGCTCCCCCCAGCCCCTAACCCCAGGGAAGTGGCTTCGGTGGAAAGCCACACAAAAGCCCAGTAGTATTTACACACTCTGCTTTCTCACAGAACGTTCACAGGCAGTTACATGTGCAATTGAGACAACAGGAATTTTCCTCCTGTGATTTTTTTTTTCCACCCGTTCCTCCCATGTTTCTTTGCAACCGGAAAGAAAGTGATAGAGAGATCAGGTTCTTGTTTGTAGCAGATGTGTGGGCGTGGGGTCATCTATCACAGAATATATAGGTGATTTTAGATCTGATTATTGTTTCATTGTGTCCCTTTTACAGGTTTGACTATCTCCTTTACCGTGTCTTGTTTCATGAGTATTTCTTTTGAATGGGTGTCATTATTTACAATCTGTTTTCCAGACATTTTACTGTACCTTGCCATTTATATATGTGCCACTCTGCCATGCAGATCTGGGCTAGACTCTGTGAAAACTTAAGTAATAGAATCTGGGTGGATTAGTGAAATGGATCCTTTGATTCCTGGTACGACTGCAGCTGAAGAAGAAGCTGTCATCTTGTGCTCTTTACCAAGAAAGACATGTTGACTGTTTAAATATCTTTGTCTTAATATTTGTCCACTTAAAGTCCCTGGATAGACAGAGAGTGATTATGATTACCGCAGGAAGCTTTTCTGATGTGTGTATCATGTTGCCTCATGAATCGAAGCGGAAAGACGATACCATCAAAGAGAGGGCTTAGCAATGGCATCTTAAGATGGCAGCAGGAAGTTTGTAAATCGCAGTGTCAGATTCGAAAGGGAGCACAGATAGTGTTCCACTATAAAACTGGAAATGGATTTGAACCCACTGTCGCAGCTGTCCCGTCTATATTTTGCTCTCTCTACCTCTCTCTCTCTCTCTCTCTCACACACACATCTATCATCAAGTGTTCTTTTTAATGGTGTAAACTTTCCCATCCGTTTTCAATAGCATCAACAACCCCAGGACCCTGAACGTGCTTGGCAGTCAAACTCTAAGCTTTTACTGCCAGCCTCTTTTAACCATCAACCATCAACCCCCTGCCATTTAAAAGTATACAGCAGGCTGGGGTCCCTCTTTGTTAGGATAGTTGAGTAGTTATTGAGAAGCTGTCTGAACCACAGTCATATGCGTCAGGAGTCAGGGAGGGGTGTGCAGGAGAGATCCCATCAGGGCTTGAGAGCCTCTGGAAGGAGCTCAAGTAAAACTTACACATGCACTTGCACCCACGCACTCGCTATCCAACTCACATGCAAACTATGTGCTGTTTTGAAATTGTGTACTTGAATTCCTGTATGCAGGAGACTTGACACACTCCCCTCTCCCTGTTAAACCAGTGTTTTCAATAGCAGGCCAGTGAGCTCTTTGCTCTTGCATGCAAGGTGACGTATGAGTGGACAGCATCCCTGTGCGACTCGCATGACTTAAGTTTTCTATGAGGCTTTCTCATTGACCCATGGCTGTAGGTGGGCCAGACTCCACCATATTGTTTTCTCCTAACAAACCACAATACATTGATGACTGTTACTAACAGGAATGCCTACTTAGTGGCCCACTTTTGTTCCAAGCTTTGAGAAAATGTTAGGAAAAACCATGCACACACAAACTGAGCTGCCATTTGAAAAGAGTTGACATCTCTGACCCTGTTTATCTCAGCAATGACCAAAATTTAGTTGCTCAGGGAAGGAAGATAAAGGGTTGAGGTTTTGGTAAGGAGAGAGGCCTTCTGGAGGTTTTATGTGGGACCAGGGGGTAGATTTGGCCCCAAAGCCTAGTCTAAGCTGCTCCAGCTTGGATAGCTGTCAGACTGTGATATGATTCACTCCCCTGTTGAGGTTGTGTTGCTCCCACAGGTGATATCACTCATCTCTGTCTCCTACTGACTGACAGCTGCACTACTGAGATCTGCATTTTTAAGATTGAGAATACATACATTGTTGACACCTGTAAATGTGCTTATACACACACTGCACACATACTATACATTATACACCCTCTATAAACATACACACCTGGAAGTATTTGCTCATTTTCCCATGTCACAACTCTTCTTTCTGCTTCTCTTTATCCATCCATCTACCAATACTTTCTACCTTAACCCCTCATCTTCCTGTTTTTTTTCAGAGTGGGAACCCAGAGGCTGAGGAGCTGGTCTACAGCCACTATGTGATCTGTAATGATACCCATGAGACTCTGCGCTTTGGCCAGGTGGACACCGATGAGAATGTGCTGCTGGCCAGCCTCCACAGCCACCAGTACAGCTGGAGATCCCACAAGTCCCCACAGGTAGCGTACACACACACACACACATATATGACCCAGGGGCAGGGAAATATCTGATGGCCCTCAGCCCTGTGGTTTTGGTTGGAGTTTAAAGTAGGTGCACACATGTATACTTGCACACACACACACACACACACACACACACACACAGTACATTATATTCAGAAAAGTGTACATGGAGCACACACACAGACATGCACCCACATCTACATATACAGAATAGAGTGCTAACATAAAAGAGTATTAATACAATCAGTACACGCATAGAAACATAGATTGTACCTACATAAACGCACACACATACACACTCACACATTCTGGACCTGTATACATATGCACTACATATGTGCACTCACACTTTTGGTAAATACATAAAGAAAGGCTTACAAATACAAATCCATACCCACTGACATGAGCATACAAATTGTGTCCACAGGCTCACAGAGGTGTACACACACGCACCGGACACACCGTCATCAGCATGCAACCACTATCTGTGCATTTCTGTCAGCGCTCTCAGACAGTGCCCTGACAGCATTGTTAAAGAAGATTGATTATATTTAACCCTTTGTGGTTTTGAGGTTGAGCGGAGGGTGGGCTGGCGATCTGTGGCATATGTGTGTGTGTTTGGTGCACACATGTTTCAGGACCCCCATGTGTTCCACGGTGAGTGTGAGAAAGTCAAGCTTGAGAAAAGACATGGCCATAATTGCTCGCAGTAAGTCAGTAAGTCAAGTTGTATTAATCATCAACAATGGTTAATCTGTACTCTTACCTCACTCTTGCTCTCGCTCTCTCTCTCTCACACACACACACACACACACACACACATACTTGGAGAGTGGCAATCTGGCATATCAGCACAGCAAATACCACATCTCATTTTAGCAGTGAGTCAAACTGACCTCTGTATTTTCAGGGATGTTTTGGAATAAAGATTGTCCGAATGGGCCAAATGTCATCAGAGATGAGGAATGTGATTCCAAGATGGTTCTGTCATGTGTTATTCCATCATGTGTTTGTGGTATATGAAATATGTGTTCTCAAGATGAACATGATTTGTGAAACTAGATAAATAAGGAATATTGCAACTTTGCCAAAAACACTCGGATAACTTATTGAGCTTGATGATAAAATGTCTGCCAATGTGTCCGCCTCAGCAAATTGTAGCACACACTCTTAATTACATTTCGGGGTTATAATAATAGTGGCACTGATAAGAGAAGGGGTTGTATTTCCTTAATGGTCCTGCAAGTGTGTTTTTGTAGCTCTTACAAATCAGTTTCTAGACAGAGCCTTAAGTGGCTTTGTTGTTTTGCTTCAGTCCCATGATGCTTTGGAGTGTCTAAAACAACTCTGATCATCACAAGCCATCTTTCCCAAGACCTCCCCACTCTCCCATCTTTCCTCTTTCTATCTGTGAGTCTGTTCTGCACCTCAACCCCAAGACCTTCCCCTTAACCCTTGACCACCTGCTTATTTGTCAAATACATTGCCAACCTCAGGTCCTATCCTGCACTTAACACTTGACACTCTCAGGCTGCCCATTTGTTATTGTGTATTTATACTAATTTCATATCAAAACTGTGGATTTTAAACCCATCATCTCCTACCACCAAATCCTCTCCTCAACTCCCTCATCTCTAAACCCCTAAGCCTCTCCCATTATCTCCTTCATTTTCCTTTTTATCACTCTAACCACACTCATCATTGAGACAGAGAGTCTCAATTTTCATAACTATGAATAATCATGTCAAACAACAGCTCACAACGCCTCCAAACAGTTCAATGTTGTAACCCCTCCAAGTACATCAGTAAACACTTTTCAGCTTGGGACCCACAGTGCAATTAGCTCACTCATACTGACGATATGCTAATGCTGTGCATAGTATTTCTGTGTATTTTCTTGCCATGCACTGTAGGGACTCACCAGACACAGGCCAAAACCCATTTCAGGCCACACACCCTAAACCACAGTTTAGAGAACATAGCTGTACAATATTCCCCTGGCGCCGCCTCGGTCCAATTCTCTTTATTCCTGATGCTTCACCTCCATCAGCTCGATGAGATCAGTAGACCTGGAAAGTCTCTGGCCTCCACACTATTTTGGGGTCTCACTTGGACATTTGTGCCTTTCTCTCAACACTCTCCACCAACAGCACACAGCTTCCCAGCGCTGTCCTTGTCCCTTTCTCAATCCCCCTAGCACGGTCCTGTGTTCTGGTGTTTACGACCACGCTGGCTGAGCTCATTAGCTCTTGTCTGGCTTGTCCTGCCACTGGCCTCCGCATGGCTGCCCTGTTCTGTATTGGACTCTGGCTAGAAGGCAACTGTGTCCTTTTTATCTCTGTCACACCCCAGTAAGTGCTGTCCTCTCATTTGGGATCATGGCCTTGGATTACCCCTGAAGCCTTGATCTGTATCTGGTCTGTTGCGGTCTGTTCTTTGGCCATCCCAGTCCCTTCTCTTTAGGATTCAAACAGTTCTCTGTGTACTTTTTACCTTCCATCAGTAGGTGATTTGTTCATTTTTACAGGAGAGATGGATGGTTTTTATCTGCTGTTTGGTCAAAAGATGCTCTGTGCTTTCTCTTGTTGTGATGCTTCACATTGCTCCTTTTAATAATTGCCATGGTCTCTGAACATATGATGAGACAAACTGGTTTCAACTGCCCATGGCAAGAACATGAAGAGTCTGCCTTTCTTGATTAAAAGCTCTGTTTTTCGCTTTCTACTTTTCTCTCTTTAGAACTCACCATATGAAATTACTTTTCACAGACTCATTTATTTCTCCAACTGTTTTCCTTCATGCCGTGTGGTCTTCACTCTAGTCTCACTCAAGTCACGGTGCTTATCGTAACGCACCGATTTGATTGGCCAAATAGCATCACGTAAGATGATTGCACACATGCAATTGGCCTGTGAGTTTGCTAAACTAGTGCTACAGTAGTCATAGTCACGCTATTCTCAAAAATTAATTGGTTTTATTTCTAAGTATGGACTGGACTGGACCTGGGAGGTGGAGAGGGATAGCAGATTAATAGAGGGACACACTTTGGTCATTATGCTAACAAGGGGGATGGTGCCCCCCTTGTCCCCCCTCAGATCACCTACTGCCTTCCATGTATCATCATTAGTCACATTGTTCTGTTGGTAGCCCTGGTTTGACTCAAAATCGTAGTTTACAATCGGTCATGAGATCCCCTCCCTTAATTTTACCCTCCTAGCTCTCTTAACCACCAAACTGCCATTAGTTGTATCAAAGCTGACCCAAACTAAAAAAAAAAAACCCAAATCTTTACAGATGTTGAAAATGTGAGAGACCCCGTACACAACATGTAATGATAAATCAACAGTTTTGTTCCTATAGTGTGTGAAAGGCAGTGATTTGGCCAAAATAGCACACAACACACATCCAGATTCCATTCACAAACAACCAGAGCCCTCGAAACTCTCGAAACCAGAAATCTCAATGGGCAGGAAGAACTAGCTGTTAGTTTTTGCACTACGTTTTACAGAAAATGAGCGAAGAAAGAAATATGAATAACGTCATGGAGACAGACACAATTCTGAGTTAAATCCCATTTGATATAACACTAAAACTTTCTGTGATCCACGGGACAGCCGGCAATTCTCAGGGTCCCCCCTCACAACAGGATATCAGATCATATATATTTAACACATTTTATATTTGAATTTAATATGAGTGCAGCCAGGACTGAGTTCTGAGCAGATCTGGGACGTTAAAAAAAAAACACTCTTAACATACCCCACACCACAGGAAGACTTTTTGAACTGTCAAAAAATCAGGGCTTTGCTGATGGTTGTTGGGAGGGAAGAATCGGGCCAAAAATCGGATTGATGCTCCTATAGTGTGTATTTGGCATAATTCACTCCAGGGTTCATCTATCTCTACTTCCTAACCTTGTACCTTTACTGGACTTTATCCAAAACACACACACACACACACACACACACACACACACACACACACACACACACACACACACACACACACACACACACACACACACACACACACATATATTGAAGCACACATCTCCCGCCCCTGGTGTTCATGGCCAATCTTGTCTCATCTGTGAGGCCTGGGGCCTGTCAAGCAGGCAGACCATCAGCCTGTCCTCATGGCTCTGGTATGATGTCTGTCCCAGCTGACCTGTCCCCCAGGCACACTCACTCTCACACACACACACACAAGCCAAAGCTACTAATTTGCCGTTGTAAAGTTAGCTGTCCCTCTCTCTCTCTGCGGCTCCCCCGAGAACCCACTGGACATGAAATCATCTTGAAAAGAGGAAGATGGGGGGAGTGAAGAGGAAGGAACAAAGGCAGAACGGACAGGGAAATATGAGAAATTGAAAAGAAGGGTAGCAAGGAGTTGTCAAGGGGGATACTGTACAGGCCTACTTGAGAAAACGGGAGGACATGGAAAAAAGGAAGCAAGGGCAAAGGATGAGCCATGCTCTTAACACTCACAGATTGGCTGAGAGATCTCTACAGTGGCAGCACAGCCAAAAATGTGTCTGCTCGGTATCTCACTGTCCCTCCCACCTTCCCTATCTCTCTCTGTTTATGATGCACAAGCAATGAATTAAGAAAGTATAGATGAGTAGATTTGCCAACTATGCTTTATTATCACACATTAAATCCTCTAATCCTATCTTCTGTTATTGCCAGTCCGTAGACATAGTCAGAAAGAGAGGAGAGAAGTCAGAGAGTGAGAGGAAAGAACTTCCTAAATGAACAGGACTGCTGTTGTTTCAGCTTGAACTAAAACAGAGAGGCATATTTAAAATCCTGCAATCTTCTGTGTGTGCCTTTGTGTGTCCGTTTGTGAAAGAAGAGTGCTTAATGTGTGTGATCCTGAGCGGTCTAACCAGTGTACACTTCCCAAGATGTTGACATACCTCGGAATATCTGTCACTTCTCTCAAAAGAACGCTCGAGCAGAGTGTTTTTGCAGTGAAATGTGAACCTCAGCTCAGGTCACACACTCTCTCAGTGCTCCTCTGTTTCTCTCCGTCTCTCTTCCAGTCTCTGGACCCCCCTGTTTCTGCTGTCAGTCATAACCATAAGATGCATTAAAAGGGTCGATTGAGGCAGTCACGTCCTCAGAGCCCACTGTGGTCTAACACTTGATCAAATTCATACCTATACGTGAACACTCAGACCCATACACACACACACACGTACATACACGCCCTCACACACACACACACACACACACACACACACACACACACACACACACACACACACACACACACACACACAGTGATAAAATGTTTCCTAAGGCCTGGAGTATGTCAGGCCTCTCAGTGTAATTTCTCTCTTTCAGGCTCAGCATGCCTTCACACCCCAGCATTTGCCAGCCAAGGTGAAGAAGTTTATAAACACTTACAATCCCCCTGCCCCCATTTTAGATATTCTTAGGATTTTATTTCTTTTATATATATGTAAAAGAGACCAATAGATAGAGAGATAGATACAGATACATAGATTGACACATCAGTCAAAAAACGGCAGGATGATAATGCGTATAACTACACACTCTCTCTATAATTAAGTGCAGTTTTTATCTATCTCACACACACACAAACACACTCACTGTCCCCACCCTGCTGTTTTTCTGGGCTCTGGCGTGTGGTGTGGTGCGGATGGTTGAAATATCTGGCTGCTTGGTACAGGATGCAGCCTAGCTGATGGAAATCCCTGTGGTTAGTGTGGTTAGCAGGGAGAGGGGCGTAAAAAGCCCCCTAGATTTGGGAAGGACTTTTTAAGTGCCTACAAGGAATATTCACAATTTGAATAAATTGTAATTTACTCCAGGAGCAGGCTTCTACTGAAAAGCTCTCACTCTCTCTCTCTCTCTCCTCCCGGATGTGTGTCTTTGTGCGTTGGTGCTGTGTGTGTGTGTGTGTGTGTGTGTGTGTGTGTGTGTGTGTGTGTGTGTGTGTGTGTGTGTGTGTGTGTGTGTGTGTGTGTTATTGGTTCATGTGTGTATGTGCGTCAATGTTGTGTTGGTGTGCATGTGTGTGTTTCCCAGAGGAAATGTGCTGGAGATAGCAGCCCGGGACTATTAGTTTGCGGTCAGATTGGCCGTGTTGTTGGAAGCAGGCATGACAGGGAGGTATTTGGTATGAGGGTGTGTGTGTATGTGTGTATCTGTGTGTGTGTGTGTGTATGTGTGTGTGTGTATGAGGAAAATGATAGAACGTTTACATGTGTATGTCTGTATTTGTGTGTTTACGTTCATGTGTGAGGAGTTGGTGTATTGTGTGTGTGTCTCCTGTAGTTTACTTGCCATAGACTTTTTTCTGTGTCAGTCTGATCCAGATTCTTGTTTTCAGCCTACAGCAGGGTTCAACTTTTACAGCTCATTATTCAAAATAGGTAGGTTTATTCCCTAAAATGCATCAGTTCTTTTGACAAGAAGGATTTCATATTTCACCATCCTGACCCATTGTTTAAGAAACACTGCCCTCAAGTGAAGTGGTTTAGTTGTGCTGTTCGTCCAAGATTGCGGCTTTAACTGCAGTAGATTAGGCTGACCCTTTGGGAGGTATTAGCTCCAATCAGGTTAACCCACACATTGAGTGATCAGGGAGAGGGAGACAGAGAAGCCGCTGAAAGGGGCTGCTGTCCATTTTGATCCCTGGAGAAAAGCTCCACTTTCCTGTTGTTTATCCTCAGAGCTGAGTTGGGTCCAGAGGGAAGGCTGACTCTTTTAAACTGACATGTACTTGTAGGCATTACATTAGGTAATGAATAGAAATGTTAAAGGTGAACATTGTATCATGAGGCAAAGGTTAAACGTTGGTTGCTCAGTGAGTTACATTTTGATGATGGTTTGTGTCTAAGCTCACATTTATGTGAAGTACAGTCAGTTATCCTGTGCTTTCACACTTGTTATCTTGTCCAGGCTTGTCTTCTGAAACAACCCCCCAGTGGAATAATTATAAAAAAAAATAAATTCACCATAGTGATTACTAAGGCAAAGTCTTTGTCAGGAAATGTCAAATACAGTGGATAAAATTTGAAGATTTTTATGTACTCATTATTTTAACATTTTGTTTCCATAGCAACAAGATACAAATTGTGTGTGAGTCAGTGGGTCAGAAGCTAAGTCAGTCCTTAGAGAGAGAGGATCATTATCATCATGTCTTCCTGGGTAGGATAACCTCAGACAAACAGAACAGTCATCGCTGGGCGAGGTTACAGCCTTATTCAGCCATGCACGATTTACATTCCTGGTCAAAGTTACATGGTGAATGTCCATGGTGATGGTTAGTGAGGAGGACTTTCTGCCTTGTTAGTCAGCACAGCTCAAATAATACAATTGAAATAAAGTGAAGGAAAAAAAAAGCAAAAAGGGATCAAGCTAAAATTTAGATTGGCAGCTCTGACTGATGTATTAGTAAAACCAACAGGAATCACTCTCTCCATCTTCTCATCTTACACACTGATATAAATCTAAGTCAGATCCAGAGTAGTGCGTGTGAACTAAAACTCCATAAAACTACACATACAACATATACTACAAAAAAAAATAAATTAAAAAATCAATTCAATCATCAGATCTTTAGACCTTCTTTGTAAAGAGAAAATTCAGAAGTCACAAAAACATTTACTGTAGAATTTAGAGTCAATACTAATTCAACAGCCTATCTTGTTGTTTTTTCAGGATTTTGAGACACAGACAAAAAAACTTAAATGCATCAAAATGTAGCAACTATTACAGAATATATTGGGTTTTTCTGAAGCATCATGAATTAATATAGTATGGGCAGTATTTAAGAAAAATGGAATCACCTTTTTACCTCTCCCTAATCACTCAGCTCACACAGCCTAATTTTCTCCTGAATATTTTTGAGTCTGAGGAAGAACATCAGTTCTCAACTGTGAAACTAAAGATATCAGGCCTCACTCTTTAGCTTTAAACTTTATTGTGCCTACATCTCTGTTCATCCCAGCAATTAGTCCGTTTGCAACTGGACCTCCAGTGCACAAGGCTAATACTTGTCAAATCTATCAGCTCACTGGACAAAATGGCCAAAGGGCTCTATGCCTCAGCAGCCTGCAGGCTTGTATACCCAATATTCTGTACACCATTTCTCTGTACTGGCCCCTAATTCTCAGGCAGGATAAGCACTAAGGCTAAAGCTTTTGTTTTTGATTGGATTTGTTAGTATGTATTTTTGTATTTGTCACTGGAGAGATGAAAGTATTTCTCCCAGCAGTGCTTGTTGGGAGCAGGCTTTATTAGTGATTCATAGGACATGTCTCGGGAAGTTCTGAACTTTATGTTTGCCTTATATTGCAAAAACAAAGAAAAGTTTCAACAATATAATGTTGCCAGTGATTTTTGAAATCTAAATATTCTGGGGACCCATTCTCATCTTTGTGCAACCCTCCATTTGGTTCCCCTCCAACCATTGTAAAACAATGTACTACATTCCCCAGCTTTCTACCACAGCCAAAATTTTCATGAGAAATACAGGGAGGACAATGAGTCTCCACCTTCACCGCCGGCTTTTTCTTTTTATCTCTGTACAGCTCATTCCTGCTCATCCCTCCAAACTCAGCCCAGTATTTAGAGGACTTTGTTTTCTCACTCTTACTGACATGCTGTGAGATTTTATTTTGATTCCATGTTGTATATCTGATGAGCCATTGGTCTGTCATGACTCTGTGTGTGTATATATATTTGAGTAATTCCACTCCCTGTGTAGTTTGTCCCAGAGGAAGCTCTCCCTCTGACATGAGGAGATTAATTTAATTATCATGTTGATGAGAGCTGAGCAGCTAGAATCTCATATTTGTTTTTCTATATAAATCTTTTTAAACATGCCAATGTGTTAGCAGTTTAAAAAATATGTTTTTTTCCTCTCCATCAAATCCTTGGCCTTGAAACTATAATAAAGAGTCTGAAACCATGCGTTGCAACCCTGTTTGGGCAGCAGAACTGTTTCTGGTTGGTCTCCACATGACAAAAGTGTTGGTATGTTTTAATGACCCTGGGCCACATTGTGACAACAGATTTATTCAATCGAGATCCCAGTCTTAACAAGTTCACCAGCCCATGTTGTACTATGATGTCAGTTACAGAATTAGGTCTCTCACTGTGGCTGATGTCTTTTATTTTGACCACTATTCAAGTTAAATTGAAATGATAGCAAAAAATTGTCCAATTTAACCACACATTTTTCTTTTCAGTGTCTAAGTGACTGTTGAAATATCCCATAAAAAGTCCCATAAGTACAATTGTATTTGGTAGGTCACTTTAAATACATCCAGAGCAATAC
The DNA here is from genome assembly GCA_019142605.1 of Cephalopholis sonnerati. Classification (NCBI taxonomy): domain Eukaryota; kingdom Metazoa; phylum Chordata; class Actinopteri; order Perciformes; family Serranidae; genus Cephalopholis; species Cephalopholis sonnerati. The sequence goes on along the minus strand of JAGQAX010000008.1, from coordinate 10,453,816 downwards.
TTCGAGTGAACATGTGACGTATGAATGAATAAATGTTATCAAATATGCAACCCTGTAAACACTCGTTTAACAATTATTTTAAACCTTCAATGCATTCCATAGTGACATCCAACTCTGTTTTAGTAGTACTTTAATGCACAGATAAAAAGTACCCAGGTAGGAGAACTGCAGCGTCCTCAGGTGAGGAGTATATCATGCTTTGTTCAAGTATTTAATATTGTAAAACACCGAGTTATAAATACACGATTCGTAAGGGGTTCTAAAATGTATTTGTCGATCCTCTCAGACAAGAATAAGTTACTTGTTTAACTGTCTGTAATCTAATAGCATAAGAGTAGCAACAGCAGACAGGACTGTAATAAACACTGAGCACTATAAATACACCAAACAAATCAAAACATCCAGATTCCGAATTTCTTTTAAACATCATCCTCTGTGCATGGCTGTGAGTCCGCAGCACAGTTAGATCTTTTCTATATGGGATTTTAGCACCCTGTAATCTGCAGCTTCCCATAACCTGAACTTTTAACACCTCATAAGGCTTTGGTTCTCGCTTGTGTTTCCACTGTGTTTAACAGACCAGAATGTCTTGTATTATATATTATATAGGTCATTGAAAAGGCGACACCCAAACAATCATTTGGTGAGTACACAACAGCGATGGAATAAGCATAGGTAATAGTGATTCTCTTTCACATTTATATGTAATGATTTAGAAATGAATTAGCAGAGCTGCACCCACGGTAAGAGTGAATAAGCCCAGTACCTGACCAGCTTCCACCCACTAAGCAGATCTCCAGTGCTAGGTCAACCCTTGTGACATGTCAGCTGCCCCAAACGACGCACTTGCCCTGTCTCTGCTTCATACTGTCTTAAGATGGGCAGCCATGAGAGAAATCAAGCCATGGAACTGCTCAAACCGCAACACAGCTGACCAGAACTAATCAAGTGTTGTGACCCCGCCAAAGTGTCCATTGAAAACCCACCTATCCGGTTGAAATTCATCCCGATTCCAAAATAAGTTGGGGATGACCACTTTGTATGGCAGTTTTTTAAGGGGGGCTAAATCGGGCTCAATCCTTACACTGTCTCCCAGGTTTTACTAGCTCGTAGTTTGATTCAGAAGACAGGGAGGTGCAGGTAGAGAGTCAGTGAGCGCTGTGGTCCCATTGGTGTTGCCATGAGTTCAGCACCACGGACAGCACCTTAGTGTTGTATGACCAGTCCCACAGGAAGAGCACTGGTTACTCACATAGTGATTTTGGCGTGGTGACCACAGTAGGGACTACATGTCACGTGACATCCTTGGACCCTCGCTATATACTGTACATCCATCATGAAGTCACTTCAGAAAAAACAAAGAGACAATTTTTCTTAGCATCACACTTCACAAAATACCATTTGAAGTACCAACCTTTTAAATATATATCTAACATTCGCAAACCACCATGAGCTGTATTAAGATGCTATTTTTGTGCCATTGATGTGTGTTGGCTGTCAGCCAGGCAGAGCCAGTGAAAGACACTAATGCACAAGCATTTCCTGCACCCGCATTGGAATTGGGAGAAACTTTTTTAGTGTATGACCATGTTGTGGTGATATGTTTTCTACATTTTCCTGGGTCTCAGTTTCATTACACAATCCACCACTTTGTGGTTAGGGGTAGCTGTATAGGGTTAACCCATGCTGCATTTGTTCTTTAGCGGGAGAGCTTGTGGTTTCATTGTAGTGAACCAAAACTCTCTGTAGTGAAGTGTTACATTGCACTATGCATTGCATTGTCAAACCAGTGGAGACATCAATTGCATTCATGTTGTCTGAGTTAGACTGCAGTCAGCCTACGGTTGCTGGTAGTTCAGAGGCATTCTAGTTGTGGTCAGGGGATGGGTGACTGAGGTCTCATCTTGCCTAGTCAGCCTGTGATCAAGAACATACTACCTTTTGTTCTTTTGTAAGTACAGTATGTTTGTTTATTTATTTGTGTTTGTCTGAACAAATGTGTTTATGCACAGTATGTGTTAGCCCTCTGGTGGACTGATGTTTTTCTGCTGTTCACCCAGTGTCAGCTGGGATAGACTACAATGTCATGAATAGGAACAAGTGAGTAGAAAGAACAGATGTTTGTCTTAGCATGCAGGTAAAACTATGTATGCAGTGTACTGTATGTGTGCAGCATGTTACAATAGTTTCTCTCTGTCATATTTCTACAGAAGCCCACGGCAAGCCTTTGTGTTTTTTGTGTTCTTAGACTGAGACATGGTCTCTGTCCTTCCAAGGGTCCTGGACCACTGACTCCTTCATCCACCCACCATGCGGTTTACAAACCTCTCTCCTCTCAGACAGTACTCCTTTTGTCAGCTCCCTTCATTTGGTGCAAACACTTGCCGCGTCTGCGTCTCCTGGAACGCTCAAGGCCCTGGATGTCTAAGATGCCTTGGTAGAAACCAGAGGGAGAACTATGGAACAATGTTAGTCAAGCATAAACCTCTTAACGTCTCCTCTGTCAACCACGGACCCACACAATGCCTTCTCTCTGTACCTTCTTCCAGCTCTCAAACCGCTTCTTAGACTTGCAAATCTGGGCTTTGATGTTGCACTGCCTTGCTTCTTTTGTCAGAGAGAGGGAGCCAAGGAGGAGAAGAGCATTGCAGACAGCTGTTAAAGCCACCATAATTCCCTCATGTTACATGGGTTAGCCCTCACTGCCCTGGCAAAGATGCTGTTGTGTCTCTGTTCTCTCTTTAACTTATTTACGCTCATTTTTTTCCCACTCACTGCAGTTCAACTTTGTCTACCTCTGTCTTTTTTTCTTTCCCATAGTCATCCTTTCTAGAGGACAAAGTAATCCATATTCTTTTGTTTTGTTGTCTGGGTATAAACCTGTTTCTCATTTGTTAGGTGGCTAGCTAGCTCCCTGTTCCCAAAGTTATTTCACCAGACAAAACAGGCCTCTGTTCCACAAACCTCTTTTCTCATCTACGCCCATGACATTAAATAAGATTGGCAGTACAGAGACTTGTCAGAGTTTTTTAAGACTTTGGTATATTAAATTGAAATCACATTATTTTCAAATTTCAAAAGTTTCAAGCCTCACAGAGATTCATTAAGATGTAAAACTTGTTTGGATGGAATTGACTGATAATCAACCATCTAAGACCCGCCAGAGCCTCTTTAGGGCTGTTTGGAAGCTAGCGTGCAAAGCTACTGGTGTTGTTTATACCTCTATTTAATGTCTCTGAGTCTCACATCTCCTTTTATAGTCTGAGTGAGATGGAATGAAGGAATGGGAATAATGGGTAGAAGACCAACGACCACTGCGGCTTTGTCAGCCCGTCTTTGCAGCATCCAGGAACGCTGATTACATCTGCACTGCGGACAGACACTTAATTTGTGTTATGTGCGCCCAAGCACATTCCTGCTAGAGGACAATAGACGGATGGTGGTTACAGTGGCAGGAGTGACTCGTTGTGTCTGCAGGAGGACAGGGGTCGGAGGGCGTTTGGTATGTGAGTGAGAGAGACAGAGAAAGAGAGTGATTTTGTGTCTGTCCAAATGTATGTGTTTCTCTGTTCATCTATGCTTGACACCCACATTATCAACGCAGACACTTGAGTGTTTGCCATCCAAATGAGGTAATGGCTCTGCGTTTACCAGGAAGTTAATAGTCATTGCTTTGGTTATGACTGACTGAAATCTTAGCGTCTTTTACAGGAAACTTTGCTAATGATTTTCTCCCGGGACAGGATTAAGCAATGGACCAGGCAGTAGACATGACATCGTACCCATGATGGAATTTGGTTGGTTGATTGACTCACTGAATATAACTTACAGTTTAGGCGGGCGGTGGTTCTTAGAAGTTAACACCATTTCTGAATGTGTCAGTCCCATGTTTGGGTTCTGCATTTAGTTTCCATAGCAACTGGAGAATCTGGGTGATGGGGTTTCAAAAATTTCATGTGGTACTGATTTTGTGATAAGACCATGCATGGTCCCAGCATGATCTGTGTGGATTTTAACATCATCATTCTGACCCCCTGATATTTGGTTTAGTAGACAGGTGTTCCTTGTTACGTTTAGTTTAGTCACAATGTCAGCAGACTGCTTGATTTGAAAACATATGTCAAAGCCTCATTATGTGCTCAACGATACCTGCAGGCTCAAAGTTATTTAAGCAGCTTGGATTGTGGCAAAGCCAGTAAAACCGGTGGTAATGCGGTAATATACAAACCGTATCAAACTTCAGCTTTTATTAACGCCATGTTTGAACATTACATGGAAGTAATCCCTGTGATGATGTGGCCCTGCAGTCTGACTGTGGACATCAGACCAAAGAAGAATAGAGTTGATTCAGTTCAAGCAGCAATGGACAATCCCATTGTCAGGTCAATCAGATGATTCATCTCCCTGGAACTGAGATGAATCATCTGTAGCTTAGTTATATTAGTGTATTTAGACAAACATGTCACTTTAGACCTTTATGATGATACAAGGCTGGGATGCGCTGTCAAACCAAAAACCATATCAGTAACTTGTAGTCAGTTCATTTCTAAAGAATCGGGATGAATAATTGTAGGTTGATTATATTAATGAGTGGAAAATATGTTTGACTAAAGCCTGCTATTGATATATCAATACCATTGGTCAAGTTACATCCAAAGAATTTGGATGAATGCTTGTGTTTTGTCAGTGTCAGAGCTTGTGGCCAGAGTTGTTATTGGAAAAGCAACAGTGCATTATGACCCTGGTCAAATCCTGCTCACTATCAGCAAAAGAGATAACAGAGAATATTACAGTACAGTGCAGTCACAGAATGAAAATGCTTTGTGTGCATCCAGTTAATCAGTTTAATAACCCCCATGCAGATCACTCTGGTACCAAAGCTGGAGCCTAGTAATGTGTTGGAAGCAAAGTGTCCACCATCAGCCAGCCTTAATCACACTCTCTCCCAGGGGATTTAGGGGAATGAGAAGAGATTGAGATTTCTTAAGCACTCAATACCCAACTTGGGTTTATCATGCTTTGATGGGAGGTTGGTCTTGGACAAAGGATATTCAACTCAGCGCCAGTGTCTGAGGGGGAGTGTCTGAGTTTAAAAAGATTTATTTGGAAATTAGATAAAAATTTAATTAGCATCTGAGATTATGAGCTGGTTTTGCTCAAAGCGTTATTTTTCATAGTAGAGTGTGAGAATCAGACTTGAGTGAGTTGATAAAGATATACTTTACATGTGTATCAAAGTGGTGTCTGACTTTCTATTGGCTTTTTTTTGAAAATCAGACAGAATTTACACTTTCATACTTACAATATGCCACTTATTTCAATCCAGTTTTGTTTGTCACCTTGGCATGCTGGCCCCGTCAAACCATTATACAGTACAGGCAGCTTTAGGCTTTACTCTGATGTAAAGCCCTTGGGGGGTATTTCATAATTTTGGTTCTTGAGGTTAGAGTTCTTCGAATTAGAAAGCAGATGTGAATATGGTTTCTTAACATGCCTGGGGGCACCACAACCAAAATGAAAAACATGAACTCATACAGTATTTAAGTTTCAAAAGTGTGTGCAATAACCAGTTTAAATTTTCATCAGTTTCCTCTCTCCTCTGTCATCTTCTCACCTACCGTATACTAAATGTTAACATTCTACTCAAAATGATACTTAGAATAAAATCATTAGCCTCTACATCAGGGTAAAAAGGTAGGTCCACCATCTTCTTCTTATCCTAAAACAATGCTGACATGCCCATGTACTGGCTTTAAAGAATCCCCCTCCTAAAGCGATCAATAACTCTTCAGTAAATGAGTAAGTATTTGAGTACTGTTTTAAGATAGACTAAAAAGAATATTTCATCCCCAAATGACCATTTGTATATCAGTTACTCACCTCGTGTTGTGTTGAATTCATAAAGAAAACAGTTTGCATTTTTCTGTTGAACAAAGAATACAATATGGAGACAATTCTTTATGAATTGAGGTAAAAGGGGGCTGTGTTTACGACTGCCAAACTATATCAAAACATCCCTTTACAAACTCTCATATAATCCAAGTTTCATTTATCCAGTCGTATGTCCAGTACTTCTCAAACGGACGGTCCTTTCCGAACCTGAACTGAAAGCTAAACTTATATATTCTCTCTTCAAAGCCAGACTGTTCTGACAAAAGTAGTTTTTACCTCACTGAACACAAGAGCTCCTGGTCTACCACTGCCTCAATTGGTAGTTTTTAGAGTTATTGTGTGACTTTTGAGAATCCAAATGTACCCTCTAAAACAGATTCAGCAAGGTAAAATTACTGTTTTTGTCAATGGACTCTGGCTTTTAAGAGGACTTAGATAGTTTTACTTTTAGTTCAGTTCCTTGCTGAATGGGCTGTCTGTTTGGGAAGTACTGAGCACACGACTGGATGACACTTTGAATATACTATATGAGTTTCATTAAAGTTTGTAAACAGTTGTAAACAATATAGTTTTGCTGTTGTTAAATGTGGACCCCTATGACTTCAATTCATCAGTCATTTTCTCAGTTTTTGGATTCTTCGTTCACTGGAGGCTTGCGAGAAAAACAAAGTTTTCTTAATGAATTCAGCATAATGCAGTATGAGTATTTGAAAAACAAACTGGTCATTTGGGGGGTGAAGTATTCCTTTAAAAAATGTGAACCTATAATTTAACTAAACTAGATTCTGATGTAGATTACGCCTTATCTTCCCACAAAGCCATTTCTATTGGTGAAGTTCTCCAGTCAGTTGTGTATTATTAGTGTAAGGCCTGGATGAATCCATGTGCATAAATGCACCACATGTGGCTGACTGGGTTTTCTCAGTGTCACAACAGTTGGATAAGTCACAGAGAGGCAAAACAGCTTCTTATTTTTCATTCTTGTTGTCCTACGTGTCCAGTTCATCTGTGTCACTGCTGTTTTTTGGGTTTTTTTTTTCTTCCACTGCCTGAGTCAGAGCAGTGATGAATTAAAACAAGAGCGGCAGTCGCTGTTTGAAGTTTGAGGAGAGACATTATTATGACTTCTCCCTTAAAGGTCAAGTTGAGCCACAGCGAGAGGGGGAGGAGCAGAGGGGTTAAAGGAGAGAGAAGTGTTGAAATAACAAATCAGTCCTCGCAGATGGTGCTGAGGCACAGCAGAGTGGGTTCACCACCACAATATTTTGACCATGATTAACACCAATGCAGTGCCACTCACAATCTTAAAGACAGGGGCTGATAAAAAAAAGTTAAGGAAGATTTTGAAGTTAAATTCAAATTGAAAGTTTCCACTTTATCCAGTACCAGGTCACTTGAAGAGAAAGTGGGAGGGAAATGGCAGAAAATCCCACATTACAGTTATTTTCAAAGTTTTCTCCTTAAACCACTGTGATCTTAACTGGACTTGATTATAACGTTAGTGCTGGTTTAGGGAACCATCTAGTAGGTCTCCACCCTCAGGCTCAACCTTAACCTCTGCCACCTGGCTGTTTACACCACTCTGCCACTTTCCCTGTGAGCAAGTCCGCTGAGCAGGAGATCTGAGAAATTATGTCATTTCCACTCAGCCGACAGGGAGATGGGATGATCTTGAAGAAAGTGAATTCAGGCTTTGATTAAGAATGTTATTGTAAAGAAATCTGCCTTCAAACAGCGAGGAAAGACTACAGCGGAGAGAAACACAGAAGGTCTTGACCAGGGTCCCCCGTGCTCTTTGACCTCAGGAGTAATTTGTTTTTCTTTAGTCAGATTGGCTAAATGTTCGGCACATTGAGGCGACGAGCCAAAGTGTAAATCTTCAAAAAACGTTTTTCAGTGTTACACTCTGGTCAAAATTCCTCTGAGAGTGTATTGAACCCCCCCACCCCACCCCACCCCTTCGTCTTCCCTGTCTCTCTCTGTCTCACATACATTCTTTGTCTTTCTCATGTTCTCTGTCCTCCCTTTCTAACTGTTGCAAGTTTGAAGTTGTGTTGGCAGCTGGGCCGACACAGAGAGTTCAGTCAGGTGGAAGGTCGGCCATGCTGCCTTAGGAGGGGAGAAGGCTTTAGATCTCTGTACGTATTTATGATTCTGCTCCTGTATTGTGACCATAATCTCATGACAACACTCACATTGTTTGACAAATGAGTTTCCTTGTCATGTAGCACTCTGTGGTGTTCTGTGTATGACCTCACTGTTGCACAGATGTGCTGTATGCATGGATGGACATTTGACCAGCCAACTTGCCTTTTGTACTGTGTGTATGGATTTAGATGAAGGGGAGGTGGCAAAAGCTGCAGCAGTATGTACTTCACAGGGCTCAACATTAACTTTTAAAAGTGATTGCCAGGCTGGCATTCAGGCATTAGCTTTTGATTGCCGAAAACTGAAAATATAGCAGCCATTTTAGTCACCTTATATTTTTTAGTATTTAAGACACTATACTATATATAATAACAATGTGGCGTGCTTTATTACAGTAAAGAACAAAATCCTTTGTAGTTTGCGTTTCATCTGAATTTATTGTTGATGTAATTATATTTATTTGTTCAGGTTCATCTGGTTCTAGCCAGTTAAATCAATTTGCAGAAATGTTTGTGATGTTGACGGGTTAATTGAACTGTACACCCCACAGTCAAACAATTTAACCTGCTTCACCTTTGTGTATAAAACAGATGCCTGTGTGGATGCTAGTAAATGCACCAACACATGCAGCGTTATCACATGCAGCGTGGTCTGGTTCCAGTTGTGATTGTAACAGTAATATTTGAATATCATTAGTGCACCAAAATTTTGCATGTTTTGTTGCTTGCTGTCCCTATTTTCTACATGTTAAAATGTGTTTACCACTATTGGCAACCAAAGGCCAAGAATTGGTTGCCAGTGACAACCTGGCAACCATTACTGTTGTGCCCTGCTTCATGAAACCTTATTTAAAACTAAGTTTTGCCCTCCCTAATACTGTGTAATGGAGAGAGCATTTAAAACTCGTCTGCAGACACAGATGTAGTTATCTTAGAAATCATGCTTCTTTACATATTTTAGCCCTGCTGCCATGTTGTGGCCCACAGTACAAGGAATTATGTGGAAAATGGTCGGAAAATTGCCACCATTGTAAAGTAGTTTGGATGTCAAACGATAGGACAACGTCTGTTTATTGCTGTCCTCCCAAGTCTGTGTGTTTACACCCAGCCACACACATGGATGTGCTCCACGTTGAAGTGATGGATAATATGAAGCTGAAAAGGTTGAGAGCCAAACTATCTGCCTCTTATTTAGACGTGTGGAGAACAGAGCCTTCCACATCCAACCGCACAAGTACACACATACACACACACACACACACTCACACACACATGCAGCCATAATGAGCTTCCACATCAGCTGTTTTCCACCAGCCAGTTTATTGTGTGCGACCTTCCATTTCTACTTCCAACAGCAGCAGGTCTGTTCAGCACCAGTAAACAGGAACTTTGTTGTCTCCCTTCTTCGCCCTACCAAAATCTTCTAAACAAAGAACTTGTTGTTTACTTGCCTTTTGCTGGAGGATAAATAAAGGGCAAGGAGACTAACCTCTGATGTCTGGTGTCTTCTGTCTCTGTTTGTATGTGTGTGTCCTGCTCTGTCCCATCCTGCAGCTGCTGCACATCTGTATCGAGGGATGGGGAAACTGGCGCTGGTCAGAGGCCTTCAGCGTGGACAACGTAGGAACTCTGCTGAGGACCATTCAGTACAAAGGACGCACAGCTTCACTCATCATCAAGGTGGTGCAGCTCAACGGTGTCCAGAAACAGGTACAGTCAGTTTTTACTGACCCACTGTCTGTTTTTGTTTGTTTTTGTTTTGTATGTATAGCAAGGAAAAGCAAAAATCTCACACAGAACTTTGAGAAATATACAAGAAAAGAAATTTTTGTACACTTTATTAACATTTTTCATCTGGCAAATGGCATTACACAGACATTATTATTCAATTTAAATTGCTACATTAAATACATGTCTATTTTTCTACTAGATATAATACACAAATGTGACAAGATTTACATTTGGTGTCCTAAGAACATGTTTGTTTTGCCAAAAAAAAGGAGCTGTATACAACATTTAGAGTATTAATATAGTAGCAAACCACTGTTAGCTTTATAAAGATATAGTAAAGTAATGGGCACCCTGAGCAGAGAATGAAGTCATGCTACCTGTGTTTGTGTCGTGATCCAAGCTTCTCTGTTGTTGTTGTGGTAGACTGTTCAGCCGCTTGGGCATGTGAGTCCCTGTGTGTATCCCCCTGGCTAGCTAATCGCTGCCACTCCGCACTGCTCTCATATGGCGGTTACTGCTGATAATGACATTCTGCGGCTGTGTGTCGGGAATGTGGTGTCACAGAAGTGTAGCACCCACCCTCAGGTTCCCCCCACATTAACACTGTTATCTCTTTTAGCACTGTTGCCGTTGTTAGTACTGTTCATGCGGTTACCACTGTTAGCTGCCAGCCGCCGGCTCAGCCACCTCCATTAGACCCATAGGCAGAAAATCCCGACTCAGACTCTGAATCATAGATAAAACACTTTTTTAATAGACAATTGTAGTTTTGTGGTGAAATTATACCACAGCAATAAACAAGAACCGAAATTTTGAACAAAATAAAGGATAAAGAATAAAGGAATCCATGTAATCTGTAAAAAAATAAATGGTTCAGAACTACATAGAAAGCATAAACTTGTTTCATCATTATGCCTAGCATTTTTACCATTGCTCATTTTGAGATGAACATTTTTTAATCTCCATTTTTTTCCCATTTGTTTGTTATGATTTAGTAGTTGCTCAGCTAACAACAGACTGTCTTCTGTTTTGTCAGTTTTCATAATCTGTTTTATAGCACTAAAACAAAAGCTTATGAGTTTGACGCCATCCAAAAACACAATGTGACCCATCAATCCACACAGAAGATCACAGGAAATCATAAACCAAATCATAAACCAGCCGCGTTCCCCTTTTTACACCAAGAACAGCAGTGAATCATGTTTGGATTTTTCCACAAATACAAGGCAGGGTCGGTGTATTCCTGAATATGCAGAGATGCCATCAGATTACAGCGGTGACACTTTGTTATGTAAACAGTGTCAAGTGTCGCATATGTCTCCCTCTCGTCCTCCAGACAAAACAGACTCGGCCGCTCACATTCCTTCCCCCGTCTGTCCCAGACTTTGTTTACATCTTGTTCCCATTGGATCCAATGATAGGGTATGAGTGTTGGTCACATCCAATTCACAACACAAAGCCTCAGAGTGGGACAGCGGCTGCCACTACAGAGGAAGTTGGCTCCCGCCTGCGTGAGCATACCTCATCTTGTGTTTTTTTTGGGGGAGGTTCATCCTGGAAGTGTCACACACTGCTGTACTGTCCCTCTCTGTCTAGCTCCCCTATGGTCTTTTATTGCGACGGCCTCTTTATCATTTATATTGGCACCTCATGTTGACTGCTGTTGAAAAAAAAAATCCCCCTCGTATAAATCTCCCTCATATAAATACCGTACGCATCTGCACAAACACATGCATTGTGTAATTACATACACACACTGGGCACTCTTTGATGGCTGTGGGAGAACACGTGTGAAGGCAGGGGCATTAGGGCTGCTACTGACAGTTACTGTCATAATCAATTAAGCTGTTGATTATTAATGATCACTGGTTGATCATCTGTAAAATGAAAAAACTGATCAAATCTTCAAATTGCTTGCATTACCCAAAATGTCTGCAGTGATATTTAAAAAGAGAAAGGCAGAAAGGAACATGAAGATGGGCGGCCAGGGAAAAGAGTGCATTATGGTTATTGTGTGTGTGTGTGTGTGTGTGTGTGTGTGTGTGTGTGTGTGTGTGTGTGTGTGTGTGTGTGTGTGTGTGTGTGTGTGTGTGTGTGTGTGTACATAACAGCTAGCTGCTGACGTGAGTGTGTCTGTAAATGGTATAAAGTAATGATTGATGGCGAGATTTCCCTCATTATGGGCCGAGATCTTTCTCTCCAAGATCATTATCAGTGCCACAACCTGCAGAACACACACAGCCATTCACGTGCAGACATAAACACACACATACCAACACACACACACATTCACTCACAGAGTGGTGGAAGCAATCAATTCTGAACACAATTAGATTTGTCAGTCCCAGATGAGAGCTCCCTGGTGGCTGTGGCTTTGCTCTGTGTGTGTGTGTGTGTGTGTGTGTGTGTGTGTGTGTGTGTGTGTGTGTGTGTGTGTGTGTGTGCGTGTGCTTGCTTGTGCATATGTGTCCATTAATACAGAAATAACACATACATAATGCATATGTCCACTCTGTGGTACATGACGTCACACTAAAGGAAACTGTGTGCATACTGTCTTTGGAGTGATAGACAGTGACCCTGGAAAGTTATCAGGCAGTGAGGAAGCAATCAGGCTACATAGAGCAACCCTTTGATAAACATAAGGCAGCTATAGAGGCATCAGGCCCTGGGAATCATTTTAGTAACAGTGACAGTTGAATTTTAAGTTTTACTGATCCATGACGTTTGATGTTGGAATACATTTCCCAGCATCAGTGACCTTACAGTGGTGAATAGTTGACCAATGACGATTTTCCCTATTGCACCTTAAAATTTGTAAAGCATCCCCATTTCTATTTTTTTTCCCTTTAAATTCTAATGAGAAGTAAAACCTCACTGAGGCATCAGTATGCTTCACTTTATATACTTGTCAAACAACGCCTGAACCACTGTCCTTATGTAGCAATTTTAACTCACACTGTACCTCCTGGTTAGCATTTTTTATAACCATACCTAGATTTAAAGGGCAGGTTTTGGGATTTTGGCATTTAAAGTTCCTAGTTTTTCATTAACATCCCTTTTATACTGTAGCATTGATATTGGGCTTGTGAAATGGGATCCTGTAATGGTTAAAAAAAAAAGTGTGTTGTGAAAGTTTTTAGCTTAACCCATTTTTCTGTTAGGTCACGCTCAATGAACAGAGAATGTAAAAACATCTTCTTTTGAGGACATTACATGATTACAGGCAACAGGGCATCTCTGTTTTCAAAGCTCAGTGTCTGTTGCCTCCTACAGTACATGAGATGAATTATTTTATTTTAACTGTGGCAATTCTCCCTTGTAACCATCTTCTCTCCAGGTAATAATTTGTGGACGGCAGGTGATGTGCAGCTACCTGACTCAGGACATTGAGCTGCGGGTGGTGCAGCACTACGTGGGGCCCGACAGTCAGACAGTGGTCAGGGAATACTGTGACTGCTTGGAAGCAGGGGCCAAGTTACCATCGTATGTGCTGGAGGATGCTGAGATGACAGAGCTGTGTGTGAGGGCCAGAGGGGATGAAGACTGGTCCCAGGATGTTCAGCTGGAGAGGAGGGAAAAGGGCAACAGCAGCTCTGTTGTACAGGTATAGTAACACAAAGAGACGTTGACTGTGGAGTCACTGTAGGACCTTTAAGATGAATATAGCCACAAGTCAGCTAGTGGAACTCATTTTCTTTTTTCCTAAAGACTCTTAACTGTTATAGGCTATATTAGTTATTTTAAATGTTCTTTTTAAAAAGATATGTTGGATATGGATGTCCTATACAAGACACAGAAGGCGCACACATTGCACACACCACTACTTCCAACCGGCTCTCCAGCCCCACACACGTTTGGAGCTGGTGACTGGACCACCAACTGTGGCCGTATCCGCCTCTCCTGGGTGGCCACAGTGGCAGAGCTTCCACACTGCTACTCACAGTTAGAGAACAGATTGAGATCTTTCCCTCAGATAGGCTTACAAAGGCCCTCCAACGCATAACCCAACCATGTTGAGAGGCAGAAAATAAAGTTTATGCTCTTTCATAACAACACTAACCATAGACAGGAAACACTAGCTGATATGTGGGCACAGGGACAGGCTTTGAAGGCACTTTCACACCGCTGGATGAGCGCCAGACGATCACTCCTTCACTCAGTCCCTGCTGCTCTTGCTCCTGCTCTGTGTTTTTCTTGTTCCCTGTCTTTGCCTATCCCTCTCTCTTTGTTTGCTTCCTTTATAAGCCTCATGCTGTTAACAGCTAGCCAGTCTACAGCTCCAGCTTCTGTGTGTGGGTCTGAACATCTCTGACTCCACTCCAACCTCGGCTGTTATCTCTTCTCCTCAGATCAGCCATTCATTACACATATGGAGGGTTGGCTCCAAATGAGAGAGCTGCCTGGACTAGTAGCTGGGTCCTTAGATCTCTGTATCGCTGTCTGTCTCCTGCTATTTCACTCTCTCATTTCCTCCCTTTCTTTTACTCTCTCGCCCACACACTGGCTTACTCATCTATCTTGTAGTTGTTAACTCCTCTTCTTTATTTACTTCATCCTCTGGCATTCGGCTTGTCCACCTGTTCCACTCTCTAACTCTCTCCCCTGTCGATGTCTGTCTCTCATCTCATCTGTCTCCTGATTATCTGTATCAGTAATCCATCTGAAGTAACTCCTCTTCCTCACATCTCACCTTCCTCCCCCCTAACTCTTATTTGCAACATCTTTTTTTGCCTCAGTCCTTTACTTTTGACAAAGTACAGGAGGTCGTCTTGACCTTACCCCAGCAGTAAGTGCTTTCTGGAGAATCAGGCCTATAGAGTGTCTGTTTTCCAAAGTTTCACTCCCTCATCCCAACAAGGCTGTTTTGCAAGGCTCACTTCAAAACTATGTTCACTCTGTCTCTTCGCTTCACTCTGCTGTCCCCACCAGTACATGAAGTCCCCAGTCTGTCATAAACTAGACCACTTGTAATGTGCCTTGGCAACTTGAGGCTTTAATGAGGAGCGAGGAGTGAATGGGACAAACACCAGTGACACATTAAGAGCGCTCAGCCTTCGGTGGGCACATTCTCAGCCTTTAAATCTTGCTAAGATTTTACTGCCTGTAATGGCCCATTATCTGGCACTAACAGTTGTCAGTCGAGTCAGCCATGATATTGTGTTGCAAGGCTTTAGGGAGACTTAACTTTTAACTACTGAAAGAAGCCAAGAAACAAAGTTTTTTAGGACAAAACATGATAATGCGTTACTGATGGAGGCAATAAACATTCTGTCATTGAGTGAGAGGCAGTAAAGGCATTGAAGTCATCAGATATCTATTTTTTTGCTTTGTAACCACAAACAAACACAATCAAGTTGCCCTTGAGTGTCCTTGATCATTCTTTTTCCTGTTAACCCTTCGCAATAATGAAAGGATATGAGGCATACTGAAAACTCTACATTCTGCGAAGTACAGTATAATGTCTGTATAAATATCTTTTATAAAAAGTTTTGAATTGGACAGTTGGATTTATAAGTATTAAGACTATAGATAACGACCAGTTTGTCTCTTTTCAGGTGCCATGCTCCAGTGGCTCTTTGCTCTATGTTTGGTGTACACTTATGACAATTGAGCCTGACTCTCACATGCAGCAGAGAGTGGTGAGTGTCCCTGCACACACACACACACACACACACACACACACACAGTTACATGCACAGTGTTCATTTCTATATTGTGACCCAAAGTTGGGATTTTTTTCTGATACTGTATCTGCTGTTACTATATGTATAGGTTTCTCTAGCTTTTGCAAGTCGGCCTGTCATGGTAATTACATTATTGAATTATTGTACAATATATGGACAGGACCTCAAACATTTTGCTGACCTTGATAGTGCCCCTTGTGTCTACATGCTTGTTTTTTTACCTGAGAATGTCACCAACATTTTACCATGATGCCAGAATAAACAGCAGTGTTTTACTGACTACTACTTTGGCGCAGCGATTCTCCTTATTTTTCTCTCCAACCCTGCTTATGACATGAATCTAAGGAAAAATAAAGCAATACTTCAAAGACAACACACCGTAGCTTCCTGGTAGCCCTCAGATGTACTTTTGGAGTGGAAGAGACATAGTTCTGATAGTCATTAGCTTACCAATCCCTACCAATGAGCAAAAAAGTCCGTCATTTGTAGTTTTACCCTCCAACTAATTTGTCCTCCACTCGTAAATCTACCAGCAAACCACCCACCTCCCAGGCCGTCCATCCCCAGCAGCACAATGGCCAGATTATGTGGGTAACTGCGGTGTTCCCAGAGCTCCGCTAAGCTTGTCTGTTAGTCACAAGAGGCATCACTAGGTTTTGTTTTTTGTTGGCCAAATTTTGTATTAAGTCTTAAAGTGAGTAATTTGGGGCTACTCCTACAAAGGTACTTTAATGTTATATATACTTTTTTGTATAAATTACCAGGTGTTAATTACATTCAATATTTTTTTTTTTATATTTCAATTTCAGTGTTAGGCTGACAACCTGTCCAACCCCCCCGCGACCCCTAAGGATAAGCAGTTACGGATAATGATTGAAAGAATAAATGCATAAAGAACAGAGTGGATTTGTTAAAGCCTAAAACTTGTATTTTTTCTACTTTGTTTGTATAATTTGATTTAAAATGACCACAGGCCAACCTTGGTTGATTGTTGTGTACTTTTTGTGTATTATTGTTACATCATTTGCCACAATATTTTCAACCCAGTGTGTCTTATGATAGCTGGATTTCATTGATTTACCCAAAATGAGAGAACAGACTTGATAAGGATTCATGATGTCAGAATTACTGAACATCTGCTAACTAACCTTGCCAATTTTACTTTTTACAGTCTGTTTGTTTATGTGGTATGTCTTACTGACGATGGTTCTGTATGATTCCCCTGTTTCAGGTGGTTTTCAGTCCATTGTTTGTCATGAGGAGCCACTTGCCAGATCCAGTAATCGTCCACATAGAGAAGAGGAGTCTAGGACTGAGAGAGAGCCAGCTGATACATGGCCAGGGCCAGCAGGAGCCCCTGTTAAACACTGAGTCCGACCTCACCCACCACCTCACTTTTCAGGCCAGGTAAAAAAAAAAAAAAAAAAGATTTAAACATATGGACCAATATCTGTTTAGCATTACCCAACGTTTACAGTATGTCAGTACCTGTAAGTGTATAAAAATAACTCACTTGGAGGACCAGGCACAAAAAAAACACATGACCCACAATACTCTAACCTTTCTACACGTCTCATGATATACAAACTCGGAATCTGTTCTCAAGACTGAGACAGACCTTCACCTGCCACTTCATCTTTGGCAGGTCTTCTGTTTCCATTCTTGCTATTTGCTCATGACCAAGATGGTTGCCGATCAGCAGGAAAATTCAATTTAGTTCTTTCAGTCCAGTGTTATATTATGTCATCAGCAACCAGCTCATACTGCTGCAAAGGGCAAAGTCTAACTCTGGTCTTCTGTCATGGGTTTTTTTATGCCTCAATTTAGCAAAGACAGAAAGACACTTACTTAAGATTCCCTCACACCACATTCTGATCTCTGCGAGCCAACATGAAGACATGATCCAGGGGAATCCAGGCACATTTCAGGGGAACAGGAAGCCAGCTTGGCAGCAGCTGAGACACTGCTCCAATTCCAACATGTCAGGTTGGACCATAATTACACCTCATTTAGAAATGGGACCTAACAGAGAGCAGGTTTTTGGCCCCATATTGACTACATATTTGTTCGTGTCTGTGTGTGGAGGGGATTGTGTGTGTACGCACACATGTTTGTGTGGGTGGATATATGCACCCATGTGTCCTTGTATCTATGTGTGGTCTGTGTCTGTGATTGTCTTAGTTGACTGTGTGCCAGTGTAAGTGTGACAGTCGCCACTTCATCATGGGCAGAGCCTGTCACATACATCACTACTACGCCTGTTACTCAGTCCCAGTTTGTCAGTGTGTGTTCACACTTTCTCATATTGTCCATATCCTCTTTAAGAGACAGCTCTTCATTCAGTCCCTCATGGTAGGCTCCACTGAGATCAATCAATTGTCAAAATGTTTAGTTGCATCAAAGTTTGCCCATAAAAGAAATCCCATGTATCTGTAATTCATCTGTAGGATATATAGTCTAATAAAATCACCATGGTACCTCATGTGTCACGTCACAGCATAAAAATGGCAAATGCTTTAATCCAAAGTGTCTTTCAGTAACATGAGTGTTTATGTTTCAGTATGGGTGGCCCCAGGGGAAATAACTACCACATGTACATGCTGTATTGTTGTTGTTCCTACTGTATTTGTTATCTGTACATCTGTAATCTATGTTGTTTTATGTGAATCCATGAAAGAAAAATCACCCCTTTGGTAGCAACTAGTGGTGATCTGAATAAACAGAGTAAACGTTGAGTGTAATTGACTCCCCCTGAGAGATTTTTTTTTTTTTGCTGTAACTGTTGTGTGTTTAGATATCTGGTCACAAAGTTTGTTTTGATTTCAGCTGCCATCAAGGAACCACAGTGGCCATACAGTGACTGGGAATATATTTGGCCCCTGTTGTTGTAGATAAATCCTTTTTCATGCGCGCAAAAGGCAAGCTCAGAAACAACTAAGTGTCTTGTCTCTCTGGATTGTAACCACAATGCTCCTTGTGTTTACAATCCGTCCCCTGCCTCTCACCGCACAAACTTACATACCCCCCTGCCTTGTCCCCCCAACTCAATCCATCCTTCATCCCTCTCCATCCTCAAACACACACACACTACAAGCCACAATTGTAAACGCACCTTCACTCACATACACATATATAACACATGCACACAATCCCACCAACCCCAAACCTCTAGGACGGATCCAATCTTGAATGTTCGCTGGTCAACAGCTCATCTTTCCTTCCTGTAATTACACATAGTTGTGGGCTCTAATGGACGAGGTAGAGAGCAGAGCTGCGGTCTGCGACACAAGAGACACAGACAAGTCTCAACCAGAGCAGTTTTGTCCTGCTCTCCTCATATTGGCCACCACATTAAAAAGCTGAGGGTTACAATCAGAAGCCTCTTCCAGTTTCCCCCCTCAGGAACTGCTCTGGATGAAAAGCTTCCTGTCAACACCTTGTCCCTCTCTTCTGTCTTGCCCCAGATCCATAAGCAATAGCCCCTGTGTTTCTTTTATAGCACAATGAGCTCTATTAATAAACTACTGCTCTGGGGTAAGGGGGCTGCTTTGCTTTAGCCAAGTGGAACTGGATGCTGCCCAGAGAAAGAGAAGAAGCTGTTACAGTTTGGATTTAGTTCTTTTTTTTTTCTTCTTGTTGCAAATCCATAATTGACCAGTGTCTGGGGCTGAGGTATCCAATAGGATTATTTACTGCTGTTTAGCTTTTTCTATGATCTTTGTGAATTAGTGTTTGTAAGGCAAGACTTCATGTCAGGGAGAGAAATCCAAAACAAAAGGCAGATTCAACAGTCTTCGAGTTTTCAGGGTAAAAGCAGAGTTTAGCTGGAGGTCACTTTAATTGGTCTGAACAGAACAATGAGAATAGTCAGCTGCTGTCAGGAGATGTCTTGTTCTATACTGGAATAAAAAAATATGTTTGAATTGTTTCTGGCATTGAATAAGTAAACATGCTTCCAAGCCAGATTTGCTAACAAAATACACAGCATTGGTTCACAGCCATGTGCCTTTATGACCCTAGGAGTATGTAGGTTTTCATTTCAAGCAATCAGTTATCAAACCATCCGCCACAGAGGAGGAGATAATCAAGATAAGTAAAATCAGCTGGTACAGTGCCTGCTTGGCAGGAGGACCTGCGGAGTGTTGGCTAAAGATAGCACATGTTTGAGAATCACTGAGAATGTACACGTCTTGCGAGGTATCTGTTTCAAATGGAACTTGGTTACATTTTCCCACGTACACAAATAAATACATGCATCACACTCATGTTTGTCTTGTTAGAGAATTCTAAAATGATTTCTGCTCTGTCTTTCAGGGAAGATGAAGATCCGTCCCACTGTGCTGTACCAATCTCCTCCAGCCTAATCAAGCAGATTGTGAACAAGAATGGAAACGAGGACCATCTGGAACACATCCTGGGTGACTTCTATGGTCCAAAGACGTCCACTGGGCCACCATGGCCCTACGTCACCAATGATACTGACAGGTACACTACATAGTTCTGGCCTTAGACCAAACAACTTTTCAAGCGATGTCACTGTCACAATCAAGCCAGTCTTAAGCCAGTCTTTTTCTCTTCTCGATGTCCAAATCAAACATGTTTAATATTATTTGAAGTTTCAGTCTTGGCTCATGCAAAAACTGAAGTTCAATGACACGAGCATTGTCAATAACAAACGGCTGCGCTCCCTCCAGCACCAAACAAGAAGCAGCAAACTTGGTGGACAGTTAACATAGAGAGGACTCCGGGGAGGCACAAGAACATGAACAAGTCTCAGTTCTTTTGTTCTGTGGAGAAACTTGTGGAGTTGTGGAGTAAACAAGAGTCAGTGCTTAATTCGGCATTAAACGATCCGCCAACTGAAACTTGCTTTTATTGAGAAATCTTAATTTTTGAAATTGTTCACTTCTCATTCTCATGGATTCCTCACGCTAACAGCACAGCTTACCATCAGGGGTTGGTAGCAAGTTGAGGCGACAAATTCCGAAATGTAAAGTCTTTAGATGTGAAAGGATGTCAGACTTAAATCTTTAAAAGTATTTTCAAAGTTTCCTTATGTATGGTAAACATTCCGTTGTTGCCTGTTGAGTGCTTTGCATTTGTGAGAAATGCAGTTTGTGCCTTTGCTGTAAGGATTAGTGTTGATTGTCTCTTTTCAACAAATCTTGAGGAGCCTGTCGGCACTTCCAAGCACCTTGGTAGGATAAACATGGTGAAGCAAGGCAGGATAGAGTAATAATGATACATAAAGCAAATTGTGAGCCAGATTCACACTAAAAACAAGCATGAGTGCACAAGCCCTCATCCCCTTTAAGAAAACATGACACCTTATAATCCTTTGTAATCAGTCAACATGTGTAATTCTGTTCATCTTTATTATAGCACTTCTGTGGCAAGCATTAAATCTTACTGTTAGATTTCATAACACAAATTTCTGAGACCCACCAGAGTGTTTTTTTTTCTAATAGTAGACTTCTTACAGCATCCCTCCTCAAAGCACAAAGTTGTGCAAGGGAGCTCTTTAATGAGGGAGGCTTCTCTTTATTGCTGACTCTTTGTTCACATAATAAAACAGTTAGCTGCAAAGACAATGCAGAGCCATGCATCAGAAGTTAGCAGGGATCCCACTGCCGTCCCTGCAGACCAGAGATTTAGGCTGTCACTCTGTCACAGTCCCACTTTCTCACACAAGTCACAGGGCCTTGCATCCAGTTAAAACTTGGCACAGCTTTGCAGAGCCTACAGTGTGTACACTCTATAGATGTGTGCATGCGTGTGTGTATATGTGGCCCCACGTGCATGAGGGTACATATACAATCAGGCAGCACACACATATGAATGTGTCCACAAATGTCACTCTGGGAATCATCTTTTGTCACAAAGCAATCACATCTTGATAGCAGCGGAAAAAAGACGTAGCCACATGCTCTCCCACAGGCTCCGAGTTACAAAGAGTCCCAGCAGATCTGCTGGACATGTGGGCCATATGTCTGCCTGTGGTTGCCTCGGTCTCTCTGCTCTCTATACATACTCAAACACGCACACAGATTGTTGCCCAGCACAAATACACACACTCATAACACTGTGTTACATATGCACACCACCATATAAATCGCTCACCTTTAAATGTCACATACACCGTGTCTCAGTGGAGCGCTGCTATCTGGTGGTTTGGTGTCGGGTATCTCTGTCAGTCAGGCCTCTTTCTTCCATGCTATCCATCCCTAAAAGACAAAAGCTCAAGGCCAAATCACATTTCTGATCATGGAAGTGGAACTTTGTCTGAAACCCAGAAGTCTGCCACTATATGTCCAAGAGCATGAGGGGAAAATGGTAAGAGAAAAGGAGAAGAAAAGTGTCATCAGAGGATTAATAGCACTGATTGTTATCTCTAAACACACTCAAAACTTGGACAGCAAGTGAAAGCCACAGTTTAACTTGTATATTTTTTTCTTAATGTTGATAACAGTGGTACAGTTTGCTGTTTGGAAAGAGGGTTTAGTCTCCCTGGCACAGTGGAGAAACCAAACCAACTGAACTCCCTGGCAGGGAGTGTGTAAATATTGTGTCTTAAAGGGGCAGAGGAAGTTGAAAGTGGTAAAAGTTATTTTTCTTTCTCTGTTGGATTTTTAATGGCAGAGAGGCACCTCCACAATCATTAAACAAACATCTTGTAGTGGTTGGGGTTGGGGTAAGCTCTCGCTGCAGGCTGTGTGTGTGTGAGTGTGGGTTCAGAGCAGTGTGCTTCTCAAAATTCACACTTCTAAAACCCTCAGCTCCAGAGTTGGCAGGTTTTGACAGAAGCTGCTGAGCAGATTTCTCTCAATTACCTTTTTGTGAGCTCTGTAGTGTGATTTATGAGTCCTGCACTTTGTTGCCCTCAGCCTTTAGGTCAATGTCCTATTTAACAACACACACACACACACACACACACACACACACACACACACACCCACCCACACACACACACACACACACACACACCCACACACACAAACAGCAGTAAATGTTAAAGAAAAGCTATCGCCAGTGCTTTTCTTTTCATCCCATTTTACAGCAGGGAGTCTTTGGGTGTGTGACAAGTTTGAGATGGCAGGTTGGTAGGTTAAGCAGAGTCAAGGCGGCCTTGAGGGAGAGGGAAGACCGGGTCGCCTTTGATGGCTTTGAACTTCAGAGTAAGTCTGAGAGAACTGTTTGTTTGGCTCTCTTCTGGCACTGTGCTGTTTAGGGTTCACAAGACCATGATTACCGTGAAATGACTGCTGTGTCAGTGGATTGGTGGAAAAATGGTTATGTTTTTCTCTCTGTTTGTCTGCGTCTCCACATGCCCATGTGTGTTCCTAGATGCCTTGTCAACTGTTCTCTGTATCTGTTTGTATTGCATAACTTGTCTGCAAACCTTTTCTTTGTACGTATTTGTTTAGCCTGACTGACTGTCAGTGTGTTAATGGTCTGCTTAGTAACAGTAAAAAAATTGTTTGTTTATATACGACACATTTCACTGCCTGTTTAAGGCTGCATGCTGCTTTATATCTGGCACTGTGTAAAACATGTCTATAACTGATTTACATGAGCAGACAGGACAAATTATATCCTTAATCTTAGTGATGGAGCATAAATTAGTTTCATTACCAAGCTAACAATAATGGTTGTTTGTCAATACTACATTACAGGTAGCTGTGTGTCTGTCTCTCTGTCTATATATAAGTCATTATAGCTATGTGTCTACGGTGATGTGTTTATGGTCCATGTACCCATGGTGTTACTGCAGTAGCCTAAATGAGAAACAAGCACAGACCAGTACAAATGTGTTCAGCATGTCTGCCTGCTTGTCTGTAGTCTTGTCTAGCCTAACGGAGAGAAGAGCGTTGTGCAAGGCATCAACAACTGCCAGGATTCATGTTTAATTCCAAGAAGGTTTACTTGTGCATAAACCTTATGCATCATTTTTACTGTACCTTTATGTGCCTGTATTAATTGAATCAGTGTCTATATTTGCGTTTACTGTATTTTTGTCAGTGGGCCACTGTAGTAGAATCTAACTCGTATACTTTGATGCTGTTGGATGATTTCTGTAATAGTATGTTCTCTCCCCACAGGTCAGTGCTGGAGCCCCTTGCCCAGTGGGACAGTCCCATGCAGGTTAAGTTATCCTGCTGGAAGTCCGGTCTCAACACTTTGCTGATTGAGTTGTTGCCCTGGGCCCTCCTTGCCAACCACTCCCAATGGGACCTCTGGCTTTTTGAGGGGGAGACCATCGTCCTGCAGATACCAGCCGGAAAGGTCATTGTGCCACCCAACTTTAAGGTATGGTGCCAGCTATAGTTTATGTATCCTGAAAGATACAGATTATAAAAGAAGGTTCAAAATGCTGCTGCAGAGGCCAAGACATCCTGACTTTTAGTCCTAAACTTACCCTTCCTTAAACTTCCCCTGTCAAGTAAATGCCCTAGTCTTCCAAAACCCATGTCTTCAGGTTATAGCGTAGGCTTTCTGTCAAAAACTTGTTGAATCCAAGCCCAAATCGAGATAATGATGTCATCAGGGTTATTTTCTCAGACTTTAAAAATCTCCCTCCACAGCCACAGAAGATAAAATACTGTTTTCCAGGCTGAATAGTAATCCTCATGACAAAGAAACTGATCTTCATGTGTAAAAGTCTGTTCCTTATTTTCTTATAAGACTTACGTTTTTTATATAATACTTTCTTACCATCTACTCTGCTACATCAAATGAGTCATATTGCATGAATGTTTCCCATCAGGTCAAAAGTTTTGTGTTGGCAAAAGTACTTTGCCAGTAAAAAATAATTCAAATTCTGTATACTTTCCCAAATTATGTCACTGTATGATCTACAGTGATCTTCCTAATGCACTGTAGATATATTTTGTCTTTAGATCAACACCTGGAAGTCGGTTGTTTCATGGCTTGATAGGCTTCATTATAAAACCAGCTCTTCCCTCATCTTGACTAATAAGCACAAAATCGTTCACTAAAGCTGCATTACAGAAATATTCCCTGCCTAAGTTGTTATCTGCAGCCAAGCTTTGTCACTGTACACTTCAGGCATGTCTTCTCACTGGCTTCTGAGATCAGAAGAAGAGGTCTGCAGATGGTTTTTCCCCTTGTGGAACATAACACACGTACACAGATTTCTCTGCCACTAACTCAGTGCTAAGCGGGAAGGCAGCGTATCAGAGAACAAGTGCCCATATGGTTCAGCACAAAGAAGCAAAATAAAAAGTTGTAAATGTGTAATAGCTTGTGAAATAGAAACAAATAAAGCATTGTTTCCATAGAACGCTGCTGTTTATCATGGCATGACAAGTGAAGGGAAGATTTGGTCCCTGCTGCGACTCTCTTAGATTTGATGGGTTTATGAGAGAGAGTTGGTGTTTGATCGGCATGTTTCAAGATGCTGCTAGCTGCAGAGCCAGATGAACAATCAGGGTGTCATTGAAGCATCTATGGGGCACTTAAATTATGTTCTCCTAACAAAGCCAATAGTTATAGACTCCTCAGTTCCAGGACTATTTGAAAGGCTATACAGGGAACATGGACACTGTCAGGAACATTGTGCTGAGTTTTTGGTAATGAAGCCACAGTTGACCCTAGCATGTGGCTTTTCCAAAACGCAATCAAATACAGTCAATTTTAATAGTAAATTTTGTTTGACGTGACAATGATTTGACCTCTGATTCATTTTTCTTCCTGATTCTCTATCTGATCTCCCATTGCCCCCCCCCCTCCCCACACACCCCCACACACCCCCTTGTCCCACACCATACAGGAAGCATTCCAGATTGGTATCTACTGGGCCCACACTAACACCGTCCACAAGTCTACAGCACTCAAACTGGTCCATGACCTGACTTCTCCTCGATGGAAGGAGGGATCAGGCTCAGAGGTGGTCACTCTGGATGAGGAGGGATATGTAGAGGCTGACATCACCCTGGGAGCCTTCCCTGGCAGACAGAAAGTGAGAGAAACAATGATCAAACTCAAAGCTTCTATAACATGCAGTCGCCACTGCTCATTAAATCTCATAGAATTTTTTAAAGTCACTGAATTTTACATTAAAGCCACTGTGGGCATGATGACAATGTTTTGCAGTACAATTCAGTATAACGTAGTGTTCTGATAACCCTTCGAGCAAACAGTATTTCAGTCATTGTTTTTTTCTTTAAACACATTTGAATGTGCATTTAATTATGGCAACGACCAAATTAGTTCTGTATCTCACCACAGCAGGCTGATACCCAGATTTCTCAACTAATAAAATTGTTTTTTTTCTATCATTTATAGCTGACAACTCAGTGTCTGTTGTTTCTTCTGTAGCTGTGTCAGTTCTGTGTGTCATCTGTGGTGAGACATGGCATCCAGATCCTACGGATAGAAGACAGAACAATTCTTGTCAACAACACTCCTTACACGATTCAGTACAGGCCTCTGCTGACAGACCACGCACTGGGAACTGATGACCAGGTAATGTGCAGAAATGCTCACATGAATAAGCTCTCACCTCTCACTGCACTGAATCGAGGGTTTTTCTGAATCACTCTGCCTTCAAAGTACCATGCACACAAACATGCAGTAGGTAAACATCAGCAGTGGGACTCAAAGGAAGTTTGACGGGAGCACAGAGGATTTCTTTAACTTAATTATGTGTCATTTTAACTCTGGGTTATTTTTGGTCATGGTAAAATATGACATGCACAAATACAGAATCTTTCTGTATGTACTTTTTCTCAGCCTTTATTTGAAACAGTTAAAACAAGTGATTTTGCTGGCATGGTGCTAGAAGATATGAGAAGTTTCAGACTATACTAGGCTACTACTTCCTACATCACAGCACCTGCCCAGTCTCTAAGTCCCAACCAGCTTCAGTGTTCGCTCCAGCTCTCTAAAACACTGTGAGATACTGTGAATTCTGGGCCCACAGCTTCAGTTCTTTACTGCTACATCATAACCATAAAGCCTGTGTGTGTTTTCATGTATGTGTATGGCCCTGCATCATGTCTGCCCTGTCCTGCTAAAGTTCCTGAAACTTCACACATACAGTATATTTCCTATGCACATGACTCACACACATCCACCCCAGCAGCTCCACACATACACATTGCCGTTTTCCATCAGATCATGTTGCTCCCCCTCTCCCCCTCCACCGCTCCCACCATGTGGCAATGGCACTTCATTGGGACATTAGACAAACACCCAGAATTGGATGCAGGTTTCCCTTCTCGCTTTCATCTGCTGCTTGTCCCCAAAGAGAGCAACAATGTAGTGATGTCATTTAACAAGCCTTCAGATCCTCTTAAAGAAGGATGGCAGAGCTTGCCAGTTGCCACTAATTGACTGAAAAACCTTTAAAAAAAAGAGAGAGCTTAAAAAAACTAAATAGTGGGCGATGGGCTTAACAATAACACAGAGCACAAACAAGGCTAGGAATGCCTTTCTAGTTGGTCTATTCATCATGCTTAGTGCCTAATCCCTGTAGTCCTCGACTACTCGCTGCTCACTGGCTGCTAAATCAGCACAGCAGGGCTTCTCTGCTACCAATTTAGCACTAAGCTTAGTGGGAGAGAGAAGAGAGTACAATAACAATGTGGTTTTGCCATGTATCTTTTGTTGTAATCACTTGCATCTTCTTTGCTCTCTGTCTTTCTTTTCTTCATGTCCCATCTCATATCCTTTTCTGATGCAACTTTTTTCCACTTCCCCTTCTTTGTTCTCATTTGCACGTCTCACCTCCATTCTTTTTTGTCTCTGCTCTTCCATCTTTTTTGGTTTTATGGTTTTCCTTCATCATCTGCTTATTTTCCTTTATTTTCCATCTCGTCCTTTTTCTTTCCTCTCCGCTCCTTTCTTCCCCTCCTTTTCTTTATTTTTCTCTCGTCTCATATGCTCCCCTCTCCTCCATTCCTTTTTCTTTTCCTCTTGTCACCTCCTCTCCATTTCCCCTCTCTTCCCCTTTCTTTTCCTTTCCTATTATCTCCTCTCCTCTTGTCTCTTTTCATTGTGTTTATATCATGTCCTCTCCTCAGGCCTGTGAGATACCAGAGACAGCACCGTTCAGCCTGCCTCCCTCTGAAGAATCATCACCAGCCAAGCCCTGCTCTGTGCCATGCTGGGACCTCCTCCAAACCAGTGTCCAGGGAACAGTGGAGTTCCCTCTGCCACTCAAGCACATGCTGTTCAGCTTATTTCCCAGGCATGATGCTGGAGTTGGATCTGCAGCATGGAGCCTCCCCGCGCCGATCCGACCAGACTTCCCTAGGCAGAGTTTGTCAGTTCCTGGGGAACTGGACTGCGAGGGTGGCCTTAGCAGTAGGTGGGTGAAGCAGAGCATTTGTGGTTTGCTGGCTGTGACAGTCCATTTAGAGCAGGGTACCAAACCCTGGCTGGCACAGGACTTATAGCTGGGAGGTACTGTAGCTGGTCACAGCTTGTTAAACATTGCTGATGAAGCAAAAGCAGAAATTCCCTCAACATTTCCACTGTCAGTCTCTCTGTGTGTCTTGTACAATTAATCCCTCTCAGCTTATCTGATGTCTTTCTTTTATTAATTGTAGCTCTAGTAAAGCTATTTCATCTTCCAATTGCTAAAAACACAAGCTACGTACAGTACATGGGCCAGTGAGCATATCTTATTTTTCTTCACAGATACATGTTGTCTCCTGGCCAGCTTGGCTCTCATTTACTGTGTGTTAATGTAACGTGCAGCCAAACACACATACATAAATAGAAACGTAAATATGGACACACACAGGGTGACAGTGTGTCAGCATCTGGCTTCAGTTAGGGCTCTGCCCATGGATGTACCTCAGAGATTTGCAAATGGACATAGCAGTAATGTGACGTTTGACATGTTGGGTGGGTGTGTGAGCTCTTATCTGTGTGTGGTTAGAAGGGGCTGGGATATGAACTGTCTGTGGACAGTTTATTTATGAGCTTGTTTTGATTTGTGTTTTGCAGAGGCATAGTACTAACATATCAGGAACACCTTGGGGTGACATACATCATCTTGAATGAGGACCCTTGTCCTCGGATGCTGATTCACAACAAGTGTCCTATCCCACTGCTGCTAAAGGAAACTACCAAAGGTAGGAAAGGAAATGGCCAACTTGACTGGACTGGGCTCGTCTCTTACCTCTCCTCTCCTCTCATCCCATCACCTTCCCTTCTCCCTTCATATCACTACCACTATTATACTATTTTACTACTAATTGTTGTACTATATATCTTATGTATCTTCAAATAGAAACTCCAAGGACTGAGGTTTACTGCCGTCCTCTGCCTGCTAACTGCTCCCTGCACCATGAGCTCTACCACCACTTTTCCAGTTTCCCCGAGTGCAGGCAGAAAGATATGCTGCCCACACTGCTGTTTAAAACCACTTCAGACCACAGCACCACCGACTGGACTGACCCCATAGATATCAACTCCCCCGGCACTCAGGTAAAAGCTTCATGTAGAGGATGTGAGGGGATGTCCCACCTCTCAACACTAAACAATATATTTCCCTTTTGATTTTAATGACTTGGTGCAAGAATACAATTTTTTACATCATCCCTCCTCTCAGAATTGGAGAATGTCATCTGTACTCATAATGTGCCTGTTATGAGGTCTTACTTTCTTGATTTTTTACTGATGTGTATTAAAGAACTTGGTGTCACAGCTCCCACTGATATAGTGGGATAGTTGATGTTTTTACGTAACTGACTAATAACAGTGAGATACATGATGACAGGATGTAATTCCCTTTAACTCATAAGGCCTAAAGTGTTAACAATGTATTATTACACGGCATTGTCAAATGCTCGATCCTGATTGGTCAATTACAACATTCTACGGTCTGTTATTTCTGAATAGCAGACCGTTGCTATGAATAGCAGACCGTTGTTAAGGACGCTTCTGATCGACTCGGGCGAATCACGTCTTGTCATATCAATGCGCAGAAAGACGTTTATACCTGCGGCAAGAAATCGTTAATTTTCTGTTGTTTTCTGTTGTCAAACTTTTGATTTCTTTAGTGAGTAGCCGTGTAATAAGCGGGATAATGTAGAGCGAGCCGGTCACTATAGAGAAATAAACCCCTTCAGGGTGATGTAGGACCCCTCCGCTTCGCGTCGGGGTCCTACATCACCCTGTCGGGGTTTATTTCTCTATAGTGACCGGCTCGCTCTACATTATCCCTTACATGCTTGGTGCGTTGCCTTTGTGTTTAGTGAATTAAGTGTGTGTGTGTGTGTGTGTGTGTGTGTGTGTGTGTGTGTGTGTGTGTGTGTGTGTGTGTGTGTGTGTGTGTGTGTGTGTGTGTGCACCCACCACTAGGGTTAAGTAGCCAGTCAGCCCATATTTTTATTTTGGTCAATGTAGTAGTGTGAGGTTACTGAGAAGGTAAGAAGCAGTGTAATGTTTGGTGTTGTGTCTAGTCGGCTGCAGGTTGGGGTTGAGGTTGAGGCTGTGTATCTCTGGTTACTGTGAGGTCTGAGTCTGACTTATGTGGTAGGGGTGAGAGGTCAGAGGTTGGACTTGTTATGACTGCTCAGCGAAGCGTTCAGCAGGGATCTACTTCCTTTCGTCATGTGAGGGGCTGATCACTTTGCACCTGGGTGGGTGGAGGTTAAAGTCAGACACATGTATGCTCTGAAACACAAACAAAGAACAATGTACACAACACTGAGCTGAGCTATGAATCTGTGAATGGGTAAAGTTACTTCATCAAAGTTTGTTAAGAGTGGAAATGAGCAAAACTTTCTATCAATAGAGAGTGTCCAAGTGCATTGATCTATCACACCACTGATCTGTATTTTGTTATTGCTCAGGTGGTGTTCCTGCCAGGTTTTGGCTGCCTCTACATAGACGTGGTGTATGAGAAAGGCACCCTGGCTCTGTGTCTGGCACCAGAGGGCAGCGTGGATGCTGTGATCAACCAGCACAGCAGGTATGTGTGCACAGGCAGTGGTTTTATCGTTGTTGTTTTATGCTCCCTACATATTTGAACCATGAAAAATCATCAATGCATGTTGTTCTTCCTAACCTCAAGGTATCTTCCCATGGTCCTGTTATTGTGTTCACTGCAGATGGCTTTATGGTCATTGTTACCAGCAATGTTTTAATGCAGCAGTTGTTAGAAGACTCCAAACATGAAGAAACAGGCATCATTTGCACCACAGGAGGGCAATAAAACTCCCTTGTGTTGTCATGAGCAAAATTAGTACAGTAGAACATGGTATTACAGCTTTATTCCATTACATCAACACATAGCTGCTTTTTCATTTGGTCAAAACAGGAAATTAATATCATCACATATTAGGTAAATGTAAACAAATCACGTCAGACAGTGATCTGTGTTCTGGTGGCAGGAAATTCATGAAACATCAACAGCACACGAGTCTGGTCTCTTTTTATCCTCCACAAATCATCTGAATCATAACACACCTACTTAGGACTTGGGTTATTATGTCTGTGACTGAGATGTTTTCATACATTCGTACTTTCATCTTTTATTTATTTCACTGTACAATACTTTCAAATTAATAACTCCTGCTCTGTTTCAGGTCGTCTAAGCTGTCCTGTAGAGTCCTCCTCAGTGAAGCCAGTGTGGTGTTGAGTGATGACATCACCAATCCCTCTGGATCTGTGGAGCTGCTCAGACTCACACTGACCAAGCTGCTCCTCAGCTTGGCTCCAGCACCCACCTCCCTGCCCCCAGAGCTGACAGTTGACCTTGACAGGGGCGCAGGCACCCATCTCCTCTCTGGTGCCCGACGCCTCTCTGATCGAGGTCTACTGCTCCAGCCTGCAAGTAGACAACCAGCTGTATAACCGAGCAAGTTTCCACTTTCCTGTGCTGCTGTGCCAGGATCAGCGAGGAGGAGCTGATCCTGGGGGTCAGTGGAGCAGCGATGCCAACCCCACTGAGTCCCCTGAAGCCCTGGAGGAGTTCAAACGCTCTTGTTTCCTGCAGCTGAGGATGACTCTGGCTGGGGACAGATGCACTATGGAGGAGGTTGGATTCATTCCTCTGTCTTTGTATTTCCTTTTCTTTGTCACAGTAGAGGGTGGATATTATTATAGCCTTTATTTAGTTAGGTAACTCTCATTGAGATCAGGTCTCTTTTGCAAGGATGACCTATGTGTGCATGTCAAAAAAGCCTAAATTCTTTTGACACCATAGGGTAATCAGTGTGTACAAGTCTGCTTATTCCCTTCACCACAACCATGAATCAGCATTCAGCTTTTTGTGTTTTTCCTCAGATCACCTTCCAGCTCCAACCTGCCAGAGTTTACCTCGAAGACACGTTTGTTTACTACATTAAGACATTGTTCAACACCTACATCCCTGATAGTGCCATGTCCTCAGCCACAGCAGAGACTCAGAGGACGAGAGAGTCTGGATCAGCCCCCATCCTTCCTGAACAGGTGCCCTATGCATTCCATAATGTTTATATTCAGGCACTGACAAGGCTGAATATTTTCTGTTTCAGTCACTGCATTTTCATTACAGTATTACCACAGTGGTACATTCAGGTCAGGCCAGACACTCAGGAAGCAGCTTCCAACCTTATTATGGTTATCTGTTTATTTTGCAGCAGCATTTAAATTAAAAATAAAACCGCAGGTCGATCCTTCACATCGAAGTCATGCACAACAGTGTAATCCACAGTTCTATAAATGTTCGATACTCTTATGGTGCCTTCATGTGGTCATCTTTATATCATCTGAGTCAGTCAGTTAAAAATATGTCACATCATTTGGTGTGTAGCTGAAAATGATTCCTCATCATTTTTGTATAGTAATTCAGTCATTATGACCTAGTCCAGTAAAGCAACTTATGTCTGCCCTGAGTATCTCAAGATGTTGTAATCATCAGTATTACTTGTGGTCATTACTGTCCTATGTCACTACTAAAACTGGTATATTTCTACCAGGTGCTTCAGTCGGTGCAGGCGTTGGTCTACCCTGTGCGGCTGCAGAGGCTGACCATCCAGCCAGTCAACCTGTTGGTCAGCATCCATGCCTCCCTAAAGTTGTACATCGCTTCAGACCACACTCCCCTCTCCTTCTCCCTGTTTGAGAGAGGACCGCTGTGCACCACGGCCAGACAGCTAGTCCATGCTCTGGCCATGCACTATGCTGCCGGTGCCCTCTTCAGAGCTGGTAGGTAGTAGATGCAGGAACTTGCATAATTTCTTTCTTTATTAAAGGCCTCATATTCACCTGCTGCCACATCAATCATGCTATACAGTAAATGGTCCTTAAAGCCAGTGTGTGTTTCATATGTGGACACTAGACCGATGTCTTTTCACACTACAGGGACACATGTTTACAGGTCTGTCTTAGATAGGCTCACTCTCAAATCCTATGCACTTGGTTTAGGCAGATATGGACAGAAGAATAACAGGATGTGTGCTCAAGTGAGAAATCCCACAATTTATTCTCTCTAAGTCTAGTTGAGCTTTGAAATGATTGCACCCAGGGGCTCCCATTGCTTTGTGTCAGAAAGTGCAGTAAAACTGTAGAGCTCCAGGAAGCAAAATCTGAATCACTGAAGGCTCGAAAAAGATTTAGATTCTCCCATTGTCATAATTTACTGTTTTACCATGAGCTTTGACTGATGACTCATGGTGTGCAGGCGGTACGTTATGAATAATATGTGGACGGCAGAGTCTGACTTATCAGGCCCTATAAAGGCTCCGTACCTCTCTCCTGCGTTGTCCTCCTGTCTAGTCAAAGCCTCCACACATGTTCTGGTTTAAGCTAGTCATTTCCACATCAGAAATCACCGTTCTGGACGAACACTTCCTTCCCGCTGTCTCTCGTTAGAGCACTTATTTCTGCTCGTATTTCAACACGTCACCTCACCGCGTTCTCCTCTTCCTGAGTCGTCATGGAGTGAGGGGCTCCGGGAAGCATTGCATTCTGGGACTGATTAGTACTAGGATGTACAGTATTATGAGCACACACACACACACACAAAGGCGTAAATTCATGCACATACACATACAAAGAGTTATGGGCATATGGATATTAAAAAGCATACGCTATCTATGCACACACCAGTACATGTACGTGTGTAAAAGCATGACTCAGCCCTGTAAACATCGGCTCCCGTCAGGACTTAATGCTTTACCAAAACCACAACTGGGAGACCATGTGAAGCAGAAACGACCACTAGGCCCCACTGGAGTTGGTTTCCTACCATTAGAGTCCATCACTCAAGTGCAAATTGACAGAGAATAAGAGCAGAGCAGGGGTTGGCGTCTTGAGAAATTGCTATTTGATTTTTGAGATGCAATTGTCAGTGCATAAATATCAATGAGCCGTGCCATCTGAAGGGGACTGTATGGTTGAATGAGAGAGATGAGGTGAGATAGTAGGAGGCTGTAAATCTAACTGTGGCACATGTATGATTTCATGCAGGAGTGTGTGTGTCTGTGTGCATGAGTGTATATGTATGTGTGAGTGAGTGCTTTTGTGATGTTTGTATTGTTTAGAAAAGAAATCTGATCAAATGAATGCAAAGCTGAAAATATAATTATGATGTAAAAACATTTTGTAAGTTATTCTGTAAAATGTTTAGAGTGGAGGAGCCTCCCACTCCAAACTGCTTTTGGCAAGCAGAGGATTGTGCAAGTTTTCTCAAGGGGCTTCTATGGGGAATGTGCCTCCTCAGAGCAGGTGTTCCAGATGTATTTCTGTTGAATACAAAACCCATTTTACTGTGGGATTTTACAGTATGGAACTTCTGTAAATTGTGTATAATGACACCAATGTGGCCACCTCCAAAAATAATAGTCTAAGTAATTTATTTATTTAAATATTTGCTTCCAGTGTTTGTCATGAATCTAAACTGAAAGAGAAAACAAAGAAGGCTGGATAGCAACTATAGCCTAAGAACATCATTAAAAAGAAAAGAAGTGCATGTTTAATTATGTTAATATAACAAGTGGAGGCGGCTGTGGCTTAGAGGTAGAGCGGATCGTGCACTAATTGGAACACTGGTGATTTGATCCTCGGCTCCTCCAGTCCACCTGGGCAAAATGCTGAACCCCAAATTGCTCCTAATGGCTGTTCTATTGGCGTGTGAGTGTGTGTGAATGTTTTACTGAGTAGCAGGTGGCACCATGTCTGGTAGCCTCGGCCACCAGTGTGTGTGTGTTTATGAGTGTGACATGCAGTGTAAAAAGTGCTTTGAGTGGTCAGCAGACTAAAAAACACTTTACAAGTACAGTCCATTTTACAAGTACTGCTTGACATCCTGTGCTGTGGTTGCGGCTCTGTCTCAGGTTGGGTGGTGGGATCTTTGGAGATCTTGGGCAGTCCTGCCAGCTTGGTGCGGAGCATTGGGAACGGCGTGTCCGACTTCTTCCGGCTGCCATATGAGGGTCTGACACGCGGGCCTGGAGCCTTTGTCAGTGGTGTGTCCAGAGGGACCACCTCCTTCGTCAAACATATCTCAAAAGGTAACAGAGATGTTCATTATGTTTTTGTACATTTTACAGCAGACTGTGTTGATCTGTGTGCACACCCATGTTTGTATTACTAGAACAACATCTGTAATGAACAGTTCTGGTTTTTTGGTAGAGATGCCTGACAAACTCACTTCAAACTCTGAACACTGAATTTCAACATGTCACATATGTGTTTAGGCACGCTGACATCCATCACCAACTTAGCTACGAGCCTAGCCAGGAACATGGACCGCCTGTCTCTGGATGAAGAGCACTACACCAGGCAGGAGGAGTGGAGACGCCAGCTACCAGAGAGCCTCGGGGACGGTCTGAGGCAGGGGCTGTCACGACTCGGCATTAGCTTGTTAGGTATATGGGGGTGCACGCATGCACACACACACACACACACACACACACACACACACACACACACACACACACACACACAATCAAATGCATCTCATGTAATCACTATTTTTTTTACATTTGAGGGTTTTACAACATTCCTAATCAGAAATAAAGCAGCACAATGCAGTAATATTTTTGTCATGTTTGTCATCACCCCTCTAAATATCAACTGATTTGTCCAACTCTGATCCTGGTGCTGCAACTCACTTTTCTTTTCACTATTAGTCATCTTCTCAATAACACAAAATAAGTGGTTTTAGATGAGCAATGGCACAAATGACAGAAACAGTGGACATAAATACAGTTTTGTTCCCAGTCACAAGGTAGAAAGTTATCCAGATATTTGGAAAACATGAAGGGTTATATATTATTATTTCATCGGGTTACTCGATATGTATGGAAACATGTTCTGCCCACACACATTTCATCTGCTGTCCATTGGCATTAGGTTCACACACTGTGGTGTGCACAATTACAGAGAGCTATGAGACGGAGCAGTGGAGACAGCGCAGCAGGGACTCAGTAAACACCCAGAGGGCAGTAAAACTCAAGTCTCGAGACACACAGAGTATATCGTCATTGAAACCAAACAGCTGCTCGCATCTCTCTGGGTTACAGTGGATTATAATTCCTGAGATGCACTATCGATCACAACATCTGTGTCATACATACAATGAAGGGTCAGATCATTTCTGTGGGGCAAAAGCACATCTGAATTCATGAG
Source organism: Cephalopholis sonnerati (assembly GCA_019142605.1). Taxonomy (NCBI): domain Eukaryota; kingdom Metazoa; phylum Chordata; class Actinopteri; order Perciformes; family Serranidae; genus Cephalopholis; species Cephalopholis sonnerati. The sequence goes on along the minus strand of JAGQAX010000008.1, from coordinate 10,417,767 downwards.
TGAGCCCCATTTATGACACTTTAGACTCTGTATGTCTAACCCCCCCCCATGTCTTGCAAAAATGAAATCACGCAGAAGGCTTTCCCATCTTTTTGTGCACAAAAGATGTCTTGAATGCTGTTTGCATCTTGTATTTTCTAATTGTAAGTCTCTCATTTAGTATTCACTGAATGGAGCACAATAATACAGAGCAACAACTTTGTCCTTGTTCTTTCAGGAGCAATAGCAGGCATCGTGGACCAGCCTATGCAGAACTTCCAGAGGAACTGGGAGATGCAGAGCTCAGCTGGTAGCAAGGCCAAAGGGGTCATCTCTGGAGTGGGGAAAGGCATTGTGGGTGTTTTCACCAAGCCCATCGGAGGAGCAGCTGAACTGGTGTCCCAGACTGGATACGGTGAGCTCAAGATGGTCAAAGATAACAGCATGTTCAATGACGTCATGTTTTTTTCTTTGTATGTCTGTTTCAGAAAATGCTTTGCAGGGCTTTTTGGTTGTTTGTGTTTATAAAAACAATTTAAGTGAATGAAGAGATGGTCGTGAAAGCTTGATGAGTTTTGTTTATTTTAATGGCCCCCTTTTTCTTGTGGCTCACAAACACAAAACACTAAAATATTCAAGCATAATTAGAGCATAATTCTTGCTGTGAACAGCACAGACATGACTAACCCATTTTAGATATCAACTATCAACTGACTTCTAGGACCATTAAAAGCTTTTTTATGTTGTCATGTCTGGCAGCAAGCTGCATCATTTTATGGGGAAATATAAAGCGCTGAATATGTGTTTGAAATGTTTTTGTTATTTAACCTAAAGTAATTAAAATAACATTTGTAAAAGGATAAAAAAAATGTCCTGTAGAGATGCAATCTTTTACGTTCTTAACACACAAGCACATTATCACTGAAGTGTGAAGAGAGATTTGGTCATGCAGCAAGATCTCAAATTTATTAAACACAACTCAACAAATACGTCTTATGTACAACTTTCCAAGGAGCCTTAGGCAACAATATTCTAATAAACACTCCCATAGTTTAAAGGTTTGTGTGTCAGGAAAATCATAAATCCATCAGTGGATGGGCAATTTCTCCACTTCTGTCCTCTTGGCTCCAGCCAGCAACAGTGTTTATTAGGTCAGACCTTCAGTAGTACAGGACCTAAGAGAGAACTGCTGAAAGACCCTCTGGCACACACACACAAATACACACACACACACATGCACAAACACTTGTATATACAGGCAATTAAAGTCTTTGGAGTTAGTTTGTGTTTAACTGGGGGTAGAAGATAGGGGTGGGGGGGTGTGAGGAGTGGGTCAGAGGGTAGGGTGTGTTGGCGCTAACAGGACTTAGCTACAGCACATAAACTACCAACGAGGCCAAAAGCTCTGCCTAAGAGTGATGACTCCCCTGGCTCCGATCTACCTGACCCTCTGAGCTCAGCAGAACACAAACACACACACACAAGCTTTGGATTATACATGTGGATCCACATGGATGCTCGTGAGTGCACACAATGGGACACTGCATGACACACTGACAACACACACAGAAAAAACACTCTATCTATCTGTTGGTAATAAATGGAGATCAACTGTATGTCATAATTCTGTCACACTCTTGTCTTATGAAACACATGGATATACCTACACACACACACAGAGAGACACACACAGATACTTGCAAACACCCACTCAGAGCTGAGCAGCATTGCAGAGTACCACTGCAGTGACATCATTAATGGATCTCGCTGTGTTCTTTATGGCTCGCTTTTAACTACTTGATGACTTCACTGGCTCGCTGCTGCTGCTGCTCTGCTGACAGCTAGAGTGGGATGAAGGGAAACTGACCACACGCACATGGGTTATGAACTCACACTGACATGTACACGCAGAGCTAATCTTATGTTTGTATTTTTGTTCATTTTTATTACATTAAATGTACATTATTAAAGATATGCTACGCAGGATCTTCCTAAAAACGATGTACGGACATACAGAAGTAATCCCTCTCAATCATCACTCACGACCCACAAGAAGTGTTGGTCAGTGTATTTTTCTGCAGAGACTCTGCCCTCTGCCGGTATTGTTCTTTTATTTTCTGTGTTTGGGATGTTTATGGGCATTTATGGGCGTGTACCCCCACAGCACACGGGTGAGGTTGGGGCTTTATAAAAAGGTAGCAGCCAAGTGCCAGACCGTAAGCAGCAGGTATCCAAGAGACACATCACCTAAAAAAAATACAAATATAGCAAGTCAAGGTGTCAAACGAGTGAATTTGAGTTTGGCTTTTACTTTGACTTTTGCTGCAGAGTATGTCTACAAACAGTAACTGATAGTCCTGCATTGTATGCCTCTAATAACACACACGCCTCCACTAACACATGGTCTTTTTCCATCAAATGTCCATTTTCTCAGCTTTGTAGTAAGAGTTAACTGAGAATGGCAGCAGTCTACCTTGTTGATATAAATGCACATTTCATGAGATGCACAACACTGTCAAACACAGGACACAACACTTTGCTCATAGTTATGCTGATGCTGACTGTCCTTATGTTTGTGTCTCCTCTAACAGGGATCCTTCATGGAGCAGGACTGTGGCAGCTTCCTAAACAACTGTACCTGCCTACAGAGGAGAAATCTGCTCAGGCCCCAAACAGCCATCTGAAATACGTCTGGTATGACCCCTGGCCATACAGAGCCTTTCATTCTTCCTGCGGGCTCCTCCTTTACTTTTGTCCAGCTATCTGTTAGAAGTGGGACATGTGTTCTCGCCTTTGCTTTTCTTGGAGTCTCTCCAGGATCTGCTGTTCTTTTTCTCCCCCTTACCTCTCATCATTTTTGCTGTCTTGTTAAAAAAAAAACCTTGGAGAGTTCATTACCTACTTTACAAAAAAAAAAAAAGACTCTGGAAAGATGTTTGACCTTGATCCCACACATGGTAGCCAGCCTGCCCTCCCTTGTTCTCATCGAGCCATGTTAAAAGGTTTTTATAAGCACTCTGCCAAAGCCGCCAGCAAGAAATTGCTCTTGTTGTTTAACTATGAGTCTATCCAGAGATGTTTCCCAGTGCCATCAGATGGAGGAACACCTTCCTTTGTGTGCTGGACTGGTTTGGAGTTTGGGAGAGACACAGTTTACAAAGGTTGCGTGTTTTGCAAAGCAGAAGGTTACCTTTGGGTCCTGTGTTGTAAAAAAAAAAATATGGCAGTGGTATCGACAGCGCTGCATCAGATATGAGTGTTTCAAAGATTCCAGTATGCTCTCTCAGTGGAGCACTTATTATTATCATAAAAATTTATAAGAGGCCTCTGTCTCCAGAAGGTTATCAGGAGCTGTAGAAAAAAAAGCATTTATGGTATTTTATAATGAATTTTCCGCAATTTAGTTTGGTTTCCATAGCTATCAAACATTTACTTCTAATAGCAGTCTGTGTCGACCGTCAACTGCCATGAGGAAAAAGGCCAAATTTTAGATACAATATTTCTTTAGGACATTCCACTTTAGTTGTCATCACCCGAGGGGTTAGCAGTATGTTGTGCTAATGTTAGAGGATGATGGAAAAAAAAAAGATAAAAATACATGAATGCTGAGATAATGCTCTCCTGTGGTTTTATTCATGCTGCTTTGCCGTCAAACTGCTTTCCATCAGGCATCCATCAATTATTTTTACTACTACAGGTAGCCCAGACACTTGAGGGGTCAGACTGTTTGAGCAGAGTAACACTGAACAGAACCAAACTGTCCCTACTGTGGCTGCTGCAACATCTGCTCCGCAATTTTGAACACCTGCCTTCCAAAGTAAACACACTGTCAGAGGAACATGACTGAAGACTTCAGTTCCTGCACACACACGTCCCCATCCAACATGTGTGTAATAGGAACCACACAGAAAACATGTAGAATGTAAATTACAGGATGTATGGAGACACGTATGGTCGCTTGTTTGTGTGTGTTGAGGTTAGTTGGGCACCTTGTGTGGTCTTGTGTTTATAGGGAGAGTGTATATCTGAAGTTAGGAGGCCTGCCATCATGTGTGTAAGTCATGTTAATGTGACTGCTCCCTATAGGACATGTGTTGATTAAGCATGAAACTACAAAGCCTTTATTTTTAAGATTTGACCCTATGTGAAGTTTCAGTTTTCTGTTGCTTACTGATAACCAATCAGAGCTTGTTTTGAATGTCTATCCCTCCCTGCTCTGACCACAGGAAGATGCTCCAGTCTCTGGGGCGACCGGAGCTCCACATGGCCCTGGAGGTGACCATTGTGAGTGGGTCAGGTCAGGAGCATGCTGGCTGTCTACTCCTCACCTCTGAGGTGCTGTTTGTGGTCAGCCTCAGTGAGGACACCCAGCAGCAGGCCTTCCCCATCACAGAGGTAACTGACAGTAGTAAGAAAAGAAGAAGTTTTCCACACAACAGAGATCTCACCAGACTGAAAAAGCAGCTCCTGTCACAGTCAAATGAACCTTTCCTCAGAGGTGAATGTTAAACCTCCTGTCTACTGCAGGTGGAGTGTCAGCAGGAGCCAGGACAGCAGGGCCAGCTCATCCTCACCTTACAGCAGCAGACAGTAGCCAGCGACACAGAGGTGAGTCTGAAGCTGAAAGCAACAGAGCTGTAGAGAGTTTGCATGGTGGAAAACAAATCAAAGAAGAGTTATAGTGTTTGAGTTAATACAGCTCACACAGGCTGATTATTAATACATTGTTTAAATTCCAGGAAATAATAATAATTCCAGGAAAGCAAGCTCAACGTGCCTGAAGTGTCAGTCACTGTGTGCAGTGACAGTCTCATGCTGATTGAGTAGTCACTTGACATAAAGTCAGGTGACTAGTGATGGCACTTGTCAACATGGGGGCCCACAGCATTACAAATAATGTTAGTTATTAATAACATACAAAACATTGTCTGTAATAGTCCACTTTCTACCTTCTCTTTTCCTACCTGTTTCTCTTTCTGTCTCTCAAACACACACACACACACACACGGGGACTGAGTGTTGCTTACATTAACATCACTATGGGTGATGTTAGATCATAACCTTGGCACAACAAATATTGGGGAATAAGCTGCATTTGTCTTCTATAATCAAGACAAAAAAGAGCACAAGCCCATTTAAATTCCAGTAATTGTGTTATTTAATCTGAAAAAGTAATTAGTTACACTTTGAGTCATCGCCTAAAGTAGTGGAATTAAACACTGATCTTGACTGAGCACTGCTGGCTGACCTGTGTGCAAAATGACTGAGCCTTGATCTCACCTATGTTGTATGTCACTTAGACATTAAGTTCATTTAAAAAGTACATATGCCCTTTGAGCGATTGTTGCTTCAATATTAAGCTGCTGTGCAGCACGTTTTGTGCTGAACAATGAACCAACTAAATCTTGTAGTGACAGTAACCTTTGACCTCAGCTCATTCGTTGCTGGACAGTAATTGCTGCAAAATGTTTTTCTTACTCGACTGGTTCAGTTCTTTTCACTATGTGTTTCTGTCTGGTTGAAGATGAACACGGCCGCTGTAGTTTTTGGTTGGCATGACAACACAGTTTCACAAAACACAGCATTGTGTGTCCTTGATGGCACCACCTGCAGCAGATTTAACTTCATTAGGACCAGTGTATTGGTAATCATCTGTCTGTCCTCCCTCAGGGTGACGGTGTCCGTGAGCGTCTGTCAGAGCAGCAGTATCGCCGGTTGGTGGATTACGTGATGCGAGCCTCCCAGTTTCTTTCCCCCTCCGCTGCTTCTCTCCAGCTGCAGCCCCCAGTGACACTCGCAGAGCCCCCTCCTTCTGTTACCAAGTCTTACCGCTACCTGGTGGATCCCGCCTTCACCAAGGTGTTTGTCAGCAAGTTCACCATGGTCAAGAACAAAGCCTTACGCATTGGATTCCACTAATACCCAGTAACACACATCTGTGGATTTATGCTACAAAAACAAGATCAGACCTTTTGTTCTAGTATAAATTAAGCCTTAAGAAACACACTGTACTTTGGCTCTGAAAAGATATGGCCCATTTATGCAAAACATATCTGTGGAGGTAAAATAATTTATTTTATTAAAGTAAGGTCATTCATGCCTTAGGGATGTAGAGAATTCTTAGATATTGCCTTTGAAAGATATATTTTTTACTGATACAGAGACAGACTGGTCACAAAGCCACAGAGAAAAACAGATGAAGTAGAATCAGTTTTAATCACAGAAACACATGCAAGTTAGGACATTTCTTCTACTTAAACATTTCACTGAGCACATATTATTATAGCGAACACTAAAACAAACGACAGTTTAAACCTTCTTGGACCAACAGTGTTCAACTTAAAATCAGGGCTCATTCAGTCGGTGTGAAACCTCGTCAGTGTTGCAGATAGAAATGCACAACACACAACTAATCTGTTCCATTTCTATCCAAACAGTGTGTAATGTTTCACTCTGCACAATGAGCTCTTAGTGTTTACATTCTCCATGTAGTGACTATGTCTCATGCCAATGTTAAGTGCAATATTATATACGCGTTGATGGACGCTAGTGATACAGGCTGTCAACCAAAATGTTTTTATAGATGATGTAACACTTGTTTTGACAATAACACTGTTCTTTGTAACCTTATGTGGATGCCAACCCCTCATGATGCAAACATGTTGTTATTTGCCTTTTATATCGCTGTCCCACTGAGCTCTGTGTAAGGTTTAAGTCTAATGCCTTCAATGTATGTAAATAATAATATATTAATAGAGAAACATTTTAATAAAAACATAAAAAATGATTAAGTGTTATTCTGTTGTTGTGTGTAATGTAAGAAGAAAATTGAGTGTGAAATTGGCAAATATGAATAAAATGCATGATGATAGTACTGTTGTGCAGCCAGGTGTTATTACAGATACACACTATAGAAAATGGTTAAAATAACTGTAAGAGTTAGTAGATGTTTGTCACACAGGGTTTATGCAAATATTCTTACATCATGTGTAAACCCAGCCTCAAACCTCTACCTCAGCATCAGGATATCAGTAGCAGCTCTGCTCTCAGTTTTCACTCATCATGCTCCGATAACAGCGTCAGGCGCCATCATCTGTGTGTCAAAGCTGTGCGGCATGAAGTCAGTTCTTGCACTTTACTTTTATTTCATGTTGCAGGCTCTCACACCCTCTGCAGTAAAACATGAGAGCCAGTTAAGTTTAAGAGGCAAAGAAACTCCTTTGTGTGTTTACATTTTGTTATTTCACTCTTCACTTACTGTTATATCTGTTACACTGTTTACTGTCCGTTCTGGAGGAGCGATGTGAGAGCGGCTGGCGGCTGTGTTTACTGTCTGCTGACCTGACACTGCAGTCAGAGGAGGAATCTGCAAAGACACAGTGTAAAGCTGCTTGTACAGTCTTTAAACATGGTGTTGGCTGCTGTTTTTTTTTTTACATAGAAGACGGGATATTTTCGCCTTAAAAGAAGACTTCAAATGACTGTATTGCATATCAGTTACTCACCCTGTGTTACTTTGAATTTGTGGAAAAATAATAGTTTTTAGATTCTTCATTCACCAGAGGGATTAGAGAAAAACAGAGAAAGTTCTTGATGAATTGAAGTCATAGGGGCCAACATTTACCAACAACAGCAAAACTATATCAGAACATTTGTTTACAAACTCTCAACTCCAGCAATATAATCCATGTGTCATTTCATCATTCATATGCTCAGTGCCTCTGAAACAGACGGCCCTCTCTGACTGGGAACTGACCTGGAAGTGAGACTCATCCCTGCTCTCTTCAAAGCCAGACTCTATTGACAAAAACAGTAATTTTACTGCACCAAACATGGGAGCTGCTGGTCTATGGCTCTTTGATGAGGAGTTTGTTTGTGTTATTGTGTGACTTTGGATAATCCGAACTAACCCTTTAAAACACCAAAGTCACACAATAACACAAATTAACTTACCAATCAAAGCAGCGGTAGACCAGCAGCTCCTGTGTTCAGTGAGATAAAATGAATGTTTTTGTTCATAGAGTGGCTTAAAAGAGAGCATAGATAAGCTTCACTTACAGTTCAGTCCCCCGTCAGAAAGGGTTGTCCGTTTGGGAAGTAGTGAGCCTACGACTGGATTATACTGCACGAGTTGTGTGAGAGTTGGTAAATGGATGTTTAATATATTTCTTTTTTTTTGTTGTTATATGCGGACCCCTATGACTTCAATTCATTAAGAATTTTCTAAGTCCTTAGATTCTTTGTTCACTGTGGCGTCTTGCAAGAAAAACAAAGTTTTCTCCACAATTCAATATAACACAGGGTGAGTAACTGATATATAAATGTTCATTTGGGGGATGAGGTATTCCTTTAAAGGGTGCAGATACAGCCATGTTTATACTGTGCAAACACCTCCCAACTTAACTGTATTGACCATATCTCTGTATTTGTAATAGATGTACCCCGGCCCTAATGCTGAGCCTGCCTCTACCATGCAGGACTCAGTGATTATCTCCATCTGTGCTCCTAACAGTATTTCTCCTCTACACCATCCCATTAAAACACTATTTGTGCTATGCTTCGTTTGCATCCATCCTCATTCACTATGGGCTGTAACTAACTCCTGCGTTAGCATCACGCTTCATTTACATGTCCACGCAATGTGGGCTCGGTCTAACTCCTGCACAGAACATTGACACTTAATGGACAGGCTGAAGTGGCTGTTTTGGCCAGAGTTCTACATAATGAGACAGCTCTGACATGTGGAGGGGGTCGGTCTGACAATGCTTTGGCTTCAACTGCCAGGTAATATCAGAGCCCTGGAAATTCAGCTCGAATTTTACCGTGGGAACAGCTACATGTCATTTCAGTGTTTTGGTTTCCTGCATTTAGTCTGACTAGTAGCAGAGAGGAGTCAAACGTTCTGGAAATGGGTGTTTTACTAGGCCCTGAGAGACTAAGGGATTTGTGTGTGTGTACCTGAGGCTGTGGAGAACGAGGCTTCCAGCTGACTTTGTCTCCTCAACAGCAACTCCTCTCTCTTCAGAGCTGCCACATACTTGGAGTAGGACCACGACAACTGAGGGAACATTTCCAGAAATCCAGTCAAATCCAACGTGATTAGAAAAACGGTTCAATTAGGGGATCAAGTTTCTCCTTTATAGTCTGTGGTTGAAACTGATGAGGCCTTGTTTGGACTTCATGCTGTAATTGAGTTTATCTTCATCGCTGCAGTTTTTATTTTAATATGTTGTGCTTTCAGATAGTTATCAAAAGGAAATCGTTTAATTTGGTTTGGCTCCCTTCATATGATACATTTCACACAAACACATCTTCAGCTCTACATTCGTAATGTTTCCCCATTAGGACCTTCAGACTGTTCCTTACCGGCTGTGTGGGAGTCTGCACTCTGCTCTGTGTCCTCCACTGCTTTTTTCCACCTTTTGCCTCTTGCGCTTCATCTACCTCATCGTCATCATCCATCTCTTCCTCCTCTCCGAAACTGGACTCTGGCCTCTCCAGCTCTTCCTGACCAAGACAAGTCAGATTGAATAGAGTTAGTTTTACTAAAAACGTTCTTGTTCTCGACACTATTGCAGTAGTTTTAGAGGTTGTTTAATCACATTTTTATACCCTTACCCTTTATTTCCTCACCTGAGCTCTCCTCCTCTCATCCTCCTCCTCCTCCTCCTCTTCCTCCTCTTTCCTCCTTTGTCTCCGTACTCTCGCTCTGTGTTTGACTCGTTTCTCTTGCAGTAGGGGAAGAAGTTGCTCCTCTTGGACGCTACTGCTCAGCTCTTGAAACTCGGGCCAAAACTTCAGCAACGCACTGAACACTGACATCTAAGTACACAGATAAAAGGCACACACATGCAACACTGGCAGAAATACAAGTCATACACTTAGACACACACACACACACACTACCTGTGCCTCTCTGAAGATGTAAGGGCCCAGCTCGTGGCGTTTCTCCAGAACATGCTGAGCCTGTTCAGGAGGGATGTCTATCTGCAGGGCGGGGGGCATGGAGGAGTTGATGAAACAGTTAATGATGGTGGAGATCTTCTGCTGGATGGTGGCCTCATCGCTGTGGGAATGACAGAGGTCCTGCATATGGGATGAGAGGGGACAGAGGACAAATGAAATGTGTGGTAGGAACTATTTCTAATAACAACTTTATAATAATAACTGTATTCGTATAGCACTTATCTAAACAAGGTTACAAAGTGCTTCACAAACTGAATGGAAATAAAACAATAAAAATACAGTTACAATAATTAGAAACAATGTTAAGAGCTGAGGAAAACAGTGTGCAGAGAGGCAACAACAGAACAAAAAGAAATAAAACACAAAAGTTACAAATGAGGCATTAAAAAGAAAAGCTTTCCTATAAAAATAAGTCTGAAGCAATAATTTAAAAACAGGTGGTGTGCTAGCAAGCTGTATCTCCTCCTCGGGGCCCTGATGACAAAAGCCCAGTCACCTTTGGTTACCAGCTTCGACCTTAGGACGACTAGGGCGGGTAGGCTTGAGGATCTCAGGTCAAGATTTGGAGCGTAGGGAGTCAGTTCCACTGCTCCTGAAATGTTTATAACATCGCTGGAATCGATATTCCAGATCTGCAAAGGGATTTTTTGCATTGAGATAAGACAGCTACAGAGGTTAAAGATCCCATATTTTCCCTATTAACTGCTTACTGAACGCAGTGGGATCTTACATAAACACATTATTCTTCTGCCAGAGTTGGAACTGTTTTTGTAATTTCACATGAGAGATTCCATATTTGTGTTTTTTTTCTCGCTGGTTTGAAGTGGGGCTCATTTGGAAAAGCTGATGTCACATACTTCTGTGCACCAATCACGATTTAGCAACATCTGAGTCAAAATCTAATGATGGTTTGTGGTTGTTTGCTGATGTTTCCAGGTCACTGTCAATTTATTTGAATCAAATCAGACCCACAAACTGCTGGTGAAGCACATTACCTGAGTTTATTATGTGTTTAAGAAAACTTTGACTTTGATTGCTGCTTGTTTAGTCGTGGATATGTAACGTTGTAGAAAAATACTTTTATTTTATTAAATAATAGAAGTGAAACTACATCTTTTTAGGGGCCTTGAGGTAAGGCATAAAGATACCATCAGTGAGCAGCATTTTTTCTTATCATTAATGAGCCCCTACGCATAAATTTTAATACATAAAAATATTCTGCTTGGAAAAATAATTTGAGTCTAATAGTTTTTCTAAAGTAAAAAACTAACTCATTAAAATTGTTAAGATTACATTTCCTCCTGCCACTCAGAAAAAATACATTACACACTGGCCAAGACGAACATAAGTGACATTTTGGGCAAAATGAGTTTTATATATCAAATGAAAGCTCCTGATAAGCTCTTTGCACTGTCTAAGGGTACTTGTGAATTATAAACCAAGCCATAGTTATTAATTATAAACCAAAAGACTTATCACTGAACTCTTTGGGGCCAAAAAGGGTATAAGTGCATTTACTCACTTACATTTACATACAAAACACTGTTCATTAAGTATATTGTCATCCACATGTTTATGTGGATAGTTTTAATATTAAAGATCAAAATTAACAAACAAAGTCAGGACAAACTGTGGTGGTTTTTGTTTTGGCTGTGCTTTAAAGTTGGTCAAATGTCATTTACGCCCCTTTGGTTCTCACCACTTGTTGCGACATCACAAAATCTTGTTCAAAACAAACACACATCAATCTGCACAGTGAAGCTCAAACACCAAGTGAAGGAACAATGAGCACATTTTTAATGGAGGGGGACTCAAAGTATTCCCTAGATTAATATGGAGGCACACAGGAAAGATAAACAAAGTCGAAGGGCATATAGGCCACGTGACCCACCAGCACATCAACGTCTAGCTATTTTTGCTTCTTTTACCTTATATCTCTGCACCTCCAGCCAGAAGAGCACATCGTTTTCTAGGAAATCTCCCTTCAGAGAGACAAAGTGCTGGAACTGCGTACAAGCGACAGGGTTGAGAAGGATCCGTCGGAACAACAGGATCTCTTTGGAGGAACTCATCCACAGGCCCTCAGCCTGCAGGGACACACAGCAGAGGATGTTAGAGTTGTAAGGACACTGTTAGCTGTTAGTTTAACTTTTCAGGAGAGGAGAACTCCCTCAAGGATAGATAAAACACATGTAATCACCTTCTCTTGTGTAAACATTAGAACAAAACACAAAACCTTATAAATGTGTCAGTGTTAGAGGATACAGTACAGTGTGCTCCTGAACAACAGCAGTAAAGATGATCTGTGACCTATGAGCTGCAGTCTTTCTTAGCTCACAGAAAACTGAGATAATGATCCTCCTTTATCCAGAAAACCAGCTCTTTGCCAATGATGAGATAATGATCATAAAGACGATAGTCACAATCATGTATGAAAACTCCTTCCTGTAATCATCCTGCTTGAAATGTGAAATGTTCATGTTTTATATCTGCGTTCTGCTGTGGAGCGGAGATGAGAGGACGGGAACAGAGCTGCATGGAAAACACTCCAAACACTATTAAAGGAAGGTTAGTAATGCTGATGCTTTAATCTTATTTATCCTGGATCCAATTTGGGAAAACTAACCACAAGGCCAAAATGGTGTTTGACAAAGCCAGTGCTCGAAGCCAAGTCATGAACTAAATCACACATGCTTTCAGGCCAGGAAATGCCTTATTTCTCTCCATTCAAAATATCCAGCTTCCCCAGAGGATTTCTCCTTACCTTCCAGGCTTCTCTCCTCGTTCTGCGTCGACGGTAGACGTGCTGTGCGAGCCTGTCTGCTGCTTGGGGCTACCACACACAGACACACACACAAAGGTCAACAGTCAGAAACTGAGTAAACTAGAATTAACAGACACTGAACACCTCTCAAACCTCCCTGCTCTGCACTCAGCTGCTCTTTGTCACTGGCAGTAACTAAAGCTCTCTCTCCTCTTTTACCTTTAACCCCCCCTCAGTCTTTATTTCCTCCGCTCTATTTCCTCTGATCTCCGCTTAGAGCAATCTTTACCCCTCTGATGTCATCTCTCTCCCACCCCCGGCCTCCTCCTCCATCCTCACCTTAACCCTCTTTCCTACCCTTCCGCTCACCTCCTCCTCCAGTGTGTAACGCTAAACTACGTCTACCTCTCATTACTTAATGAGAGGATCAGTGTGACCAAACATCGTATACTTGATAACATAATGAGGCAGAGCAGTGGAATCTGCGGTTTATGCTTTACCACCTGATGAGGCAACCTGAGAGAGCGACTGAACAGTGACAGTGTTTAGTGGTTTCTCACATAGCAGAGCCACTAATGTGTGTGTGACTTCCTATCTCTGTTTACTCTCCAGGCTGTTATACAGCAGGGATCTAATGCTATAATGGAAAATAAAATAGACGTGATTAATCATTCCTGTACATGACAAATACCCTGCTCAATAAAGGTCATGTGTTATGTATAGTAAGGCTGAGGACAGTTATAGAGTAGCAAAAGCTATTATTTAGAAACCTAAAGAAGTTGGAACACATAAAAACCTTAAGATCATTGCTTTTGATCCTAAAATAATGTGTATCCTTTTCCATATCAATATGACGGCTGCATGAACCTCCATGCAAATACTGTCCATAAGCACTTGGTGGTGTCGGACATCTCATGATTTACTCACTGATGGCTTTAAAGGAATACTCAATCTTCCAAATCACTCATTCTGTGTTACACTGAATTCCTGAAGAAAACATAGTTTTTCTTGCATGCCTCCGGTAAATAAAGATTCCAAACACAGAAAAAACTCTTGATGAATTGAAGTCATTGGGGTCCGTGTTTAAAAAAAGCAAAACTAGATCAAAACACCTGTCAAGCAACTCTCACACAACTCGTGCAGCATAATCCAAGTCTCATTTATCCAATCGAATGCTCCGTTTTTTCCAAAACAGACAGCCCTTTGCATCCAGGATCATTTATGTTGCAAACCTAGCTACAAAGTGCCTGTTGCAGTTCCTTTGGTTAGCGTCACTGTATAGTCCATGTCAGTCCATGAGGAACATATTCTCAGCTGAGAAATATGTCATAAATGCACATTGTCCAACTTGTTGAGCTAAAACTTAACATGAAGGTCACCAAACTATGTTACCACTTTGAATTTTGTTTTTATGCTTGGTCCTGATTTGCTGAAGTCTGTCTTACACTGCTGGTATAAAACAGCTAATAGAACACCGACTAGGAAATTGAATATTATGTGTTATAAAACCAATACTAATCAACTAATCAATCAGTAAAATTCATTTCACTTTTATTTGAACAAAAACTGAAGCATTTCCTCACATCCTTCATTATGGGACAGTGTCAATACACGTAAATGCAGTTATTGTGTATGAAGTTTAAATCTGCTGCGTCAAGTTTAAAGTTTCAGAGCTGTAGAATTTACACAATTGGTAATTTTATGCCAACATTTCTCTCTCGCCTTAATTGAAGCAGCAGCGTTGCTTTTTACTGTAATACTTTTTTAATGTTCTTCAAAGGCAGAAGTAAGCGACACAGGATCATTCAAATGACGCACCGCACACGTCACTTGACTCATTTAATGGGAACGCACACAGAGCCTGGAGAAGAAAGCCTGGGTTACTAGCTGAAGTTCATAATCACCAGAATGGTACCCATTATTTCAGGCTGAGGCTTTAGGGTTTGTCAAGCCAGCTCAGGATAAGTGAGCCTGACCCTGTTAAACTTCGTGGTACATCCCTCTGGTCTACTGCTGCCTCAATCAGTTTGTTTGTGTTTGGTGTTTAAAACAGAGTGTGAGAGTTTGTAAACAGATGTTTTGATATAATTTTGCTGTGGTTAAATGCGGACCATTCTGACTTCAATTCTACAAGAATTTTTCCGATTCACTGTTCACTGGAGGCGTGCGAGAAAAACAAAGGACAAAAAAAGTTTTCTAACATAAGGTGAGCAATTATTATACAAATGGACATTTGGGGGCTGAAGGATTTCTGTAGCCATAACCCAATGACACAACAAAATAAAAGACATGTACATGATTTTTTTTAAACATTGGTTGGAGATTCGTTCAGTTAAATTCAACAGCTAAAGAGAAAAAGATTAATTGTTTTCAAACGTAGATTAAAGTAAAGAATTTTGTCCTTAGCCTTTATCTGATCTACACTTGCATGTGCATGTATCCGCTAACCTGATGACCACAGATACATGACACTGTGAGTTTAAAAAACACTCACCTCCACCAAAAGCATTTTAATGTTTGGTTAAGTCTCTATGGTGTAACTTAGGTGCTTTAGTACTACCTGAAGGAATAGTTTGCTATTTGGGGAAATATCCTTATTCCTGTTCTTGCTGAGACTTGGATGAGGAGATTAATGTCACTCTTAGGTCTTTCCATTAAACATAAAGCCACAGCCAGCAGCCAATAAGCCAGCAAAATCATTATCTTAACATAAAGACTAGAAACAGAGGGAAACAGCTGGCTCTGTCCAATGGTAACAAAATTCCCCTAACAGTTTCTCACTAATTAATACATAATATCTTGTTTGTGCAATCTATACAGAAACTGAAGCGTGGGACCATTTCTTGGCTGGGACCAGTAGCTTCCTAAAGTCTCTGCTGGTTTACTGGCAACTGCTCAGAGCCAAGAAACAGCCCACCATATAATCCCCCCATAAAACTGCAGCTTTTTAAACATTTTTTTTTGGTATGGATTACATCAAGATAAAACATGTTAATTAGTGAGCTACAGAGATGTCAGTAGGCAGACTTTTAAACTTTTGACAGAGCCAGGACAGCTGTTGCCACTGTTTCCAGTCTTTATGCTAAGCTAAGCTAACTGAGTGTTGGCTCTGACCCTGCAAAAAAAGCCTATTTCCCAAAAAGTCTAAAAGTTTTTGTCTGCTTTGAAACCTTAGAGCAAATTGATTTGATTTTTTTGAAAAACATGGGAAGAAGGGAACAAAAGAAGAAATTACCCAAAAATGTTTGCAAAAAATTAGTAAAAAGAGAAAATTAAAAATGAGAAAAAAAAAGATAAAGTCAAAATAAACAAACTAATAACTAAAAATAATTGTGTACCATAATTAAAATATGTTAAATATATATATAATATTTTTCCCTAGTTTTTGTCATATATTTATCTGAGATTATTATTTCTGGGTAAAATGTATGTTGTGTTGCTATTTTATAACATATTAAGACTCCATTTGATCATGTGACGAGATGATAAGATTATATGTTAACTAATTTAGGTGCATAAATAGTAACTAGCATGCACTTGGGCCCGTCGTAAGTACCTTACGCCATTGCCAGGTCCTTTTGTTTTGAGGAAGAGGAGAAGAGGAGACCTCTGCATATGATTCAGCGGCCGGTAATAACCTCCTGATCAATGAACACTGAGGGAATTCTAACTGGGAGTAGATTCAGCCTGTTGCAATCTACAACCCTCACCACTAGATGTCACTAAATCCCCCTAAATCTTACACACTGGACCTTTAAATAACTTTTGCTCTGAGACAACCAATTAGTTGTGTTACTTAGTTAGTTGTATAGTGTTGAGAATCAGGATGTCCACCTTTGGTTTGTCTTTCTGTCTCTCTGTGAACTCTGCTGTGGACAGGAACAGAGGCAGCCATTGTTTCTCAATGTGACTCCTGATGATATCCTGGATCTCCACAACAACGGGGTTCGAGAGACATTCCAGCTTCAGACGCTCCAGCCCACCTGCCAGACGCAGTATCTGTACACACACAGAAAAAGACGCAGTCAAAGACCAAGTAGAGGCAGATGGTTGTGTGTGTTAATGTACTTGATATGAATGCTAAAGATGTCTAAAACATGAAGAACATATGAGGTGGACAGACTCAAAAAAAAAAAAAAAACCTGCCCACAGTGGGAAACTCGACTGAAAACTCCTCTCGTTCCTGACTCCTGCTGTGTTCTTCATCATTCCCACAATCCCTCTGTTCTCTTCATCTCCCCTGCCTGCTTTCTGTCCTCATACATTGATCTGGCCATGTCTGCCTATTTATATCTCTTTTATATTTTCTCTCATCTCATTTTGCACGCACACAGCCATGCATGCACACATACACTCACACACAGGCTTCAGAAATGAGAACCAGTCGTGCCATTGGAGTGGGAGTCAGCAGATGAAAGGAGGCCAATCTGTGACTGGATGACTGAGTGATTGAAAGAGTGAAGGGCCAAAGCAGTAAAGCTGTCAGTCTCTCTACATCGCTCACGCAGACAAGAACCAACGCTGAGATGCAAGAGCGGCAGCCAGGCCCAATGCTACAGAGTTAGAAGCACTAGAATTGGCATCTTCACTCAAATGCACAGTTAGAATCATTATTTTGACGGTATTTATGAGATGAGGGTGACAAATGACAAAGGTCATGCACCGGAGTTGAAGTGATGTCAACAAGTACACTGCATGTTTCTCTCTTAACCCACTTCACTTCAAACATTCTAAAACCAGGGTTCTTCAATGGCCATTACTTTAATATATCATGTAGCAGTGATTACCAACCAGGGTACTTACCAGTTGCCAGGGGTAATGTGGAAAAGTTTTAGAGTAGCTCAGTGAATATTTAAAAAGAAGAAAGAAAGAAAAACCTGAACACTGGCTGTTGTGATAGAGTGTGTGAAAACTAGTTAGCAAGCAAGCAGTGAAGTCTGAACATTTAATTCAAAATGTTCAGACCAAAACTAATGAATAAATAAAAATGGTCATCTAAACGTAATGGGTAAATTGTTGAAATGGTTAAAATACAACCCCAGTTCCAAAAAACTTGTATAAAATGTGAATAAAAACAGCATGTAATGATTTACAAATCTTTTATGACCTATATTCAACTGAATGCAGTACAAAGATAGGATATTCAAACTGATCAACTTGAATGTTCTTTTGTAAATATACTCTCATTCAGAATTTGACGCCTTTAACGCATCCCAAAAAAGTTGGGACAGGGACAACAAAAGACTGGAAAAGTTGCTGAATGCTCAAAAAACACATGTTTGGAACATGCCATATGTAAACAGGTTAATTGATAAAAGATTGAAGTATCATGACTGGGTATGAAGGGGCATCCTTGAAACGCATCGTCGTTTGCAAGCAAGGATAGTCACTTTGTGAAAAACTGTGTGGGCAAAGAGTCCCACAGTTTGACAATGTTTCTCAACGTCTAATTGCAAGGCATTTAGTGATTTCACCATCTAGAATCCAAAATATCATCAAAAGATTCAGAGAATCTGGACAAATCTCTGTATATAAGGGACAAGGCTGAAAACCAGCCCTGAATGGCCGTGACCTTTGACCCCTCAGGCTGCACTGCATTAACAATAAATCTGATTGTATAAAGGATATTACTACATGGGCTCAGGAGCACTTTGGAAATCTACAAATATATGTTAAGACTCTACCATCCTGCAACAACAACATCCAGAAGCGCGTTCAGACTTCTCTGGACTTGAACTCATCTGGGGTGGTCTGACACAAGGTAGAAAAGTGTGCTGTGGTCTGACGAGTCCACATTTTAAACTGTTTTTGGAAATCATGGACGTCCTGTCTTCCAGGTCTAAGAGGAAAAGGACCATCCAGATTGTTACCAGCTCAAAGTTCAAAGCCAGCATCTGTGATGGTATGGGGGTGTGTTAGTGCCAATGGCATCATGGGTAACTTGCACAACTGTGAAGGCACCATGAATGCTGTAAGGTACATACAGGTTTTGGAGCAACATATGCTGCCATCCAAATTACGTCCCTGCTTGTTCCAGACAATGAGACACACTCTGTACATGTTACAACAGTGTGGGTTCGTAGTAATAGAGTGCGGGTACAACACTGGCCTGCCTGCAGTCCAGACCTGTCTCTCATTGAACATGTGTGGCGAATGATGAAGCACAAAATAAGACAACAAAGACCCTGGACTGTTGGGCAACTGAAGTCATATAACAAGCAAGAATGTTAAAGAATGTCACTTTCAAAACCTTAACAATAAGTGTCGTCACTTCCCAAACACTTACTGAGTGTTGTTAAAAGAAAAAGTGATGTAACACAGTGGTAAACATGCTCCTGTCACAACTTTTATAGTATGTGTTGCAGGCATCAAATTCAGAACGAGTGACTAGTTTGTCAGCGTGAACATTAAATATCTTGTCTTTTGATTGTATTAGATCGAATATAGGTCAGAAAAAGAATTTGCAAATCACTGCATTCTGTTTTAATTTACATTTTACACAGCATCCCAACTTTTTTGGAACTGGGGTTGTGAATGGACACATGGCTGGAATAGCTAAGCATCAAATAAACAGTTAAAACTTTTACGTTAGTAAAATTACAAACAAACATTTGAAAAAGTTGGCGCTAGCTAAACATAATAGTTGAAAGCAAGAACCACTGTTCTATTCATATGAAACAAGCAAATAGTCCTGAAAGACAAAATCAGGCTCACCACTCTGTGTCCTATCTAGTCATCCTAGCTCTACACAGCATGCCCTCCTGCAGTAATCCTAGAATCCAGAAACCTAATCTCAGACTGTAAATGTCAGGAGAGATTTCATCCTACTGTCATTGTTACTGGAGCTGGTTTTCTTTGCGTTTCTGGATCCAAACCACACTCTTCTTCTTCTTCTCATTTTAATTCTAACCATGTCCTCTCATCCCACCGACACCCCGCTGTCAGGGCTGTCAGCATGAAGCCTGCAGGATGCCAACGAAGGCAGATGGGAAATTGTGTGAGAACCACAGCAGCCTCTGTTTATCAAATCTGGATGTTGAGCCTCAGCTGGAGCTCACATCCCAGTTTAGGATTGTCATGTCATGGGCACCATGTTTCTACTGCTGCCTCTCTAATGTTTTCCCAGTAAGCTGGCAATAATTCAGTTTCAATGGAGATGCAAAGATGAGTATGTTTCCCAATAAAATTGAACATATTGTATTTTCATATATCACATGATTGATTGACTGACATACATCAGTCTGTTGCTCTGTTGTGGCGGGGCTGTCAGAGCCAAAGAAGTACTTCCTGTTGAGGTATTTGGTTGCGATATGGGATGATCTCTCCTGTCTGACAGCCTCATCTTTCTGAGAAGTCCTTCTGTACTGTTCCAGATCCAGCCAGCATGTCAGATGGATACTGAGCAGAAACACACATGTTCAGAACAACCATGATATTCTTACATTAACTTCAGTGCATTGTATACATCTCACACACATTTTTCTGTTTATTTTCATACTGCATTCATTTCACTTTAATCTGAATATGGTACACATTGTACAAGTCAGGCACAGTGTCCTAAAGCAGGGGACATAAGTCTGAACAAGGAACAAATGTCTGATATACAAACTGTGGTCATACTGTTGCTCACCTGGCATCCTGATTCTTTAGGAAGGACATAAAGTGCCCGATCTCATGGCGGTGACGAAGTAAGGAACCTAGACGATAGCCTTGGTAATTTGGAGACACTCTGGACCAAGAGTCAGGCGCTTGGGGGCCCTTTAAGGAGGGAGCTGAAGGTGTGGTAGGAGAGGAAAATAGTGTGGAGCCACACTGCTTCACCTGTAGAGACACAGCAGCAGAAGGGAGAGAATACAGGACAGAGATGGAGCAAGAAAGAGAAAAATAAGGTGTGGTACAAAACTCTTCATGTAGATATTTCCACATCACCTAATACTGCCCTCAGATGTACTGAAGTCACCGCAGTATGACACTATTTTAAATGGCACGTTCAGGCCAAGTAATATAGTCTTGGACCAGTATATAACCAACATAGTTACTAAGCACTACATAAATACTGGAGAGAGGCCATTTTCACATTGTTGACATAAGCTGGTTTATGCTCACAGGTGTGTGTTTATTGGCTATTAACTACGGACCAATGTTTTATAAATCTGTGGAACTCGTGGATGCTGGCTGACCTGTTTCAGTCGGCGCTCGGATTCCTCGTACAGACTTTGGAGTTCCCTGTACTCCTGACTGTCGATGCAGCGCACCTCCTCCCTCACTCGCACCTGGACACACAAAACCGCATGAAGCCAGTTAGAGCTGCAATGACTCATCAATTAATTGGGTAGTCAAAAGAAAATTGATCAGCAACTATTTTAATGATCGATTTATCATTTATCAATATTTGGACTTCTGGTCAGACAAAACAAGACATTTAATGACATGATATTGTGATTTTTCACTGTTTTCTGATGTTTCATAGACAAATATTCGAAGAAATAATTGGCAGACAAGTCAATACTGAAAATTCTTAGTACACTCTGGAAACCTTACAAATTACGGTAACCATGCTTATGTTGCTATATATGAATATTGCACAGATCAAACTGATTGGAGATTTCACTGTGCATTTTTGTGAGAAATCCTTTTTCCTCAGTGGGGTCACATGTCTGAGTGTTGCATATTGCGTCAGCAGAGCTCAGCAAAACAAAGATGTCAATCCATTTGAAAGCCAAATCCCCTTATCAGTAGACCACTGTGCCATCTAACCTGTACATATAAGAAAACCCACTTTCTCCAAATAAAAGGGAAGTGAATCAAACTGTAAATACAGTGTGGTTACCTTCTGGAAGGACTCTTTGTCCCTGCTGACCAGCAGTGTCCATGGCTCCAGCAGGATATTCAGAACGTGCTCCTCAACCTTGTCAAAAAGCTCCTCAAAAGCAGGCATCAGTTGGTCATACACCTCTCTTCTGATGTCCTCATCAACACTGATACTGCTCTTGGCAGAGCTGAAGAGATAGGTGGA